>CM045575.1:2106685-3537181 GCA_024721215.1 Cheumatopsyche charites | reverse complement strand
AATAATAATAAAACTTATCGTCCCCGAAGTAAATTTAGAAAATATGTAACTTTCAGATTTCTATTTTGTAAAGGTCACACGATACCGTTCTAACCGTATTTGAATATTGGACTCAGAACTTTTCGGTCACAAATCAAACTATTATATTAAATTTACCACAACGTATTGGCCATTAAATATCTTCAATTTATTTTTGGACAACACATTTTTATAATATATTAAAATTAGAAACTTATTGTTAGTATGAATTATGTTTTATTACTTCATTTTATTATGCATCTAATGGACAACTCTATATACAATATACACTGTATAACGATTAAACACATTAAAAAATCACATAATCCCTTCAACGAGATCGCCCCGAACAAATTCATTAACTACCCCCATAACCCAAAACAAAAGGTCAAGCGAAAAAAACACGCATTCGAACCAAACTCCCACGGAAATTTTCCATTGTACCCGAAACAGTCTTGCAAAAATTAAACCTAATTGAAGCGTAATTAATAAAAATCCTCAGCGTTTTGCCGCTAGTTCCGAATAATAATTACCCAGCATAGACTTTCCAATTAAGCCCAAGACCCGTGGGGGTGGATTTTCCCTTTTTTCACCCCCCTTTTGTGTAGTTAATTGAAATATTCATGGAAATTTCGCGAGACCTGGGTGCTGATTAATAAACTGAGCTCGATATTCGCAGTCTCATAAGACACCTGAGCCTTGGGTAATTTTGCGGAAAGGGTTTTTTGTTGAGGGGAAAAATGAAAATTGGCCATTCGAATCAATTATAAACTCGATTCTATGGCTTCTCGACGATGAGGAGTCGATTTTGTTGGAATTGTGTTTCTTTAAATTAATATTGTTGTGAGATTCGATTCCGTGAATGGTTCGTTTGTATTGCGTTTATTTCTGGATACGTTCTGTGAATTTCATGAAAATTCACACAAGTTATTTAAATGTGATTTCTTTCTCAATTATTTTTATTTTAGAGTACGTTTTATATGTGTAATTTTGAAGTGAAAAAAATATAAATTGTTTGCTGGGATAACTTATATTTAAATTTACATTATGACTATTAAAAATGTCTTTTCGCATATGCAGAAGAAAGAAATGCATATTCGCATAAGAAACTGCAAATGGAGGCAACTATAAATTGGACACAATACACAAAATTGTCAGAGAAATTCTATGAGTCTATATGAGTAATATTTACAATAGACTTGAATAAGTACGTAAAAATTAGATTTTCACAAATTAGACGCAATTTCATCTGAAACTTATTTGAAACAAAACTCATCTGTATCAGATAAGACTATTTTCATCAGATTCAAAACGAATTCGAAACGTCCTCATTGTCTTCGCATTAGCGATGTTTCGAATTAAGAGCCGCTGCGTTATTAGGTCGATTCAAAAGGCGGATTTTCAGGTTCCATTCATCGTCGGACAAATCGAAAGACACGAAACAAAGAATTCGGCCATTCGCTATATTTATTGTTCTCGTTCGTATGTATGTATTTGGAAACGAAACAATGGATCGTGTGTCGTGGGCGAATCGACTCCCCCAAAGTGGCGAGTTGAAAATTCGAGTGGAAAATTGCCCGGGAAAATATTTGCGTCGGAATGTTTAAGCCTTATTATGTATATTGTTGTTGAAATAACGATGTTTGAATTGAAATTTGTCGAAATGTTTCCGATTCGATAATGCTCTTTGTGAGTTTTGTGAATGTGCTATAGCTGTTGCGACTTGGCGATCGCTCGAAACTTAATGGAATTTTAGCTGATTGCGTAATATTTATGAAAAAAATCAAAAATTAATATATCTTATTCAGAATTTGCTTATATGCCGTAACAAATGACGACTGAAAAGGCCAAGGGGTACATCTTATATGGTGCCGCTATATGAGATATACCATTTGGATTTTTCTGTCATCATTTATGTAAACGTTCAGATTACTTTTTTGGAGTTAGATATAACTAAGTAAACAATTTCATTACTCGAATAAAGTTCAAATTTAATCAATTTTTAAATTAGTTTTCATGAAAACAAAATCGAAATGTTACATTTTCAACTTTTTCATATTTATACATTAAAAAGTTTGATTGAAATCGGATTAACAGTTAAATAAAATATAGAGTGCAAATAAACTGATAGACGAATGCGCACTCATTTTAAGCAATATTATAGTAATTTAAGAGAGTGGTTGTGTTTTCTAAATTGTTTTATTTTCTTCAATTAAATTTATGCTATAGCTGTATCATATACGTGATTGGACTAATTTGCTGTGCTACGTTATAATTGTGTATGAATCGTATTTTTATTGATTTATTATGAAAAAGTCAATATGTCAAATGTATATTTGAATTTGTACAATGACAAAGTCGGATCGGAACAAACTCAAACTTATATCGAAAGGGAAAGAACCTTCTTTTACTTCCTATCTAAAAAGAAAACTTTTATCGACAAACAAAACAAAACAATACACACTTGTATTACGGTATATTTTTTTGAAATAAAAATCAGGAGTTTATAAAGTGAAATATAGTGAATATTTATAATGTTAATTTCATATATTTTCGTACGAGAATATATTTACATAAAGCCGAAGGGGATGAATTATGTTGCGGAGAAAACAAGATTGTAATAAAGCTATCGGGGACTTATATGATGTATTGTACTTTATTTTCAACTTTCAGTTTCAAAAGATGTCACATTTCGAATTTATTTTGTAAGAAAAAAGTCGAAGTACAAGTATCCATTATTCGCATAAACAGACAAGTGCAACAAGTTTCATATTGTATTTGACTTTGTAAATGACGGAATTGATCCTGAGAGTAACGATTGCTCAATGTTATTAAATAAAAATGTATAAAAACTGGTTTATATTAATTTTGCACTTCAAATCAACATAAATCGATATACATAGGTATTGATATCGAAGAAATATGAAGTTCGGAAAAACTCTTTTGTTAGATTTAATAAATAAATTTCATTACATATTATATTAGAAGTTTTATTATATCATATTCATACACAATTTTCATACAAATAGAAAACATTGGCAAATAAACATTTGCAGGACATAAGAATTAACGGAACGCTATCGAGCAACAAGTTTGCATCAAACATGAAACACGACCTACGACGTAATTTTAGCGCAACGTAACATAAACATTGTCAAAGAAACATCAACAACCATATCTATTTTAATGAGTGTATCGTCTTAGCACGATCTACGACCGATTCTTGAACTCCAACAATACAATACAACAAAACCATCAAAAACCTCAACTTGAAATGGAAAACTCCATACATTACCCAAAAAAAAAAAAAAAATACCAAGCACAACCAACACACTCGTCCAAAACGACCAATAAAACACACGACTCGAAAGAAACAAACGCGAGCGGAACAAACACGATAAAAAGTTATTATCGGGCTATGGATTCGGGTCGACCAACTGTTGCGACGTCGATAGGCTAAGGGGAGGGTCGGCCCCCGGGGGGAGGAGCGGGGGCCGTTTCGGGGGCGCCGTCTGGGGGCGAAGGCGCCGCGACGGCGGACGCCCCCCGACTTATAAATAATATTCATCTCGTCGGATGACCGTTAACACTTGCTCGTGGGAAGTGTTGAGGATTCTAGGGTTGGGGGGAAAGGGTTTTTTTTTTGGTTTTTGGAAAGTGAAATCGGTGCTTGTCTGTTTTATGCATGCCAAATGTGACTATATTCACGATTGAGGCAGTGTGTCTGTTTATCTCTGAAGAAAGTGTAGGGATAGTATAATTTTTGGTGGAACTTTGTTGTTCCGCTGAATCTAATTGGATATTCTATGAATATTTGGAAAGATTTTATAAACTGCATTGAAATTTTGGGATAGTTGTCGATTTTTAAGATAATTTTTAATTATTGAAAAAAATATATTTTTTAAATTCTGTCAGGGACGATTTTTTTATTATTAAACATCTACAACTAAACAACAATCACTTAACTCTAGAAATTAACTTTTTTTTCTACGGAAAAAAGGAATTTCTCGACTTAAGTTTTCAACTATGGAACTAATGATAATAATAATGGCCTTAAAATCTTGAAATAAGCTAAGTGTTTCATTAATAGTTTAAGATTGACAAATAAACAAAAATCCTGATTTCTTGAATACATAAACCTAACCTAACCTAACCCGATTATATACCTAAAATTGAGGAATATTTACAGATATCCAATTTAAAAAAAAAGCTTCTATTTCAAATTCGTATGCTACAATCGCATGCTTGATAATATGAAAATACTTTTTGTTTTATAACATTTTAATAAACTTTTTTAATTTTTAGAATTTTTTAATGTATAATGTTATGAGTTGTAAGTATGAAATAATAAGCATTTTCAGAACATTGTTTGATAGCTTCCTTATTCGGATTCGGTATAATGAAAGGCATTTTCAGTGTCGTGTCGTAATGTCTTATGAGCAATCTAGCCGATTGTGATTTAACGATGTTTGCAAATGAGTATAATGCTTTTACATATCTCATATCAGATGATTATGTTATAAATAGATTTTATTAATAAAATCAAAAAATGATACGATTCGATACAAATACTTCAAAAGCGTTTTAAATTTTCGTATGTTTATAAATGTCATTTTGTTACCCTTAACATTTAAAAACAAAATATGCAAAGCTATTTTTCATGCGGCTCCATTTCGATTTTTTTCATCGTCTGGAGTTTTGCTTTCTCATGTACAAATTCTGCTTAATGAAAAGCTTTTCTCGGTTACTTCATGTCATGTTGATAAGTAATCTGATCAAACGTTATTTAGTGATTAATGTAAATACGGTCCTTTCACATTCGCATAAACGAACGTAGAGGAAAAATATTCGTACAAACGAAAAATATTAACCAATTGATTTAAAAATCTAAATATAGACACACAAATATTATTCTGCTTTCTATATTCTCTTAAACTATTCATTCGACTGAAATCAAACTTCTCAGATTTTCAAACGCAGTGTCAAAGCAGCTATATGAAATTATTGAATATAAGCAGATTTTTTTATAGAAAGGATTTATTTATAGAATTCACCATTATCTCAAATTATAGAGGGTTGAAAGATGATGATGATGATACACAAGACACGAAATTTATGATTGTTCATGTTCAAGGGCGCATCAGAGTTTCGTGTATGACGCGTTTGGCGCTTAATTTATAAGCTTATGTGGCTTTATATGGTGACAGTTAACCATCGGCTGTTGTCCAATTAACTCCTCCTTAGTAAATATAAAGGACACCTCAATTAATTGATGTTCACAGGGAGCTGATCAAAATAGCACATACTACGCCATCGCTTTTGTACACAGCTTCGTATGAAACAAGTATATGTTTGTGCTGTGTACGTTTCGGAGAAATCGACTCGTGAGTGGATGTTCGATAAACAATAATATTAAATGGTCGTTAATTATATTTGATTGAAATGATACTTGAAATTTTATTGGGTGTATATTTTTTTTTGGAATTTGATGTGTTTGTTGTTCGATTTTCAATATAACGAGAGAAACTTATACGAAATGATAGGAGATAGAGAAAACTTATCAATCATACGTTTTTATATTGTTATTTGTATTTTTAATTAAATTTTGAAATATTTCATGTAGAGTTATTGAAAGAATTTTTTTTTCAGAATTAAACATTATATTTGAAAAAAAAACAATACACATTTTCTAAACATGCATACGTGTATTTACATTTAATTCGTTTTAAATAACAGAAATATTGCTACAGGCTAAATTATTTTCATCATTTCTAATATTTCACATTTCAAAAACGCATTTTTTGAAGTAGACGGTCAAATTATTCAGCAATTTGAAATTATTTAAGCTAAAATATCAGAGGTGACATTTGCCTCCCCTAACCAACCCCAAATGACGTCCACAGTTTCATATACGCAACGTAATGATATTTACAAATAATAAATTATATTATATATATTCATCAAAATAACATATTCAAACACTAACTATGCATATGATATTTAAAATATATATTTTTTGTGAATATTCATATGAACATAAATTTGACTTAATATCAATTTCGAGCAATGTATGCAGCTAATTAAATTCGAATCATTCATGAAAAATACTCGAATGATTGAACTAAAAATCTATAAAAATCTTCAAAAATTATAAAATTTTATTAAAATACAATCAAAACCGAATTAAAGCCAAAAAAACACACACAAAACAAGAAACGACCTCAAAGCAATCTCGCCAAACAACTCCCAACGTCCGAAGATCGTGAGTCGAGGGGATACCGGGGATGCGCGAACCGTCGTTTTGTTAGTGTTAAAATACGTCACGGGCTTATATTAGATTAACGTGCTAGTTAATCTGCAAAGTTAACCGTGGGGGCAAAAGTTGTCGGGGCCGATTCCATTACGCCGCCCTCTAATCCCGGGGCTTTGAATGTGTTTCGCATAATTCGCGATCTAATTTGACGCACTCCATGGAGATGAACTTTCTTCTTCGCCTTCCGATTCTTGCTAAGGTTTCGTTTGCTGGTTGGAAGTGGAAAAATTTTCGGAAACTGCGAACGATGAGTCGAGAGCGCTTTTCGCTCTTTGTGAATTTTAATTCGGGTTCGGCGCCGAGTTGCGAGATGTTCGGATGTTGGATGGTTTGTTATATTCGCATGTTTTCAGAGATTTATGTTTTTTTTTAATCAAAATGTTGTCTAGTCAACGAAATTTGTAGAAGTGGTTGATTTTGTTGGTTAGTTTAAGATTGTTTCGCTTGGAAATGGTTTTAAAAAGAACTAAACATGTTATGTAACAAATTCAAACCTCAAACAGAAATTGAATTTCATGGATAATTTGAAGAAAAAATTGAATCAAATAAATATATATTATTCATTGCTATATGAAAAATTTTCATTTCAAAATAAACAATATTTTATTGGATGAAAAACGATTGAATCCAAAATAGTCAATATTTAATTTGAATTGGAAAAACTGTGCATAAAATGTTTTTTCGTTATATTAAAAAAAAATGTAATTTATAAAGCCAAAATTTTAGATTTTTTAAATTAAAATAAATGATTTTTCGGATTATCTCAATGCAAACTTACGATAGACACGAAAAAGTAAAAATTACTCGTCAAACACAAAGTCAAATCGACAATGTTTATTCGAAAGAAAATTTTAAAACACGACGTGAATATTAGTTTTATGTAAATTAAATATTTTCAGGCTGCGTTTTTTTCTTTAGAGCGTGCATATTTTATACGCTATACGTTTTGATACTATAAAAATGTATTTTCCATTAGGTTTATATATATTTTATTTTTCATTTTATCCGGTCGCTTAAAGTGGTATTAATCGACGAGCTTTTTACGAGCGAGCGAGTGTTTGAAAAAAAAAGTCGACTCAACATAATTTGCATTAGGCGTCGATTGATCGTTCATTGTCTGAAGGAAAATGCGTGGAAAATTCATTGTATATTCATAGTTAAAACGCGCTTAAAATGTTATTATTCGAGGATTTCGCAATTCCGATAACAAAAGCTAAGAAAACATCGAATTTGTAAAAAGCATTTTGTTTCTATTACATGAAAAAAGTTTTCGCAAAGTAGTCGATTTGAAATTTTCATTCCAGACATCTTTGCTTCCAGCGAAGATATTAAAATAGTTTTTCTATTGAATCGAATGAAAAACACTTTAGATAAATGAATACGAATGGGAAACGATAAAATGTGTTGCAATAGAATATTGTATCCAAAGATAGACAGAAAATGAATCTGGAACGTGATTGATTACACACGTTCGAATTCAGTTGTACAAGAAATCCGAGAGCATCATACGTTTTGTCCACCCACGTCGTATGAAAGGACCAATGTTTGCATTGAAAAATAATATCACATATCAAATGGAACGATGCTGAAAAAAATGTGCTAAATGCTGAAACATTACTCATCATTTGATTCGATTATGACCGCGCATTTTTCATACTTTAGAGTTGAATTTTTTGAATGGAGATATTTTGAATATCGATTTTTTCGTTCTAATAATACACTTTTCCCCTTGGCACATCGATGCGTTTCGCAACGGAAAACTGTCAATTGCAAATTTTCATATCGTCACGAAAGAAATAAACGTGTTATTTTTTTTTCAATAACACAACAGGCATATTGGAACGTTTACAAAACGCTGAAAAATTCTCCACATAAGTACGCGTTTTCAGCATAACCGAACTCGCTTACGCCGACAAAACATTTATTCGCCGACATAACATTTATTCCCCGACAAAACAGTTATTCGCCGACAGACGTGCACGAATCTGAAATACATGCGTAGAATGGAAAAAGCTTTTATACACGGATTAAGCCGAAATTTGAATATCTATGAAACGGACGATTTCACGGGCGAGAACAATTCCCTTTTTTTTCAGACGTAAGCTTAGCCTAATTGGACGACTAACGACCGGGGTCGAATCGGCGGCTTAAGTCGCTGAAATGTCTGAAACGTTTAGATCGTCTAAAAATAAGCGAATCGTTAAAACGCTTGATTAAAGTCAGCGTCGATCGTTCCGTTCGCTTCGAGCGATTTTTCGATGTTTATTCCCTACAAAGGGCGTCTATTATGTGCGTGTGAGAAAAGATATGGATGTTGTACCTCGACATAAGAGCGCAGTGATATAAGTGCGCAGCGACATAAGAGTGCAGTGATGTAAGTGTGTCAATATAAGCTCGTAGTGAGGCTGTGTTTATACTGGCTCGTCTGTTTTATGTCTGTACTTTAGACTTTCTGTCGGAAGTAGTCTCTAAAAATGAAGACTTTTGCAAGTCAATAACGTGAAATATTGTAAAATTAAGCAGGATAGATGAAAAAATAGAGATTATGAGTGACAATGTATATTAATCGGATGTTGATGTGTGAACTTAGGATTAGTTTGAGATTTCTGCAATAAGAGCGCTATCCCAAGTGCTTAAAATAAACTTTCCCTATTTTGTTCGACTTTGCTAGACTACATAATGATAAAATTTATATCAATCGGATGGCTAGTTTTGGTTTAAATTATCAAAATAATATTATTATAAATGCACTTGTGTAAGTATGAATATTTTTTCTGTCTGATGTTAGAGCATGAACACAGTTCAAAATTCATCTATTTTTAGTTTAATTCGATATCAAATGAATGAAATACTTCTCTTTTTTTAATCTTTAGAAGATGAAATTTATAATACACATGTCTAAATACGATACAGATGAATTTCGTAAATATTTGAAAACTAATATATTAAAATATATTTTTGTTAATGTGCGCCCGTATCGATGCGCGCTATTGTCGGGACACCATCGAATAAATACGTACGCGTTTGCGAGGAAAATATACGTATCGTTACAAAATTGGATTATCTGTCGTTACGTGGCCCCCGGTTGAATGAGAAATGTTCGCGCCGTGGAATTGACAGCGTTTGAATGGAGAAAAATCGTTCGGCTATGAAAATATTCAGATGCCGTATTTATAGACGTCGCAATAATCGCAAATGTGCTCGTTTACCATTTCATTCGAAATACATATGTACACATTTCCATTTTTCATACGTGCGAACTTCGTTACCTCCCTGGTGTTTATTCGACGTTGGGATTGAAATTGAAATCGAAATGCACGTTTCCGTTGCATTTCGATTGCGATGAAAATCGGCTTAGTGTCGATTGTGTGCAATCAAAATTAAACGAGATGAAAATTGTAGTATGTGGTGTGATAAAATTTATCGGATTGTATAATGTTCCTTTTTTGTTGAGAAATATGTGTGAGTTATAGTTTTATCGTATCTTGTTTGTTTATCGTAATCGTATGGAAATTTAATGTAAGATCAAACGAGATAATATGATAACATAAATATTCAAATCGAAAATTTATAATAAAGTAATGTTTGATTGGATTTGTTAGCATTTTTGTAAAAAATGAGTTTAAAATAAAATCATATGAAAAGTTTCTCAATTTTCACACATCAAATTGGTTTTTTGTGTAATATTTGTGAAAAAAATCTAGATATCTTCATCTCACAAATGATATCGTTAAAAATGAAATTCATAAAATCCAATTTTTTTTTTTATTTATTCAATAAACACTCATATTTTAATCAAAACGAAATGCAAATATGCACAACATAACAAAGGTATGCATAGTACCCGGTAGTCACATTTTTAGCCACTTCTGTATAATTAAATCAATTCAATTTAAATAAAGACTCAAGAAAGTGCATGCATAATAAAGATAACGTCAAAATGACATAAGACTATATAATATATTATCAAAATTATCATATTTGTGCAGCTATGCGACAAAACGAGATCCGAACGCGAGTCGATATCCTTGATCGAAGAATTCCGATCGAATCGAACACACTTTTGAACAAAAAACACTGAAATACTAATGAAAATAGCATTTTTAATTTTCAAAACGTTATTTTGAATGCCTTTACATTGTTTTTTGAATGAAATTCGGCAATTTTGAGGGCGCACATTATATTTATACAAACGGCGCGATTCGAGGTACTCAACTGTGAGCCGGCATTTAACACCGGTTTAATATTCCGTCCTTTTATATGCGAAACTCATTCACCGCTGTATTTTATCGTATTATCGTTTTCGGAATAATGTTAATCTCTACTGTAGACAATGGATTCGTATTTTGAAGCGAAGTTGAGAAAGACGAATCGGTGCGTTGAGCATTTTAGGATCCATCGAAAGAATCGTTCATATCGATAAGAGTTTGAAATAATGAAAAAAATGAAAGTTTATTTATTTGTATAGAATTTTGAACTCAATTGCTTTTCAATAATACAGAAAAAAATTGGCTACATATAGAAAAAATCTGACACAGGTTAAAATCGATGGGAGAAACATTACAGATCAGTAAGTAAAAGACTCGAGAGGAACCTTAGTCGAAATCATTAATATATGTAAATATCTATAAAATCATTGAAATAAGTGAAAAAGTAGCTGCTAGGAAATTCAACGAACTAAATACAGCAACAAAATTTAACAAACTTAATCTACTTTCACAAATAAGGGGATTAATTTGAGACTCTCTCGAAATTCTATATCAATTATTATATTAATGAAAAATATGTATGACTTTTGCTAGAATCCAGCAGGACTCGAACACTAATCCCTGCACAGTTTGCATAAATGCTTATATTTCTTCGGAAATGTCTGGCTTTATACGTTTATTAAAGAATTTACCGCTTAAATGAACGAGCTTAAAAAGTGTTCGAAGATTAGCGCAAAGTGAGAGACATTTTTTCTCGTTTCCTAGAGAGTTAATTGTTTCCTTTCGCAGAATCGATTTTTCTCGATCGTAATAAGTTCGTGATGTTTTTTTTTTTTTACAAACTTCGAAGTTAAAAACGTAGGTAAAAGGAGTTATTTTTTCAATCAGATTGTGTGAAAATTTTAATTTTTCGAATAACAGCGTTTGTTTGTCGTGCGTGCGGTTTAATGCGTAAGCTCAACGCGCGTGATATAATGAACGTTTATTTCATGAACTGAAAATTTCTTGTTTAATGAGGATTAAAGTAATGTTTTCCTTTATTACGCATTCGATGGTATTGTTTTTTTAATCATGAATTCGAATTGTGTTTAAATTTTAGACAACAGATTAGCAACTATTGTTGTATGAATCAATTGATTGCATATTCATACATTGTGATTTGCATCGTTTAATGAAATTATAATAACAAAATGCCTAGATCAAAACACGGAAATTGAAATAAGTATACATATTCTAATACGATAAGATTATTAACAAAAAAAATGTATATTGATGGCCTATATTTCGTTGGAAAAGCGGATTTTAATAATCTACTTTGTGAAAAATTTAAAAGCGAAAGGTAAACAAACACCACAATTTTCAATCTCATTCAAAGTGTACACACTATGTATTATATTATAGTATAAGATTAACCGGGTATAACAAGATTGTTTACCGGCAAGCCAACAGTGAAATAAGCGATCCCATGCAAAAGAGTTGTTGGAAAAGTTGTGCTCGTATTATACACATCACATTATTAAACAGGTACTCTTCAGTAGAAACAGGGATGCTTGAATGAGATTATAATTCAGATTACAATTATTACAACAAATAGAGAATCGTTCAATATATTGATTATATCATCAAATGTGATTCGTTCTATTTGAATGAAAATAAAATGTATGAGATCAGTAGAAGATAAATTTTGGTACATTTCTATAAAGAAGCAATCTATTTGAGAAATTTTACATATTAATAAAATTCAGTTTTTTAATAGTGAGTAACAGTATAAGGGTTGTTTTTTCAATTGTTGATAAGTGCTCAGAAATAAATGTTAAATCTACATATGTAGCTGTTATAAGCGTTGTAACCTTATATTGACCATAAATGGGAAATAATATAAACAAGATATAAAAACAATTAATTATTGAAATAATAGCATCGAGTCTATCATTTCACCAATAAGAGTGGACTGACAGATTTAACCTTTTACAGCCGATTTTCAAAATTATTTTTAAAATCACTAAAATCAACAGGTCTTCTGAACTTATAATCTGACAAAAATATCAAGAAATTATCCCCAAACTGATCATACAACCCTGAAAACAGTAGAATACATTCGTCCAGTCGGATTCGCTCCATCGCTCGCCAGAACACACATTTTCCGGCGAAAACTTTTACTCGCCGGAAATAAGGAAAAACGAACGGCGAACTTCGCGCTCTCAAATATTTATTTTTAAATTACCTCTTTTAAAAACGACCCCTGCCCTTATTACGTCCCCCCATTATGCTGTATACGAGAGAATAAAATTGTGAATGAAAAAAAAAGACGAGTAATAATATTCGTTTCGGTAATCCGTTTTCGCTTCGAAGGTACACACACTCCGTTCGTTCTTATTTTTCTTCTAGCGCGAACAAGAGAGGATTTTTTTTATTCATTTTTTCATATTGTTATACATGCGCTTTTCGTTTTATTCGAAAATGGATATCGAACGTGTTCTGTTTAACTTGCTCCTCTGCTATTTCTGTGCGTATTTTCTGAAAGATTTCGGCGCTTAGACGTCACGTTTCACTTCCATCCTTCGGAACTCGTTGTACACCTACGCTCGAGTGTAATTTTCATACAAAACGCGTGTTGGGAGGTTTTAAATTGAGATGAGTTACGCGTTAAATGCTTTTGAAGTGTGCCCGAATTCGTCGTTCAACTGTGCAGTCAATCAAAAAGTTAGAGAAGAAGTTTCGGATTCTATGAATTCTTGATAAATTTGGGTTTCGTATGTGTATCGTGCAGTAGATATTTGACGATTGAAAAGGCCGAGGAGTACAAGTGACTTTGCGGTGATTTCGAGAAAAGTGTGCTTGAAATTCAGCATGTATCCACATGTATTAGGAGGAGGTCAAGTGATTAGATGATATATCTGGTACGCGTTCCGAATTCGTTTATATCCTTTTGCCATCAAATATGTGAGTGTACATAGAAGTGATTTCTGTACGTAATTCAATTTCGGCAAAAATATCACTTGTACTCCTTGGATTTTTCAGTCATCATTTATAATCAGCACGTCTAAATACATAAAGATCACTTTGTTTAATATCATGGATAATTTCATTGCACGAGTTTCAAGATAAAATTATTTATTTTGTTGAAGAAAATTGCACATATTTGTGTTGGTCAAGAAGGTCAAGAACTCACTACTTTCATGATGTCATTGTAATAAATACATTTTTGATGATAAAATAATTAAAGATTTCCATTTATTTAAACGAATTTAACGATTGTGAATAAAAATTGGGAAATTGGCCTGAGCATTGATTTGTATTGAACGTTGACCTATGAACTTTAATTAATTTTAAGGCAATTCTAAAATAAGAATAAAAATGAAAATGATTAAAATTATTATCATTTTACCTAATAAGTATGAATTGAAAAAAAAAGAATTTTTAATAAAGGATCGTGTGCGGATACAATTTTCCGGATTACACATGCGATGGTCGCTCTTAATTTCGCGGCGCGCGAAACGCTAAAATTTGCAGAATTTTGCCTTTGTGTGTTCGTATTTTAAATATTTGCCTTCGCTAGCAGGCTTAGTTACAGTATAAGTTTGCAGTTTTGGCGGCAAAAGCGACAGTTTAAATCGGAACGCAAACACGCCACACCTGGTTCAAATCCAGCGTAAACTTATTAGACGAAATTAAGCAGCATTATTCTATTACAATATTAATATTAATAATTGTGACAAAATTTAATTTAAATATGTAATTGATTATGATGACGAATAAGATTTTATTATACAATTAAATCGTATTAAGAAAAAAATCTTTTTCGACTCAGCTTAATATTGAGTTGGATCGGTAAGAAAACTAGTGCATTTATTATCAATCGAATAAAGAAATATATCATTTTTTTTCAAAATACTATGGAATCAAGACAAGTCTACGGTTTATTTTACGTGAATCAATTATTATTTTTTTTAAATAAGAGAAGGGAGTTGTAATAGAGTTGAAGTAAAAGCGGCTCCGCTTCGAGACGTTAATTTATACGGTTAAATGTGCTCGGAGACGCACTTGTAAATTTTAAACGACGCCTTATTATGTCATCTCGTAAATTTCGTTTAACCGAAAAGTGGAAAACTCCAGGTAGGGAAGATAGTGATACGTCGCTTGGGCGAAGGTTTTACGCTTAGGCATAAAATTAATTTGAACGAAAGGAAAAAATAAAAGTCTGAGACTTTTTAACTGCCGTAATGAAGGGCTTTCAGAACACAGGAGTCTACTTTGTGTGTATTTTTAAAGTACTAATTCTTAGAATAATTTTTATTTTCCATTATTCTATACAGTGTTTGTATGATACTCAAACTAACACTACATTTTCTTAAAGGTGATTTAACTAATTTATCATAATATGAAAAAAATAACCTAACCTTTTCTCATAATAACTCAACAAAGTTTGATCGCAAGCAAATGAACGGTTTACAAATACGCACCATATAAACAAAAAAATCATATTTTTCAGATTTTTTCCAAATAATTTTGTAATAGCAATAACGAATCAATCCAAATCTTGAAACCATCAAACACAAAAAACCCACGAAAATAAAATCCGTTTTCAAAGGACCAAAAGTACGAATAGTTTCCTAATTGCTCGCCAGGAATTTAATAATGAGTTTAAGCCTTATTTTTGTCCCATACCCATAGAACATACACACACACATACCCCATAACCGGGATTTGTCGTCGAAGGATTAAAAGCCTTAAATACGGTGACGCTGCGTGATTCAATTTAACGCGTCTCCGCAAGGATTTTCCATTGAACCCACATCATATTATATGGGTATGTGGTGTTCGTACGTTCGACAACATCCACACGGTGTTATATCACTAAATTTAACCCATTGTGGACGGGTCCTGCGCTAGTCTGATAATTTTGACTATATACGTATGACGAGTCTTGGATTTGTGCCTATTTTAACCATCAATCTTAATGTAATCTTTTGAATAAAGAAAAAAATACATATAACGACCGAAATGGTCAAAGGTACAAATGACTTTACGCTGATTTCGAGAAAAGCTCGCTCAAAGTTGAGTATGTATAATACTTAACATGTATTAGGAGGATGTCGAGTGATTTGATGATATATCTAGGTACGCGTTACGAATTCGTTTATATCCCTTTGCCAACAAATATATGAGAGTACATAGAAGCGATTCCTGTATATTATTCAATTTCGGCTAAAATATCACTTGTATCCCTTGGCTATTTTTAGTCGTCATATATCTATTCAGAAAGAAATCAGTTTCATTTGTATAGATTTGCTTCGAACTTTAGAGTCGATTCCTGCTATATTTGAATTCTATTTCGAAGATTTTTGTGTCATTGAAAGTTTTAATTAAAAAATCATAATTTCTAGGCAGATATTTTTCGAAGTTATATGCTGTATTTAAGGTGTTAACGTACGTATGTATCCCGCTTTCGTTATTTTCAATCGATTCAAGCCGTTATAATGAGCGTGAGTGTTGATAATTATCGCCGTAATAAGCGTTTGATTCGAATCAAGAATATATGTATGTATGTATGTAATGTTTATATAATATTACGTGTTATTGAAATCGATAAATGTGTATATTTGCATGTATGTATGTAAATTGTACAGAATATGACTAGTATCATTAGAATTAGAGTAAATTAACGTTTAAGATTTTCGTTAGATTTTGACGCTCGCTTTAATTATTATATTTGAAATACAGGTTTTCTACTTGAAATAAAATTATTTCAACATCGAGATAAATTGTTTCAGTTTCATGTTTGATACTATTCATTTCAAGTTAAACATTTCAAAATCGAATCACGCCATTACAGAATCATTTGGACAAAGAATGAATAAAAAGCGGCTTAATTAAATTTTTAAAATGTTCAACGTACAATTCGAAAATAAGTTCAAATGAAAACTATTTATTTTACGTGGAAAACTCGTATTTTCATATGTATTTTAAAAATATTCAAACACGGCCAGTATTTTAACAATTAGCAGATCGGATTGAATACTATACAAAAGTTATTTAAAAAGTGTTAAAATTTTATTTCCCAACATTGAAAAAGTTAAATTGTTCCTAGTTTTTTCGTACGTTTCATAAACTGATGTTTTGAATACGAAATGTTTTCGAAGCAAATTTATTTTTTTCGACCTGTCCGCATCAAAGTTTCATAAATATTTATTTCGTACGCGGAAATATGGAATGGAGTGTAACGAAATAGGTCAAAACGTCGTTTCTGAATGTAAAAAAAATACGTTGACCATCATTTCAATATTTCATCATTACTAAATAACAAGATGTGAACAACACAATGGCGATATGATACATTTCGAGATCATTCCTCGTGAAAAAAAGGCTTCGTTTCTATGTCCCATTCAACACGATATATAGACGAAATAATTTCGCTCCAAGTACTTCCTTCACTATGAGGTAAGAAACTTTGTTACAGCTTTCTTTTTCCGTACGAATAAAAAGCATTTCAAAAGGGAACGTTCGTAAAATAAAATTCTCTTCATAATTGAGAAGGAGCGAAATTATTCAATTAAATATATATTCTATTCATCTTCCGCGAGTCGTTAAGACGCGAAGTTTATTCTCGTCATACTTATGAATGGAAAAACTAATAAAAAATAATTACAGAGTCTCGAAAAGACGATCGGGAAAGTAATTAAAAAAATCGCAAAAGACAACTTAAAAGAAATATGGGAAAATTCACTCACAGTCCACAACCCGTAATTATTCTATGCTTTTTTATACACGAACGTCTCATCTTTTTTCGGCGTCTTTCGAAGCGACACTTGCGTACGAAGTTTTAATTAATTCCTTATTACTATAAATAACGACATCGTCTGAATAGACAAACAACAAACGAAGGTCTCATTATGTCTAATTTGCTTGCGCATCGTCGAAGCCCCATCTGAATCTATTTTAGTAAACTCGAAATGCACGTCGATGTTATCTCGAACGAATTACCATTAACTGGACTACCTTTTGATATTGTTGTGTGAAAAATAAAAGAAACGTTTTTTGATGGGTTATTCTATTTAGAGCATGATGCAACGTTTCGTATGAATTATTTGAGAATTTCTAATAATAAGATGGTTATGATCGAAATGACAAGACGAGTTAATAAAGTTTGTTTGCGAAAACAACTCACGAGGAAAACCTTACGTTAGATGTTCGGTCGAAGATTTTGTTGAAATTTCGTAGAATTGTAATTTTATTTGTTTTGTTGATATTATTATTTTTTTTCTCTTTATCGATGTATCAAACAAATTATTTATATGATAAATTTTCAAAATTGAAAAAGTTTGATTCTTAATATTACACTTTATTCAATTATTCGGTGTGATCTAAAAAAAAAATCAATATTTTTCGAACGTATACATGCAAAATATACTAAACATTGATCTACGATAACTAAAAAAATATTGAAAGTTGCATTGCCAAAGTTCCGCATTCTAGACGTTGAATAAATTCTACCAATTTTCAACAAAATCGTCGATTCAAAGTTCAAAAGGTCTCCTTGTCAAACAAAAGCAAAAATAAGCCGAATTCCCGACGTGTTATTTGCATTTGTAAATTTTTCATCATAATCAACGTTCACGTAAAAATGTACTGACGTGACGCGTTTGCAGATTACGTTTTCCCAGAATCGGTACCGCGATAAAATTAATAATGCCCTCCCCCTAAATGTTATTAATGGCCGAATACGTTTTTCATTTATTTAGAAGCCGAAAAAAAATAACGAAATCAAATGCGCAAATACCGTATGAATATTTTGAGCGTTTGTTTCTATAGAACGTTTCGTATCGGCGTTATGTTTTCGCGAGGCGAAAGTTCGGACAAATGAGATTCTTCAAATTAAACCAATTAAGATTGAATAGTTTTAGTTCTTCTCGAGAAGTTCTTATTGCTTTTTTTCACGGTCGTTGAAAAATTTCATTTTAGTCTAGCATAATAAGCAAGAAACTACGCTTATCCAAAGTTTCGAAGCTCTTGTGAACGCTCTGCTGTCTGCGATACAATTGGTTGTTGAGTAAATAAAATGAAAATATTATTTTAATCAATGTTTTTATATTGTTATGATCATTAAAAAAATAATGATCAATGTATTTTTATACGTGAAAGTCTCGAGAGATGCATATTTCAGTATCGTATGAAAAATGAAAATATTTTCATACAAAAATTGGCTCGAGATATCGTTTCCCAAAGGTATCTAAATGGCTTAATGAAGTATTTGCGAAAGGCTATTCAATTTATGTACAGATATAGCGCACAAGAAACAATATTATTTCCAGCGAACAGAATTGACGTAGAAAAACCAATTTCATATCGAATATAAAAATAGTTATACATCGAGACGAATCATAATTACGAAACGATACAAGATTCGAAATTTCATCTCAATCACGAAGAAAACAACTTAATCTAGATATTGAAAAATGAGCACTTCTCGAATGTAACAATTAATTTAAATATGATTGAATGAATCGGAATAATTCCGAGTAGCTTTATTCAACAGTTCAATCTAGTTGTTTTCTAATAAGATTAAAAAGCCTTTTCAATAATCATAGAAAAGTAATCTTATTTAAATTGCTGCATTCTAAGAAATTCGAATACTGAATTGCCGAAAATTCGATACAAAATGCTCATTAAGTATCGCCTTTCAGTCAATTTCATTTTTTTTTAAATACAGCAGATTTATGTTATCCAATAATTATTATTTTGACGGTATCGGATGTAATATGAGTTACATAAGAAATCGAAAATGTAGAACGTTCTGAGATATTGCGAATAAGAGTGTATACGAAAACCGTTCTCGTTTTCGCCTTTCTAAAGCGTATATTGATAAAATAAACACTGTTCAAATCCATACTAATTAATATGCTCTCTGAACTCAAATAGAGGCAGCTGTGATTAAAAATATACACATATATATCTTAATGTGATTTTACTAATTACGTTAGATAAATATAATGTGTTTTCTAGCAAACGACTTATTGTTATATTTAAAATTTTGTTGAGTTTGAAGTTTTCAATTTGAAAAATTTCTAGTACTGATTTGAATAGAGAAGATGAAATGAGAATGTATTAATTTTGTTTATTTAACAATTCATGAGCTAAATTAAGTAATGTTAATCTTAACGTTATCAAAGCTACGGAACATTTTTAAGGTAAAAGTTTTGTAAAGTACCGAAATAAAGTCAAAAAATATTTTTTTACCAAATATATTAAATCGAAAAAAAATCTAATTAAGTTCAGAAAAGAAAATTAACACTGCAAGAAATTTTTAAACGAAAATTTCAAAATTAACAATATTTCACTACGCACATTTCAAATATTTATAAAGCACCGACAAGAAACCACAAAGTTACATAAAAAGCCGGGAGTCGTAGCACTACTATTCACGCTAAATCACTATAATTCACCCAATAACAACTCCTTAACATAAAAAAAACACTTAAATCCATTCATACACAAAAGAAACCTACAAAAAACAATTGAAAAACCGCATTTCTCCACCGAACCATAGACACCCACGCTCAAACGCGAGCACCAAACCCAAAAAACAACCCTAAACCGCTGAGAATTTCCTCAGTAGTGTCCCCGGTTCGCGCTTAGGGTGTCCATAATAGATGAGGTAATGGAACCGCTAGTCTGCTTTGTCTCGGTGCTCAAAGGCCGCGCTCGCCAAATCGTATAAGAAAGCCATTTACCAACGGCCACACACTGGCCGTGACGCAAGACAATAATTGAATAACACCCCCTTGCGCACCCCTGACCGTGTATGGGGGGCGTAAATTTTATTATGGGGGGGTCGTTTCTCAAAGTTTTCCACTCGGCCATCTGCGTTTTGAGCGGAGTTTTGTGTTTATGTGTGTGCGGATGAGGGTTTGCGCTGATCGCTTTCGTCTTTTTGACTGTTGAGAGTTGATTGTTTGGGATTATCTAATTTTAATTGGGTTTGAATATAAATTAATTACATAATAATTAATTTAAATATTTTATATTGAATGTTTTAGAAGCATTTTAATTGCCTTTAGTTGCTTAGAGTTAATTGAAGAAAAGAAAATTCGTATGGGTTAGAGCTTCCGCAGATTGCAGATGTTCTGTTGGCCAATAGTTTAGTTGGGTGCTTTAGTCAGTATAGTTGTGTGTTTAAGTGTGTAAATTATAACTTAATACTGAAAAAGTGCTAGACTAAACTATCGTTCGATAAAAAATCTGCAGTCTGTGGTGGCTTTTATTGACATTCGAGTCAAAAATTTATACTATTATAGTGTTAAGTTATTAAGAAAAAACGGGATTGGGTTGGCCATTTTTGAATTGCTTGGCCACAGGATCTGATTTGTGAATTTGTACCCGATTTCATTTCAATATTTGCTAACCTGACTTAACATAATATAAAATTTAACTTAATCTCGTCTAACCTAACCTAATTTAACTGAGAAAGGGGAAAGATCTCATTTAACCCGACAAAAAATATCGAAATAGAATCGATGAATGCTCATAAAATTTTAACCGATTTTTTTAGAAACGATTTGCCTATCATGGCTTCAGGCAGTAACTATGACATCTTTATCGAGATGAAAAATAATAGAAAAAATTGAGAACCACTGAATTATACATACAATGTCGAGACTAGTTGAAATTGTCCGCTTCGGACGTTGATACTCTGAAGTAATTCATTATCATCAGTCGCCTTTTTATTGTTGCGCTTTCACATGATACATACGCTCTGAAAGAAAGCTCTGACTTCTCAATGTCTCTCTATATACCCTTATATCCTTTTTTTTTTATTTATTTATCGTATGATAATCCCTGAATAATAAACGTCTTGTGCGCATAGCGTGTGAATTGTCAACGTAATCTCTTCGTATACTATTTTTTTCCCGTGGACATTATTATTTTATTTTATTCAAGAAACAACCTTTTGATGGCAGAACATGTTACCGAATTGACGTTAATACGCTTTTGTTATACATGGGGACAATATTTTTATGTTCAAACAAGTAGGTCACACGAACCGTTCGAAGATTGAATTTTAATATTTTATTATAATAGATCTCGTCTTCGCCTAAGTATTGTAATACATGAATTACATTATGCGAATGAGAGAGTAAAAAAATATGTTTTAATGTATCGATGAGGACTAAGCCTACTTGCGCAACCTGAGAGCTCATACGTGGTTTTCTTTTGATCTAATAGTAGACAAAGGAAATCTTAAGAGGATTTATTTTAATAAGGATTTTCTCCCTAATTCATAAAAATATATGCTATTTTCAGCACAAATCTCGTGTCGAATTCATACATTACTAGCATCTATAAAGAGAAATGAGAAACTTTTATAATATTTAAACGAATTAAATTACTTATATGCTCATTGCAAAAGTCTTACATTTCGATGAATATGATTTTTCAGAATAGCGATTTTGAAATTTGATAGTAGAATAAAATGTATTTAAAAATTGAAAAATGAGCTTTTGAATGACATTTTTACTAACTACCAGATTTTTCCATAAATAAAACCTAAAGTTCTTTGAAGTCAAACAACATTGAAAAGAAAATTACATACTGAAACATCTCAAATTGGACGAAATAAGTTCACTCATCGAATTTTTCTGCCGAATATTGAGATGAAAGTCGTCAATTTTGACATACAAACGTAACTCAAAATACTTAAATTTCTAGATATGACAATTTCACCATAAGTGAATATCATTATCATCGACATAAACTCAAACAATCAAATTATATTGAGATAAATGAGTCGGAAAATAGTTCTGATTTTCCACAAGCGTAAACAGGAAACTAGCAAATTAACAAACGAATGAAACAACAAAATTAGACCAACGTCATATCCAAAAATATCCACACACACTCGATATGAATATTAACGTCATACTCCTAAGAGCACATTGTGCGTTGAACTAAGCGATTCTTCACACGCCTTCGCATAAAATTTCCCTTACGTTTTCTGGAAAATATAGGAAATTTTCACAGCCTTCTTGAGACAAAACACGCGACTTGTGCCACCAAAGGGAGTGAATTTATTGAATTTGCAGCTCGAGCTTTCAGAGAGGCTTTCACTTTCGACTTTCGAAACGGGAACAAATATTTACCCCTTTTGCACTCGTCGTTGTGTTCCCGTATGCGATGGGTCGTTAATTTCGTTTAAGGGAAATTGTGCATCGGTTCGGTAGATGTTCTGAAGTCATTTTATGTGTGTGTTTGGTGTTTTTAATAAAAATCTGGGTGGTGTAAAGTGGTAGAAAATTATTGAAGTTGTATTTAAAATTGATTTTTTATATAATATTGTCGTTTTAGTGGGTTGATAATAGTTTTTGATTGGTGGGAATTCATGTGAAATTTATTTATAGCAGAATATCAATCTTGGAATAGAAGACGCTCTATAAGGTCTTTAATTGTTTAAAGTTTCAATGAAATTTCCAAGTAAGAATCTATTTATTCTTGTTATATGATAAATATGTAACAAAATATTAAAATTATTTTTATTGCTAATTTTAGAGATATTTTTTACGGTTTCTAGGTTTCATAGAGATTCAATAGAAAAAGATTTCAGATTGATTGTTATAAATAAAAAATCGGATATAAAAGTATTTCAGATTAGAGACATCATACTATAAAATAATAAATTAGAATAAATCTAATCAGAAAATAGTAGGAAGTAGTTTGATGGTAAAAATTGTGTGATTTCATCTTATAATGTTTAAATTAAAAAAAAATCTGATTAATATCAAAGTATCATATCATTTTATTTTTATAGTATAGAAACTATATTAAAAAAAAAATCAAAACAAAAAATATTCCAGATTAACAACACAGTAACTCACACTTGTTTTCATGGAGCTCTATTCAGATGAAGCATGCATTCATTTAAATATTTTTGATTCGAGTATTACGAAATCTTTCTAGAATTGAGATACAATGTAACATTATAGACCTTATTTAAATATAATTAAATAAAATAAAACCCCAACAAAAAAAACCCAGATTAACAGCAAGTGTCTCTGATTTCATGGACACCTATTCATATGAAACTGTTTATTTCAAATATTTTGAATTCGAGTATTACAAAATCGTTCTAGAATAAAGATACATGACATTACATTAAAAATTAAATTAAAAAAAAAACGAAAAAAATTCCAGATCAACAGCACAGTGTCTCTGTTTTCACGAGGACCTATTCAGATGAAGCGTAGTGACTATGGGTTTTATCTTAAAAGAGCAGCACCGGGTCCCGCATCGTTCCCGCTTCATTTCACAATTCGATCCCGCATAACCCAAGCCACATACATAAATATGTTTCGCGTGTTTCCCGCCAATAAACATGCAATCTGAACGCAAAGGTCACGCGAAACACAAAACCGGGACTTTTTCCCCCAAAATTGAGGGATTAAGCCGCCTACCTGCCGTCCATCCTGAATTTCAATTTCGACTCGAATTTATATGGTAATGTGTGTTTTTTTTAAGGATTTGTATTTTTTTGTAATGATTTGTGTTTTTATTTTCAAGATTTGAATTGATTCTGTTTGGGAAATGTGATGGTTTTGATGCGAGGTTCGTTTGTGGTTACTTGTTGCTTTTCGGTGCGTCTGTTGCATGTTGTTGCTGAGCGGATATATTCTGAATTTAATGTGGTGATGTATATTTTATTGTAATTTAGGCGAATTATGATGCGAATTATAATGGAGAATATCGATTGCACAAACGCAAATTTGCATAACAAAATTGCGTTTTCACGTGATTGACGTGTAATTTTAAAATAGGTCAGATTATTTTAGATTCATCTAGATTGATCTAGATTTAATACAAAAAAAAAAATAGTTTCAGGTTTATCTGATATTATTACATTAGATATGCAAAATATTTTGATCGAAAATCAGAGTATTGATTGAAAGTAATTTGAACGTATTATACAAATCCGAATAGAATTGAAGATTATTCAAACAGAAGTGAAAATCATAAGTATAAGGAATATTATTTTTCCTTAAGAAAGAAGATTGAAGATAATATTTTTTCTTTTATGACAATATTAGAATTCTATTGAAATCTTTTCCGCAAAATCTTCGCATAAGAAAAGAATAAGTTTTTTTCAATAGATTAATCAGATTATGTGAGTGATATTTAAATAGTTCATGCAGTATATAAACAATGAGTAACGTTTTCATATGAATAAATAAGCATGTTTTCCTCGTGATAATCAGAAGCCTATTTTCTTGCGTTAAGAACGCCTCGATCATTAACTGACACCTTAAACCCGTTAAATTAAGCCATTCTAAAAATACCTTAACCGAAAATCTCGACAAGATCAAAACGAGAAAACATCAAAATTTGATCTCGCGCAGCAGATAAATAATAACGACCCCTCGGGCGACTTTTCGAGAGTCGCATATCGAACGAAAACGAGACCAGTCTTAACGAACTCCGCTGAATTTCAGACCGTCTTGCTAACGAATTGCACCCTCGGGGTGGACCACACTAAATCTTGCGCGAACGCTAACGGCCCGATAGGCAACCGCCGATCCCGTTACAGCGGCCGTTAAGCCGTTAAACGACTCGTTCGGACGTCGGATCAGGGCTGAGGAGTTGGAGTCAGAGTCGTCGTGTTTTGGGCAGAATTGGAGAAGTGAATGATGAGTGGTTCTGTGTTGAAAGTGAAAAAAAAAAATGAGCGGCCGTTAAAGCTGGTTGCACTGAGGATAGTAGCAAGTTTAGTGGACAGTAGACAGTCAAGAGGACAGGAGCAAGTTTAGTAGGCAGTAGACAGTCAAGAGGACAGAAGTAAGTTAAGTAGACAATCAAGAGGACAGTAGCAAGTTATGTAAATGGACAGTTGACAGTCAAGATGACAGAAAGTAGTCAGCCAATGGCAAGTTTGGGGGTTCTCGTTGGTCCAGCTGACTGTCTACTGTCCTTTTGACTGTCTACTATCTTCTTGATTTGCTACTGTCCTTAGGGTTAATTAAACTTTAAAGTTGAAAACACCATACTTGTACGTGTTTTTGGATGTTTGAGACAGAAGACGAGATGAAGATGGTTATAGAAACAAATGTCTGCCATTTCGATCTCGTAAACAGCTTTGATTCAAATGTCTGTGGAAGTTGTTTGAAGTTTGTTCATGGTTTAAAAGTTGGGTTCGGAAATCAGAGCAGGGATGTGGGGTCGGAGTCATAGTAAAAATGAGCGATTTCGACCATTTCTTTTATGAAATAATATTTTTTTCAATCAAGAAGTTAGTGAAATTTCATAATGAGCATGTAGATGAAGCAATAATAAAACAGCAAGTGACTGAAGTCTAACACAATGCAAGTCAATACAAAAATATTTTGGCTCTTTCTTTTTTCTTATGTCATAAGAATAGATTCGAAATTTCATATAGTTCAATTGTTTTGGATCAAATGTGAAATCCGTCTGCTTGTCACAAATCATACAAATTACATTAAATTTATGTGTTAATTTTTATAATCAAACATTTTTGAATCAAAATTATATTATTGGAAAGTATTGAAATTAAAATCGTGTTTTTTAAAGATTCCACGACCCTGCATTCATGTGATAGTACGCGAATGTTTCTCGTTCGTTATCCAGCATGGGGACCTTTGACCTTTGAGAAACATCTAAAAGGGTGGGTCGTCTTTAGAGGGGTTTGGTTGACGGTTTCGTTTTCTCACCCTCGTCCCCAGTGGTTGTTGTTCGCGAATTTACGTGTTCCTTGTTCGGGGTGCGATTAAACGCCCCTGTTTGTGCTAATTTCGGAACGTTCGACATGCTCATCTTGATATCGTACAGATTAATTGTTTTCGTATGAAACTGTGTTGTATTCTATGCAAAATCGTCCAAAGATGCTTCTGAGTGACAGTGGAATATATCAAAATTGGATCTGTGATAAAATTCGGCAGTAAAGTAGTGAATATATGTATTATTGACGTATGATGTATATTTGATTGAATATAAAATCATCTTTCGTGTTCTGAGACATTGTATTGATATATTACTGTAAAACTACATAGATTCAAAATATTCCATTATATACAGAATCGAATTGGAACACAATAAAAACTAATAAATATTTAACCTAGTTTTATTTATTCATCCTACTGATTGGCTTAGTATTGCTAGTATCCGACAAGGATGACCTTTAAAACTGATATAGAGTTGCGAAGAAATTCCTTCGAAACGATTTCAAAGATGAAACAAACGTTACATCAAATGTAAAAGGATTTTTAATCATTCAAATTTAATCTCGTTAATTTTAATTATTAATCAGCGGAATGTTTCGCGATTCGGATGCGATAGAAGACAAGATGAAACGAATTAATCAAAGTAAGGCTAAATTAAGCCGACCAAGAACCGAAATAGAGAGGAAACGACGTGAAGACACCTCAACATAAAGGTCGCTATCGATAAGGAAACGTTTGTTTCGCTCACAAAGCGAACTCCTGAAATTTTACGAACTCGTCGTGAAACGAACACAACGTAAAACAACACGTCAAATGAAACAAGCTAGTTTGAAACGTATGTAGATAATTACTACGAAGTAGGCGCTTTCTGAAAGTTGCGCGTTTAGAATACAAGCAGAATGTATGAAACACACAATGCATGTGTACATAGAAGAATACGTATTGTGCTGTACGTATGTATGTATGTTTGGTAAGTTTTAGTTTCAATGTTAAGGTTTTACAACTAAATTATATTCGAGCGTATGTAAAATATGTTTAATTATATTATACTACTTGTGGTTATGTTGTTTTCTCTGTTCGATAGAGTTACTAAGGGAAGGGCTTCATTTGTTTGTTTTTTTTTTGTAAATTTTAGTGGTTCGAAAATAATTAATTTTTAGATTGTGTACTATTACGTTGTCATGTAGACTAAAAATAAAATAAAATATATCCAAACCATCCTAAGGCTGAAGTTGATGATAAATCAACTAAAAATCAAATATTAAATCAAATAATCTAAGATTTATGATAAGTAAATGAAACTGTATTTTAACAAACTTTGAGATTTATCATACCAACCATAAAGTTTTTCAATGGCAACCAACTAGAATTCAAATGACTTAATTACTTTAAATCTCATACGAGCCCTTAATTACAGCAATGATGTAAATCTGAAAATGAAAAAAAAAGTCTTTTTCTGCACATAATATATAAACTATCTCAACTTATTACAAAACTTAAAAATTTCGCTAAATCAAAAGAATTATTCGAATAAATCTTGTATGATTTTCATAGAAGCGCACCCAATAAATCAAATATCTCGCAACAAAACACAAGACTTACCCCATTATAACAAATAATCACACACATAAAACCATAAATAACGAAAAACAAACATATTTATACACATAAACATAAACATAAACCTCGGAAAATTAGTGTTTTTCCTCTGAGACCATCGCCGAAGTGCGCGACCGTCCCGCATATAAGATTGACCCTTCGGGGTCGGCACGTGAGGGACAAAGAAACCACGAGCAAAAAAAAACGTCATTATTCGGACGTTTATTGTTTATGGGGCCCGAATTTTGTGGGGGCGCCTCCCGGGGGGCGCAGGCTCCCCGTGAAGCCCCTTCCCCTCACCCCCCCTCGCCCGGTTAATTCAATGAGGCGCGCTCTTCAAATAAGCACGTTTCTCGAAGACGACGAAATTCGCCATTCAATCTCGCCAATTATTGTTCGGCAGGCGAAGGGATTCGTGTCCTTATCGCGTTTTTAATCGTAACCGGATGATTAATCCGTTCTGGGATGATTTGAGGCGAGGTGAGCGCTTTGATCTTTCGATTTCGAAAGGGTTTTTGAGGAGTTTCGATTTGAAGTTTGTGATTATTTAGATTTGATGTCGGTTCATATTGATACTGTTGAATTTGTGGGATTTTCTTATGATGCATGAAGTATACTCGCGAATTTACTGTCGATTTTTAACTTAATTTTATAACATGTTTATGAAATTGAGCAAAATTGGCATAAATCGGAAAAAATATAATTAGAGGAAGGGCGACAAATATGGACCAGTGCCTTAATATGAAACACCACAAAATTTATACCACAAAGACCACCCGTTAGTTTGAATAAAATCATTCACATAAATAAATTAATTTGTGAAACCACATCATACAACTCAAAATCATGAATATTTTTTTGTTAGAATTAAATAGAATAAACATTTAAAAGATACGTTTAAACGGAATAAATCAGAGATATGGCTACACGAAAGAGGAGGATTTACATATGATTATCCTCATTTTTTCTATAGCTGTGTCCCTAGTCCGTTTCATTTCGCTCGGCGGTAAACACCTCCATAACATGATCAGGCAATATAAGTAATATGTTCGATTCAATATTTATCAAAAAAAATAAATACTTGTAACTTAAACCAAGATTTGAATTGACCCTCATAACAACACTAAACTTAAAACAGCATTCATAAACGTACACACTAACTAACTAAACATTAAAAACATCAATATTGAACATCGAATATAAGACATTTTCCGGAAAATTATCGCAAGTTCGCAAATTCAATAGAAGCGTTCTAAGAATCGGCACGAGTTGTAATACGACAAATTTAGTTTTTCGCTACTAAAATACACACACACACTAGATTCTATACATATAAAGGGGCATAGAACGTTTCCAAAATCGAATTTGGGGTTGTTTCGACCCCCGTTAGAATGTTTCACTACTACCGGATAGTTGGGGTGCCACCCGCTGTGCGACACGACTGGTGCATTTCAGCCTCGCTGAAAATTTCCATCAATATTAACGTCTTTATATACGTATATATCTAAAGTCGGTCGTGAACCTTTGTCGGTTGAATTTGACAATGGGCGAGATCTTGTTCGGTGACGGTGTCGACTTTCGCTCGACCCCATGCAAATTAGCGCGAAGTGCTATTAAATGAATTTAATTTGTGTTCGAGCGTATATAAGTTAGTTGGGAATATGAATCTGAATGTTTTTAAGTTGAAATAATAATTTGATACTGTTTATTCAGAGGTTTTTTATATCTAAACGTGTGTACTTGAAATGTCGAGTCTGGCTCGATGTGTGAGTGGGAAAGGGTTGAGTTGAATTTCATCATAAGCATTTTGATTTGAGATTATGTGTAGGTAAATGAATGTAAATATATTTAAATATCTGAAAATATATCTATTTAAATACTTGAAAATGGTCTAATAGTTGTTTCAAATTCAGTTTCCAAAGTTTTCGAAAATCTAAGTGTAAGAAGATTTATAGTGAAAAAAAAATATATTTGTGTACAATAGCATCGATACGACTTACTAATTATTGTTATCTAACTATAAAATAGCGCTATTATGTGTGTGTGTGTGTGTCCGTGTAATACTCAAAAACTGCGTTGATATATTCAACGGGTTTATCGCTAGTTTTACATAACTTGAAATGAAATTCAATTAAATCTAACCAGAAAAAAGAAAAAACCTAACACAACAACTTATCGAGTGTTGTGTCAAATACCAAAAAAAATTTTTCGAAAACGTTTAATTTTAAATATATATTCCTTATATTATAAATTAATTTATTTAAGATTAAAAAAAAAATTGAACTTTCATATTTCCGAATCGCTTTAAGAATTTCAGTCGCGTTGCGTTCACGCGCAATAACAGACAACATATTTTAATTCGCCGCGCATCATCGCCATAATAAAACATTTTCCCACCGAATGGGATGAGAACAGAGGAGTAGGGAAAATATTGCCGTGGGTAGACCAGAAAAAAGGCAAAATGAGGAAAAAAAAAGATTAAAACAAAAATATCCGAATAAGGGGGGGAGACTCGGCCTAGCCGAAATCGCCGCCGGAATGCTTAATGTTGCCGACAAATTGAATAGCCGAAAACAAAAATAAAAATGTCAAAGTTATTTGATTCGAGCTAAGGGTGTGAGGCCAGGAAAACCGCCGTACTTCGTCAACGAAATCTGAAAGAAATCTGAAAAAAATAAAATAAATACGAAACGTTCCAGGAACATTTTCGGTCGGGGCATTCGAAGCACGTATTGGCCGACGACACCTCGACAACTCTCCGAAACGTTCCTTTTTTTTCTCTCCTTCGGCCATCTTTCGTATTAATGCAATATTTATTATTATTGTTGTATCGGGGATTATTAAGTATACTCTGCGGCGAGATGTAAATGAAAAACTTTCAGTTTGAACGACGCATAATTCATTTCGCGTCGCCGAGGCGTTTCCGTTGGTGAAAATTGCGCGACGGAAGTCTGTAATCGGTGTTGAGAAAATTTTCATTCTAAGTTTTGTTGAATATAAATTGGATACATAATGTTATATATTTGTGTATGAAGACTGAAAAGGTCGAGGGGTACAAGTGACAATTTCTAGAAAATTGCGTTCAAAATTGAGCATGTAAGTACTAGGAAGAGATCGAGTGATTTGATGATATATCTCGGTATACGTTCCAAGTTCCTTAATATCCTTTTGCCACCAAATATATGAGCATACAAAGAAGCGATTTCTGTACATAACTCAAATTCGGCAAAAATGTCACTTAATATCAGCTTAAGTTTAATAAGAATTTTTGAAAAAAAAATCAGTAAAAAGAATAAGTTTTAAATAAATTAGATAAAAGTATGATCGTGAGAGATGAAAAATTATGGATATAGAAAACGGATAGCGAAATCCAATAGATGTCGGAAAAAGCTTCGGAATCAACAGGTTCTTCTTACACAGAGTGGAGAATTTACTTCGACGAAAAAAAAAAGGAATCAATCGAACGATGTCGGATTATACAAGAACTGAATTCATCTTAAAAGGCTGAATCGAACGTCTGCATGTTTGAAAAGGAAGGTTTGCTCTTTGTTAAAATAGGCAAATAGCTATCCCGACTTAGCAATCCGCAGCTTTTATTGCTCGCAGACATTGCGAAAATATCGAAAGAAAGTCTTGAATACGTTCCGTTTCAATTTTAAAAATGGAATAGAAATATAAGCGGAATTTCGCGTAATCGAAAATGATTAGATTGCATGCGAAAGTGTTTTGACCTTTGATTTTAAATCGTCTTTCTTATCGAATATGTAAAGTTCTCGTGATAAATAAATTCTCGATTCTCCGAGATCCAAATGGTTCAAGTCGCGTTACAAAATAGAAGCTGGGCACTTTAATTATTGAACACACAACAAAGTTCGTTAATTAATGAAAGCGCAGCTAGACGGCGAAATTGATGTTGAACGTATGCTGAATTGTTGCATAGTCTGAAATTCAATATTCAATTACTCATAGAATATTCTAATAAACACTATAATCAGTCACAATAAAAAAACATTAATTTCTGAAATTAGTATTTAAATATTTTTATTAGTAGAGTCGATTACCGAGCTAGCTGAAAATCGAGTCACGAGTCGACAATATGATTTATTCGAATAAAAATAACAATTTAAAATTGATTTCAATACAATAAAATATATTATTATTCGATTTTCATTCGAGAATTCTGAATGAAATTAAATTAAAATTCGATCTATCCTTTGCGGATTCGAAATGTCAAGTCGGCCGGAGTCGGAATGATTTCGTCGAGACGTTGATGTATGATAGTGCAAAAGGCGGGAAACGATTTTAAAACTCTCCCCACCCTTTTCAAAAACGAAGAAAAAAACTGGAAAAAAATACGATTTTCCACCCTGTGCCTGTTGCCGGCTTCAAGAAATCATTTTTCAATGTCGACCGCGTCATACTGGCGACAGGCTCGTTATTGCGTGGCCCCCCTAACTCGAAACAAAAATAGACGTTGTAAATAAAATTAGGAAATAATGTATACAAAAAGAATATAATTTTCATAAAAAAAATCTAGAATCTATTCATCGATAATATATTTTAAAGAAAGCTATATTTCTGAGATGAAGATAGCTTTGTTGTTAGTTTTATCTTAGGTTTTTCAAGTCTCTGGTATGATATCTAAAAAATGTTATAACGAAAAGAATAGTCACCGTTCGTTCGTGTAATTAAAAAGATACGTGCATATGAAAAACAAATATAATCTCTTTGTTCGAAAGAGGATATTTGCTTAATATCACATCATGTGAGACATATAAAAACATTAAACCGAAACGAAAAAGTTATTAGGCAGTTTGTTCATACAACATATTTTTCACACTCAATTGATAAAACATTAACTATCCACCAAATTTAATTTTTCTGACGAAAACAATAGAGTCAATTTTCATATGCATACATTAATAAGATTACTTATTACACATGCAAACAAAAAACGACTTTAACATCTTCGTTTGAAAGAGTAGATTTGATTGAATGTCACATCATATAGGATCGAAAAAAAACGTTATCCTTATATTAAAATGCTCTAAATGTAACTTAATCGGCATATTTCTGACTTTATCTTTACTAGCGATCAACCTGTTGAATATATCAACGCAATTTCAACCCGTTGAATATATCAACTCAGATTTAAACCGTTGAATACATCAACGCAGTTTTGAAGCGTTACATGGACACAGCACACAGAATAGTGCTGTTACGTAGTTATATATTTACAATACAAAATCTAATGATGCAAAAAATGAATATTCCCTTATATGCGAAACAATCGAATTTTCCCTCGGCGAGTTAATATTGCATGCGAGGTTTGAGAGGCGCTGCGAGCGGCGCTTCCCAACATGCGATGTTCGCGTAATTGCGTTACATCATAATTCACTTGGATGTCAAATTTCGCCATCTGAGGTTGTCTGATAACGGAGAGCGCGAGACGCGAATAATAAACGCAACTAACGTTCGGAAACATAATTTACAATGTGTGTGTGCATTGCGAGTGTTGTTCGTTGCTTGATAAATAATTGATAATGTTAATGGCTATCGACTGGGGCGAATATCATATCGATAATGAATAATAAATTGTCGGTGTGACGATCGTTTTCGATATAATTCGATGTGAGTTTGTTTTGATGAGGATTTGTATGGTTTTTTTTATATGTGAATTAGTCGTCACTTAAGTAATTTTTAGGGATTTATTGAATGTTGTAAGTTTTTGGAAAGGTTATAGTATAAGCATCACGATAAACATAGTTTTTATTAATAGAACTTTTCCAAAAATGTGCTATGTTCTGAATATAGGAAATGTAGATGTCTAGGAATCTAGAAGTCTGAATAGAAATATTGAAAATCTGACTAAATATTGCCGTTTTAATTTTAATTGATCGATTGTTTAATATAAAGAAGAGATAATGAGATTGAAGAAAATGTATTTTAGAGAGATTTTAATGAAAAAAGTTTGTGTAGAAAAAGGTTCTATAGAAAGGTTAGATTAAAAAAAAAGTCAATATCGACCGAAAATTTTTGTACAATAAGATTAAAGAAATAAATTTTGATAAGAAATTGTAATACATACATGTGCCTTGTTTCGAAGTGAAGATATGAAAGATGACTTGTATCTGAAAATAAATCAAAATCAACTATTAAAAAGATCCATGAAAATATTTTTTCAGTGTCTGAAATATTATGAAGCATTCTATTTTGTGCGACAACATGAGGTGGTAATATAATTTTATATTCCATCACCGTTTGATATTTTCAATTTTTTTCCCCCAGCCATGAGAAAGTGTGACACGTTCTTATCGAAGTTCGACCAACAAATTTTCAGTCGATATATTCCACAATAAAAAGTTGTGTTACTCGACGAGCATGTTTAATGCTGCGAAAAGAAAAACATTATGTTCCATATCTATGCGGATTTTCAACGGAAGGGGGACACTTGTTGAACGTCAATACCGAACGTGTAGTTGCGTCATGTAAAAATATTATATATCCGATTAAGAATAAAAAGAAATCGAACAATGTATGAAAAAGCTACGAAAAAAGATGAAAAAACACTGCAGCACTGTCAATATCAATATGCGGACGAAGAGAAAATGCTGCGAACAAACTTTTCTTTTTCAAAGATTAAATTATATCAAACTGGATTTTTTTTCTGAGAATTTCTATTGAATCTGAAAACGAAATGTCAAATTGTAATTTTATTATAATATTTTTCCGAATGCGATATGTCGTGTCGTACATATTTAACTAGGTCGAAACTGATATAGTTATTGTTTCGAGTCGAAACGCTTATTCGACCAATTTGGTTAATAATCGATATTACGTAGTATGTATAATGTTTATGTAGTCGTATCGCAAAACGACTATTAACTAAACTATATTTAACTGTGTTTTGCCGAACAAAGTGGGTAATTTTAATAAGTTTCATGATCGTATGATATTTGATAGTCTGACGAGTCGAGCGGATAACGAATTATAGGTAGCAAATGTGAAAATGTCAATTTTTTTGTGTTTTTGTACAATTTTAATTTTCTAGATACACGTGTTACTTAATAACTCAAAAGTGTGTTGTTAGTTAACAATTGATATTTTGTGGCATGTATGTTAAAATAATGATTATATCAAGCATGCTTAAAACTATTTATTTCGTAGGTAACGATAAAGAACTTGTTTGTTGGGATGACTTAGATTAAAATTTCGCTCAAAAATGTGATTCCAAGTGGAAGTCATTGTGAATGCACATGAATGTGCGTATTAAAAATGTGTTAATGTTTTAACAAATACTTCAATTGAAAACAAAAATCTTTTCAATTGAGCTATGAGGATGTTCATAGCAATTTGTATGAAATATTACATTGACAGCGCGAGTCGACCTCTGTAAGGGTGAATCCGTTGCAAAAGTTTGACCTTTCGAGACGAAAAAAGTCCTTCCGATCGACATTTTAATATTTCTCCGTACTTTCGAGGCGACTTTTCCCCCTCGCCTTACATTCGGCATTGTGTTTTTCCATTTTTTATTCCATTCTTACCAGAAGATAATCCGCAGATGATTGGACGCTGTTGGCATTCGCCGCTGATATAAATATAGACGTTGTAATCCGTGTAAAAACTTTTCTTTAATTTATTTAACATTTTTTTTGCGCCGTCTTATTTTCGCGAAAAAAATACATTTTCATTAAGACGTGCGTGTGGGATGGTCCGATATTAAAATTTTCGGAACGGCTGTCCAAATAAGACAGATTTGCCCGTGAAAAATGATTAGACGTTTCGGCATATTAATTTTTGATAACTCCATTACTATGCAAAGCTATCCCGATGAAAACGAATATAATCTGCCGAATAAACATTTGGATTTATTGCGAGTTCAAGGAGAAACGAGGACACGTGTGTGATTTGTAATTTAAAACGACAATCAGAGCGGAAATATTAGCGATAATATGTGTGTTCAGATAGTTTCTCATCCTGTAATATGTGAATAATTATATATAAACTAAAGCACTGATTTTTCAAATTTATCATTTAATTGGTAATTACATATTGGTGTTTCTATCATGAAACAAATTAATCAAATAGATGATAAAAAAAAGCATTGCTATCAGTTAAACATAATTAGCCAGTAGCTACAGTCGACATTATTTGAACTACATACGAGTACTATTGAATATTTTCATATTTCACATAACATACATATATTGAGAAGACCTAGGTTCGTTTTTCAATCGTCAGATATTCAATTCGAGTATTACAAAGCAATGCGTTAATGATTTTTCCCCTAAAGAATTCTTATCGCTAATGACTAATGAATACTGTTATTACTAACGCGTTCACAAAGTCAATACGTTGCAACTTAATACTTGAGTCAAACAACAAATTATTGAAAGATCTAACCTAAACAGATTAGATATTTAAAATATAAAAATCGAGTTTACATCAATTAATAAATTGAGAAAAATGGCAAGTGATTTTCATTATGCTCCGAATGAACAAGAACCAAGCATCACAAGAATACTGAGTCTGACACCATATGCACAAAAGCTTATATAAAAGGCTATTTTATTTAATTTACTTCATTTAAATTTAAAATCAAGACAAAATATCTAAGCCACACATACTAAGAATTTGAAATTTCATAAGACATGCTGTATCCTAAAAAATACATAAATACATAGACTCCTACGCATTACCGTTTCGAGTTATTTTCGAGCCATTTTTCGGCTAGATCATCGATACTTTCCTCCACACAAAAGTACATCCTATTAGTTGCAAATTGGTATTTTTATGAATTTATCGGGCCATAAATCGTGTGCGACAAACTTGCTCAATTTCGCGCAATATTCGCAACGTCGAAATCCCACGGGAATATATAAAACTCGCGGGACTCGAACGCGAACGATTGCTATTTGTGTCAGTTAAACTCACTGCTAAATTAAATCAGAGTTACTAGTTGTGTTCGTTAGTTTTGTGTGTCGTGCTCAACTCGCAGGTGAATTGTTTTTTTGGCGTTTTTTCGTAGCCGTGGTAGGAAAAAAGCGCAATTCGATATCGCGGTTTTCGAGCGAATTTTCATTATCGTAAAATATATGTTCTGAGAAAATAATATGGCGACGGCTTTAAGTTATTATATAGCGATGATTTTTAGTTTCGATTTTTCTCCGTAGCCGCCTTGGGTAAACTGTAAAGTTAATTTGCTGAAAGGAAATTCTTTATTTGGGCGCAAAATCGAATTTTCCCGGAAAATGTTTTGCGCATATATTCGAAGCGTTAATCAACGGATAAATCGATATGTGTTATTAACAAAATAAGTGATTGCTGAAATTAAATTTGACAAAATATTTCACGTTAATGAAAAAGTACAAACAGCAACAAATTATGAAAGGCATATAAAAATAGTCGAATGAAAGCACTCGAACGATTCAAATGAATATTTTTCACATTCATTAATAAAATTAAAAGATTTTAAACAAACAAAAATTAAAATTGTATTGTATGAACGAATGAACGTATTCGACTTTTTAACGAAAAAATAGCACATTTCAAGAGCAACAATTCACATTTAGAAATCGAATGAAAAAATATAACACATTCAGACTCTAACAAATATAACTTAATTTGAATCAGATTCCATTCATAACGAATGAAAAATCAACGCCAAAGTTAAAATTTCCAAAGCAGATCGTTTCACGAATAATGCATATTTAAGAGACCGAGTACCAAATAATAATTTCGCATATTCCGGCGGAATTTCGAAACTCGACCGAGATGTTCCTTCGTTTTTACATTATAGTCGTTCTGGAGAGTTAATTCATAAATATACATTATATATACACGTATATAATATATATATAAATATATATATACAAAGCCCAAATCCTAACCGAGTTTTAATGTGTACTCTCGTTTCGGCGAAACGAAGACGGCTACCCTCTTTCGTAATACTTTAATCACATTCAAAGGCGTCTGTTTCGCTTAAAAATTCGGCATGAGGACGTTTATGGTTGTTTGAATGTGAAAAATAATGCGAAATGTATATTATTTTATTATATTCGATCAATTTTTTGCAATAATATTCAGTAAAAGGTGAGAAAATTAGCATTAACGGCTCGTAGTGTTCGAACGGATGGCGATATCGATTGGTTATTCGAATTGGATATTGCGAAATAGAAATAAACCTTTATAACGGAAATTATACGGGAATATAATTTTATCGTATTATATTGTCTGTGGAGTTGGGAAATTAGCGAAAAATTTCTACGATAGTGGTTTGAAAATATTGAGGATCGTTAATAAACGTTGAATTATTATATATGGGTAAATCTATTATTAAATATCCATTAATTTTATTTAACATTCACAAGGTTACTTAGTAATTAAGAAGCTTATTTTTGCCTCGCATTATTTGCGTAATTGAAAATGATTTAGTTCTTTTGAGATTATCCCGTATTAGTTTTATTTACTTAATGTTCAATTAGATCGTTTTGATTTAAACGTATTAATATATTCTTTCATTCATAAATGTAAATTGATGAATTCGCTGCTATATTTAAACCACGAATGAAATAAGAACGTAATTTCATAAAAATTCAAAGAAAATCAAGTCAGTTAAATATTGACTTTATTTTTGAACAATCTTCTATTTTTACTTCAACAGTTCCTTTATTTTTGCAGTTGTACTTTTATTAATATATTTATACAATATTTTACTTTACTATAAGCAGGTACATCGATTGATTTGATAGTAGTATACATATATTATATTCTATAGAATTGGAAAGAAAGTAGGATATATTGATGTTAAATCTATTAATTTGGAAAAATATAAGTTTATACTAAAAGTAAATGATTTTGAATTGAATTGACAAAATAAATATCAATAATTCGATCAAAAATCAACCACACTCTTCAGAATAGGCGACGATCGGAAACACGAAGAAAATAAGCAAATCCATAATTTCTTCGTGTTGAATTTCAACATCGAAAAAAATCGCAATTCGACCAAAACGTGAGACGCTTTTCGCAACGAAATTATCTGGTTTCCGAGGGTCGACTCTTTTTCCGTTCTTCTCGCATAATTAAGCATTAATTACGGAAAAGGCGCCTTTAGTCTGCGCCTCTTCTTTACACCGAAGCCTTTGAAAAATAAATATAAGAAAAAAATAGGAACCGGATAAAACGTGTCCTGAACACTGGAAAGTTATTCGAAAGCGTTAAGAGTTCAAGGCTCGGTCTAATTTCGGAATATGAAAATTATCGAGACGTTAGTTTGTTAGTTTGTTGGCTGGATAAGTTTTAGTTTAAGCCGTTTGGTTCAATTTAATTTGAGGTAAATGGATAAATGAAAACTAGTTGGATTCGGTTTTGTATGCTATTCCATGATGTATTTGATCGAATGTGCAAAACGGTTTGAAGTGTTGAATTGAAACGTGCATGGGTAATTTGCAGTTCAGGTGCGTTTGATAATTGAACAAATTAATGATAGATGTGAGGTTAAATTATCTTGTTTAAATGATAATTACTTTTGAAATTTTATGACATTAATTTGCGATTTGAATAATTTTTCATTAAATAAATCGAATTCGAATTTGAATTTGCAATGACTGTTGTACTTAATATAATAATATATAGAGCTAATTTGGCAATGTGTCTGCTGCTCGCCATAATTACACTCGAACCGCAATCTATTCTATGCCATTATGAATATTGCTTAAAATAGATGCTGTCAATAAAATGTATAAATCAAATAAATTTATTTTAACTAGGCATTAATTGATATTTTCAATAGTTTAATTGCTCGTTACATAATAAATTTAATCATTCACAACATTCCGTCATTCTTTGTCGTAACCAAACTAATGAGTTCAACAATAAAATGAATATTAATTTGAATTCATAAAGACATGGAAACGAAACATTAAAAAAAAGGATCATGAAACATAAAAAAAAATCATAAAAAACACAAGCATGGAATCGTATCATTAACTTTTTGTATTGCATTTTTTATTGCAAAATGATTCTAGTGATACATAAATCTTATCAACAACTCAAAAAAGTTTGATCACAATCAGTCGAATAGTCCAAGAGTACACCCGAAAAAACAACAATCTTTCACACCATCCAATACACTTTCAACAATATTATAAACAAACAACCAAACCTACCCCAAAAACATCTCCACAGAAACTCTACACCCCATAAAAGAATTTTCGCGCGGAAAAAAGACAAAAACAACCTCATATGCACACATTCGTTTTCGCGGAAAACCCACACAAGAAAAACCGCCGGAAACCGGTTTTCCTCAGGAAAATCGACACGTCACCGAATACGATTATATTATACTGTGTTCCTTCATACAAATGTGCGTAAAATACACACGTTTTCGTCAATTAATCGCCTCGTCGGCCGTCGGTTAACGCGAACGCTTTCATCGAGTTCGACTCCCACACTTTCGAGATCCTTTCGGTTCGTAATTCGGTTTCGATTCATGGGATTTGATTTTTTTTTCGTGGGTTCGATCGAACTTTTGCTAGAAAATGCCGTATAAATAGAGAGTAATCGGCTCAGAGATGGCGAAAATCGCTACGGAAGCTTTTTTTTATATGTGTGTGATTTTGTTTTGATTTCTATTTGGTGTGTTTAAGTTAGATTTGAATTGTTTACGTGTGAGAAATTTTATCGATGTGATATGAAAATGTATATGTTGAGGAATTTTTCTCGATGTAGTGTTTTATTAAAGTTCAGTGTTTCAGATTGGAATTATATATAAATTGAATTATTTTGCAATTTTGTTCAATGCAATTAGATTTATTCAAACGCAGTGTTGCGAGTCGGTGCCACACAAAGTTTCACAAAGATAAGAGCGCTTTCATAAAAATAATCGATTGTTCCATCGGAATACACATAAACAAGGAAACTAGATTGAATCGGCCATTGTTATTTTATACACATTCATTCAAAATATATTTAGTAAGTTGGAAAATAATCGAAATAAAATTAAATTTAAACACACCATCAAATCATATTTTTCATAAAATATTTTTAAGATAAATTCCACTTTCTATTGATATTTGAAATAGAGTAAAAATATTGACTAAACAACAATTTTAATCAATCACAATAATACTGAGAATTTCTAGTATTAAGGATATTATGCATTGATATGGATTTGCGACAACTTGAGTTGCAGTAGGAAAAGGAGGAAAGTACCGTTCGATCTATAAATACTTGTCATTTTTTTCCCCAATCAAATCATTCGAATTAAAGTTAGTTGCAATAATTTAACTTTATCTTACCTAAAACGATACCAAATTTAACACGAAAAAAAAGGAAAAACCAAAACTAACCTATTTTATCATAACCGAAAACCTAACCTAAATTAACTCATTGAGTGACATCTCGAGGGAATTTCACCAGAGTAAATTTTAAATCTGTACAGATTTTTTTATGTCAAGTTTTCATAATTTTCATGTTGAAAATTTAAAATTTGAATCAAACTTTCAACATACTTAAATCGAAAATTGTGATGAAAGTAGTTAATTTTTTTTCAAATATTTAAATAGAAACGAAAGCTATTTAATATGAAATAGAATAGAAAATTGTAATCTATTTCATATCAAAACCATCGATCGTTTATAGGTATAGTTATTTCCGATAACGCGGAACGACGTCATACAACGCGGTCGACATTTTAACGCATAATGACGACAATGAAACGACCGTATCACATACTTTATCCTAAAACACATATGACAATCGAAAAGGCCAAGGGATACAAGTGACATTTTTGTCGAAATTGAGTTGTGCACAGGAATCGCTTCTATGCACGCTCATTTATTTGGTGGCGAAAGGATATAAACGAATTCGGAACGTGTGCCGAGATATATCATCAAATCAGTCGACCTCCTCACAATACATGTAGGTACATGGTCAACTTTAAACACGCTTTTCTCGAAATCATTGCAATGTCACTTGTATCCCTTGGAATTTTCAGTCGTCATATTGTATCATACGTGTTTCGAACTAAGGTTAGGTTATACGTTGGGGTTGGAGTGCGCGTTATTTACGGAGATTTGGCGCGGCTTATATTCAATCGGGACGATTCCTCGGCGGTGTGGCCATTGTGCGATAACGGCCTCGAGTCTTTTGTGGCCGAAAGAAAATGAAAAATGTATCTGAAAATGAAAAAAATATAAATAAAATAAAAAATAAAACGGAATGAAGATCGGGAAAATCTGGGGGAATTGACATGGGGTGGAAATTTTGGGAGCTCTAAGCAGCGGTGTGTTAGGAGTGTGTGTCGTACATTGAGATCGTGACTGTAGTGAATCTTTTTTTGACTTCATTGACGTATATTTGTATTCTTTTTTTCTATTAAAGGAATCGAATATCACAATGTTTTATTTTAGAAATTTGGGGGATTGTGATGAAAATTGTTTGAAAAATTGAATATTATGCCGATTCTGAAAATATTCTTGTTAATTGACTTCAAATTAAAAAAAAAAGTTATATTTTTTGAAAAACTTCCCTATAGCAACTTTATTTTCAGAGTGAAAACAAAGCTCACATAAATGAGTGTCTGCAAAAATTACGAGATTACCTGAACATATGCATATAACACACGTTGTGAACTCGGCATCAGGTGATTAATTCAAAATTATATGTTTTATTGATTGAAAGAAAATCTAATATCTAAAAAGATATACATAAATAAATTATAATTTATTTTATGATTAAATTTATCATCGAATTATTTCATGTAAATGACACGATTTAATCCGTTGATCCCCAATACATTGAGATTAACGGACACAACACTAAACGATAATTGCCCAATCAGATTTCAGATCAATCGCAACCGCTGCAATTCAAAACACAAAATTAAACAATCAACTAAAAAAATTCATTAATTAATTCAGACTAAACAAACACTTAATCAATCAAGGCTCATCGACATCGCCTCTAACCAAATTTATCTACACACGCACGCGAAACCCAATAAACGCGTTATCTACATTATTTTTTTCCAATCTAGCTTTTAGCTACGATATCTAAATGAGTATTACCTACGAAAAAATAACGTTTTTTTTACGAATCGTAAAACAGTCTCCGGCCTAACCGCCCACTGACTCCTCCTTCATATCGCAATCAACGCAACGCACGTTCGATACAATGGAATCGTTATATCGCACTCGTATATCGCGAATATGAGCCGCTAACATCCCGGAATCGTGTTGTGGACGTAATCGATACACACCCTGTATCAGATGTGTACATAGTGATATATGATTTTTCTTTGATAAGAGAGCGAACGCGTGGGGAGAGTTGGGTGCGAGTTTCGCCTTTGGGTGGGTGTGTGTGTGTGTTTATTATGGGAAATTCGACGAAAAGTTCGTTTTGTGTTCGATTCCGATGTGTGGTGGGAAATTGACGCTTTGTTGTTTCGGTTTTGAAAGTGTTTGATGGGCTTTATGATATGAGGCGTTTTGGAGTATGAAACGATTAACTCTGGAAGACGAAAAGTTCAGAAAAACGATGAAGCGTGTTAGAAAAGTTTTTTAAATTGTTCTTAATTGCTTTGGTTAAGAACAATTTGAATAACCTACTGAACTGACTTTTACATCTACGTTTTCATATTTTTCTAGGTTGTGCCAACGCAATATATTTTTCATTAAATATCTCGAATAAAAGTTACTTTCAGTAAAATAGTAAAAATATTGCATATAATCTATTAAGGTAAACGCTATGTCCTTGTCACTTTATGAAACTTCGTCAAAATTAAATAAATCAAACAATCCCGCATATTTTGACTATATTATTCGACATAAAACAATTTTGTCTTATATTTGAACCAAAATGATTAGCGAAATTTCTTAATTTATCCAATTTTAAGTCAACTTGTCCTTATCAAACACGTTTTGTTTCCATTGATTTTTTAAATTAAGTGTGATAGTAAATTTTTGAGTATTTCATTCATGGATTTTCCAATATTTTCGTGGAAAATGAGTATGAAAATATAAATTTTCATAATGTATCTATGTACGGTTCGGCGAGAACGACTGTCAGAACTTTTTGATGTGGGTGTTTCGTTCTTTGCTACTTTCTGCAAATAAATAAGTTCCATAAAGAGACAGAGAATCTCACTGAAATCACACGTTGTACTTTTTACAAATGAATATAAAAAAATATACACACAACATGCGTTTATCTGAAATTAGGCCAAACGACTTGTCGACACTTCATTTCCCCAATTGTAATGTAAAATATTCAAGACAAGAAAAGTTTACCTTATATATAACACACGTAATACCGTCAATAATTTCAATAGATGAATGCCATATTATAAGAAAATTGATCGAATACGCAATTCAATACACAACTCTAATGAAATTAATTCAATATTAATTACTTTCCATTCTTGAATTGATTCAATATCAAACGAAATTCTGCCGAATTCTAAATTTAACGACCCGATTCAAAAATAAATCGAACTTTCATCAATTAAACATTCACATACACAAAAATGTCTATTTTCGAAACGCAAATTTGATCGACGATCGACGAAACCTAAAACTGATCACAAGACGTATTTAGACGATGATAAAATTTCGAAAAAATACATGCAACACACAAACGAGGGAGTGGAAAATTCCAAGTCCATTATTGATAATGACGAAAATGGGAATAAATGAAAGGGCGAAATTTAATTGCGCCTCTCGAAATTAAAGTGAAATCCTTCGAAGGAGAGGCACCGGTGATTACCGAAGGGTTTTTTTCCCTTTAAACCCTTAAGGGTGGAAAAATCCTCCCCTAAGGAAAAATGTTGGGATGTCTCGAGTGCGAAAACGTTGATAATTTCGAAAAAAAAAATACAATTAAGTACGAGAAAATGTATTCTGGGAAATTCGTACGATTGCTAGGTTTGCGCTAGGATGGAAGCCGTTCTGCAGTTTAATTCGAAATGGTTGGAAAAAGTGCATTAAAATGATGAAGTTGGCTCTAGTTAATTAATAAACAGTGCTTCTATTTATTTCATTGTGTTGTTTAAGAGTTAAGCTAATATTTATTCATTAAATAAAGATTCAGTTAGATTAAATTGATCTTAAATAATTTAGAATAAGAGTTGAACTTAAACTTAAGACTTGTAAAAGTCTTTTTTCAATTGCGTATACTTTTATAATAAGTGATATTATACATATAGATATGTGTATTAAAAAAAATCGTATTAACTATGTACATATATTCATAGCATTATATGAACCGAAGATAAAGTTGAAAACTTAAATCCTTTTATATTGTATTTTATCTATTTCGAGAGCGAAACGTTATTATTTTTCTTTTTACTCAAGATAACACTGCATATTGTAATAGCAGAGTCGTCTATCGATAAAACTTAAGATAGAATTTCTATATTTAACTCCATTGTGAAATCTATTAGAAAAAATATAGAAAAATAATATATAATAAACCACCCGATAAAAATAATGAAATACAATAAAGACTTAACTATTAAATTTTTTAAAACTAAAAATTTTAATTTCTTAGCACAGTGCGAATAAACCCTAAGTATCCACGCTCGGTTGATTCGAAATGCTTAGTGCATCTAGTTCTTTCAGAAATTAAAGTTGGCTTCGCCGAAGTTGTAATCAGCTCGTTGCTAATTAACCTTTTGACCGAGGCCACTTTGAGATTTCGTACCTACTGTAATATTACATTATGTTGCTTCCTTTGTCCCTAGGGGATGTTGTTTCGAATACGGGTTTCGAAGTAAGTGTTAATATGTTAAGGGTGACAAACGTTAGAATGGTGAGTTGAACGATTCGAAAGTAAAGTTTGATAAAAATGTATAATATAATAAATAGTGTGAATGTACGAAGTGGGTTGTGAATTCACATAGCCACTCTGAAGGCAATTTCTTTTTCAAGTACGGCAATGAAATCTAATGGATTTGTTCGTACTTTACACGAGTTTCGTAAGATAAGAAAATTCAAATAGAATTATTAATAGTTTTAATGTTCGGAATTGATTGCTCTTGGGATTTTTTGGTAAGTTGAAGAACGTTTCTAAGACAATGTCAATTTTTTTTCATACGTTTGTATATATCGGTGATGTATTTCAATCAAAATTTTGTTACGTTAAATAATTTACGCTTTTAATCTAATAAATGGAAATGTTGTTTTGATTAAATTTTCACATTGTTGTGTGAGATGGACTAAGGATAATTTAATGAAACACCATACTGCATCATTATTAATAAATAGATCATTTAATTTTATAACATTGTGTTCGATCTGAAAGTCATTTATATTAAAATTCAATGACAAATACAGCAATCCATCATTGAAACACTAATTACGATGTCAATGGTGAAATCGAGAAAATACATTTCCATAGATAACACTAATGAAATTTAATATTTCTAAATTGACATTTAAGCCCATTGATTCCAACAGAATCATATCGAAAAGTAAACAAGCGAATTCATGCTATAAAACAATGTCAATAGAGATTCTTTACAATTGCATTTGAGACATATACACATGATATGCATACAAAAGGTGACTTATCTTCTTCGTCACATAGCCTACATTTGCCTTTATATTTAAATTCATTACAGTCTTAATAAAATCGGAAGTGTGCATTCGCCTTAATATGGAAAAAAAAAACAATTTCCTGTTATTAAAAAATAACAAATCATTAAATATTGCGAAAAACACAGATTACGCTTATCAAAAAATAGACAGTGCGAAATAATTTCGAAAGCACTCACGAAGCGAACGAACGAAAAACGGTGAAAATTAAGAGCTAGGAGGAAAAAAAGTAGTATCCGGACAAAAATTGACGAATCGAGAGGGGAATGTTGGGGTAAGAGAGGAGAAAAATAATATTAAAAGCGTATAAAAAACAGGCGAAATGAAAACGTAATCCGTTTGACTGAAAAGACGTTTTTTCCGTGACCCATTTATGTATTTTCTACGTCGGTGTGTTCAGGAACGTGCTTCGGCTTTTACGACCTCACCAGAAGACGAAGATACGTCGGGTTAACAACGTCTTTTTCTTATATTAATCACGAAGATGGAAGGTTTAATTGCCTATTTTGTCTTTTTCGCGTTGAGTGGTTTTCGAATTGTTCTGCGCGCCAATATAAGGGATTTTGAGGGTGGAAGTTGTTTTTAAAATAAAACGTGTTTTTATAAATAGAATATCTACAGGTATTCTATTGTTAAATATTATTAGATATATATAGAGCCGATATTTCAATTTGAAAGAAATAATAAATTTCAAATTCAGTAAAAAAATTAACACGTTGTTGAATAGCTCAACAAAGATTAAGGGTTGATTTTCATTAACATTAACTTAGCATTTTTTTCTATAGAACTTTTTTCATATAATATATGCGCTTTGATGGCAGTCAAACTTAATAGAAAAAATAGCTAGTTTATGTTTTAGTTTAGTAAAGGTAAGTGAAAAGATCGTTCTTAAGAAAATGAGCTATAATATTGTATCAAAATTAATTTCTTCATATTTATAAATTAATGAAAGTATGAAAAAGTTCAAATATTTTCACAATAAATTCATATTTTATATTGATTTTAATGTTAGAAAATATCAGTCAGTACTTGAGTGAGTTTTAATGAATTATCTTATATGTAAGTAAATAGTATGGAATCGATCTCGAGTGCTATCGACTTAAATGTGTTATCGACTTATTGAAATGTTCGGGTTGTTGTGTAATTATATAGTCGTATTTGATTTTGTGGTGTATCAGTTGGGTTTACAAGGTTGAATACTTCATAGTATTAATAGGAAAATCGATGATGTTGAATTTTATCCTAATGTATAATAACTAAAATTGAAAAATAAATTATGTGGTGTACCTATCAAATGTCTTATATACTTAATTTTATTGTTAAAATGTCGATTAAGAATTTATTCACTATACGTGTTTAGTAATTAACTAGCATGATAGTATCCATTGTAAAATACCGAAAATAAGCTTTTGTAATAAAGCTAAAATAGCTCGATTAAGACCCGTAACTTAATTAAAATGTACTTTATTTCTTTGTTACGGGATTAGTTGGTGCGATTCAAAAGTTATTATCCTGTTTATAAAAGATAAAGGATTGTGACAATGATTAAGCTAGGCGCCAACTTCGGTGAAATGGAAAATAACAGCACAAAGAAAATTTCAGTCTGCACTGTACATTTGGCTCTGGAAGAAGAATAAATCTATGAATAAATAACTAAATTGGGGAAAAATAGAAATTTTCACATTAAAATTGCAAAGAGATCACCGCCATTTTTCGAAACGAAATCAATTTTAAAGAAGCTAGGGTAAAATTAATGCAGGACGTTTTTATCCATGAATACAGGTGGATTTGAGTTCGATAAGCTCATAGTAGACAAGTGACTATAAAGAGTAATACCTGCAAGAAAAATTGAAAGAATTCAATCGATACAGATAAGGCAAGGAAACAGTTTTTAGAAACATTATCATAAAGCATAAAAATTATAGGTATTTCAGTGACATATCCACACATAGGTCAACAGCTTTCAGGGGCAAACACAATACATTGCACAAACATAATATTCATACATAATACACTTCATTATAACCAAATCTAATTAATTAAGATAAAGCTTAATATGCACGAAGACATTTTTATGCAACAAATATTTTGCCACTGCAAGCCGCCGACATGAACTTGGACAGCACCAATCGAGATGCATTCGAGATCTTTCAACAAGAGAAAAAATACTCTAACCCAACTTCTCCAAGAATGAAATTCACACCGAATTAACCGTATCTCTCTCTCCAAGATAGAGAAGAGGATGTTCCGCTCAATCAAGTGAAAATAAGCAGTCGAAGTTAAGCCGATCGTTAAACTCCGGTCGATAGGCCGTTAAGTGAGGCTCGTTGGCTTTGATGGGCCTTGGCCCGTTTTCAGCTAACATTCAATAATGGCACATGCACCTGTGATACTCGGATGCTGCTTATTATAGCCATTGTGTTGTATACGTATGTGTGTTATATGATGGATATGTCGGTTTTGATCGATTGTCGCGGATAAGTGTTGAGACTGACGTCATATTAGCGGAAGATTGTGTCTGGGAGGTTGGTCTTTCTTTTTTCCAGTTTCGTTTGTTTGTTTGGGTTGAGGTGACGTAGAAGTTTTCTAAGTGTTATACGGTGATAGATTGAAGATTTTGAAAAAGTTGTAACTTACGAGAAGAGGTTTTTTTTCGTCGATTTCTATGGAAATTTGTTGAAATGTAATGTAAGTGTTGATATGGAATAGTTATGAAGAACAAAAATGCAACTCTCGTTTTTTTTTAAGTAACCGCAGGTTTGGTTTAGTTATCTTGATTGATCTAAAAGGTGATTAATAAAATAATTAAATAATAATACCTGTAACAAATAAAAAGGAAAATACCTTAAACAAACACTTTTTCGATCGTTATCCTTTAAATGATTCATTTTTTCATCGCAAAGAAGATCTTTTCAACAATAGGATAAGTTCATTATAATTATCAACGATTTCGTTATAATCTGGAAAATTTAGTGAAAAACTATTAGAAAATTATAATTATCACTCGAATATATGATTGAAATATCTGAAAGTGAAAATTCTTGATGTTTACAAAAGAAAATGTACAATTAATACCTTTTGGATGGAAAATTTTGTATGATGATATTAATTTATTTTAACAAATATAATGAATTAGTTCGATTCGATTTAGTTTCAGTATCGATGCGGTTTTAATGTCAGCCGAAATCGTATTCGAGTTGCAGTAATTTGATGGTAAAATATTCAATGCGAGTCGTTTGATTAGATCGCATGTTGAGTTTACGCTTGACACGTGGTTTCGGTCATACTGGTCATGAATATTATTGGTGGATGTACTGTTCGTTTTCGCAATTTAGTTTAGTTAACAGTAACTGAAAATGTTAAAATTAAAAATTGAAATAACTCTGTTATGTACGATTTTTCTGATTCGTAAGTGGATAAGTAGTTTAGATATTTTCTGGGAAAATCTAATACAATAATAAAGGGTAATCTAATATAATATGAAAGTTAACTGCAATCAGAATTATTGTATTATACAACTCTTTTCATTTCGACTAACAACACATACATTTTTCATGCGAAAGTCGCAGACGCATAAAAAAGCATCCAGTCGAATGGGACAAAGTGAAAAATTAGCTTATGAATTCTACGCGGAACGTTTCTAAAATAAAAGCCTTAAACGAACAAAATTTTCATGAAGGAAACTACTATGCAACGACATTTTCAACCCTTATAACAAATCGACCGCCAACATAGCATTTTCTAGGTGCGATAATTTCATATTATTTTCCACAGCACAGATTTATCAGATTGATATGAAAATATTATCACAGCTAAACACTTCAGATAATAGATAAAATGTCGCATTCATTTAAACCTTTTCTATCAAATCTGAATAATTATATATTCATCGTCCATCTAAAAAAAAAGGTAACTTCATTTCTTTCGATAATGTCATATTCTGAAATTTGACTATTTTGAGTTATGTATGTTTGCAGAATTTTTCATTAATTATTTACTAGGAAAAATCAAGGAAAAGCGTTCGTGCAATATAAGATATTTTCAGTGAATTTCCTTTCGAATGTATCGTAATTCAAATATTATTAGATTGAGAAAAATCATTAGGTTTTAACAGTCGAGTTCCTAATACGATTTCGTAGAAATTTCTTTAATATAAGAAAAATTTTACATTTTTTCAAAGGTAAGAGTATTAGAAAAATCGATGCTTCCATTTGCTTCAATAAATATAATTTTCAGTTAAATCGAAATGAAATACATATTCATTTGTATACCATTGTATTTCCCAACAATGATTATGAATGAAACGTACACCGAAGCAAACGGAAACATTGTTTCTCTTAATTCTCACACAATGACCTTTCCGAAAACGTACACACAATTCTCCTCATCTTCAAGAAGCTCTCACTAAAGTCCGAACATAAAGAACCCGACCAAAGGCGAAAACGTCAGCCACACAACACACCAAAAAGTCCAATCTGAATCTTTCCATTTAACATCGAAACATTTCAATTCGTTTTCAGACTAAAATCCCGCACTGAAAAATCACATTTATACGACATTATCGAAAGTAAATACATAGAAACATTCGACACTGCGACATTTGAAATAAGCGAAACCGCCCTTCACCTCTACGGCTAAGGGCAAAGGGTCCTTCGTTATCCCTTTAACTATCGTCCCAGTTGTAAATAACACCCCTGGGAGAGGAAGGGATGCTCGTTTTTGATGTGCCCACCTTTGTTCGTTCCGATTTGCATTTGTGGCCGCTTTGCGAAATTCAACTTGAAAAATATCATATTCGAGTAATCAGTGTGTTGAAAATGTCAATGTTTTCAACGAAAGTTTGGTTAGAATTGAATTAAAAGATGTATTATTTGTGTCTGTTTTGTTCAATCTTTATAACACGAGCGTTATACACGAATAGTTTCACAGAAAAATTAGAGTCATTATTGTATTAGACGTAGAACTCGAGTTAATTTTGTAGAAGACTAAATGAGTGTGATTAGGGTTGTTTTCTGTCTATTTCTAAAGTTTCCATCAAAAATAGCTTCTATGAATAATAAGAATATCGATTTTTTTATATCAATTGTTTGTAATTTTATGGGTAGAAGTTCATGAGATAGAGCAGGAAAATTATATAAATAGAGCACGCGAGACCGAATACGATAAAGTATGGATGTGAACCAGATATTTCTGTATGAATGTAACCTAAGACTGTGAGAGGAAATTGTGCACTTCTATTTTATGCATGCCATTGTCACACTATACTAGATAATGCATAGGCTGAAATTAGGTTATGTCAAAATACTACAGTTCAACCTACTCACATCCTAACATTTTTTAATTTAATTTGTAAATGCAGAGATTCAGCATATTATCAAGTGTAAATAAATAGGCCGAAAATTGAGTTAAATCTCATTCAGTCAGATTTTTTTTTCATTTACTCGAACCGAACTGGGATGAGAATCGAGCAAAGTTACGATAAAGGCGTGCACATAACGGATGAGCACCGGGAAAATTCTTATTGTAAGACAAAAATTGTTTCTTTGACGCAAGTGAAAGTTGAGCCGAGTTTTCCTCCAGTGTGTTTGCAATCAAAGTTTTATTCAAATGCGAAAACTTTTCGTAGTAATTTATTTCAGTTTTAAATCGAGATAAATTATCGGGTCGCCTAAAGATTTTCTTTTTTCGGACCCTTTCGCTTAATTAAAAAATAAAACATACACACACAAAATGATACAATTTGAAGAAAGATTGCGTCGTTAGCCGTCGCTCGAAAACGTGTAGATTAAATAATTCATAAGAGTTTTTTAGGTGCATGTTTAAATATTGTCGCGGACGAAATTCTCCTCACGTAATAGAGTTGTTTTTAAATGGACAGCGCGTATGATTAAGCGCTTTAAATATTTCATAAAGTATGTACTACGACGAGGGGATTCGTGTTTTTTTTCCCGCGCTTTTATTTTTTGCTTTTGCATTCGAAATAATAAATATTATACGCGTGCGTATCGGGGATATTGTTTTACGAGATCATAAAAGTAATCCGGCAGATGCTACCTTCGTTTACAAAGAATAAGCAATGTATCAAAATTATGAGACTTTTATTGCGGAGCGATATCGGGGAAAAGTTATAGTTTTCTCGCTTTGCCGATCGTATTTTTAAGATGATTGTTTTTTTTTTTTTAGTGTTTGAAAAGCGAAAGAAAGTTTTGTTTAATCGATGGATTATTTGAATTTGTGAATGTTGTTTTGGCAATGATATAAATTGAGGTAGTGAGTTTTATATGTTTTGAAATTAGACGAAAAAAAAACAATTTATTCATTGTATATTAAAATAAGAATGAAATTGCCCAAGTGAGACGATTTAGTAGATGAGCCTGGGTTGTTATGTAAATAAGGATTAGGTTAATGTTTTTATTTATTTATTTTTTTATAAGGTAAAAAAATTATATAGAAAAAAGTTATATAAAATCAAATGTTAGAGGAATTTTACAATTCGAAAATTCTAATGAAAAAAGTACAGTGAATAATTTACTTTCGAAAAAATCATGCAGATATTTCTTATTGAACACATAAATGCACAACAAATCTATTAATATACGGATTAAAAATTGGGTCAGATTGCATAAGATAAGAGTTTTTTCATTATTTTTTAGATTAGAATCTTGAAGAAAAAGGCACGCGTGAAATAGGATGGCACCGACGCTGAAGCGAAATCGATTTAAAAATTGTTAAATTTAATCATTTAGAAAAACAACAGCAAGATCCGAAAAAAAATTTCACGTGATCGCCAAATCAACATTTTAAAACACAATTCAAAATTTAAATAATTCATTTTTTCAATTTAAATAAAAAAACCTATCAACCTAAACACCCCAATAAAAAAATCACACAAAATAAAAACTTCGAAAAAAAAAAACAAACGAAACTCACCAAAAAGTACCAACATGATAACAAAATAAAAATTCATATACGAATACTTAAACCTAACCTAAAAAAATAATAAATAAAAAACACTCACTCAAAACGTCAAAAATGGGGGCCCACCTAGGACGCCTCTGTCGAAATAAAAAGCGCTTCCGGTCGGCGTGCGGCGTGTGGGGGGCGCGCGCTCGGGGCGTGCGTCCTGTCCGCGCGGCGTGCGTGTACTGGGCACTGGGCCCCCGTGGCCCCCGTGGCCCCCGCGGAGCAACAGGGTGCACGCGCCCCCCTCCCCGTCCGCGCCCCCCGCCCACGCGCCGCCGCTGACGCAGGAGCCCCCGAGACCTGTTGATGCGGCGCCTACGCCCCCCACACTCCCCCTTAGCGCCTCCGCCTCCGCCCCCTCCTCCGTCTCGTAGCGGTTCGTTTACGGCAGGTGCGCTTTTGTGTCATTTTCGGTGCAATTGCATCGATTTTGCATTGTTTTTTTGGAAGTTTTTGACAGATGATGTTTCTATTTTTTTTTAGAGTTGATTAATATTAATGTTATAAAATACGAGATTGCGTATTTATTTCTATAGATTTTGATAGCTCTTATCACAAACTTTGTAAGAGCTGTCAAATTTTATAGAAAAATTAACATGAACTCGTGTTACGTAACATTTGTACACAATGTTCTCTAACAACGAACTGCCACAAAAAGATAAACACGAATCAGTCTCAATTAGTATTATTTTAGTGTGTTCGTAGTTGAAGGAATATCTGCATTGAGTAATTAACGATTGAAAGTTCAAGACCAATTATTGTATATTTTTTTTTTAGCAATTTTGTTGAAATTCGATTTTATAAGCCCACATCATTTAAATTGTTAGTTATTCAATTCGATTGTTACAAAGCAACAAGTTGATGCTTTTTTCATATAAAATTCTTATCGCTATGTGTTATTTACAGGAAAAGATACTTCAACACATTACCCGATTACTCCTGATGACTTGCATATCTACGTAAGTCCTTATTGAGCTCTTTTTCAGATGATTTCACAGTTTTTTATCGATGAATTATAAATCGAGGCGCTCGTGCTACGGATTTTGTGAAAATTTTCATTCGTCGAACAAAAGAAGCGAATTATTTAAAATATTATATTTGAATTGTATCATATTTGTAGATGAGGAACAGTGAGAAAATTCCAGGTGTTTTTCCGGGTTGTTCAGGGAAATGGAGATGCGCTTCGGTGGTCGCGAGGAATTTGCGATTTTCATAAAGTTTAATCGCTGCGATTCCGCGAATCCGTTGCCGCTGTTCACATAAACAATCATTTACAATTGTTCCGGTTTTCTGAATCCACTGTAATTTTTATGCAATTAAGGTTTTTCATTATTCTATGTTTTTGTGTCTTATAATTTTTTATCAATATTACGCTTTAATATCAATAAAACATTAATCACATTTTTTGTCTAGGGATGTTTATTGATGCATTTTGAAGCTTTTGATAAGCTCTTTCAATATCGCAATATTAAAAAGAAACATTGATAAAATTATCGATCGTGTATAATTTTTTTTTATTAGAAACTGTTTCTATTTATACTATTATAAAAAAATATTTTTTATCAATATACCAATGAAGACTGATATAGTTACAAATTGGAAAATGTAATCAATTTGAATTTTCTTTAATTTTTAAGATATTTTCTATATTATTTTATATCGTGCATATTTTCCGTTGTCAGGTGTTACTACAATTGCAACTTATATTTAAACTAATTGTCAAATTACTACATTTGAAGCTTTATCGTTAATATACTATCATTTATTCCGGTTTAACTCCGATAAAAAAGTATCATACACATTTCATATCTTTCGAAAATGTCACACGATAAACATTTACACAATCGAACGTAAAATTTTCCAGTTTTTCCAACATGTAAATGGTTTTTCTACATTTATTTTTCTATATCATGGAAATATTAACTGCATTTGAATAACTGTATGCGAAACGCAACAATTATCATTTCCTGTTGAAATTCCGGTTCATTAGACTAATATTATTGTACAATTCAAGTTAACAAGTTACAATTGTGAAACTAGAATCCAAACGACCTCAGTTCGAACGGATTTCGAACACTTACAACGATTTTGAAGTATTATTTTCCTTTTCGATGAAGCCGAAGTATCTTTCAGCATAAGAGACGCTCTGACGATGTATTATTCTGAAGGAAATCCTTTTAGAGCGGGTTTGAAGAACGATGAATAAATGTATCCACTGAATGTATTTGCAAGGATTGCATTGTTTTCAGGAAAAAAATAAACGTACAAGAGCTTTTCTACTGCTGCATCTGCTGAAAAATGTCTCTAGCACACATGCGAAGAGATTAACTCGTGTTCTTAGCTTGGGGATTTGAGGTAAGTATAAAAAGTGTGTGTAGACACCTTTAGGAATAGTGGTGGATTCGTATTTATAGAGAGTAGAAGAAAAATTTGTTTTTTATTAGGTTTTGGATCGTTTTATTTGACTAATTATAACAAATTCTTGTCGATTTATGTATTGGTCATAAAATTGATTAGGTTTGGTTAAGTTAGAGAATTGCTATTTAAAGTATATTTTCTTATCAGTTTGGGTTGGTTTATGTAAAGGCAATGTTTTGCGTAAAATATAATAGTACTGATGAATTTGTGTAAAATAAAAATGGAATTAATATAGTTTATTCCGAAAATATCACAAATGTGGAATCTTTTGAGTTCATTGTAAACAAAATTAATAAATGAAAATGTGTAGAGCAATCCGGAAAAACATCCCACACACGTTTATTATTTATGTTGCGTTTTATATTAAAGTTCTTTGTTGTGAATGAAATTAATATTTTTTCCTGCAGATCATATATTATAAACTCAATTTTATCAAACATTTATCTTTTATAAATAATATTATGTTATGTACTTCCGTTTATCCATTTAAGTATGTTTTCAAAATAATATTTAAGATAAGAAACTCACCGTTAATTATCTGTTATTATTTTAATTAAAATATTGATGATTATATTTAATCGAGTATCTTATTAAAAGTTACGACATATTTACGTTTATTAATATTTCCGGTACAGAAATTTAAATTTAACTTATTTTTATCAAGAGTTTATCGAGTGCCGCATATTTTAAAGAATTATTTATTTGTATTATACTTATGTATTTATACACAAACGGATAGAACTTTAAAATTGTAAATAATGAAACAGAACAGTTTGTTAACATAATTATAACTAATTAACTCGAGTAGTATACAAGATTCACTGATAAACTATTCAAAGCGAACTTCACTCATGACTTCAAAATAATTTTAATAATAACTTTCAAGATATTTTTCGTAAGACATAATTAATTCTCATATAAATAATATCGTGTTACCATAACATAATACGATATTTTCGAACGAATTTTCCCCCTTAACGTTGAATTTTCATATTGGAATGAACCTTTCAAGAACATATTTCATAATTCGACTGTTTTGAGTCGAGATTTTTTTAAAAAAACCTGAAAAAATAGTTTCAGATTATAATTTAAACTCAATATTTTGGCAGATATGAATAAGTTTTTCAACATTTCATATTTCAGCAATTTTCTTGAGTATCGTAAGTCGAATATTTTTGAACCAAACAAAACGTTAGGTCTTATATAAAAACATCTGTATAGTAAAAAATATCTTAGAGACACAGTACATATTTATATTCAATACATTATTCATTACTCATTTTATTTTCAAACTTAAATTGATCTTGTGAAATTTTACATTTTTCGAGATACGATTAGGTATCTACGTACTAATATGAAATTCTTGAAAATGCTGAGCAAAATGAACTCTTACATAGATTTTTATTTGGAAAAATTAAAAATTCAAGCATTCACAACTCAATATCAAATAAAAAAAATCACACAGGATCATCATTTAGCCAATAGTGAGATATCAAACGTAAGGTTTTCCTGAAAAATAAAAAGGATGCGCACGCACGCAAACAAATATTTACGTTGCGGCAAAACACGGACTAGCTTTCGGTGTTTGTTCAATCTTTCTGAATGATGCCGGTCCACAAATAGGATTTTTTATTTACCGACGATTAGAGTATGAAAAGTGTGTGTCGGACGAAAATAAAGTCGGAAAAACGAGCGGAAAATCGCCAAGGCTCTAAAGGAAAAGCGCGAACCGGTTGCCTTTGAAATTTTCATCGGAACGAAACGTCGAGTTCGGCTAAAAAGTGTATTTTTTTCCAGTGAGGATTTTTTATGTATTTTTTTCGTGTTTTGTTCATGATAAAATGTTTATTTCCTGTTTTTCTTCATGGAAAAATATTTTTTTCTGGTTTAAAATATTTATTCGACGATTGTTTTGATGATGCTTTAGTTAACTAATAAGAGAAATACATTCATTACAGTAGTCTTTCAACTACGAACTGTCGATAGTCCGCGAAATAGAGGCGAATTTTGACATTTCGTAGTTAAAGGACTGACTGTAACTCTATGTAAGTGTGTAAGGATCGGTTCATATATTTTTGTTCGATTTATGAATTCATACCAATGGTACTCCATAATAAGTTTATTTCTATTGGATTCATAAATGTATCTATATTAGGTATATTTTTCAATCATAACAATTTGATGAAAATGTATCGAAAATTAATTGAAAATACAAGAGAAATTTCTCCAACGAATTAACAGAGTGAAAATATAGCTTTTTGAAATTAAATTGCTCGCACAATGGACCGAAATAAAATGAAAAAAAAAACGTACTTTTTCACGGATTTATAAAAAAGAAAACACCCACGCGAACGATTTCGATTGAAAGGAAAAACAATAATTACTCACATCTACTTATTTAAGGAGAAGCGAGTTTTTGACGGTTTTTTTTCTTGTTTTCATTAGCTATTATCAGGAAAGAAATTATTTATTATATGCGTTAATTTGTTTATTTATTCGATTCGTCCAGCCCTCCGGAGGCTTCGACGGGATATTGAGTGAATTAAATTCGCAATAAATTATTTACGATCGTATAATGAAGAAAGCGGGAGCTGATGCGTGCAAGTAGATCTATTTCGTTTTCATTTTCTTTCTGATGTATTTTTTTCTTTCTTTCTAAAATACAAACAATCGAATAAGCACAGATGTTTTCATTATAAATGAGAAAATCATTAATTTTAACAATAAACATTTCAAATAATATTGTTTTCATATAATACGTCTTAATTTTATTTCTTACCTAAATAAATTTAAAATAAAATATTTAACTTTCAATAAAAAAAATGGACATAGATATGCCATTTGCTTGATTGTGCCTTATAAGTTCTATCATAATGATAGGAATATGTGCAAATTGGTACCTGATTTTAATAGATATAATAGTGAAGAAAACGTAGATTGGTACTAGTGCCATAGCAGACGTTTTTCTACATCAAAAGTCAGTCTGCATCAAATACAATAAATATTGACTATTAGAACGGGTACTACACCCCATTATCTTTTTATATAAATATTGTGTGTACATTTGAAACTGTATCTATTACATTTTATAATCAACGAATTTTTTAATTTGTCGTTTCACAGAGAGCAATTTGTCGTCTCGAGCAACGCCTGATCACAGAAGCCAGTTCGAAATAAATAAACAAACAGGAAAAAAAATCAGTACAAACTCCGTTCAAGTGAAAAGGTAAGCCCCTAAAGTTCAAAGTATATCGAAATCACCGAAGATAAAACAGTTCACAATCGTCTCAAAGTCTACAGAGTCTCGAGCAACGCCTGATCACAGAAGCCGGTTTTAAATAAATAAACAATCAAGAAAAAAAATCAGTACAAACTCCGTTCAAGTGAAAAGGTTAGCCCCTAAAGTTCACAGTATATCGAATAACACCGAAGCTAGAACAGTTCACAATCGACTCAAAGTCTTCAGAGTTTCGAGCAACGCCTAATCACAGAAGCCAGTTCGAAATAAATAAACAACCAGGAAAAAAGATCCACCCACAGATTCCATTAGAGTAAATCAACAGAGCCGAACCCGTCCGAGCTTCTTTCCCGCGAAGCCTTCCAGAACCAAGACACAAAGCCCACTAGACATCCACTGGAATTCTTTCAGTGCACAGTATTCCACGGCAGCAATACATACTTACATTATTATTATGTACGTACTGTGTAGGTACGTCCTTGGCGCTTTTTGCACTCGCAACAAAGGACGGTCGATAGCGACGGTGCACGTGTGTTGCTTCCCTGAACTCGTAAAAGTCACGCGGGGATGACGAGGAATATGAGGTTTCGTTTATGGATCCGAGTGTGGCTATTTTCAAGTGTTGCCGGATGTTTGTTTGAAGAGGCGCCTCGACTATTGCGTGCGGTTTAGTTAGAGCGCCTACATTCGGGTGCTGTTTTGTAAAATATTTGAGTATTTTATCGATTTTGTATGGGAGAGTTTGGATAGATTTTATTTGATGACTGAAATGGCCAAGGGGTACGAGTGACTTCGAGAAAAGCGCGCTCAAAGTTGATCGTGTATTAGGAGGAGGTCGAGTGATTTGATGACATATCTTGGTACCTCTTTACAAATTCGTTTATTTCCTTTTGCCACCAAATATATGAGCGTATATAAAAGCGATTTCTATATATAACTCAATTTCGGCAAAAATGATACTTGTGCCTTTTGCCTTTTCAGTCGTCATTTAGACTTGCAAGAGGAGACCTGGTGTGATTTCAGTTTTATTTTATTTTTATAATTTTACTCGACATAATGATAATTATTAATTAATTAATTAATAATTATAATGATATTAAATCTAATCTAACTGGTCTGATCGATTAATTTTCGTTATTTCTTTCGTCCTATAAGTCGTTTATGGGTGAAATGACCCGCTCTCTTATGAACGACTTATGGGACGTTGGGAATAATGGCTCTAATTGTAAATATCATGTCAAAATAATGGTACATAAGTACTTTTTATTCTCATTAGCAATTTCAAAATTTCACTGCACATTTATGTACTTCTACAGCACTTTTTTTCTCAGTCATTTGATTAACGTCTATAATTTGTATGTTTTTCCAACTGAAGCACAACGCCTCAATTTCTGACTCAATCGACCGACTCTCAATCTGAAAACTAAGCTTGAAACTGAAAACCTCCAGACTTCCAAGGAAAAAGGGAAAAAAATTAGGAGAAGCCTTCGCAGGATCGTCGGCTAAGGATGCACCGTCGTTTATTATTTATAGCCGTCGGCTCACCCCCGTCGTAAAACTAATTGAGCAGTTATTGCGACTGTGAAAACCCCCCGAGGGCCCGACGCCATTCCTAATTGCCCATTAAACAAGCTGACGACTTCCCGCTTGCCCCCCTTTGCCGCCCACGTCGTCGCTTTTTCAATTTATGGCCTTTTTTGATACTGGATCTCTCGAACGGGAGGTCGCGGTCACTGGGACGAAGCTACGTCATACAGATTTACAGATTTTTAGCGGATTTTATATACCTTGGCTCTGATTTGGATGTGCTTAAATAGGGCCCTGGACATTTGATGAGCGTTTCTGTAGGAAATCTATGATTGTATGGAAACGCGCTTCGGATGCCATCATGTGTTCAAGTTCTAAGGATAGTTATATTTATTGTTATATATTTTTTTCATATTACAATAGGTCGATTGGGATAAAAAATCCAGAGTATTCATCGTATAAATGGAGCTAACAATAAGATCGATCAAATTCAATCAAGAAAACGGGTCAAATATCTGAAAAAACCATCATATCAATCAAGAAAAACGATATGTAACTCTTGTCAAGGATCTGACAGAACACAAATTCAGCATTATAAGGACACTGAAGCTCGACGCAATATACACAAACGTTTTATATCAATATGCTTTGGCTGACTTTGATCTGTTATCTGACTATAGAATAAGATGAATGTATTTTTCATGTTGTTTTTTTTAGGTATGATCAGGTGAACTCATAAAGTATGACGTATAATAATAACACCTTTAGTCGGCTTTTGTTGCAACATGTTTGCAAACGAAATTCTTAATGACACCAGTTGCATCTTTATGGGGCCACCTAATAAATTCAAGTGCAAGTTCACAAACCACCTGTTGATAATTATCTATATCTTTCTGTGAAAACTGTGCTTATTCCTATAATTCGATTCTAGTTAAGAGATAGATGTTTGCTTGTAAATAAATAATTAAATGTTTTCCATGTTGAACAATTGTATTTTCTTCAAATTAAACACCCGAAACTAAAAGCGTGCATTCAAATATACCTATGTACGTATATAATATATGGCGACTGAAAAGACCAAGGGGTACAAGTGACATTATTGCCGAAATTGAGTTATGTACAGGAATCGCTTCTATGCACGCTCATATATTATATTTGGCGGCAAAAGGATATTAACGAACTTGGAACGTGTACCGAGATATCGACCTTCTCCTATACTTGTTGAACTTTGAGCGCGCTTTTCTCGAAATCCCCGCGAAGCCACTTGTACCCCTTGGCTTTTTCAGTCGTCATATGCATTATACAAATTTATATTGTCAGAATATCTAGAGCATGTATGGTACGAGGGGAGGTCCAAAAGTTCGTGGAATGGAGGGGATGGAGTGGGGATAGGATCGGTCACTATATGTTATATTAATTAGTGACTAATCAGTAGTATATAAATTAAGTTTCAGCTCTTTCGTATTATTAGTTAACGAAAAATCGCCTGCTAAACAAGTCAATCCGAGAGAAAACTGACACTGTGGAGAAAATTGAACACCGTGCTGTGATAAAATTCCTTGCCAAGCAAGAACAGAATGTTCAGACCATTATGAATGAATGGAAACAGTTTATGGATATCAGTACCCAGGTAAATCAATGATTTTCAAGTGACTTGGTCTTTTTAAACGTGGTCAGGAGTCGATTGAAGATGACCCCCACTCAGAAAGGCCAGTTGAGGCCATCACATCAGTTATCGCTGAAAAAGTGGAAAAAATTGTAATGGAGGACACCTGTTTGAAAATAAAAGATTTATCTGCATTAGTTGGAGTATCAGATACCACTATTTTGCGAATCCTACATGATCATCTGAGTATAATAAAAGTCAGTGCAAGATGGGTATCGAGAATGCTCACGCCTCTTCAGAAACACCAGCGCGTCGATGCGTCAAACAATTTTTGAAGTTGTGTGGAGACAAACCTGCACGGATTTTGATGCGGATTTTTAGCGGAGATGAAACGTAAATTCATCACTTTGAACCTGAGTCTAAATAAGAGTCCATGTAATGACATAAAAAGGGGACACCACCGCCAAAGAAATTCAGGGTGTCGGAGTCAGCTGAAATGTTGATGGCTACTGTTTTTTGGGATTGTGATACGATATTATTCATTAACTACAAAGAAAAGGGAAGGACCATAACCGGAGAATACTACGCAACGATATTAGAAAAATTAAAGAAGACCACCAAGGGAAAATGTCGAGTAAAATTGACCAAAAGTGTGTTGCTCTTGCAAGACAACGCGCCAGTTCACAAGAGCAGAGTTGCTATTGCTCCTCTGCACACACATGGCTTTGAATCACTAAAGTACCCACCTGGAGTTTAGATCTGACCCCAAGTGATTTTTATTTGTTACCAAATTTGAAAAAAGACTTAAAGAGAAGAAATTTTCCCGATGACAATGAGGTAAAGTAAGCAATTTTGGCTCAAAAGATAAAAATATTTTTATGATGGTATAGAAAAATAAATTCATAGATCTAATAAGTGTTTTTAGCTTTAGGAAGATTATATTGAAAGGAAAAAATAGATTTGTTGTTAAATTATATTTAGAACCCTTTCATTCCACGAACTTTTGGACCTCCCCTCGTATCACGCTGGTTGGATAATTTTGCAGAATTAATTTGCATCCGACCCGAAAGATCAAAACATCACATCCGTGAACACAACAGCTATGAACTCTCGTTAACGACTGTCGTATTTCCATAAATATGAGTCAAATACATGAATTTTCCCTTAAAATTTATCACCACAAAAAACATGCACCTAAACATTAAAAAAGTTTATCAAAATGAGATTTTTCATTTATAATGATTCTTATTATATGTATATGTGATAAGATATGAGATTTTATATATTATTCTACTTATAACAGAGCATAATCCTATATTAGATATTTAGTATCATTTAATATATGTAGGTTGAAGTTTATAGCAGTATTCTGGGATAAGATGTTGTTTTAGATGCACCACTGCTTGATATGAAGTTTATCTTGCTAGGGAAAAAATAACACATTATCAACCCTTATAATATCAAGTACAGTAATACCTTCTATAGCACGATATTTATTTTCGAATTTTAACGAAAGAAAAAAGTAATTATATCTTCATTTCGTATATGAAATTTGAAGAAAATAAATCTTATATGATATATTTTATTTGAATAGTGCGTTTTTCTAACACGCAATAACAAATCCGTGTCATATGAGGGACATATAGCGAATCGCTTCCAATTTTCGTTATGAAAGATTTATTTCGATCGTTATTGCGATTTGTGGATTTTTTAGATTTTTTCATCGACGTCGTTCGGCGTCACGCTTGTTGCATACGAATCGACTCATTTCAAAAACAGATTCGAGTCGAAGTATAAATATGGATTTTCGAGACGAAATTGCGTTATATAGCCTTTCACGAATCTCAAAATAGAAGCTCACTTCACTTCGTTTCACGATCGACTAAGGCTAGGTTCACACGACACAAGAAAATAATATTTTGAACAAGGAAAGTTGAGTTTTTAAAAGGATTGCCTACAAAATGTGATGTCCAATCAACACGCGAAACTAACCCTTTTCTTGTTATTAATAAAAACTATTCTCCCGTGTAATATTATGTATGGAGAGTGCCGTGTGAACGTAGCCTATAGCTATCGATAACTTTATCTCTATTAACACGGTTTAACAATCGATACCTCTCGTCTGGTGTGCGTCGTCGTGGCCGTATCGTGCAAGTGTGATTTCTGTCGTGAATTTGTTTGTTTGCTCGGGCACGTACACGAGATGGTAGATTGCCACGCCGTTAGGCTATAATCATTCCACGGACGAGTCTCAAATTATCACCATTGTGCTCCAAGGCCGTCTCGAGGCTCTATTATCGAAGAAAACGCGTGCTCGGCGATTACATCGAAAATATCGCAAGTAACAGGATCAGGTCGATTGGTTTGTATTAATTGATAAAGATCTGATATTTCATTCGATTATGATCTTATTGAGATGTTTCATTTCTACATAAATCGATTTGAATTTAATGTACATAATATTTTAGTTCGACTACAAATAGCCAATAATTCACAGTTGCATCGAGTGTAAATAGCCGATTAATTGCAGTCGCATCGATTGCATATAGTCATATACTAAATTTATTTTCAATTTTAATATAAAAAAAGTATCAATATTTGAAATTATAAATCAATTTGGAAAGTTTTTAAAAATAAGTGGGAAAATTGCTATTTGAGTAAAACTATCAATTTTCTCATGGTGAAATTTTGAAAAAATCATAGTCATTTAATGTATTTTTTTAACTTTTGTGTCAATTAATATTATATTGATTTAAATTAGACTTTGACTGTTTTCGAAAATAACAACTCGTATCTAGGTCAGCCGGGTAACTTTATTTGAGATATCGTGGTATGTAACAGGCTTTAGATGCTTCGAGAGACATTTTCTTGCGAATTATGAAAATTTATAAATAACGTATAATATTTTCTTGTATTAGTTATTTTATATACTCAAACAACGAGAATTTTTGATATTAACTGTTTATATCAAAATACAACAAGTGAACTCATCTAACTTGAAATATAACCTTACTTACATTTTTTTTGTTAGACACCATCAAAAATTAATTTCCCACCATTTGATTATTTTTCGAATTAGAAAATTATCATTGCTTCTGAAAATCGTAAAATGTTATATGTTCCTAATCTTGCTAATAGAAAATAAGTAAAATTTTCAATCTTTCTGGAACGGAAGAGTAAAGGATGAATTTTCTCAGAATGATCCAGTATCCTCAGTTCTTCCTACACTAAATTTCTACGAAGTTTCACCGAAATCGACAGAAATAGATACGTGCATCCTCACTACATAGTTAGAACCTTTTTCGAGAGCGAAGCAAATATTGTTATTTTCATCCTTAGCAGCCGAGGGGCGACGTATTTTTTCAAGTCGCAAAAGCGCCACGGAAAACAATTAGGTTCGCGTTCGTTTAACGCGTCTGACAAACGAGAGTGTCTCGAGAGGCTTTCGTGGTTCGTTGGACCGACAAATGAAACCGGCTAAAAATATTCGCCGTTATTACGTATGGGAGTCAGCTCTTGGGTCGTCGAGCTGAAGGGTTTCCGCAGGGACGATGTGCCGCTGTCGCTTTTTCCGCTGACGCATTTTTCGTTTCGGTTTCGGTTCCGGGACGAGGCGTCTGCTGCTGTTGGTCCTGATGATGGAAATCGCGTCGTTGGAGAATGTTATGTGGATGTTGTCGAAGTTGGGTTTGTCGTTTATCTCAAGATGTGTGTGATTTCAGGTCGCAGGTCGAAGGGTTAAGGTGGGTTTGTTGTAAACAATTGCATAAATATGCATGTTTTGGAAAATTACAGGATTTTCGTTTGTTATTGAATATTTTCAATTTCATGTGCAATTGTAGTAATATTTTAAATGAAATAATCAATTGTTTTCAGTTCAAATATGAAATGATTTATATTGTAATGGAAAACCTGTATAATGTACATACGTGAGTTGTTCAGGTATCATGTGAAATTTGAAAAAAAAATGTTGTCTTTCTCAAATACTTAAGCTGATTTCAATAAAAAGGCATACTTTTCAGATACACTTTTAATGTGATCTTTGATATTGTATTGCATATATATTTTTGTCAGAAAAATTAATATACTTATCCAATTTTATTCTAATTCAAACAAATTAAATAATAGATTTTCAATCCATTATAAATACTGTTAATTCCTTAATGCATTTTTCTGCACTATGTCTCAATTTTGTCTGAAATTGGATTGATTATATTTTACGTAGGTATATCAGATATTATTGAATATGATTGACTTTGTTTTATTTTGTATTAATAAATTGATTGAGGTCATTAATTTGATGTTGTGTTTATAATCTGTTAAGTATGTATCATGAAATTCTTTATATGAATTGCACAACTGTTTTAAATATTATCATATCAAACAAAATTTGATTACTTTGCACTTGAACTGTAGGACCCCTCGATAATTTATCAATTTTCGAAAAACATTTGGATACTGCATGTCCACTTTTATTTAGTTGTTGATTATTTTTCGTGTGAGATTAAATGAAACAACACTGAGATGCCTTTCAAGATTATGTTTATTGATTAATCTATTTAATGAAGACATTTAAATTGAACAATTCACAACATTGTGGAAAATATATTGAAAAATAATAGTCATTTGTACTTTTATATAAATCTATAGAATAAAATATTGAATGAAATTTTTCATTTGAAAGACAAAAAAATATATGATGATAAACGTACATGTAGGATGATGTGTAGATGAAATAATGTAAAGATATACATTTGCTATTAAGTTAGTAACAAAGACAAGATGATATTTTTATAAGATTCGGTAAATAAGTGACAACTCAGATTCTTAAGAGTTATACATTATATCTATACATAAAAATAAGGAAATTAAATGATTATATACTAAATGCAATTACCTATCGGTCAACATACATTTATAAGTGTTTGATGATGACAATTTAGTTATGTGAAGATTTATAAAAAAAAAGAATTTTCACTGCTGAATGATTTTGTTTTCAGGCTATAAAGTACTTTTTCAATACAAAGCAGTAATAGGAATTGCATTACTTCTTAAAATTACAAATATATAATTATACTTGTGCAAAACGCCTACACTTAAAAACAAATCCAAAGATAGAAAAATTAAAATTGTAATGATTAAAATCTAATTAAAAATACATAATCTTAACCTTTGTCACTGATACAATATGTAGATTTGAAACACACACAATGCATCCGGTTTATTCAAAAGTTGAAAAAAAATCTCATAATAGGAAAATTATTTTTCCTCTTTAAGTAGTTTCCTTTTTGTTGCGAGAACATCTCTCATGAACTTTTTCAAGCAAGCTACCTGTTTGCGAATATCATTGTATTCCAATGTGAGCTTATCATTTACTATCTGAAGCTCTCTTTCTTCGCCCATCAATACTTCGATTTCGGCTTTCTTTTTCTGCCTGTATCGAGTAGCAGCGTTTTTGTTCTGCTCTTTTTTGCGAGATTTTTTGTCATCAGTTGAATAGGGTTTAGATCGCCTGTTACTCCTGGTTTTGGAAGGTTTAGAAGGAGTCAAAACCCAATCGTCATCATTTTCAGAACTGCCGTAATTACTGCAAGAAGAGGAACTCGGAGAGTTTGGCGAGCAAGAAGATGCAGAAGAATCTCCACTCACAGAAGCGCTGTACGGCACGAAATAGACATCTCGTGGTATTTCAGATTCCATGGGAACAATTTCTTCATCGACGTTAGTAGGTAAGTCGACATAAGTGAAAGATTGCATTTCTTCCAGCTGAACATTGTTGTTGGGTTCTTGCCATGTGATGTTTTGCACAGCATCGAGGACAAGTTCATCGATGACATTAACAGGCGATTCGACGGGAGCTGGTACGTGTTGCCATATTGTCGAGAACGGATCAGGTTGGGGCAACAATTGCGGTGGACTTTGCGGAGGAGTCAAATGATAAAGCTGTTGAGTTATTACTTCAAACTGGGTTTTCTCTGCAGGCCCGTTGCACAAGGTGTGGAATTCGAGCACAGTCTGGGATGCAGGATCATTCACGGGAGAGAAGTCTTCGAATATCGTCAAATCTGTTTTTTCTTCAGACCATTCAGGGAAGCGTTCTGAAAAAATAAAATGGCAAATTTAATAAATTGAAAAAAACTGCAGGGTCGATTTGACACTTATGTAAGTTTAGTCAAGTATATATTTATAAATTCAATCACATTTTAAAAATCGTAACAGATCATTACATTTTGTAAAGGTATGACATTCATATTGCCTATTACACAATCGAATTTGATTTATTCATTGTAATGGTAAAAAAAAACTAAAGGTTGTTTTATGTTTGCGACCTTGTAAAGGTACTTGTGAACCACCAGTCACCGCAGACCAGTTCACATTACGATTTAACGAAGATTTGCGGTGTTCAATATAAAAAATTCGACAAAATCGAAACTACGTGAAGCGTGAATTCGAAGAGAAAGCGTAAGGCAAACGTGATCAGAAAAAAAGTAGGATGAAAATGTGGAAACATCACGATTTACATAACGTTGATTTTTTCGAATTGGAAGTTGTTTATTTTACAATATTCGAGTTAACTAACGTTTAATTAACGCTTTAACGACTAGCTCGATTCGATTATAACATTGTATATGCAGATAACATTCGAATATTGCGTTTCACATTACTACTGGAGATAATTCATGTCGTCGTGTCATGACAACCGACTAAATGCTCAGATAAAGAATAGTACCTTGTTTCAGGGCATCACTCCGATTTCGTTTATTTGAAAAAAAGGGGAAACTGACACACGAAACGATATCGTATTTTTTTTACGGAATGCCATAGCCGAAGTCGATTCACATTTGAAAGAAATTCATTGAGTTTATTTAAAGAACGAGATATCGGATTTTATTGAGGTCATGTTTTGACTGATCATTGTTTTGAAACGAAAACGTTTCCATTAAACCTCAAAATATATAAATCGGGAACGATTTACACAAAAGAATCGCTGAAACTATTTCTCGTGAAAATCGACGTCAATAAAAAACTGGAACATCGACGAGAAAAACCACGAAACAACAGCGATTAACAAATCACCTAATTTTTGTCCAAATATCGACTAATTAGCTTCGTAAACATACACACCTATTAAATTGAGCACGTAGCGATTAGCGCTAATGATGTTTAGCAAACTAGAAACGCGGAATTCGGTTCTTGGAAATCTTCTAGAGATGAAAGAAAACGGAATTCGACGAAAATGCGAATCTAGAAATTCACACAAGACAATAAAACGTCGAGAACTTTCACTCTCATCACCAATGACCTTTCGGCTCGTTGAACCGAGAGATATCGACAATGTGTTGACATATTATAAAATTTGATATGAAAAAATATAGGGTGACAAGATTATTTTGTAATTAAGATTGCATTTATTAAGCTAAAAATGTCTAAATAAATAAGACTCAAAAGTTAATTAGGATATCATAATTGAAGAAATGAGTTAAAAAGTTGTTAAGTGATTTGACGAAATTATGTTCATATAGATAGTAAGGCTATTTAGAATCGAAAAATGGAGTTTATGGTTTCAAATATGAATCTGAAAAAACTTTCATTGGGATAGAAGTGAAAACTCACTCCCTGATGTGTTCCTCTTTTTAGATCGAATTGTATGATTAAAAAAATTTCAAATTTTATGCATTCTACAAATGAAAACTATAGAATTGACTAAATAGCCAGAATAAGTTCCTGAAATCGTTAACAAGCATATCCAGAGACAATTTCTAGTGATTTAAATATGTCACTTATACCCACTGACTTCTAGGGTTTTCTTAAATAGTTTTCTATAAATCATAATACGTTTATGTTTACTTTTAAGTGCATGTTTAATTCTTGCGTTGACAATGGAAACGTGAAGACATTGTGTGTTCGGTAAAGATAATGTGCGAAATGTCGAGTTCTATAAATCGTAAGCGATAAAGCGACATGTCGTAACGCGTCAATAGCGATATTTCATAAAATTCAAATATTGTCCCACAAACAGAACGCAATAATAAATATTCGGATGAACGTCCGAAAAAGATAACACGCATACGAAAGATCGCGTCGAAAAGTAGGTTATCTGTTCTGAGTTTACCGAAAAAAAAAATATAACGAAATCCACTGTACGAATGAGAAATTGTAATATGAAACGTTGAAGTATTATTTTATCGAAGATTTATAAATATGTATTTTCATTTGTGTTGTTTGTAGGAATATAAATTCCTGAGATTTAAATGAGATTTGAAATTTACATAGCAACACTAGACGTAATAGAAGATAATGCGACATTGTATCGTACACGTGTATAAAGTGATTTTGATTAATGTGCTATTTATTTTAACAGCGATGCAAGTCCACAATAAAAACCAATGAATTTATCGTTCTTCTTCATCAGTTCACAATTTTAATAACTATCATAAAATGTATATATATTTTTTATATTATTGTTTTCAACAAAGTCAAACGCAAAGTATTGAAAATGCATCTTGGAACAAAATAAGATAGATTTATACCATTGTCATAATTGAGGGCACAAATGGCAAATAGCCACAAGCGAGTGCAACAAAATTTAATAATATCGCATCGAATGGCATTGAATATATGAAAAACGACGAAGAATGCAATCGAGGAGTCGAATCGCATTTTTTCTGTCTAGAAACGTGCAGTGTAAACTGGAAAAATTCATGTTTAAATAAATGCATAAGTTGAATTCAAAATGTGCCGATTCAAGAGCACGTGTTCGTCGGAGAGCTCTTATCGATTGTTTATATATTCGATATGCGATTTATAAAATGCTTCAGAGATAAATCCAATGTCGAGACATGATTTAAATACTTTTAATAATAGAAATACATTATTTGTGAATTAGTGATTAATTAAAATTTACCATATAATATGGACGACGCCATCGCTCTTGCGTCCGGTGAGATAGAAAAATCCCCGAGCGGGGATTTATGGGATTTTTCTTTTCCTTTTTGAGATCCTCACAATAAAACTAACGAATATGACTAAAATAACATAAATTTATGGCACGATCACAGTATCGAATGACTATAATATCACTTAAAACATTCAAGGTACACAAAAACGCGCATAGACTTCAAATGTTCCAAAAGATAATAAACAAAAACTTCACTTGTGAGATGCAAATTGTGCTTATTATACTAATAAAAATCTTATCTTGAACGATGAATAGAGTCTGTTATATTATAAGAGCGATGGGAGTCCTTAGTCTATGTGATGATTAGATCTTGATATGATTCTTTGTTCAGAAGCTGGGCGTTGGTTCGTCGGACCTTCAGCGTCTTTTTACGAGCTTCTGTGAGTTGATGATTATTTCTCGATTCCACTTGCAGGAATATGCGAACTTCATTCTAATGATGACGACGCCTGGTTGGCGCATGGGTTCGGAGAACAGGACACATAAGGTTCACAGACTGATTGGGATACACCGGCAGCCTTTTCTTCGACCACACGTGGCTCTATATCCTCGAATTTTGGACGAGATCGAAAAACTCCTGGACGAAAGGTCGGTCTTCGGGCAGCTGAACGAGGTTAGGGCGGCCGATAGTCTCGTCTCTCTTGGCTGGAGGAGAACGGAGCTGATCTTCGTCGGACGTCTGAGCGTGGACTGGCGTTAGAAGTTCGCGTCCAATGCACGATCGTTTCGCGTCCCCACCTCGTGTCCACCCACCACCCACTTCGACGTTTCTTATCAATCCGGTGAGACGACTTCGTTTCAGGGCATGGTTAGGCTATATTCACACCGGGCTGTCCTTTGTGAGGAGAGTCGATTTATACGAGTTTTATGGTCGAGGCTTTGTATGTGAATGTAGCTTTAAACTTCGAATTCTAAGAAGTTTATCGAGAAATGAAGTCTTCGAATCTCAAATGTCAAGATATTTCATTGCGTTTTGTGGAACTGTATCTCAACGATAAAAAGAGTATTGATATGCACCAATTTTTCGAATGACAAGTCATTTTTTTTCGTTTCATATCTTTGAAAGACTTTCAAGTTTCAACAAAATATGTAAATGTTGAAATTGAAACACTGAATACACAAGGAGACAAGTCATTCATATCGAACGATACACAAATAATTTAATCAATTTATCTACGAGATCCTTGGACTTTGCTTAAATAGAAACAAATAAATTGTGATTCATTATTATCCATTCGAAATTTATTGAACTGACCGAGGAATATCGAATGTCAATTACCTATCACTCCTCACTTACTTGATTCGAACCACTTGAAATATTTCGCGAAAAATTCCACGTTTCAACGACCTTAAAGACCGTTCACACTATACAACGTTCATAGACGAAAAATTAAACAATTCATAAAAAGACCTCGTTATTTAATCATTCAAATCTGTTTATTTTCCATTAGCATATTCATGCACAAAGAACTCGACGTAGGGACGCGTGTAAATTGCGATAGAATTTATTTATTTCATATTGAGGTCTCGATAAGTTGAATCGTATTGATTCGATTTTACATAAATTAAATAAACAATCGCTATCTTGTGTATTTGATAATTAGGGCAACTCTTTTGCATTGGCTGCAAGAAAACCTTGGTGGAAATATTCCGACATTTTTAGAACACAGAATGCGCTCGAATCGATACAAAAAACAACAAGGATTTATTCTAGAATTCAGCAATCGTTATATAAATTGAACGCTTGTTAATTAATCCAGTACTCGTTTCGATACGATATTGCAGCGTTACACATTATACAGTCTTATCTCACAAGTAAAATGATTGAAATGGAAAATTTTCTCGAACGACTCCACAATCAGCAGATTTTTAAAGACCTTCGAACGAGCAGCAATTTTCGACGACGAAAAAAAAATTGAAGACCCAAAAGAAGATCGACGGGTTTGAAAATTCGCTGAAGTTCACAATACGGATTTTCGAGCCCAAAAACGCATTTTATCGACAAATTTTGCTGGTGTGTTCGCTTTTTTCAAGTCCAAAGTACAACTTGTATCACGTCTCCGTTTTCTAGTTATGGAAATTTGACCGAACGCGAACAAAAACATGTCACACTCACATATATTTAGCCAGATTGGCCAATAATAAGCCTACGCTTAATTTGAATAAGATCTACCGTTCGATCGAAAAAAATAATCTACTGTTGAAATGGTAATGATTGGAGAAAATCCATCCTGTATTATAAATATAAACTAAATTAAAAAAAATTGAAGTAGAAACTGCAAGTGTTATGATAATTTGTTGAGAAAAAAAATATTTATATTTCGTCCGCACGTACAAGGTTATTACAAACTATGGATAAAATGAGATAGTTAATAGCCTCGTTGGCATTGTTCCGTCGCTAATTAATTTATAACGATAAATTTTAATATAAAAAAATGTATATATTTATGCAATTAACATTCGAGATTATTTATAAGCATTGAATGACCAGACACTTTTGAAATTTATAATTGTGCTTCGAAAACGATAAATAACGTTTCGGAACACAAAGTTCATCTTGTTCTTTACACGGCGGGAAAAGAAATCTAGCGCAAATCGTAATTGAAATAACAAATTAGTTTCACTAATAATGCAACTAATTACGAGGAAAAACTAAACGCTATGTTTGTTCGATTCGAATTGCGGTTACGTATTCGACCTGAATGCTAAGTACAAAATGCAAGATTCAATTAAAAACCGGTTCGAATCGACACGAAACAAATTCTATGGTAAAAATCTTCGACTTTTTTACTAAATCGAAGTACAGTTATGCGTTTAATAACTGGTCAGAATGCAAAAGTGCAAAAATGACAAAGGCGCATTCACCCACGAGCGGCGAAGGGGGCTATATACCAGTTTCTTTAAGGTTATCATCTCTCTTAATTGTCGTTAGACGAGTGGACAGAGCGAAGGACGTCCACTGATAAAATTAACATAACGAAAAATCGCTTTCATCGCAAATTACATATATTCGACGAGTCGAAATCGAATATGGGATATTCATCGGCTGAAATGGAACAAATAGTGGGTTGGATGTGGAACAAAATGGCGTCCCATAAAGCATATTGGAAACTTTGTTTACTCTGGGTGTCGAATGTAAACACTTGCGCTTTGTTAACAGGTTGAAACGGAGCCTCATGGCCGCTGAGGCAATCACGGATCGAAAGCGTGATTCAGCTGTGAACACACTCTTGACGACGAGAAGCCGCTTTTGATCGATTTAATCAAGTCAAGAACATTGTATTTCGGTTTATCGAAAATTAAATTCGATGGAAATTCAGTAGTGCTGCCTTAAAATGTAGGGGGATTTATGGTTTTGACTGATTAAAGTATGAGAATGAGAAAGAGGAAAATGTCGAGGAGTGAGTTTTCACTTACAATTAGTTTCACCAAATTCGATGCACAAGTCTCTTTACGAATCAAAATTGTGTCAATGAAGAACAGTTATACGAAAACGTATCACCAATCTCCACAGCATGTTTCCGATGGAAACAAAATCAAACCGAAATATCAAAATATCACTACGATTGAGCAACGTGTTTTCTTTGGAAAATCTTCAAATGGAAGCCCACAAAAAAACGGGGACAACGTAAAAAGCCAGTCACGTAGTATCGGTTTCTGTCGGACACGTAACAGCCCTACCTATGTGTCGACATTGTGGCATCGATCATCGTCGTAGTCGTAGTCACGTAAAATAAAAGAAAGCTCTCGCCGTCGACGAAAAAACCTGATATCTGGCGATGGCCGTGCAGCTCAAACAAGAAACATAATAAGCCATGTGTCCCCTTAAAATATATATGTAGAAAAAACCAATCATTTTAACCAGGGTGTGCACAACGTGATCTCGTGGCTCACGGCCGGCGGCATTCGGAGACCTTCGACGATCGCGTTATATGTATTATATTATCGTGCGTTCGGCAGACTTCTTCCTCGTGGTCTCCGCTGTTGCTAACTTGACAAAAAAAAAGGCACACGCAATTGTCGTAGTGATAGTGGTTTAAGTCGTGTTTCTTTAGTTTTGAAATATTCGATTTTGACTTAAGTTTAAGAGAGATGATAGATTATAGACCTTACGTATGGCGTTTGACAGTATGTTCAATGAAATTTTCCAAATTTTAGTAAGAATCTAGAGTGAATTTAGTTTAAAGGGAAAGCCAGAAATTTATTTTTTCGCTCTAAATGCAATATTTTTTATTTACAATTAGATAAATTATCTGAAAACATCACCTTTCCGAGATACTTTGCTACTATGAGAATCTTATATGATTCTAATTGAATCTACTTGAAGCACAGCGAAGATCCAAATTAAGTAGATATCTATGTACTTTGAAAAGTCATTTATTTGCCCAGATTTCTGCTATATTTAAGTTATTCTTATTTAATTTCCATTGACAACACTCTATCTAACCGAACCGAATCTTACTTAAACTAAATTAAAGAAACCGAACTCAATATAACCGAATCTAATTTAACATGAAAATAGATATGGCATATAAATAACTGATTTAATCCAAAAATAACCCCATATAATATCATATCGATGGAATATTTACTTTACAATAACGTGAACTTCAAAATGACACTTAATTTCTCAACTTATATCACTCTCATAATTAATAGCATATATCGCTATCGTTTGAACGCGCTTTGATTACGCAAAATCATCGAGACGCATTATGTAATTCAATTGAATCGAATCAAACTCGACAGACCCTTGGTTGCCAAGCAGAGTCGAGATAAATCTCGCTCGGGAAGAGAAAGGCTGTTCGTTCACGTGAAAGGCAGCTGGGTGCACAAAAATGAGCTGAACGATTCAAGGTGTTGAGGTTCGAAGTCGTGTGTGGATAGAATGTTGCCTTCGTCGACGATAATGCATACGAAATGGTAATAAAACGCTGCGTTGCAAAACTAGAAAATTACACGAGTCTGTCGAAAAAAATTGTGGTGACTGACCAAAAACATTGGGTTGGGTAACGTGCTGGTGGATTCGTGACCGCTGGAAAAAATTGGTTGAAAAAAATTCCAAAAAAAGAATCTTTGATATGAATTGAGTCTATTTTTGTATCCATGCAACGTTAAATATAAAATGATTTGAATTTTTGTTGATATCAATCATTGGTTTTAAAATTTATGAATAAACTAGTTCGAATGTAGAGAACTTTATTCTGTTAGATTCTCGTCAATGAATTGCAAAATCAAATATTTATAAAAGATAAACCTAACACTATAATAATATTTTCATTGGTGCAGCAAACAGACATCTACTGGGAGACCTTTGCTGTCATTGAAACGGGGATAGAACTGACAATATTTTACGTTTCGGCGGCCTACTTAAGTTTCTCGGAAAATAGATAGACTTAACTGATCTGCTGTTGATTGATAGCACATTTGAAAATGTTCTATAGCCGAATATGTATATTGTTACATATTGAATTATGTACATGTGTATCATTTGTTTTTGAATAAAATTATACGTGAAAACAAAAACAAGTATTGAGTATTTGTATAAATACATATTACAAATATGATTTAAAGTTCATTTCCTATTTATAATTTTATGTTTACTTGGAGTATTTCGGAATTTATTGTTTGTGGAAATTACAAGCATAAATAAAAATAAGGACTTAAGAAACCAAGTGGTACAATCGAAAATTAAAAACTGTTGAATGCAGAGACTGTCTCTGAATTCGGAAATTCATTTGGTTTCTAAAAGAATATAAATAGATTCAGGATTTATATTGACATATATGTATCATCAGATTACTTAACAAAATTTCAATGTCTTCATATGTGATATTCAATTTCGGACATGGGTTTATTACATACAATTTAGTGATATGCATTTGTACCCTTGACGTCTAGGATCCTCATGTTATTTTTTTGAAAAAAAAATAAAAAAAAAATAGCATTCTGCTTACCTTCACTGTCCAAATCCTCGAGAAGTTTGGATGCCAGCAAAGCCCTGGATGCTTTATCATTTGGGGAATCGTTGCCAGAGGGTTGAATCGGTGAATAGGGTGGGCTGCTCACGTCTTCAAATTTTATAGTTGGTACCAATTGACCTGATTCATCATCCAATTCAGGTAACAAATCAGAATCGAGAATTGTTTGAAAGGTCTCATCTTTCAAAATGACATTTTCAAGACTTTTATCATCTTGTATCAGTGACAAAGGTACTGATTGATATACGATACCTGAAAAAAGTTAATTTGCAGGTTGAAAATAATAGCTATAAGATTTAGTTACATAAAATAGTAGTGCCATCTACAGATGGAATTCGTTATTCATTTATAATTGAATTATCGATAAAACAGAAATCTGCTTCTACACTTAAAGAAAATTGAATACAGTATGAATTGTACATTCAACAGTTAATTAAATAAGCTTAAAAAATTAGAAAATGAATCATATTTCCTTTTGATGACACATAAAAAGTGATAGTAGAATTTTATTTTTAAAGTGTTACTAACACTATATGAAAAAAAATCATGAAATACAGACTGAAAATGGTTTCATGAAATTGAATTTTCGCAATGAATCAATTTGGTCGAAAATATTGAATATAGGTGACATTTTGAATAATTTAGTGTGACTAGATATATGTACATGTATAATAATAATTGAAAAAAAGTGAAAATTACCATCAGAACCTAAGTTGTCGCTTATATACCATTCTTCTTCAATAGCATATGGTGAAGAAGGCTCCGCCTTGGCGGGCCATTCCTGATAGTCGATGTATTGACTCATTTTGGCTGTTTATTTCCTAAAACACAATGTTTAATAATTATAAAATGAAAAAATAATGTGATTTTATATATTGATGATAAAAATGAATCAACTTACTTTAGTGATGTAAATATAATCGTCAATTTCAGATGACAATTGTGAAGGTATGAGAATACTGCCAATGTCTGAGATTGGTGATGTGTACGTAGGGATGGAGGTGTTTGATAACGAAGCCATGATGGCGCTGAAAATTTTAAATTCAAACATTAAAACAAGTCAAATTGCATTAAAGTAAATTTTCATTGAAATTAAATATCAGAATTCAAAGAGTTAATAAAACACTGTCAGAAAATTCTTGGTAAGACAAAATCTTTAAAAGTAGGAATAGGTCGAGTGGATGATTTTTATCATGAAAAAAAAATCCTTTTTCTCAAAGGTTAGGATTTTTCACTTGAGCGAAATTTGGATAAAGGTATGCGTGAAATAAATTATTAGCAAAATTATTTATAAATAATCAATTTAAAAATCTAGAATTTTAGTTGTCGATTAGCAGTTATCATTGCTTTATAATTGTCAATTTTTTTAGTATATGTTTAGCTATATTGAATAAACTATGTCCCAGCAATACGTAATAATACCGCAGTACTACGTATCAGTATCGCAAGGTCCTACAGTAATTTAATTAACGATCAAATGACTGATCCTTTGTATTATTAGAAATTGGATATTTGATGCAATAAATATTCAAAACTGAATGAATGCAAATTGCAATAGCTTTTATAACGATTAAATGTAGAGCTCCCTGTAAACGTAAATGTGGCGCTCGTAGTTTTGCCTATTTTTGTCGGTACCCAACTAGGCTGGTCTAGCAAGCTGACAGAGTTGGGGTGCAGTTAAAAGGCGGGATGGTGGGCTTCCTTCGTAATGTAGATAATTTACAAAATCAACTCATACGAGACATGTGTCAAGTTACTTCACGTTCATTCAAAGAAATAAACGAGCATATTATCCTCAATCGATTCGCGGAATTCACATAACCGATAAGAGTTACGAAACGCGTGACTAGCATTAAATAAAAATCATAAAACATTCCTATTTAACAAATCGTTGTCATGACTACAATAGTTTTGACATTAAAGTCACAACACACGTGCGCCAACAGAGAAAGTGCATCGACAACAACACAACACGCCCACGCGACGCAAGGTGGCAACCCTGAACTCGGATTGCATAGAAAATCCGATGACTCACGAGCCGATAACGCGTCGACAATTGTGCACACGCGTTCAAAATCAAAACCGGAAACTGAAAAGCGCGCGAAAACGTAAATATTTGACGTTTTGTTATTGCATCATCCACGCGGGGTGCCGCAGCGCGATCAATATGGCGGCGCTGACGCACGGGGGATGAGCACGTGGAAATTCCAGTTTTTTATGCGATTATGCCACAAAATAAAGGCCGGTACTCACGTCATGATTGTTTTACTTGACGGCACACTTGCGTGTGCAAACCGGAACGCGACTAGTGACCCATCTTCTCCTCGGTTGTGGACCAGGGGGAAAAACGTGTACTCTTCTGTGGCGCTTTGGAAGGAATGAGTCAATGACGTATGCGCGCCCCACTCTCGGCCGCTCGCATTCGCTCCGTCTCTTTCTCGCGCTTTAAGTCACGTGGGAGTGAGCGAGAGAGGTGAGTTGTTTTAACACTTGCATTGCGGGATTTTTTTGTAATTGTATGCAGTTTTTGTTGTTTTTTTTGTTAGGTGCGTTTTTAATGCGAATGAAATTGTGTCTAATTTAGGTGGGAGATGTGATTTTTTTGTTTTGTATTTATGAACGAATTTCGTTTGTGAGTATTATGCGCTCAATTTGCATTTTTATTAATTGAATCTGAATGTAATATGTAAAATTTTGCATTAATTTGCTAAGATTTAATTAAACCAAACCTATAAAACCGTCCATTTAAGTTTCTTTAAGGATTTTTTTTAAATGTTTAATATTAATATAAATATTGTAGTAATTCTTTATGTTTGTATATGAAATATATTTTTTTTCAACACAATCTTTTACCCATGTGTTTTAAGAGGTCCCCAGTGTTTTTTTTTTACTTGAAAATCGGCTATACAGATAAAAAAATCAACGATTTTAAAATATCTTTAATTAAAGAATACATAATTGACCCCCTTATCAGGACATTTAGCAATATGAAATATTTCAGACAATTGGATTCTTATCTGAATTCGTTACAATTTGATAGGTTATTCCGTCGTTTCGGGGTTATTCCGTTAAGAAAGCTTTCTATGTTTTTTCATATGAGCTACTTTTTAAATTAGACCATATACGAAGAAGTAAACATAAAAGTGTTGCGATACATTCTTCAAATCACGTCTGTATTCGCAATTGAATTTCTTATTCGAAGAGGAAAATGTGGATGCATCTTCGAATGTTAATTTTCAAAGAAGTACTGAGAATTGCTCAACGTCACTTCTCAGATTTCTATATTCAATCGACAAGTGAACTTTGGAACTACATTGAAACATGGCGTAAAAATGTTTACGTTTCGTTGTTTGAAACAAAATTTGCACTGTATGTTTATGATTATTCGACAAATTCGTGATCAGATAACAAAAACGTCAATACACCTATTTCATATGAATTGTATTGATTGATTATAATTCATAGACATAAGCAATTGACAAAACAATATAAGAGTACAATTGATACGACATTCATAAAAAATATTCAATATTTTAAGCCATTTACTCTATTTATATCGAACATTGAGCAAAACTCCATTGCAAACCTTTCACTACAGTTCGTTCAATATTGCGAAATTCGTTGCTCAAGAAATTACGAGTGAATGCCATTTTCAATCACGGTTCTACGTGTGGTGATGAATATTAAATTAAATTTCAAACATATTATATTTTTTACTAGGTCTTATAGATAAAACTTGCATTTTAATTAAAATCATAATGGATTTTTTTCCCAGGAAATATTGAATACTGTTATTAAAAATGCATGTTGTGTCTAGGAAGTGTCGAAATAATTTGACACAAATTTGATATCATTTACATAAAAAAAAAAGTTTTGAATCAAAACATTGCGTATCGAAAATTCGTGATATGACTTTTCGTTTGAATTTTATCACTTTTATAAAACTAAATTATGGTGTTTTTAAAATTTCGAATAAACAGAGAAATAATACATATCAATGTTTATAAACAATAGTGATGAAGCGTAATTTCACTAGATTATTTGCATTATATAAACGTAATTTTACTTCAGTTTCAAAACAGCGGAGAAATTTTAAAATATGTATTTTATAATGTTAATAAATATATTTATTATCGATGGGTATAAAACAAAAGGTTTTCCCCCGAAAATAAGTGATTTTCACTACAACGATATCACCATACATATACATATGAATCATGGTGAATCAGTTTTTTGGAATGGATAGAAAATCATCGAAATTAATTCAACCACACATGAGTAACTAAATTTTTAAACTATTTTAGAATAAATTGATTGTAAGTGCTGAGAATGTCGAACATTTTATTAGATTCAAGCTTAATTAAGCCTTAATCATACATTTAATTTTCCCTTTTTAGATAAGTAAAAACGTCATTGAATATCTTTGCTAATCGCACGATAAGAATCGATATAAATAATTTGGGTATATGCATACCAATTTTCTGTAAGCATCTACTGTAATTAAATTCTGTATTTATTATTATTCATTGCTCAAGAGGGTAGAACAACTCTATGAGCAATTACAAAACTCATTCGGGTTATCGCTAATCTAATGTCAAATATACTGAAAAAATTGCTGACATTTTATAACATGTTTACAATGTCTAGACGAAATGTTTTATGATAGCACGAATTAGCGATAAAACAAAATGCTTAATTACATTTATTTTGCTATCATAACATAATTTATCTATTTTATCGTTATCTAAATTAGCAACAATTAAATTGCCGATCGATCAAAATCTGCATAGAAGACAAAAAAATAATTTTATGAGGAAAATTTTTGAATAGTGACATCTATTGAGATACAAAAAAACTAAACCCAATAAACTTTAGAAAATTCGAAGGCAGATGGTTACAATGAAAATTTTCGGAAAATTCCAACATATTAATTGTAAGATAAAAATGAAAATTCTTAATACCTATAAGAAAAAAAATGTTAAAACTCAATTCAATTAATTCTAAACGGCGATAAATGAAGATATACAATAGAAAATTTAGATTTTGCTATTTTTTTTATTTAGATTCGTTAGTATACGACTATGGCAGTTACAAATTAGAAAAATCAGAAAAAAAAAGAATCTTTCTTATTTAGACACAACCAAATCAAATAACTTATACAAAAATAAATTTCTTTTAAAATATGTGAGTAACATTGGAAAAAGTTAAAATATTTTTCATTAGTTTCGAATTAATGCCGAGTTGTTAGATTTGAAGTTGGGTCAAAATTATGAAAAGTCGACAATAAAACAGAAAAATATCTAATAATAAAATATCAAAAAAAATTCCAAGCGAGAAATATTTTCCATTTGAATCATGCACATGCATTTAACGAGGCCGACTCAATTAGACACGCCACGGCTACTCTTTTTATCCGCGGATTTTCAACCCTACGGTGTTTGTGTGTTTCGCAGATTTCCACAGTCGATACCGGCAATTAAAAATTTTCATCCGGAAAGCCGCGGAGGGTTGAACCGGGCTACGATTTTTTCGGTCGCATATTAGCGTGAATAAATTGGGGGAAGCGTAGGGGAGCGTAAGTTAGCCGGCGCGCGAGGGGTTAAGCGCGAGCGGCTTATATGGGCGAATTGTAAAGGCGGTTCTTTACGCGTGATACGTTTTGATTTTTGATTGTGCATTTTTTTATAATATTTTGTTATTTGATTCATTATTTTAGATTAAATTGGATTTAATGTGTTTTTTTTTTCAAAATTAAAAAAAATAAAAAAATAAATAAAAAAAAAATGATTTTCATTTTTCATTTATTATGTATTTTTATGCATAGAAAATGTATATTTGGCTGTCAAAATTGTATTATTTTGTTATGAATTTCTGTTATGAATATCTGAATTTTCAAAAAAGAGTCAATTTTAGTTAGTCAAATTGGAAAATCCAATATGGCGACCACAGAAATGTCTAGAAATGCAATATTGTTTACTTATTATTTTTATCGAAAATTTTAAAATAATGTACCTTATTACAAATCTCAAATAAAAAAAACCGGTCTACACAGTTGAAAGTGCAATATGTGTTGTTTTTTTGAAGAAATTGATTTAGTTTTTTCGTAAGGGGTTCAGTAGTAAATTGATCAAACTGATTATTTCAAAATAAAATTAATTATTTTTTATATTCAATTGTAAATGACGACTGAAAAGGCCAAGGGGTATAAGTGACTTTGCGGCGATTTCGAGAAAAGCGCGTTCAAAGTTGACCATGTACCTACGTGTATTAGAAGATGGTCGAGTGATTTTATGATATATCTCGGCACACGTTCCGAATTCGTTTATATCCTTTTGCCACCAAATAAATGAGCGTGCATAGAAGCGATTCCTGTGCATAACTCAATAACAGCAAAAATGTCACTTGTACCCCTTGGCCTTTTCGATTGTCAGATGATAAATATGTATATTTCCTGAAAACCACATTGAGTTATAAAATATGAAAAATATATTTTAATATCATGAAAACAATACTATGTAATCATATATTAAACTAAACTTCGGGGAACATAATAGCTCTATCTGTTTTGCAGATAAAAAAATCGTACATCAACAATGAAAATTCATTAATGAAAATGATTCAGCAGCCACGAAAACGGCACAGATTCGATGCAATCCTTGTGCGAATTTAACTTTATTACGCATACAGAGGGTGGCACGAAAGGTCGAGTGAGGGGAGTGCTTTATAACCTCGTCGCCCGTTACGCCCCCTGCGTCCCACCCCCGCGCGGCCCCCCTCCGCCTATCGACGCTCGTAACGGGGATGATTCCGGTGGATGTGGACGCGCATGCGCAAGCACACCACGACCGCATGTGTGCGCCCACTCGAATCCATATAAAATTAAACCCACACACGCTTTGTATCGCATTTTTTTCGAAATATGCTTATTATTGAGAATATTTGAAGGAAAGAGTGGAAATACTTTATCCTTTGGGATTCTTTTTATATCTTGCTTTTAACTCCTTTTGGAAAATCGTATTTAAAGAATAATGGTGTTAATGCACTTATTTGGAAATTATATGAGTCAGTTTTGTATTGCTGATTGAATATAATGTAATGCTTTTGATATTAAAATTTTCAATGAAATTGAAAGAGATAGTCTGATCTATAAGTATAAGTATCATTTAGGATTATTATATATAAATTATGAATCGAGAGTTTTCACTGCAGTGAAATCTTTTATTTTGTGATGCTACAATGTATAAATATGAAAATTTTATTAACTATAAGAGATTTTTTAAAATAAACCCTGAATTATGTTAGTAGTTAATGTACAGAAATTGAAAAAAAGGAATTTGTGTTTTGATAAAATAACTCAATCTATACCTATGTATATCATATCATGCATACATACGACTAAAAAAAAAATATTTGCATTGTTATTTCATCTTTCAACAGCATGTCTCAAAAACAAAGCTTTCTTAAAATAATAAAAAAATATTTACAATTAAACCATCATTATATTCATGAAAAAATATCTCAATTTCTTCAACTGTTTCTGATTCATTTCAACACCGATTCAATTAAAGATAACAAATGAATACAAAACGCACCCCAATACAATGAAAATCCGATACCAACAAAAAAATTCAAAGTCGTAGCGTGTATAGGCCGCACTAGTTGCCGCATTCGCAGTCCGAAAGCAAAACACGTCCGAGTCCCATCAGTACACAGGCGGAAAGCGCAGCGCGACGCTCGCTTTCATTCGCTCGGAAAAGCGACGCTCGACATTTTCCGCGCCGAAACCGAAAACCCAAAACCCAAAACCGGAAAAAATGTAACCCCACAATCGCGACCCGAAAAAGTGTAAATCGTTCGAACGAAAATGACGACGTCGTCGGCGACGTGCGATGACAGAGGCTAGCCTCCACCGCACCAGTGGCGGCGTCCCCTCGTCCACCATGATACGAAAGCACGACTGAGTGCGAACACACATTTGAACTCGAATTTAAAGTGGGATCCGGACGCCCCTTCAGCGGAGGGGGCGACCTAAAATTGACACGATAAAGAAGGTAAAGGTAAAGATGTCGTCGATGTCGGCGCAGGGGGTGGTGGAGCGCGCCTCGGCCGAGCTGTCAAAGCGCATAAACGGCCTGGGGCTGCGGGGGAAGCATCACTCCCCTAGCGCGGGGGGGCGCGCCTCCGTCATGGAGCGGGTGACGAGCGCCCTGTGCGGGGGCTCCGCGGCCCTCGGCGCCCCCGACAAGCCGGCCAGGGCGCCCCCGAGGCGGCCCAAGAGGCGCACCCTGCCCCCCATGCCCTACCTCACCTGGGAGCAGCTGATGAACGACGAGCGATTCTTGGCTCGATTCTTCCTGTATTTTGCGCCCGTCGAACGCAAGCCGCTCGCCCAAGTCTGCTCCAGGTGGAGGGACGTCCTGTACAGACCTCGATGGTGGCACGGTCTGGTGCCCGTTTTGAGGTGCAGGGAGCTGAGGGCGTCGGCTCCGGCCAGCAGGGCCAGGTTGTACGCTTCGCTGGTCAGAAGAGGGTTCAGGGCTCTCAGCTTGCTGGGAGCCACCGACGAGGATGCTCTGGAGTTGCCGGCCAGCTTCCCCCTGGCCGCAGCTCATGTGCACTCTTTGAGTCTTAGGTGTTCCACGCTTACCGATCGCGGTTTGGAGGCTTTGTTGGATCATCTGCAGGTGATTATGATTGTGGATTTTAAGTGATGTTGTGAATGGAGATTTATTGTATTATATGTGGACTATTTCATGCCATCTTTTTAGGCTGGCCTAGTTGGGTACTAGTAATACTAGGTGATGCTACAAGAGCAATTTTCACATTTGAATAATTGTGAAAGATAATTTCACTTCAAAGTGACAGTGGGATATTTCAAAAATAGTTCTGCAATAATGTATTAGAATTTCTGACTAGAATGTGTTACTTTTTAATGTGTTGAAGATGTTGTGGGTTTCATTAATGATGACAATTTTGTCATCAAATCATTTGTTACAGAATTAATTTTGAAATATCTCTCTGTTTCTTTGAAGTGTTTGAAATGAAAACTCTTAAGAGTCTGTGTGTATTTCAATCATTACATTTACACAAATCATATGAAACATAAAAATTATAACACACTCAAACTATTGAATATCATTTTAGTAATTTTTATATAATAAAATAATGTTAATAATCAAGTTACTGATGATTTCACTTTCATGTAATATTTTTCATAATTTTTAATATTGGGTAGCAATATCAGCATTTGTTCAGAATTTCAATTCAATATTAGAGACTCAATTTTGAGTTTAAGCTATCGCATTCTATCGGATTAAAGTTTAATACAGTGTCATTTATATTTTCGAGGCTTAACTAGGGTCACAACACCAGTAACATAGGCTTGTGGTGATAAAAGTTGAGGTAACTAAGCAACGAAGTTCTTAATAGTTACTGTTACTAGGAACATCGTCCGTACAAAATAAACCATTCTCTTTGTACCGTAGCCATACATTTGTATTATAACCGAGAAGATTTTCATTTCACCCTGGCTTAATGTTAATATTGTCCAGTTTTAGGAAAATAGTTTTTTGTGGTTTTTATTCTTTCTATCAAAAGGAAAGTGTTACTAAATTTATTATTTCAAACGTATTTTGAAAATTTTCGTATTCAAGAGAAAATACATGATTTATTCAATATAACCTCACATGTAGCAAACTATCGAGCATAAATCGTCGAAATGAATTCCAAAGCACATATTGATCAGTCGAATGAAAGAAAGAACAAAGAACCTTCATAAATTTTCATGTCATAATATGTCCAAAGATCATAAACGATTACGCGTTATACGTTTTACGATGTCCTGTCACTTTGAATTTATTTCACTAGTCGACGAGTTATACAACATTATACGAAACGTTTTAGAAAACTAACCCAATTTCTTCACAAGCGAATCCAAATTTAACATTGGACAAATCGAAATTGAATAGTCCATCTAGGGCTTGAAATATAAAATTGTAATTTTTACAAGACGACATGTATTTGACGAAGGTCTTAAAAGACCGATCTGAATAAAGTCATGTCGGGTTTCCGTTTAAATATGAAAAAGAAAGCTAGAAAATTCCTTCTGGAAATCGAAAAGGGTAAACGGCCCGTGGGATATTTTATCACACTTAAACGGGTCGGCGAATAACGGAAAAATAAAATCAAAATAATTTCCCTTTGAGCCCTTTTCGTCTCCATTTTGTATTATTGTATTGTGCCATTCGGAAATAATCGAAGGATCATTATTGAGTTACATGAAAATTTTATGTTCGCGGCGTTCGTCGTTATCGGAAAATCTTCAAATAGACTACATTGTTCATTGTTAGCGGTAATAGAATGTTTGGAAAATAAAGATCTGTAGATATGTTTCGAATACACGAATTTAGTGAAGAATTAGAGTAGTGCATGAAAATGAGTATTTCTGAGAAAAATTGGAACTGATTGGTTAGGTCGAATAGAAATACTAGACGATGGTATTCATATATTTTTTTATTCGATTTTATTTTGATATCATTCGAACTTAACATAAAATCAATCCTTATTTAACCTAAACTTGTACCACTATTTGTGTAGTATAAGCATTTTTCATTAGACTGACTATGTTTTGCTATGATAATCAAAATATAAAAGTTTTCTACTTCGAGTCAAATATTTTCCATTTCAATACGAATATTTGCTATTATAGATTCAATAACTTTCATTTGGAATATTACGAGACATCTGCAAAAAAGTACCTATTCAAATTTTTAAGAATTTCGACAAAAACATTTCAATTTTACGTAAATAGCAAGATATTTTTTCAGTTAAAAAATGTAATAACAATACAATTCAAATTACCAACGATTCCAACTGTATAATAAAATACTTACGACACGTGTCTTAAGCACTCTGAATAATCGAAAAACAATCAGTACAGATTTCGACTAATTGCGTTAATGATCCAGATCAGTCTCAACAAATTTAAACTGGGTAATATATAACAAGCTATCTCGTCTTGTCACTCAAGTCCATGTCAAATCACATACATATTTGACTATGGGATCCCATCATCGATACGAATGGTCATCAACCTCGTCACGTTCGGTCAATGGTACTGTTGTTGTGTAGAATGCTGAACTTGGTCATTAGCATGAGGTCAAGCATTTTCCGAATGCGGATCGATCTAAAAGTTCAGATTAGTGCTATGCTTCAATTAGGGCTATATTCGAGTGGTTTTTGCTCCCTTTGATGGAGCAACTTCTTCAATATCCTCGGGTTTCATAATGAAACTTGATAAGACTGCGAATATGCTCTTGTATGGAAGGTCTCTTGTGCACGTTGTGCTGCCTTAATACGAGTTAATTTAACGATATTATAATCGCGAGCTGGGAATTTTCATTTCGAGCTAGATTATTATTCTGATGAATTTTTAACGAACGCAAAAAAAGGCGAACAATTCAAAACGGTTATTAATGCTTTGAGTTTTTTTTTTTTCAAGTAATGACGCATTGTAAAAATGTTCGTTGCTATGACAGAATTACGTATTGTACATTTATAATCTGTTGCGGTAATTATTTATGGCTTCGTCAATAAGAACGATGTTACTTATTGGAATTATCGTAATGGAAATAATTGTCTTGAACACTTTACGTAACTCGATTCGTTGAGAGCGTTTTATTGTTTGTTATTAACAATTCAATTATACACGAAATTCGATCGATCGAAGTCTATAAACGAAAGTTATAATTTGAAACGCTTTGCTGTTTATTTTCGGAATAATTTCTAGTAAATTGTATAAACTTTATTGTGTAAAGTTCGTAATAGAAGCTCGTTCACAGTAATAATAGAAATCGAATTCACAACTCGGCATGGGTCTGTATACAAATTTTTGTCGCGTTTGTTTCTCAGCAGACTTCAATCTTTCTATAAAAAACATTGATTTTGAATATGAAATAAAAAAATTAAATTGAATCAAAATATTTCGGATTATATGAGAAAATTTGTTTTCCAGGCTTAAAGTCTCAACATTTTTTCAACGTTTCGTTCGTTCGGAACGATCCTATTGTGCATATTTTCATTCATCGTTTAAGCTCCAAAATAAATTAATTTGACGAACGTGCTCGTGATGAAAATACGAAAATAATAATAAAAAAATATATTCGCTTACGAAACGTTGAGATTTAATTAAGAATTTTCCCAAAGTCTTTATTAGCATTCCATATTTTCGGCATACTGCGCATAAATACCATTTTTTTTCCATTATATGTATATATTTTTAATCCAAAATACTCACATTGTCGTCTTTTTGGATTCATATCGAATATTATTCCTATATACGTCTTGAGCAATTTTCAGTACTCTCGTAATATAATACCGAGCGTTGAGAACATGCGTTGAATACTAAAATAGTCTTCATTTCTAGTTCCACTTCCAATGTCGTATTGGTTTTTTCTCATTTTGGTGTATTAATACGCGAATCTATTTGCACTGAGATGAACAAGCGTTTAAAAATTTTCTAAAAATGCTTTCGACGCTAATTCGGAACATCGCATCGCAACGTTTACTCGAATAGATTTCTTGCGCGTTGAAATGTCTTAACTGGAACGTAATATATTATGGAAACTGTTGAAAATTGGAAACGATTGCTCGATTAATTTTCCGATCACATACTTGACCGAATGACCTGGTTGTTTTGATGAAAAATGTTCGTCATCGAGTTCATCGCACTTTCGATTCTAGTTGGCAAAGTGTGCGACTTTCGATTGGCGCTAACAATGGGTTACAAACGATTTCACAACGATCATGGTTAATTATGTTAAGAGGAAATCGAAAGACAATTCTGTTCAATTGGAAAAAATGTAATAAGATAGGAGACGTTAAAAAAATTGAAGCGAAATGTCTAGACTGGATGCCTTATATGGCGCATTTTAAATTGGATACGATATTATGGTGAAAATTTCTTTAAGTACACAAAGGAGAGGCTTTCTACAAAGCTACAGTCTTTCCAAGCAAAAAACGTCTATTCAGTTGTAAAGCGCTTTTGTAAAATGTATTAAAAGATGAGAAAAAAATATAATTTTCGAGAAAATACTCTGGACGCATTTTCTTAAATTCAATTTTTTTTCACATTCAAATAATTTTCTATAGAATGAAAAATGGTACTGAGAAATTCGAAATTTAGTTTTATGTGATGTTAAGGATCTTCTTCGTTTAATGTTTTACTAATTTTTCGTATTCGGTTTCTGGGAAAAGCAATTATTTACACAAACATCTGTTGTTGTCTGTCAAATTTGACGTTTTAAGTTCTATTCAAATAATAAAATATCCACAAACAAACGCAATTAAATCTCGAACTCATTCCAAACGACCTTAACCATAAAACTCGGAATAAATTTATACTCGCACCTGAAACTTTCAAAACGTATTCGTCTAATTGAAACGAATAACTTTCTCACAAACACTGAATCGATTCATTATGAATTTGGTTTTAGCATTATTATTATAGAGTTGTACAAACTACAATAAAAATTAATTCGAACGAACGTTTAAAACAAAACTTCCTAAAATAAACGAAAAATTGAAAAAATGCTTTCAATTACAAGTAGTATGAAACTTTATTCTTTAGACGTATAACATAGATGTAGAAAATTTTATATTTACATAAATATTACAGGAGAAACATTTAGAAAAATACTGTTTCAATTTGTTTTAACAAACATACATATGTACATTTCATTCATTTTTATGTTTAGAAAATGTGATGTTATACAAATATTCAACTGAAAATTATACTTGACAGAGAAAATGCATGAATGAATACGATATTTTTCTTAATACTTTCTACAAATGAACAATTTTATCATATTTAAGATCTTTCTATAAAACCACGTAATCTTGCGGACATAAGGAATACATATGAACCACATAAGGAAATTCCTACATAAGTAACGCAGACCCACCCCTAGTATTAATTAATTAATGCTACTTATTTCACAATATTATGTATTATCATTAACCAAAAAACCCAAACAATAAAAATCACATCACCTAAACCTTTTCAATTCAAACACCAACCAAAAACAATCCAACCTCACACTCCTCATCCTCCCAAAGGGGCTCTCCCCAATTAGGCAGCCTCCTAGCGGACAAAAGGCCTTCATTTAGTCCACGATGAGGCCATCTAGGGTTTAATCACATCTCATTTAACAATATTGTGTCTTTTTAGGCCTTGTTCGAGCTGGAGCTGGCCGGCTGTAATGAAATCACCGAAGCCGGACTATGGGCCTGCCTCACACCCAGGATAGTGTCGCTCACCCTCACAGACTGCATAAACGTTGCCGACGAAGCGGTTAGTGTTTTAATCAAATCCTAATTATGTACTACTAGAATCTTGATGGTAATTAATCGGCCATTGTGCTGAAAACAGGGCCGTTATGATGATTTGGGCGAGGGTCTAAGGTGGACGTATTTTTGAGTTGATATCATATATGTACTATGTACAATATTACATTTTTCTTTTCGTTAGATATTGATGATTTTCTTGATTTAGTGCTCACATTTGAAGATTTATAGATAGATTTTAGATGAAAAACATGAGCATTCCTCTTATTACTACATATCAGATTGCAAGGAATAAAGTTCTTCTTTTCGAACTACTATAAATTCTAAATAGAAATGTAGTTTTTCTCGCTTTAGATACGAGAAAGGTAATAATTTCTGGTTAGACCAATGATGAGAATCCTCTCTTGCAATAAATATCTTGTTGCTCTTCATTTTCTTGGTTGATTTTTATTGGACTTCGAATAGATGAATAGATTCTTATTAAAAAATTGAAGAGTACTACTTCAAAAATACGTTTGCTTCAGATTCTCAGATTTGGGCGATTAATAAATATTTTCCGCTTCATGTTCAAAAATTGAAATTGAATTAATAATTTAATTAGGTGCCCCTTTTATGTCTATGCCCTTGATACGGCTCTGTTTGTTGCGTGGGTGCGCTAAACGCAAGTGGTTTTAATTTATGGCTATGTGAATTTTTTTTCGTTCAATTTAACTTTTTTTATTGTTTTTGAATTTGCTATGAGAAAATGTGGGAATTAAGGTTCTTTTACGCGGCTTATAAAAGTGTAGATACATTTAACTTTTGTATGGTATGGCTAATAGTTTGTAATGTAAAATTTTTAATGAGTTATATAAAAGCCCCTTTAGTCGAATAAGTAAAAACATTGTTTGAAATATGACCGTTTCATACAAAATGATGAATTTTTATTTTATATGAGAGTCAGATTTTAAGGTATAAGTCAAGTTTATTTAAATGTGAATTTATAGATTGCTCATTATGAATATGTAAATATATGATACTTGCAAGTAAAAATATTCATAACGAAATGATTTTCATACGAAAATGTCGCAGAATCGTTATTTACACTATTCATATCTGCTGTAACGAAGCGAAAAGCACTCGATCGCCATAGCGATATCAATTGCTTAACAAATGTCGCCGATATTGAATACGAAATGAATTCACATAAATTGACGAAAATATGAAGGTGACTTGCAAATTGGATCTTGTTTGCGCACCGCGTATTACCAATTACGTCAATTTTCCAACGGTGCACAATTGCTTTATAATTCAACGACGATTTTCTGCCTTATTATGTATATGAGAACTCTAGAAGTCATTGGATATAAATGACATATTCGAATCATTCGTGTTTAGTATAAAAATTGTTTCTGCATATGCTCATTCGTTTGTTTATTTAATAGATTTCAAGATCCATATTAACATATAAGCCATTTATTGTATGTCGTGATTAACTTTATAAAATAAAAAGTCAAGAAAAACGATGAAAATTATTTCAAAATTCACTAATTTTCCTTCATTATTCTATTTATCTGAAATTAAAAAAACATACACTTGATTTATAATTAGCTACGTATATAGTCAATTCATATTATAGTACAGAATCAATTAAAATATCATCTGAAATAAATGATTTATTATTCGGTGGCAAAACAAAAATATTATTTATCTTTATTATTCAGGAAAGATATTTCACACATAAAAAGTAATGACTAAACCAAGTACTTCAACATTTAAATCTCTTTTTTCCAAGAAGTAAAATTAATCACTGTATACACTGAACATATGGAAATGCACCCTTGACTTCTAGGGTCCTTTAGTCGATAATTGAATGCAAAATTGAGTTATTGCAACCGCACGAATGTGAACGAGGTCAAGCAATAACCGACTCCTATTGATTCAATAGATACATAGAATCAGCTATCACCTAATTTCGTTCACGTTCAGTCGAAATAACACACTTTGCATTCAAGTATCGATACGTTTTTTGACTTTTTTTTCAAATTTGAATTAATTTAAAATTTAAACTGCAGGTTGGCGCCGTTGCTCAATTGCTGCCGTCTCTGTACGAGTTCTCCCTACAAGCTTACCACGTAACGGACACTGCTTTAGGATATTTTTCGCCGAAACAAAGTGCTTCGTTGAGCGTCTTAAGGCTGCACTCCTGTTGGGAGTTAACCAACCACGGTGTCGTAAATATCGGTGAGTGTTCGAAACTTTTTATCTTCGCCCTCCATAATTGATGACGCTTGCTGGAAGTCAGGTCGCATGGAAAACGACCGGGTTATCTTTAAGTATCTTTGCATTTGGAAGTTGGAAAGCGTCGCTTTGTAAATGCTCAGATGGCCTATCGAATTTGTATGTGTAGGGGTAGATAGGGAGACTTGATCCTTTCAGGAGATTTGGTTCTTACTTTTGATTTTTTGCTTCTAACTCTCTTTTGGAAATTTATATTTGAAAAAAATGGTGTCAAAGTAAATCCTATTTAACACTAAATGTATTGACACTATTTTTTTTTAATTCAAGGATCAAGTTTTCAGAAGGATATAGGTCTCCATGTCGTACGATTTATCGTACGACAGCTTATGATAGTGTAAAAAGAAGGTTTTTTAATCATATGAATAGAAATACGTTTTTTTTAAATCGTAAGACAAAACAAATTGTCTATGGGGGTCTTTAGTCGAATCCTCCTATCTGAAAAACTGGTTAGATATTGTATAACTCGGATCTAGGCAACTTTTTTATACTATGGGTCAAAGAATATTTTTATTTACCTTTATATTGAGAGTATATTTTCAGACTGTTAGCCATCAATTTAAGTTTATTACAGTTGTGAATTCTATAAGAAAAATATGCCGTATACTTACACGTATTATTCATGTATGAGATCGAAGTATATAATCCGGGAAAAGCATACTATAAAGATTTATTATATATTCATAAAACAAAATCGCATTGGCAAATCTCAAATGGGTCGCATTGAAATTCTCGGGTCATAGATTGTCGAGGCTTATTCAATCTATTATGTATGAGTTTCATAGAATTTTTCATGTCGGAGCAATACAAAAAGTTTTATTAAAATACGACGTATATTCGTGACGAATCCGCTTTTAATACGAAAATGATAACTCAAGATGAAAATTCGACGCCAAAAAGTTTTCCAGACGTATAAAAATGACTTATTCCTCCGTTTAATTCTGTATGAATAATATCAGTTACGTAAAGAGAAATATTATATTACTTTTCATGCAAAATATTTCGGTTTATTAACGAAGTTGCGCCATTAATCTCCCTTTTCATTGTCACAGTTGACATTTTTTACTCTCGTGCAAAAAAGCAGACATTGACATTTCAGAAGAGGCTTTGGCGAAAAATTCAGAACGAAAGTACGATCCGATGATATACAAGGTTCGGCAAAAAATCTATCTTTCGGTATAAAGTAAGATAAATCCGCTGAACATTAACCTTAGTCGTTTCACCACGAAAAAGACATACTTTTTCCATAATGTAATGTAATATAGAAGTTCGCCGTTATATTTTTTCATATAAAGGGCAAGAAGCGGTCGTTAATGGTTCGATGATCACAAACGTCTCGTACTTTATTACTATTTTTTATATAACGTATACGTATAATTGAGTAATTCGAAGCAAATCAAGCACGTATAATTAGTGTGTCTAGTTGCGGTCGAATCAACCGAAGATTTCTTCTCTGACGTGGGTTAGTTGTGAAGATCGTTCAAACATTCACTAACACGAACATTTTTCTATTGTTTTGTATTGTTTGTGTTTTCAAGACATATTAAGTTATCGTTTGTTGGTTTTAAAAATATGAAATGTTTTCGAATTATGAAAATGAATAGAAATTAGAATGTCGTATCAATGACACGAAACTCGATGAGTTAATTGAAGTTAGTTTGGGTTTGGTTTTGGTTTTAGGTTAGTTTGAGTATTGTATTAGATGCATTGTCGATATAATTTTCCAGAACTGAAAATTAATTTTAATTCTAATCGTAATCGTAAAAAACGTTACATTAAACGTTATTTTCCATGAACATATGGAATAGAAAATTGAAGTATCTATTAAGTTTAATGTATAAAAAAACAAATGAAATTTCTTTATATTCGTTTAAATTCAAAGAAAATGTAATTAAAATCACGTTTAAATTCTAATTTATCTACTTTTCGTTTCAAAGTCGTGTGAAAAAGTTCAAACGAGTACAATAAAACATGCAATTCATTTCAGAATGCGTTTTGAACGCAATCAATCATTCTTATAAGCATTCATTACATTTTCTAATTCAACACTACATATTTCATTTTAACGTTACCATGAATTATTTCGAAAACGATAAAAATCCTTATAATTATTTCAGCAGTCGATTCTTTATTCGATATGAACTTAATTTCAGATAGTGCCATTGTTGCAGAATCACTCAATCGTTCGTTTCAATTCTCTTTTAGTTTGATTGAAATTATTCTCTTTGTGAGCATTCGATTGAACTTTTCGTTAGAGCAATGTTCAATCTTCTACACCAGATAAAGTTCTCTGCGAAATCACTTAATATAAAATATTCAGATCTTTCATAAAACGATTTTTCCACTATACATAAACATAAAAATGCGGACATTTTTGCCGCTATGCGTAAGATATATACGATTGTGACGTAAATGCGAGTAAATCGTTATATTGTAGTATCGAAATTGTGTATATCGAGATGAAATAGTCGCCAAATTCTCCACTTGTGATATACGAGCGCTTATTATACGTGTCTGAAAGCGCTTTCAGTCCAATAATCTTTTGATGTATCGTCAAAGATGCGTTTCGCCTGAGAAATTAGCGATGTTTATCATTCGAAAGTATTTTAATGAGGAAAGATATTTATTCTCTACTCAAAAGTAGATTATTTAATCGCTTATCAAATCAGCTTTTTTTGAATTCCGCGACGAGTGCCAAAGTTGAAAAATGTACTGACTCACTGTGTTGACGTCTGACAAATGTATGTAAATAAATAAATAGATTAGTTTTTGATGAAAATTGTCATATGGTGACTATATTATTAGACACTGATGATTTTTACTGTAAATTTTTGCATAGCATATTATTTTTTTAATGAAAAACTGTAAGAAGCATGCTTTTAATATAAGAGTCTGTCGTACTCGTAGATTATTCTAAACATGAAAATTATTCTTTTTTAAAACTATTATCATGTTTTAAGATATTTGTTTTTGTTTATACTTCATGATTAATACGTAATCATTGTGATGCAATATATCGAAACTTGAGATAAAATAGGACAAAATAACAAAGAAGAACTGGTGAAATATACCAAGCAATCAATAACGATAAGACTTATATCGTTGGAATTCTCTTTTCGTGAGTATCATTTGTTATTATGGGGATCAGTTTGAAATCGTTGTGTGAAAAAGTTAGAGATGAAAATTCTACACAGTAGTTTATTTAAGATCAAATATAAAAACAACTCTTTTTGTCGATTTTTAATCCGTCGTTCTTCAGGGTCAGTTATTCCATCATTCAAAAGCAGTTTAATAGTCATCTATCCAAATATAATACAATCTATCAAACTGTTATACAATTTGAATGCGAAATAGTGAGAATCTTCATCACATCTAATAATATGGCAACCGACTATAATATATTCAATTTTCTCGGTATAGATTGAATATATTCGATGTGACAGTTTCCGCCTAGGACAGGTAGTTAATTAACTCGCAGCCAAGAGTCACCTGCCAAAACCGAATGTTTGGATCTTCGGTAAAATGGCTTCAGAACGTTCGTTGATTAATTATCTTTGTGCATTCGCCATCACATTCTGTTACGAAGTATTATAAATCGTATATCTGTATCTTTAGATTAACTCGTGTCTTCACGGATCAGAGTGACTTGCGGTGTTTTCATATGAAATTATATAGATGGAACCAATTTTGATTTTATGGGAATTTTATTCGTTCGAAAGTTATAATTTCAGTAAACATCTATATTTTTCTTTGAATATATAATAAAAGCGGTTTTATGCAACCCCCCCGTTGAGATAATCGCTGCAGCTTTAAACTTTTTATGGCCAATTTGTTCGGCGTATATTGAAAAAAATGTTTCGAATAAATCTTAAGTGGCATGGTCTTATATGAAAATACGAAAAAATAAGAATTTATTGTGATTTAATGTTTGTTCTATGTATGTTTTATATAAAACTTTTAATTTTCTTTCTAGAAAATACATTTTTTTTACTATGTCAACTACATAGTAGTTTTATCTCAAAAGATTATACGAATTATATTTATTTTAATTATTTGTCCCAGAGCCAAATTGCACATTAGAATTTGCATGATAATAAGATTCGCGCAGAATGCACACAAACAGAACTGCTTTAATCCGAATATGATTGCATAAAGGCACTATTCCACGCTCTAAGCGTAAGCACAAACACATTTTAAACAAGACACTGTAATAAAATCACGTTTCAAACACCCCTTAAACTCAAAAAGAGCACTTTCTTCGCGAACTGAGGATTAATCGAATTAGCGCCATCTCTTCGCCACCTCGCGCACTTAGCGAACGCTTAATTGAATCGGAGTTAAATCACTGCGTTTATTATCGGCAGATCAAATGTGCAGGCAAGAAGGCAATAGTTATTACATTGAAAATTTCAACATTATAATATATTTTCAAATCAAATTTTACATGTTTATATTTCAAATATGTAGTTGGCTATTTGAATTCGACGTTTCGATGAAGAATTCACTCGAAGCACGCTTCGAAGCGATGTAATTCGCAACGTCCATAGTACTTGGGTTTGATTTTTAATGTTATTAAATTAAATCGAAAATATGCACTACTCTTTCAACATTCTAGGCTCCTAATACAATGAGCAATTATTTATTGAAAATAGTATTTGAATTTGATGTTTTGATGAAGAATTCACTCGAAGCGATGTAATATACATATGTATGTGTCTACTTCTGAGTACATAACATAAGCACTATTGTTTTCGCATCCTTCCGTACCTAATACTATTATCATTATAACTATTGTAATTATACAATAGTATAAGTTTATTGCGGACTATTAATATTATCACTGTTACTATAATTATCATAACTATTCCCATAAAACTATATTATGTAGGTATTATACAATTAGTTAGCAATTGTTTTTTGATAGTATGCATGCTTAAAACATTGCTAGTATCAAATATGCTCAATATTAGATAAGAATGAAATAAATTGGAAAGATTCGTGATGATTTTAATATATAAATACACTTACTAATGAACATGCTTGAAGTAAGGTGAATTCAAAAGCATGTGTATCAGTACAAACTTTCAATAAAAACTGAAAATGAAATTCTATCTTTATAAAAGTGTCCACAATTAATTTCACTAGTAGCATTATCAGATTCTTACAATCAGACGATGTCATTGAATTCTCTCCAAAAAGAGAAACAGCTCAAAATTTCATTTTTATTTTCAATACTCTCTTATATGAAACATAGACTGGAAAATATAAAATTTTCTTACGATTTGAAAATATCGCCATATAAAAATATCCAAAATGAAAAATTCCTCAACCTGAGAAATTTCCCGAACTTATCCTTGACGTTTATATCGAAAAGCACTTGCACTCAACAGGATCAAATCCTGTACACATAAAAACCATATATATAAGGGTGCATGCACCCGATACAACAAGCCATGCGACCTTTCGAAGCTCCGACGCCATAACGATCAATAACACACCACTGCAGTCGATCACGCACAACCACTTTTAACCACTTTCCTCTACTGAAAATGGTAGATTTTGATGGTGGAATTCATGGTTGGATCTGATTCGTTATCGCGATCTGAATGTTTTGGGCTTTTGTTCCGGTTCCGGTTCGATTTTAGGCTGTTTGGCTTCTAGGAGTTAGGGGGTGTTTATTGTTTATTGATTGTCGTTGTGTTTAGGTGCAAGTCATCGAGGTGTTTTTGGATTTTTTTTATGTTGTTTTAGGGGAAAGTAAAATGAAATTATGATTGGTTTTATCCATATTCTTTGGATTGAAGTAGAAAATTTGAATTTTACATGAAAGTTTTTCGATTAGCCAGATTTTGCTTTTTAAAGGCTTCATTTATTCATCATTTCAAATATTATATATCAAAATATGAATATTAAGATATAATATCATCCATTCAATATTATGCTTTTAGTTGATTTGTCTAGACATTTTCAAGATAAATATATTTTTTGCTACATATCGATTGCTTTTTAGTTCAATTCGGTGACATTTAATATTTGCGCTTATATGACTACACTTTCAGCATTTCGATGCTAAATTTAAAAGCGGACTTACACAGCATAAAAAATTCAAATTACTTTATTTAATCCGATTAAATATTTCACTTATACGTTCAAATATATTTATTTTTACAAAAAACGATACCTTTTCCAACAAAAATCCGAGTATTACACCATACAAAAACATCTATATAAATACAAATCCTTTAATCCCACCCAAGAACCAAAACGCTAAAAACCTCTATAATACTCAACGTGGACTTTTCCAAGAACTTGACATTATAGTAAAATAATATAACTTCGTCAGGCTATTTTGTGGATGAAATTTCGTCATGTTTTCTATAAATTGTGCAATCATGTAATTTTTTTTAAATGCCAGACAAAATCGTTCAAAATGGTTCGATATCGAAAAATATAGCCTACCCAGTTTATTTATAATAATTTTAGGAAAGTCTGATGAATTCTTATATATTGACGATGACATAGCCATATACCTTAATTTCCATCACCCGTTTTCATTTCCATCGCTAATCCCTCATTTCCAAAGAGTGATGAGAGATCCAGCAATTATCCGGGCATCAATCATCCCTCGGCCCTTTGTATGGTTGAATTTTTCGGTTTTCGTCGAATTTTCATTTTCGTGCATTCGTCGAATCGCCAAATCTTGGGATTTTTTTCGCTCAGTGCTTTATTGTCGTGCGGATTCGCCCAGGAATTTTCCCGGATGAAATATTGGGGAAAATGCGAACGCCGTGTTGACACGAAGGCTTTATTGGGTGTTAGGCACTCGAGGAGGAAGTCGAACTTTTCGCATATTTCATAAAAGGAATCGTATCTGTGTGTGAAATTCTATATAAGTACACTATGTAATTGTGGACACTTTTTGCAAATTTCTTAAATTTTAGTTTCGGATTTTATAGTAAAATCATTCGAATGTCGGTAGTCAAAGCTGTACTAATTCTTTAAAGAAACTATGATACAATTTAGTGAAAATTTTATAAAAAAATCGAACTTGAAATTTATGAAAAATGACCACAATTTAGTAGCGTATGGATATGTCCATAATCATGAAATATGTATTAGCCGAAGAATTTGAAGAAAAAAAACTTATTTTTTTCGGTTCACAATGCTGAATATTAAATTTTGACGATTTTTTTGATTTGGAAAATGGAGTGATGTAGATTAATGATTTTAAAATCGACACATGTTCTATTTACAATATGTGCCCTTTTCAATAGTTATGATTTAATCAAAGACAAATACAAATGTACAGTGGTGTGATTTCGAACACTTTTCATGTGAAAAATGTTAACGTAAAATGTCCATAATTATTCTAACTACTGTATATAATATAAACGTTGTGAAATTAATTAATTATTTTTTAAAAAGCGTTATAAAATAAACGCTCGTTTGACGTCATTCGTTTTTTTTTCGCGTAATAAAATCTGCTGTAACACTAATTCGTTATAAATTTTCATTAATGTCTTAATTACAAGCGATGTTCTCGACGGTTCAAAATTGTATTGCGTTGCGTTAACGATTGGAAAATGTCGGTTTAATTATCACATTTCAATTAGAACAGTTTACAAATAATAAATCGAAATGCGATATTTATTCGAATCCGAATTATATAATGCCTCGTTTCAAAATTAATATTTCGATTCGTGTGCCTTCTGATTTGTTAATTAAATTATGAAGAGAGATATGTAAACAGAATATTAATAACGTTTCATCGATTTTGCAGACATCAATGAAATATAGCATATTGAAATACGATTAATAGAATATTCCTAATTCAAATTAATTATTATATAGAACGCCTATCTTCATTGAATGAATTAATTATTCATATTTTTTAATGAAGCTATATAACTATGAAATAATCATTTGATATGAATTATTTTTAATAGACATAAAATTTCAAACATGAACTCTATTCTATAGATAAACTAAAAATGCTTAATAAAAAATGAAATCTAGCACAACCATAAAATCTATTATCACCATTAACAAACCTCGAACAAAAATTACTCTACATTACAATAAAAACCCATGAAACTGTCAAATCTCTGAATCAATAAGCCCTAAGACATTACACCTGAACATTTCAACTGAAACGAAGATCCCTAGGTCTAGCGTCGTCCCAAAATTAATACCTTTATCAAGACCGGAGTGGAATATCCTCGATTATTATTTGCCGACGATTCGATTCCAGGGAAATACGTGCTTAGTTGAACTTGAACCTTGGCATATGTGTGTTATGTTTGCGTTTAGTAATATTGGGTCGTTTGACTTTCGAAAGTTCGAAGCCTTTCAGCGAGGGTTCGCGTGATCGGCGCTGAAAGGTGACCTGAATAAATCGAACGTCGATTTTCCATACAAATGCCAATATGGGCCGTTTTGTGTGAGTTGAGGATTTTTCCTTTTTGTGTGTGTTGGATTTGTGTGAAAGTTTTATATCGTTCTATATAAACTGTGCACGAATAGATTTGAAAAAAAAATTTAAGCTTTTTTATGTTTTTGAATCTCCTTGTATCAGTTTTAGTCGTTATTGAATTTTCTTGTGCCATTCATTGGGTTCAATTAGTGAGGTTTTCTTTTTTAATTGTAGTTGAAAAAATTGATAGTAAAGGAAAATGTTGATTATGAAATGCCATATTTGTATATTTTTCATTGATTAAAAGTAATCAATATGTGTGTGAAAAGGTTAAACGCATTTAGTTATGTTCCAATGAATAGATGAGGAAAATACGAATTTTTAGACATTTTTTCAAACGGATTACAAAATAGTAATTAATATTGAATTCAAAGGTTTTATAATCAATATTAATATACTTCAATAATTACATTAATTCAATTGAATATCATGCAAAACTAACAGGCAGTTGTATATTTGTGGTATAATTTTCAGATTGCTCAATATATTCGTGCACTATTCTATATTTTTAACCCTTATATAATGTATATCATTGCTCTTATATTATATAATTTCTATAATATATTAGATAAAAATGAATATTTTGCGCAATATTGCAAATTCAATAGACTAAAAATACCTTCAACACACAATACAGGTTTCATGTTAATACTCAAACATCTCTTGAATATTACTGTATGAGGATGGCCTAAGGTTATTCGGTGAAAACGAAGGAGTGCCTCAATGGAATTCCTCTACACTTCTGATATAATATATAATAATATACACTGTTATAACTATCATAGGAGAACGTAACCCAGAAATATCTAGGACACACTAAATGCTTTGTCCTATATTCATACGTATCAGTCCTTGTAGCAAAATCAGATACTTTTAAAAAAATCGATTCAAAGCATAAAATTTTCGGTTCGTTTGAAAATTGCGAAATAGTCTAAATAAAATTCATTTTTTATTCGATTCATGTTATCACAAATATTTATTAACGAAATCATACAAAAGTCACAAACACGATACCGAATTATGTACACACAGAAGCAAGGTTTCTGAGAAAATTTATTAATTTTCCGATACAAACGCAATATTCTCGTATCGTTTGATACACAGAATTTAATGCGGTGTAATAAAAGGGATTCGGCGAATCGATACACAGAATCGAAAGCCCGCTTTATTAGAAGGTCGTCGTTATAAGGGATTTTATACGAGATTGACATTTCCTACACGTGACGGGTCATCGCTTTTCGATAACGTTATGGAGGGTTTCCGTTTTGTTTATCGTTTCCGGGAAAATTGTTTGCTCCAAGTACATTTCGGGGAATACCGTTGAAAAAGGCTCGAAATGCGGAGTTGTGCAAATGTAATGAATGCTTTAACTGCAGTGCAATTTAAACTTTTATTGCTTCGCATGCGAGTGGAATTGTTTAACACAAGACTCTTAAATTGTTGTTTCGTTTTTATATGTGTGCCTTTTGTTTTAAGTGTGGTGTAAGTTCAACTATTTCGTTTCGAGATGTTGAAGGGTTTAGTTTCACTTTGTTAAAAATTATGTTACTTTATTACGACCCAATATTACTTTATTAACACAGTGTTATTTTTAACACACATGTATGTGTTGGATTCGAATGAATCGTTTTGAGTCGATACAATAAAATCATAATGAATATTTTAGGCTGTAATTAAAGCATTTATCATATAACGTTTGCGTAGATTAATTTTTATATCATAAGCGATTAATATTGAAAGGAGCGATGTCGATTGACGAAGAAATGACATTACTCAAAATTCTCGATAATGAGAATAATGTGATATAAAATCGAGAAAATTTCTCATTTCGCAGAGAAAGGGACTTAAAAGGTAAGCGCTGTGCAAACGTCATTAATTTTGGCTTACGTATTATGTGCCGACGAGGCTAAATTTATTGTAGCGATTTATAAGCATATTTCGAGTCTATTATAAATGGAAAATTTGTAAAATATATAGCACAAAAATAAAAACATATTTCTTCTAGCAAACAATTTGCAGCTTCAGTGAACTCTGAGCAAAATTGCGTTAATTATTATGCAGAATTAAACAACGAGAATCCCCTGTGGTCAGTTATCCCCCGAAAATGTTACGCATATGCACCCTTCGTTCAAAGTCCACTTTGCAAACTAAGCATAGAGTAAAGTCCTCTTTAACGAGAGGAAATTCTAGGGATACAAACGTAATAAGAGCTATCGTTAACGAGTTTAGTCTATTCAGTACAAACGTAAGTTTCAAATGACATTTGGAGCTATTTATATGGGTTTTGTGTAAATATTGTAACATTTATATCGCATTAATCGGCAAATATGTTTATGAATCTTCTTGTATAAACCCCTTATTACTTCATTCAAGTACAATCAATGCTAACTCATCGAATTGTAATTGTATATTTTTATACGAAACAAAAAAATAACGAATCACCCTATATTCAAGCAGCTATCGAACATGCTTAGGAGTAATTGGAAACGTTTAAAAACAACAATACATCCTTAACGTAATCGAATTTCGCACACAGTGCGATTTTAGGTTTGTTTTCTCAACATACCCTGTTTATTCATCGGTAATTAGGGTGACCTTACGACAATGGCTATCACTCGTCGGCGGGCAAACGAAAATATAGCAAAATTGCCGCCGCTCCGCACCCTATTTGCACACGGGTCCCAAAGCAAACAGTGTAAAGCTACACAATCTCCATCCCCATACTACACAGTTCAGTTAAATAAGGGTGACCATTTTTTCCATGACTAAAAACAGGACTATCCAATTTTTTTTCACACCCCTTCCTTCCCCTATTTTCTATTTTCATATAAAAACATACATAACATTGAAAAACACTAGATATATCTTTTTGTAAATAGTTGGATTTCTTTCAAAAAATGTGCTTTTATATAATTTGATAGTTTAATTCAATATCTATATTCAAAAAATAGGCGCCGTAGACAAAAAAAAATAGTATTTTTTTACTAAATGAATTACATATGTACTTTAGACTTCAAAACTCGCATTGCAGATCAATATTTTTCTAACCAATTCTGAATATTCTTAAAATTTCACATTTTAAAACATCAAAAAAATGTAAATACATCAAAAATTTTCACAAAAATAATGAAACAAACTCAAGCCATGACAAAAACGGGACTGTCCCGACGAAAACGGGACTGTCCCGGTAAAAACGGGACGTATAGTCATCCTAGTTTAGACCAGCCTCGTCATGACCGTTGTAGTATAAAGGGCTTAAATCGTTGACGGATTTGTAGCAGTGGATCAACCGTTCGTTACCCGAAAAGGGAGTAAAAAAATAAATTCTGGAGTTTACTTTGGAGCAATGGTCGTTCGTTAGCGTAGGTGGTTTTAGTTTTTTTTTTGTTATAGCAGTCCAGTTTGCGTTTAGATCCTCTTTAAGTTGAAAGTTGCATCTGGTGTGTTTGTACGTGGGAGGGTTGAAAAGTTAGCTTCTGGCGTGAGGGTGATTTTGTTAGTTTTCGTTGAATTTTGTAGCTTCGTATTGTGGATGTTTTTAGTTAGGGAGCTAACGAGGAGAGTGCATTTACCTCAGGTCTCCGATTTCGATGAAACTTCATATAAATATAGTGTCAATTATAACATAAAATAATGGTGATGAATGAAAATTCAACTCTCAATACTATTTCAGTTAGTGCAAGACAGAGTTTAATCTCTAAAAAGGATTTTATTTTACATATTTAATTGTTGACTTTTTTACTTCGTCAATATTTCAATATGCTTCAAATAAAACTTTATACCTTACAAATGTACTAAACTTTTGAGTGTTATATTTTTGTACTTCTTCATCACTTTAGGTCTATACTTACATTATATTCCTATCAAGTTTCTTCAAAATTGTTGATCCGAGAGATGTGAGCTCTCTTTGTAAGTTTATTTTCGCTTTGGATTTGTTTCGCCATATGGTGTGTTTCAGTTTGAATTAATATGAAAAGTTACAATAATAATAAATTGTGTCTTATATTACACATACCTATGTTAGTTAGACTAAACAAGGCACTCGAAATAAATTAACATCGTTTCAACTCTGGTTGAGAGAATAGGCGATTTAATTTATAGCACAGCAAACAAGATGGCAATTAAATACGTAATCTTTATCATTTACACAATGAAGAAGTGCGACGAGTATTTTGTATCAAAACAAGCACATTTGCTATAGAATCGCATGATGAATTTTCGCAGAGCGTAAGTCTAATGTTAATTACTTTTCACAATAGATTTATACAAACACAAGCTTTGAAAATTACTATCAAATGACGTACTCGTATGATCGAAAAATATTTATATACACTAGTGGAGTTAATTGTGGACACTTTTTATTTTGAAATAGTTCGATAAATCATTCTGTAATTTAGTGTGAAATGCAAGATTAATCCTTTAAACTCAGAAGAACATTAATTTTCAATAGTCAATTGTTTTCGAAAAAAAAATTAAGTGTGATTCAATATGAATTTGTGGCAAAGATTAAAAGAGTTGATAAGAATAACAAGTTTTACTGTTCTTATTTAGTGAAAAAAATACGAAAAAAATGAAAATAAATTAAACAAAAGTGTACATAATTATTTACACTAGCGTATAAATAATATACAGAAACGATTCCCATTGGGTAAACTGAAACGCGAACCGCAGCAAACATTTTCAAAAATTCAAACCGTCGATAAAACACACTCCGTTCCCCACCTTGAATATTAAAATTTTCCCAAAACCAAAAAAAGGCGCGAAAACGATCACAATTCGACCGTAAATTCGCAGGAAGGATCGTTTAAAATTCTAAGCGCATCGACAGAGCGATGTTCTCCGACATATTTTTCAGCTGTTTTAGACGTTTTCGTATCGAAAACGTCTGAAAAACTCGCCTCGGGCCGAATGCAAACATACCGTTTTAGTTTTCCCGCTAACGTGCCGATGGTACTATGCGGGGGACGTTATAGAGGTTGGGTTATACGGGGGTGAGTTTAGTACGAGGGGGTTGTGCCGTGTTCCCCTCGTACGGCAGTTTTGCTCAACCCTAGAATAAGCTAGGTTTTTGTTAGTTTGATTAATGCATATCGCTCTGTGTGCGTTTAAGGGTCGTTACTTTTTGTGTATGGTTTAGTCCAGAATATTTGTCGATTGCTGCTCGTTTGTTTTAAACACATTTGTCAATTAATATTATTCACTATTGATGTGAAAAAGTGAGCTGTTGGGTTGAAATTTTGAGCAAAAGCTAGATTTTGTGTATCGCGGCAAGCAGCAAGCGGCACGCGGTACGCAGTGATGGTCAATAATAGGAACAATAGGGATCCTAAAAAACATATTCCATTGTTCCCAATATTGACTACGCTGTATGCCGCATGCATTTTGCTGTTTGTCGTGCTTGGTTAAATCGATCAAATATAAGGTGGATGATGATCATTTTTAAGAACCGTTTCGTAATGAGTTAAATTAACACATTTTTCTAATCGAATATTTTATAGAAATGATTTAGTCTCCATTCAAATGAATCAATCAAGTAAAAACGTAATGTGTACTTTCGACATAATTTGATAGGTCTCGATTCTCAAGTGTGCTAATATTTTACATTATATTATCGATTCTGATTAAACTTTCATTTTTTAAACGAAGGTCGTTTTACTTTTGCACTTTTCATAATTCAAAGGCTTCTGTGTATTTTAAGAATACACATTCGTGACACCAGCATGTTTCATAACGTTACTTTTCTCATAATATAATAAGTGCGCCGTTCAAATCACACAACATCACGATACGATAAATCGCCTTTGTTTTCGCACAATACGCAACGAGAGTGCGAATTGTATTTAAAATTAATATCGGAAAACTTCGAAACCATGAAATTGCACAACAAATATAATATAATATTATATTATACACGATCGTGTCGAATGCACTTAGCGAAAGGCCGATAAGCATTCCGCACGAAATGCTTCGAAACTTTTGCGGACATTATCAAATGTACAATTGAAAATTCGCCACGGTTTTGTTAGAAATATAAAATTCGATATTTCAATCGATTATTCAAAGCTGTTAAAGTATAATGAACTGTGCTCCAGTTGTAGATGTTTTGCATAGTTGATACAATTGTGTGCTGAATAAAATTTTTCAATGTTTCAATGTAAAATTTATTGATTGAATTTGTCTAGTTAAGTATAGTTAACTAATTATTATATACGAATATTCTTAGTTTATTTCAACTAGAAAGGCATAAATGTAATAATTGTTCTCTACTTTAAGTAGTTGTAATGTTACAAAATATTTCTGCTCAAATATTCTTAAAATTAGGCCTGATTTTTCAATTGTATGTTAAGCTACTTAACAAAGTATTAATTTTTTTCCTATGTAATTTTTTAACTCTTATCATACGATTGTAAACATACGATTAAACGATTAGAACTTACATACAGTAGCATTTAAAGAACTCATTTAATTATTCATATCAATATACTTAACTCGGATATCAGAGATAGGAATAATAAATCATCTAAATATGATAATCTAGATTGAGAAATATGGAAATTTCAGATCACAAAAACATATATATTCTAGATAAAGTATCCTAAATTAGAAAAAATAGATATTCTGTATAAAAATAGAAATCGAGTAGAAAATGTATATTTTCGGCTAGAATATTTACGTGTGTATGCTTTAGGTAAGATAAAATTGATAGAACTTATAAATATACTATGAAAATGTAATATTTTACATGTGAAATGTACAGAAAAGATTCTCAACTCGACGTGACTATTCAGTATGTTTATCTAGTATTGAAATTAAATGAACTGTAAATGGTTGAGCACCTCTGGCCTTATGTAATTCCAGAGCGGGCAGTGGCGCTATCGATCGCCCAACCCCCGAAATGCGTTCGCACACAAAACGGCTTTTCACGCGACTTCTTTGTCAATTTTTTCACACGGGTAACATCTTTGGTTACAGCGTGTAACTTTTTTTCGTATTGACAGCAAGTCACTACCTTCAAATCTGTCAAATTTTATATAAAAAAAATAGTTTAATTACAACCAAGTAACTGATCTTTATAGTGTGTTCATACGATGTGCAACAAGATTGAAATCAATCGAAAGATATGACTCTATATTGATTTGGTTTTAATTGATTGCATGTGTGTGAATGCGTCCTAAAAGTCGTTTACATGCTGCTGCTATGACTCGTGCTTAAGTTGCCGCTTTCATTTTAATTTATCTCTTATTTGTTTTTGTGAGAAATTGTTAAAATAAAATTGGCAAATGCAGTGCGGATTGTAATGGCAGTATATAAATAAGTATTGAGAGTTTAAGTGAAATCGGTTTTAGATTCGATTGAAGATAATTCTGGTATGAAATACGATTTTCTTAAAAAATATATAAATTGTTAGGGAATTGAATTTAAGCCGCTTAGAGGATTTTCCGCTTATAATTTTAATGAAATTGAATGTTTTTAATATTATCTCATATAATGCTGAAATATTTTCATTAGAGTTTAGCAAATTAAATCTATCTCTTAGTGCTCTATTTTGTGGAATATCGCAATATTATGCAGAATATTCATTAAAGTGGGCACTCATCTTGAATATAAAATTATCTAGGAACGATAAAATATAATATTTTGAATTATTCAAAAGTCACGAGGCATCATCACATTTGAAAACTCGAACAAAAAATTGACGCGAACTTTGGCACGTGCAACCGTATTTTTTCTTGCACAGAACGAATCCAACATTACGTATGCGTACGAGAAAAATAATAAGCTGTAATAAAGTCTTTTTTTCGAGGTAGAAAAATAATTTGAATTCGGAACTGGCTCGAAATTTCCCCGGCGATGTATAAAAAGCGCCATATTCGCCAGACTGCAGAGTGCTCGTTGCACGTGTATATTTAAAAACGTACAAATTTCAAATTAAATTGAATTTAATAATCGTTTACGGTGTTTTTAGGGTTATAAATGAAGGTTGTGTTGTTTTGACGGTTGTTTCGCTGGTATGCATTCGTTGTGATTAATTGCATCTGTACTTTCCCACAGAATGTCTCTACAAGAGCACGGAGATAATCTGAGCAAAATTCAACCGTTATTTATGTACCAGCGGAATGAATTTGATCAGAGTAAACATTTTAATCGTTGTTGAAATTAAGCCGATTATAAATTTGTGTTAAACTTTTGTTGGGTGCTCCGATTATTCGTCGCATAGCTACGTAAACGTATATAATTTTAAATGACACAAATATAGCTTTCATACATAAAATTCATATATAAAATTGTTTACATACATAGAAAGTATATTTATTTTTTATCCAATATTAATATCATATTTGGAGACTTGTCGGGAGTTGTATTTTTTACAATACGGTTTATCGTACAATTTATCGTAAGATAAACCGGATAATAGACATTACTCTCTTTCTCGCTCATTTTCGGTTAAATACCTAAATATAATACTGTGATCGTTAACAAAACATGCCACATCTTCTATATTTCCGCAGTGCACTTTTAATATTCGAGCTGCGCACATTGTTCACAGTTGTTCTTTTTGTTTTGTTAGAATTAGTTTTGTTCGACGGAGAAGGATATCCGTGAGAATTAGCGCCTTGGGAACACAGAAGACGTTCAACAATCCCTCAATCTCCCTTCGAAGACGGGGGACGAACCGACCCTTTTTATTACAAGATAAAAAAGGAGAAAATACGCGAAATTCGCGAAAAATTCCGATTCGATTCGCAGAATTCGCATTAAGTTCGGAAAAGCGCTTTGCGCGGAATAATTTCCTCTCTAATTCGCGTAATTATCGTTGCGGAAAAGCCTCTTTTGCAAAAAGCGCTAAATCGAAATGTAAAAAGAGTTGAGCTCATCTCTTTACAAACTCTTTCGAAATAGAGTCGAAAAAAGTACTCTTTCATCGAAAAAAAAACTACTCGCAGTTTTTCATACAAACGTTTTGTTTCGTATGTGAATAGCCGTCAGTGCGGGATGTCGCATTATTTATAACCCGCAAGTTAGCAGCGTTATAACAAAAATGTTTTTTTTTTACATTATATACGACTTTAACATGACGACTGAAAAGGCCAAGGGGTACAAGTGAGTTTCCTGTGATTTCGAGAAAAGCGCGTTCAAAGTTGACCATGTATTATGAGGAGGTCAACTGATTTGATGATATATCTTCGTACAAGTTCCGTATTCGAATATATACTTTCGCCAACAAATAAATGAACGTGCATAGAAGCGATTCCTGCGCATAATTCAATTTCGGAAAAAATGTCACTCGTACCACTTGGCCTTTTCGATATTCATATATTTATATAGGAGTGATAAAATTGAAAAACGCGAACGAAATCGATTTTCGTTTTCGTCCATTCGGAGCGTTTTCCGAAACGTTTCGCTGCGGCATACAATAATGAGAAAACGCACAAAGGATCGTGGAATTCGCAGACAAGTCGCATCCCTAAACTAGAATAGATGGCGATCTTATATTTTATATAAAATATAAAATGTAGAATCGCATCGGGGGTGGAAAAGTACCGAATGCGAACAACCCTTGTCAACCGCGCGAACGCGAAGAATCCGCACACCCCTAAAAACTAATATATCTCCCTTTATCTTCGGGGTTTATCACTGGAACGACAGTATATTATGGAAAAACCTTTTTTTTTCTAAGTAAGACAGGTTTAATTAAAGAATCGCGTCGGATAAATGTATACGTTTATTGTGCGAGACTTGTTTGTGTAATAAAATTTATCATGTTGGGAATTGGTTCAAAATATGATGAAATGTTTGAATTTGTTGCATATGTGTGATATTTATTGCAGTTCGATGAAAGTTTATAATAAAATAGCGTTCTGTTCAGATATTTATTATTTGTCTAAATCAAAATTAATGTATTTGTATATGTTTGTGCTTTATTGGATCCTTAACTGCTTTTCGTATCATGATGAAACTTTTCAAAATTATTGTGTACCTATCAGGATAAAAATCTATATTATTATATTTTAAAGTTAGTATTTAATATTTTACAATGTATTAGATTTCTAATTGACATTTCGTAGAGAGGACTTTAGTCTAGCTATAGCAAATATTATGCACGACCTACAAATCCAACATTATTTAACATGTTTCGATAGATATTTTGCATTTCACATATTTCGTATCATTATATTTTTAAAACCATACAAAATTTTACAATTCTCTTAAAGTCTCAAGCAATGCCATATCACAGAAACTTCTCATGCACAGAATAGAAAATTATAAAATATCACGAAAAATGATAATCATTGAAATTTTTATTTGCGTTAAGTACGGATGTACATAAAACGAAAATGGCTGTTAAAAGTGATGCCATTACGTGTATTTTCCCCTCTTGTTTCCGATTTTCACCCTAACTATGGGGATACAAAACTGACCACTTCATCATCGTGTTCGAGGTCGTTAAGAGACCATTAGGTTGGTTCGATGCTCTTACAATCAGAGGGTCACAAAGCCACGAAAAAATTGCAGATCGTTCGAGTCAATGCAACGCACTCACCTTAAACCATAAGTCACATTCGACCTGTTCAAGGCACAACATGATTAATTCCATAACATTTATATTCAATAAAATTCGAAAAAACACCAATAAAACATATTTGATTCTAAATTTACTTAATTTGCTTCATTATTCCTTTTATCTGAAATTGTAAATACCTATAATAATTTCGTTTATATTAAGTCATGTATGTGATCAGTTCATATTTAGAGGAAAGAATTAATTAAAATGAATGATTTATTATTAGGTGTCCAAACAAACTAAGTAACTTAATGATATCTTTATTATCAAAAAAATATATTTCACACATAAAAATATATGACCACACTAAGTGCTTTGACATTTCAATCTCTTTTTTCTAAAAGTGGAGCTATTCACTTTACGCATTGAACGGTTCGTTTCAAACTCTGCTATTGAAGCCGAAAAAAAGAGCATTGAACGCACATATCCGAAAATCGTTTTCGATTAAACGAACTTTATACAAAGTATTACAAAAAAAAAGGAAATTTTCAACACGCACATATTCGATCGAAAAAAAAACCTAAACGTAGTACGGAAAAATCGCGTGTTGGGTCATTGACATGCCTGAGGCTTACAAGAAAAGCTCTTTCCTAGTATTTTCATAGAAAATTTGACACGTGTTCACGTATCACAGTTTTCCACTTGTCCTCGAGCACTTTTATTTTGAGGCAAAACATTTTCCTGTGTGAGTTTACAGTACATTCTTCCACAATGCAGACAGGCTATCTGTTACCGACAGTTGTTTCAGATAGTTTATGAACATAGTCTGCGAAACTATGCGTGATATAATGGCATTTTCCTTCAGAAAAGTCACCCTTTGTTCTTTGAGCCGATTTTCAATATAATAATATTCAATTAAAATAATCGAATTTAGTATTAAATTCTATTATATCTGTACTAAATGAAAATTAGCCTCGAGTCTGTCCGATTTCGAGTTAATCCAGCTCGATTCCCAGGTGAAAATCTAGGTATAAACCGTTGATCTCTTAGTTACCAATATAATGCTTCGACGACCTATCTATTCCAATATAATGTCGTGTAATGGGAAAATCGATCGTTTAATGTGTGTATTCAATTTTGAAGTAATGTCTCGTCGAACGATAATTCAATCAAGTCGTGTTTGTTCGATTTGATAGCACTCTCTATATATGAAGTTATATGAGTGCGTAAATATTTTGTATTGAATTATGTGCATGAAAATTGCAGTTTCAGGAACATTTTTCAAAGTAATTATTTAATATTCATATGCAATTCAATAGTTCTGACAAATAGTAACTGTAATGTTCATGCATAGTATGAACCCCGCATATGAGTTTTATATTTATTAATGTTGCTGTGAATTTCTGCAACGCATCAAATACTGACAATCGAGGATGATTAATGATCCTCATCCCCTAAATCGTTATGCGTTTAAAATATATGGAGGAAATTGAGTTTCATATATCAGATTTATCGGTGTACAATAGCAGGTGTACCGTATGATTAATAATGCCTGGTAATTTCGTTACAATAAAATTTTACGTGCATTCATTAAATGTGTAGATTGTATATTAATAACACGGAAAGTGCTTTGCATATTGTAAATAACGCAGAGGAAATTGTGTGATAGAAATTCTAGGAATATTTACTTAAGAATCAACTAAAAGTTTACGTTAAATTTTCATATTATAATAGCATTAATTTAAGTCTAATGTAAATATTACTCATCATAGTCAATACAAATATAAGTTTCGATGTACCTATACAATAATATACTTTCATATAAAATAACAAATTTCACTATTAATGCTCGTATATTATTATAATCGATTCATATTTTCATTTAAAAAATCTGTTCGGAATGAAATTTAGTATTATAGCTTATCAGCTTAAACCAAAAGCTTCAATCATTGAATACTAAATACGAAAGCAAAAAACTTAGTTATATGTACTTTAAACTAGAAATTGAAAAAACAACCCTTACTTCTAATATATCAATTCTATAACTAAAACTCGTCTAGGAATCCAACGATATAATTCATACCAATACAAAAATGTACAAACAAAACCTACTACGATACAACTTTTAATCTATTCTAGAACCAAAACCCATAAATATCTCAACTCGACATTCGCATTTATTGACATTTATAACCGTCGTATATACAAAGCAACATATTTCACGGCATTTTAATAAACGTGTCACGCGTTACGTAAAAATTGTTTTACGGATTCCATTGTACGCGTCCATATATCAAACGAGCATCTCCGGGAAAAATGTCCGGCCGCATAACGACATTCCCATATCGATTTATGTGAAAGGGACTTTAGTACGTAGTTCGTGTGAACCTTCCTTATCGTCCTGGGGATTCAATCTGTGTCTTAGGGAACGTACAATCGAATAACTCAACACCCCTTACAGTGTATAGGTTGTGGAAACGCGATTTTTCTTCGAAATGAAATCTCTACCGCAGACATGATCGATTATCGTCAAATCTAACAGTGGATGTGTTATGTCTCTGGGGATGAAAAATGTAAGTTTTCACTAGCGGAGTTATATGCCTCTTTTGTGTGGAAGAACTTGAGGTTATATATTGTATGAAGTGCTTTGAGGCAGGGGTGTAATTTTTCTGGAATTTTTTGCCGTTAGATGGAAATTAATGAGAAGCTTTGAAAATTTCTATCGATTTCTTAAAAGTATGTATGTAGCAACTCATGCTCAGGTTCGTTCACCTTTACTTTTGAGACTAAAATTCAATTTTGATTGTTAGGTATATAAAAATATTGATCAGTTAAATGTAAAGTCTGTTCATGTAATTTATTAAGTACATAAAATACTGTAATTATTTTTGTGAACATTCTTATTGGAAAAAAATGTGATTAATATGATCGAATAGATTGTCCTATTTGACAGCTAGGAATTTCACTATCCAATTTTTTTCTCAAATAAGCATTTTAACATATACCTAATATTTTTACCGATATTTATTTCATTTAATTTGAATTATTTCATCTAATTGGGGTGTGATTCTGCCAATATAACAAAACTCAGATAATAAAATATGTATTAGAATCGAAGAAATAATTAAAGCGACATTCACTAAATATTGAGATAATGAATGAATTGGTATTCAATCTAAAAGAAAGATAATTTACCAATATTTTTTTAATATTACATACATAAAAAATCTTTTATATGAAAAAATATGTCTAGGGAACGTAAGCGAATCGCTTCACGTATAGTCGAGCCATTTTCGGGCACATAAATTATTTATGTAATGAAATAAGATAAAAAAAATTCGCTCGTATATATTCAAAAGGAGGAGTTCGCGAAAGCGAAAGCGGCAGCAAGTTAATTTACTACGTATGCATAATATAAAATATAATAATAGAAAATCCACGACTAGACGCTTCGGGGAGATGTGATTTCCGCCAACTCGAAACTTCCTCAAGTCGATTTTTTAATGTGGAAAATTTCTCGGAAAGTTTCGATCGAGTTCTCGCTTCGGATGCGTATTAAACGAGGTACCTACGCGAAAGTTCTGCGGAAAATAAAATTGGCGTAGTTGATAAGAATGTCGGGAAAATTTCCCCCCATTTTGCTTATGTTTCTGTTGTGGAAAATCTTCTGGCAAGTGGTCTCCGACAATCGCGATTTGATGCTGTATTTGCAGCGATTGCTTTTTTGTTTGTTTCAATTGTGAATTTGTTTTTAGGTTGTTTCGGAATTGCGATGCAACTTTGTTTTTGTACGAATTGCACATGCAAGGCGGTCGTTATCGGGACCGTAGTAATTTTCTTGGCAAGATTTTCAATCGTAAAAACGAACGAAATGTTTTTAACAGTTTTACGTTCTGCTTGTTACAATCTGGATTGAATGTGTTTTATGATGAACTTTATAATATTAATATGACGGTTCAGAAGTATATGAGACGTGGGAAAAGTGAGACATCTTTTTTTATTACATTCTTACATTCGCCAATGTAAATAACCTATTAAAATACCGAACATGTTATGTATGAAAATAAATGAGTTATTTTAAAAAGCAGATTTATTTTTGTATCGATGATTCAAAGCGTACAAGAATATCCATTGTTAAAATGGCTTTTGTAGAAATAAATACCTTTTCAATTGAATAAATTTTAGCATAAAATTAGAATTATTATAATATCGATTCTTCAAAGCAATAATGAAACCGCTTTTTATGAAAAAATATTCGAGTTTCTTATGTTGTTTTATACAAATCTTTTCAAGTTGGGGAAACGATTATATTTTTGAAAAAGTTGCAATTTAAACATTAAGAAAAACAATGTATCCATTTGCTGATATATTTAAATATCAGTTAAATCTTAAGTATTTATTTGTACTTAATCCATTGCATTACATAGTCATGAAAATTAATGAAATGTGCGTTGAAACAAATGAATTTTACCCAATCTAATCGAACCTGAAATTTAACCGAACATTGAATTCAATCTAAAATAAAAAAAAAAATTATCTAACTTACAATTTACCTAAAACTTAACCCAACTAGACCCATTAAATGTCATGTCAATAGGTCTCATCTAATTTAACAACAACCCAATTCGGTTTATACGTCCGATGAAACGCTACATTACTGCGTCAGCTCAATTTTCTTTCAATCGCACCGAATTCATCTAACAAAACAACACCCCAACACCATACGCGCGCCCGGTGAAACGCTACATCACTGCAACAGCACAATTTCAACCAACAAACACCAATTCAATTTACACACAAACATTAAAAAAATCAATCCTACACCCAAAATACTATAATATAACCGAACCACAAGAGACCCATCACCGATAAAGATCGACCGCATTTTCAGTGCGTATCGCACGGCGACCTCACCGACCGACTGGCCGACATCCAAGAGTCCTCGGCATCGCATCGGTGGTATCATAGAAGACGCCCGCCACCGCCTCTTTGGCAGGGTCGACCGAATGCCCCTCGCACTCGGAAACTTTTCCAATTTTCTTTTCGCCTCTCGTCTCGAATGTCCGCCGTTTGCCAATTCCGACGAGTCATGGCTTGTTTTTCGTAATGCGATGTGTCCTTTTGTGTCTTATTGTTGTTTTGTATTAGAATTTTGTTGATGTATCTATACAGAGTGATAATTTTTCTTGTGGTGATTCACTATTGAAATGTGAAGTTTATTTTGTTTTGTTTGTGACTCGATAAAGGTTATAAAGATGTGTCATGAAATTTAATAATTCGTTCACAATGGACTTTTAAGTGAGGCTTCTACTGTCGAACAGAACGGAATGGACTAGAGACACAGCTATAAGAAAGAAGGGGATACCCATTTAGGCATCCCCCTCTTTCATATAGCTGTCCCTAGTCCGTTCCGTAAATATACCTTATGGAAGGCTTCCACTGCCAAGTGTAACAGAACGGAATGGACTAGAGACACAGCTATGAGAAAGAAGGGGATACCCATTTAGGCATCTCCCTCTTTCATATAGCTGTGTCCCTAGTCCGTTCCGTAAATATACCTTATGGAAGGCTTTCACTGCCGAGTGGAGCGGAACGGACTAGAGATATAGCTATAAGAAAGAAGGGGATAGCCATATAGGCATATATGTAGGCATCTCCTTCTTTCATATAGCTGTGTCCCTAGTCTGTTCTGTTCCGTTCGGCAGTGGAAGCCCCTTTTAAGGTATATGCCTATATTTTATTACAAATCATTTATCTATATCATGGTTTATTTCACGAACTCCTTTCTACAAAATATCATGCATTTGACAAATAAAAATCGATTTATTTTTAGTTCGAAGAAACTATTTTTAATAAAAAGTTGAGTTCATACAGAAAATGGATTTGTGAACCCATACATTTACTCTGAATATAAGTATATATTTATAATTATCCTGGAAAGTTTCTTCATATGAATTTACACAAGATTCGAATTAAATTCAAAATTGTCTGTTTGTTTCGCAAACTCAATTAGAATATCAAAGGAAAATGTTGACTAAAATAAATAAGCACATTTTCAAGGGAGCTATTCAAATACTCTATCCAGGAACATTATTTTTTAATACACATGTGGAGGTAAAATATTAAAAAATTACCACAAAAATATTGTTATCGAAAATAAAAATTCAAAAATTAACCCCGCACGTTAATTGAAACCCATTACGCACCGAAGCCGATTTTCCGCGCGAAAAATCGACATTTCCCGAAAATTTAATCAAACACATCCCGCTTTTGGAAATCGCTCGATTAACGTCCGTTTCGAAATCCCCAATATCCGGAATTCCATAAACCCGAATAGCCTGCGCTAAAATTCCACCCCCATTAACTCGAACGCGATTCGCGCAATTTTTCTCCCGACTAAGTATAAACTAATTCATTGTTATATAGTTAGATTATACGCAAATATGTGAGAGATAAGCCGATTTGGCTCCGCCGACATTAGAGTGTCATAATGCAATTTAACTGAGTGCTAGTTGCGGCGATTAACTCGATAATTGCATCGCGAATTGGTAACTTTCGCGAAGCGCGTTCGTCTGGATGTTAGTTTGAAGTTTTATATTCGATTAAGCTTTTTTTAATCGATTTTTATAATGGTTGAGCGAATAATATGGTGTATATTGCGTAGAATGAATCGTTTGTGTATGCTGTGTCAGGCTTCGATGACCTTGTGATGCTGGGTTCAAATCCTGTCAGGTCCTAGAAAGAGTTGCATGTCGTTTTTCTTATTTGAAATGGTATTTCGATTGTTTTTTTTTCAATATTTTGATAAATTCATTTCCAAAAAATTGTTAAGTTAACGTTTTAAGAAACATTTTCTAAAAATGAATTATTCACCTTGTTTATGTCTGTAAATTTTCATCAATTTTAATGCCACTTTTTTATGTTATTCTTTGTAGTCTCTAGTCTCTATCGGATTTTCATTTTAATTTTAAATTGAATGAATAATTGAAAAAATAATGAGATAGTAATATAATATCTTTATCGATGAATTAAAAAAATATTCTTCGATAAGGCTTTAACTTCATCAGGTTGATTTCGTGGATATAATTTCAAAAAAAATAAATATAAGCAATATTGCATTTTTTTGATTCAAAATATCTGTATTAATTCAATAAAAAGTGATTGAATTGTTTTTAATTAACAAATACGAGTTTGCTTAATTTATTTTATTTAAAAAAAAAACATGACAAACTTTCATACAGTGATGAGGTTATAGCTATTTACCTTATGTGTTATATGAAAATGTTATAGTTTTTCGCCATAAATCAAAGAAACAACAAACGGGGGTGTATTTCGTTTTATGTGTGTGCAAAAAGAATGTGGTTTCTAAAAAAAAAAAAACTTTATTTCTTGTAGCTTTCTGAGATGTACGCTTGAACAAACAAAAAAAGCTTTCGTCTAACTCGAACTGAAGCTTTTATGTATGTTTACGTAAGGAGATGTATCTCGATATGGCTTCGGTACCTACATATCGTACATAAATCATATCAACGCTTTTTCATCTGAAATTTTTCATTTTCTTACATAGAAATCTTTAATATATCAAGATTAAACAGAAATGAAAAATATGCGATTTTTCCTAGAAAAAATAAACGTTTGCTTTAAAGGGGAAAATTCGCATACGAACCGGCTTGGTACATAAATTATTTAAAGGCGCGATCGTTTTGAATTCGTAACCACTAACCAAAAGAGCCTTCTAGCCCTATTGTGCTGTATTCTATATAAAATAAGAGATGGGGAATCTCGCTTTGTTTCTCATTTAGTGTTTTGACACGAAATAAATTAAAAGGCCGCTTCTAAGCCGTGCGGAAATCCGACGAGTAATTAACGTGCATTTGTATCCAAGAAGCGATTTCCTTAAGGAATATGAAAATTAACATCTTACAATCTTACAAAGAGACGTTATTTACTATGGGTTGCCAATTTTGATTAAAATGTAATGTATGTACGAATATGAAATATTGGTGAAGAATTAAAATGCAACTTTAAATTTTTCAGTTATCAGGTTGAAGTTTAGTATATTTTTCCGATAAGTTAACAAAATAAAGTTTTGTGTGAAGTAGTTTGATACATTGCCAAAGGAGGATAGGAAACAATAATATATCCATATCCTTATTATATTGAAAATTACGTGTATATGAAATTTTTTTATTAGAAAAGGTTGGGTTAGGAAGTTCTAGGAGCAAGTTATTCGAAAGTTGTTTCACCAGTCAATTATCGTCACTAGTAATTAAAATAGTTGACAAAGTTGTTCAGTACCTGATGCCTTAATTATGCATATGATTTACGTGGTATTACTATCTCTTTTTTCACAAAATTATTCCTTTTGGAACAATTAACCCCCAGAACATCCAGCCTCATCCTCTTCTACCAAAAAATACAATATACATTGACCTATATTGACTAGAGAATCACTAAGAAAAGCATTTTCGTTCATTAATTTATTTCAATAATCACACAACCTTTAACAAAGTCGATGATCATAGATCGAAAGGTCTCTTTATTAATGAATTTTCCGTGACACAACGACATTCGAAAAGAACTCTCCAAACTTAATCGAACGCTCGAAAGTAGGTCGCAATTCAAGGATAAATCCTTAACCCAAATGGAGCTCCAGCCTCTCGTGTCTCCGGTGTGTCGAGGATCTTTTCATATATTCCATTTTATAGCTTCAATATTTCGCCTTTCGCTTTGTGCAACGTTTTTTCGAGGTTATTCGATTTGCTTTATTTCATAAAAATCCCCCGTCTTCCGTTCCCCGAGGCGTTCAAACTCTTGTACGAGGGGAAGAAACAAATTGGAGCATTCGCTTAATAGAGTTGCTCATGATTTTATAAGAAGAAAAAAATAGTGAGTCAGATGGAAAGAGTGCGTACGTATTTGGCACAAGTTTCCATGTTGTAAATTTGCATGTAAGAATCGTATTTCACGAGCTGATCAACGATTATTCTTGTGTGATAAATTACTAGAGGATTTGCCTCGGTATGCAATAGAATATATTTCTTGTACGCGATTCCAAGTTATGTATAACAGCTGCGTAGTTTCAAAATATTTTTATTCATTGTCATGGGCAAACTATTGTAAGTTTGTTAAGCGATTAGAATAGTTTTATTCGGATATTTTTATATGAGTCACGTAGTGCATAATATGAACTCAACTTTTTGAAAAAAACGGTAATTCAATGTGAAAGCACTGAATAATAAACTATTGTATGACTATTTTGTTTTGACATAAATTCATTTATTTCTGAAACTATTTTAATTAATTCTCTATTCATATTAGTGAATTGACCACATCTGAATCTTATTATGAACGAAATTTATGTTTATGATTTCAGATAAACGAAATAATGATGAAAATTTTTAAATTTGAGTTTTTGTTTTATAGAGTTGACTCACATTTTGAACCGTATGCCTCACATGGTTTGAGTTATAAAGAAGAACGAATCGGAAAATATATCACTAGAAACGAAAGTAGAATTGAATATTACACTAAAAAAAAAGACAAACGCAATTTTCCAGAAGATCTCGAAAGCTACAAAAAGCTCTTTGACGCAAGTTTCGGTCGACGAGAAAAATCTTGCTATCATTTTTCGCACAATAGGAAGCACACCATAATAAAACGAAAATATACAGCTTTTCCGGCGACGCTATAAAGTCAAAATTGTGCTCTGGTAAATTTATGCTTTGCATTTCTTTTCTTTATATGTCCTTTTTTCATTGTGAACGGTGTAACGCCGTAAAAAATTCTCTGTAATTTTAAATATCGCGTAATTAATGTTGTCTGTCGGAAGACGCTTTTATTGTGGTCGAATGGTTGAGTTATATGAGGTTTTTTCTATGTATTGTTTTATTTATATCTCTTATTGCTTTGATGAATATTTTTATGAATCTAAAATTATTTTTGTTGTACTTGACATATTTTTCTTGAAATAATTACAAAAAATGCGGTCAATAAACAAAAATATTTTGTGTATGAAAATGAAAGTGTATTTTCATGAAATTTTCCATATAAATTGTATATAAACACTTCCGGGAGCAAATTTTTCCATCAAATACCGAAAGTTTGAAAAATATTCACGGAAAATATTTTATTTATCAGCGAAACTTATGTAATCAAATTTCCTCGATACCGGAAAAAATACCGTACGTTCACTAGAGATTTCCAAGAAAAACCATCATCAAAGTGAATCGACAACCTCATCTATTATATAATATTATATAAACCATACAGTGTTTGTGCGTGCAAAGACTAGTTCAGTGTCATCATAATGCCGGATTCAAGAAGTATCCATAGGTATAATTTTTCTTCAACTGATACGTTGATACAATTTGTGACTGGTATTTTTTCTGTAATTAAGCCGAAAGTGTAGCTGTATAAACCGCTTATGTATATAATGTCAAGCTTCAGTGTTCTCGTAATGCTGGATTAGAGTTTTGTAGAAATCTGACAAGATACATGTCAATTTCCTTAATCAATCCAATAATTTCTTTTGAATATTTAATTCATTTAATTTGAACATCAAAAAATTTTTCAATTTAATGCATTATAAAATGGCTCTTTAAAACTGACTCCTCAACTTGTCTATATCGATTGAATTCTATAATTTATGCTGATTGGTTTTCGAAACTCTTAGCACTTGCAGCTACTTCTTCAATTAACGTGAATGACCTAACTATATAATGGCGCTTTTATGTATGTGTGTGTTTGTCCGCTCCGAAACTGCGTTGATATATTCAACGGACTGATATATAGTTTATCAATAACTGATCTTTCAATCGTAGGTTGTTCTATTCGATTGTTACATTGACGTTATTTTCTCTATAGAATTTGAAAGCATTGGCCATAAGAATTCTACAGAGAAAAAACATAGCTGCATAAACGAAATACTAGAGTTGAAAGATTGTACCTGAGAAATTCAAAAAAATGCTTACTAGAACCAATAAAAAATGCAAATAAATTATTAAAAATGCCACAAATTTAAAAAACCTTCCACATATAAAAACACAAAAAACAAACCATCCTCATTTTTCAATCTTTCATCGCGCTTCTCATCCGCAATTTTCCGCGCGTCGTCCGCATGACCCAGAAAAGGGTTTCCCATTTAAGGCTGTGTCGTCATTGTTTCGGCTAAAACTAACCAAACAGAGGACGAAAGAGTGCCACGCTTTCAGCCGAAGACTCTTCAGCGTCTGTAGCTCTATTTACGTGCCTCGGTCTCTTCTTATAATATGTATGTTGTGTGAGAATTCTTCTTTTCTAGTATAAGAGTATGTACGTGTGCAACGAAATGCGACGCTGCATTTTCGTGCGAATAAACGACGCTTGTTATAGATGGGGGAATGTTTTTGATCTATTTTCAGAGTTGTGCTAGATGTTTTTGTTGTTTGAAATGTGATGTTTTTGCGATACGGGGGTGTGAAGTTTGTTTGCGTTGAATGAAACTGCATTTGTCTATTGATAGTCTTCGATAAATGCGCAGGTGATTTTTTCAATTCGAGTTTTGTATGGAATAAAATTGTAGTTGTATGAAATAATATTTTTAGTGTTACTGAAGTTTCAGGGTGATTTTGTATGTAATATGAATATATGTTAGAGTTATTTTGTAAAAAAAAAATGATGCGTTCTTTCAAATATGAATTCAAGAATCAATTTGGTATTTAACATGGTTGATCATATTTGAAATTATTTATTAAAAATTTGGCAACCATATGATAATTTAAGTATCAGTTAATGTTTATACTTAATTTTCTGTGTAATATAAAAAAAATGTTAATCAATATAAACTTTTAGTCTATGACCTGACACATTCTAAGAACTAGTTTGCCATTCAACATAAATATACTATGTTAGATTGAAAGATAAACTCATCTTATTTATTACAATAATTAGTATTTTATCTTCAATCGTTAGTTACTCAACTGGGGTGTTATTTGATTTTTTTTTATTTATAAAACTCTTATTGCTGATTTCAGTTACTATCATGAACTCGTTTAAATTCCATAGCGAATGAAACATCGAGTTGAGTTACAAATGATTGAAAGTTCGGTCCTCCATATGACATTCATACTCGTAGTTTAGTACAATTATTAATTAAATAAAATATCTTTTTTTTTATAAAATAGATAAATGTTGCAATATACATATATGAAAATAATACAGAATATACCTAGTTACATAAATTTTTAAATCAGTGCACTGGAACGAGAGATACGTGACCAGGATGAAAACACGCAAACCGCACATACGTACATACGTATATTATTTCATACGGAAAAATCGCTTTGATAAAAATCGACGTTTCGCATTCGCCATAACAAATCGCACGAAAACATCGTTTGATAATGTTCGAGATAAATTTTTCGCTACGTGCTCTCGTAGGGAAGACAAAAAAATTGTTTTTCACGAACGTCGAACAGACGACGTCACTTGTGCCCACTACGAGAATCGATAAGAAGATTTCGACTAGAGAGAGAAAAAAACGCAGATTTGTCACACACTACGGCGTCGTTGCGACCCGGAAAATTTTATTTTTAGGAAAACTGTCGTCGCACACAATAACGAAAGTAAAAGAAACGGACCGTTTTTATTTTTTTTGTCTTTGGTCCGTTGTTTCTTCTTTATTCGGCTAGAGCAACCTTCACACGAAAGGAGTTAATGTTGCCTGAACGCTGAAGCATTGTTCGATGTTTGCTAGTTGGAAGTGTTTACTTACATTTTTGTGTTAAATGAGAATCGTGCGAATGGTACAATTTTATATCTAATAGATATATGTATGTATACGAAAATTGAATCGGATATGTTAAAATAATGTAATTTTGCTCATTTGCATTACAGATGCGTTAATCTTACAGTTAATGCATCAATCGTTAATGACGATTAACGCGTTAATCAAAATCCAATGCAAATCGAAGATCGGTCAAAATTTAATGAGTGCGATGTTATTTCGTTTGATACGTAATAACTATGAAATAGCTTAATAAAATTTGAAATGAAACTTAAAGTAATCATTATAAACGAACGAAAAAGGAAAAATAATCAAAATATCTTCAATTCAACCTAATTTTTGACCTCTTTATTAAATAACTCTGGCACACTCGTATCTGCTAAATTGTCGCACTTATGTAATTTTAAAAAATATTGAATTTCTTTCAAATCATATAACACGAATATTTGACAAATTATGTGACTAATAAAATATTTTATTGTAACACACCATTTTAATTGAATTTACGACATTAAAAAGGTCACGTTTCTCATAAACAACCTAAAGAACGACATACATATCTACTCTTATTAAAATTGTAGGTTTATTCATTTGAGCACAAATGAAGCACGACAATGAAAATTATTTCGTGTGAACGTCTCTTCATCGGAAAAACGCTCCTTCAGCCTAATCTTGACCCACATGTGAACTTTTTTAATAGAAAATTTTCGTCGAAGAGTTTTCCGGAAACACAAGCGGTAGACTTTATAGTCGTTCGGCTTATTACTGAAAATATCTTCGTGAACCCGAAATAAATGAGTCGCCGCTCCCTTTCATCTCCGGACTCGGATTTTTCATTGAACCCGATGATCTCGGAGTTAATAAAATCTCCCCCTCGTCGGATGTGCGTCGAAAGCGAATGTCGACTTTCGTATTGCGTCAAAAAATTTTATGTTGAAAAAAAAATATATCTATGGATGCGGAATTCCCTTTCATCTCGTCTCGAGTGTGTGTGGATCGATTCTGAGTCAGTCGGTGATGTTACATAATTTTTGTATGAATACGTATTATAATATTACAGAACTAAAAGATGAATATGTATATTAAGATTTTAGGTTCGATCTTTCAATTGTGTTGCTAGTTAGATTAATTGCGATTGGAGTTTTCAAATGCTGTAGGAAAAAAATAACACGTTGCCAAATTAGTTTGACGTACAATTAGCTTAATGACAGGTATGAAAATTTTGATTGAAATTTGATGAATGCTTTTAGTGAACATAGAGAATAGACTGAAAGAAAAAATATATTTAATTGTTTTTATAATCCAACAATATTAACAGCAGTTGCAGTAGATGTAGCAGAAGCAATAGCAATAGCAAGAGCAATAATAAGGGCAATAGAAATAGCAAAAGCAAGAGCAATAGCATTAGAAATAAGTCGCTCGTGATGTTTGTTTTGTTTTTACTTCACCTAAAGTCCTAAACGAAACATCAATGCAAAATATAATTTAGAAACTGAAATTTTTAATGTAAATTGTAAAATGTAATTATGCAAAAACTTTCCTATGAGTACACACATTGATTCTAGAAAGTTTCAATGTGAATGGATAAGCAGTTAAGCAGTCTCTAAAGCACAAATATTCATACATACAAATTGACACACGTTCATGTTTGTGCAGATATAGATATGATATGTGAAGTGGTTTATTAAATTATATTTTTTTCCTCTTTCACAGTGCATTCGTTACCCAACCTAACCGTATTATCACTATCAGGCTGCAGTAAAGTAACAGATGAAGGAGTCGAGCTGGTCGCTGAAAATCTACCACGTCTTCGAGCATTAGATTTATCATGGTGTCCAAGAATAACGGATGCTGCACTAGAATACATCGCATGCGATCTCAACCAACTAGAAGAACTCACCTTAGACAGGTATGAAAATTTTCTACATAGATATTCATAAGCGAAGACCTTGAATTTTGACGGATTTCTATAATTATTTTTGACAGTTCTAAACGACTCGTTTGGCTACGTGAGAAAGCATTCCGTCATTTTTCTGTAGAAACGTGCCAAAATTTGGTTTCCTTGAATTAAAAAGATCTTTTTAAAGTGACTCCAAAACGATCGAAAGTTTTGTTAACTATTTCAATTCTGAGATATCGAAAGTGTACATCGATATTTTCAACGATATTCATTCTAGTAAAAGTAATAATGCATAGTCGGAGCAGTCGTTGTGTATTTAGTAGAAATCTTTGTACTTTGTCACTGATTTTGTTGAAACTTGATAAAAAAATATAGTGCTTACATAGAAAAGGAATAGCGGTGAGTAATTAAAATAAAGCTCTCAATATTTTCAAGTTATTGTAAGTCAAATTTCAATATATTTGCTAGGTATAATAAGATAAAAAAATAAACCCAACTTAACTGAAATCAAAAATTAATAATTAACATTCAAACGGTCTTCTCATACGTTCAAACGATTCTTCAATATCGATATGCCATTTCAATGAGCTTCAATAAAATCGATTTTTCTATCAATTCTATCATTTATCAATATTGAAGCGACGCATTGACAATAATTTCGATCGTCTTTGAGATACTTGGCACTGTTTCGAATTTAATTCATGCGTTTTACGAGTGCGCTTTATATGACGTGTTCGAACGAGAGTGATGGCTTCAGAATATCTTGTTACGAGACGGTTGTAAAGTTTATGCTCCCGAAGGATTCAGAGATATGATCTCGAACACTGAGTGGGATCTTATTACTGTATAATAAGAGGTTTAACTGTGTAAAGGTCAAACGGATGTTCAGCGATGGAAATGTACGTGGGATGTCGCATGAAAGCTTCTAGTTTGTCGCTTTGTGATGTTAACTTTCAGTTGTTGCGTAAAATTCGTTTTCAGACTAAGTCCGTGAATCGGATCAAGTTCGTTTGTCGGATTGTATAAGTTCGTCAAATGGTTTACATGTGACTTTTCTATAATACAAGAATATGTTTCGTGTAATTTAATATGAATCAATTTGAATTTTGGCGATATGATCGTTACATCTTAATATCGACTAGACTAGATACATAAATTGAAATCGTGCTATAGAAAAAATTTCAAATGTGCTATCGAATGTTATTAAATAAGGAAGATTACAGTACTATAAAAATAGTCTATTGAATAATGAAATATAATATTTAGATAGTATTAAAAAATAATTTTTATTTCAAACATTTGATAATTTGTTCTAGTGTATTCGGACCTAAATCTTACTTTAATAAAAAATGTTGAAAAGAAACTACATATTCACATTTCGATATGTAAACTATGATATGATAAATAATCAATTGACAAATATATGTACATATTAATAACGTACATTATCGATGCAATTTTACGAATGTCATAATTTTTCAGATAAGCTTATCACATTACACGCAATATCGTGTCATATTTAGGGAATATATTTCACACTAATCGTGCGAATAATATTTTTTTTTCATATTCTATAACCAAATATACATATCTTCATTAAAGATTCCAATCAAATTCAACATATCTAATTTAATCTTCAAATACACGTGTATCTCTCAAAATCAAGATCGCGCATTCAATTTAGAAACCTTCAAAGTTTCGCACGCTTATCTCGCAAAACTTCGAAATACACACCTTCAAATAACACGCACATATAATCCAAATTCTGCTTAAGAGACGAACATAATTCAATAGTCTCTATAAATAATATGCGGGGAATCTTGATAGCTTTTGTGCGCCGAGTCTCTCCTTATTCGAATTAGCCTCGCGCCATTGAGTCCTTTAAAACAAGCCAACCAGGTGAAAGACCTCCCCTGACGATAATCAGATATCCTCTGACGAGATATTACACGAACCAGATAACCCTCTCATCTATAGATGGGGTTGGATTCGTTCGGGCGCATTCGATTTGTACCAATTTGTAAGGATTTACTGTGCTGTTAGGAGCTCTGGACACTTTTGATAAATTTTGAATTTTTTTTTCACTTAGGGTTGGTCTTTTCACCTCTGGTTTGAGAATAAAATGAATTTAAACTACATGCACCCCCTATAACTATGAGCTGTACAAATCTGCGGAAAAGATTTGGATGTATGTATTGTTGTATGAACTGTAGTATGTCTGTCTTTTTCAGTGAGCGGGCATAGTTTAAATTCGTTTTATTCTCAACCCAGAGGGGAAAAGTGAAAAAAAAGTGTAAAAAGGCCCTATATGTTTATAGTTTCTTTTATAACTTGAATATTGATCATCTATGGTTCTTAATATTTTATCATACATTTACATCTGGAATGATTTCCATGAAAAATTTTAATTCAAGTAAACATTATTCAGAAGAGAATATTTTCTGGGTGTATGAAATTGATATTTTTTTAGGTAAATCTTATTTTTATCTAAAACCTTGATTCTTCTAAATGTAAAGTTTGAAATATGATATTATATTACATATTTTTATACAATTTGAGGACTGTTGTATAATAATCTTTTCATTTAATCGAATTTTTCCATGAAAATTTGTCCAAATGTTCATGTAAAATTCAATATTAAGAATCATTCTAAGATGCTTTTCAAATCATAAAAAAAAAACTAAAAGCCGATTTAGTACAAATTTTACGAAAAAATCAATATTTTTAGAATTTGTTAGAAAGTGTCTAGAATTTCTCATATTACTGTACACGTGGGGAGCACAATTGTGTTTTGGATCTTTTATGCGTATTTGGATTTGTTTGGTTTGCGGAATTTTCATTATGTTGTTATTTTGGATTGTTGGGAAATGCTATTAATCATATTGAGATAAATCTAGTGATAGTGTGAAAGCCTGCAAAGACATAATAATTTATCTAGGGAATTAATCGTGTGCTATCCATAATGTGGTATATTGTTTAATATATTACATTAATCAACATTATTGATTAAATGTTATCAGTTTCTGTGAAGTAATTTATCTGGAATTTTGTACCTATCTGGATTTTCCTTTATTTATTTTTCGAACTGTTATGTTATTTGCAGTCTGAAGATTTGTGAATGTAGATTTTAATCCATACAAATAATATTCAAAATAATTGGTTCATATAATATATTTGAACCAACTCTCATCCCAACTTCACATATCTATTTCAGTAAATTTGAAAAAAAATCTAATTCAATTTCAAAACCAAATCAGACTTAATATTTCACTAACATTAAGCACAATTTAATTTCTAAAACGAAACTAAGCACATAACACAATCGAATTAAAACGATACAGATCGACCTCAAATTAATTAGATTTACATTCCACTGGGTGATAAAAAAAGAAAATCGACTTTTCGATTCTGAATTTATTATTATTTTGCCGCAAGATCGTTCCAAGGTCTCGAAGAAGGCTTCAGCATCCCCGAGGGTAAAGAGGCATATCCTCAGCACGTCCACATTACGGTATAATGATGTGAAATTTGCTTACGTTCGCGAAAAATACTAACGCGTGATATTCGCGCTCTTTGAATATTTCATCGAGCTTTTCTTTTTCGGGATAAAATATAGTCGAAACGCCGTGTTAAGGTCGTAGGTAAAACGGAATATGTATGCCATGTACTGAGGTGTAAGCTGAAATGTTAGCTGAACTGGAAGATTCGTGTGTAATGCTGAAGTGAACCGTTGGTTTTGTATTTGAATCGTAAATCTTTTTATTTTATGAAATACGTGGAAAGTTAGAGGAATATTGTTGTGACTGGTGTATTTTTTGAAACACCTCGTTTTATTGTCAAGGAAGTATAGATTGGTTCTTAATGAATCAGTATGCAAAATTTTATCGTTGAAATTGGTTCCGTTTGATTCACTTGTGTGTGAACGTAATCATTGTATAATTTTTGAGTGTTGTTGTAAAATTTTGCTTCTTGTTCACAAATATGGTATGAATACTCTTGAAATGTTAAAAACTATTATAGTACTATTCCGGCTACTATTGGCTACACCCTTGTATTGATAAAATCTTATAGTCTTGTTCATACGGGATGTTTCGGATCTTATCTGTACTCTATTCTGTTCTGTCTCATGTACTCTTTTATCTATCGCATTCTATATCGTATATGCATTGAGGTTATGTGTATGAAAATTAATATTTATTTATGTCGTATTTTATCTGAATGGGATTAATTTTTGATGAGTTTAGTGCCGTCTTACAATTAGAAGATCTCTGAATTACTAAAACTATTTAAAACTCAATAAATATTTATATTTTGAACGAAATCTATAGTTTCGAGTAATATTAGCTAAAAATAATAAATATAATTTTATCGAACATAAGATGAAAAGTAGATAAGGAGACGTTCATTCGATGCAACAGGACGAGGAAAAGGTTCGAGAAAAATCACTGGGATAAATCAAATCAGAGATTTCCTCCTTCCGCTGCAGGAAGACGAAGGAGACTCGTTTCACTCGAAGAGTTTCTGCGATTGTGCTTCGTATGCTTTTGCATCTATTTTACATATTGCCAATCGTTTCAGACGAATTCGCATAGGTATCGTTTAGATGAAAGGATTTTTCATGTCGATTTGCGCGACTGACTCGTGTAGTTGATGTGGAAAAAAATCTTTATATAGAATAAAGTAAGTGTTCGTTTCGATGAGTCGAAGATGGATTTTCTTACGTTTCATTTATCGTTGCCAAATGTGTTTTTTCATACGAAAGAATATCTTTATTTGTAATCGAAAACGCATTGTTTTCTTATGAGTTATGAAATGTTTGTTCGTTTCTATAAAAAGAAGTAATTTATTTACATGGATCGTTGGAAAGTATCAAAATAATTCACGACGCTATTTATTTAACAAAGCAAACTTTCCTTTTAAATTCTAAATTGAATTTCTTCCGAGTAAAGCATTTTTCCCCTAAATGTCATAAGTTCACGCACAAAATTAGAACGTAAACCTTTTGTATTCTTACCAAGTTGTTTGCTTTATGTCAAATAACGAAACCGAAGAAAGATAAAACATTACAAAAACCGTACGTGGGATACTTTCTTATTAAAAGTAAAACTATTTTAATCAATAGAAATAACCTTTCGTCTAATGTTACTCTTTTTCGTTACGTCGGATATATTCAATCTCTTATCTAGTTTTTTATAATACAATCGAAATAACATGTAAATGTATGAAATCTTCTATGAATGGTACAAATCAATCAGACTGTAGTATTGTAGAGGCAATCTTCAATGAACTACTCTTCACTTTGTTTTTGTTTTATGAAATAACTCCTCTTTCTCTCTATCCTTTAGTATAAGAGAAGCGTTACACATTTTTCGTTACAACAAAAAGCGTTTCACATTTTCGTTACATCATCGAAATTCACTCACACAAAAAAATACACCACAATCATATTTTCGCACACGAATCTAGACAACGCTTATTTTGGCATTTCATTCGGAATTTACGAGTAAAAACACCACCGAAAGTCTAGCCAGATTTATGACCGTTATCCCATCGAAACCACCACGAAAATAGTAATCGGATACGAGAGGAGGAGAAACGTAACCGCCACGTTATTAAGCAAGACCTACATACGCACAACATACATAGCAAGTGCAATTCTCTTACGCGGTGTAATTTTTGGAGTGACTCCAGCTTTCGGGCGTTATTCAACCATTTCTGGGTCAGAGGAGCAGTTATCCGATGTGTGCTATTCGGTTGTATTATATTATATGTTAACTTTTCCAGTCGAAAATATTATAAATCACTAAGTTCGGAATATGGTTTCATTGTTCGTTTCGAGGATAGCTCTTAAGGAATAAATCTGGCTGGGGTTGGTGTTTTTCCGCAGCGTTATTATTTATTCTATGCGGAAAATTCGCGGGAAACGCTCTTTCTTGGTCTTCGGGATAATTGTGATTTACTAAGCTATTTTATTCTGAATGCTTTCTTATTGGGTAACGATAATGAAGGAGTATTATGGCTCATCGATTATTCTGGGTTCGGTCTTTAAAATGTGTTTTTGGGATAGAATTTATGTGATAGTGCGGTTAATGTAATGAATATCACACTAATTGAATTAATCGTGTATGAAATTGATATTTTTTTGTGTGTAAAATCATTCTGAAGATTGTTGTTAAGTACAATATTAAGAACAGTACCTCAATATAAAAAACTGTCTCATTAAGTGCGAATTTTACAAAAATATTCAAAATGATTTTTTTTTTAAAAGGAGTCTACAATCGATTTTACAAGTATATGTATTAAAGACTTTTGATCATAAAACGATATAATAATTTAACCATAACGCTAGATATATTCAAGTTCAATATAAAAGTTTTTTTACCAATCAGTTGTTTATGTTCTCATGAAATATTTTCGTATGGATTTTAATCGAAATAATTTTTGTAAATTGAATGTAAAATTCATGAATTAATAAGCAGAGAAATTATTTCAGTTATGTTATTTTTAGGCGAAAACGGTGATTGAACCTACCAAGTTTTCTCGAAAATTTCGCGTTGAAGTGCTTTCTCATAACGAGCCTCGGAAAATCAAATATTAAAATAATAGCGAAGAACAAAACCGCCCTTCAAATTTATTTTGATAATATTAAAATAATTTTCAATATTAATAAATTAATGCGAAAAATTCTTATTCGACAACGTTTCATTTTTTAAAATCAAAATAAAACCATTCACCAACAAAACCTCTGATATTTTCATATTAATATATTAAAACAGAAAATCTAAATTCACCAAAAAGACTCAATATTGAACATTACACACATGTAAAATTCATGTATTAATGTAAAACGAGAACAAACAAAACACTCGTTCGTATTAAGCCGAGAAAACAGTTTCGCGTCTTGTAACTAATCGAAATAATAATAACGATAGAGAAACTAGAGCCATAATTGGTTTTGAGTTTGCAAATCGGTCTGGCAAACTGCGTTATCGGTCTGAAAGGATCTGAAGTCGTAATCGGATTAAACCGACAGACTTCAAGTCTGGGGAGACTTGGGACACGAAAGCGTTGACCGATGGACCCATCAATTATGCTTGTTTCGAAGAAATTTTCGTCGCTCGTCAACAGCATCAAGAAAGCTCCGAGAAAGGCTGATATTATTAATGGTGTGTTCGCATCGATGGATCTTGTTTTATATAAGTGTTTTCTAGTCGGTCGTATTTAAATAGGGGAAGTTCATAGGGAAGTGAGATAGAAATATAGCGCATTTGATATAGAAATGTAGTGTTTCGATTTAGTTGCTGTAGTGTGAACTAGTCGTAAGAGTTTGAAAGTTTGTAAAAGAAGGTAGTTTAAGGCTTTCGAATCGTTCGAGAATTGATAACCTGTATGTGTCTTTCGGATATTCTGCTATACAATTTTTTTTTTCGATTCTGATTGAATTTTAATTTTTTTTCCTCATACAGACATGTATTTGAGTATTCTGTGTTTAGCTCTGTGTTGTCGTTGTGATGTTAAGTTCTAATCCTGGTGAGATTTACATGTCTTTCTTAAATTCCCTAGTAGTTTAATTCGAATATGTATCAATATTTAATTCAAAAATATTCTAATTAAACAGTTTCTTGAAACGTATTTAGCTTGGAATTGAATGATATATTATGATAACATCTAGAACTTGCTGAATTTTTCTGATCTGTAGTTCTAATTATCACTCTACACTTAGGTAATCGTTTTGTATTGTAGTTCTAACAGTTCGAACATTTGATAGATTTGTGCCAAATATACCAAGCCATCAAAATATATCTTTATGATAATTGATCTGAAAAATCTTAATTTAAATCTAAAAAAAAAAAAATGTGTAAACTTTTCAATGCAGTGAACCTTATATTCAGCGAGTGAAACCTCGCAGCTGGAATGAATCACCAAGAAAAAAACTAACACAAAGCTCGCAATTCGAGACATGAAAAGTTTTATAAGGCAAACTTTTACAATTAGCACGAAAGCGCGTTGTTTGTATACAGCTAATTTCATCGGAGCCTCTCAAGCCGTGTTATTAAAAGCAAACTTCAAACTCGAAAAGGGTGAAACTTCCATACACCGTCGAAATCCCCAATCAACCGTTTAAACGGATCGAGCCGAAAAAATAAAACGAAAACGACCTTTGACGGCGAAAGGGAATTTTTCGAATTTTCCCGCGCGTTTGTTTGTTTTTTTTTTCATTCCGGAAAAGGAAACCGTCATCCCCTTTTCAAAGGACGAAATCGTTTTTACGCTCGTCCCCTTTTATCCCTGTATGAATCTAAACGCACGTGCAGCTCAACCGTTCGGAAAATAAGCATATTATACGATAAGCGTATAGCCCGTTGGGTATCAACGGAAAGAAAAGCAATTTTAGATTCGATTAGTGCGTTGGATATGATTTTCATTATAATAATATGTGGGAGTATTAATTTAATTCAATTATTATCGATCGAGAATATGTTGATTGTTATTTTTTTTGTTGGAATTTCTCATACGAATGGTCTAATCAAGAGATAAAATCGATTATTATATGAATTGAATATAAAGTTTAGTTTTGAATTTATGAAAATTTCAAAGAAATAATATAAAATGGTTTAGTGAATTTATTTATAAGACTCTTAGAATCAAAGGGATATCAGTGGAAAATTTATATTACTGAATAATCTAATAATAATAACAGTCTAGAAATTAATTCTGAATATGTTTATTTGTTTGGATTCAAATATGATTGAAATGCTTTTGGAATCAATTGATATATGCAATAATCAATACAACAATTGATTGTAGTATATTGACATACATATTTAAAAGGTTTTTCATCGAGAGTAATTGATCATTGAAATGAAATAAAACAAATTGTATAAGAAATATAGCTACTTTTAACTATTGAAAATCCCATTTATACGGTTTTTCATCGGGAGTACTTGATCATTGAAATAAAATAAAACTACTAAAAATAAAATGTAGCTACTTTTAACTATTGAAAATCCCTTAATCTTCATATCACTTAACTTTTATAAATATTTTTTTGAATTACAATAGATATATAACATTGGATATGATTTTCGCAATGTTTGATTCCACTTACACTCTGATTTCTAGAATCCTCACATAGAATATTAAATATTTCATATTTATTTACACATTCGGAAACCTTTCGACGCTAATTGATCATCGGCAAAAATGAAAAAAATAATCGAATCTCGCACTCGACCGAGTGCAATGGCCGGCCGAGCGAAGCCCTCTCGGCCAAACGGAGCGAAAGAAAGCGCGCGAAAAGCCCGCGCTGCCAACGTGCGAGCGTATACGCGACCCACGGCCGCCAACCGTCATGTCAGTCCTTCTCTCCCCGAGGTGCTGTCTCTCTCCTCTGGTTTCTTTTTTCGGGCCTTTTTTCTCCTCGCGTGTCGTCATTACGAAGGGCTGAAGGGCGTCGCTCCCGTGCGAGTTTCGATTTGAAATTCCGGCCGCGTTCGCGACTACGCCCTTTTCCACGTCACGATCTGGAGATTTTCTGTCGTGTGTGAAGATAATTCAATGATGTTTATCGTGTGTGTTTGTATTTTTTTTTTTTTGAATTGAGCTGTTTTATTTATATTTTTGTTGGTGTTGTTTAATAAATAAACGTAGATGTTCGTTTTGTGCGGTGTGTTAAATCGCTTGTTATGATTAGTTTGGGTCGTAACAAGTTAATTCGACGTAACGTGTTAAATGAATATCTATTGTTTATAAATAGAAATATTTATTTTCATCTAAAAGGATATTTTTTTGGGATAATAAAGTTTTTTTTTATAAATCATTACATAATTCAACATGTTTGTTTATTACTCAATGCATAGATTCAAAGACTGAAAATTTTATTATAAATATAACTAAGGCTTCAGATTTAAAACAAGGTCACTATTTTACCTGAACACTTTCAATATGAAAATGGAAATGAGTTGAACGATAGAAAATTATTTAATTATTGATATTTATAAAAATTAAATTTAAATTAAGTTGTCTATTCGTTCAAAAATTTATAGTCTGAGATCAGTTTCTAACGAATAATAATTAGTCAATTAATAATTGGGATTGATATTTTCAATAGGTGTAATAATATATGAAAAACTACAAGGATCATCTAAAAGTACGTACAATATTAGAGCAATCCCCACATTAGAAATAGAGAACCAATATTGACAATATTATTGATCATATAGAGGCACTCAGCAATGTACTTCAGATCGTACAACATAACATAATACAAAAAAAGGTCAACCTAACTAAACTATTATACACAACACAAGATCCAACTAAACGTGGCCAAAATGCGAAAAAGCTTTCAGACCCCCGAACCATTAGGCGGACATCAAAAGGCTGATAAGTTAAAGGCACACGAATCGTGAATTTTCCGAGCAGATGGTCTCCGGAGTCCCGGGCTTTTCCGCGGCCATGAGAACGAAAATAATCGCAGCCCCTGGCTGTGTTGTTGGCAAGGACGGTCGTCATGGAGCCCGAGGGTACATCTCTCCTTCCTCACTAATTCCAGGACGAAATCTCGAATCCTTCCTTATTCATGACTTAAATGACCAATATTCATATCGATAATTGGCTTCAAAAGTGATTTGTCGTGGCCATATGAACGAGAACACACTCATAGATTTTACCTTAATTCATGCGTCAAATGTTCACACAAGTGCTGAAAAATAAAGATGGACTCATGTCTCATATTTGCTTTATTGATATGTTTAATTTATTTTATTGTCTATCTCACTTTAACGTTCGCATATAGCTCTCTCTCAAATATAGAGTGAGAAAGGTAACGGTAATAAGAAAGGCAACAGCTGTGTGTAAATTGATCTTAAGGGTTGCGATGAAACTTTTCATTCAAGTCCGATTGTTGGAGTGTGTTTTGTGCGTTTGTTGCTTAGTTTCGCGAGTCAATGAACTGCTGAAAGTTCTGAATGATTGTAACGATAATGGTGCCTTTATTTAGGTGCATGCTATTGTTCTGACTTTGTCCAATTCGATGTAAGTGCTCAAAGTATTTTCGACTGAATGATTGTGTCGATAAGGTACTTGTCGGTTAGTTATTTTAACTTTGCCTAATTTAAAACGAGTCTCAACTTGGTTAAATAAGGATTTTATTAATTAAAAGTCTTCAAATATTTTTTTTACTGTTGCTACTGCTGATATTCATTTTTTTTCAAATCTTGTTTTCTTTTTGTTGCAGATGTGTGCACATAACAGATATTGGAGTTGGATATATTAGTACAATGCTATCTTTGTCGGCTCTTTTTCTAAGATGGTGCTCCCAAGTAAGAGATTTTGGATTACAGCATTTATGTGGAATGAGAAATCTTCAAATATTATCTTTAGCGGGTAAACTCTTTGTCTTTAATTATCATTTTGAAAATTTCCTGAAAAACTGAATTAAATTTTCTTTTCAGGTTGTCCTTTGTTAACATCTAGTGGACTATCGAGTTTGATTCAATTGAGACATATGCAAGAACTCGAATTGACAAATTGTCCCGGAGCCTCGAGAGAGTTGTTCGATTATCTTCATGAACATTTACCAAGATGTTTAATTATAGAGTAAACAATACGACATTCATATATATGAAAAATGCATTCTAGAGAGGAGAGCGTCAATTTCTTCAAATTGGAGATAGCCACGATTAAATTTTATTGATGTATGATTTTTCACCCATACATAATTTATTTCAATTTACAATTAGTTAGAAAATTTCCATGTGTGTATTGACTTATATGTTTCATGTTTTATATATATTAATTTAAATAATATATTAGAAATATTATTTTAATATAATTTTGTTAAATATTTACATTGTGATAGCATATCTTTATGAAATTTTAATGAAAAAGAATATGAGTCGAAAATGAGATCGAATGCAATTAGTAACCACATTCAAAATGTAGATATGAAGTAATTTTAAAACTAGCGGAAAGTAAAGTCATGCATATGAATATGTTGTGAGCAGCAACGTACGATTTTCGGTTTATAATGCGAGTCAGTGAAATTAAACATTTGCTACGACAGGATTTTAAAGTTTACACACCTAAAAAAGGAACAAAGGTCTAAGACTGAATAAATCTATGACTTATAAGAATATGCGACTTTTCTATAAATTTTTTAATCTTTATGAACTCCGAGTGTGATGATACTATATTTGATCAGAATCTAGTTGTTCTATATTCGATGGATATAGTTCCTCAATCATAACTGATAGAGCATTTTTCGTTTTGAAGTTGTCCATTTTTGATATTCACTCTTAATATAAATAAATATATATACAAAAAATTGAATATATGAAGATTTATGCGCTTATAATTAGTATAATCAATAGAAAATCTGATCCTTAGGAAGCTGATGGTTTTGAAAATATTTTCACAAGCTCAAATATAATAAAATGCAGATTTTTCAAATTGTAATAGAAACGCTACCGAAAGTTTTAAACATACTGTCGTATATTTGTGATAATTTAAGAATATTAAGGTTTGTTGTGAATACTTCAAAATATAATTCCACATTCGATTAACATCTTACATTTATACTTTTATGTATATTAAATAAAATGTAAATTGGTCTCTTTCTAAATACTTTCGAGCACTTTTCTTGTAAATATATAAATATATTTATGCTCAATACAAACAGCGTTGAAAATTTGAATTTTGAAATTTGTTTCGATCGAACCCAAAGACCCAAATATTATAATAACATGGATTTGTTTATTCATTCATCGACATGATCCGTTAAAAACAATTAAACTGGGACCTAAAAATATTTTGCTTGAATTGACTGTGAAGTTTGAATAAAGTAATAATCACCCGCTGTTAATTCTAGATGCAAATAATAGAATTACTAGATATTAGAACATTGTTGACATTGTCTTAGCGTAATTCCAAAAATTTTCGTTTTAAATTATTGTGCAATCAATTTTAAATATACATATTATATAAAAATAAATATATGCTTATAATATAAGACGCAAGTATTAGATCTATTTTATTTTTAGATGCCACATTGTGTGTAAATACTGTACAATAGATGTATTTGTCGTGTGATGATTGATGTGTAATAGTATGGATATATGTGCACGGTATCAATAAATCCTTTTAAATATATATTACATATATGTATTATATTACAGGTCTTCCACTTCAAGTTCAATATTTTTTTACTACAAATCCAATATTTTCAATTTCAAGTTTTGTCAGTTTTTCTTGATATAATAGAATTGATTGTGAAATTAAAATTATTGATTAGGAGATAAAAATATTGAACTAGAAATGGAAAAATCTGTATATATGATGTGACTTCAGACAGTTAAAGCGAGCTTCTCTGAACGAAGAAAATTGAAAATTTGATGATTACGTCCATTTTGTCCAGAAACGTTTTTGATAGAAGTCGAACGTATTATGCTTAAGAACACAAATAATCATATTTGCTCTTGTACATTTCTGATTTCTATTAAATTCTGAGCTTGCAGAAACATCTATTAATCCTTATGTTGAAAATTATTTCTTTTTCGTTATGAGTATTTACATTTGAAATATATACATACAAAAAGAAATTCTAGTGACATACATTTTATCATTTATTTGTAGTGCCATAGTCTAATGTATACAGTATAAATGCATTTTGTACCTAATTAAATGATTTTAGAACTATGATATAAGCTTTAAATTTATTTCCGTGCCTATTTTCATTATGTTGAAAGGCAAATTTCATTATACTTATTACATATTATATATTGTATACAGTGATTATCTAAATTTCCAAAATATTAGGGTCATACGAAATTTGTACATAATAAAAAAGCAATATGAAAAATTCAGAAGTGACTGTAAAAAGTATTTGTTATATTTTTTTTTATATTTTGTTGTTAATATTCTAAAAACACTTTTCAGTTGAAATGATTTCCTTTGTATTGATGTTCTGACTTAAACATGTCTATTTTTCTTATGATCTGGTGCAAATTGCACATAGATATTTGTATGTGAAATTTCCTCTTAGACTCTTACTGCTAATAAAAAGAAATACTGATATATCTTGTCAGCCTTATTTATTTCATAAAAGAAGATAATTTATATAGATCTTTAACAAAATATTTAGTTGAATATTTATAAAAAAAAAAATACATCCACATTTGATTGTTTAACGAATTTGCGAATTCAGTCTTCTTTAGCTTCAGCATCACCAGGATTTTGATTATCATTTGATAAATCTTCCCACCAGCTAAGGAGACCTAAACCAGGTTCATTAATAGTAGCTAATAGATGGTAAGGAGTTTTACAACTATTGATTCCACTTTCGGCAATATTAGAAGTGGAATTATTTCCACCAGAATGATCAAGTCCGGGTGGTTCTCCGGGTGAAGTTTCTTGAAAACTTTCTGACGTTATTCTAAAACGAATAGTTTCTCCTGTAAATATATTAAAAATAATGTTAAAAAACGAATATATCTTGGCAAAATATTAATTATATTGAAATATAAATATTTAAAAAATACCTGCATCCATGAAAAGATCGTGTTTCTCGTCTTGTTCCCCGGGATATTCCCATACCCATGCCTGGTCTGTTTCATCAAATCTTGAAGGATGTTGGAGTCCACTAACAGGTATTAGTATATCGTCAAAAAATCCAAGAGTAACTGAATGAAATAAGATTACAATTATACATTTTGAAAATCAAATATAGTCAATAAATAAATGTCAATCACCATGAACTCCATCTCTACTACAACTTCTGATTTTTCCTATCAATATTTCTTCAATAACAGGTCTAAATACAATATATCTAAAGTCAACTTCGGTGTACGAAGCACCGTCTCCAGGAAATATATAAGAATGTCCAAGTTTAGTGATATCGAACAAAGCTATACATAATCCTACATTTAGAACCACCTGAAAATTCAATATATAAATCAACTGCAATGAAATAAAGCAGAAAATATAGAGCATTAGAATTTCATACCTTGTTAGCAAGTTTTCTATTTAATTCTGATGCTACAGCTGTTTCTAATGGTAATTTCAATAAAGCAGGTGGGATTCTAGCTAACTGACGCATTTCTGATAATACAAACATCTTTCACATTACAATTAACAGTAATTTACTAGCAAATTATACAAATAAGCATCGTGAAACTTCAAATGTTTAACATAACCTAAAAGCACAAACAACCTGATTGAACTGTCAAATTAAAGTGTTGCCAGTATAAAAAAAAATTTCAATAACCTCAAAATTTTGATGACTGGCAATTCACAATTTGACGTTTCTGTTTGCAGTGTCATTTGACCGGTTGCTCAAATTAACTAGTAAAAAGTAATTGTTACTTTGTAAGTTGTGTGAATCATAATGAGTAATTGGAGTGTGACTGTGCTGACTCCGAACGGTCGAAGACATCTTCAGAAATGTGGACCCAATACTACTTTACTTCAGGTAATTTTTAATATGCTTTTATCAAATATAAATTGGGTGATCATCCATTATATGAATGCCACTGCTGCTAAGACAATCATTCTTCTGTCAGTTCTGAAAGTTAGACTATATTTAGGATTTTTTATTGTAAAGAATTGATACAATTGCACAAGTGTGACTAATTCTCATTTCACAGTTGAAAACTATGAAATAACACTGTAAAATTTAATAATTTGTATAAACAATATAAAAAAGAAGCAACGAATAAACGAAACTTGAAATAATCCTTTTTGACCCAGTTTTAAACCTATTTATAACGGATTAAGATTTTTCTCAAATTCAAATTAGGCAGTCACGTAGCATTCATGCTACAGAAATGTTTTTATAATTTTTCTATAAATATATTTATTTTGTTCCATGTATTAGATTTTGGAAGATGCTTGCAAAAAGTATGAGTTCAATGCAGATGAATATGATTTAACTCATCACAACCGAGTCGTTGATTCCACTTCAACTTTAAGATTCTCTGGTTTACCAAATAATGCTTTTCTTGAGATGGCTCCTGCAAAACGTATTAGAGTTGAAACTGAAGTTGTTTTAGTGTTGGCATTAGAAAACGGTAACACTATTTTATTTAAAAAAATTTATGGTATGATTATTCAATTTGTTGTGTATATTTTAGGGAATCAGCTACATGGAACATTCAAACCTTCAACCACATTGTTTGAAGTTTTATCATCACTTTTGTCTCCAGAAGATTTACAATCTAATTCAAATCCCGTAGTAATTTACATGAGAAGGTCTGTGCAAGGAGAGAATGCATTAAAAGAAACAACTTTAAAAAGTTTAGGTCTTACTGGAGGGAGAGCTATGATTAGATTGCTTCATAGGACAGCAGAACAGTTAAATACGTGAGTTTTATTTATATTTTTTATACTGTACATAATACATAGTTCTAGTCAGCGTGTGCGAGACTACTGATTCATGAATTATGATCTGTTCTATACTGCTATTGTGAAGATTGTAGATATAAAATAAGCACAAATATTATATCAAATCTACAATTCATTTTTTTTTTCCATTGAGACTCAATAGATTATGTAAATGCACTCATCCTATTGACCATAATTATTGTATTTATTCAGTCAAGCAAACATTTCTGCACCACTTCCGGTGAAATTAAAAGAAGAAAAGGACGAATACAATATTGCGCAAAGTGTAAAAACTACTCTCGATGAAAATATATTGAAGGATCAAGAATGTGAAAAAAAAATAATCGACTCTGACCATTTAATGGAATCAAAAGAAGAACCGATTGTAGAACCTGTTAAAATTGATGAAACTATCAAAGAAAAACGTGAAATTGAATCTTTCAATGAACAGATAAAAACGCAGGAAATTTCTAATGAATTTCAAGATGATGAACCTACTTACAATGAAAATGTTATAATCGTAAGTGCAGTTATGATAATCTTGTTTTATGTTTTAATAATAAATAATTTATTTTTTATTTCAATTTTGATAGGTTGGAGAAAGAAATGCATTAGTCTTTTCTCAAGAAATGTCTAATCACTTGCCATTCAACGATTTACCTGATGATTTTTATGACCTTTCAGCGACAGAATTGAAAAGATTATACGTAGAATTGGGTAAGCGTAGAGAAGAATTGGAAAACGCTCAATTGAAAACAGCATATCTTCGTAATATTGAAGAATCTGAAAAGGTATTAATTTTGATTTAAATAATATTTTTAAATGCATCCTTCAATCAAATCACTTTTTTCAGGAAAAAGTAAAGATTCGCCAAAATCAGCATGTTATTCTTCGGATTATTTTTCCTGACAGAACTGTTTTGCAGGGTAATTTTACACCGTTAGAGAATATAAAGACCGTCAAAGAATTTGTAGCTTCTTATTTACAAGAGCCATCTAAATCTTTTGATTTATGTATGTTATTAATAACTTAAGGAACATTTTAATTGTCGATTCAATGACTATATGTATCATTTAACATTCAATGTTTAATGTTAACTTTTATCTTTCTCTACAGATACCACTCCACCGAAAAATATATTATCATCAAATTCTACTTTATTAGATGCGAAATGTGTTCCAAATGCATTAATATATTTCGGACCCCATGATGATAGATCTGAACACTCAAAACAGTATCTAAAAGATGATATTTTATCTAAACTTTCTAGTCCCGAAGCTGCTTTATTCACAGCATCTAAACTCAGGTAAAATAATAAAATTTATCTTATTCACTTAATGAAATCATTCATATTTGACTTATTTCATTTGATTCTTGCAGAGGTATAAATAAAAATGTTTCGTCACAAAATACAAGTAAAATTTCCAATAATGGCGAACATTCGAGATCTTCACAAATGTCCTCGCAGACTAGTTCATCAAAAGACAGCCAATTACCAAAATGGTTCAGATCAAATATCAAATAATTTCTTTGATATCAAGTAATGTTTTATTCTTTTCATATCCTACCTATGTAAATTGTTTTGTATGTTGATAATTATTCAAAATAAAAAAAATCTTATCTTATAAAATTTATTTATTCAAAGCACATGTGCATCACATATAGTGGCGTAGCTACCTTACTGCAAAGGACCCAATTTGTCAGACAAATATTTTATAAAGTTATTTTTTATACATAATATTTGAAAAATATTGAAATAAGATCACTAATTTATTTTAATTCCCTCCAGATATAATATATAGAGAAAACTTTTGATTAAAATATAATACCTATTTACACGTGTTCTTAAAAAATTTCACCTGTGGTGCTAATTTTTGTATATGTTTTAAAGAATTTATCATATTTTATTTATTAAAAATGGAAAAGTAAAATCTTTTGATGTTTTCGCTTATAGGTTTCATACAATACTGAGTTTTATAAATATTAATATATGTCCAATTTTTTCAATGTGTCAATAAAATCATCCTATTTTTCAAAATTCGAAAATAAAATCTGCAGTGCTAGATACATTTTTTGAATAATTTTCATATGATTTAATTAAAGAATCCTTTTTTTTTCCTATAAATATTGTTTTTTTCTTCTTCATATTGTTAAAGGAGGGAGGTTGCTGAAGGTGCCCTTCCGAAGTTTTTGCATCCAGTCCCGAAATTTCTAGCTACGCCACTGATCACATACAGATTTAAAATGTACATACATATGTGTCTATTATTATGACAATGGTCTAAGTCATGGTTTCCCATTTTAGGATATTATTTTTTTTTGTATCTGACTTTATTAAATTTGACATTGAACATCAAAACATACCTATCATATTTTACAACAACGAACTTATAGTTTTTTTCAATTTCTTGACTTAGGTCACCGTCATAATCAAAGACATAATAAAACACACAATTCAAAAAGTGCATTAAAAGAGCTACAACAATTTTCAATTGATCACAATTAAACAGATAAAACACTTATAACAAAACGTATACAAGTTGTTGAATTATAAGATTCATTCATTTTCAACATTTCAATATAAAGAAGCAACATTGAAAAATTGCCGAAAATTACAAAATTCATTAAAAAAATATTAGTTGGTAGAGTTTGCTGAGGTGATGGTATTATTTTGAGCTTGATTATTAATGGAATGTGGAGATTCTTGGATCAAAATTATTGTGTATCCGATTATGGCACTTGCAAGAGAGTGCAAATATGAGAAATCATATGGAAAAAAGTTGCAAGCAGTTATGCGCATATGACGACAATTTATAACAATAGCAAACCTACTCAAGAGTTTTTGGTCTCTATCATCTGAAAATTAATTGCAGAGTTAATTAATTTTAATTATTTATTGTATCGAACGGTTTATAGTACAACCTAATTTCACTTGAGTGCTAATTTTTTCAATTATTGCCGATGTTTTTGATCTTTCTCCTTGAAGCGTTTCACAATAGTATATGCTAACGACTGTGTAAAATATACATCGAGCTGTCCACATACATACAGTGACGATTTCAGCACTTGGCTAATAATTTAATCGGAGCTGATGAAAATGTTTGATAAACTAAATACCTACACAATGTGACATTTGCTTACATATTCATTGCGTTTTTGCCATGCTATGAAATTATTAATAGTAATTATGATTATAGAAAAAGTTGAAGCGGCAAGTAGAAGAATCTAAAAGTGTTTTAAATAACAAAAGATAAGAACATTCTAAGATACGAAACGAAGACAATTTTATGCTATCTCTTATGACTAACGATAGTTTAGTAGAAAAATGTAAAAAAACTACTTACAGGAAGCCCGTAAAATGAATTCAAAATGTATGCATTATCAGCTATTTTTTCATAAATGATAGTCAAATGTGTTATGGGATCATTATTATGTTTAGATGTTTTGAGCTTTTCATTGTGAGAATACAAAGACACGGATGTTCTATAAATTGAACTAATTTTAGACATCGAAATCAAGACAGACTCATTAGACATCTGACTATAAAACTCTTTCAACTTTTCGTTAACTAATCGCAGCCTCATTTTCATAGTGCTCACGTAAATAATGAACTCTATACAAATAAGATCAATAATCAAAGCAATGGTATACCACAAAATTGAACCTAAATTGAATTTTTTCATGAGATCATGAGTAAGCCCAGTTATAGTGAACAAAATAAAGCAGAATTGAAATATGGCATGCTTGATACGTAATGTTTTATACATTTGCATTTTAAACACAGCCAAAGAATTATCAATCTTTTCCAAATTTTCGTAAAATTTAACAATCATTTCAGACCCAATTGATGCAGATATCAAAATAGATATTGATCCGGTGAATAATGGTGGAAGAAAACTCAATAAATCCAAGAGGGCGGCCTCATTTCCAAGATCCTTCACAATGCTCTTGTATCTCTCGATAATTACAATGACTTCCCATGCTGTTAATAAAAAACATAAAACGAACGAATATATTTTAATGTAGGGGCTGATTTGTTTAAACTTTTGACCGTTAGATCTCAATTTTAACAAGCCAAATATAGTATAGAGAGGCGCAAATGGTTTTAAAGCATAAAATAAATCATATTTGATTTTGGTTTTAGTTTTTTCTTTGTTTTTTGTTTCGTTATCATCCATCATGAGAATCGACGTCGAAAGCACCACGAACACCACAGCTTATGCTGATTTAAATGAAAAATATGATAGTTGATATCAATTATGGGAATTAAAACATTCCATTAACTAATGTAACAAATTGGATTTTTCATACATTTATAATTTTCAAATCAATAACAATTATTATATTGATTAACATGTCAGTAGATGACTTATACTTTATGAGGTAAATTGACAACTTAATTAATTACAGAAACTTCAATAGCGTTCAATATGTTGTTACCAACCAAATGAACGTTTCAATTGTATGTATATGTAACAAATTGGCCAGTACAAGAGCACCTACATAAAAAATTAATAAACATTACGCAGGAAATTCTCATATAATGGCTTTTTCATAAACTGCACCCGAACTTTGAAATGAAATAAAATAAAGAAAATAATTAAGTTATGATAACCTTCAGGATGGCAACATCTGGGGTTTGTCTGCATAGGTTTAAGATTTCACTTCATTTCATTGAGATTACAATGTAACAATAGTGAAATATGGCACTAGTAGCTTCAAAACATAAAAAAAATATATAATTCGAAATCAAACATTCAAATTAAAAATTGATTTTGTATATTTAAATCAGAATGTTTATGAAAAAATTGAATTGAACTTTTGGGCAGTATCATATATGTACATAAAAATGGACAACGTTTAACGTTTAATGGAAAGCTAGATATGTAATGACTTACAGATTAATCCACTTCTTCATCGATCGAGTTGTAATGATCAAATTTTGTAAAACCTAACGGTTCCAAAATATTACCAGCTGGTCCTGATCCACCGGCTTCACCTTTGTAACTCTCTAATATGTTCTTTAAAGCATTCTGATCAATATTTACTTTTTTATCTTTATCAGAGCTAGTTTCAAAAGATTTCCCTATGGTAGTTTGAGCCAACTGTTTGTCCATTTCTTTCATATAATCATCAAGCTTGTTCGAGGTAAAGTCAAACATACGATTTGAAGGTTCATCATCACAATTGCTGAAATCAGATTCTGAATCAGAATTCCAATTATCTTCAGGTATAACAAAATCTAAAATATTCTGAACAGCATTTGAAAATTGGTCGGGATCGAAATCAGTTTTAAATTTCCTATTCAAACTAGGTGAGCGAGAATTGCTCTGATTGTCAGTTTTCGAAGATTTCTTAAGCTTAATACCCCTTTTAGGCCTTATAGGTAATTCAGAAGTACCAGTATTAGTTTCAGAGTCAGGAAACTCAACACCATCTACACTAGACATATGTTCTAGGAAATTGTTTATTTTTTCTGAAAATTGGTTTGAATTTGTTTGGTCGTTGACGGAAACAAACTTTTTTTCTCCATATCTTTTCTGAAGCATATTCTCTAGTTCTTTTGGATCTATCGTGAGCCAGTCATCATTATCATCGTCAGGTAGGAAGGCCTCATTTTTACGAAACACATTTTCATCCAACGTCATGTCGTTCAACATATCTAAAATTCTTTTTCCGATCATAGGTGTGACTTTAACATAATCCAAATTTTTTACAAAATAGTCTTTAGCGTTATCCAACAAATTATTATACTGTTTAGAATGTTCTAAAAGGTTTTGGAAATAATTTCTGTTCTTTAAACTTTGCAAATATGCATCCCACGCTTTGTTGGATTCTAATGGCAAATTAGGTTTCGCCTGAGAAACTAATATTTCAAATCCACAAGCCAGTTTTACACCTAAACTATGAGATTTGTATTGGGGAGAGTTCGGAGGAGGTAAGTTCCAACCGGTGCGACGATCAGCTGTGAAGTTGTTATGAACCAACATAGCATAGAGGCATTTCGTAAATGTGACTGACGTATTGACTCTATTTTCTGGAGGAAAGTACTTCATAGCTCTGCAGACTTTCATATCAATGGGATCTCTGTTACAAAATGCATGGACGACGGCCGAAATTAATTTTGGATCTTCTTTGAGCAAAGCTGCGACTCCGACTGGAGTGTAAACGGTTGTGGTGTGAAGCATACTGTTGATTTTGTCTGGATAGCATGTAACTCGTTCTTTAATTTCATTCCATATTTTATTGGAGACTTTGTATCGATCACTATTTTTTGAAATTTTTGTAAGTCCACCGATTATGGAGAGATCTTCACATGACTGTTTACTCTCGGGTGGAATCAAGTGCAGTAACCCTTTTTTGAAAAACACCTGAAAATATATATCAATTGAATGTTTTGCGAAAAAAGATAAACATAAAAACAAGTCGAATACCATACTCGATTATCACAATTAGAAGGATCGGCCCAGGATGGTAAAGCTTCTGCAGCTTCAATTAATAAAAATTCTCCATCATTATCAACGATTTTGGCAATCAAATTAGGAAACGCTTTAGTGATTTCTTTGACAATATAAACGACAAACCATTCATCTTCAACGTTATCTCCGTAACAACAAGAACCATAAAAATGTGAAGGATAATCTGAAATATAAACACAATTAATACAATCAGTAGGTATAATATTACCATAAAGAATAAAATGCATTTAATATAAGCACCAGATTGAGCATCGTTCAGAGATACATTATTGTTATGGAATCTCTTCTGTAGAGAGAAAGGATCTTTATGCCAGAAATAATTTTCTGCAAGTTTCGATAGAGCGCTAGATATGTTTAAATATATCTCGTCGAACCGAGGAGCATCCTTCACATCCTCGGGAGAAGCAAACAGGAACACTTCTACCACATCATCGCAAGCTACGCGTTCTAACACTGACATTGTATTTTTTATACACAATAGAGCTTTTTCGTTTACTTTATTTTAAGTGAGTGCTCTGTTTTTATTATTATATCGACGACGAACTACAAAGTCCTAATCTTCTAATATCTTGACAGGATCGTGGACTCCGCCGATAAGTTTGAATTGTTTGGTTATCGACTATACTATTATAAAAATTGCACTTTCTAAGAATTCACAAAGAATATACTTGTCAAAGGTGATTTTCAAAGAATGTTAATAACGTTTATCTTCATAATAATATATTTTATATAATAAAATGAACGCATGTGACAACGTTTGTAAACGTTGAATTGAATCGATTGTGGCATGAAAATCTTTTCAACTGTCAAACGTATACGAAACATGAAATACGACCATGACCGTCAACTGTCAAATATTTTGAATTTCCTATTCCCAGATTAATTTTAAAGAATTTTGAAAATTATTTCAATAAAAATAGATAAAAAAATTCAGTTGGTTTACAATTTTTCTGTACGTAAAAATATTTTGAGATGATAATCGAAAAGTGTCGCGTGACGCGCAGCGTTGACGGATGCGATCGCTCATCAGTGAAGAGTGCGGGGCTGTCATCCGGGGTGTCGCGGCCGCAGCATGAGCGCGGCTGATGGCGGGAAGCGGCGCGGGGGCGGGGGCGGGGGCGGGAGTGGGAATCGGAATCGGGATATGGGGAAACGGAGGCTCCTGGAGTCGAAGGGCGAGAACTTGCCGCACGTGCGCACTGCTCGCCGTCGTCGCCCTCTGCGCTCAGCTCCTGCTCGCGTTGCACTTCCTGTCCGTGGCGCCCTCCTCGGATCCGGGCAAGCCTCAGCCGCCCGAGCCGCGCTCCCATTACCACTCTGAGTCGGCCGACGCCGGGGTGTCCGCGTTGCGCGCGCCCACCGACGACGAGGACTCGAAGCCGAGGCATCGGCTCTTCGACGTCGACTTCGAGCCCTCGTGTCGGCTGCGCGCCAAGGAGGCCGTCTCCGCGGTGCACCGCGCCAAGACGCAGACCTGCAAGCAGCTCATCGTCAACGTCAGCTGCGCGCTGCAGCGGGGAAACTTCTACCCGGAAACGCTGCCCGATCTGTGTCCCCGCAACGGGATCCTCTCCCGGCAGCCGCTCGGATGTTTCCGCGACCAGAAGAATTTCCGGCTGCTCTCCGGATACTACGCCAACTACAAGGAGACCAACGAGCCCGATCTGTGCGTCAACATGTGTCTACAGGGTGGATTTCCGTACGCGGGAGTTCAGTATTCGTGAGTACCTAACGCTCATCATTTTCGTTATTCAATTGGAGACGTTCGCGTGGAATTTATCGTCAAGAACTGTTCTCATTTAAAAAAATAGAACAAATTTTTGCTCTACGTTTACTCTAGCGGAAGTTTTTATTCTATATATTCATTTCACGTTTCAGAACCGAATGTTTTTGCGGAGAGAATCGACCCCCATCAGCTTCGAAACTCGCGGACACTTCGTGCAATATGAAATGTCCCGGAAACTCTCGTCACTTGTGCGGCGGTTACTTTACGATGAACGTCTATCAAACCGGCATCACCAGTGAGACATTTCTCATCTTTCGTTCGATATTTTGTCATAGATATCCATTATGTAAATTTAAATAATAATACGTACATCCGTTTTAGAATTTACCCCGCAGACTGCAATTCTCACAACGGAAGAGACCACCACACCCGTCAGAATAGTATTCTTGTTGACTTTAAACGGAAGAGCTCTTAGACAAGTCAGAAGACTCATCAACGTCCTTTACGATGCCAAACATTATTTTTATATTCACGTGGATGCCGTAAGTATCCGTTCAGAATTGTTTCTTTTCATTTTCATTTTCTATATTCGATTTCGTTTCTAGAGACAACATTACCTATATCGAGAACTATTACCTCTGGAAAAAGAATTTTCAAATATAAAACTGGCGAGAAGAAGATTCGCTACGATTTGGGGAGGAGCTTCACTCTTAGAAATGTTGTTGACGTCTATGAAAGACCTGCTGACGTTCGATTGGAAGTGGAATTTTGTCATAAATCTGAGCGAAAGCGATTTTCCCGTCAAATCTATAGAAAAATTAGAAGAGTTTTTATCGGCCAACAGGGGTAAAAATTTTGTTAAATCGCACGGCCGTGAAGTTCAGCGCTTCATTCAAAAACAGGGTCTCGATAAAACTTTTGTAGAGTGTGACGCGCACATGTGGAGAATAGGTGACAGGAAACTACCTTGGGGTTTACAAATAGATGGGGGAAGCGATTGGGTGGCGCTCGATCGTAACTTTGTAAAGTATGTGACTTCGTCTCCAGACACTTTGATCTCTGGTTTACTTACAGTATTTAAACACACTTTGCTTCCGGCGGAGTCATTTTTTCATACGGTTTTAAGAAATTCCAAGTTTTGCGAAACTTACATAGATAATAATCTTCACGTCACAAATTGGAAGAGGAAACTCGGATGTAAATGTCAATATAAGCATGTAGTGGATTGGTGCGGTTGTTCGCCGAACGATTTTCGTTTGGAAGACTGGCCCCGACTTCAAGCCACGGAGCAGCGACAGCTGTTCTTTGCGAGAAAGTTTGAGCCCATCATCAACCAAGCGATCATACTCCGAGTAGAACAATGGATTCAGGGTATTCATTACCAGCAGATAGTCAACATCGACGCTTACTGGCAAAGTATTTACAATCGCATCGATAAGAGTCCTCCACCTGATGATAGTTTAGTAACTATAACGACCAGTATTACGAGACTCAATGCCAAAGTGATGTCCGACGAAGGATGCATAATAAAACCTGGTGTTGTCAAAGAAGTAACATCGTACCATTTCGCAGATGTATTCAAAGGCAGTCTTATACTTCATGAAGCTCAAATTAATAGTTTTGATAAAGTAGTGATTGAAACGTGGTTCAAATATCAACATTTTGTACAGATTAACCGCTCATCAAAGTTTTTTGAAAGACTTAAAGTGTTTGCTGTCAGTACTGATTATGATCAAAAAGAACAAGTGTTCAGAAATTTAGTGCGTGCGTTAGGTCCATTTTCAGAACCTTCCTTGATGTATCATTTTATTCCCAGTGCCGATGAATCTTCATCTTCGAACAATCTGACATTCCTATGGTTGGATCCAGCGGGAAACGTTGCCGATGTGAGTGATTCCATCATTGATGAAGGAAACGCCATTAATTTTATCAAACCTAGTTTCAAAGTGCCATTATTGCCTGGAGTGTGGACCGTGAAAATGCTGGATGGTAAAAATTTAGTGGCCGTAACGAAGTTTCTCGTATCTCCATTGCAGTTTGTGTCTGGAAGTGAATCTTCTCAACAGGAAACTGCTGTGTTGCATAGCGGTTCAGTTGCAGCTTATAAAGATTTCACTACGCGTTCGAAAATTTTAGAAAACTTCATATTTTCAGAAGAAGAGAAAAGTGCTGCAAAATTGAAGTCGGAAGCTAACGCTAAAAGATTTGGTTTAGATTTAAAAGAGTGGATCGATAGCCTTACTGTACAGTTTTATAGTGTATTAGGTACGTGTATTTCTTCAAACGATGTCAAGAGTTATAAATGCGGTAAAATTAACATAATGCCATGCCATACCACAGTGTGGAGTTCGCTAGCTCCTGATCCCAAGTCTTTTGAAGGGAAATTAAAGAAGAATGTTGCAAAAAAGGATTATTTCAATTACGATATATAGTCAATATTTTTTTTAGTCAATCTATATGAAGTTATAATTAAAAGTGCCATAACTAAGCATTTTATTTCTTAGATAATTTTATAATTTTTGTTTCCAAAAATTCTCATGTTTATGTATTCCTACTTATGAATAATTTTAATTAGATTCAAGTCATTTTGTGTCAAAAAATTTCATATTTTTTATTACTTTTTCAGTTAATGATTATATGAGATTTTGAAGTGATAAAATTTTGCAAAATTAAAATTGTACATAGACAAAATATAAAAATTTGTATTATATTAATATACATATCTAAACAAATAGCAATTTAGATTCTAATTATGTGTATCATTTATTATTACATATTGTTTTATGATCAATTTGTATGTATTGTGTTTTTGAAATCATATGACTTTTTATTTCGACAATAAACACTTATACATAAACATATATATTTTTCAATTCAATGTCAAGATGTTTTTTGTTTTCAGTAAAATAAAACAAATCGAGCTGTTCAAACATTTATTTATGATATTCAAGCGATAAAATAATGTTTAAAATTGTAAAATGACATAAATATTTTTTCAATTAATGAAATTACGCCTATTTTGTTAATAAATATCATGCAATTTCAAATATACACATTCAAAATGAAAATGATTATTTCATAAGAATTATTTGTTGTTTAGCAATATCACATAATTTGTAAAAGTCTGCGGTTATATACAAACGCCAATATCGACAACGGCCCCACACGATCGCAGGGTAGTTTGGAGAACTTATTCCTTGTAAAATACGAGCTATAGCCCTGCCAGTGAAACTGCAATCTTTGTATGTTGATATCAACCCTCTGATATCGGCAGTTAGTTGATTTTCGTTTATGGATGTACGGCAAGGTTCCAAATCCACATTCGAATCTTGCTGTGATGTGAAATATTCTCTAATATGATTCTTCAACTCGTTTGAACGTTTTACAGTCACATCTTCGGATTCAAAATTTGAACATTCGAAGATATTTTTAAAAGAAACATCAAGTAAAGTTTTTGAAACTTTCTGAAGTTGCATTAACATTGTTTTTTCCTGTAATTGAGTTCTTTCGTATATCGAATCTAAGGCTATATCAAGTTCGGATGGATCTAAATCTCCAGGTGCTTTCACCCTAAATCCAAGTGTGTTAAATTCAACTCTAATTAAAGATTTCTTCATTTTTACTCCGGATTTGTCCCATTCCAAATTTTTCAAATGGTATTTCACAAGTCCACTCTCCCAGCCGATTGCTGCAGCGACATCAATCACTTGAAATTCGAATGTGGTTAAATTATCAATCTTGTTTCCTTTATTTTTCTCTAATGCTATGGCCATTGCTAAAGGTGGACATTTTTGAGCTGTTTCGATCAATAAGGATGGTCCACCATATGATATAATTTTACACATAGTATAAACGTTGCTCATCACTTTGACATAGTTGTTACTATGAAGCTCTAAATAACATAGAAGGGTAGAAATATTCTCTGACGGTATGTCCAATTCTTTTACCGTATCGTCTACAGAAAAAGCCACTTCATGACCTTGACACGCTTCGATCAACATATCTTTGCACGTGCAAGATACAAATACTTTCTGCAAAAGTTTTCTTATTACATGTCTCTCAATCGAATTTGCATGAATGTGTCTTAAAAGTTCATTTTTATCTTTGCCTGCATTGTCGACAAAAGCGTGACAATGTGCTGGAAGTCCATCTCTTCCAGCTCTTCCCACTTCTTGAACGTAAGATTCGAAGCTGCTTGGCATGTTATAATGCAGTACGCAACGAATATCTGTCTTATTTATTCCCATTCCAAAAGCTATCGTAGCCACAACTATCCTCAGTGCACCATTCATGAAATTATCTTGAACTTTTCGTCTTCTAGAAGCAGACATACCAGCGTGGTAAGGTTCTACCAAGCAATCAAAGCGTTTACGTTTCAAATTCACTTTGTTATTCGAATTTGAATATCTCAAGGAAGTTCTTATTAATGTGGTGATGCGCTCACATTCATCTCGTCTAATGCAATAAATAATTATCGAATTGCAATTGGTGAATCGTTCAGATTGCAGTATTTCTAAAAGAGACTGATCCTTGTTATTATCTCTGGAAACTGTGAGAGTCAAATTTTCAGGAATCGGTGTGTTTGTTATGACTCCGTCGAATCCATCAGTTATATTCAAATGTTGAATTATGCTTTCAACAGATGTTCTAGTGGCAGTAGCTGTCAGACCCAATATACATTTAATACCGAGCTTTTCTCGAAGCACTCGACATATCATAAGATAACTAGGACGAAAATTGTGACTCCATTGTGAGACACAATGAACTTCATCAATGCACGCAAATGCAATTGGAGGCAAATGTTTAAATATACTGCCGAACCCTGTAGATCTTTCGCCTGACACAACAGCTTCGGGAGAAATCAGCAATATATCAATATCGCCTGATTTGATAGTCTGTAGCATTTTCTCTCTTTGAGTGGCAGTAAGGTTAGTATGTAAACAGGCTGCATGTAAAAATTTCGGCATGTTGACAATTTGATCTTCCATTAATGAAACTAAAGGTGATATAATGAGAGTTAAACATTTTGTGTGCTGTGCAAAAATATACGCTGGTAACTGATAACAAAGTGATTTCCCACTTCCAGTCGATAACGTAACTAGTGTAGGAAGCCCAGATAAAATTCTCATAATGGCTTTTTCTTGTCCGTTTCTGAAAGATTCATAACCAAATAAATGGAGCGCATTTTTTACTTCTTGCGTACAGTCAATCACCTTGCCATCTGAATCAAGTGAATAAAGAGGTTCAACAATTTGAGAAATGGTAGTTTTCAATGGTGTCGGCCGTAGTTTGAAGTAAGTTTGAGAAGATTGAGTTTCTTTTTCTATAGTTTGTAAATTTTCGAAATCGTTCGATGCAAAATCATCGATGACCGGATCGAATAATATACTTTCACTAAAGTTTTCATTAGTATTATTTAGTTGCTTGTGAGCATCCGTTAATGTTAATAAATCTGATTTATCAGAAAGGTCTTCCAGTGGAAGCAAATTGTTAGCTTTGTGTGCACGGCAATATCTCGACATATGACCAATGCCATTGCATTTGAAACATTTAAGGATTCCACCCTCGGGGAATTCTGGACCTAATTCGTTTAGGGCTTTTTTCTTATTTTTCCAAGCTTGTTTTTTAAATTTACTAAAATTTATAGAAGTTTTGCCTCTGACAAAAACTTTTTTTTCTATATTAATTCTCACAAAGTTTTCGTTTAAGGTTCCGTCTTCTGATTTTTTCAAAAGACGATTTTCAGATTGTTCTGTCTCAGTTTGACGCTGTTTGGTTTTGGAATTTTTAGGCAACTTAAGAGTAACGGACAATCCTTCTATTAAATTTTTTTCCTTCAATATAGAGGGATCGATTGCGAAACGAGGCATTTCAATTTTATCATCGTTTAAAGTGTCGAACTCGTTTTCATTTTCAGAAGGAGTCGATGGATCCACCGGTGTTTTAGCTTTCTTTCGGTTCGTTCTTCTTTTGGTACGCTTCACTTTTGGAGTGCTTTTAACTGAATCTTTCGAAGAATTAGCATCACTTTGATTAACCGTCTCAGACTCAATTTTGGGTCTTTTGATAATAGGTTTTATTCTTTTAAAATGAGATTTATTCGAACTCTGTTCACTTTCGGATTCACTATTTTCAATAAAATCGATACTATCATATTCGATAGCGCCGGAAACTATCGGTCGGACGTTCAAATTGCTCAGACCGAATTTGCTATCGGTATTTTCGATAGGAGTACTCGCCGCCACCGTTTCCGGTGTGCATCTATCGACCCAACTAGGATCGATACATCTAGTTTTCGATTGAGAAATATTCATCGAAATACCACACTGCACAGGATCTAAAGATTTTTTTTCTTCGGCTTTGATCACTTTCGGGAGATCACTCTGCAAACTGTCCGGAGAACTGTGAACACTTTGAATTTTATCTATAGATTCGTTGACGGAACTATTAAGCGAATTATTTTTGCTGACACTTTTGTTCGATAGCGTTTTTCTAGGATTCCTCATTTTAAAACTACAACTGTTAAACAATTTCGATGAACTTTTATACAGTGGAGGCAGTTTTTTCTTGACGGTTTCGACTCGAGCCTGCTGTGGAACGTTGAGATGCGCTCCCCAGATGTTATCCTTCGAAGTGACCGGCGCGGCCGGAGTCGCCACCAGCTCGTGAAGCTCGGAAGCGGAGGGCAAATCGAGACGAAACGTGGGCGAAGTCGAGGGCGAAATCGCCAAAGAGCTCGGAGAAATGGGCGGAGAACTCGACTTTCTCGGAGAGACGATGTCCGCGTCGGCCACGGCTTCCTCTAGCGCGCTGGACTTCATCTGGAAGTACTTTCGATAAGATCTGCGCACCTCGTCTCCGGCCTCCCTGATGTCGTGCCTCGACGGTATCCTGCCGTTCTTCTTGATGAAGTGGTTCTCCCATTTCTTGACGACGGCCTTGTGCCTGATGTAGGTCTCGTCGGACAGCAGGTCTATCTCGGAGCTCATCCTGGAGGTTTATGAACGGTCGCATTCGCCATTTACCAGCTGACATAAACGTCAGAATTCCCGCTCGCAACTGTCAATTGTAGACAACTGTAGATTATAATGTTGGCTCTTCACGATATCGATGTAATACTATTTTTATATTTAAATTATATCCGTTATTTCAAAATTTAAAGAATTTAACTACGTAAATAAATAATTTCAATTATATTTTTTACAAAAAATATATATATTTGTTGTAAAAAATGCAATTAAATATAAAATTGACGTCATTTTATAAGAAGGCTAAAAATTTGTTGCAAATACGGTTAAATACAATTTCTAGAATCAAATGTCAATTTTCAATGCATGCAATAGTCGAAAGTGAATCATTTTGAACGAGTCGCAACGCGATTCGATATCTTGCGAAAGTTGAAACCGGGCGTTTGGAAATATTTGTAAACGGGTTTAACGATAACAAGGTGAAATTGTAAACAAACGATGACAAATACACTACGAGCGATAAGATCCGAATCGATATCGCGATAAAAACAAATTGGAATCCTTGTAAATCGATCAATATTGGTTTTTAAATTTTAAAAAACAGATAATTTTTCAGTGAAACTCGATTCCATTATTGTCGTTTGTCTCTGATTTTATTGTAGGATCGCTAAAATCCAACATTTTTTCCTTTGAATTGTTTAGAAATATGAATTTAAACGAGTTGATAATATTTTGCTATAAAGTCAAACTCGAACTTTTTTTTTGAATCAGAATCATCAACGAATACAATCTAATTAGACTGATTTTCGAATCGATCGAATATTCTGTTACGATCGAAATCGAAGCCGTTTGCTATTTCGAAGCCGAAATCATAATCATATTATTATTTGGAAGTCGAAATAAATAAATATTTGCACACGATAAACCCTGCGCGACGCGACGGTGGATTCCATTGTGCGAAGCGCAGTTGCACAATTGTAGAGCGCGCGGGCGAAGCGACGCGCCGGTCGACGAGGGGGTGTTTTGGTGCGTCGGGGGGAAGCGGGCAGCGGGCAGCGGGCAGCGGGCAGCGGGTGTAGCGGGCGGCGGGCGGCGGGCTCGCGCTCACCGTGTCGTCGGGATGCGCGCCCCCATCCGCGCGTTCGGCCGTTGAGCGAACCTTTTTTACCACTTCCGGTTCGCGGAACTCGAGCCTCGAAGAACCGAACCTCGCGACGCCGACTTTGACGTAAGATGCCCGCCGAACGCGAGGGTTCGCCCCCGCGGCGCCAGCGCTCTCAGCCTCGTCAGCAGCATCAGCAGCATCAGCCCCATCACCAACAGCAACAGCCACAACAACCTAGCAGTTCCGAACAACCGCACTCTTGTTCGTATTGCGCGCTCGCGTTTCCCGACCGAGCCTCATTACGCGCTCACTGCTCCACCGCCCAGCATCACACGGTCATCATGTCCGACGAAGGTTACTTTTCGTGTCCATTCTTATTTTCGTTTCGGAACTAATTTTCGTCCGACGGCCGAAATCTAATCTAGATCAAATCCACTACTACTTCATAACACAACTTCGACGTTTAAGCCTTCCGGAGAATTTCAATAAATTATTTATCGTCGTTATTTCCTATACTCGGTATAAAAGTAAGACCAGTTGCAGTTTTAGACTTCTTTTTTCACAGTTCAATTCACTCTTCGTTGCTATAAATCAATTAATATTCACTATAATATTTTCTCATTTTGTTACTATTTAATATTAATACAATTTGAACTTTCAGTTACATTTGTAAAATTTTACATAATCAAAAATTTAACTCGATTTTGAATCAACCTTTACGACGAATCGCATCACAAAAATTATCGTAAATTTTCGAGATCTTACATCTCTTGTAGTATTGTCGCTCAAAAAATATGTTCGTTTTTAATAAATTTGCACCAATGTAACAATTTCTCATCTGACAGTCGAAAACTATGAAATAACTTTGAAAATCTCATTTCAGTAATAATAATGATACTCTTTAACCGTTTAACAGAGTTGAAGTAAAATATTTACACGTCAAAAATTAATATTCAATTCGCTCACAGAGCAGATTATGCGCGAATCATCTTTCTTTGATTGTGAACGAATATAATTATTGTGTTGTCCACAGATATGATAATAAACTTGTTTCTGTCATATTTTGTATTTATACTGAAGTTTTTTCCAAACGAGATAACCGCACGTGTTATAAAAATAATCATATACATAATGTGAAAAAACAATAATAATAAGATTAATTTATCACCTTGGATTTATTAGTATGAAATATCAACTCATTGTAACAATTTGTTACAATGCATTTTCAAACATAATCAAAATCCAATCTATTTCGTCAAAATCTGAGCGTGTATAATAATGTTTTGAAATCTAAATTGCCAAAATTCAGTATTTTGCTGAAATAATTATCAATTTCTCTTACGATGAACTATCTTACACTATATGTATTTACATCTTATTTGATTTTAGTAGTTCTCATTATCTATTATTTTTTTCATTTTCTAATGTTTTCCTTGGAGCGTGAATACATATAAACTTTTCATAATTGCAGGAAGAGACTGGAAATGGCGGCCGCCACCCAGAGGATTCACGTCCGATACTTACATCCTCTGCGAAAGTTGGGATTCAAACGGCAGTTGTCGCTTTGGAGCGCAATGCGTGGAAGCTCACGGCGTAGAAGAATTAGCCGAATGGAAGGAAAGATTCGAATACAGACGAATGAAAATGCAAAGGGCTTGCGAAAAAGAACTCTACGGCAAAAGTTACACAGGTGAATTTCTTGTTTACTTATTTTAGTCACTTATGTATTTTAGTTCAAGTTATCGACCCGATTGAACTTTGGCTTTATTATTCATCACATATGGGCAGATTGATGATCGACAATGAATTAACTGTTGAATCATATGTATTGCAACAAAGCAGTTTTGTTTTGCTTTTTCTGTGATTTCTTTATCACAAATTTTTATACTTGGAATATTTATCAACTCTTTTTTTTAAATACACATATAAAATGATTCAATACAGTATTTTCAATTTGTGTTATATTTCAATTTCAATTTACTTAAAGTTATATTCAAATATTAATATAACCATTTTTTATTTATTTTGCAAAATAAATTCTTTCACTATTCATTTTCATTTATATCACATTACTTATTGTTTTGAATTTATCTTTAACTTTTGATAACCATGTTTTCAGAACAACTGCTGGAAAAATGGTCTCAAGCTACTTCTCCAGAAAAAATAATGAAAGAAAAGTTAGAAGGCGTCGAAGAAACCTGTTCAGCAGAATTGGTTACTACTGTTTCATCAAAAGTCAGTAAAAGAGAATGGACATTTGTGTTAAAAACTAAGAGGCTATTGAAAGCTGTAGCATTGCTGCAAGATGCACACAGAAATCACTTTTTATTAAAGCAAGTTTTCCCAGGTGAACCGAAACTGAACAAAAAAGGACGCGACACTCATAAAATAGCAGAAACAGAATTACAATCTGACCAAGAATGGACATCATCTACCGTAGATAAAGTGTTAGATATTGAAAGAAATCCACTTTTAGAACATCGGATAAAAGTTGGCTTTTCTACTGATATATATGGAACATTCCGACAGTCAGTTGTTTTCGATTTTGGAACTGAACCAGTACTGGTTAAACATTTATGTGTAGATGTTGTTCCTGTCACAGATGCAGATAAGATTAAAGAAATTCGCAAAGAGATGGTTTTATCGTCAACTAAAAGATGGGATTGTGATAATTCCGATATTGTTCCATTTAGTTCACCCGTGTATCCAGATTTAGCTACTCCTTATGGGAAAGAGACTTGTGAGAGAGATAAAAATTTGCTGAATACATATCCAGCACCAAGAGCGAGCACTTTGTTTTTTACACAGACTACTTTGTCTGAGCGTAATTTAACTAAAAACAACTATAGAACACGAATGCACGAATTACTTTCGGTCGAAGAACTTGCTCGTTGTGAACAAGTAGCTAGATATAATCTCACATGTAGATTGAGAGTAGCTCCTAGTTATCTATTGGCTCCTTCAGGAATGGCTACGTCTACCGCTAAATATGCACATTCAGGTGAACTGTTTGCACTTCTCACATTGGGTAAAGATGTATCCGAAGATACTTCTGCTGGACGCCTTATTCTCAACAATTGTAGCACAGTTTTATTGAGTTCAGCAGTTCCACCCGCAAATGGAGTGAGACGACGCGTATATGAATCTTTAATTGAGGACAAAGGAAAAAATATGATCTATTTGCGACTTTCATCTATATCAGTTCGTGAGTTGGGAATGAGAGCGGACACTGATTTTTCAGCAGATATACAATTTCAACTTAATCGCTTAACTTATTGTGAATGGCACTGTGCTATAGATAGAATTTCAGATTATCGATTAATATTTCCCGATACCACCATAGAGCCGAATATTTCATGGTCCTCACAACAACAATGGGAAGAGTCATTAGATTTTAGACTGAATGTCAAACAAAAAGAAGCTGTTAGAGCTATAACATCATCAACTGGAATGGCAATACCACCCATACTTATAATTGGTCCATTTGGAACTGGCAAAACATACACTCTCGCTCAGGTATTTATTTAAAACTGCATTGTGCTTATGTTTTGTTTCATGTTATTTAAATTTTTTTTCATCGTTCAGGCCATCAAACAGCTCTTACTTCAATCTGATTCAAAAATATTGATTTGTACTCATTCCAATTCCGCTGCTGATCTCTATATCAAAGATTATTTGCACCCTTGGCTAGAAGCAGGTATTACTGACGCTAGACCGTTGAGAATTTATTATCACAAAAGATGGGTAGCCACAGTTGATGATACTGTACAACAGGTATATAATATGAAATTTTACATTACAGATTTAATTTAGCAGTTGTACATACATGGAAATACATTGTTTTTCATTTTTCAGTATTGTTTAATTGAAATGAATGGTGGAGTACGAAGTTTTCAACTTCCAACTCTTGAAGATGTTTTGAAACACAGAATCGTTGTAGTAACTTTGTCTATATCTATGTGTTTATCTACATTGGGATTACCTAAAGGTAAATACCGAAAAAAGATGTCTTAAATATGTATTACGAGTTTGAATAATTCACATGTTTTTTTTTTTTTTGTAGGATATTTTACTCATATATTACTTGATGAAGCTGCCCAAGCTATGGAAAGTGAAGCATTGATGCCGTTAGCCATGGCTACTTCAACAACTCGAATTGTCTTGGCAGGAGATCATATGCAATTGAGTCCGGAGCTATTTTCTGTATTTGCGAAAGAACGAAATTTACACATTTCTCTTTTAGAAAGACTCTATGAACATTATCCTGGCAATTTTCCTTGCAAAATTTTATTATGTGAAAATTACAGAGCACATGAGGCTATAATTGGTTTTACATCTGAATTATTTTATGAGCAAATGTTAATAGCTAGTGGAAAACAACCGCGGCATGAAAAGTTTTACCCACTGACTTTTTTCACAACCAGAGGAGAAGATGTTCAGGATCAGAATTCCACAGCTTTTTATAACAACAGTGAAGTATATGAAGTGGTAGAGCGTGTTAATGAATTACGGTGTAACTGGCCAGCTTCATGGGGAAAGCTGGATGAGCAAAGCATAGGAATAATGACGCCCTATGCTGATCAAGTTTTTCGCATACGTTCTGAATTACGTAAACGTAGAATGGGAGGAATATCTGTTGAAAGAGTTTTGAATGTACAAGGTAAACAATTTCGAGCAATCTTTCTTTCAACTGTTCGCACTAGAAGAACATGTCAAGCAGCTTCAGAGTCAGATTACGGATTTCTTTCTAATCGTAAACTTTTAAATACTGCCATCACTCGGGCTCAAAGTATGGTAGCTGTTGTTGGTGATCCCGTAGCTCTTTGTTCCATTGGAAGATGTAGAAAAGTGTGGGAAAGATTCATTAGTATATGCAATGAAAATAATAGTCTTTTTGGAATTACTTGGTCATTATTGAGATCTCAATTAGATGGTGTAGAATTGAAGAAAACATATACGCTAAATCCATTAGCACCTGAATTCATTCCTAGAGCTATGCAACCGGAAGCATATATAAAATTACAGTTAAACGAAGTGACTGGCTCTCCTTTAGTTCAAGCCCCGGCTAATATATCTTTACCAATGGCTCAAATGAACACTGGAAACATAAGACAACCGAACTCTGCACAAATCCAACCAATTATGAATTCCGCAAATCCATCCATGATGCCATATCCTCCTCTGTTTTATTTTCCTAACAATAGTAATCAACAGCAGCATCACGCAACAAATATTTTCTCAATGCCTAGAGCTCCTTTACCCCAACCCCCAGTTGCTTTACCGAATATTCCGCAATCTCATCAAGTAAATCCTGGAGTCAATCCATGGAATGCAAATGCATTTTCATTGTCCTCTCCAAATGATCCTAGTACTCCTACTTGGTCTCTGAAGCAATCTCAGAAAAAGCCTGCCGATGTTAATCCACAGGCACCTTTGCGAAATTTGCATAGAGTAACTTCATCAAGATTCACAGGATCACCGCATTTGCTGACGTCTCAATTAGTATCGAAATCTCAACCGTTTCTACCGATGCCTTCATCTCAACAGAGATTAAGTCCTGAAAATACTGTAGTTAATGAAAATTTTCTTCAAAACGATGTACTTACATCAAATTTCATGAGAAATGCTGCAGCAAATATGACTCCAGAAAGGGTCGCATACTCTGCGAACTTAAATAAATATCAAGATGCGAATTCTTTAAGCCTTGCAAAAGAAAAAGAACAAATACAATTCTTGCAAAATGTTCATTTTCCCGAAAGAGCTCTCAATCACAATATACGTGAACTTCCGCCAGTTTTGTCAATAAATTCCAATTCTCAAGAATTGTGTGAGAATCAAGACATGCAGCTGAGATGGTATCAACAACATATGCTCGAATCTCAAGCAGCATCAGAAAGAGCTTCTAAATTTTTAGACATTCAGTCAAGATTGATGCCATCTCAACCGCTGAAACCGCCTGGATCTCATTTCGATTCGTATTTACCACCTAACGAGTCTACTAGGAATATTGAAAATGTATTTACTGATAAAATAGCACACAACAATCAGCAGTTCAACGCTTACAATGTTCCTAATGGACATGGATTACTAACTCTCGCAGATGGAGAAAGAATGTGGTCTCTCAATGAACATAAACAAGATAATTTAGGAAATCAATATGTCAACAGCAAACCATTTTTAAGAGATTTTGAATCATCATTGGTCGTATCAAATAATTTGTATAATCAAAATGTAAATCAAAGAGATGAAAAAACTTACAACACAAGAAACTACAGTACTAATGAAACTTTGGAAGTACCGTGGCAAACTAACAATTCATCAACTCAATCGGTTCCTTTGTACAGAAGACAGGCGGCTGCTCCAACGAAAACGGTCATAAATCAAAACGAAACACCTCTCCCTCAAAACCTTCACAGTCTCGAAAAACAAAACTCTTCAACGGGAGCATTCGCCGGGTACGCTAGAGCCTTCAGCCATCTATCAGAACCATCAATGCTAAATCAACACAATGCGATTCCGATGCCTGAAAGACCTTTGCTAAACGGTGGCGTGGGTTTGGCCGACTATCGTCTCCTCGGATCGGCGATGCCACCCCAACGTTTGCAAACGCAAATGAACACGGAGTATTCTAGATCTTTGAACGGCACGTTGGAGAATATAGATAGTGATGGCACTACATACGCGAGCGTCTTAAGGCAAAACACGCCAAAACCTGAGGAAGAGAAAGGCGATTCAATAGCTGTACTTAGAGATTACGGAAATAGCAAAACTCAACATGGTCTATATCATTATTTCAACTAAGCTTGAAGGTGTAAGTTAAATGTTTTAGAATTTGATTTCGGAATCGAGTCAGTTCACTCTTAACAGGTAATCTGGACGACGGCTTACTTTGAACATGTAGAATTTAGAGGTGAATGTTAATTTCAGTCGTTTGAAGATTGTGAATATAAATTTGAAAATTAAAAAATAAAATAGTAGTAACATTTATCTGAGTTAATTGGTTAGAATGCAAATATTGAAAATGCATTATTCCTTGTATATGTTTATCGTAAGTCATAACGTATAGTTGTAATTTTAATAAAAGTCAAAAAAATATTACTTTTGTGATATCAGTAATATTAAAAAAAAAAATGAAAAATGGAAAATCCAAAAAGTTTCTTCCCATTAGTTTTAGTTTCAAAAAAAATTTGTACTACATATGTATTACTCACTAGTTTTGACCAACTTTAAATTGGAAATTGATCATTTTAAAGCTCTCTTTGACTTTTTTTTTCACTTGTCTGTGGTAATTTTTTTTATGTGATATATACATAATACTTTTTTTTAATAACATTATATTCAAATCGATTTAGTTGGTCGATAGTGATGTATATGTAAAATTATTTTAATAAATAAATGTAATACTTATATTATTTTATACTGAGAATATATTTAAAATCAATTGTACGTCTTTAAAAACAGAAGCTTAAAATACATAAAAGTTGAGTTGTGTTTATCTTATTCTTTTATTTCAATTATAAAATATCCTAATATATATAAAATAATATATCTTACACATTACTATAAACAAAAATTAGCTATAATAATATCAATAATATAATAATATCAATATTTTTCATAAACAGTCCTAATATTCATATAAAAACACTTTGATTTAATTTCAAACTAATTAAATTAAAACCTTGGCAGACAAACCTTTCCAGCGAAAAGTTCTGATATAACAGTAATCCACAGAGACAACACAAACAAAATATAAGACATGCCGATTTGATGACTATTTGGTAACTGATAACGTTGACCACCAATTTCAACAATACGGAAGCCCATAGGAAAAACTACAGCAGCCATACAAAACAATACCACTGAAATATATAAAAATCTTTAAACACACACCCTTAATGTTTATAAATTATAAATAAATCGTGAAACTTACGGGATGTGAATCCAACCCATCTTGCATAAGGAATAACATTTCTGTCCCAATGGCTGGATACCAAGAGAATAATTGTGGTGGTTATACAAATACATCCCAAGAATATGCATATAAGAGAAATTAGCCATTCGATTTGCAAATCGGGAGCGTAGCATATTTGAGGTCGATTGTACAATGTTACACATGTCCACATTAATCCGAGTCGTGTATCTCCTGCAAAGAATAAAGGATAACTATTTAGGTCCTTTTTTAAACAATCAGTTAGGAGTTAATTAGCAGTAATCATTGGCGATAGCTGTTAAATACGATTTAGTAGTTCTATCATCGATTGAAATAATAGTTTTAGTTATTAAACGGATAGAAGAATATATTTGTTTACCTCCGACATCAGAAACTATCCAATCTGGCATAGCTAAACTACTTATAGCAAATATATCGGCGACTAAAAAGAATATTCCTGAAATTGCAGTTAATCGGTCCATTTTTAAATAGTGTATAAGTAGCCTTTTTGTACATACAGGATCTGAAAAGTTTACACATTCATTTTAATGAATTAACGAAATAATTACTTAGTTTTTCGTTGATTAATAAACTAAACGTACGAAAACTGTATTATTTCATATTTTCTTTAGAAATGGATTCATGTTTTGTGATATTTAATGACTTATTACAAATTCACATCACATGAAAACAACTCGCCCTATCGACTTAAATTTTGACAGCTCTCTGTTATTATCTTAACCAACTTTTTAACAACCTTAACCAATATTTTCAGTTTGAATGAAAAAAAAAACAACAACAACTAAAAACATATAAAAACATATCAAGTTAATTCCAAATAATTCAAACGAAAATAGTATTAATTTTATATTCCAGTATTTAGGGGAATATGGAGGGACTTGATTCCCCCTTTTAGTTTATACCCCAAACTCCCTTTTGTAAAATCTCATTTGAAAAAAAAATGTGTCAATACACTCGAGATCTAATTTGATTTGATTTGACATTATTCTTTTCAAAATACGATTTTCCAAAAGGAAATTAAAGGCGTAAAGCAAAAGGAGAGATCAAGACTCCCAGAAGGATTAAGTCCTCTCATATTTCCTTATAAATTTAATTGAAGACGAGATATTTCAAAAGAAATATTAGAATTATGGATATATAGTAGATTAAATACTATTTTAAAATAAAAGTGAAAAATTGGACATCAAAATTAAAATGTAGGTCTCCATCGTCATGTATGTAGGTTTATTCTCTTTGAAAATAATAATGTTTCATGAAAATCAAATTCATTTTTATGATATTGAATAATGTTACACGATGCTCACAAGCTGAATCGCAAGAACCAACCGTTTGCTTATTCTATGTATGCATTTGATATTTCAGTATTGATTTTCTCTCCTCCTTCAATTTTATACTTTCTTTTGACGTTTGATATTCAAAATCAACCAGAATGAAGCCGAAGAAGTGAATTAACGTAAAATTTCAACTAAAAAATAGCTAATGGTAAATATCTCATATGAAACAATAATATAATTTTGCATTTTTCATGAAAATTTCAAACACCTTACAGGGTTTTCTTCCAAAAGAAATTCAAGAAAGAGCCAAGAATGTCTTCTTCGGGAGCGAACCAAAGGATTTACACACCTTTACCGCAAAACATAACTGATTCAGAATCGGAAGAAGAATTGCACAACTCGTTATCGGTGAAAAAACAAACACAATCATTAGATTTTCAGCGAAAAGAAAAGAACATGAGAAACGGAATGTCTTTCCAACATTTTCCACCTTCTGAAGAAACGGACGATCAGAACGGCTACGTTTTAGGCATGGATTCCATGAATGAAAGTGTGAGCATTTTGCAAGATGAAAAGTTTCCCGAACATATGTCGATATTAAGAAAATTCTTCTTTATCCTTTCTATTTTCGTATGTTTCTTAACGGTCATCACGTTTTTGTGGATTTTGCCATGTTCAGAATTAGGACAGTGTGCAGCTTCGAATAAAGTTAAAGTGAAGAAGTCCAGCTGGGAAAATCCATATCATGAAATTGAATTGAAAGGTGCCATAAACGTTGTAGATGGAGTTCCTGGTAGAGAAAAGAATTTAGTGCTGCTCTATAGAGGAGATGTAATAAATCCAGTGCATCCAGAGGACGTACGTTCTTCTAATGATAATGGTATCATTTTGATCGTTGGAAATTCTGGTAAAGTTGGATGGTTTATTCGTCAACCAAGATTGCCTACTGATGTAGATTGTACTTTAGTGGATGTAGATAGGGATGGAGTTAAAGATTGTATTGTTGTTGGAGAAGAAGGACTTTTCGCAACGTTTAATCCAGTAATGGGTACAATAATTTGGTACTTACATAATCATGATGATAGTAATAAATTGTTCGATGCTGTGGATTTCCCAATAATTTTAATGGATGTAGATGGCGATGGAGTAAATGATATGTTATCTTCTTGTACTCCTTTCGAAAACAACAATCATAATGCACTGATTCTTGTGTCTGGATATCGTGGAAGTGTGATAGGAACGCCTTTGATCATTTCTGAATGTATGTCTATAAATAAATTACAGATTGATAAAGATAGAATCGTAAGTTTTACCTGTAAAAATAACACTAGTATGTCAGAATCGTTAAGAGTGATAACACTAGCAGAACTATTTAAAAGCATCACTAACAAACCATATTCACCTAAATGGGACAGTTGGACTGTGGCTAAGCAGCATCAGATATTCGGACAAAGAAAAGAGACCGAAAACCAGAGAAATGTTTATTCCGTAGAAGGAAGAAAACTCATCGTGGAAAATCAAGGCCATTGTCCTAAAAACTGCAAAGTTACCGTACAATTGATAGACGAAAGAAGCGGAAAAGAAAATATTTCTTGGGAATACAATGCTGCACGTGTTTACGGAATGGTACCGGCCACGTTAATTTTTGATAATATGTTGAAAAATCGTATTGCTGGGTTCGTTTTGAAGTTCTGGCAATGGAACGTAGGTCCCAAAAGTACTAACAGATACGACAGAAATATAGACACAAGCTCTTACGTATTCCAGAAAATTTTCGAAAACGAAAATGTCGAAAGCAACTTTGTGAAGCACAAACGCAACATTTACAACAACAAATACATGAATAACGAAAACATTACAGTCAACCACCTAACGGAAAGAGTAGTATTAGTCACATTTAACGCTACAGATATTCACATTGTTAATGCTAGTCAAAGTGATATAATTCAAATGTGTTATATGGATAAATCTGAAATGGTCTGCCAACCAGATATGAGCTATCAAGAAAATTCTCTGTTGATAGCAGATTTAGATGGGGATGGATCTCAAGAACTGATAACGTATTTAACCAGTTTTGTATGCACTGAGAAAGCTTCTTTGGAAGAATATCTCAGTGATGTTATCAAATGTGATGTTGAGTGGAAATTGAAATCTACCATCAGAATCGTTCGTCTGGAAGCTGAATTACCAAAACTCTACGAAGCTGTCTCCCATCACTGAAGAGTGCCTAGTCTCGTTAATACTCTCGTCTGTCTTATATATTGTTTTTATTAAATTTTTAGATGTCAGATATAGTAATTTTTAATAAATGTTGAATAAAATATATTACACACGCTGTAAAAAAAGTGCTTTCAAATTGTCTGTGTTGAACGAAGCGAATAACTGATTGGAAATAATCATATTTGGGATCAAAAATGAACACGTGTTTCAATATAGCAAATGTGATATTTTAGTAAGACTTATAGAGTACTTGAAAAATTTGAAAATGAAAATATTTATGTAAATGTGAAAATTAGCGCGAAACAGTACCTTTTCCTTTCCTTTGAATATTTAGGCTTGTCGAATATGAATGTTGATGATTCGACAGTATAAAATGTGATTGTATTCGTTATGATATAATGTTTAAGAAGCGTTTAAAAACTCTGTTCACTTGCACATACTGATAAGATTTCAAATATTTGTAATTGCTGTTTTGAACATATCCCCGTAAATATAGAAAATAACTCATTGTCAGTTTCGAACATCCGATTTCATGTACTCCAATCAAAATTATTGTGTCGTTTTATATTAGAATATGAATGCTTCGATTTTTGATCGTTTCATCGATTTTAATAAAATGTGTTACCACAAATTCAAAATTGAATCTTCATTGCTTTTCACCCACCTTGTTTTCCTGAAGATAATTTTTCTAATTTAAAGTCCCCTAGAGTGATTTTAAAAATGTTTTCGAATCTAATTATAAATAAAAAATTAGCTTATGTATTTTGAAAACGAGATCTAGTAAAAAAGAATAATTCGAAAAATCGATTTTATGAAATCAAACTTCATTTCATAAAACAGATGAATTTTCTTTTTCTCCATAAAAAATGTCCTCTTCGAAGCAACATTTAATAATGAAAATCATGCTGAATAATGGTATAAATATTATTTTAATATGTTTTTTACTCATAATATGTATTCATATTTGGCTTTATAATAAGCCCTATTACGTTTATTAGGTACAAATTAATACAAAACCGAGTTTTATTGTTACAGTAACGAGCAACATGGGAACTATCGAAAAAATATAATAATATTTCATATTTTTTCTAAATATAAACATAAAATCTGCTTGAAAATAAGCCCCAGCAGGTTTTTTTAGTATAAATCAACACAAAACACTCTTCAATTCGTCATACGAAAGGAAAACTACAAAGATTTTCCTAAGTCGATAAAGCAGATTTCTACGCACCGACGAATCGATAAAGCAGTTTCCTATTTTACCCGCGATTGTTGCAGATGGATGACAGTTCGATCTCGCACCAGTAGTGAAGGTTAGCGTTCGGCTTCATACAATGGTATATCATTCGAAGCGGTAGTTTCCGTTATTAACGGACTTTAAACGGACTTTACCGGCATTAACGACCTACCGGATATTCGGATATTCGTATATCAACGCGTCTGTCCAAAAGGGAGCGTTCACCTGTCAACCGCGAGTCTCAACATGGATGAGGAGCAGGGTCTTAGAGAATGCGAGGCTTACATCCAAGGAAACAATATTCAGCTATTGCTGAAAGATTGTATAGTACAACTGTGCGTCAATAGACCTACGAATCCTGTCATATTCCTGAGGCAGTATTTTCAACGTCTAGAAAGGGTGAGTTGTTAATTTTTTTTTTAATATTCAATTAAATATTGTTGTTGCACTCTAGAGTGGTCTGTATTGTTGCGTAGATGAAAGTATTCGCGCAATGTTTACTCTGAAGTAGTAGGTTGTATAATTTTTAGTGGCGTCAGCAATTTGACATTTGCAGAATTGTATTATTATAGTTACAACGCTAGGCAGCAGGTGTCGCCGTGTGTATTTTTTACTATTTGACCTATTGAGCGAGTTAATAGATCTGGGTCAATAGAGAAATTAATCATTCAATTTTATGTTCTCTCGTTGCACTCCTAGATTCGTCCTGGAATCTTAATAGAATGGTCAGGTCTTTCCTATTTTCCATTTAGATTTTTTTCATCAGGCTAGGATTCATTTTATTTATTAGAATGTGTGTGCATTTTTATCCTTAGGCATACATAGATACTTATATTCTATTCATTCTATATGTATTCACAAACATAGCTAGATGCTAAAGACATATGTAGATGAACTACACACTGAATGATCACTTCAATTGAAGTAAGAGCTGCTAGAACCCAATAAAAACAACAATAAAATAAAGATTTCTCATTAGTGGACAGTAAACATTATGGTTTATGGTTTGTTTGTATAAATGATTAGATTACTGAGAAACAAATATGTATCTTTGTATTGATGTTTCCATATAGTAATCTATTTATTGAAAAATTGGGTCATCAGAACAAACTTCACATTTATTGTATACTTGTGTCCGAATTCCAGATGTAGTAATTTTTTGATTCAGTATTATCTAATCGTTAATAAACAAGTATTTAGTACCTCTCATAAATGAATCAAACTTACAATTTCTTCTTGAAATTAAAATATGAAATGAAAGTATTATTTATATTATGAAATGCGATAATATCCTTTGATCTATTTATCCATTTTACTGTCGATAGCTGACAAAATTACGAGTCGCACACAAAGTCGGATTAATTCAAACGTGCTAATTTCACCATTGAAACGTTTCCTACAATCATAATATATAATTTTTAGATAAAACCCAATCCATAACTATCCCTCGTCGTTATACCCACTCGTAATCCCTTTCGATAAGAACGAGCGAAAAAAAAGCCATATGTCGATAAGCCATCAGTTCAACTAGAAACGCCGATAATTATTCACGTTTTCCCCGAGGAAAATCGCGGAAAAACCTCAACACTTGCACGTAATGTAACTGAAAGCAACAAAAGTGCCCTTTTTACCTAAAGAAAATGGGAAATTTACTGGAAAAGCCGAGGGAAACACTTCAAAGGGGGAACCTCTCGTTCAGATGGTCGTCCTTCAGAAGGGGGAGGAAATGTAACCAGGTGAGTTTCCTCGGCTTTTTTTCTCTTCTTGGTGGTGGACTATCGCATTTACCACAAACACGAGAGCTAAAGTGGGGTTTGGGCAAACTGTTGAACGTAACGAAGGCAATAAATCTGCGCAACCACCGCTAAGTTGTTCTGCATACTTGTACCGTGTTGGGTTCAGGGGTGGGTTTTAGTTGGGGTGTGATATTTTAATCTTTGGTTTCGAAAAATCTTTAATTTTATTATTACAATCGTTGATTTATGTCAGATTTTTCGATCATTTGTTCAGCTACTTAGTAACGTGTTAACGTTTTTTTTCTATAGAATTTGACACTTAATATACGCGTCGCTAAAATTCAACTTAAATATCAGGTTTAACTTACTTAACCATAATTAAATTTTATGTTCTCTATAAAATTAGAATTTTTTATTACTGACTAATTGCTATTCGTCAGCTAAAATATCAGGCCTAATAAACAAATTTTAGACATTAATGTTATTAACAATTAGTTTTCTCTAGTTTTTAAATGTGCGAGCATCTTTATGATGTCACAAGAATGAAGCAACGAATTGGTATTTTGATATGCAATTAAATCAGATAGAACTTTATAATTTATTATGAATCAAATCGGGTTAGAGTCGAGGTTATTCAATTATTTCATAGATGTAGTGTTGTGATACTTGAATTTAATTAACTAAACATTTTCAACTAAATTTCTTATAGAAAAATCTAACTATAATAATAACTAAATAACTAAATAATCTAAATTTCCCGAAAATTAAATAAAAACACCCACCACTGGTTCGCGTGTTTCACCACCGGCAAAACAATCAACAGAAAACTCTCGCTGAAAACGTGCATATGTGTTTTTAAACGCACTCGTTGTAAGTACATACAACCTATTTTTATTCACCTCGGAAAAGCGATCGCGCGTTTTCCGCCACCGGGCGATTTTAATCGCTGCCCGAATTTCCCCCGCAGAGCCTTGAAACTTCGTTTTATTTTATTTTTCCATCTTTATTTTATTTCATTGTTATTATAATGTTGCAAAGTTTCGCTGATCGAACGAAATTTCGCGTGTGGTTAGATTATTAATCATTTCTCGTTCGCAATTGCACAGTTTAGAATAATTGTAGTCTGTCGTCGATTTTGCCATTGAAACTTCTTTGTTGTTTAGCGATTTTGGTGTAGGTGGATATATTTTTATATAGAAATGATATTCGATGGTTAGTTTATCTTGTTTTGTTATATTTTTGGAATTCATGTTTGGTTAAACGTATCAAATTAGTGTAGATAATTTTTGTTGTGTATTTTTATCGTGGATGGATTATATTTTTTTATCCGTTTCTATGGATATATTAAATCAAACAAAACAAAAATGCAATTTCAAAATACATTGAAAAAACAAAATTCAGATCTGAATCAAGTACAACTCATTCATCTAAGAACTGAATTTTTCTTGAACACATTTTTTTTAATTTTGTACAATTGATTTTACTTACAATTAGAAGTTCAGAAAGGTCAAACTTTATACATTTATATCCTTCAAACGATAAAGGATTTGGGCTCAGCTGGACACCGATGAATTAGACCGATCCGAATGTCCAGATTTCTTTGTAAGGATTTGATCAAGACAGATGGTGTAGTCGTACCTTAACAATTTTACACGAGCTATTTTCGGAAACAATTCACGGTCAAGAAATGAAAGCCTTAGGGTTGAATGAAAAATGCGTAACGATTTTAAAATCACCCTCTAATTATTCAGATCTTCGCGATAAAGAAGTGACCTTTGCGTGCGCGTTCGTGAAAATATAGTGAAAAACCACCATAAAAAAAAGAGTTATCACGTGATATAAGTTATGTTGTTACGTAACACGAATTTTGACAGTTGCTGGGGAGGATTTTGCTGAAATTTATGTGTTCAGGTGTGAATGTGCCATTACAACTGTTTCGATTAAGGTTGCGGGCGAATTGGATCAGGTTCTTCAGGATGTTCTGAGGTTTAAAGGGTACGAAATTAAGTGTTATTTCCATGGTAGATTTATGGTTATGTAAGGGTCAGTGCAGTGTACCCCCGTAGAACGCGTTTTTTGTATAACACGTTCAAATAAATCTGTGTATTAAATAGCGCAAAGAACGATACTGAAATGTAATGTATTGTAATTCAAAGGATCAAGTTTCGTTTGATGTTATGAAAAGAAAAATATCGATAATGGAAAATGTTTGAACGTTGTTATTTGATGTGAAATGTTAAGTTCAACCTCGTATAAGGAATATTCGGATAACGATGTTCCGAATTTCACGTTATGCAAGGAAACTGTATGTGTGTGTGTATGTCCGTGAAAATTTCATTGAATAATTTTCGTATGTTGTGGTTCGTTGACGTTGTATTAAAGATTCTCAATCTTACATTTTCGTATTGTTATAAATTTTATTTGTTAATTTATTTGAAAACTATTATTTCGTGGATGACGTGAAATTCTGTTCGGTTAAGATTTTCATTTTATATCAGTGTAAAAGTTTCATTGAACCGATATTTTTTTTTCGTCAAAGAAAAATAACCGTTTTCTTTGTCGAAATGTTGTTTTGAAACAATTTAAAATTCTTATTTTGTTTTCAGAAAATATAAATTTGCATCAACGATCATAATGCGCATAATAAGAAGTTTTTCGATTTAAAAAAGTTACAAATATTCAAAGTGAGATAATTAAGTTTCGTTTCGAAATTAAAAACATTCGAATCCTTTCATTAAAATCGCTAGCTGTAAAGTGAGATTCAAGATAAGTTTATTATTCATTAATTATTCTATCATATTTCGATATTATTATCAGCTCGAATATGATTCATACGCTCTATTAAAATGAAAACAAATGCGCTTCCCTATTATATTCACGTCATTGTCCTAACTTGACTCAAATTTCAATGCGATGAAAAATATCATAAAGAAGATATGACATCAGATACTTGCATCAAGTGCAAACAATCACAATCAGTGCGAGTACATATAGCCACATTTTTCAAATAAAAAAACCTAACCTGATTAAATTTTAACGTGCGCAACTTTGGCGGTACTCAAATAAGAAAGTTCTGAAAAAAAAAACATATTTATGAAACACAACAGAGTCAAGTAGAAAATTAAAATTTCTGACACGTTCGATCATCCAAAACGGCGCCGAAAAAGTCATAAATTTTTACTCGCACAACGAACAAAGATAACGCGAAACGAGGCTCCGGGGGGTGGTCGGGTCAGGTGGAGAGGAGTTCAGGGTAGGGTGGGTTTTAGGGACGAGAGCGGATGGCGAATTTCAAGGGCGCGAAACGAGTTGCGCAATATTTTACGTGTGTGTGTATGTTTGTATGTTTTTGTGTTTGCGTCTCGAAATTTTGGAATTTGTTTAGATGTTTCGTTCGGGTGAAATTGTTTCGTTTATGGGTTTCGATTAAACGTTCGGTACATGCGAAGGTTATTAGTTTTTTTTTCGTTCGAGTTTTTCTGTTTTGGATGGTTTTTCTTTTATGTATGGTTGGATTTATTGTTGTTTGTGGGAGTAAGAGGAAATTTTTGAAGGATAAGTGGAAGAATGATGTGAAAATTTATTTTTGAGGTCAGATTATTTTGCCAGTGAATGTTTTTTTTTATTTCGTACAAATTTTGTGTGTGATGATAAAGTGAATCATTTTTGGTGAACGTGAATATAAAATCGAAAGGAAATTTTTATCAAAATATTACATAATTTTTTTTGTGGTTTTCCTTTACTTTTTTTAAATAGCAATTTTCCTGCGTTCAGTTTTTTATAGGTACGAACTAATTTGAAAGAATGACGCGAAATAAAAAAAAACATGTTATTAAGTAGACCTATAAAAGACGATGTATAAAACCCGCCATGAGTGCTCATCGTACATTTCATATTTTATAAGCCCACCAAAAATTTTCCTGGAATCATCATAGATTTAGGCAAACGTATTTTCGAGATTTGCACCGCGCTCTGAGTAAATTTAACAAAAATCTGTCATCAAATGTAATTGAAAATTAACACAGATCTAATTACAAAAATTTAAAACTATATTTTTCTATTCTGAAAAATAAATCACCACGTTCGATAAATCTGACAAATATTGGGAACAGAAAGTTTGGAAAGCTCAGATGTTTCGGGGGGCTCGGGGTGGCGTCGTTTTGCGTGAGCGTGTGACGTCATAGCGCGCCCCGCTGCCGCGCCGCACGGTCCGGAGTCCCGGGGGCGCACGCTCCGTGCCCCGCGCCCCTCGCCCCGCACGCCCCCCTCGCCCCCCGCACGAGTGCGTCTATGGCGACGCGAGCGTTCTCCGCATAGAGAGGTGTCGCCGCGCCGCCCCCGGACATGCTGATCGTAAGGGTTAGTCAGTGTCTACATACTCTAGTCTAGTTCTAGTCTAGTCTAGTCTAGTCTAGTCGGGGTTTGTTTTCGTCGATGGCCGTCTTTTGTTGTTATTTTTGTTTTTTTTTTTTTCGTAGAGGTTATGTTTTGAGGTTTTTTAGAGGTTATGTTTTGAGGGTTCGTTTAGGTTGTGGTTTTATTTGTGTTTCGTTTCGTTATGTTTCGGTTTAATTATTATTTGTTGTTGTTGTTTACGTTGTTTATTCTGAGTGTTTTTGATTCAATTATTTTTTCAAATTAATTAGTTTTATAAATGTTATTGAGGTCTGATCTTTCGATCGTTTATCAAGCTACTTATTGATAGTGACTATTTATAGTTGTTTTTTTCCTATAAAATTTGACTTTGTCATCGCTAACATTCGTTTGAAAAATCTGATATTAAAAAACTTAAACATTGACATGTTTAACAACGAGAATTATTCGATTTCGATGTTTTATTGAAAATTTAATTCAAACTTTAAATTCATACTATTGAATTTAGCCTTTTTTGCAAGATTTTTATACAGATTTCGTCAATCGTTTTATCATTTTGAAATTATTTTGATTGAATTTGTAATGTCATATTGTTCATTTTATTTCGTGGGCTTTTATGCTGCTATTTTATTTCAATTCATTCAAATTTTTCAATCTATATGCAATTCTTGAATTTGTGAAATTTTTTGCAACGAAAGTACGAACTCTTTAAACGGTTTTATTTTCGATCAAGAACATGAGCTTTTTTCGTAAAAGTGTTTAATTATGTAATTTCAAGTTATTTTGACTCTCGTTCGTATAATATTCAGATGATATCACTTGTTAGTGCAATCCATAAAATTTTTCACTGAATCGAAATAAAAAATTCGACTAAGAATTTTTTATATGAAAATCGAAATTTATTCAGAACGTAAAAATTCAAGTTAATTTATAGTAATATGTCCAGTATTACTTCAAAGCACTGAAAATCGCTTATCAAAGGATAGAATTAACTTTCGATTAATCTAATTCGACGTATTCACGATAACCGCTTTCATACACCAAACTATAACCAGCCATGCGCTTCGAACGAATCGCTTTATAATAAGCGTTCCCTTTTCACATTCAATTATTTCCCAGACCACAAGTTTAGCGATTGCTTACAAATTTGATTACACCGACCGACATTATATTACCTACGTCTTTCCGAAACTACACGGTGTGTTGAAAACCGCAAATTTCGCTCCCTAATCGATTCTCCGATTCACCATTTTCCTAAATTATACGTTTCTCCTGTTATAAAAGTATGACAATATTAAAATTTCACAAAGGTCACACAACTCGTAATCTTTTCCTTTTTTTATGTTTTATCATTTTTTTAAGAATAACGATAAATTGAGCGCTTCTTTCTATCTATATGTGCATTAGATAGTGAATGTTTATACGGTTGAATCATTCATGAGTCTAAATTCCAATCTGTTAACGTTTTGTTTGAAATTTGATTTCAAATCATCGATCTCTACATGTCAATAATGAATTATTGTTTAAAACAATCAAAGTTCATTACTACACCTTGATTTTAGGTATAATATCATATGGTTTGTTCAGCAAACAGGCTTTAATAAGCGGCATAGTGTCAGCGAGTTTTAGGGTCGATAAATTTGTTCTCGATGATGGTTATGTTGAAGTGCGTTATAGATGTCACGATTGTGGGTCTTCTTTGTCGTCCATTTAGATCCAGATTAGATTGTGTGCGTGTAATTTGGGTCTATTTACCTGAAAAATTAAATAAAACATAATGCTCGGCTTTGTCGTCGTGAAAATCGTCGCAATTAGAGAAATTTGCATGGAAAAACGGAGCGTCGCTTACTGAAAATTTCCTTCGTTTTCATTCATCGCTATAATCGAATTGTCATTATGTATATTTTCGTGATGGAAAAATGTGACGTTTTATGATTTTACTTCTTTTAAAAACGTCATATCTCATAATTTGATTGTTTCCTGTTTCATTTTTTTTCAGAATGACTAAAGAGTAGTATATTTCAGAATTTCGATTCAAATCTGGGAAAACCAAGTAGTCGTTTGTATAATCTAACTTTATAATAGCGCTATTCTGTGTGTGTATCTGTCTGTCTGTGTGTCTATATAATGATCCAAAACAGCGTTCATATATTCAACGGGTTGATTGCTAGATATGATGAATTCTCAAATGTGTTAAATCCAAAAAGCAGAACCAGATCTTATGTAAAACGATCTGTAGAATAAAAAAACGTGATAGAGACTTAACATTCACTATCGATACATTTCATTCCATGTTCAACTTTTGATCGGCTATCTTTAAAAATCACGTCTTTAAATCATGATGTCCTCAAAAGGAGTGAGTAAAACAATTTATCCAAGTACATACAATAGACGAAGCGTCATCTGAAGCGATTCTCGCAATTTCCAATAAATATAACATTACCATCGGTCTACCGCTCGATTGCGGCCGCAGATACCAATTCGGTTCGTTTTACAAGAGATGTTGACCTTTGGTGCACCGAGCTCGCTTAGACCGTTTGGTCGGTCGTGCTCGTTTAGAAAATGGGTCTGTTCAATGATTTGAATTTATAAGTGCGAAATTGTCGGGTTGAAAAGTTTGGGAAAATTTCGGGTTTTTCATGTGTGACGAATGTGATGAGTAGTTGGGTTGTGGTTATCGATCGTTTCGCTTTGAATGTTTTGTGATTGATTTTTTTTTGATGTTTTATGTAAATGAAAGTTTTTTTTGTTTATAGGAATTATTGTCTTATTGAGGTTTGATCTTTCGAAAATGTAGTTAACTTTTTGATCATAGTTGAGCGTTGTTTTATCTATAGAATTTAGTATTTAGGATCAACGATTATTGCTAACGAATTTCTAATTTTAAATTGAAAAGATAGGATTCAATAATTGATTAGTGTAACTATTGGTTGATGTCAAATTCTATAGAAAATAAGTTTAACTATACTTAAATAGTTCGGCCATTAAATTAAATATTCAGACCTATAAATTGTCTGTTAACAATTGGTTAGCATTAATATGCAGCTGTCAATTTTTATAAGGAAAAAATGTTTTATTTCACTTAAATACTTCAATCAATGATCGAAAAACGTAAATAAAGAAATTTTATATTTAACAATCGCCAAATAAAGCACTGAATGCAAGTGATTAATTTAAAATTTCGAATATTTTCCTCATTGTTTCGCTGACGCATCGCGTATAAATAAGCGAACTCGCGATCCGTTTCCTATATAAAACGACTCCAAAAAAACTCAAAACTAAAAAAACCTCAAACTCGTCCGTTCTTTTTATACATTTTGCAAAAATGGACCTATCGTTTCGTGCACTCGGACCGTGCACACGTTCAAGACCAACTTCCCAGATAAGTGAACGGTCGTCCGAAATAATCTGCACGTGACATGTCCGTGTGCTAGATTTCCAAATAGAAAAATGTGCTTTGGAAAAAAAGAGAAATATGTATTATGTGTTATAGTGTCGTGTTCTTCGAGTTTTGCTCTTGTGTTGTATGTATGTAGATTCGCGATGATGTGTCGTCGTTGTCTTTGCGGCGAAGTTGCGTTATCTTGTGGACGTCTCGTGCAGATAAGGGGTTTTTCGGGGATTCATGAAAATCGCATAGTTCATGGGAATAGATTCATTTTAATATATATATATATATTTCAATCACATGTGTTAAATATAAAAGTATATTTAATAAATAACAATACAACAATATCGTTCACAATATAATATAATGTGTTCATGGAAAACTTTTGCATGACTGAGGTTCTAATCTAACATTTTTTTTTCTCAATCTTGATAAAACACATTCTACACAATGTCTTTAATGATCTCATACAGTTTCTAATTCTGCACATTATTTCTTTATTTTGTTATAAATTCGACAGTTTTGACTAAAAATATTTACATTTATTGTGATATCGTATAATATCATTTTGTCATGACAATACAATCTTATAGAATGTCAACACAATTAAAATTATTTCAAGGGAAAAAGAGATCCATAAAAATAATTTTAATCCACCTATATATTAATAGTAACATGAATTATATTCTAATATACATACTTCAACTTGGTCATATCGAAACTAAACATATAATATGTATACATATATAATATTCGTAAATACACACCAATAGGTTGTGTCAATAAAAAGGATTAGGACAGTCGAATTTAATAAACTCTATAATTAATTTGACTTATTGAATGCATCATATAATGTACTATGTATAATTTTTATTATCAGTTGAATTTTTTTTTTTCATTTTTGTTTATTGTACTGCGAATATATTCGATTTTCATCAAATCAATACCAATTTTCATAAAACTCCGCGATCGGTCAGAGATCAATACGAAACTCAAGTAAATCACCTAAAAATATTCTCGAAGAAATGTGGCATCGTTACACCTGTATGCAATAAACGTAACCCAGTCGTCGAATAATTCAACACACTCATGGTGGGCAATACAAAAGCCCTAGCCAAGAATCGACCGAAGAAGCACTACAAATTCTCGAGTGTTGAGACAGGACAGGAAAAATTGGCGAGCGCGGAGTATTCGCCATTAAGGCACTCCGCCTATGTACTCTGGTTTCCATAGCTGATGAGAGAAGAAGTTGCTCACTATGTCGACGTCCCTGTCCTGATCTTGCGGCAAGTAAGGCTTCGGAGGCGTCCCCTTAGGGAACACTGGCATGCACGTAACGGAAGCCGGAAGCACCAGTCCTACGGGAAGTAAGGTCTTTGGATTTACAGGATACGAGAACTTTTGGGCTTGACTCGCTTGTTCCGCCATCCATTCTCTGACGTCTCGCATCACGTCTTCCAAATCGCATTCTCTATCGTTGTCTGTGTCCATGACTTCCTCATCTTCGTCCCAATTGTACTTTTTTCTGATCTCTTGCTCGATGACTAGGTTCGCGTGAGACGGCAGCGGTTTGCTGCACTTGACATTTTTTTGCAATCGCCTCGTTTGTCTGGTGATGATCACCCGCTTCTCGCTCATCAGATGAATGGTGACGAACGCCCTCAAGCACACTTCCACATGATCCCAATTGGGATCCACCACCACCTCCTTTTCCAGACAACTCGGATCGACGCCGATCCAAGGATTAGCCCTGAAATTGGTAGCCATCGGATGCTCCCCCAGATGCGCGGCCATCAACAGCTTCAGATCCTCCTTCTGCTTAGCCTGCCTCTTGAGGTCCTCCTCGGAGACCATCGGCACGTAATATCTAAACCCTGTTTGCCGAAATCTCCTCCCGGGATTCGTGGCTTTGACGTCGATCGGAACGCACTGCTTCGACTTGAATTGGATCAAGCTAGCCAAATACTTGTACTGCTGATTCCTCTCATGAATACCCTTGAAATACACGCTCACCCTCTTAATCAGTTCGGACGTAACTCGCTCAGTACATTTCTGTTGGCAGGTGCATAGCTTTTCCGGAATAACAATCGGCTCGGCATCTGCAAACACAAAAACAATCTAAATTCGCCTTTTTTGATTTCGCGATCCACATAAAACAGGTTAGACTATCCGCTCGACCGAGCAATGACGACATTTCGGCGGGATTTACAAAACTGACCAAAACGACGACTCGAACGTCACGTTTCATAGAACGTGAAACGCGCATACAAAATCGAAACCGAATAAATGCATCCGATCGAGATGCAAATGAAAATCCACGACTCTGACGACGACTGGATAACGAATCCTTTGTTCCGTTACATACTTATTTTTTTCAAACGGGGCGCGTTTTCCCCGATGAATCACCCGAGGCTATACAGACGAAGCTATATAGACTTATTACACGTACAATACAAATACATAGAGAAGGAAACGTCGGTACTTTTTTTTTCCTTCACCAGGATTCGCACAACACACCCGAAAGTATCGATTGGACACGAGACGTTCGGTTTTCGCGCACACGCACACACAGACAATTTTTTCATCGCACTTTTTTTTTCACGAATCGAAAGTCCGTCCCACTTAATCCAAAACTAACTGTACTTACCAAAAAAATACATTAAAATCAATATAAAAAATATTAATTAAATTAAACACCAATTAATAATACCTTTGAGAGGAGCCCGCAGGATAGCGGGGGCTGCGATCGAGGGCGGAGGCGCCGCCTGAGCGACGACCGTCTTCTGCTTCAAAGTTATCCCGGGCGGCAGCAGCGGCAGTAATGCTGCCAAATGAGAAGCAGCCGATATCGGGGGACGATGGCCAGGGTCCGGTGCTTCCATGTTTTGTGCGCGCCGCGTAGACGCGGCCACAGCTGATCGCGGCCGCCGCGCCACTGCGGCGCGAATGCAAAACGCGTTCGGCCCAGGGCCGAGTTGCGAAATTCGGCACACAGATGGCTCTCGGTGGCGTCGCCCGGGTTTTTCTCCGGGTTTTCCTCGATTGTGGTGGGGGGTGTGTTTTTATGCGTGTGTGTTTTGTTTTTTGATAGGGTGTTTGTTTGTGTGTAGGTTTGGTTCGGTGTGTGTGTGTGTTTTTTTTGTGTGGATTTCGCTTGTTTTAGGAAATTTTCGTTTGAAGGATTTTTTTTATTTATCAATATCTTTTGCTTTTTTTCACTTAAATTAGCAACTATTGTGCAATAGTTTAATTTTTTTCCTAACAAATATAAAACAAGGAAAAATTTGTCGCACTCACAAAGTAAATATTATTTAATCATGTATGCAAAATCTATCACTGTATGTGATTGAACTTTTTCGCTTCAGGCATAAGTATTGTTGAAAATATCGAAAATTATTTTCTCGGAGTATCTTGAAATGTTCTAATATATTTTTTTAAATATTGTCATTTCCTAGGATGGAAATTACAAGTGAACGTTTTTCATTTCAAACTAGACTAGATAGAAATCATTTCCTTTTTCGTTCTAAATGCGAGTACAAAAGTGAGAACTGCAATATTTTCTTATAAGATAAAAGAAAATCGTTCCTCCGCGTTCGTTAATCATATTTTTGAATAAATGTTTAAAAATTGCAATGACTTATTTATTAATTAGTCAGTTATAAATATCTATCGCACCTTGTGCGTCATTTTCGTCAAACGAGTTTTCATAAATCATTAGTATTGATTTCATATAGGATTTCGCAGAATTCTCGTATCCAATTTTCCGACTCGGCCAAGAATCAAATTAGAAACATCCTATTGGATTTTCGGGAAAACTATTTCGTGCCGTTTCAAAATAATCCGATTGTAGCATCCAATCATTTTTCTTAATCGAATTTCCTCTTAAGTTTCGCACACGAGTTTTGTCCAACTTTTCCACAATTTTCTTTCCATCAGACCGATATTTCTAACATGATTGATCGATGATGTTTACAAGTACAAATTGACAGTTCGCCTCTCTGCAAATAAATCGTCTTTCGATTTATCAGAACTATCCGAGAATTGTATCCAACGCAGAATGAAAAGGGTAGATTGATTTATCGAATGAGCATTTCGCGTTCTGTCTAATATCGATAGAACGAAGCTAATAATATGTGCTCAGCAGATTAATTCGAGATAAGACGATTCGTTTAGCTAAAAAATAGAATCTAATTTTCTATAGATATTATGGTTAAATATGGTCTTTGAAGTTCTGAGACGTCATAAAAGAAAAAGATGAATAACCTATCAAGAACGTCTTAAAACTTCTGAGACGCGTTCTTTGCACTCGCACACAAATAATTGAATATCTTGTCTCTCTTTCTTTTATAACTTCTCAGTACTTCGTGTTTCGTCCTATTATTTTCTTAGAATTTCCATCTAATTTCCTATCCGCTGTTAATAATTTCGCGAACGATCTTCGATTCGAAGCCACACCGACGATTTTTCTATTTTTCGATCATCTCTCAGATATCTAAAAGCGAATTTTCCCGACGTCACATCCTCGATAGAATTCCGTATTTACACGACCGGAGATGAGGCTTTTAAATTAAACAGAGGAGTTGACACACATCCACACATTCACATATACAGTACATTCTATCAAACGAATTGCGTTTATACCATTCACGTTTGAAACGCTTGAAGTTTATTCCCGGAAACCTGTCTCGTGTCCAAAGCTATTTTTCTATTCGAAGATCTGCAATGAAGCTAATAGAATGTATGACGTGTTTGAATTCGCCGAAATTTTTTTTTATATTGAATTATATAAATGGCCAATTTTGTATAATGTACATGTAAATATCGAAGGCTGTGGTGTTTTCGCGGATATAAATATTTTTTTGCTCCTTGTGAGGATTCTGTTCGCGTTCGAAATTCGGCATATCGTTTTGTTATCGTATATCTTATTACAAATATTTTCGAGTGTGGGCGCACTTGTGTTCTGAAAATACGCTTTTTATTCTCCTTTTGCGGTTTTTCATTGAAAACTCTCCGTTTTTTGACTCCCACACTGTCGAGTGCCTGAGGGAGTCGAAAGTGCTATTTTGGAGATTTGTCAAAAATAATTTATCCACAGGTGGAGAGAGAAATCTGCGTCCGGAAGCTTAGGAGATTTAAATCCACTTTGAATACAAAATTGCTTTCGTGACATTTTTTTTTTCGTATTATGATACTTTGTAAGGTTGAAAATGCTTGATTTATATTGATATCCTTTTGAATGTTTGTACACTTTTGTTATATTAATTTGTACCTCGATGAGAAGTCGACCGATTTTCTTAAAAATAAACTAGACTTCCACAAAGATAATTGCAATTGAATCTTTCTGTAAAAATAATCCACCCAGATCTAAGACAGTTGATCTCAAACTTTTTTACATAAATTTTTAAATATTAAAAATCACTTTGGTTATTTTATTCCATCCTATTGATGCAACATTCGATGAAGTAAATTAGACTAGGTTGAGTAATGTTATGAATTTGTTTATGTTAGGTTAGATTGTGTTACGTTTGAGGCTTGGTTCATTCAAGTATTATACATAAAATGTAACTATATATATTCTGTGTGTCTGAGTGTCCGTGTTACGCTCCAAAACTGCGTTAATATATTCAACGCGAGTAATTAATAAGTATCATAATTTAATTTGGTACTTTTGGAGCAGCTCACCGGACATTCTATCTTACCTAACTTATCCCGAAATATAATCCGATTTAACCTAAGTTAACCTTATCCCAATGATTCACTACAAATACATTTATTTCTACCTAACAATCACAAAATTATTTTCACATATCTAACCCTTAACTCATCTAACCCAACCCCATATAAAGAACTACCGATCTTCACAACCCACATACCCAAACATTTACCCCAGACCGAAAACATCCTAACGCAAACTTCCCCGAACGTTTTCGTAACCTTTGAATTTTCCCGGGAAATCCTCACACGAGCACAAGCGAATATCGCCCATACGAAAATCGACCGGTTTCCATCCACGTGCCGCCAACAGGTGTCAGGTCGATAAGGTTCATTTTGGCGCAAAAGTGGCACAAAGCCGGCGACCGAACCACCAGTCCGTGGCGGACTCTGGAACGGTTCGCTCGTGTGTACAGTCGTGTCTCGATTGTCGATTATTTCCAATACAAGTTCATTGGAGAGTGTTTTAATTGTGTTTTTAGACTCTTATTGAAACTGTGTTCTAATTGACGGTCTTTGAGATAAATGTGATCCACGTGCTTTAAGTGCGAGATAGGTTTTTGCTCGTTTGTTTGTTGATACGTTTTGTTTGCTGTCCGCGATGGCTACTAAGGTAAATATGTTACTTTTTTCGTTTTCGTATTGAATTTTGAACGTAGGTGGATGATTTGAGTTTGAAACATTTTATTGTTAACTCACATAACCGGATTCTATATGACGACTGAAAAGGGCAAGAAGTTTAAGTGACTTTGCGGTGATTTCGATAAAAGTATGTTCAAAGATGACCATGTATTAGGAGAAGATCGACTGATTTGATGATATATCTTGGCACACGTTCCGAATTCGTTTATATCCTTTTGTCACCAAATAAATGAGTGTGCATAGAAGTGATTAATGTGCATAACTCAATTTCGGCAAAAATGTCACTTGTACCCTTTGACCTTTTCGATCGTCATATATGTAGATATTCTCAAAATTAAAGCCAAATCTTTTAGTCATTCGTATGTTGAACTAACTTACATCTCTTATCGTCGAATTATTTAGCCTAAAAAAACATTTCGATTCGAACATTGACATTAATCAAATCGATAATTATAATTGCACGAAACGATAAGAATGCGATCGTTTTACAAACGTAATTAATTCATTTCGCTTTTTCGATTATTAATCGACATTCACGAAGAGTGCACGATCCCCGCGTAACGCGATAGTGCCCGACGCTTCTGCACATAATATTCCGACGCTAATTTCGTTATTGTAATTATATTCATCGGTGATTTATGATAGAGTAGTCGTTGCCGACGGTCTATTTTCGCCTGGTCACCCAGCATCGTTTCGGTATGTGATAATCCGAAAATAAAACGCTCTTGGATGATATTAAATAAAATATCAAAAACTCAAAAAGCTCGATTTGAACTAGATTCACATCACACATTCTAAACGCATTAAATACTGCAGAGAAACCATAGAAATGTCAAATCTTTTCAACCGGAATGTGGGAAAATATATTTTTATAATTGGTATGTTTCTTCCGAAAAATCTGTATTGTGAGAATATCTTTGTATGACGAGCGCTGGAACAAAATCGCTACGATAAAAGGTCGCGTGTCATCCGTCGATTTAATTACTAACGTCTTATTAATTGCGTTATGTGTGTAGTTTCAGCGATAGTTCACTAATCTCGTTTTAATTTGTCTAGAAATTCGCTTATTGACGCGCGTTAACGTCAAATTAGCGAACGAGTTAATATAATTAACTTACGTATTGTACACGTGGACTTCGGTAAGGTTTCTCTTATTTAGTAAGCAATTATCTCGTAATCCGTTTCATTAAGCCGACGTAATATTTTCTGCGTTGTACGAGAGTTTGCCTCTTTTTTTTCAGATTTTTTTTCTTCATAACGTCTGTTATAATTTCGGCTGAAAATAAATACGAACGAAAAGCAAAAGAGCTATCGCGTTATTTGAAATGTTCAGAGCTAAACGTGACTAACTGTTAAGCAAGAATTCGAAAAAAGTAGATGAAATCATTTGATTTGTATTTCAAAATTCCATTTTTCTAAAATTACAAATATGAATTTTGTTTATTATATGCGATTCAGATGTGGTTAATTCATATGTATTAGAGTACAGATTTATTCAAAATGTCTTTGGAAGTAAACAATTTATTATTCGGTGGCCAAACAAGTTTTTCCATTTAATGGTATTTATCTTTATTATTCGGTAAAGACATTTCACACATAGAAAGTAATGACTATACCAAGTGCTTTGACATTTAAAAGCCGGTATTTTCATTGCTCTAGTTAACTCACTAGAGAGTTTCAGTCAGTCTTTTAGCTATAAACTATCGAAAATCCGCAGAATAGAAAAGGATTTTCACAGTTCGTACATAAAAGAATAAGTGTATATCTCTGATTAGTTAATTAGAACAGTGAAAAGACGGGTCCTTAATCTCATTTTTGCCAAAAAGTGGAGTTAATCACGTTCAGTTCTGAATGTCTCGTTTCGCTATCGGATCACGTAGACGTTTCTTCGTTTAATAAGGAATTTTCTTGAATGAATCCCATCTGATTCGATCAATTAGTTCGCTTCGCTTGATATAATAACGCGTTTCGTATGCGAAGGCTTCGAAGGAATCCCACGGCGCTTTGTTTTTATCTCGCGTATAATAATTCGGCTGTTTACCGAAAAAGCGAAAGTTAGAAGGATCTTTTCGCCGTGTTATTAAATCCGAATATTGTTTGAGGATTCGGAAAATTCGACCGATCCTCTGTGACTTTTATTGTGAGCAATTTTAACGCGCGAACGCACAACAAAAGGTTGTTACGCAGAGGGAAAATATAAGGCGAAAAGCGCGCTTCAGTCTCTGCATTATTATTTTAGAGTTTTTGAACGTGTATAATTTCGTATTTCGGGACGTATCGTAAAATTTAAGCGTCGTAAGCGCGTGCAATTTTGTCGCGAGCCCCGTCCGCGAAATTATTTCATAATGCGGATTAAAATATCAGTTAAGCTAGCGTCGGGCGTAAAAACGGATCATCGTTTTAAACGGGTAAATTTATTTATCATTAAATCCGGAAAAAAACTCGAATTTGAAGAGTCCTTTTCAGTGCATAAAATCTACTGTTTGAAAAAATCGTTTGAAATGTCCGACACTTTTCATGTGTGAAATATATTTCTTGAATAAGAAAGACATTATAACGGTGTTCAAATTGCCATAGAAGTGAATTGTATGAAACCTGATGAATAAGACACAACTATATGACGATACAACTATCTTTTTCCCAATCAGAAAGGATGGTTTATCGCTGTATGTCTTGTTCATCAGTTTTTGTATCGTTCGATTCGCTTGCAATTCGAATTGACCACAAATAACAAAAAATGTTCGGTCATCGAATCATAAATCATTTATTACAATACTTAAATCTAATTAAATGAAATTTGTTTGTTTATAATTTCGATAAATGAAGAGAATTTCGACATGTTTCATCGTATTTCTCGCCATTTTGTCGAAGTTAATCACTCGAATAGGTTTTCGCTTACTCGTTCTTCGGGACGGTTATTCCACATCGAATGGAATACTCCATTGAATACGCTGGATTGTGAAAGCTTCATTATATCTTTCCTTATGCCGACAATGGATTGACATTGAAAAATCCATTATGGGTATGTCGAGTCCCACGCCTTCTTCGCCAACAAGGGCACATGTGTCGCCCGATGAAATATGTACATAATTTTCCTTTTGCTACGAAATTGATATAAAATGCATGAATCTTCGTTTGTTTTATTATTTTCACGAATGACTATAAAGCCTCGTAACAAAAAGAGCTAGTCTTTATGTCGATATCCTTCATATTTATTTTCAATCATTTATGTGCAGCGATTTAATGTCTATGAAAATTTTTATACTGTATTATTTTTATATCGAACATATATTTTAGTCACGTTCGATGTATTGAAAAATCGTATACGTTGCGTTCGATTACTTTTCGATCACAGTTGTAATGTAACTGTCAATCTTACATAACTCGTTTCGATGTTTACTAGTATACATTGTAAAGCAAATATAATACATACACACTTATTTTATATTAAAACTATATATAAAACCGACATTGATTGCCGTTTTAAACGACAGAATTATAATCGGGATGCTAATGAAATATTAACGCCGATTATTTCGAACATTCGCAAATTGAGCACACAGTGCGACAAACACGCGAATGTTTGATCAATAAGGTTAAATTTATTCAATTTCCCGCTTTGGTTGTGCAAATTGTGTCGCATTTAAACCGAACCAACTGATGATTCCATTTATGTCCAGTTAATTATCGCTCCATTCAACCGCGACTAGGAAATGTCCGTCAAAACAACCGGATTATGTTCCGTTAATTTCTCATATTGCGCAACGTGAAAAATAATAGATTTGGAGTATTTTCCGTAAGCTAATAATAAATGTTTAAGCCCGGTATCGAATCCAGATTATGCGAGTGAAGCCGGATTAGTGTGTTGTATTTTTTTTTGAAAATTTTGTTTTTATATTGTACCTACAGTGTTATGAGAAAATCTGGACACTTAAAAAAAGGAAAAATATTGTATTTTTTTTAATAATTTGTGATCACGTAAGATTCTTAATGTTGAATTTTGCTCCAACGTTTGGAGTGATTTTCATGGAAAAATTCGATTGAATGAAAATATTACTCGGAAAAGGTTATTATGCAACAGTTGTTGGAGTGTATAAAAATAATGTTTTATTGTTAATTCTACGTTTCGAAGAATCGAGATATTGAAATATCTAATAAAATATTAATTTCATACAACCCAATAATAAATCTCTTCTGAGTAATGTTTCCGTTTAATTGAATTTTTTCATGAAATTCATTTCAAGTTAAACGCAACATGAAAATAATAATCGCACTCGCTCAGTTTTCAAATTATGAATGAAACTACTTTATTTAATGTAATTTTTTTGAAAAAATGCAATATTTATCTTTATCGAAAATTTTCTGAATTCCTCACAACACTGTATAACATTCAATTACGGAGATTTGTACGATGCAATTGTGCAATGTTACTGTCCGACTTTCTTTGTATTGCAATTCTCATGTCCTCTCTGTTATAATGGGATAACGAAATAGCACAGCTGCATTGTCAGATTACTCTTTTGGTTATCGTTGCGAAATTTTATTATTCAATCTTTGCGAACTGTCAGGTCTCGTGTTGTACGTACTTGTGATATTTTTCGTCTAGCGAAAAAAAAATGCTTATTTCGTCACATGAAAGTATTTTTTTGTGTGTGTCGAATCGGATTCGTGTCTTATCTCGTTTCGAAGCTGAAATAATGTGCGACTTCGTCAAATAATTTTCGATTTTATTACAAAAGAAGAAGTATCGGCTTTTCACTTATCTCGTGGAAAATCGTTCACGTCTCGATTAGGGCTGTCGTTTTGTCAAAAATAAAATTTGATTGAATTCAAAACTAGATTTGAATATCGATCGATCAATCAACAGTTCGATATCAGTATCTATTATAATATTATCATTAGATAACGAATGCTTATATTAAATTTTTATTTAGATAACAGACCCAGTTTCCAATTTTAGCTGTGAAAATTCAACAAAAAATGCGGAAAAATCCATCTTCACAACCCTGCTATTTCTCAGTAGCCAAGTTTTCCTGTCTTCTTTTTCAGCGAAGGGAAAAAAGTATGAAAAGAGGAACACTTGTCGCCTCACTTCAATTATGCTGGCTAAAGGATGCTGTTCTCGAGAACGTGACGTTATATACGAAATATATTGAAAATAACACATGCGTGTTATTTGCGTTATTCGCACATTCAATTTATCACCGATTCCGATTTATACGCAGATCGTTATGCTGCGGTTTATGAAAATCGCATTAGCTTTGAAAATTTCCACAACAGGCTGCGCTTTACGAGCTTTTCCTCTATAACGTTTCATTTATTTATTTAATATGATTTACGTCGTCCTTATTGAGCTCGTTAATCATTCTTTTTGGCTTCAATTAGTTTCATTCTGCGGATTCGAGAACGTGTTGTGCTTAGCGGTTAATACGTTCACGTATTTAAAAGTCGCGTGCTCGTAGCGTTTCCCTTATCTTGTTTTCATACACTGAAAATATCGTTTATTGTTTGCTTTACGTTCGTTTCACCACACATTGGAATTTTTTTGTTATTCAAAAGTTCAAAGGTTTCATCGCCAGCACGAAACGCTCATTCGATTCATACTATTTGCACAAATTTCTGATTAGACGATTATTTCCGATCAAATATTCGCACTTGCGAGCGAAATTGAAATCTTCGAGAAGGGCACTCGAATCGATCGCACTTTGGTAAACGTGAATGGGTTTTGGCAGAGCTTTCGTGACGTCTTCTTCGTTCCGATCTAAAATTGTGAACGTGTGACAAACGGCACACTCGTTGTATGAGAACGCAAATAGTTCGGATTATGAAACTGTTCCTATACCGAGCGGTCGTTGGTCGTCTCGAAGATTTGCCACATTTAAGACGAAATGTCTAATCGTTTTGTTTGTTTTGTTCTCAGGTAAGCGACTTCTCGACTTCTTGCCGTATGTAAGTTTTATTGATTCACGGAGGATATGAAGAAATTTGTGAAATTTAAAACTTTTAGTAATCTTTTTCACACGGATATTTCAGATTGACTCCGATAATAATAAATGATACTCACGAACAGAACTTTCCAATGATATAAGTTTAATTGCTGTTGATCGCCGGGTAAGCTACTCGTACATTTTTGCCCGCTCTTCTTCTAAAATTTGAATGGCTTGCTTCTATTTTTCTTTTATGACGTCTCAGAACGGTGTATTTCCGCCTTTAATCTCGTTCCGCGTTTATTATATACCGTTCAATATATTTCCCTCACTATGAGGACATTCGACGTCAATTTCGATCAAGCGTCGTACGAACGAAAAAAAAAACATAGATAAAACGAAAGGAAAAATAAAACGATATCCATCGAAGATTTTCGCGTTGTTCGTCCATTATGTTTATGACTTTGATGGGATTCGTGCGAACGTCACATAAAATGCCACAATGACACATTTCGCAATATTTCCACCGTAGTATTTTCCCTTTTTTGCCACCTTCGAAGTTTCCTCGCACGGAGACACAATGTCCAAGTTTCGTCGTCGTAAATTCGTAATCAAAGGATATTTCCGCGAAAGTCCTCGAAATTTTACGCGTTTTGAACTTTTTCGGCAAACACAACTCGATTACGACAGTGAAATTACGCCCCGACGCCCTTAACGACTGTCTCCTCTCTCTCGATCGGCGTTTTTCATTAAAAACTTCTTAAAATCTTAACGAAGGCTTTAATAATTGATTAGGCTTTGCGACGCCTTTATATCTCCACGTTTTATTTTTTTCATTTTTGTTATTTTCGTTTTGTCGCCGAAGTTTGACTTTGAATCCGTGAGCCGCTTTGATCGAGTGTATTTGATCTTAAATTTTGAGTTTGTGTACACAAAAGGTTTTTTTCAAGTCGAAGGTAGTGTGATAGTGAAAGTGTTTTTTTTTTTCAGATTTGATTTTTCTTTTTAAATTCGGATTTGAATGTCTGGGATTTTCTTTTGTGGCGTATTTTCGTCATGCGGGCTGCTTATGTGCGATTTTTGAATAAGGTCGTGCTGTTGACAGTCGTGGAATTAAACTGGAAATTGTTGAAAGTTCGTATCGGTCGTTTGTGATCTTGGTTTGAAAGGGTTAATTTACTTTTTGTCGTGATATTCTGCAGTTATTATTTTTTCGAATGTATGTAAATTGTTCTTTCATAGTGTTTAGCTTTAATTTTGTTCTAGAAAGAAAATTGTATGCTTTCTTACTTTGAAATTTTCTATTTTTATAAGTTTTTATATCGATATTCGTTTGTTATATTCGAAATAATTATCAATTTTGTACCGTCTTTGAATTAATGGCGGGTCATTCAATTCCCTGAATATTTTCTTATCTCATTTTATGTCCGACTCTAAATTGAGTTTATATCGTAAAATGGAATTCATCTAATTTATCGAGTTCGCATCTTAATTTTCTTTAAATAAAACATTTTTCGCCTCTCCTCCCGATTATTTTTCTTTCGAAGATTCGTCCGCTTCGTTTATTTTTCACGTTCAAATTACCATTTCAAAAATTTCACCTTAACACATAATAAAAATATTCAAATTTTCACATTGAAAATTTTCAAATCACTTTTATTTTTCGATTTTCGTTCTTACCATGAGTAGATAACTTTGTTCATTTTTATCGGAAGTCCATCATTTATGTATCAATTCTTCGGTCAAGTCTCGGTTGTCTCATCGCTTAACGACTCAACGCAAATACCTTAACGACCCAATTTCGTTAAGAGGTCCTTCCTACTTTGCTCTTCGTAATCGCGATCCGCAGATCCTCGCGAATTTTCAGTTTTGCGAAATATTTTCTCGTTTGCATTATTTTGATATATTGCGAGCTTGAATATTTCTTTCCTTATCGCATTTTTAATATTCATTATTCGACGTGTTAGCGTGTAATAAATCTCTTTCAGCTTTAATGTAAAGCTCGAATCGTTGCCTCGATTTCAGTCGAGTAATTTTACACGAAAAATGCATTAGGATCCGTCCTGATCGATTCTACATATTAGCACATTTTCGGCTTTTCTTACTTTCTTTTATTATTCATTAAAGGTCATGTCGTATAAAAATATGTGTGTGTGTTCTAAATTGCGCTTATCCGAATCAAACTTTTCCTATCAAAACATGTGTGTATCGAGAAAAACACTCTCCAACTCGGCATGTTTTCATATGTAATAATACACGTGTACGTTTTTACTTGAGTTAGTCGAAAGATAACTTGTGAGAGTTTTGATAGAATTCGACAGTAAAAACTTCTTTTATGAAAATGAAACTGTATTTTTTTTATGTCGCAAAGTTCTGCGAACGAATATGAGAAACAACAGACACATCATAGGTTTTTATTATTTTCTTTACCTTAACGCTAACTGAAAAAGTTAACGCTGTAACGAATGTCGTTATACTGTTGAACAACTAGCAAATTTTCTTCTTCTATTGATATTCCGATAAATATACAGTGTGACAACTCTTATTAATTTTGTTTCATCTGATATATTTTCATCGATCGCTATAAATAAAATGGACTTCATTTGCTCATTATTCAATATTATATTATATTTTTCACACATTGTTGTCAATTTTCAAAGTGGTGACATCGAAATATACGCACCCATAACGTTGACGTAGGTCTTCGTCGTTGAACTGTCAAAAAATGAATTGCCTCATCAATTCTATCATTTTGTGGATAGTGAAAATGAAATATTTTCGACATAAAAAGCTCATAAGCATCCACATATATTTGGTTCCTATTATTCAAAAATTTTATTAAAGTATGTGCTATTCGCCTTATTGGGGAGGTTTTAATGGTGTTTCTTCTCTAATGGTGGTTCTACGGAAGTTACTTCTCACAGTCGATAAGGATCTGGTTACAGAATCTTCAGAAATGGATTTTTAATCGAGTTGGAATGTCTATCTGACATAAATAACGTTTATTATTTTATGAATTTGCACGCGAATGTTAAGCAAGTCGTGAATATCAGATGGCGTGTTGTAAACTTTTTGTTTCACCTTAAACATAATGGACATTGAAATTTAAAGCAAATATGCATAAATTTTATTGCACGAAACGAAAGTATAGTTATTTTTGATTTTTTTTTTTAACAGATAAAGTATTTCAAACGCGTCGTTGTTTTCAAGTCTTCTACTTTTGTTAAATTATTTTTTGGCTCGTTTTCATCTTTTATTTTCAAAGAAATAATATATAATATTTTTAGTGCCATACATAAATCTTTATATTTTTATACAATAATGAGTGTGACACATTCGCGTTTCATAAATGCACGAGTTTCACGATACACAAGTAACTTACGTTATATTTACATAGGTTGAAACTTTGTTATTGAGCCTTAATAAAATTGGCGTGCCAGTAGAGTTTCGTCTTCTCGCAGACGGCAAATGGATGTCTTGAACGCAAGTTTGAATATGTAATATGTTTGTACACGTGTGCGATTATATGAATATTCAAGTTATACAACTGCAACCAGAAATAACTCGGTGAAATATTTTCAGAGCCAAACCGAAAAACGCACAAAATTACCAGAGAAATCATCGACTAGGTCACGACAAAACCTCATAAAGTAAACATCACCCACATGTCTTCGGTTTTTAATTTTACAAATGTCTGAACACGTTATAAACGAAAATCTTAGTATTATGATTTACTTCAGCTGTTACTTCACAGTGGATATCGTAGTACTACGATTCACCTTATGATTCATGCAAAATCGCTATTTTTGTTCAAAGTGGCGCCACGATCTTAATCTCGTATTTAATGTGTTAAATGAACCAATTTATCGATTTATGATGACTCTTGATGCCAATTTGATAATTTTGAAAATTGAACCACATTGACTTTCTTGTTTCACACACAAGGGTCTGTGTCTTTGTTTCAGTTTTTAGTTGCATATGTATAATCGCAGTAATACGATTTACATATGATTCTCACAATATTTGTATTTTTCTCTATTTCCTGCGTCAAAGCTTAAAGTCGCAATACAGTTGCCCATCTTAAGCTTTTTAAATAAACCGATTTATCGCTTGTTTCGACATTTTTGAAAAGTGAACTTAACCTCCCACACTTGACTCGACTCGATTTATATATAAATATAAGGGGGGAGACATTATCTGGTGGAATCGAGGCGAACCTCAGTTTCAGTCTCATGAATACATCAAAAGGCCGTATACACCGTTCGAGTCGCGTGGGTTCGGGAATATTTCACGTGTCGTTCTCTAACCTCGTTAATAATGCATCCGAGCGCTCGTAAGAGATTCACCTGTGTGACACGAGGCTATATATCCTCGCATGCATATTGGAAGTATATCAGACTTTATTCCAAGTTGTTTAATTTGCGCGTCCTTCTTTAAATTTTCATCGGGTTAAGGCTCGTGCGTGATTCACGCGTGAACGTTCGAAAGCGCGAAAACAATGCACACTCGCGAATCGCGAATGAAGTGGCTTTTAAAAATGGCAGATAAATTCAACAAATATCCGCTTAAAACTTGATTTTGTAAGTAAAAGTCATAAAATTTTTAGAATCGGAATTCAAATGTTGCAGTAATTGACTGAAATTTGAAGCGAATCTATATACAAATTAAACTAATTTCCTCGAGTATAGCATTGAGTTAGACAGTTTATACTCGGGTTAATGAAAGTCCGACGTTTTCCTTATGATAATGCGAACGGTGATGTACTTTTGATCGGTTCATTAACGAGTCTGTGTCTATTGTCTATCTATTTGAAAATTCATCGTTTCTCTTCGAAAGTTTAGTTGTCGACCTTCAAAGGTCGTTTTGTTCACGTTTTGATGAATGAAAAAGGGCGTTCTGTTTTTTCGCTGAAAAAAGATATTTTTCTTGCGTAATTATGGTGAGTTTTTTTTCCAGCATGAACGTTTTATGATTGTACAAATTGAGCTTTTCTGGTGGAAGTCATTATGTACCCTCACTTTGAACAATCTTTCGTAAAATATCTTTTCAAGTATTTTTTCGTGTATTGTGTAGATCGGTCATCTTTCGCCGAAAATATCTCTAGATTTCAGTTTTATGATTGCGATACGCATATAAAGATTTTAGTTTAATTTAATTCGACTTCACGAACCTGCGATTACAATCTTATCTTAACACTTTCCCAGCGTAAGAGGAAGGAAATAGAATTGATCGAGATAAACTTCCTATATAATTAATTACGGAGAATATTTCGTTCTGCTTAAATATAAAATTATTATAATACAAATTGCATTTATAGTGCGATGCTATCATCGAAAATACCGATAAAATTATTACCGTGAACGGATTAGTGACGTGACCGATTTTAGCGAATTTTCCTTTCGCGGCTTTTCGATAAAAATCTTCTTTATTTCGGTACTCTTTAATAAAAAGCCAGGGGCATTAATAGCGATACATTTTCGCTTTCAACCTTGGCTCTTGTACCAACCAACAGTCGTTTCGATCGAAGTATTTTCTTACGACGACCCTCGACATTTTATCGAAGCGTTTTCCGAAAAGTTTACCACCGCAAAGATCGTCAATGCGTCTGGAAAACTCTCATCTCGGATGAAAATCTCACAATATACGCGAAAATAAGCTTATACATGAATATTTTTATATGAAATTTCACCAAACAACGCAAATTTCCTAATTAATTTCCCCGAGGTAATCGAGAGTGTGTTGCGTTGTTGCGCGCGGTGATTAGCGGGGGTGGCAACTATCGTCAGCGATATTAGCACATAGTGCAGATCCACTATTCACCGGCTAGATAATAGCCAGACTTATTCCATTAGGCAAAATTTGAAACTCGAAACGGGCCGAGCGCAAGTTTTAATGGACTTTTCTACTTTTCCCTTCCTCCGGGCGCTCATAATGCATTCACGATTCGTCCGAACGTCTCGTTGATATTTCGTTTTGTTTTCGCGTAATTGAAACGCGTTCTCGTATAGCAAGCTTGTTTGTTTATATAAAGTGAAGAAAAATAATTATTTTTACAAATAATTTTAACGTAACTGTTGTGTATAACGTGTCACAACTGTCGAATCTAATCTGATTCCAGCCACGTTTCCGATTAATCCGACAAACAAGCGACGACCCGTTTACAATTAGTTCGTCTACTACACGTAATATTATGTGCAACGTTCTTCGTGCAAAACAAACAGCGATTTGCAATTCAAAATTTTCCATATAGAACAACCTCACATAGCTGCGAATAAACAAACCCTTTATGAACACCATAGAAATTGCTCACGCTTGAGATACAGCGATGAATGAACCGACCTTTTGGACCACAGTTGTCCACGAAAGCCATTTTTGAGCCAATTCTATAGACAGTTGGCTCTGAAACTAGGCGAATGAAAAAGGACGTTGAAATCTGATGGATGTTTCGTTTTATCTCCGTTTTAAATGTCTTGAAATATTATATGTGGCTATATTAATATAATTCATGAGTTATACGAGTATAATAAACATGGACTGTGTACAAATACAGTACGAATACAATACCCTGTTTAATTACTTTACTCGTTTTTTTCAATACGTGTGCGATATTTTTTCGAAAAATTGCATAGACATGATGAATCTTATTGCGTTTTTTTGAAACAATATCGCACATGTATTAAAAAAACTTTATGAAGTAATCGCATTAAACGGGGAATGACTGCATTGCATTAAACGCATATGATCGTGTGAAAAATATGTTCTATTTGTTCTATAATAATCAATATCAAATGAGATTATGTTTTGCGTGCTGCGAAAAGCAGCAAAAGGCATGCAGCATGCAGCGTGGTCAACAATGAAATCGGTTTTTGGGGTCCTCTTTGTTCCCATCGTTGACCACACTACGTGCCGCGTGCCTCTTGCTGCTTATTGCGGTACGCAAAACGTGCCTTCAGAGATGAGAATTGTATGAAAAGAATTGGTGATGTGTCAATTGCCAGATCACACCCTCGTTTCAAACGCTCAGTTTTGCACTCAAATATCTAACTATATAATATGGCTAATCTGTGTGTCATGTAACGCTTCATAACTGTATTGATATATTCAACGGATCGATCGTTAGTTCGATATGATAAAGAAGGAATGGAGACCGATTTAAATCACATCGAATGCAGTGAGCCACTTCGTAGTTGCTGCGAGCCAGTGTCTGAACCTACTAATATGTTCTGGAAGCATAAGTTCAAGGCTTCTCAGGGGGCTGGAAGAATTATTTCCCCTCAGTCAAAGGTCAAGGAATCGAAAAGTCTCGCGTGACTTGGCCGAGTTTTTAATAGTGTTGCCGAATTTGCGCGGTTTTGCAACGAAGCGTTTCCGTGTCGTTTAGCGCCGATGTAGGCTTTCGCGGCTGTCGAAAGCGCTAAACGATCGTTTCGTGTGTGCATATGCGTGTTATATTATAGCTTTTTCGGTCACGATGGCCTCGTTCCGCTCGAAGATTAAGTTAACTCTCGGTTTTGCGTGATTTCGTTCCTTTCGTCCTTTCGCGGCGTTTTTATGCGATTCGATATCGGTCTGTTTTGGTCGTGGCTCGGGTCAGGCTTTTCGGTAAACTTTAGGTGAAGGGTCAGTTATGTCAATTATGATAATATTGGGACATGAAATGAACAGCTACACTTCTAAATTCAATTTACAAAGAGAGCGTTCTAAAAATTATAGTGTAGATGGTTTTGTACTATGTGAGATGTACCACATACTTTTCATGTCACGAGTGGAGTGGCTGGACAAATTAATATTTAGCTTTATTTATATACTTCGTACTCACGTTATATTTAACTTTTTCACGTAATTTTCATTATATAGATCGAATTTCTGAACGATAAATATTGTTTGTGTGATTTTATCGATGTTATTGACACGGTTCGATGTCTCGGCTGTTGTTTTTCCGCATTGTCTAGCGAGCGGAAGCCGTTCTTCTTTCCGAGATTTTCAACGTTTTCCCTTCGGATCCGGTTTGTTTTTCCTATAATCGACTCCTTTTTTTATATTAATAAGAATGAAATATTCGACTGCCTTCTGATTCGGATCGCAAATCGCGCGTAAACAAGTCGATAAAGCGTTTCAGAGACCGCCGAAAAATATTTACACTGAAAATTTTTCAAGTCGCTTTGAACTTCGATAGATTTAGATCGTTAGTCGAATCCTCCAATAAAATCTTCATAATTAACACTTTGATCTGCCTCTAAATCAAACAGGATCACTTCGACCGCATTGAACTTTGCGTCCGTATAAATTCGAAGATTGGAACTTTCAAAAACCCTCGGACTATAGACATATCGCATCCGACCCTCAGGGTGACCCTCGGAAAAGCGGTTTCGTGGAGGTTCTGACGCTTAATTGAATTAACCGGACCCGTTTCTCGGCCATGTGGGTTAGATCTTGAGAGTTTTCCGAAGGAAAACATATCGGGAAAATTTACTAGGGAAGAAGTGCGGTTTTGCCTTCGTCAAAATCTCATCGACGCCAATTTGTTTCCGGATTTGTATCTGCTGATGAAAATCTGCGCGATTGACTGTTTTCTGTTGTGTGTTAAGGTTTATTATTGTAGAGGCTGTGTTCTACTTTTGTGTGGAATTGGTTCTGGAAAATGTTACGAATGCTAAAATGATCGAAAAATAGATTTTTCAATATTGAATATGAAAAAAAAACTGTTTTCGAAAGATAGGTTCATAAAATACATTGTTTTTCTCATTCTGGTAATCCTAGAAAAATATCGAAAAAGCATTCTCGAATTGAATACACATATACCTACTAAATAGGATCTATTTGCATTGTATGCAGTAGATTTTTCAGTATCAAAGCATAGTGCATGATTATTTTTTTCATTATCGGTATGTTTATTGTCTTCGTCGGTATGAAACGTTATTAGACATGTCTTTGATGTCGGCATTGAGATGATGCTTTGTTTATAGAATTACGTCGGCTTATATATTTTTAAAATATGTTAACGGTTTAGCTGTCTGTGGTGATTCGGTTTTTTTACGATCACGATTGTATATTTTTTTAGTTCGTTGCCAACTCTTCGATAAAATCTCTTCAAACTTCCGCCGAAAAATGTTAATCTTCGTGAAATTCTAGCACGGCTTGTCCTTTGATAAATACTAATGCAGTGATGGATAATTTTATTATTTACATGTCGACCCGCCGCTTTTATTTCCCAGGCGTGATCTTATACGAGCCCTTCAGTGTCGACCCTCACATAGTACGTATTGCGAACGACCTCTAGCTTTGGTGTCTTCTGGAGTGCTGACATTTAGCTAGGTTCACACAACGTTGTCAATCTTATATCCATAATTTAAACTTCGAAAATTGTCTTTTCGAACAAAAAAAAAACGATATTTTATGTCAATTTTTTGCCTTTTGTGGATAGAGCTTCGGGAGATAGAGTGAAATATGTAGATAGATAAATGAAGTGTGAGACAGAGCACGATTTAGTATGGATGCAGACTAGATAATGCTATGTGAATGTAATTTTTAATGTATAAGAATAAAAGAGTCAATTTTGTATGTCAATTACGTGAACGCTGCATAGGTTGAGTTTTATTATATATAAACATAGAAAACTGACTCTTTTCTCCAAGTTCATAGTGCCATTTTTATGTGCAGAATTCATAATTATCGGAACATTAGTATAGTTCACTGTCTCACGTACTCTATTTTCTATCTAATGAGATAGATCGAGATTTGTGATAGATAAATAATAAAGTAGGATGCGAGATGGAAAACTATAGTAACTTTTTCAGCAAGTATGAATTCGGTCAATAGTGTAAACGTGTGAACCCACCTTTTCGGTGTCACGTTTATATTCCGACCTGACTCCGAAGGACGATATCCTCGACCGCTCGCAGTTGACCTGGGACATTCTTCACGAGCTGAATACCAATTTCCCGCCCTCGTGAAAAATGCGACGCCCACAGATTACGCGTGATGGTCCCGCATTATTATATCTTTCATCGTCGGTTTTATTTTCTTATTTCTATTTTATTTAGAGAATTTGGATTCCGATAAATCGATCGTTTTTAGAAAATGCTTTCTTAAAAGTAAATAATTCGCTGAGCGATTGTAAGCCGATGTTCTGAAAACGATACGTTGAAAGGTGGATCGAAGAGTTTCGGAAGTATTTTCAATTATTTCGAGTATTTTGTAATAATAGATTATAGTTTGGTGAAACTAGTTGCGATAGGGAATGTGAAGGGTTGAAAGGTTCAGATTGTGAATTCGAATCGAGTTTGAGTTCTTCGATTTGGATAGTTAAGCAAGGCCAGCTACGTCTATGATAGTGGAAAGGTGTAAAACAAGTAACATCAAACATTTTCTCATAAATACTTTCGTTGATATAGTCATATACCAAATGTAATGTTTTTTAAGGTTTGTGGACAAGATTGTATTATTACAGTTTTAGAATTACTAAAAGTAATGATCCGAAACCTGTAATGTAGCCATTTTGAAATTTCGAAAATGACCGACTGAACCATATTGTTGATATCTCAGCCTCTACACAATATCGTTACATTCAATCGTATATTTGCAAGCAATAACCTTTGATTAATCATTTGTTAACCTTTGATTCACCTTTCGAATTTTACAGTCAAAAATTATTAGCTATTGATTTATTAGTTTTATACACGAGTGATAAAACTACCCCTAATTATACATCAAAATTACAACTTTTCTACAATGGCTTTTATGAAAATTATTTTGTAAACTCATCAAGTTTTCGAATTTGATACTCGTTTTTCATTTTTTCCCTGTCATTCTTTTGTCTGCGTGCCTTTTTGTCGTCGTGTCAAAAGAGTTTGTGCCGTTCTGGTTACGCGCTCACCGTCGAGGTCCTCAATTTCTGGTTTTCGTCGTCGGCGACTTCAGTCTCTTTTGTGACTCGTACGTTTCAAGTGTCCCCTCTGGGAAGAGAGAAAATTCTCTCTTTTTTTCAATCTCGCTAAAATTTTTCGCGTATTTCTCTCTCTCTGTAGCGCGTTTAACGGTGAACTTACGCTCTTTGTTATAGTTTCGCTTTACGATTCTCTCGTTAGCGCAAACGCGTCGATGGATTTATTTTGATTTTAAGGAGTTTTCTCTGCGAGATTTTCTATTTCAAGACGTTTTCGTTTATACAGCTGTCCGTTTTTGATACGTCTATGTAACTCGCGAATCGCGTTAAACGAATAACTTGGCATCGACGTTGAATTTCGCAATTACTGAATATCATCACTTTTCAACATCAGATGATTGTGTGATAAAATATAATTTATTTAATATATATTCTGCGAAGTGGAAAAAACGTTCATAAGCATTTTCCAATGTATTTTTTCGAGTACCTATTCTGAATTTGTAGGTCAAAAGGGTTGGCTTTCGGAATCAAAGCTGACGTACTTACAAGTGTGTCGAGAGCTTAAAGCAGCTTTTCTATACGTTTTTTTCCTCCGTTTTTCTCGTTACGACATGATTGTTATATCGTCATGCGACTTTTCGTTTTCGCGAGAAAAATCCCCATCATGTTTTATTCATTCGTATACACTCTTGCGAAAAAAGAGCCAAAACTCTTCGATTCTAACGCAGTCTTGTTGTTCCGTTCGAAATGTAAAAAAGTACGTACACAAGATTTTCTGATAATTTATGTATTGTATGTGCATACTCACATCGATATCTTAATAAATATGTTAATTTTTACATTTGTATTATTATATCGTGAGCTAGCTTTCTTGTTTTCCGTCAGTCGAGTCGCGTTATAAGAGTATGTCAAATATGTCATTTTTTTTCGTGCCGCATTACGGAAGCCATAATTTTTCTCCACCATACACGCCTTTTTCTTTTCTCGTTCTCGTTTCGTATTCCGAATGCGTTATTTTCGATAAAGCCCTAAGTCATGAGAAGGTGGAGCCGATGGAATCGCCAATCTGGATACTTCACAGCCGAGGAATTTTCCCAATTCGTTCAAAATGTACGTATGCGTTCAATCGATCACGGTGCAATTTTCTTTTTTATCTGAAAACGAATCGATCGATGATTTATTACGGGGAAATAACAAGATGCCAATCTATCATGTTTGAAATTGATATTTGATTCATTCATTATGTGAGCTCTTCAGAACGCAATGTTATTAATTCCATAAAATAAAATGTCGAGAAAAACCATGAAATATGTTCGATGCGTTTTTCAAAGTTTTCTTAATTCGATTATCCGAAATTATAAATATATGAATTTTGTTAATGATAAGCTACGTATGTGGTCAGTTCAAAGTGTTGAATTCATTAAAATGACCTCTGAAATGAATAATTTATCATTTAGTGCCCAAATAAATTTTGTTATTTAAAAGTATCTTTATTATTTAAGAAAGATATTTCACATATAAAAAGCTATAACTATACCAACCACTTTGAAATTTTAGAAGCAGTATTTTCATTTGTTAACTAATCGTAGATTTACTGACAATCTTCTATGAGCTGTCAAAATCTGTCTCTATTCCGTCGATTATTAAGAGTTTATAATCGATGAACTGACTAATTCTTCGGTTAGTTAACTAAAACAGTGAAAATCAATATATTTCCGAAAAGTGGAGTTAACCACATCATGCACTGAGCGACTCATACTTTAATAGAATAATAGAATATCTTCATCGCAACCGGAACGCGTAACGCGATACATCATAGCATGTTTCACAACACAAACAAACACACAATATGCATATCTTTTCTAGATTGATTAATTAGTTCGATACAATTAATCGTGCACGGTTCAACAGTCGATTGATTTAGCGGTTCCATAACACGGACAGACGAAAGGGGCCAGGTGGTTTCGCTAATGATTCGCATTCGAGTACGGAAACACGCAACCCCCTGTCGATAATGTAATAAATATGTACACATGTATTATTTGTATGTACTCAAAAGGCCAAGGGGTGCGAGTGACTGCGAGAAAAGCGCGCTCAAAGTTGAGCGTTTACTAGGAGGAGGTCGAGTGATTTGATGATATATCTCGGTACACGTTCCGAGTTCGTTTATATCCTTTTGCCACCAAATGTATGAGCGTATATATAGGTGATTTCTGTACATAGCTAGTCGATAGAGAAGCGGCTTAAAGCATTTGTGCATGCCGTATTGATTTAGCATACTTGGGATGCATGAGTTCGAGTCCTATCTTGGCCAGAGTCACATGTTGTTTTTCTTGATTGATTAATTGATATGGAAACTCGGTCGTTTCTTTTGAATATTTGGATTCATTTGTTTCAAAAAAGTGATAATTTTTACGAAACGGCTCCGCAAATGATCATCATACCTTTCATACGTTTCGATTAAAATCGAACTATTTAGTGACACCTATGTGCACTAACTTACTCCTACTCTTCTTGCCTTAGAGCTTATTCTCTTCACTATATAGTGAATGATATTAATTGGGTATAAATACGAACTCGATTATGGCAAAGATGACACTTGTACCCATTGACCTTTTCAATCGTTATATAATGTGGCATAAAGGGAACGGTTATGGTTTTCCGGACGTGTCGGTTTTCCGACAGGAAATCGCCACGTGCGGAACTTTTCGGTAAATAACCGACGCTTGTAATTTCGGTCGATTTTCTTTTTAGTGCTAGGAAAATTTCTTGTTAAACGGCACGTGTGTCGGAAAAACGCCTTCCGTTTTTCGTTTGATGTTTCTCAGATTGTGAATGTTTTTATTTTTTCGTAGTGGTGATTTGTCGTTAGATTTATCTGATTTTTAAAGTTTTAGTTTTTCTGAAATTTGTGCTTGTGTTTGTAACCCACATGTTTGTATCTCTTCAAATATTCGATTTGAATCTGTTTGATGTTGATGGATCGAATGAATTTTCCGATCCATTTCAGTGGGTTGAAAGGATATGTACATACACGATAATTGCATCATACTGCATCATAATTATTAAACTATTTTAGATATAATACATGATTATGTTCAGATTTAGGTTTAAATTCGGATTTGTGTCTCTTAATTTTTGTCGCAATTGTTCTATTTTATATCTGACGTTTCACATGAAGCATTCTGTAGTTTGAATCGCAACACGAAAATTGGATGCATCTGCATTTCAAATTGCGACCTTTGTTATTTTCCATTCTAAAAGGGCTCGTAGCCGTTTTATTTTCACAACTCAATCGTCAGGGCTTATGTAAATCTATGCAATGTTATACGATATGAATTTCAACAGTTATTAATTCGACCTCATGCAAATATCAGACATCGTTAAATATATTTCTTTTCACTTATATTAATACATAACTGATTAATTGATAATCACGCCAAAGTTCTATTTGCAGAAATGTCGTGCTGGCATTTCGTTTATCCAAAAATTACTTTCATCGAAAAGTTGCTACGTTAAAAAACAAACAATTTCCCATCTTTTCCCAAAATGTCAACGATGCAGATACGTTCACGTTCACACACAACCCAAAAACAAACTCACCATTCCGAAATAGAAAGCGACAAGAAAGATTAAAGTTCACGTCCGTCGGAATGAAAAAAATCACATAAGTGAAATATTTGCCCTGAACAAATATATACGGTCGATTGATGACCGTGCACGTTTAAATAATAAATGAGAATAGACAAGTGCCAAGCGACAAGACGATACTTAGTCTAATGCCAGTTCCGAACAAATTTCACTATCGGTTCCGAATTTCGGATATCAACTAAAGAGTGTGGGGCCCAGTGACGCAAATCTCCACCGAACACATCAAACACGTAAAATATTATATTTTTCCACGTGTTTTCAAAGCGTTTTTAATATAGACGAATCCGTGGAGAGTTTGATTTTTTTATTTTAGATTCGGAATCGAGAGTTTTTCGTTCGGCGATTTTGTTTTTCTTTCGAACTCATGATCGTTCGCGTCGAAATTTTGTAGGAGAATATTTTTTTGGGTGTTTTGAATCGGAAGCTAGTGTAATTCGCCGAATAGTTTCAGAAGAAAATTCGAGGGAAATTTCATGAAAGGAGGCTTTTTTTGTTATCTGTAGTAATCTGATTCGCACTGGTTTCGTTCGCTTCGAAGAGTCCTTTGTTCGCGTTCACATTGTAACTACTACGGTTGTTTGATATGCAATTCGCTAATGTGTGCTGCATCAAATTTCGACCCGTATTCTTTCATATAAAACACGTATTCATCTTTATTTTTCCCCTCGATACTACGTTCCTAATGGGACCTAGCCCTCCACTTTTCAGTAGTTTTGTGATTTTGTGTCTATATCAATTAAGAAAAACGACATGTGACTCTCGCCAGAGCTCAAACCCAGCATCACAAGAATACCTAACCCGACAAAGCATTCACAAACACTTTCAAATCTTTCAAACATTCATATACAAAACGTCAATCTGTTCGATCAAAATCTGAACCGAAATAAATCTTATCGACTCCAACACGCCTACCGACTTTGAACTATTAACCACGTTAATAATTTACATCGCTTTTTTCCACATTTCCCTCTTAATCGTCGAATGGGTGGTTCTAGACTAGCAAATGCACGCCAACCCCTAATTCTTAAACGGTCCTTTAGTACTTTACGGTTTCGTGCCAGCCAACATGTCGGTTGGCGTGATCGGACAGCCTCCAGGCGAATTTTCCCAAATTGAAAGCACATTTTCGCGATTTTCGCGGTCGCAAACCCCTTCTTTTTGTTTCAGGCTTTTTTTCTAATTCGGCTTTCGCGTGTCGTACGTTTAGCGATCGATTCGAATTAAAAATAGTCGTTCCGAACGCTCGCATTCTTCGCTCGTGTTTTTTTCTGCTCGATTCTTTATTTTGTAGGGTTGGAAAATTGACGAGGGAATTTTCAGCTCTGATTTTCAATGCAAATCTCAGTGATTGTAAATATTAATTTGATTTTGATTGTGATTTAAGTCATTTTCCCATTTGTACAAAAATCTTATTCAATATAATAATACAGTCGTCCCCCGTTTAACACGATTTTTTTTCAATATGCTTCCAATATTTTTCCGAAAAACGCATAGACTTGATCACTCGTATTAAAATTCATCATTTCAATGTAGATATATTTGGAAAAAATATTGCACACAAATTGAAAAAAACCGTGAAAAGTAATCGCGTTAAACGGGGGAAGACTGTAGCGCTATTCTGTATGTATCTATCTGTCTGTCCATTGAATTTTTTTAATACTGTTACAACTTAATATTTGTATTAAATTTTCAACGATTCCTTTAAAAATATATCATTTCACTACAGACAATAATTCTATATCTCATGACTCTATAGTTTAATAACTTTGGTCGTTAAAGGGATTTTTCTGATTTTCAGAGTATTTATTTGATTTATAGCGTCAACCCTGTTTTTCCTAATAATCATTTCGATATTCGAATTGAAAAGTCACACGGCGATTTTGGAAACGTGTTCGTTTATTTTCGATCAAACATTTTTATTTCTGGTTCGCGTTCTCCGCTATTTTCGCGACGCTTTTACGATTGTTCGTAGACGTTGTATTTTTGGCACGATTCTTGTGTCGTAGCCGTTATTCGTTGACATGTCAATTAGGGTTTTATGTATTTCTTTCGATGCTAATTATATTCATCGTTTCATTTCTAGTTAATCGTTTTTCAATGTAAACAAATTAAGATGGATGATGGAATGATTAATATAATTTTTGATAAATTTATTTTGTTTTGTGTATATTTGAGATATTTTTTTTGAATTGTGCATGTTATAAATTCACGAAACAAACTCGACGGGCAGCTTTTCTTTATACTTTTCCATTCGTTAATCCGTTAAGTCTCCGTTTATTAAAAAACATCGTGTTTTTGCAAAGCATCAAATTTCCTCATTCGAATCAGCTTTTCTTAAGCCTTAGCTCCGATAAAAAATTCACACACAATAATAAAGAAGTTCGTATCGCATTACGAAATTAGCAATCTATCTTATACATTAATTTTTCAATAATGATCGCGCTGAAAAAAAAAGCTTCACTTCGCTGAATGGAAAATACTCGAATACGATCGATTTGCAACAACGTGCATGTCGAGTCTTTATCGATTGAATAATTCAGCGTTCGATGCCTCGTTTCATACACGATTTTGCGCGAAATACACGCACATATGATATATACAGATAAATGACTCAATATGCCGCACTTGTCTCACTCGTGTGCGTTATTTGTATGTAGTTTGCGAAATTGTTGCTCAGCATAATGTACGGAGCGGCGCAGGATTAATTCGATCATGCTTCGAAACAATTAACTCGACATACGCCAGTTGCTTCAACAATTTCATTGTCTCTTATACTCAATTAGAGTATTTCGTTTGAAATCGCTTTGATAATATTGATTCAGATGTCAGTAGAGTCATTCTTGATTACTCATTATCGCGTTTGTATTTTAAAGTATGCAGTAAACATTCGCAAAATACGCTCTCTTATTGCCATTACATTTTTCGTTCTATGTCTGAATTTCGCCTGTGACCAATGTGTCGAACTCTATCACTGATTCTACCCATCACTGAAAGTGAAGCCCATCTGAAAATTCGCATTTAGATTTTTCTTACAATATGCTTAAGAGAACTGGATACAAACTTTATACAGCGTTTACATATTTATTATAGTTGTTGCTGTAATTGTTGCCATTGCCATATATGCAAAACTTGCAACGACAACAGATAGATATATTTAAATGACAATAATCATATGTAAACACTTTATTAAAACGAAAACATCTATTCGTAATTACCTATTAATCAAATTCCGATTCTTTCCACTACATCGCTAAATCTCGCACAAAACAAACTGAACGTTTTCGATTAACTCCATCCCCTTATCATCCCTATTAAAGGAATACATACTATATAAGACTATTCTTATATCGATTGTTGTTTCGTCGACTCAATTAAGTATTCTCTATAAATGTTAATTCTAAGCTTCTAGTGTTGATCACGTCCAAATAGATTGACGCTTTGAGTGGATTGCATTTAACATGCGTAACTAACTGTTCACTCTCTCGGCTCGGTGATTGATTTCAGAAGTGCCCTTTTCTTCCAATTCTCTTCAAATTTGAATATTTCGAGATGTTTGAGGTCGGATTCGTCCGTGGATAATGTAAATTTCAGCGGTTACTCGCATATTTTTATCGAACGATCGAAAGACCCTCGTCAATATTATCAATGTCTTCCAGAGGACTCTTCAACGTTCTGGAGTTTGTTTTCCACGGCAAACAACCTTCAGTATTCAAACGATGCCATTTCTCGTATAATGTTATATTATTATGCTTCCACAAATATTTGAATTAGATTAATATCTAGTGTAATTTGGTATTTTTTGACACTTTCTAGAGTTCGTTGTTTGCTAATGTCGCGTGTCGACGCTCCACGTGTACGAAATCAATTTCTTCGATTAACGATTTGTTTGTTTTCATTATTTTTTTGTTTTGAGTTTTCGATAAATGTTAAGTTCAAGTGACGTTTTTGTCCTGTCGTTTAAAAGGGTTTTCATCGTTTTGTTCGTTCGAAATTCAATTAAAGGTTCACCGTTGCAGAAAATGCCGTCGGTTTGTTCCCGTCCTGATTAATATTTCCTTTCAATTACGTCGACGTCCCACTCACAGTCCTTCGGGGGGTTGTTTTAATAGGATTTTATTATAATATTTCGCGCTAAAATCGTATATACGAAGTAAACTATGCATATATTCTAAGTACGTAATGAGAAACTGAAAATTTTCGTGCGGATTTAATTAGAAATATTGTTGATTCACCGAACGTTCGAGTAATGTGGAAATTTTCAGTTCTCGCTTCTGTATAATTTAACGCAGAAGTCGCAAGTTACATCATATTATATTATATCATGTTTTATTACATGTGTATTGTTTAAGCGCGAACTTTGTTTACTGATGAATAATTACGACGATTCTCGTGTTTTGTATGATAATATTTTCTCGAGATAATTCGCGTTTAATATTCGTTTGCTTTGTTTTAATGCAAAGTAAATAATTTTTCGGAAGAAGAGTAAAGTTTTCCAGTGTCAGATTAACTAGATTGTTGAACATTCCATTTTCTCGGATGTGATAAGTTCGTTACAACTCTTGTGTATCACGCGTTCTTATCTTGTTTTTCGTACATGTTTCGAATATTACATTCGATTACTTATATATTGAATTATAGAACTCTTTTTTTTCATCAATTAATTTTTGAAAAAAAAAAAATGATTCATCTATATTAATCTTCTTACTTTATATAAAAGTACAGATTAATTTAAATCTATCTTTTGAGATAAAACAAAAGTCTAATATTGAAATATTTATTGATGTTGAAAAATTAAACTCTAGAGTTTAACAGCACAAATCCGATTTCGTTAACGATTATCGAACACACGATCGTTATCACTTAACAATAGTCTCATAAAGCAAATACAGAAGCTATATGATTATTCGTTTGATACTATTTTTTCGTTATAATAATATACAATGTACTTCGATCACTATGCACGATCAGAACGTAGCAAACACGCTCTCCAATTTTTCGCACGTTATGAACATACGTAAAAACCTACAGGTATTTTTTCATTTTTTCGCAATTTATATTTCGTTTTTTTGCGATTTCTTTGTTTTTCGAGAGTCGTTCCACTTTTTTCTTTAACAAGTGCTTTTTTTTTCGAGTCGTGTGCAACCGTCGATTTCACATTTCTCTCCTCTCCCGAGGGAACAATACGATTTTTCAAGAGTAGTATTGTGCGAAACGAACGAAATTGCAGATTGAATTTCGCAAAAGGCGCGAATTTTCTATCACAAATATTTTTTAATAAATATTTCAACAACAATTCGCACGTTAAGTACGCTCTATTTACGTTTCATCCGCTTATTCATAATTCCTATGATTAATAATTTACACGTTCAGTGCATAGCGTGATTAACTCTATAAAACGAAAAGTCGAGATAAACGATGAAAAATGTTTGATAAGTTTTTGAAAATTCCATTATCGGGAATTATAAACATAAAAAGTTTACAATTAGCTTTACTTAGATTTAGTCAGTTTGTATTAAAGTGCAGAATTAATTGAAATAGTCTGAACTAAATTATTTATTTTCATTGCTCTAGTTAACTATTCATAAAGTTAAAGTCAGTTCTTTAACTACGAACTGTCAAAATCCGTCTCTGTTCTCCAAATTTTCGTTAGTTTGCAGTTGAAAGACTGGCTGTAACTTTTTGGTTAGTTAATTAGATCTGTGAAAATAGTGAAAAACTAGACGAATTTTTCCATTCAATTGTATTTATCTATATTACTCAAGAAAAAAAAATTATACCAAGTATTTTGACATTATTTTTTTCAAAAAGTGAAGTTAATCACTTTACGCACTAAACGACTCAATTAATTATTCCTCACATTACAACACACCTTCCTCACGATTATACATAATAGTTCAATTATGAATAATTCCTCACCCTCTAAAGCAGCTACATACTCGTTCTTCCAGCGCCGTTCACTCTAATCACACACAATGCTTAAACATCAAAGCCCACATACACCACCATAGTTTATAAATACACCTTATATATCGAAGGTGCGTTCATTTCCTCATGAGAAGGTTCTGTGCGGTTTTCCTGAACTGCACCTGCGTCAGATCCTCAAATGTCAAGGATATGCACAACGGAGTTATTGTGCCACTGAAAAGTTACAGCACGAAACGGAAGCAATTCCGCATTGCGAAATGTTCTGCGAATATGCGAAGAGCCAAAATTATCGGTTGGGTTATAATATTGCGTTGCAAAATGTGCTGCGAAGAGCCAAAGTTGTCGGTTGGGTTATAATATTGTATATTGCAGCGACTCAGTGTCTGCTGAAAATCGGCGAATTGTAAATTTCGGTCTTATGGGTTTGATCTCGTTGTGAAATGAGATTGGATTTGGGTTAAGTTTGTACGAATCGAGAATTCTCTGCCAATTTTTGAGTGTTGTTTTATGATTTTATTAAGGGAAGAGTTTGAATGGATGTATGGATGAAGCTCTTTTTCAATTTCTTGATTTGAATCATCATATTGATACTCGAAAGTAACACTGGATATCCATTTGAAATTGTCTTGAGACTTGTTCACATGTATGCATCTAATTATGTGTCTAACGAGACAGGTCTTATTTATATAGGTCTGTCTCGTTGGTTGGACGCAAAATGTGAACTATCCTTTATATGCTTTTCAGTAAGTGGGAAGAAATTAAGCATGGAAATTTAGTTTTGTTCTGGAGTTCGATATTATGGTTGGAAATATATAATAAATGTAAATATTAAATATGATTGTTGGTGTTGTTTCAGGAGCAAGCTCATTCGGCAGCGTTAGCAGCAGCCGCTCCTGAAGAAGCTGATGACCTTTCACCACTGCCACAGCCTGCTGCTCAGCCTGCGAGGAGACGAGGTGGAATCAGTGCCGAACCAGTCACCGAAGAAGATGCTGCCAGTTATGTTAAAAAGGTATAAAAAAAGCCATCTTCTGATATGTTGAAATCTTAAAATCATGGTACCACTTTGAGTCTTGACATAAGAGATGATGCCATGATGTAGAAACTTAAAAATAACGTTTTTTTATTAGTCGTAGTACTATGATTCCGTCATTAAGTAGCAGTTGAAATGAATCGTAGTACCACGATTCCCATTTTCAATCTGTTAAAAAGAAAAAAGAGTTAGTTTTCGCATTTTACATGCAGATTCATTGTTCTTACAATTAGTGCGATTTTTCCTTGCATCAAATAGAAAGTACAGCATGTGATGGTAACTAAAGGATAACATCAGTTTTAAATTAGTACTTTACGTTTCCTTAGTGTAGCTATTTTTAAGAAATTTATCGTTCGGAAATTGTATTTTTTTAACCGACCTTGATAGCGTTATTATCATAGGCTCTATTTTTATGTCTATGCATAGTAACGTTATAAGTCAAAAGTCAATGAATTCAAAAACGATCGATCGAAAAACACTACACGTACATACCTATAATATACGCTTTTAAAACACATCGAACTTATTAAATCATATGAATATTCAAAACGTTCAAAGAAGCTTTCGAAATCTCGCATTTTGCACAAAGGGATTTCGGTTTTCAACCATTCTAGACATTTCGCTTAAACCTCCTAGAATATTTCTCGGTAATAAGAAATCCTCTCTCCGTGTCTCGAAATTCAAAATCCCCAGTAATATTAAAGGCTCCGGATTTACGATCGACCATAAGATCGAATGCGTCTGCAATTTCGTTCAGAGTTTCAGACGAAATGCTCCACTTTTTCATACAGACCTTTCATTCAATTTCTAACAGTTGAATTTTCCATCTGAAGAGGAACACGTTTGCCATTGGACCGAATTGGTCATGTCTCGCAATTTGAACTTTATTGTTCTACTCGAGAGTGCATTCAATTCAACAATCAAATGATTTCATGATGCACTGTTAAATAAATTGATGTTTGTTTCTTGTTAAACAATTGTTTTTTTTTTCAGTATGGTGTTTGTCGATGTGACGTTATTGGTGTTTATGGCGCCAAATTTGATTCAATTGTGTCGTGTGATAAGTTAAATTTAAATTCAGTCCTATTATCGATTGTCTATTTATGTTTTGAATAAAACTTTTTTCTTCAAATTAAAAATTTATCCTCGTATGCTAATAATAGTAATCGTTTTTGATTAAATTATTTTCATTATTTCGTTTTTTACTGTTGATTGTTTTGTTTGAACAGATTCATTTCTTCTGAAAATCTGATTGTGAGACGTAAACATATTAAAATTGTTCAAACGAAAAAATGAGGACACCTATTGTAATATCTTGATAATGAAATAGATATAAAATTGTTTCTCGTATTAAATATTTGAACAAAACTTAACTCGACGTTTTATAACGAATAGCTTTTTATATTAAAAGGCTTTCGTTTAACGATTCGCTCTCATAAAACGTCACTTTGTTGCAATAGGTCACACACATTACAGGTCATAATTTTAATTACACTGACACATCGGCGTATTAATGTACTCCTTTTTATTATACTGTAGCCGCATTGAAAGTTCAAGGTTTTAAGAACCGAGGCCTTGCATTCGAAGTATAATATAATTAAAGCATAATTATACATAAATAAGTAGCGATTCGATGGACAAAGAGGTTATTATGACAAAACGGTCTGTACATTATGCAGATCGATTAAAAAGTCATACGAATATAGCGCAAATACTTGTTTTCACCAATATTAAATTTTGTTCAGATTTATTTTAGTCGTTCATCATTATTTTATGTCTATGATTTATATTTATATCAAATTAGTGAGGCCAAGTATGTGCACTCTCCTTATTAGTGATTTTTATAAGTTTTTCATATTAAATGAGCCAATTTCTTCAACAGGTGGTGCCCAAGGACTACAAAACGATGGCTGCTCTGTCGAAGGCGATCGCCAAGAACGTTCTGTTTTCACACCTGGACGAAAACGAACGATCAGACATCTTCGATGCCATGTTCCCAGTCAACTGTCTTCCCGGTGAACCAATTATCCAGCAGGGAGACGAAGGAGACAACTTTTACGTGATCGACTCCGGAGAAGTCGAGGTTAGACTATTTTCGATCTATTCACGTCCACTTCGGAGCTAAACTGTAGTCGTATAGGCGTGTGCCTCAAAAGTCCTTACTTCTATGTATTTTCTCTTTGAAGGTTGGTGACTTAAATTGCATTTGGCTTTAAAAGCTGTCCCTCGCGATAGAATTGTTAAATGTCCTAAATTTAGATTCCTCTATGAATGTAAATGTGGCGTCTATAGTTTCGTCTAGTGTTGGTTCTCAACTAGATTGGTCTAACAAGCTCATATAAAGTGAGGTGTACGTTACAAGTGGTATGGTGAGTTTTCTTTTGTGAATGACCCAAATTGCAATAGTTCACCATAGACATTGTAAATTACAAAGTGAGAAAATTTTCTGTTTGAAAATGAGATATTTCTGCTACCTACGTGATATAATTTTTAGCTTCCTTTCACTACTTCGAAAGGTACTTGCAGAACAGACCATTAACACCATACTCGACCTAATTTATTCTGAAACGTATTCTTTTCTGTTCCACAAGCTCTCTTTTAAAAGTCTTTGAACTTATCCTACGTATAATAAATCAGTTAAAAACAAAAACCACCAGTTGAATAGCTATGATCTAAGCACCCATTGCTGAAAAATCTATGAATATTATGATTCATAACATTCTCAATAATGTGAAGAACCAGATACACGTTATTTACATTCATTCCATTCAACACACTTCATAGAAAACTATGGAAAACACTCCATAGTGCTGTTAAAAAATCGGCTACTCGCATGCGAGTTTCTCGAACATGTATCTCCCTCAATTCTCGAGTACGAAACTGCCGATTAGCAAAATGAAACATCCCCACAGCTTAAATGTACTAAATTTCGTCTCGATGCGTGCACACGGTTAAAATGTTTATCGTGCGTTAGATGTTATGAAGGTTTCGTAATTGAAATCGTGAAATATGCGACATCCCAGAAGCAAAGTTGTTGCCGGAACGGAGCGGCAAGATTAATCTTCAATTAGTGAACCGTGTCGGCCAGAGATCCCCCGAAGGGATGAACGACTCTAATATTTATGGCGTCGATTTCTTCTCCGGTCCAATCCCGTGAAAATAAACGCTGTTGCCGTCGAAATATCATATATGACGACCGAAAAGGCCAGGGAGTACAAGTGATTTCGAGAAAGCGCGCTCGGAGTAGCTACATGTGTCGGGAGGAGGTCGAGTGATTCGATGATGCGTCTCGGTATGCGTTCTAATTCCTTTTGCCACCAAATGAGCGTACATAGAAGTGATTTTTATTAATTTTGACAAAAATGTCATTAGTGCCCTTTGGCCTTTTCAAGCGTCACGTGTGAATGTGTAGGATAGGCTGTGATATGAGATTTTTTTCCCTGCGTTTGTTTCGAGGGTGTTTTCTTTTGCGGTATAAATTTGGTTTTAGTGTCGTGTTGTGTGAACGTGTTTTTTTCGTTTGCGGGTAAAATGTGTTCTTTTGTGTTTTTTAATGCGAATTTTTTAGGTTTTCCCGAAATTTTCGTGCGTAAATAAAATAATACAATGAGACGAGCTTTTAATAATCCATGTCTGGGTTTTTTTCGAACGTTTATCTTATTACATAAAATTAAAACGGAAATATGTACTGCTTTATAACTCACTATTGAATTTGCAAACATGAGTTTTTCAACGTTGTTACATACAGAGGCACTTTCGACAAACTCAATTTTTCACATGCATATTTTTAATGCAACATAAAACACGGAGCATCCCACGGGAGCCAAATGCAATTTTTCCAAAGCGATAAATGATTCTTCGGCGGAAGGGTCGACCTGGTTTTCCTTTGGCGCATTACGCGACGGGTCACCGAACCTTTTGTCACATTTATAATTAGTGGCCTTTTTTGTTTTTTCGAATCGAAAGCCTTCCACTACCGCCAGGAAATAAGCTATCGATTGGCGACGCCAGACTCTTCCCATTCCCAATCGATTTCCTGAAAAAATAGTCAATATGACTTTTTGGAAGGATATACTTTCGTCAAGTCAATTGATCTACTGGCTCTTGAAAAGTAGAACTTATATCTATAGATTCTATACAAAATTCCTCTGAACTGTGATGTTTTACTATATGGAAGTGTCTGATTTTCAGGTTTTGGTCAACGGCGAGCTGGTGACCACTATTGGAGACGGAGGCAGCTTTGGAGAGCTGGCGCTCATCCACGGCACTCCGAGGGCAGCTACAGTACGTGCGAGGGTCGCTACGAAGCTATGGGGACTCGATCGGGACTCTTATCGACGCATTTTGATGGGATCCACAATCAGGAAGAGGAAACTCTACGATGAGTTCCTCTCGCGTGTCTCCATATTGGGTAAGTCCCTTTTGCAATTATAAACTATCTATTGTGTAATTTTCTCATGTGTCTTGTCACACGTATGAATTTTGAGCCTGTTGAATTAATAATTAGATTCTGTGATTTTGTGTAAATGAGGAATCAGAGTCGTTTTTACAATAGTAACTTCTTATGCATCACAAGATGCTTCTAACTTAAGACCTATTTATTGCACATGAGGTGATTTTACAATATTTTTTTATAATTTACAGAAAGTCTTGAAAAATGGGAGAGACTGACCGTGGCCGATGCACTAGAACCAGTGTCCTTCGAAGACGGCGAGACCATAGTGCGTCAAGGAGAGCCAGGAGACGATTTCTACATTATAGTCGAAGGTCCTGATTCAAATTCAACTCTTATCTTTGAATTACATTCAGTCCGATCAATAATTTCAACGACACGATTTCAGGCTGTGCCTTAGTATTGCAGCAGCGCGCCGAGGGCGCAGGCCCTCGCGAGGAGATCGAGGTGGGCAGATTGGGAGCCAGCGATTATTTCGGCGAAATCGCCCTGTTGTTAGATCGACCACGTGCAGCCACCGTTCGCGCAGTCGGACCACTCAAATGCGTGAAACTGGATCGGGCCAGGTGAGTTAGATGGAAAATTATGGGGAAAAAAATTATGAGGGATTCAGTTTTCACGAAGATCTTTTCCTATTCGACCACAATCGAATACTTATAGATCTTTTTTAATGTGGATTTTTCACTTTGAATCAAACAATTTCCCATTTGAAATGAAATATTTAGAAAATTGTATCTAATGTATGCCGCTATCTGGAACATTCTGAAATTTTTTTTTTTTTTAATTATATTATTCGATATGGAATATATGTACACTATTGGAATTAATTAATGTTTTTTGTATTTTTTTTTTCAGATTTGAACGAGTTCTTGGACCATGCGCGGATATACTTAAAAGAAATATCACACAATATAACAGTTTTGTCTCATTATCTGTATAATTTTCATTCGAAATGTCTTTATCAGTCTGCTGTATTATATATCACACATTGACTGTTGTAAAATTACATCCGAGACAGTTTTTCTCAATTTGTGCTTCTTGATCTTATTATGATACTAAATGAAAATTTTAACTTTATATTCTTGTAATCAATGATATTTATAATATGTGGCAATTGATGTCCATTGTTTCATTTTTTGGAATATAATCAGAAGCAAATAGCAAAATATGAAATTATTTATTAATTGCATTTACCATCTGAATCTTGTTGATAACTTTCTAATTTAATAAATATATTATACTGATTTAAAAAAAATATATAATGTCGAATAAAATAGAATATCAAAACTATTTTTAAATAATTGTTCATTTGTAATAAAAATAGGTCATGTTATTATTGTATTCAAAGCATTATTGAGTAATGCGATCAAACACCTGATATGTAAATTATTTTAAATGTATCGAAAGTATTTTAAAATTTGTTGTCATATGAATATATTAGATTTAAATATATATATTTCTGTAAGTTTATTATTATTATACATAACTTTGAACTGATGTTAGCGCACTTACTGGATAGGTGTATATTGTGTTGTTAGTGTATTTTTGTGCATTGTTCTTATTTTTTATTAGTTGATGACACATGTAAGTTGCAAAGCAGATTTAGATTATATTTTTGCTCAAATCATAAAAATAATATATTTTGACAACTCACATTTGAATTATAGTATTTGTGTTTAATATATTCTGTGCCAAAACGGTAGCCATGTAGGAAAAATGTAACTATTTAATTCAGCTTAAGTGTGATTTTTCTCGTGATGTTTTTATTTCAGCTAGATTTTCGCTACAGTTTCAGTAAATTACAGATATGTTCAAAAAGATCTGAATCTGCAATTTATTTTAATTTCTATTGTGCAATCTTACATTTACATGAAAATATGAATTAATAAAATAAATTTTCTGTATTTCTCATTTTGGATTTTATTTTTAGAAAGTTATCATATTTGCCAATAAGGAAAAAATAAAACAATAAATATGTTTATTTAAATATTTATTTCAAAATTTCAAAGACATTTCGTCATAACATAAACTTAGAAAAATAAATCTATGTTGTGAAGAAAGGAAACATGGAAAAAATTCATTGAAAGGAAATATTTATATTGCAAAGGAAAATTGAGAGATACAACAATCATCTATTATTCATTCAATCAAACACACACACACACACACACACACAGAACAAATACACATATCAACGGAACTTGGTCAGGGAAACAGACAAGGAATCAGGAATTGCTATTGTATCACAGACGAAAAATTATGCGCCAGTTGTTAATTCTGCGTTGCAAAATAAACTAAACTAGCGCCCTTAGATCAAGTGAAAATAGCAGTCTTCCACGACACTCCTTCACTTGCAAATAAATTACGAAAATATACAATTCTTTACTGATGTCGATTCAACAACTCTTCCAGAACCAATTGGTATGATTTGCTATCCATATATACAAATAAAGCATCTTCTCCACAGCGTTGTATCATTTCTATGTTTTTGCATAATACATTTCCTCCAAATTATGAGATTTGTATACAGCTAGGTATTCTTCAATATTTATATTAGGTGTATATTATTCTTCTCTTAAAATTGTTCTTCGATATCTTATATTATTTAAGGCTCAAATTTGTATGATTTTTCTGTACAAAATAACAGCAGGTTATAATGATCCAGGCATCTTGTACATTTGTAGATATTAAAGCCTAATAACAAATATTTTAATTTAACGATATTTATAAATAGGTTATTTTCACAAATATCTTATTAGTCCATAATAGAGGTTAGTTTTTTTTTTAATCCACCTCTAAATAAAATAGTTCATTTTACACATGGGAACGTATACTGGGTAAGAGTTGCATATGATTATTATGCAGAATCGATTAAGCTCAGAAATAACAAACTAAGCATTCAAGTTGACCCAGATTTTGGGGCTATGGTTCAGCATCAGCAGTCGAAATGAGTACTGCAAAGATGCTACATTTGATTTCTTCAAATATTTGCCAAAACGGCCATGCTGGTTTTACAATCGAGATGTTGACGTGAATTATCTGTAAATGTTAGACCAAACTGCGCCAGAAATTCTAAAGTAAGCTCCATCGTTTCGAAAGCCATTTCTGTCTTCAAAAACTCGACTGGGATCATTTGACGATAACTAAACATTTAAAAAAAAACATTAATATATTCAGACACAAGCATGCGTATATAAATATGAAAAGATTCTGTTGCAAATTTATAAATGGTTATATGATTTGTGTTCAAAATTTAAAAGCATACTGGAAAATTATAAATTATGAATATGCATAAATATTCTCTAATTCCTGTAAAAAAGTAAATTAATTCATTATAACTATTCACACGCACATAAATTTAATGATGTACATGTGTAAAATGTTTATAATTGACTATTTCAATTCTTAAAATAGTAAATTAATGAAAAAAAAATAGGACGTACGATTTTATAATACATTTGAGATACGATTTTCTTTCCCTTTCTATAAACCAGTCGATTAAGAATCCGCTCATCAACGGTGCACTTTGATAAAGATCGAAAAATTTGTGATAGTTACCAGTAGACCACGCACTTCTGATTTCTAGAGAATGAGATATACAAGCATCTTGTTTCTCAATATTTGAAAGAGACTTTAGGATTGTAGTCAAATCTGAAATAGTTGTTTTGTTAAGGCAAATTGTTAAAATATATTTTTCAACAGAACTAATAATAAGAGAAATGTATTTTGAGCATTCATTCATCGCACAAATAAGTAATAAATATGATATGAAGTTACCTAAAGTATTTTTTGTGAAAATATAATATAGCACTCGATAAGCAGTAAATTCCATCTTGTTTCCAACGTGAGGAACTTCAGCATATAACATTTTCAACTGAGTTTGACATTGATTAAATTCCTCATGATCACCTTTTTCTAAAGCGATTCTTGCGTGAGTTTCATATACCTGTATCGTAAAAGCATCTCTAATCCCTTGAACCTATAACAAGCGTATATTCAATCTCATATTTTCATACTAAAGCACATAAATAAATATTCCTCAATATTACCGTTAAATCCTGTCTTATAGACTTCAATTGATCACATGCATAATGATAATCTTGTTTGGTGACCCATCGATCTTTGACGTTTTGTAAAGATTTCATTAAAACATTGACGGGTCTCACTTCACTGGCATCGGGCGCTTTTGTGAGACGTAAAAATGATTTTTCTAAATTTGTGCATGTTCCAACTATGTGATAGTCTGTCCAATCGAAATCTCCGTCTGTGTCTTCAACTATTCTATTTTGGAAAGATATTTCTATGGTCGGCTTTCGAGGCTTCGCGTTGATGTGTAAAGAAGCTACATTTGGTGAGAAGTCGTTTAGAGAATTGTTAAACCTAGCGGCGCGTTGTTCAAGTTTATCGGAAGCTGTAAATTCTGGGCTAAATATTGTTTTCTTCTTCTGGATTTTATTGATTTTAGCATTTTTCGATTTGTGATTGTTATTGGATAAACGATCAAATACCTTAGAATGATTCTTATTCCTATTCAATTTGTTTGTCGGTTTGAGATTTTCACTACTGGAGCTAGAGCTAGAACTGAAAACAAACAAAAAAATACAAAAAAATGGGACAAAGGATGCGTTGAGTTAAAAATTTGAAGACAATTACCTATGACGTCGTCTATGAGGACTACGGGATCGTGATCGCGAACGCGAACGGGTTCGACTCGGAGACGGCGATTGTTGTTTGGCATGATTGGCGTGAGCGCCCAACCGGCGCGACATGGAATTGGACAGTCCGCGTCCTTTTCCGCGATTGGCCGCGATCGGAAGCGTTTTATTTTGAACGGGGGTCTTATTCTGGTACTGATTGAGAGTGCCCGCGACCGGCTTCACTACTAGGTTGTTCCGTTCGCTGTGAACGCTCGGAATCGGTTCCTCGTCCCAATTTTTGATCCAGAGCTCGTCGCGGCTGGCGGCGGCCGTTATCCGTCCCTTGAGACATATTTCGATCTGATCGCGGTCCAAGTCCGTTTTACATTTCTTATAGCAGCGCATGACGTAATTGTTCAGGCTTTCCGGCCACGCGGTGGTCGGGTTGTTGAACACGTTGGGTTTCGGGGGTAACGGTGAAGGAGGTTTTGGATCGATGTTGGATATGTTCGGGGGAGGAGGAGGCGGAGGCGGGGGCTGCATCGGAGGGCAAACGGGAGGCGGAGGCGGCGGAGGGGGAACTTCGTCGGGAAGAGGGGGTTGAGAGAGTTGAGGAAGCTGAGCCGCCGCGGCCGCCGCTCTCATTTTATTCCTTTTACGCTTTTTCTTGGCCGATCCGCTGTTGCCTTGCAACGGATTGGGACGATTGGGGGCGTTGGGCTGGTTGTGCTGAGCTAAGGAGAAACGGATCCCGGGATTCGAGGCGTTGGGATTCGGGGGCGGGGGTTGGGGTGCGGGGGGCAACGGGGGACAGTCTCCGAGGAGACCCTTGGGCTTATTGTTAGAGGGCGGCGGCGGGGGGCAGTTGCCTAGGAGGCCTTTCGGCTTGGGGGGCTGACCCATCGGGGGGCATTGCTGGTGCTGATAGTAATAGTTATTCATGTTCATGTTCATATTCATGTAGGGCGAGGGGTAACCGTACGGGTACATGTTCTGGTAGTAATTCCACTGGTACTGCTGGTAAGCGGCTTCCTGCTGTTGCTGTTGTTGCTGCTGCTGCTGTTGGTGAGGCTGGGGCTGAACGGGGGGCGCCGACGCGGGGGCTCCGGCCACTCCTGTCGCCACTCTTTCCGTCATTTCGCTATTCTATCGGAACTGGTACGCAATTTTTATTACGACATTAATCGACGCGACCTGACGAAAAACGAGTTCGTCGAGACACTGGCGCAGTGACGCCAACTCACACGGGTCGCGTATACCGACACCAACCGATATGAAAATTCAAAAACATAAGTTTGGGGACACTTATTCCTGCCCTTCCTCTTTTGTTATTTTAACTCTCCCTTTTGGAAAAACGTGTTAAAAAATATTGACAATAAACTTGGAATTAAAATCGATTTATTTGGTGCTGTAGACTGAAAATAATATAACACATGGAGTTAATTTTTGTAATAAAATTGGGTAAGGATTTAAATTTGCCTACTTCACGTACATATTTATTCTATAATATGATTCTATACGAAGAGAAGCATAAAATCTGTATGAAAAAGAAAACATTAGATACCTACCAACGAATCTTCAACAACTTACAAAATATTGATCAATCTTTTTCAGTACATTAGAACTAAAATTTGGTTCCAAAAAATCATGGAATTTACATATTCTTACACAAAATTACGGTCTGAATACGGAAGACAGTGCCTTTTTTCTGATAGAGGTCCTGAAATCGTAGAAATACTGTCTGACAAAAATGGCAGCAAAAACTTTGTCCTCCGGAATCCTGTACATCAATCGATTCAATATACAAAATTTTTCTCAGAGCACGAAGTCAATACTTTCAGGTAAATCGATCGATCACAGATTACGAATGAAGTGATATTAAATCTAATTTAAATTTAGAGCCGAATACGTGAATGCGGGTATCAACCATGTGGAAGGGGGATGGCCGAAAGACATCAACACCGCCGACGTTGAAGCGACTCAAAGATATAGAAGAAAGATAGAAAAAGATGATGCTTATGTTCATTGTGTTATGCATTTGAGTCATGTAGGTAATTCAAATCTGATAAATTCTGATTCATAAGTGTGTGTTTCAAAAAATATCGGTCAAACAGGATATGGAGCATTACATTTTACAAAACAACGCTATCAACGTGTATCAAAAATATTTCACCGATTTAGACCCCGCTCCGCCCATAGAAAAAAGTTCTTGCAGAACAATCAACGTGTATCGTGATCAACATTCGACGAAAAGGCCGATTACATTTTTAAGCTGGTCTGCAGATAATGGAGCTAGATTAGCAGCTACACATTGTGATTTGGAATTCCATACTTCTCCAATCGATCAATGTACACATAGCTACATATGGGATATTGGTAATATTTATTTAACTATATTTTTCAATCATTTACCTACTTATAGTTAGAAAAAAGTATTTGAAAGTATCAAAATATTTAGAAAATCCTAACAAACCACAATTGACAATAATTCCGCAATCACCATTGTGTTGCTTGGAGTTCAATCCGAGAGATCCAAATACTTTAGTTGGTGGACTACTCAGTGGACAGGTGGAATTAGTATTTATATTAAGTTAAAATAATTGAATATTAAAAAAAAAACTTATTTCCAGGTAGCAGCATTTGATATTCGAAGAGGATCAGAACCGTATGAAATTTGTCCAATGCACCAAGCTCATAGAGATCCAGTTAGAAACGTTTTACACATCAATTCTAAAACGGGAACAGAATTCTTCTCATCTTCAGCAGACGGCCAAGTAAAATGGTAGATATATTTGACCGATAAGCATTTATGTATTGAAATTGAATATTAAAAAAAAATATTTATTTTGTTTAGGTGGGATACTAGAAAGTTAACAGAACCAACTGATACTATGATCATTGATCCAGTCAAAGTTGTAGGAGAAGAGCAATCTGTTAAAAAAGCATTGGGACTCAGTTGTTTAGAATATGAAACAACAATTCCTACTAGGTAATATACAGATTTTGGATATAGGTATATAAAATTTATTATTTTTGAAATGAAAACTTTATGTCCAGATTCATGTGTGGAACAGAGCAAGGTTTAGTCATAGGTGGAAATCGGAAAGGCAAAACACCAATAGAACGTTTACCTGGCAGAGTATGTAAAAATGTTTTTCTAAAATCGAATAGTAATGAAAAAGTTATCACTTTTACACTGTTTTAATACTAGTTTTTTTTTCCATTCAAATGGACTTTTTTTCATTCCAAATCGGTTCCTTTTCTTATAATTTGAGTAGTCTAAAATGGAGTCAATTTGAAATGAAAAAGGGTTGATTTGGAATGTGAAATCTATATGATTCAATCATCACCACAGTATGCAGCTCACTTAGGACCTGTATATGCATTGCAACGAAATCCCGGTTTTGTGAAAAATTTTTTAACAGTCGGAGATTGGACTGCAAGAATCTGGTCCGAAGACTGCAAAGAAAGTCCGATCATATGGACTTATTACCATCACACAAAATTAACAGATGGGGCGTGGAGCCCACTAAGGTAAATCACGATTTGCTATATGGTTTTGGATCAGAATAGGAAAATTTGATTATTTTCAGATTTTCTTTGTTCATGACCACTCGGTGGGATGGATGTTTATGTTGCTGGGATATTTTAAGGAAACAAACTGCTCCCGTAGTCACAGCTCAGTTATGTGATGAACCGTTAACGAAATTGCGACCACAAGATCAAGTAAGTTTTAATTTTCATTAGACAAAAATAATTGTAAATATTTGAATTAACAAAAATTCTAGGGACGATTAGTACCATGTGGTAGCAGTAAAGGAGCAGTGTACTTGGTGGAATTATCAGAAAATCTTGGAACATCTGCAAAAAATGACAAACTATTACTAACAAATGTAAGTAAACGCAGATGTAAGTAGCAAAATATGTGAAAGTACTAGTAAATTCAAAATTTTTCATTATAGATGTTTGAACGTGAAAGTAAGCGAGAGCGAATTTTGGAAGCCAGGATGCGAGAGTTGCGATTAAAAATGAAAGTACGTAGCGGCCAACCTCAGGGAGGTGGAATCGGGTTAGCAGATCAAATAAGTGGAAATGATCAAGACATATTGGATGCAGAGATTGAATTTAGGCAGATAGTCGAAAAGGAAGCAAAGGCTCAACAAGCACCTCCTTCGACAGAAAACATACTAGGCAAATAATATTCGTACTTATATTTATATAAAAAGAAATATAAAGTAAAACGTTTATTACAGATGAAACTGCATAAATGTAAAATAATACTAATTCACAATTGGATACATTAAAAAGAGTTGTATATTTGATTACAAAATATACGGATTTTTTTCCAATACAAGAAATATGAAAAAAAATGAGTGAATTATTTGCATTAATGCAATATTTGATCAATTTGAACATATTAGAACAGTATTGATTTTTAAATAAAATGTGAAACGAAATTGATTTAACGTCAAATAAACTATAACTGTCACATGTATTGTTTTGATTATATGAAATAAATTATGTACCTAGGTATATTAAATATATAATCATTTATGAGATGTTAATTAATAGAAAATGATCAAATATTAAAAAAAATGCATCGATTTAATTGAAATAAGTTAAGATAAAATATATTCACTAATTAAATCCGTTAAAAACCCATTTTCTTTCAATATTCGCACCGACTCCAGACATTTCTTGTATGAAAACAGTGGGAAATTTACGAAGAAGGTCTTCCACTTGATTCGGACTCAATTGAGGTTCCATTTTCTGAACGTATGACCACACATAATCAGTGCTAGCACCGAATGGATGGACGTGCAAGAAAGTAGATATTATACCAATCAATTTAGCTTCTTTATCAATTAAATTTCCTTGCAGTCGAGTGGATTCCTTTGACTCACCCTGGAAAAACAGCGAATGTGAACATGAGTCAAAATACAAATAGAAGTGAAACAAATGTGAATATATTATCATACTTTCTCAATTTGGTCCATGGTTGACAAATTTTCTTTATCATCTTTAATTTTGCTCACGTCAAAAGAGCATTTATCGTTTGTATTCAATTTTTCTTTGGCGTTTAGCTTTGCTTCCATGGCTAACAATTTAACAGATTCTGATGCTTGTGCTCGCTTTGCTTGCGTGAGTTGAGCTTCCAATAAAGCTATTTGCCCTTGGAGTTGATTTATTTCTTGCGCTTTAGTGTCAATATCACACTGTAATTCAGATTTTAAAATGTCGATTTCATTTTTATAAGCTTCAAGTTGACATCTCAAATTATCATTTTCTTCCTATTAAAACATAATTTATTGTTGATTTTAGTTGATTATAATGATGAAATATATGATGAAAATATTAAAATGATATTTACTTTGAGAATGTCTCCATCGGCTTTAGTTTTCTTTCTGGGACTGCTTCCTTCGACGTCATCGGTGTCACTACAATCCATCTCTTCACCACCACATGATTCTTGAAGAAAATCTTCCAACTGAATACTACGGATTTCCTGAAAATAATTTTCTCATTTATTACAATGAAAATAAAAGTTTTGCACGTATGTTGCATTTATTACATGCCATTAAATAAAAATACCGAAATACACTTGTAAATCGAAATGAAATATGTATAATGAACAACATAGGTACATATGAAAATACAATTAGGAAAATGTATAACATATGCATTTTTTTCAAATTGATGACTAGTAACATTGGAAATTGCAATGATTAATATAATTGCATATCGTAGCATATATTCGATCAAAGAAAAGAATTTCGCTAACACAGCAATGGTTTGATAAAAAACAAAAATTCCAGTTGGTATAATACCGGCCTTGTATCATGTAGTATCTTAATAATATATGAAATGGTGGGCAACTAATTACAACACAGATTCAAATATCATTTCAAGTGACATTAAACAACTATATATAGGTATGTTTTATTATGATAACTAGAATTAAATAAAATCAAAATGTTAATCAAGAAAAAAATTGGTAAAAATTAGAAGAGTACATACAAATAAATCTACCTACATGTAAGTGTGATACATACAGTGTAAAAAGAATGCATATGAAATTTCAGAAATATTTTTTGAAAATTGTTGCATGATTTGAGAAAAAAGGTGAAATCAGACATTCTTTGTCATTCTGAAATTTCATAAATACAAAATTACATAGTTTAGAAAAAATTACCTTATCGATGAATGTGGCTAGACTGAAGATACTTAGAGCATGTTAATAATTTTTTCGATTCAAGAGAGTATATTTTTAAAAACAATTAATTTACACAAAGAGGAAAATAAATTGTAAAAACTAATACATTAAAATGATATTCCATCAGAGAATTTAAAACTTCACACATGACATGCTGAACAATTTTATTTTGTTGTTACAGAACAAATTTGAGTTTACTTTAAGTTCTTCAATACTTACGAATTAAATTTAAAATAATGACACTAACTTGCATCTCATTTTATAAAAGAATAAAAAAAGTGTAACTACAATGCATTAAAATAATATGAAAGCATACTCACCCAAATTAAAAGAAATTCAAATGATGCTAAACCTTTAGTGGAAAAAGTATGCACCGAGAAAATGTGAAGACTTCATAAGATAAAATAAAATACTCATACAAACATACACTGAAGCAAAACATTTATTTTTCTACCAAAAGGCTTTGATATTTTTATAGCTAAATAGCAAACATTGAATTGTGAAAACGAAAAAATATATATGATTTGAAATTTAAGCCAAAAAAATCAAAGCATTTTAGAGATGATTAAAATACTACGTTTGATATGTCTCTTGAAACAATATTCAATGTGAATAATCTGGTCGATAATGTAATTGATTACCCTAAGATCTTACCTCAAAAAACTTAAGTTTTTCAACTTCTATATACATTAGACGCTGTATATTGTTTTGAATGTTGACACATTGCGTGATGACATGCATTTTTAAATTTCATCGTATTTACTAATATAATATACAGACTTACCATTTCTTGATCAAAATGAGAATTATAGAGATGTTAAAATAAGAGCATAATATTTGTTACACAATGCGATAATTTATTATCATTTAAAACACAAGATATTATTTGTATTCGTACTCAAATAAAATGTGTTGAAATGGTAAAAAAAAACAAATTGAAGGTAATATGGGAAAAATATAACATGAACTATTACAAATAGCATGAGAGTATATGAAAATGAAATTCAAATGGAAAAATAAAATTCCTCATGAAAAGTCATCAGTGTTTATATTTGTTTTACATAATATGAAATTTTGAAATCATAATTTGAGGATCCTAAAATGTATTTATTGCCAGCGTTGAAGACTTTTGTTTTTTAAAACAACTTACATTTAAAAACGTAAGTTTATTCATTTACCTGATCGTGTTAGACTTACCGATGATTGTTTCTTCCACATGTCAATGTTTTTGCGTTGAGCTTTGGTGAAATGATCCCAGACCTTCTTGTGAGAGGCGGCTGCGAATACCTTCTCCACCTGTGAGACTGCATCGGCACCATAACAGAGTTCAAAATATCTCAGCATATACTACTTATAATATAAAGAAAGAAAAGAATAACAACAGGAACAACGGCACCAAATCTCCGAGGACGGTGAATAAATACACATGGCTAGGGTTTCTTAGCATCTCGTGTCTTTTCATATGGATGAAGGGTACATATGTGACAAATCCCAAGGATCTACGCTTTGAGCAGACGAATGAAAGAGAAAAAAACAAGACATACGAGAGACTTACATGTTTTCAAAGATATAAGATGAATCCAAATTGCTCAAAAGTTGTAGATTCTGAGATAGAGATATAAATAAATACTTTTGAAAAGCAAAATTAATATTATATATAAGATAGGAATTGTCTAAAATTAGAAGAGAAAAAATGGATATGAAATTTTTTTTTCAAATAAAAATATAATTTTGATCCTGTTGAGGTTTTAACATCGTATTGTATGCGATTGTAGTAACTCGTGTATTACACGTAAAAAGTTGGCTTAAGAATAACTCATTTATGAGGACATATGAAAATGAGTGATTAATACATGTAATTGATTGAGCTATGAATAGTTCTATTTATCAAATCAACTTAAAATTGAACCATTTATTATTTATTATATAATTATGGTGTATCAAAGATAAACTAAGCTCTTGTAAATAACTAGGCTTTTGCAAACAACCACGAAAAGTGAAAGAAACACGTAACGAATTTCTCCGATTAATATTCAACTCTAAAACAAATCTAAACAATTTTACCGCATGCACAAGTAATTCGAAATAATAAAAAATCTATTCACGTATTGTAAATAAAATGATGAACAGTGGAAGGAATGATGCTGATCAACGATCAGATATTAATCATATATGAGACGTGTTTGATTTAAATGAAGGTTTCACTGTACCGTAGATTTGAGTATTCGTAACCCTTTTACTACCACTTACACAGAATATGTTGGCCATAATTTGTGACTGACTTTGTCTTACTTTTTGCCTGGACTTTTTTTACTTACCAATGACAACAAATTACATTCTCTATTGAAAAGGGAGAAGCGATCCCATATCAAGATAATTTATTTTCAGCATTTCAATTGTACATTTCAAAAATTGAACCAAATTATCACATATTCAATGAAAATATTATAATAATAATAAATTGATACATAAATAGAATCTGATTCTTCTTGAATTAAATAATTTGTCAACTGATCAAAATATACAAATGAACAATGCTATTTTATACATAATTCTATTGAGAAATAAATTTAAGTAAAAATCACTTATTATAAATCCATCGGGCAAAAATGTAACTTACAAAATTATTCATTGAAATGGAGACTAAAATAAGTAAGTGAAGTTTACTTGTGATTCAAGTTATTCCTTTTAAGAAATCAACGATTTGAAACATTTTCATATTGTACATTTCAGAGAGCGATCATTTCGATTGATATGAAATTTTTGTAAAAACTTACATTGACTTAAAATCCCTTGCATCTTTTGCTTTGCTTCATCTTTTGCCCGTTGTATTTCTTCATCGTATTGAGTTTTCTCGTTCAAAAGTCTTCTTACGTGTGAGTTTGTGCTTTGGATCATCGAATAGAAAACATTCACATTTTTCTTATTGCAATCACCTCTTTCCAGCCACGTTATAACAACCTAAAAGTTATAAAAATATATACATATATATTAAGAAATGCTGCAAATTTCGCAGAATGAATTTAATCAAAAACATACTTGTACAGCTTGTATAAAATTTTCATCCTGTTTGATTTTTTCACAAATAGCAGCTGCTTCATGATCAGAATAGTGATGAATGGGTGGAGGTGAAGGTGGACGATGAAGAGTCACTTGACGTTCAAGATGGCGAGCAGCTCTTTGCAGAGCACGTTGCTTACATTCCCACTCGTGTTTATCATCTCTCGCATGAGCATAGTCAACGTGCAGCCGAGCACAGTTAGCGGGATCCGTTTTATTATCGATTCTTATTCTATATCCTGACAAATACACAGCACCGTCTACAGACTGTTCGTAAACAAATCGTATATGGCAAAAGTTCTTTTTGGAAAGACGCAGCGAAGTGATCTGCCCGCATCTTTCGAATATTTCTGTGAGTATATCTTCGGTGATATTCTCCGGTAAGCCACCGACAAAAACCGTTCTACAACCTGGGGGACGTTCTCTAGTGGTAGGAGGTGCAGCGCTCGGATAAGGAGGCAACAGAGTGCAGGATTTCAATTGAATAGTCTCCTTAACGGTTCCCATGGGAAGACCATTTATGCCAATGATACCGGTCATAGGATTTGCGATGCTCATGGAAAGGTCAGTTCCAGGAATAGATATACCATCGCCGACCATCGGCATTGGATTTCCTGAACCCATTGACATTCCGTTAGCACTGGCTATTTGCATATTATTCAATTGATTGCCGTCAGCAATGCCGGGATTATCAATTTGTGATGGCATCATTGCATACTGTCCCATTCCCATCATAGAAGGGTCCATCATCATACCACCCATTCCACCTACCATTCCCATAGGTGCTCCGATCATGCCACTACCATACATACTGCCCATTCCCATTCCTCCATACATCATACCTGTAAGATTGAAATTATAATTTAATAAGTTACACCTCGTATGTGTAATTAAGTATGTATAAGAATAAAATTTAAAAACCCGGTTGTGGAGCGATTCCGCCGGTTTGAATACTGTTATCCGGAACAATGTCTTCAGGAATCCTATTGTCGTTGTGTTTTCCAGAACCGTTATTACGATCTCCTTGATTATCTTGAACTCTGTTTCCTTTGTATGGGGTTCTGTTTCGATCGTGTCTGTCTCTTCTGTCTTTCTCATCATTATGATCTTTTCGTTCTCGTCTTCTCAAATTATCTCTATCGTGTGCCCGTTTTTTTGCCATCACTCTGTCGTTCATTTGCGGAGATGAATGTTCGTTGCTTTGTTCGAAGCTATCTGAAGATCGTCTTTGGCTACTTTCATCAATGTTAGTGGTATTTTCTGAGGGTAAAGGTGGCAAGTTTTTATTCATATTGAACTCTAGAGGGGCATCATTCATACCGGGCATCAACATATTATGATTTATGTTGAAGTTTTGATGGATATTCTCAAATCCTTGACCGCCAAGCATTTGTATTCCGGACACTAAAAATTGAATAATAGGTTTTATATGAGAATACGTTAATAAGCATTGCATATTCAACGATGAAAAAAATTAACTTAGGCCTGGTTTTTCAATCGATTTTTAAGCATTACCTACTATATAGGAGTAGATAACTTTCAGTTATAGCTAATAAATTCTAGAGAGGAAGCTTTCAGTTAAAGTAATATAATCTACGATTGAAAAATCGGGCTTTTAAATAAAACAACCAATCGAATCGAATATATGAAATATTTGATGTAAAATAAAATAAACAAGAGTGAAAGGCTTACTCATAGGCGGGGGTGGTAAAGGTGAATTGTGAATGTTCCCAGGAAACGGAAACGACATGATAATACAGGTTAAAGTTTCCTTATTGAAAAACTGATCGCTATCTCGATGTTTTGAGATTTTCTTAGCCTAATTGTCGACATAAAGATCGGATAGAAAATTAAAGCGAAAATCTAGCGACAAAATTGAGACAATCGCGATGGAGATTGAGACATTTATGAGCATAACGTTGAAAATATCGACCAAACATTTTCCATTACATCTTTCATTATTTTGATAATTTTCACAGATTTTTAGAAAATGCACTAAATTTAAAGTTCAATTAGGTAAAAAATGCTCTGGATTTTCATCTTATATTTTTTTTATTGATATTCTGAGCGTTTATATTTTTACACTGAAAACTTTAATGATAAAATACTCCAAAAATATGTCAAAACACTGAAAAAATATCTTTGCATTCATGAAACTCAAATTAAATTAAAAAGCAACGAAATTGAAATTAGATAAAAATCAGTGAATGGTCGAAATTTGAAGCTTTTAGATGTTAGATTAGGGAAAACGTGCAAATCGGTCCGTCAGTTATGTCGGCGACGGCGGTGAGTAATGTTGTCGTCGTTGGTACGAAGCCTGAAAATGGAAATGACGAAAAGACGGAAAGCGAAAAGAAGGATAGCGCGGTGGTGGTGCGAGCCAAACCCTCGCGGAAGGTGTTCAGCGGTGTGAAGAGCGCCACCAGAGTGCCGGACTCCCTCCTGGAAGATCCAGCTCTCGCAGCGGCCATAGAATTCCTGCCTGAAAACTACAACTTCGAAGTGCACAAAACTATATGGAGAATTCGCCAGCTGAACGCCAAAACTGTCGCTCTGCAAATGCCCGAAGGTCAGTTTGTTTATTCTGAAAACTTGTTCGGGTACTTTCTTATTTTGCACGCACCATTCTCATGATTCGGTCGATCATCCCCTTTTCCTGCTTTTATGAAACTATGCAAGTTCAAGTTGGAAAAAAAAGTTAAAATAAAAAAAAATGGCTCTTGGAAAATGGGAAATGACTCGATTCTTTGTTTATTTAGTTCATTCTCATACTAATCAGTATTTATTTTCTTTTAAGGTCTTTTGATGTATGCTACAACTTTGTCCAATATCATTGAAAAGTTCACCGAAGCCGAGACTGTGATTATGGGCGACGTTACTTATGGAGCTTGTTGTGTAGACGACTACACGGCAAAAGCTTTCGGTGTTGATTTGTTGGTACATTACGGACACTCTTGCCTTATTCCAGTCGATCAAACGTCTGGAATCAAGTTATTGTATATTTTTGTAGATATCAAAATTGATATGCTGCATTTCATCGAAACTATTCAGCACAATTTTAGCGTTACGTCTAGACTAGGTTTTGTTAGCACTATACAATTTCTCAGTACTCTTCATTTGGCAGCTGCAGAGTTGAGAAAGTTAGGATATACGATAAGCGTTCCGCAAACTAAGCCACTTTCTCCTGGAGAAATATTAGGTTGCACCGCTCCTAAGTTAAACTGTTCCGACGCTGTGATATTTTTAGGGGACGGTAGATTTCATTTAGAGGCTGCAATGATTGCTAATCCTAAAATAAAAGCTTTCAGATATGATCCTTATGAAAAGAAATTTACTGAGGAATTTTATGATCATTTAGCAATGAGAAACAATCGCAAATGTGCTATAGAAAAAGCAAAATCGGGAGTTACTTTTGGATTGATATTGGGAACTCTCGGTCGGCAGGGTAGTCCTAAAGTTTTAGAAATTTTGCAATCGAAAATAAAACCTCCGAGAAAATCTACTGTAATATTGCTTTCTGAAATAACGCCAGAAAAGCTCAAATTGTTTAAAGGCATTGATGTTTTTGTGCAAGTGGCTTGCCCGAGATTATCTATAGATTGGGGAACGGCATTTGAAAAACCATTGCTTACTCCGTATGAGTTATCAGTTTGTTTAGGTGATGCTGAATGGGTTGTTGATAAAGATGAAAATTACCCAATGGATTACTATTCGTCTGTTAGTTTAGGTCCGTGGACTCCCAATCATAAACCAGATATTAGTGAAGAGGAGAAAAATTGCTGTGGGAAATGTATTAACAAAAAATAATTATTGATCATTGTAGACTGATTTTTTTGTCTTTTAAAATTATTTGACACTGTATTCTTTCTGAATCTCTTTTCCAAGTGTTTTATTTGCAATGTTAACAAATTTTGATTCTATTTTTTCATTATTGTTAAAAAAATATATTTTGCTTACAACGGAATGACTGATGATTTTGTAAATATAATTTATTATAAATATTAATGAGAATGTATTGTATAATATTACATACTTATAGAAAAGGGTTTTAGGCTTTTTCAGCTTTAATAGATTCGAGTCTACCTTTATCACTATTGTTAAATTAATTTCATGACCAGCAATCTTTATTACCTCTAGGTATATTTAATTACAAAATATACTTTTATATATTTTTAATACATAAAATTTTCAAAGAAAAAAAAACGTATTATTATTCAACCTCATAAAATAAACCCAATTAAAATATTAAGAAGAATAACTACACATGATAAAGAAAAATAAGTATGTATCTATTCATAATCAACTCCAACCTGAAAAATATTGAAACATTTATTTTTATGTGAAAAATAATTTTCCACCATCTTTCAGGTTTACAAACAGTTTCCTTATTCCTCAATAGATGTCGATCATTTCAATTTCAGAGATTTTCACGAAAAACAATATTTACATCCTAATATTTCGACATTATACATGAAAAAAATACACAAATTATGTACTTGATAATGCCAAAAAAAGAGAAACAAAATTAATTACAACTACCTACTTATCATTTTAGATATACAAAATATATTAACGTAATTACACAATATGAATATTATAAAACTAACTCTACAACATAGTTTTGAACATAAATAAACATCATCTTTTTCAGTGTCTCGATCTGAGGTGATATGTATGATTTTTATATATCAGTGACTCGTTTTTTGAATCTGGAAATACAAAAATAATATTGAAATCTCACAATATAAAACAAATAGTAAACAAAAAAAAACAAACTTACGAGAGAATGATCATTTTGACATTGAGCGCATGTTTCGAGGTTATGTTTCTTCAAAATGCGTTATATTCCTAAATTAAAAGAAATATACTAGAAATATGATCAGAAAATGTAATTATATGACAATTCAAATAACGCATCGTATTCCAGGGAATTATAAAGTTACAGTCAGGAGAGAAAACCTATTCGCGTGTGAAGTTCGTAACGCGTGACGAGACCAACTGAACTGCCGCCCTCCCATTCCCCTTTCCTCTTCCGTAGCTCGAACGTCGTATCTGCAGGGTAAAATCGCATGCGATTTTACCCAGTTAAATTTCGTATATTCAGCTACGAGCGATGTTGCATTTTCAAACAACCGGTTAATATCAAGCAAGACGTCGATTACGCTTTACTTTTTACAGTGTAGAGAATGACCATTCATTTTTCAGTACAATCTGAAACATTCGTATGGGTCACATTAAAAAAGACTTTTCTTTAAAATTTAAAGATAAAAAATCAACTCAAAATCAATAATTTATTGAATTCATAATTAATCAAAATATTGAATTCATTTCACATACGCATATTGGAATCAAAACAACCACATCCAAACGAAAACATCAGAAACACGCACATTTGTAAAATTAATTTTGGACACTTCATAAATCAGAAATTAAAATCATTCCGAATGTTGGTGCAAACCGCATTTTTTATTTAAAACAAAAGAAACTACTATCAAATTAAATTAAAAATGACTTGGAAACAGTGGCGGACTATGCGTTGCGGAGGCCACAGGCGCAACGTAATTTAGAGGCCCCCCCCCAAAAAAAAAAAACAATAAAATATCAAAATGCAATAATTAGCGCCGCAGGCGAAAATTTTTTGTTGCAATATCTTCAATTTCAAAATGTGTAATTTTAAAAAATAGTTTTCCAAAACCAAAAACTTGTCCGATAAATTAGATTTTGTCGACAAATATAATATGATTCCAAACAGAAACTTTTTGACGAAAACGAAGAATTACTATCAATTATTTCGTTCTCGTTGTATTGATCAGTAAAGATTGATTCTCAGCACATTTGATCATGATAAAACAGGCGGTACACACCTAGTGATTACTCAAAGCACAAGCAGAAATTTCCATGCACCCCCCTCCCAATATATTTTTTCATGTGTATGTATATGAAGAAACAAAAATTGCGCCGCAGGCGAAATTTTTTTTCATAATTTCTGAAAATCTTTAAAACAGTGGTTCTTAACCTTTTTAAGTGAGCCGCATCCCCTAGAATCTGAAAATAGGTTCCCGCAACCCTGTTGAAAATGTGTTGAAAAAAAAAAACGGAAACGATAAAATTTACACCCCTTCTAACACATTTTTATTATATGAAAAATAAAAATAGCGCCGCAGGCGAAAATTTTTTTCATAATTTTTGAAAATCTTTAAAATATCCCTTCAGAAAATGAAATTTTCGATATGTAGATGTATATTATATTCACAATTTTCGAGACGTCTGTCATATCAAACTCCTATGTAATATTGACACCTAAAAAGATGAAAATATTGAAATTCTTAAACTTAGATAATTATCCTTTTATCCTTGATGGAAGTAATAATCTTAGTTGTCAAGTTTTTTCAAATTCATATTTAATCTATTAAACTAAAACACAATGCGCCGCAGGCGAAAATTTTTAGAAGTTTTTTATATTAATCATTTTTTTTTTATTTGAGTGAACAAGAGGATTCGTTTTTCTATGATTTTTCATGTGTGTTATAATTATGTGCGAAAGTTGAGGTCCGTCTGTATTTTATTATTTTCTCCTACGTGTACTGTGCGCATTAAATTGTATCTACAAACGAGCGAACTGCAGAATTGTAACAAACACGCGTAATTATAAAACGACGATAAAATAATACTGTCCCTTTGATTCCTATGAATTTTCTCCGCGCGAAAGAGACATATAGACTTTTACAACATAACAGGCTACCTAAAAACGGAACTGTCTTATTCAAAACGGGACGTACGGTCACTTCAGGTATAATAGAAAAAATATCGTATATTGTTCTTGCAGCTGGAACGGATTAAAGCGGATATTTCCACTTTTTCTGTCAGGATCGGGAGAAGGCAAATATACCTAGAAGTGCCAAACAATTGACGTTGGCGAGAGCAATCATCGCAAAGCTTTGAACTTTACACAAAAAGTAGTCGTAAAATCCGATATTATATGGCAAAATGCATAGAAATTTCAAAATATATTTTTTCACAGAACGATTCGGAGGCCCCTTAAATTTGGAGGCCACAGATATGCGCCAGAATATCTGTGCGATAGTCCGCCACTGCTTGGAAATGAAAATTGTTCACAACATAATCCATCATTGCACATATTTGGCCACAATTCAATCAAAGCACAGGCATCGCGTACCTAACCGTCGATTTTCACAGAATCGCTCGCCTTCCGGTCCCGTTCACTTCCGATTATCGGACGAATTGAAAAAGGAGGCTTCCATCGGCAATCCTCGCCGGAATACCTCGATTGATCGAAGCCGAGCATTGTTGCAGCTGCTGGTGCTGATGCTGCTGCACGAATGATAACAGCCGAATCCCAGGGGGGCTTCGGTTTTATGCACCTGTGCGATTGCTGCGCTCTGGTGAAAAAATATTCCTTTTCGACGAGCGCTTTATTACGCTTTGTTCAAAACGTACTATGCATTGAAATGTATTTTTTTTTTCGTGTGAAATTTTTAGGAATGCATGTAAATGTATGGAATGTTTTCGATTTCGATTTTTGTTTTCACTGAAAACATGACTGACTTTGGAAAAAGTATGACTCACGACTCTGGCTTCAGAGTTCTGTAAGAAAGACTGAAAATATCTGTGTTGAATTGTAGGCATTGGATTTTGGTAACTTATTGTCTTGGCACAACTATTATCAATTATGAATTCGTTTCATATTCATACAACACTAATTGTAAGCACATTTATTATTACACAATTAATGTAATTAATTTCAAAATGTAATGAAAAAAATAATTTTATAGAAAATCTGAACGGAGTTTGCTTATTATTACGACTTTCACTCTATTGCCTTGGAAAATTCAATAAATTTTCTTTTAGAATCTAACTAATAATATAATATTGTATAGATATTTCTTACGCATATCTATCAAAGTGAAAACAATCCTAACTGAAAATTCATACAATTTCTACAAATTTCAAATCATGATTTAGGTCACTTATGGGCTCATATATCATAATTTATTGCTTTTCGGAGACTCGATAAGAATTATACATTTTATTTTGCTGATATTACTTTTCACTATGAAAACTAGAAAAAACTCTCGTCGACGAAATCGAATATGTCGTCCGCTCGAACGTAGCGAACGCAATTTTCGTGAGCATCTCTAAGACTTCGCCGAGAAGGAAACCAGCATCACTTATTTATTTTCCGAAATAAAGGCAAAGGGATACGTTTATGGGCTCGCTGTCCCGTGAAAATAAGTTTTTTCTTCCGCGAAAGTAGAGACGCCCGGTTTGTCAACTTTATAAGGAGGGTGTTCGCAGCGCGGAAAACTCAAAGGACGTCTGGAGTCGGTCGATATGGGACAAGGCTGGGGTGACTATACGTCCCGTTTTCGCTGGGACAGTCCCGTTTCCATATGATGAATGAAAAGGCCAAGGGGTACAAGTGACTTCGCGGTTTTCGAGAAAAGAGCGTTCAAAGTTGACCATGTACATACATGTAATAGGAAGAGTCGCGTCCATACTATGGTAGATGCAGTTTCAGGGTATTTTCGGATGAATGGATATTTTAATTTGCATAATTGGTATATTTATGGACACTTTAGGTTCTCTAGGTGATAATGCATCAAAAAATATACTGCTGAAATAGATATTCTGTAAAAAAAAATGAGGGGACGGCTGTTTCTCGCGGAGATGACGCGAATTAGTCACAAAGATCGTTTGATTTGACCCCACTAGACATTTTTTTGTAATTTTTTTTTAAATAAAAAGTTGATGCCGATAATTTTCAATCAATTGATGCCAGTAAAGTTTCCAAAACTTAAGAAATCGCTAAAATGCAGCTGGATATACGCAGAAAAGTCGGTCGAAATGAACTTAAATTTTGGTGATGAATTTCCACCACTTAGACATATTGCTGAATTCTGTATCTTTGCATAACGATTTGAGACTAGTAATGAAATAAAAATAAAAAAAATTGATGGACGTAACTAAAAAAACATAGCCGCCACAGCTTCTCAACATCTACCCGCTCTAGCTGGAAAACCCTTTAGAAGAGTTTTATTTCCTGTTGCACACAGGTGTCACTAAATAGATCGAATTCAATCGAAACAAAAATATCATATAAGGTGAGAGATTATTATTCGTGGACCCATTTCGTACGGCAATTGTTATTTCATAATTGCAAAACGAATATCTAAAACAATATGTAAATCGTCATTAAATTTTAAAATATCTCCTGAAAACTCTGTTATCTCACAGCGAACGATGGCACGGAAATTCGTGAGTTCGGCTGCAATTTCCTCGTGATAAAAATACATATATAGCAGCGGTGAAAAACGACCGTCGAAGGCCACGTCGAACCGAATTTGCATGTCGGGTGCTTTGTGTGCCGACCGCGTTAAAAAGGCTTCTCGTGATGTATGGAGTCGTACGTTTAGTGCAATTAATCTGAAGAAACTTGTCGCGGAGCTTGCATTTTTCAGCGTCGAGGCTGCTCTGCTTTCGCTCGATTTCGCTGAAAATACGCCACAACGACGTGAATAAGTTCCGTAATAAATTTCGTGTATGAAATATTTGATGTGAGGAGAATAGCGTCTAGGCTAGGGCTGACAATCCCGGGATTTTAATTTTCGATATCACGGAGTTCTTTAAAAACGCGAATCTATGAGCTGAATTGATTTCTGCGTTTGCTTGATCAGTTAAAATGTCAAAAAAAGAATAAAATCTAAAAGCATTTTTTTTCAATATGTGATGAAATTGTAAAAATATAATAATATATCGCATTACAAATAGTGCATGAACTGATAATATTTAAATCAAAAATAGTTTGTTTGAATATTCTAGAGTTGGAAACCCTAGTCTAGGAGTCTAGAGGAGCACACTGTGGCGGCAAGTCGCGTGAAATTGGCAATTTTCACGTTGATCGGTTAGAGTGACTCTGAAACTCGGTTATGTGTGTCTGGAATAATTTTCCATATTGTCATTTATATTTAAATAAAATTCAAAATATACAGCCTGAAAATTCATTAGAAATTAAGTAGCTACCCAACTAATGAAAAATTAGCTTTTTTAAAAATTTCTATAGTGTTTGACATTAATCATCGTTATTAATTGCATTTTTTCGCTCAGCTTAATTTGTATTTTAGCTTTCTCTATTATGCAGAAATCGTTTAGTTCTATAAAATTGTTGTAGCAGTGAATTTACATAATTGATAGAAGTTAGTTAGGAAATTTCTACTAAACACTCACTGACAATAGTTTGGTTTGATGTTTTATATAAAAGTTGAAGTATTTTAAATTATAAACCAGTTGCGATGAAAATTAACGAACTTTTGCTTCCACGTCTATCGAATCGAGTGGTTAATCTCTATGTTAACACAAACTCATCGCAGTCGACTGTTTTTGACACAGAGATTATCAACGTGATAATAAACCCTTTAACGAACGTAACCTTTGCTGAACATCGAAGGCTATCTAAACATTCGAAAAATTTACGCAAATTAAATCTTTAGAGCAAATATTTTTCATTACACAACGGAAAACTTTATTACAGAACCGAATAAAAAACCCGTTCCATTACCATCAAATGTAGCTTTAACGTACGTACAGAAAGTTAACACTTAAACGTCAGTATATTTCAACAGTTGCAAGCGGCGCATTTTCGACTCAGCAAACTCAGCCACTAAACTGCACCGGAATAATAATTTTGCGAGTTTTTCCCATAAGAATTTTATCATTTTCAGCATTCTCGATATGCTATTTCGATGACTCGACAATTGCGCCAGATAATTCAATAAAAAAATGAAAATGAAAAATGTCTGTCACTTTCCTGTTATTCATTCGTCAATAACAATAAATGTTAATTTCTCGATTTTTTTTCAGATATTCAAAATTATCTCAAAAAGGAATACCCTGTATAAAATCTTGGGAAAGTAATTGAATCTCTCGACATAGAAGTTGTCGATTATTTTAGAGTTAAAAGAGTTGTTGATATGAGATTTAAGGAATTCGAAGAAATCAGAACATAATCGTATTGAAATACCTCTTCTTCAAATTTTCAAGTACACTTTAATAGCGCACCGTTGTCGGTGCGATATAGTTGGCGGGCAATTGTCAGGGTACAGTGGCTCGTAAACGAATACAGGAACGGTGCTAAATGGTGCGAAAGCTCGCACCAACGGCCAACAATTATTTAGGGAATCCGAGCATGACGAATATTTAACGGGGTGTCCTTTTCTGTCATGGTTGTGTTTTTCGCTTCGGTTTGTTTTAGTCCTTTGTGCGTCGTTGGCTTGTCGCGCTAGAGTGGATTTTCCACAATAATTCGATTAGTTCGTTAGTTGTAGTTTCTGTTCTGTTATTAGTTAGAAATGATCCTGTTATAACCAAAAAAGAGGCACAGAATATTATTTTTTACTATAAAAACGATGAAAATTAGTTACTCTTTTATCTCATATATTTTTATTGAAAATTTCAATAACTTCATAAATAGAAATTTTAGTATACACGCGAAAACACCTCAACTAGCACCGATCCGAATTTTCTCGAAAACAGACAGACATAAGACATAATCCCCGAAACAACAATGCTAAAACAGCGCAACCCTCTTCAACGAAGCATCATTGTCATAACGTATGCTCGTAAATTCAACCGCGCTTTTAAGTACGCGAACACACAAATCAGAAAGCCGTTTTCTCCGGAATGGTTTATAGTCGAGTTTATAATGCAGCAATTAAAAGTTTTCCAGTGCAAAGCCGACAACAACAACAACAACCTTTCATTCTTCCATATCTAGAAGCGGAGAGAGGGATTCTAACAAAAGACTTGCGGCTTGAAAGGAAACAAAGTAATTTATGTTATCACCTTTGTGCCTGCGTTCGGGAAAGGGTCTGGTTTCCATCGAGGGATAAGGGATTGTTGGGATGCGAAGGTTTTGAAGATAAGAGTCTGTCCGATGAGGAGTTGCCAATCAAACTTTCTTTCCGTGTGTAATGAGGATCGAGGCTTTTGTGGGTATTTTCGGTTGAGGTGCTTGTTTGTGGGTGCTTATAAATAAATATAGCAAGTGTTCAATCGAGGTTAGCGAAAATGGTTTCTTTTTTGAGTGCTCGTCAAGTTTCGTGTAAATATTGAAGTATGATAAGATATTTGAGGGAAAGAATGATGAAAAATTCATTATATAAACATTCGTGTTTCATATTCTGTCACCGAAAATAGAATTATAATTAATGTTTCGATTTTACATATTATATTAATTATATTTTACTCTGTATCGGATTGCCTCTTTAAATATTCCAGCTGCCATTGACGGACAACTTCATGATTTATTCACACGAGAGAATGATTCCAAAATAAACCGGCGATACAAAATTTATTTACGTAAAATGTGAAAAAAAGTGATTTTTAATTAGACGAATCAAATATAACATGTAAAAAAATAATGTCAACAGCTTTAATTTTTTGAAGTTTTTTCAACTACTCTTACAATCAACCCTTGAATAAAGCCAAAACAATTCGATGAAATTCGAATAAATCATCTGATAAACACAATTTATTAGAATCGAACAATTTATGTGTGTTAATTTCCTTTCGTTTACAGGAAAATATCGCAGATTTGTCGTCGACACGAACCAGGCCGTAGAGGAAAAGCGTAAAAATGACAATGTGTCGCGTTCAGCGCTAGTTTTACGACGCCCGGAGTGTGCTAAATGGGGTTCGGTGGTGTAGGTCAGGTCGAGGGAGGCTCCACACCAACCCCCCCATTTCGTGTTCATATAACCCACACTTCCCCCTTATTTATTCGCTCGGTATCTATGAAAATGCTGTGTCGAACGGCGCGCTGCGTTGCGGTTGCGCTCCGCAAGTACGCGCGGATTTCGCCGCGTCTCGTTTTGTGCTCGTTTCGCGTATTGTTGGGGCCGTTGAAAGGAACGGGGTTGTTTTCGAGATGTCGCATGTTTATACTGGTATTTTATATTGTGTAGAAATGTTTGCTTCCATGTATCTGATTTAAGACTCGAGTCGATGGAATTGAATATAGAATCGAGATTTTTATTTCAAAACATTGTTTCAATCAAAAGTGAAAAAAATTTGATAATAAAATGAGTGAAATTTTTATTAGAGTCAGTCGATGCTTTTGAAAAATATTAGTTGGGTTTCTAATGTAAAATTATGTTATTTGACAACCGCAAAAATTAAATTTTGAAAAGGTTATATTATGAAAATTACAAACATTGTTTCCATATTTTCTTATGAATGTACATATATCGGAGTAAATGGAAACATTTTTCTTAATGCTCATACTATAACCTTTTCAAAAATGTACCAGTATCAAAGTTTCCAAGAAAATTTCACAAAGGTCTTTCAAACACATATGTATACGAATAATTTAAATATTTTCCGCTATACATTAATAATCCTATTTCAAAATTAATTTCATAATCGTCAATATTAATAGGTCGATTGATTCCATCGGAGAGCCAAATGTCTATCTTGCGCGCCGACGAAACTAATTAAAAACCTCCTAAACGGATTGTTTGAACTTTTCCATTCGCTCCGAGTCGTAGAAAATTATTAATTTCAATTAGGGATCGTAATATTTAATTATCGAATCGATCAAACAATCTGTGTGACAATCGACGAGGAAGCGGATCAATTGGCGTGGCTCTTTCGCGAATGGTACTTCAACTCCTCGCTCTCTTGAGCGTTCTTAATTAATTCGTACTTTCGAAGATATTTCAATTTTAATAGGGATAAATTACGAAGGAAAACTCATAGACTTGCTTATTATACCTCATTCAATGTCAACTAGGCAGATCTAATTGGGTACTAGCAATACTAGACAAAACTGTCAGCATCACAGTTATTTACCGGAATTTCAATTTTTCTTATTAAAGGATAGATTTTTGAGCAGAGTATGAAATTTTAAGATATAATTAAAATGAAAAATAAATACTTGTAGATACTCTATAGTCTCTTATATCTATCATCTGATTGTGATCAAATTTTTCGATGGACATATCTGGGAAGGAAAGTGAATTATACAGATTCAAAAAGTTGTGTAAAAAATGACAATTAAACATACAATATTCATACAAAATCTAACAATGGAAATGATAATCCAACAAATCACAAACATACCAAAATAGAACCTCAAACTACAACTTCATTCACCCAATCAACACCCCCTAAAATCTCGCATATTAAAATCTCCCGAACTTCATCAACAACCACCCCATATACTCAAGAGCTCGATAATTCGAGCAAAGCCGAGTTCACATGTGCCTGAAAGGCTTATAATATTCTGTCTCACTCACTCTATTTTTATATATTGATATAAATATAAATAGTAAAATTCGTGAGACAGAGAACGGTAGGAACCGTTCAGGCAGAAGGGTTAGTTTTCCTGGTTCTTGTCGAGGAAGGTTCTTACCTTCCGACCTGACGTCTCTTCGTGAGTGTTGTTCTTAGCCCTAGGGCTATATTGATACGATAGACCCTCATAACACATTAGAGGACCCGAGGGTTATGGTGAAAACAAGCGTGGATTCGATAAATGTTGACTAGGCTATGTTGAGAATTGTGTTTAGGTTATGTATTTTTCGTTTGTGTTAAATACGTAATGGTACAGAGACTTGTTACGTCTTGATTTTATAAGAGTAACTTAGTAATATGAAAATTAAATATAAAATGTAATTATATAAAAATGTGTATTTTTAAAACTTCATACTCTTCAAAGTCTTCTTGTTACATACATTTTATACGTAAATTACTTCATGCAGAAAATAGAGTTGATTATATTTTCAACACGAGAAAATTTATTAAAAAATATTATATCACGATTTGAAATTGTATATTCAGCAAATTAATTTAAAATACTAATATAATAAAATCTAGTAAACTATTTATAGAATGTATTGCTTTACTAGTAAAAATAACGTCGAGTCAACTTTTAAATTGAACATTCGCTGTGAAGTTAATTGTGCGAATAATGTAAAGATTTTTTTATCATAATAAGAAATCTTAAGATTCCTTAGAATATTTTGACTATTCTTCAGTAGATATTAATAGGAATATGAGCAGAATATGATCTAATTGAAGCAACGAAATCTTATACATAGATACGTATTCCTGATAAATCTATCTATTTTAAGCCAAAAAAAAATCTAAACCTATCGAAATCCTCGAAGAAACCACAGATAGCATTCAGCGACTCGTTAAGAAAAACGAGAGCGGAGGCTCGAAAATTTCATCTGCGCGTGCACAAACAAGTATTGACAGGCGTATCTCTTCGGATGAATAAGCAAAGAGGAAACTTTTTACGTCTGCAGAGAGAAAGGAGAGAAAGTGGGCTGTGAGGAGGAAAAAAATCGCTGCGAGACGATATCATTATGTATGTGCTAAGTTTTCGCTTTCGTGAAAAGTTCGCGCGGCAAAACGCTCGCGAGAAAAAGCAATTTGCGCACTCCGGCCATCGGAGAATTGCGCCCGAAACGTGACTTTTTCGAAAAAAATAGCGGGAAAAACGCAGAAAAAAAGCACGGGATGAAATAGGACGAGAGGTGGAATATCAAAAAGAGAAAAAAAAAATGGAAAGGCGATGAGATGAAAAATCGCGCCTGCGAAAACAATTGCTTACGTTTGACGTCTGATGGGTTCGTTAGGGATCTGCGGCGACAGATGTCTGAAATCTCATTATAACGTGCGAGTTTTTTTTTTGTGTGTGTGTTTGCATACATTTTGTAATGTTTCGTGTGTTAGATTTTTAGTTTTGATTAATGAAGGGTTTTTAAATGTCGAAGGATCGAGGAAAAATCAGGTCGAGCTTAGGTAAGTCTGATTACTTCAAGTGAATCTGATCTCTGGAAAGTTTTATAGAATTAGTATTTAATCAGTTTTGTAATTATATTTATGTTTATTAGAATATACACTAGTGGGATTAATTGTGGACACATTTCATTTTGATAAATTATTATTTTAGATTTTCAATAAAATGTTCACTAAATGGGATTATGTTGTACTTACAATTAGTTTTATTATTTTTTAAAGAATAACAAGTAAGTTTCATAAATATTGCACATTGAACCAATGTTTTGAATAAATTTATAAAAAAAAATCATAGAATTTATAAAATGGGTCCACAATTAATTCCAATAGTGTATCAGCTTGAATGCTAATTCACTATATTTCTACAAATTATGTACAATTTTAATTCCAACAACAAGATTAAAATCTTATGAATACATTCGCAATATCAAAACGGCGTAGATTACTTAAGAAAATCATTACATTAATACAAACGTCGTAACTAAAACATTTTATTTTTTCAAACAGCTTAAGACTTAATCTGCTCTAGCGAACCTAATATCGTAAAAGCGAGCTACACACATATCCGACTAATTGTACGAGCAAATGTGTTTAGCTCTAGTATTATCGCATTAACATTAACGAAACGATAGATAAAGACAATTCGCTTATCACAAAACCGACTTTCATAACAGCCCCATTTTCACACACGCCAGAAAAGAAAATCCCCATTAATTTCACGATACCTTCTATGGGGAAAATTTCCCATTTCACCTAGACATTTTCCCTGAACGACAACACGTTTATAAAGCGGGACGTACATAATAATAGAAACTTATTTTCATTTCGAGGCTCGACCGGAACGATTCTCGTTCACCAGGATATGAGCTGTCGTCGTCATCCTCCAACTTGTTATGTTTATCCGAAGCGATGGCGTAGCACAAAAGAACAACTTTCGATTATAATTGAAAAGCGGCACTAGAGTATGTGCAGAAGGAAGAGATTGAAAAATTTATGCGAATAAGAGTGATGGGAGTTTGTATTTATATTGTGCGAAGATGATTTTTTTTTATATTGTTTTTTATACGTTGGAAAATGATATTGATTTTATTGGATGTACAATATTTTTGATTGATCTGTTATAAATTTGATCAAATTGAGTTGCCGCAGTATTGTAGCGTTTCACTGGCAGATGAATAAACAGATATGTACACAAAATCATCTTTTATTACATTAGAATCGTCGAAATGAATCTGAAGATATTTTCAATATGAAGACCCTAGAAGTCAATAAGTATAAATGTACCCGAACTACGAATAAACGAAATAAGTTATTAAGTTTATATTATGTTATTATATCTGCTTCTATTTTATGCAATCTTCATAGCAGCAGTGTAAATTAAATTGCAATATGAGCATCACTTCAACAGACATACGACAAATTATCGCTTTTATTATATTAGATATGAAATTCAAATAGATACTGGAAATTATGCAATTTGATGTTGTATTTAAATACAGTTTATATTTTTCTTGAAATCAAATAAATGAACATACTCAGAGACAATTTTCATAATTGACTCCACTAGCTTAAATTTCTCACATACATTCTTCAGTTCATACGATTTTCATATAAAAGTGCAACATATTGATATCAAAAATTAAATACTTAATTTGTAACAAACAAATCGTTTTTTTTAATCAATTAGATTGATTAAACATGTTTACGATCATCGCATAGTTTCGACGAATTTTCCCTTCAAAGAAAGAACGAAACGAATCGCTTCGGAGCATTTCTCGGAATTCTCAAAGCTCACAAATGGGTTTCTCGAAATATTAAAAAATACACAAAAAAAGCCCGAATACGATACAAAATATGAAAAAAAAAACATAACACGGGATCGACGGGAATCATGAGCGCAATTTCGTGCCTTCTATTTATAGGCTCATTTCCTCGGGGCCGGGAATTTTTTCCTACGTTTTTAATTTAAAAGTTATCGCCGCCGATAAAAAGTTGGCTTAATTTTTATTATTTTTATACGCGCTAATTCGACGCAATCTCTGCCGACGATAACAATAATAAAGTTCCCGTTCGTATCTCGGAGTTTTTCCGAGTTTTCCGCTCGATTTTCATCCGCGTTTCGATTAAATCGAGATTTTCACACGATTTGTCGCAGAAGTGTGTCGAAGACTTTGTCATTTGAATCTTTTGTCGATTTGAGTGTATTTAGTTTTTTCGATGAAATTATATAAACGTCAGTTTTGAGTTGGACATTTTATTTTTCGACAAACAGAAGAAGCCATAAAATTATTTTCATATTGTTCGAATGGGTTTTTTAATTGTTTTCATTTCGAAAATAACTTTTGTCTAAAAATATCTACGTATGGGACTGTGGATTGTTTTCGGTTTCAAAAACGACGTTAATCGCCGTTAAATAATGAAACGATTGTGGCTTGTGGAATGAGAGGTTTCAATTTCTATTTCGGTTTGAATGTCGAAATTCTATGCATAATAAAGACCTTTAATTAAAATCGACCAAAATAGAACGAAGGATTGCGTTGGGAAAATACGAGAAAGTCGAGAGCTTGGAAATAAAAATTGCGAAAATATAGAAACGTAATACGCCGAGATGAATACACCGTGCTTCGATGATTTGATACTTTGAATTCGAAAATAAACATACGAATCCAAAGAATATTTATATCATCGTTTTTTTTTTCAAATTTATATCTCAATTTCGAAAAGACATTCTCTCGGGATGTACAATATGACAAAATTTCAACTTTATTCAAGCCAGGTGTTTATTTATATTCAATGTGTTTCAATCCAAACATGAAAATTAAATCCAATTTCCCTAGATATCGATAATGTTAAGCAACAGAAAGTTTACGAAATTTCTGAATACGAGTATGTACATTAGATATATTGTGATTTTTTGAGTACCAATCCTATTATTGCTTCTATTGTGATATATATTTGTAATAATTTTATGGTGAATTAAATTTTTTTAGTGATTTTTTATAAGTGAATCGAACTATCTCTCAATAGTATGCAGTTTAATTGAACAACGAAAACTCTCATTGTCAATACAAACGAATACAATCTTAAATTTCAGCGAATCGCTATATACAGCAAATCTCTTCAAGGGTTAATTGAAAGCACAAATTTAACAAAAACAACCCCTTTATAAACAATATATTCAAAATAACGAAACTACACATAGGAATAGAGTCGTCCAGGGACGCCCAACAGGTTGCGTGGGCGCCTAGTTGTTTGTTCGTGGATCACCTTACCGACTGTGTACCGCCTTCACAAACACTTCATTATTGACGTCGTTTTGTACGTGCTATCTGTGCAATGTGCTAAATCTAGGGTTGTGTGGAGTCACTAGAAAAATATGACTTCAAATCTGACTCCGACTCTGGAAAAAAGACGGAGCCTGGGCCTCTGATTGTCTAAAAAGGATTATATTTCAGTTAAGAATGGTAAAGGCTTTGCTTTGGTCAACAATGGAAACCTATGAAATAGAATCCATTGTTCCCATAGTTGACCATACTACGTACTGTGTGCTTCTTGCTGCTTGCCGCGGTACGCAAAACTGCCATTTAGCATCTAGATCAACTCTATATTAGCCATAAATGACACAAAGTTTGAAAATAAAGAAGGAAAATCCACTAATAGTAGTCGCATAGATAGATAGAAACCACGGCTACCGATAGATGTCACACAAATCGATCTATATAAAACAAATGACACTACATAAATTCAAAACACTTCGATTTTACGAATGTTAGCAATACGAATTTCTACTACAGCCCTAATTCTATCATAGATTTTCTATATGTTGTAGAATTGTACGTATGCATATGAGTCAATTCACGCTTGTCGTGTTGCTGCTTCGAGGAGGTAGTCGCCTGGAGGTGTTGTTGTTGATGCTCCGAAGAGCAAACTTGGGTTATTTGTGTGGTGATGTGGTGTGGTGTGTTCAGAGGGGTGCGTGAGGATTTGCAATGTTGAGGAGTGTAGGTTTCCGAGATGGAAGCATGTGGTGTTCGAAGCGTTTGATCATAGTGTATGTATCAAAGGTGTACTTCTCAGTATAGGTTGTGATCGACGAAGCGAATGTTTCGAAGGTTAACAACTATATAAAGCTTTAGAAAATTATGACTTTTTCTTTCAAAAATGAAATTATTAGAGGTTTGAAAATTTCATTTTATTTGTTCATTTTTGTGCAAGTTATAGAGTTTCATTTCAGTGAAAATGCATCATTAATATCAATTTATGCATATGAAAATTTGCTCAATTGAGATGTCAATAATAAAAATGACATCGATACTCTCAAGCAACGAAAGATTTACATTTCAAGCTTGTCATATTTTACGTACGACAAGAAACGATTCAACCCACTTTTGTTAACAGTATCAATATTTAATCATTTTATACCACATGAGACTCTCTAAAATCTACAAAAAGAAAAAAAGCAAAAGATTGAAAATGAATAAGTTACGACGTTTCCAAACTTTTCATATTTTCAACATCCTATACAAAAAACAATCCGAAAAAAGAATATTTTCATCTGGAAAAATCAACTAGAAAGGATATCGTTATCGCTTAAGCGCCGATCGAAAATGAAACTCTGCCTTTTTTTACACAATATAATATAATAATATATATATATATAAAAAGCGGATAATCCAATAAAGCGTCTCGTTTCTTTCTATTTTTATGAAGGATAAGCGAGAAGTCGCTCGTTAGGCGCGTTTATCGAAAACGTCAATATTTGACGTCGGTCTTAATTTGATTCCGCCGATCCCCCCGATCGATGTTTGGGAATCTCGTTACGGTGTCCAGGGGCTAGGGCTTATTCTCCGCGGATTAATTCGTCGATTAAATCAAAACAAATCGCCGAACTGTTTCGAGATTGAAACGGCGATGTCGCGTCGTGCCGCGTCGTGTCGCGTCGCGTCGCGTCGCGTCTCTCCGCTTTGGATGGTTAGGGATGGTTGTTGGGGAATGGATGGATTGCTTTGCTTTCTTATTTTCGTCCGAGTGCCTTTCCAATCGTCTTCGGCGTGTATTAAGATGTAGATTGAACTGTGAGTTCCAGAGATAGATGCTTTTAATCGATGTAAAATATAGCTATAAGAAATTTATATGATTTTACTAAAAAATATTATTCAAATTGTAATTAGAATTCATTTTTGATTGAAATTAATCTTGATAGTATTTATCTTAATTTTTTTGGGGGGAGTTTTCGATGAAATAATTGAAATGAGATTAGTATTTTTCCTACAGTTTGAAATTTGGAGCATTGCTATACAAATTTCTCTTATGAGGATTTAGATTCAATCTAGATATAGCATTTCATACTTTGATAAATTTTAAAATTATAGTTGAACCTCGAATAATGTGCATAATTCGTTCCCAAATTTTACTTGTAATGCAAAACATTTGATAAACTAAGCAATATTTTTTTAACGACAAAAAGCTCGCTCGTTATGCGAGACATTTGTTTATCTCGTTACACAAATTACTCGTTATGTGAATTACTCGATATACGGATTATTCGTTAAGCGAATAATTCAACTAGGATCCGCTGTATTTAACTTGTATTAGTAAAGTTTTTACTTGTTAAATTCAAAGTATATTTTTGTATATTATACGAATATAAGTCTCATAAATGAAAAAAAAATAACTGGACAACACGAGAGAATTCTATAATTTGAAATTTCAAAACTAAAAAAAATCATATTCTTATAATGAACATTTTTTTGTGATTTCCCATGCGACTGTGTCTAGTTGCAGAATCTCAGTTATTTATCTTGCTTCGCGAGTCGTTGTCTGAAAGAAGATCGAAACGTCTCTATAATATGTAGTTTAAAAATAAACATCAGTCAACATACATTTTCTGATACATTCTGTACTAAAAAGTGTATATCTCGATCGACACAAGAGTCGAGTGGGCGAACGAGGTCCTTATTGAAAAATTCAAGACCCCGGGGACCTCTGACATTGTGCGTTAGACAATAAGTCTAATGCCGGATGAAGGATTCCTTTAATCTGGATTTCATTATTGTATTCTCGAGATGTTGATACACTCGAATTTTCTATCGACAATTCACAGACGATACACTCGGTCTATTTATACTTATTTTCGAGAATATTGTGTTCCGAGAAATATTTAATAATCGGCGATAACAAATCGATTCGCGTCGAGGTGCGTAAAAAGCGAGATAATTGGACCGTTTTGAATATGTTCGAAATATTCGGGGAATGATATGCTTTTTTTGCTCAATTTAAATATTCGAAATTCGGAATTAATTGTGACACTTTTCAAAAAGATCAAATTGGTACCCGTTCCAATTGATATGAAAGTAATGAAAGGTCTTATAGAGCTGAACGATATTTACTGTTGCCGCAAGTTTCAGACCTCGTTATCTTTAGAGATAATCAAACATCTAATATTGTCACTTTTCTATAGGTATGAGAAAAAATGGTCACTATTGACTTCAGCTAATAAAGTTTATAGAAAAAAAAAGTTTCAACACGTCGCTAAGTATCAGAAAGATCAGACTTAAATCTCAATAGAATCTCGAACAACGTTGGATCACAGCGGTAATTCATATAGAAAATCATAATTAAATGAAAATTTTCAATCGATAAGAAGAATTGCAAACTGAAAATCAATGATGTGAATTTTCAGCACATCCATCCGGTTATGAAACGTAAATTTCGTTCCGGTCGGGATGAAAAGCGCATTTAATCCCTCGATAACGAGGCAGTTTATTAAAATCTGGTCGCCCTCGATAGCGAGGCTTTTCATGCCGTAATATACACGCTCATAATACGTACCTGTTCGTATTTTTTTTTCACCATCTCGTTTCAGATTTCAGCTTTTAATCGCTCTCACTAGAATTAAGCCGCCGAATGAAATTTGCATACATTGAATCGTCCGATTTGGAAAAGCTCCACACGCGCTTCGCTTAATTGCTGGTAAACGCTCGAGGCTTATTTGATTACGCCAAATTTTCAGATGTTACTTTCATAAGAACTGAGTCGACTTTATGCTGTTTATATATTTTATATGTATTTATACAGAATCATATAATAAAACTATGTATTTTGAAATGGTTCTGGGTTATAATTGCGGTTGAATTTATATTATTTTCGAAAGTTTATGAAGAGTTGATTCATATCGAGCTAGTTGTTATGATTGAAGTCTTTAAGATAATGTATTGTATACAGTCAGTTTTTCAACTATGATCTGTCAAAAAAGTCGCTAGACTGAGATAAAAATACTAAAACGCATACTTCTGTCTCTGTATCACAGATTTTTGATAGTTTGTAGTTAGAGACCGAGTGTAGTATTATACAAAATGTTGTCAATAAAACATATCGATTTATTAGAATTAATAAGTAACGAAAATAAAAAAATGAGTCAAATCGTTAAATACTGAATTTTTGGACGATTGAAAAGTTTTATCTAATGAATAATTTGAGAGAATATACAAAATACAAATGGGTAAACAAAAGAATATTGATTTTCGTATATGTCTAGATGATATATATATAAGTAAAGAGCAATTTAAAAGTCGTTTGAAATAAAATGTTTCATATTTTCATCGGCCATTTTAAACTCGAAAAATACAAAATAACACTGTAACACTATACGTCGAAATAAAATGTCGTTTATCTGTCGGATAGAGAATTTTGTGAAATTTTCTCACCACTGTTAGAACACTAACTGACATTTCAGCCTCTCTGGATTTGTATGTATACGAAAGCTCAGTGGCATTATGTTTAATCAAACACAATGTTATTTCACGCTAACGTTTCTATGTTTGCTTCGCACATTCGTACTGTTATAGGATGACCACAAAATTTCTGAAATTGGTAGCAATATTTTCTAATAAGATGCTTAATATAAAAAAAAACTAATATTTGATTATATAAATAGAATAAATTTGTTAAAAACATATTTCGAGATTAATATTATAAAAAAATAATGATGTTTATTATTTTAGAAAACGTTTGAAATAAATTTCAAATGTTGAAAAATATGGGTTGTATGTATCTTATTTTGATTTACATCATTTAAATTTTATAAAACGATGTTAAGCCTATTATGCTCATCCTTTGGATATAATTTATCGTGTGTACGATGTGCGAATCCTAACATAATAAAACATGCTCGACCGTACGCTTAAATTATTTATCATCCATTAGTTACGAATTTCGAGAACGGTTATGATTGTACATAATTTCGGTTTCTTGCTAATATTTTCGTTAATTTTGCGAAATATTATGTATTCAAAATTTTTGCGTAATTACCGCGAAATTATATTTCGCAAAACATAGATTAGAGAAATGTGAAATTTGTTTTTAGCTGATCTCTCTAATTATTTTTTCGATTCATATAATAAAATACGATGAAGCAAAAATGTACTTACAGTTAGAAGTAAAAGTTCTATTCATTATTTATAATGCTTTTGAGATTTTTATTATTTGACAACTGCTATAATTTTACACCAAAATTGTTTTGTCGATTTATTGGCCGAAAATAGAATTTGATTAGGAAATACATATTTCAAATTGGAATAGGAATCGGTTTAATACAGAGTAATGTTATGTACCTTTTATTCCAGGTGTGTTGGCCATTCGGAAGAGATGGCCATATGGTAGGTTGGTAAACGGTTATTTTTCCTGAAAATTGACAAAAATAATATATATTTTTTAATTCAAGTTGGATATCTTATAAATCACAGAATAATAATGCGAAATACAAGAAATAATAATTGTATTCTAAAAATGGAAACGTTTTAAGTGTGAAATTTCGTTTTTGAATCTAATTTAATTTCGATTAACTTCACACATTCGAAAAATATATTTATCAAGAGAGTTCATCCACCATGAATTCTCACGTGGTTATAAACAACGTCACACCATTTTACGAGGTTTCAAATTTGGACGTTTTCAGCTTATTTACGGTGTTTATGGTTCGCGCTTCGGGGATGGTTTGTGGCTAAAAATAAAGTGTTTTTATGTGGGTGGGTTGTATTGAGGAAAAAAAGTCCCGCTTTTATCTGTTTTATTCTGGATACATATAGTGATACAGACATACAGTACGTCATCTTTCGTTAAAAGGTGTGACTTGTGGTTTTCCCAAATGCCAGTTTATTAAAAGGGATATTTTCGATTCGGAATTTTCTATGAATCTGTTTTGTAACTTTCGTTACGAAAAATATGGTTTCTTATGTTTAAATTTAGACCCACATATGTAAGAATTTCATGAAAATGAAGAAAATTGTATATTTTTAAAATATTTCAGTTTAAATAAGAAAAATAATGTTTCCATTTGCTTTGAAATACATAAATTTTCACAAATAGGAGATGCAATGGTTTACAAATAAATGTTATACTTGAAATAAAATTGAAAATTGTGTGTATAATTCGTTTAAGTAAATATTTTTTCTTAGTGTTTATATAATATTTAATGTAACTTTTCCGAAATGTACGTCGTTCCCCGTCTTTGTTAAGTTTCCATAAGATCACGTAAAGAACTATCGTTGGAACTCGATGTATTGTATATAGTGGAAGTGTTTCTTTTTTCGGAAACTTTTTCGAAATTAGTCGTGACTTATGGGAAATATGTTCGAAGTTAAGAAAGAACATGCTGGAAGTTTGATTCAATTAAAATGAGTTTTCTTATGAAACTGATTCATTACGTAGCAATCGTGGAACGTTTGTGAACGAAGTTTCATTTGCAGTGTGATTGCAGTTGGGAGAAGTTTTAACAGAGGATATTTCAACGGAATTGTGCGAAATTGAACGAGAATTAAAAGAGTTGGCTTTTGAATAGTTTCGAACTCGCTGAAGGAAATTGACGAATATTATTGAAATTTTATTATGTTCGAAATAGTTATATTCATGTCGTTTACATAGATGTATTCAATGCGGAAGAATATTGAAATACGATCGCAAATTGCTAGTGAACATAAAGGAAAGCTGATCTCTTAATCCTTGAAAATATTGATAGAATAGTACAAAAGCATGTTGAAATAGTCTTATTGAATCTACATAATCACTTAGTGGATATATTTTATTCTGCTTGTTGCATGAAATATAATGTTATATGGACTTTAAATAATGAACTAGTGTATTTATAAACAGCAATAAAACATTAAAATATAATGAATTTTAATAAGTAATGGATTGTAATACTAGTAAATATTTAGTTTTGATTTTATATAGCTAGAGTGCGTGTAACAGGTGGCCAGTTTCACAATTCAAAATATGACTGAATGAAACTGCTATTTCTATATTAACGACCGTAAATAAATTGTAATTAATGGCGTGACAACTTGTTGATCGTTTCTCATAATCGACATTGAAACAACTGGCGAGCTTTCAAAAGGAAAATTAATGAGTAGAGCAGTAGATAGTTGAAGATTAATAAGTATCAAAATTCATAATCTAACCCTGCAAATATATTCTTTAGAAAAAAAACAAACTTAATCAATTTTGACATTTGAACAATATTAATTTTGCTTTATCAGCAAAGCTTTTAAATTCGAATTCATCTTAAATAAAAGCCCAAACCGAATGTCTAACTAAAACTGCATTAATATTAAAAAAAAACTCCACCAAATTCTTCTTATTCAAACTTTTTCTAATCTAACTTAACTTTTCCTTAACCTAACCTAAAATTTACTACTATTATAGAATCACAAACGACAACAATTTATGAAAAGCCATACAAATCAAAAGCCATCATCTTATAAAAACCTCCCTTGAATGCCAAGTAGTGTAAATCGACACGAACAAAGCGCAGAGCATTCAATTAACATTTCCTTAACCTAACTTAATCTTTTCATAAACTAACCATTTTTTTTTTGATTTTCCAAAATCGCAATTGAATTATATTCATGAATAATCACATCATTTTATAAAAGCCTCTATTCGATATGCGAAGTAATACAAGTCAACTCTAGCAAAGCGCGCAGCAATGAATCAACATTTTCCTAACATAACCTAACTTTTTCTCGACCTAACCTAAAACATTCTAATTTTCGCAAACCTATTCATGAATGGCCGATATCATAATAAACCATCATCTTATAAAAGCCTTCCTCGAATGCGAAGTGGTGTAGGTCAGCGCGAGCGATGCACGCGGCATCGGAGCGCGAATAAGGGCGTCGCGGGGGCGCAGGGGCCGATGGGGGCGCGAGGGGGGAGGGGGGCGCCGCCCGATCGATACCGAGTCACGTGGGCTGCCCGGGACAAGGGGGCGCGCCGACCGCCTGGCCCCCGGCCCTGCGCCCCCACGCCGAGCGCGCCCCCGGCGACTCCGCCCCCGCTAATAGCGTTGGCCGCAGATCGCCGCCCGGTGCGACCATGCACTCGGTCGGGATGCGTTTTTGATCTCGAATTAATTACGGTTTTTTTTTCGAGTTTGAATTTTTGTTTTGGATTCATAATTGAAATAAAATTTAACATATTATAGTCCTGGACTCATTATGAGCATTCGACACACGTTTCTATATGAAATTGAAACGCGCGTTGCGATAATTGTATGGAAATGTGCATTGAAAGCCTATCATGTGTCATAACAGAGACGGATTTTTGACAGTTCATGACTGTAATTTTCCGATTAGTTAACTAAAACAATCACAATGGTTACTCTTTTCAATTCACGGCATCGAACTCTATAAAAAAAATCATGTTTAGTTATGTTATTTAACATGAGATTTACTAACAAGTGAAAAAATCGTCCCTTGAAGCGGGATTCGTAGTGCTACGATTCATTTCGGTAAAAAATAAATATAGAAAATATCATTTAATATATTTCCAAGTTGTTTTTTAACAAGTACGAATAAAAATGAATGTTCAATTTTGCTATTTATGTTCGCAAGAATCTACTTTTGCATTACTGTATCGATATGTATAAATAATATATTTATTTAATAATAGTTAAAACGGATAAATTCTTTAAATTACATACAAATACTAGTTTTATGTGTACAGAAAGAGAAAATGGACTCTCGGTGGTACTATTGTTTCCAACGGTAGTGTGATTATTGTGCACAATTGAATATAAGTTTAACGGATACTGTTCGTGGTCGTGGCATTTTTATGGTAATGAGATTTGCGATTTATAGCCTCTGTACTCAAAACAATGCAACATTCAATAGAATTTTCTTGTTCACACTGTGTAGTTGAGCTTAATAAATAAATATATTCAATTAAATATTTTCAATACATCTCGTATCATACCATTTTTGTACGCTGCCAGAATATCTATCTTAGAATATCAAAAGTGAATTTTCTTATGAGTTATGAATATCACCCAAGAGCATCTCGCATATCAATATGTTCTTATTATATATTTTCGAAAGGTATAAAATCTGATATTTTTTATTCAGTTTTTCCTACACCTGCGACCGACATAAGTGCACTTTTGAAAAATGAAACTAGAAGCAGAAGCTGAGGGCGAATGCAATTTCCTAACAATGTTGTTCGAGTTTTACAATCTAAATTAAAACCGATGCACATTTTAATTATAAACAGTCCACAAAAGTGCCATAAACGCTATAGAATAATAACACGTCCCGAACATTTCCTACCAAATAAGCCATTCAGAAACGGAAATTTCCGATATTAATTCAGATCGATCGATATATTCGTCGGAACAACGGAAAGCTCGCAGATGGAATAAGCCGCATCTGACAGAGTACAGTCAGCCCTATAACTGCGAACTGTCGAAAATCAGCTGAATGTACTATAGAGAGTTTGGGCGGTTCGCAGTCGGAGGGCCGACTGTAGTAGGTACATACGACATTATTTACGGGTATGTGAATGCGATGTTTGTAAATACAATCACCGCCATGATTACACTCGAACTTTTCACCTGTAAGCCACCTGTTCCTTCCGAGTAAGTTATCAATGAAAATTTTCCCGCCCGCCGCATTTGTGAAGTTGCCCAGAGGCGGCACAAAGGGGTATTCGTCGAATAATAACAATGGTTTCCAAACTTTTTTCTTAAAGGGCTTTGTGCGATTTCATGAATTGAAATCGGAAATAATTATATTGTAAAATAATTTGTAAGAAAATGAAGATCTAAGACTTGTGTATATTCTTCTTTTTTTTGTGTTGGTGAAATACTGAACTTAATCTAACTAAATCTAAAATATAAGCAATTGAATCTATAATTCAATGGATAGAAAAGTCTAATCTAGCCTAAAATACAGCCCAGGTTTACCTTACTGAATTATCGAATGTCTCACCTTACTGTATAATACGTACAATAGCAAAATATTTCTCGGAAATTAGCCTTTCATGAAAAACTCCGAATATTTATTTTTCTTGTAGAAATTCCCCGCAAGACTTAAACTTACATAAAATTTTAACACAAGTGCATAACACACAATTACCGAAATATCCTCCCAACAATAAAACCCCATAAAATACCTTAAATATTCATTTTCTATACTTAAAACTCCTCACAACGATAAAAATATCATATTAGATCTGTACAAATGTAATTATCGATTTCATGGTATAAAATGAAAATATTCAAAATAAAAAAAATATATATTAAAAGAACTGACGTCAAAATGTAAAATTCAATTTATATCTTCCACACTTTGAAACACTCTGTTAGATATTATTCGAACACAAACTTGAATATATATTCCACACATTAACATATGTATGACTTTCGTATATATTTATGTACACATAGAATTTTCATACATTCCGGTGTCTGAGTGTTATTTTATTTATTGTCGTTTATTTTTGCGACATGGATATGTATGGCGGGAAAACGAATTCAAATTCCGCACTCAATTTCATGCAACTTAACCAAAATTAAAATCAAAACATCAGAATTAAACAATCTTTCAATTTAAAAGATAGGTCATATACACATACTTTTCACTTTTAAATTATTTCCCCGTTTTATTTTTCGCCTTTTATTTTCGGTTTCGCTCACAAACGTTGCTCTTTCATATCGTATTCGACGGCATTTTCTCGTTTCTTGTTTTTCAGTTTCTTTATATTCTCTCCACCAACATCTATCTGGTCGTAAAGGGCTCGTCTATGTTTCCTATGTTTTGCATTTTACAGTGGGCCTTTAGTATCGAAAAGAACTCACTTTTTCGTTTCGTTTTGTTTTCAATCTATTTTCTCAGTAACGAGTTGATCCCGCTCCTTATTACGCAGTCGACTTTTCAAATATTTATTTTGTACAAAATAAATCCGATATTCTTAGAAAAGCGTTCGAAAGCATCGAATTTCGGCACGTCGAGATTTAAGCAGATGAAAATCGATACTGATCAGAAACAATTTTCGATAATTATTTTTTTTTATAAGAGATACTTATAAAGAATATATTTTTGATGAAATTTACAGAAATAAGTATTTAATCGATGAAATTATTTTAGTATTCGATATACACTATGTGTGACCCGGAATTGTACGGGAAGGGCGGTTTCAGTCAATTAGCGTTCTAGGAAAAAATACAGGATAAATTCGTTTGGAAAAAAATGGACTGACCATTAGTTCTATTCAATTAACGTGATACATGTGAGAATGATTTATATCGTTTGGATCTATTTCTCGTTATTGAGGAGTGGCGATCGTATCGTAAAAGTATAGAATATTATACAAAAGAATCAAATTTGTTATTAAATATTCTGAAAATGTAAGAATTAACGTAATGAGTATTTAATATTTAAACGAAAACTTAACAATGAAGTTATGTTATGTAATAATTCATATGTGGGAAAATTTCCTTTGCTCAAAATTTCATTTCGTATTGAAATTATTTAACAGAGTAGTTCGAATAATTCCCGAGGCTTTAATGAGATTAGTTTGACATACGAAACAGAGAGATTTGCCATCGTAACGAGTCAATTAGAATGCCTAGAATTCACCTCAATACTCAATCGATTATCGAGAATTGGAGAACAGTCAGCAGCCAACTGACACAGTGCCACTAGATACAAGTGCATCTCAATTTTCATTAATAAATTTTGAAATTAATATATTTGAAATCTCTTCAAAATAATTTTTAATTGATATACTGAAGAAAAACTGTTGAAAAAAAAAATTTTTATTCAAAAAATATATTATTGTATTATTCGAAATGATAGCATAAGTACATATGTATATGCATGTAGGCATTTCAAAGACATTTGATTATTATCATAAATGAAACGTCAGTTTTCTGAGTTTGAGAAACTTTAGTCTAAAACACTGTTGCAGTGCAATTTAATTAGCTTTAAGCTACATTCAATGCAAAGTTCATATTGCAAACCGATGCTCAAATGCAGATGTTAATGAGGAAAGTTATCTATGGCAAGCTCATCATCTTTATATTAAAAATTATTATTAAAAAAATACTTAAGGTAAATATAGTATCATATTTTTTGATATGTGATATTTTTAATGCAATAAATATTACCTACTTTTGTTTAAATTTTATTATATTTGGGAAAATTAATCCAATTCTCTTTCAATATAAAATAAAGATGCTCATGAGTAGATCATCGGCAAAAATCGTTAGGTTAGACAAAATAAGGTCACGTTTTAGATAAGATTAGGCTAAATCAAGTATTATGCCTATGATTCATTCTAAAAGCACTAATTTTTCTTTAATTAGCATGAAGAAAATTCTAGCTATACATTTTTTTCAATAAACTTTGATATTAGTATTGTTACTTTCATAATGAGCACCTAATATGAGTTTAAATACGATCCTTTTTAAATCGATCCCAAGCTAATTATATCTATAAAATCTAACTATATAATAGCGCTATTCTATGTGTGTATGTATGAATGTGTGTGCATGTAACGCTCCAAAACTGCATTGACATATTCAACGATGTAATAAATCAACAAATCAAATACGTATTCTAACGACAAGACACATTCGCACACACGTACAACAACACAACACAACCCCAAACCACAAATGCAACATCAGTAACTACGTACAAACATATACATAGAACCTTAATGAAAATAGGCTCCACATGCATCTAGGGCCTCGTTCACCCGTCCCACATTCCCACCTGAGGATTTAACGGCATTAGTTTTCGCTTCAGGCACCAGGCAGCCGGTTGCAGGCGGTTAATTGCGATAATTAGGACGACATTCCGGATAATTGGGGATCGGCGACGCCTCGCGCAACAACCAGAGTCTCAATTAAAGAGGTCGTTTAATGGTCTACTGTCTGTATGTTTGTGTGTTTGTGTGTGTGTTCGGGAAAATGGTCAGCGTGGGTTTTCCGGCTTTTCCGGATTGTTTCGTAAGGTTGGGTGGGTTTTTTTAATCTGTTTCGAGGTCGGATGCAAAGGTTGCGCTTGGAGTTGAATTTTCGTTTTGATGGCGAGAGCTGTCCTTTGAGATAGTTTTGTTGAAAATATTAAACTCGAGGTTTTCTAGATTAAATTTTAAGTATAATCGGAGATGTGTTTTGATCGTTTTTAGCTTTTGTTTGATTCACAGATGAATAAATATTTCATTGAATGTGATTATATTTATGACAAAGGTGTAAGTCTAATTTATTTCATTTTCAAATATTTGACGCTTCGTTTATCTTTTTACTTTGTTGAATACCCCACTCATGATACGATATATCGCCTGGTTTATCGTACGATGAATTGGGTAGATATATGTATGTATTTCTTTCACACAAATTCAAGACTGTTTCTGAAAATCTGATATTTATATAAAAATGAAAAATTAACCACACAAACGATTAATTTATAGATTTATAATCACAATTTTTGATAAATTGGATAAAATGGGGAGTAATTTAGTCGTGTAGTTGAAGCAAAATTATTCCTTTGATTTTTTTAAATCTCATCAAAATTACTGATAGATTACGAAAATGTGAATAGAAATAGACGACTATTTTTTTTTTTCAAATAACTTAACAGAAATAAAGTTGAAAGTTTATGATGTGAAACGAAATGAAAAAAAGGTCACATTTTCGTAGAAGGAAAACTCGATGTCGATTTTAATGAAAAAAATGCAAATTATTTTGTATAAAATGAAAAAAATAGCGGGTGTGGTTTAATTTTATTAGATAATATTCAAAACAGGGCAAGTTAATTAATTAACTGGGCAGTATATAATATTGAAAGCAATATCCCTCACGTTTCAGTAAACGTGTGAATGCACATGTACTAATTACAAAAAATAACAACTGCTAAACGGATTTATTTATATTTTCCATTAGTATTATAAATAAATAACTAATTACTTCTCACTGAATATGAAACTGTATTTAATTAGAGCGTATTATTATTTGCCGTCATCGAAGGCTGTACTACGCGTTTCTATTTCGGGAATAACTCGGAAAGGGGATATTTTGATCGCGTCCAACGAGTAACCTTTCGAAAAACCTCATATAAATAGACTAACGACGTCAAAGATTAACGAAGCGGGAAGGTATTTAAAACGCGCCGTTATAAAGCGAACAAATTATCTCGTTAATTCAAGTGTTTGCTCTGTAAAGATTCTTAACGAATTCGTATTGCGAAAATATTTCGATGACCGTCGAAGGTCAGATTCCGAATTATTCTATACAAAATACAAGGCTTATTGAAATTAATGATCGTTTAAAATCATGAAATTAATTATATAATAATCTGATATAATTATAGCACTAATTTATCTGTTTGTTACAATGTCGCTCAAGTTGTAATCTACTATAGAAGATTGCATAAAATAGGTGCAAGCAATCGTTTTTAATTCTTATGAGTCCATTCTAACCAAGCATGCGTTAATATTATATTTTCAAATGGTTAATTGCTCGTATAATGATTGATTATAAAAATAATGCTATATCATAAATTATATTATGATTAAGATAAATATAATTTGTGATTAAGCATAAAATTCTCATATTATATAATAAATTTTGTCAGTTATGAAGATTGCGAGATTTAATACTTTAGTCTTATATGTCAAAGCATATTAAAGAAAAATGACATAACTTAAAGTAGAAAATTTTATGGAAAAGACTAAAAAAGCTTGAAAATTAACTCCAATCTTATTACACAATCATTTTATTACGAAAAAATATGGACGGAAGTTCTAAATTAAGTTTTTTTCATAAAACGCTTACGACAACATTATTACATTTACGAATAAGCCAAAAACATGAGAATATAATCGAATATAATTTTCTAGAAAAATAAAAATACATTTTCCGAATAATGATTACACAAATCACATTTCATATTATAATTTGAATTTATATTAGTTCAAATTATACTGAAATTTGCATTTTATGACAAGTTAACCGGAATACTTGATTAATTATTCGATAGGTATCAAATAATTTGAGCTAATGTTTGGGGACATTAAATATGAAATGTTAATATGATTGTCATTAGGTTTCGAACAATTATCATCGTAATCAATTATTACGTGGAAATTTAAAAAAAAAGTTCAAACCTAACAGTCCATCGAGAGCAATATTAGTAGTTTGGTATGAAATGATATGCGAATTGATATTAATTTCCCTTTTACCTAAATTAAATTTTACGTTCATTTGTACCTCGGGTACAAAGAGAATAAACTGATACAAATACCCGATAGTGCGATTGATTTTTAATGGATTTTCAATTTTGATCAGAAATACGTTTTTTGCATTGAAAAATTACGTGTCCGACATTATCACAGTAATTGCATTAGTTATTGGCGAAAAAAACATCATTATTATAACGATTAGTAGACGCATTATTATTATATTTATTTGAATTATTATGATTTGTTGGAAAATAATATTAGTGCTGTTCATACTATAGAATGCAATAATGATATGGCAGGTTAACGAATCATCGTTCAACGGAAAGTTTCATAATAAAAATGTAATTATTTGTACATTTGGGAATTCCAAAATCTATAATGATAGTATTTATATCACGATGTAGGCAAAATTTCATTGAAAATCTTATCGAAACCCTTCCATAAACTAAACATAATATACTTATCAAAAACACAAACCATTAAAATTTGAAGCACTTTGAAGCTTACATCAACCGCTTCATTCGATGTTCGAGTCGCATAGTTTCGTTTTTGGCTTCGGATTATCATCATATGTACAAATGACGATAAGCAGCACTAAAATCGTCCACTTTAATAAAGAATATTTCAAAATGTGTCCAAAAAGTCAGCGCTTGAACCTTGCCAGGGTCGAATTCTCTTACAATTCTGAAACAAATATGCAAAACGTTCAAACACTTCGTTAGTGAAAATCCGTAATTGGTCCTAAACCAGTATAAAAGCGATCCGTGGTTCTTCTCGAACATTAGTCAATCGACACCTGAGCAAAAATGAAGTTCTTCATCGTCGTAGCTCTCTTCGCCATGTGCACAGCCGAACCTCCAAGAATAGGATCTGATCATCAAAGATCCAAATTATTTACGAGAGAAGCTCCTCCGGACCCACCTACTGATAACGGATCGAATCGAGCTTCAAGACCTTATCCAGCACTTGGAGAAGCTTTTCAACCTCCGACGGACTCTGAAGACTATGAAGCACCAGCCTCTACATATGGATCTCCTGCTAAAGTTTACGGTCCTCCACCTGAAACCGATCAAGATGTATAATACTTCTTGGATCCAAATTCAAATTGACAGAATCATCGATGACAAGTGGAAGATTGAAGAAGAAGAGCCTAAAACTAGTTTTTCTTAATTAATATTTAAACTTCAGAATGCTTGAGTAATAAAAACAAATTATATACGAAATTGCATACTTTTAAATTATTATTTATTTAATTTCACATTTGGTAAAAATCATATACATTAGTTTCAAAATATGTTATTCAAATGCGAAAGGGCACAGTGTTAGACTCTGCTATTTTTCACGGTATACTGATCAAATTTATTTTGAAGAGTTTTAATTTTGGGTGAAAATAGCGAACACGTGTAGATCCGTCTAATTTTTACGCACGACCAAACGTTCGGTTCACGTGTGTATAATTGAACTGGAAAACTTGATTGATTAACCGAAGATCCCTCGCAGTCGATTGAATACGAGGCTTTAAACGTACCCACTGATTGCAAATTATTCGAGTTCGTCTAAGTATTTATAAACCTGAACAAAATCATTGTTTTCGTTTAAAATCTGTTGAATTGTGAGATTTTTTATTTGGAATTTTCTTGGAAAGTTTTTCGATTTAAATCATATTTTTCATTGTTCAGTGAAGTCGGGGTGAATTGATTTGAAAGCAATTGATGAATTTATTTGAAAAAATAGGGTCAGATTTTTGTGTTTTATACACATTGAAGAACAAACAACGAATTTTAAGCATTTCAAGATGTTCAAAATTTTCAAAAAGATCTATACACATTCAATAGTCACTAATATAATCTACTAGAATAAAATAAATGAATTAAAAGTAGTCTCGTATACAAAGAATTTTCGTATTCAGTCGCATTGGTTCAACCACAATAATCCTATTAGTTGTAGTTGCATCGACTACAATCATCCAAATATTCACAGCTACATCGACTACAAATATAAAATTATTCACAGATGCACTGACTACAAATATTCAATCACCAACATTTGCACTAACTATAATTATCCAATCATTAATACTTGAATTTATTACAGACATCATATTATCAGCCACATCGAAAACAAACGCGTAACTATTCGTAGTCGCATCGACCGCCAATATCTAATTATCTGTAGTCTACCCAACTAGGACATCAAACTATTGCCAGCCGCACCGACTGCAAATACGCAACTATTCGTAGTCGCATCGACAGCAAATATCTAATTATCAGCAGTCTCACCAACAACAAATACCAAACTGCCAACCGACTTCCATAATATATTCAATCTTAAGAAAAAAAAATTACAACCATGCCCTAGTACAACGTCGTTCTCATTACGCGGCGCAGCACAGTGTAAGCACGTACAGGCTGCACAAGTCCAATATAATAATAACAACGGCGACGTTCGTTTCGGATATGCACGTGCCCCTGGTTTCCTGGTTCACCCTGGCCGCTCTCCGTGACCCAGTGACCTGACGACAGCCGGGTCCACCCTGTTGCACCGACTATTCCCCGAAACCTTAGGGAAAGTTCACACGTTCAGACCGAAATCGAATCGAAATAGACAGAGACAGACCTGTTCAGTAGCGTCTGAAACATAATAGCTATGAACATCTAAGAACATTCAGAATAACGACGTGTGACTCGCCTGGATTTCTGACGGGGCTCAAATCCAGCATCTCGAAGATACTGAAGCTCAATGTTAAAAGGATGTTTCACATCAGTTCCGTGCAAAAAGATACTCATACTGTATATGTACGTAAAAAAAAATATAGCCATATGGCTATATGGCCTACTTCAGCAGGCTTCCTTAAAATTAAATATATCAAGCAATCGCGAATATATTGACTAAGTTTCTTGATATCGAACAATACATACAATTTTGTCTGACATTTTGACCAATTTGAAGAATGTGCGAAATGATATCGACAAAACTAATCCGACGAATTTATATAAGTTATGCAAGTTATGTAAGTTATGTAGGTTATGTAGGTTATGTAAGTTATGTAAGTTATGTTAGCGATGATAGCGATGTTTGCGATGTTAGTCATGTTAATAATTTTAGTCATGTTAGTCATTTGTCATTTTAGTCATTTGTCATTTTAGTCATTTGTCATTTTAGTCATTTTAGTCATTTTAGTCATAAGTCATTTTAGTCATTTTAAATCATGTTGATCATGTTGATCATGTTGATCATGTTGATCATGTTAGACATGTTGATCATGTTGATCATGTTGATCATGTTGATCATGTTAGTCATGTTGATCATGTTAGTTATGTTAGTTATGTTATGTCTTTTTACCTTAGTTGTGTCTATTCATATCTAAATGAAGCAAAATAGGGCGGAAACAGTGTGAATCAGCCTTTATTCCGCTCCGCTATCGGGTATAGTTCTCTCATTTGCGTGTTTATGTATGTCTTTATCCGTTTTAGGTTGGTTGTAGACGTATAAACTAGTTTTATTTTTTTTAAGGTTGAATGAAGGCTTTTTTTAAGTTCACAGTTAGTTTGAGAGTTGTTATGTTTTAGATGTGTGGTTGTTTGTAGTTAAGTTTGTGCGTGGGTTTTGTTTTGATTTGAAGTTCAAGTTGAGGGTGTTTAGAATAGGTTTTTAGTGTGTTGAATTGTGTAATTGGTGGTGTATTTTAGTATATTTTTAATAATAATACGTTAAAAGGTATTAATTGTGATACAGGGTGGTTATCGAAAGACGGAAAGATTTATTATAATATCTTAATTTGTTTAAATACTTCAAAAGCTTCTAAATGAATTCTACTTATTAACATACGAGCATATCATATGATTACTAAACAACTTCCCAGTACATATGTATTTGTTTAATCATATTAGATATTCATTTGAATTTGTCATAAGCATATTGTGAGATTTTCTTTCTTGCGCAAATAATAATTCCGAAACAATCTATAACACAAACTGGCTTATTTGATCAAATAAACCTTTATACGTAATACGAAACACTCTGAAAAAGAAGTGGATGTTCGAGAGGAAATCGAAGTGTATTAACTTTCGTACAATAGAAATTTATTTTATGTGTGTTAGCGTAATGAGGCGTGTGATCTCGTTTTGCAGCATCAGATGAGGCTTCTTCCCTTTATTGATAAAGTTTTGGGATTTCTACGTTAATCCGCTTAAGATTCGTTTAGCTTGTTTTTGGTGAGGACTGCGGTGCTTATAGATTAAAACCAAAATAGTTTATCCTTGTTTATCCTCGAACGAATCAATTAATTAATGTGGAAAATTGGCCCTCTCACACTTCATACAATTCAATGAAAAAATAATATTTAAGCTCATTGTCTAGATCGATTCATGAAATGATAAATGCATTTTTTTTTCTCGGAAAGAAATGAACGAAACGTATATTATTTTTTCAGGCAATTAATATGTTTCATGGCGATGGGAAGAAATCATCTGTTCCTGATTTTTATTGACAAAATACACTCAAGAAAATAAATAAAGGTACGTATGTTATTTTTTGCTATAATATTTCTTCCGCTTGTTAAGCTTATCACAGCGTCGAGGGAGCATTACAGAGATGAAAGAAAAACACGATATAGTACAAATATATCGTTACGAAGGGTAGGAACGATCCTAAAAATAATTATTCTATGCAAATAATACGCTTGAATATTTGCTTCAGAGATAGCACATGTATGTTTACCGAGTCGTTTAACCATCTAAATAAACCGAAACATTTAACGCTCAAATACCATTATGATATTCGAAACGAAATGCGATTCGCACAAATTTCAATAAACGAAGATTACATTCCTCGCATCTGTACACGTGGAAAATTCGAGTTTTCTTTTAATTCGCATTGAAAATTCGCGCATGGAAAACTCTTGTGTAATATTTGGTTTTCGTTTCGTCAAACATGTACGCGCTTACGTGCGAAAGCTCGTCTGCAAATTTAATTGTTTTCCATGAAAATTATATTTTGTTTGCACGGACCTGGAAAATCTCAGCGAAACAATTTTCCACGAAAAGTCACCCTTGCAGGACTCGCACGACAGTCCTTTGTGCTTCGAGGATCTTCTCGAAATAACTCGAATTAAGCTCGGAATATAACGACGATAATTTCGCACTCGACTCGAAATTTACACATTAAAACGCTCTTTATGAAAAGAAATTCCTCGATCCTTAAATATTAAATAGCTTGAAAAAATCTCATATTGAAATATACAATTTTAATTCGATTATCGTTGACGAATAGACGCGTAGTTTGTAATTAGTCGAATGCTAGAGTTTGCTCTGCCAGGATTCCGTTACGAATTAACGATACAAATTAATTAACGGCTCGATTATGTTGATTTTAATTATACACGTAATAGAAACTACTAACAAAGTTATTCGAATGGGAACTCTGCGGATATATCCGCGGAAGGTCCAAAAGTTTTCCGCTTAACTTTGCCAAAATGTCTCGCGATCTCGTAAAGTTCGATGCGTTTGCCGCAATCGATTCTATAATGTTCCAAATAAATGTCAATATTTATCGATGATTTCGAATTTAAATGGAATTTTCGTATTGCGTCGTTTTCTGTTTATTCATTTCGGTATGTTTAAGGCTCCGTCCACATGACAGACGTTTTACGCGCATTTTGATTGGTAACTTTGATCACGCAATTGGCGATCGATGGTTCTTGCCTTCGACAGTTTGACAGCTACCGATCGCCCATAGCGTGCACCAAACATTGAAACGCAAGTAAAACGTCTGTCATGTCGACAGGGTCTAATCGTACTTGACCTAATTTGAATTTTGTTTTTCGTTCAACTATTTTGCTGATTTTTACTAACAATAAGACATGAATTAGTTTAATTTCATAATCGATCTGAATAATTTATAAAAAATTAATCCAGATAAAATATTTTATAATATCATTTGTGAAACAAACAAGTGTTCTTTGCGAGCTCTCGTATTTGTCGTTTCGCAAAAAATATTAATTCAAACTCAACTTCACTCTTATTATAATACTGTAGGTGCACACTTTTCCTTAAATAATACGTTTTCAAATTAAATTTTCGACTGAAATTGAGGAAATTTTTTCCATGTCTTTCGAAAGTACTATTCTGTGACTGCGCATGTTGACGCAACAGAAACGAGGGACTCGTCTACGTCGAAACTTTGTCCAATTCATTACGATTATTGCATTGTTATATTATATTTTCGAAGTTCGAGAACTTTAGAAGCAGACCGTCACAAAGAGCCCTGAAACGGTTCAGACATAAACAAAAATACAACACACAAGCCACTTCGGCCTCGATAAATAATTCTCGAATAATCAATTTCATTGAAAGCGCAAATATTTACGAATTTATAACATCAACAGCGACAATTCATCGTATTGTTGAAACAATTATGTTAATAAGCTTTTAGCGATAATTAATTTCCGAAATCTACTGTCCATATTAAAAATTATTGCTAACAATAAAATAATGAAATGTGAAAAATTTTGTACAATTTAGATATTTTTTGTGTCATCTCATATTTTTTTGGTTTATTTTGAAATTGAAGCGATTATGAATTTCATAGACTTTCATTTGAAACCAAACAATTTATGCACTCAAATTGTCATTTGTACTCCTTTGCTTCTAGGGTTTTCATATAATATATGATCCAAATCAGATGCTAGACTAGATTATTCATTCATTATTCCTTTAACGCGATTCATAGAAATCCAACCTACAATCTTCAAAACTCGTTCTAGAAATAGACAAAACCCTCGCCTCCGAACCAATTAAACCTCCGCTGAAACAATCAACTTCTCAGAACACGCATACACACATATTATACACGACAACTGAAAAGGCCAAAGAGTACAAATAACATTTTTTTTTATGTACAGGAATCGCTCATATATTTGTTCTCAAAAAGATATAAACGAATTCGAAACGCGTGCCGAGATACATCATCAAATCACTCGACCTCCTCCTAATACATGCTCGACTTTCTCGTCACTTTTGTTAGGTTACTTGTCACATGGCACTTTTCGAAAGTCACTTGAGCCTCTTGGTCTTTTAGTCGTCACATATAATACATACATAAGAGCCAGGGCCGAAACAGACAACATCGACCGCCGATACGATCCGCCTTAGGGCCACACGAAATTACGACCGCAGATTGGAGCAACAATGCGGTCGGAGCGAAAGCCTTTCATCCCCTAACTGTGCCCGGTTATTAGCAAGTGAGATGAGTCCCAAGGGGAACACCCTGAAAGAGTCTGGCGACGCAAGGAGACGCGTGCAGGAAGCTTAGGTTCGTTCTGAAGCAGGGCTGTGGAGTTAGAGTCCAAATAAGAGTCGTGAGTTGGAATTGGAGTCGAAGTTTGAGTCGAAGTCATATTTGTAGTCTAAGTTGTGTTAGGAGTCGAAGTCGAAGTCAAAGTCTTAGTTAGAGTCGGTTTTGTAGTTTTAGTCAAATTGATGATTGGAGTTATGATAAAAGTCTAAGTTGTAATTAGACTCAGAGTCGTAATCGAAGACGTAGACGAAGTCGTAGATATTGTCAAAATAGGAGTCGTTGTCGTAGTCAGTTTTGGAGTCGTGTCGTAGACTAAGTTATGAGTTTTTTCAGAGTTAGAATCGTAAATAGGTATTAGACAGAATTTGTTGAACTTTCTCTGTGGCTAAACTCTTTTTGAATTCAAAAAATTCGAACTTATTTTATGGACTATAGAGAAAAATAAATAATGACGTAGACGTTTCTTTTAGTGAAATTAAATTGACTTAAAAATGAATAATCGATGCAAAATCATATTGAAAACTCAGTCGAATTAAAATAAAAATCTATAAATTATTCACATAAGTAACGAAGAAACAGCGTGAGTATAATATATGATCGACTTAAATATGCCACTTAAATCGATAGATTTCAATCTACTACGATTACTAGAAGATCCAATTGAAAAACCGTTCCTCAAAACATAATCTCCAGTCTTTTATAAAATCAAATGAATCAAATATTCAAAAAAAAAAAACGACAGAACATCCAAACTAATTAATCGATTAAGAAAAACGACACATGACTCGCCAGAAACTAAACTCGAACTCAACACTACAAGAACACCAAACCCTACACGGTACAAACAAACACTAAACATCTTCAATATAAGCTAATTTAATACGATTTTTTACCCAATTCCACATCCCTGCTCCGAATGGAGCTAGGTCAGGCGAATAGGGTGAGTCAAGAGGAATCTGTATGTGTGTGGGAGGCTGCGGTAATCGCGCAATTCGTATACCGCGCGAGTCGTACGCATAAAACATTCGCAGTTTAAAGGAAAGGAGTTTGTGCTCGGTCAGATTTTTCTCTTCTTTTGCGATTCTTTTCGGGTCTTACGGGGCTTTTGCGGTATTGAAATGTGCTTCGGGTCGATTTAAGTGCGAATGAATCGGCTCGTTTTCGCCGATTGGAAAACGTCCGTTAATTATGGATGGGAAATATTGAGCAAAACTTGAGATCAGGAGAAATAGTCTTTTTTAGGTCCTTTTTTATATCCACATAACACTTCAAGTAGTTTTATTATTATATATTGAAACCGGACAAACATGCAGCCATTTTAAGTACATAGATGAAACGAAGTGCTATGTTAAGAATCAGCTGTGGTGAATCGTATTACTAGAATTCGCAAATTAATTGTGTTAATAAGAATCATATATGACGACTGAAAACGCTAAGGTATACAAGTGACTTCGCAGTGATTTCGAGAAAAGCGCACTCAAAGTTGAGAATATATAATACTTACACGTATTAGGAGGAGGTCGAGTGATTTGACGATATATCTTGGTACACGTTCCAAGATAGTTTATATCATTTTGCTCCCAAATACATGTGTGTATATGGAAGCGATTCTTGTACATGATTCAATTTTGCCAAATATTTAACTTTTACCTCTTGGTTCTTTCAGTCATCATATGATTGTGTTGAAAACTACTTGGTGAACTGACTGACTGAATGAAGAGTACGAAGATAAACAGAGCTGATTATCAACCATGATGATCCAAAAGTATATAAAATACAGATATTCTAAAAAATATTTTCATATTTGAAGAATAAGAAAAATGCTTTCGTATGACATTGAGAAGGTTATGAAGCGTTTTCGCAGATTTTTAGCAACTGAGTGGATAAGCTCGAGCTTAAACCTCGTAGGCTGGATCTATCTTTCCACTTCATTTTGAATACTCAACAACGCCCATTCGTCCTACAAAAGAACGAATACGCATCAAAATAAAACCAAAAAGCATCACATCATCAACGAAAAAAAAAAATATAATAATAGAATTTTAATCACGAAACTCGCTTATTTTTTTCGGAGACGGCAAAACTCGAAGGCTCAACACTCTTCCGAAGTACGAATTAAGTTGGTTGCCTATTTGCGGTCAGCCGAAGCATCGGCAAGAGCGCTATTAGCGAATCTAGAGCCCTCATGATTTCGTAATTAACAAAGTTTCCGAGATGAAATTCCCTCGCAAATTATTCATAAGCACCAACTTGTGTTTGTTGTTGTTGTTGGATGCTGCTTTTGCTACTTGTTGTTGCCGTTTTTGTTAAATATTGTATGTTTATATTCGGCGTGCGTCGGGCGTGCGATTATCACTCCGGTCGGACTATTATCCGTTTTGTTGAACGAAAATGGTAAATTGAAATGTTCCCGTTTCAAAAAGGATTTTTTTTTGTATGGGTTGTTATCGTAGTTTGGAATGAAATTCGATTTTTCGCAAATGGATGCTCGCGCGATCGTGTTTTCGATGAATTTTCAATGCGTGTTCATTTGTATAGGTTTTACATTCCAATTATTGTATAATATATACATATGAAATTTGTTATTGGACATGATAGGGTGAACTCAGCCGAAGACTAGTAGAAGCATAAAGTAGAAACACTACATCAAATCACAAGAAATATGGTGATAAAATCTATCGTACTTAATCGATATAGACAATGCATGGGATCCATTTTTGGGAACCGTTCCATATATTGTTAAATTAGAAACTTTTTTATAATAATCGAGTTATCGTTCGATTAAGTAAAATGACATGTAATTTTCCTCAAAAAACGACAGAACCAGAATCTAGCATTATAAGAATACTGTAGCCCAAACACAAATGCTTCATATCGCTATGTTATAAGCTGGCTATTATATACTTTGTAGGTATATCAAATAATCAGTACTCGATCCTTTTAAACAAACTGCGTCAATTCTAAAAATGAAACGGTTAAATTTAGCCTTGCAAAATGTCACGACTGCGAATTTTCCTTTGAGAACGAACTCGAAGCTCACTTTCTCTTCGACTTACAATACGTATACGTGCAGTATAAATATGAAATCACCAAGAATTGTTGGTGAACCACGTCACGCTCCAGGGAGACTCCCTCAGCAGCTTTCCTAGGACCCATCCGTCATCAGATAACCCGACCAGGACGATGAGGTGAGAATTTGGCGAATTTTCCTACATCCCTGTGTAAAATAGTCTCATAGTTGACATTCAACCCGTGCACTGCCGATAAAATTTCTACACGAACGACTCGCTTGTTAATTCGATATGTCCTAGGGACTGGATCCAGTCCGAGTGTATTTTTGGAGAAATCCTTCACAAATGTCTGAACAGACGTTGAATATCAAAAGTTACTGCCGAAAGTGGGGGGCTATAAACGTTTTTATTAAAGGCCGGGAGAATTATGATGTAAAATGTGTAAGTTCGCAGAATCGAAATAAGGTGAAAAGTCTCGGGCTCGGAATGCCTCGGTTTAATGTTAATAAAAGAATTCCGAGTATCGAGGGGGGCTTTTGCTTGAAAAAAAGTCAATTTAAATTTTTCTTCGGTGTCCCGGGTTTTTTTTTTCACTCTGCGTGGCTTTTATGGGTCTATAAATACGAAAAGCGAATCATTCGGGATGAACATTTGCATTTGGGATGTAATGAAGTTTTTTTTTATGTGTACCGAGGAAAAAAAGTTAAATAACTGTCGTAAAAAAAATATAAGACGAAGCAACTTCGGATATGCGATAATTATAAATGATACGAATTCGTAGGATACCTGCGGATGATGGTATTTTATTACGATTTTTTTCAGAGCAATAAAATTCTGTTATGATGTATACGCAAAGGAATTTCATCGTTTATCTTTATCCCGCCATTAGATTAAAATATTCATTCATAAAGATTCGCGACCTTTAAGAAAATCGAGTATGAGAGGAGAGCGCAAAAAAGGAGAAGTTTTAAAAGAAAATACGCCTTGTGCAAAGCGGCGATGAACGCTCGGAATTTCCATATTAAATATTTATTGAATTCAATTTGTAAGTAAATAAAAAGATGAAGGAAAACCAATTTGAAAGCAATAATTCCGACGAAAGATTCCGATGGTGCCGTGTGTACATTCTTTAGTCGGACGAAATTGTGTTTACTTCGGGGAGCTTTCGAGCTGAAATTTGGAAAATCTTGCACGAGAACAAATTGAAAAGAAAATTAAAATATATAGGGAAAGTTGAGAGCTAAACGCAACTTTCACCTGTACTATTTAGATGCGACAGAAATATAAATCTTTTTCACCGCGAGCAAAACAAGATAATAAATTTTGCAGACTACGTATTAAATACACACATTTCTACAAATTTTATTTATAGTTAAAAAATATATAAATCTCTTTATACATTGACCATATCTTAAATGAAGTGTACCTACCAATTAATTAAAGCCGTTCTTTTTCAAACAAAAAGCGCGACATCATCAAAAGCATTTTCCAACTTCCGACGTCGAACGAGCAACAAACAACCGAACAAAACGAAACTTCGCACGAAGCAAATAATTCTATAAGTAATTTTCACAACATCAAACGGAAAACATTTCAAAACGACAACAGAATTGATCTTTCACACACAAAAAAAGCCAAAAAATAAAAAGACTCACATTGCCGAGAAAACATCAGATTACGAATTAGGGTTGTCTATTTGAAAACTTTCTATTTATCATATTAATATTTTTTGAAAAAAATATCTAAAGTGCATGCAAAATATTTGATTCAAATGAAATTCACACAAGTAAAATATTTGTAATTTAATACTTATTATTATATTATAAAGTATCAGTGGCGTAGTAACCTTTTTGCAAAAATACAAGTTTATAAACGGCCTAAATTATCAATTATTTATATTTATTATTGAAATAAATCATAATGTTTAATTATTTAAATGCATTTCGCTATAAAATTGAATTGATAAAAAAATATTCAACTGATGAGCCGTGTATATTTTTCTAATAAAGAAATGTATTAGACATGACCCGTATTAAAAATGAATATTTTAAGGCTTATTTGGATACATGCAGTCGATGATATTGCAAATAATGAAATATTTACAGACGATACAACTACAAAATACTAATTAATATACAGTTGAATAGAAAATTTGCGATATTTCAGTCCGATTCTAGCTAAAATATCAATTTCAATTTCAAGAAATATTTCGCTATTCTTAATTGCACCGTCGGTAAATATTCTTTAATTAAAATTGTATTACCTGTAAATATCCCATTATTTACTGTCGCACCAACTGCATATATTATATAAATTTATTCGCTTAGAAGAAAGATCATAATGGAACTTTCGCATATTTTTCTCCACGTCAAAATTAATCAAAACTACGTCACTGTAAAGTACAACAAACAATCCCAACAAAACTCAGTACCATCCACAAGAGTAATAGCCGTACGAAAGCCAAACCTAATAACAACAAAAAAACAAGGTGAAGAACCGACCTTACAATTCCATCACCACTGCCCTTGCGCAGGGTCAACAACAAAGGGCCCAGACAAACACCTTTCGGTTCCCGCAAACATGATATATTCGCATTAGCGAGCCGCCTGTTGAACGCGGGGGCCGAGCCCCCGGGGGGCGCTGCGCCCCACGACGGGGGCCCCTACCCCCACCCCACCCCCCCTCAAACCCCCTCGAGGGGGTCGTTTTTATGCGGAGGGTAGTGCGACGGTGCTAAGTGCGTTAGACAAATTGAGATTACTTTTATTGTCGGTGGAAACTGGGCTCTTTTGGGGTCCGCTCGTGGGAGCTGATGCGGTTTTCGAGATTTTAAGATTTACGTATAAAAAGGTGTTTGAAATGGTTTTATAGTAATTGATTTGAAGTTTATTTTCCCGGTTAATTGATAAGAGCGTAGATAAAACCTCTATTACATAATATTTAAATTTGGAATTTTTAGATACGTTGAAATCTGATAATGAAAGTGGATGAAAATTTAAAATTTTGCCCGAATCATAACTCTATGATTGTCGTAGTCATGAGTAAAATGAAGTGAGTGAAATTCGTTTAAATGATGAATATTCTATACTATGTTATAATTTAGAATAGTATGAATAATTTCTAAGAGACGTTCGGTAATAATTTTGACATTTCTAATTAAAACAAATCGAATCAAAAATATCGATTAATTCGATTTTTTAACGTTTAAATATTCATCAGTTTTAGTAGATCATATTATAATTTTAAGTATCGAATTAATAATTTGAAATTATGTTCGCGTGAATTCATTTATTTTTTCAGTTAGCGATTTCAGTTTCGATATACGTTCGGTAATTTTTTCCGCTGTTTCGAAATCGTTAATTTTTCATTTATCGGTTTAATTTTATCTGAATATTCATTCCGGAATACATTCAATATATTAATAATGAATGATAATCGTGAAATCGTGTGGAATGTGTTATAAAATAAAAAGCAGAGCAAATGTGATGTGTATAGAAAAGCAGTGAAAAGTGATAATTTAAAAGTGTATCAGTGTTTCTACGAAGAATCAGCACAATTTCTCAATTGTGTATTGTGAAAATTTACAATTTAACTGCAAAGTAATGAGAGTTATAACAGATTCGCCAAATTTTAAGTAGGTGATTATTTTTTTCAACGGTTATCGATGTAAATTGAAAATATTTTTTCAAAAACAAATGACGTAAATATTTGAATTTCGATTTTTTTAGATATATTTTATTTTAAATATCTAATATTATAATGTCTCATATGAGTATTTTCAATTTCATATCGTTTAATCAATTCTAACTAAAATTATATTTTAAATGATTTCATGTGTTTTTTCTTATCAATGGATAGGTTTTCTTTTCCGAAAATATTCCAAAGCCTACTGTTATATAAACAAAATACGAATTAACGTTAGCCTAAATTAACATTAAATTAATTCAAAATTTAATACGATGCAAACTTTATAATGTCGAAAGACATTTCAAACGCGATTATGACTTGAATTTTGATTGAAAGCTGTGTAAAATCACGTTTCGCGTAAACGCACATCAAACAAGATAATCTCGGCTAAATATAAAAGGAGACGTATTTAGGGGCTCTTTTTGTGAATGACGTTGTTTTCAATCTCTATATTTGTTGACCTGTGAAATTTGATATTGTACGATTTGAACTTTCCCCTTCGAAATAATTCGGGAAAAAAAAAGCGCGCGAAAACGCCCTCGTACAAATTGTTGAAATGATGAAATTCACCGAGTTATGCGTGTGTATCTATTTTGAAATGCTTTTGATGTGAAAAATATTTGCGTATCCCTTTTTGTCGAAAAATATTTATGTTTTTTTTTTCGAGTTGCTTTTGTATCAAATATAAAACTAAAATTTATAAATGTACATGAAAAATGGTTCTCATAAAATATTTGTAGCGTTGGTTTTAATCCTTTCGAAAATATTGATTGAACGTTAATTGATTCTATGAAAATTTTAAGTTTCGGAAAATAATTAGTAAACTTTCACATTTTATACATATTATTATTTTAGCAGATTTAAACATGTAAATAGCTTTGAATTCATTATTTCTTTTTTTTCTACAAATTAAGTCCGAATATTATTGAAATGGTGATAAAAATTAAATAAATAAAAATTTTCAATTCGTTAGCGAATGTTTGCAATGAACATCCATTAACGTTTTCCTATTTACGATAGCATTCGAGTTGATACAAAAAATGCATAAACTCAATTCCACCAATTTGTTCCGCAAGCTCCTATCGATTTGATTCTACAAAATACACGCGTTAAATCGAAAAAGCCTCATTCGGAGCAACGTTTATGCACACATTAAACTCTAAAATGCGCAAACTGGAAAAACTTTTATGACCAATCTACACATAGCTATTGCCGCTGCCTTTCTCATTTTAGTACTTACATCTAGTTTTAATGTTTGCATCTAGTTTTTTCTTGTTCTAATGTTTACTTTTAGTTTTCCTCGCATATATGTCAAAAAGAGAGGTAGATGCGAATGATAGAGAGATGACAATGGTAATAGCTATGTGTAAATAGGTCATTAAATTTATGAAAACTTATTGCTTTAATGTTCGTATGTAGTTCTTACATTCATGAAGAGAGAGCTAAATGCTAATGTTTGAGAGATGGCAATGGCAGTGGTTATATGTAAATTGGTATTAAAACCTCATATTTTATTAAAACACATTAAAACAGTATTTACAAAATTTTATATAGGACGCATTAACGTGTTCGCTTCTTCGGTCGAAAGCTCGTGAAAGTTTCCATCGTCCACTATGAGGATTAGCGTAGATTCTGCTCACAATATAGAAGCCTTAACGTGTTCCCACACTACTACGGTTGTTGTCCCGTTTGTCGGCCGCAGACCCTCTGTCCTTTTTACGCGATTGAAGGTAGAAAATTGAAAGCCTCCACGAGGCCCGTAGGCGAATCGGGTTGGGTTAGGGTTGGGTTAGGGCTAGGGTTGGGTTAGGGTTGGGTTGGGCCGTGACTGGGTCAGGGCCTCGACCTGGAGGCTTCGGAGAAAAATCCGTTTAGGCCTTTTCGTCGACGATCGACGAGGATTTTAAATAATGTGCGCGCTTCGAAAGGCAATTAAGGATTTGTGAGTGTTTGAATACATTTCGGCGAAAAAGCCTGTGAGCGTGAGGCCTCGTTCATACGTGGTTGAGCGGTTCTTATTCATACTCTATCATGTTCTGTTTCATACATTTTAACGCGTTTAATTGACCTCGTGATATAAAGAGAGATTGATTTATAATATAGTGCGTGAGACAGAGCACAATAAAGTATAGATATCTAGGAACTATACTGTCATATATGAAATATATCTAATGGATTCATTGAGAAAATAGAATCATCGGTAATATTTTGAAATTGCACCTACACGTAAAGTAAACCATTGGCAAAAAAGTAAACCTAACTTAAACTAGGCTTAAATCATAACCCAGTCTAACCCAATTTGAAAAGAAATTAATCTAACCTAACCAGTTAAATAACGTAATGATCTATTTCTCAAAATTTTATAAATTATGTAAATATTTTATCATATCGCTTCGTTTGAAATTTTGTGGTTTTCGCATTGTATATATTTTGTATAGTGTGCATTGTAGGTTTAACAAAAAAAGGATGATTTTCGGAAAACCTTCGGTTTTCATTATGTTTCCTCACACAAGTGGCACTTTGTGTCATTGCAAGAGTAGGCGAGGTAAGGGCGAAAGCTTAAGAGATATTCTTAAAATATTTTGAATGAAAAAAAAAATCGATAGAATCTCCCCGGCATCTGAAGAAAGCTTCCACCGTCAAAGAGCACGAAATAAAATGCAACAAAATTTCACAGAAAGACATTTGAGCATTCGCGTAACGTCAAACGAACGCGAAAACAAACAAACCGAGTTTATTTGCGAAAACGCAAAATTTCAACGATCGGGGCCCGCTTCAAATATTTGAGTTGTCCGAAGGCGAACTATTGATTTTGTCCGATTAAAACGTCGGAATAATAAACGCGAACGAAACGTTAATGCGGCGTCGATTATAATTAGGTTGATTGCTTGCGGGATTTCGAAGGGTCGTTTGCTCAACGACGGAGGAGCCTCTTTCGACACGATTCGGTTCTAAATAGCTAGGGCCTAACGAGCTTTGTCCCGGTGTTATGTAGGGCTTATATCTTCGGATCATCCCTTGTCGAGACGGCGTTATCTCTATAAAGTCATCGTCCCCTTTTTCTCGTCCGTAGGCTGAGATTTTTATTGAAGGAACTCTATAAGTGATCGAATCGAACTAACAAGAGTGCTTTGGTTGCTAATTTAGACGAAACTTGATTTCTGGTGTGTTTAAAAGTATTGATATTGATGATTGAATGCAAAAGTGGAGTTTATTGAATCGATAGATACATATGTAGAGTCACTTATCGTAGATCACACGGATTGAAATAACCCATTTTTGCATTCAATTGTCGTTATGAAATGAGGCATAAAATTGTAATTCATAATGATTCACGAGAAATTTTGAATCAAAATTCAGTATACTGATAGAGAGTTCAAGTAAGTATAATATTTCAACTGTCAAATACTAATGCAGTATTTTTTTCAAACAATTTAAATGGCATTTTTTCAATTCACTGTTATTCATATCTATCTATACTCATGTTATATTTCATTCAAGTTTTATCAAAATTGGTGAAAAAATGCACAAAGTTCTCTTGTTAGTTTGAGAAGCATTTGTCTTTCATTGAATGCTTTTTCTTTTGAATTATAAATCTATGTGACAGCTTGTATGAAATTTCTATCCATCATAACGCTTAGAATGGGAAAAAATAATATTAAACTTGAGCGAGTGTGTCTGGCAAATATTTATCTTCGCGAAGTGTGATTCAAATTATGATTTGAATGATTAAATATGTTGTACGTGTCGGCGTTAAATATTCACGCACTTTTTTCACACAGGGCTAGAAACCATTTCCACTTAAGTCGAAGCAGGTTTTCATAGTTCTAGCACGTAAATAATAAATTATTTCCATTACGAGTTGAGTGCGCGGCGAACGTGTACGAAAACGACGAAAGGTATTAATTTTTTCTAATAAAAATATAATACACAGCCGAAAATCTCAATTTGAACGTATACGAGACTTGGAGGCTCGGATTCGACGAAGCCGAATAATTCATATTTATTCAGGATCGCTAAACAACAATTTTCTCCTCCTATACAAATTCGCGACTCGATAGCGCAGAATATTTTGATTACTCGGCCGAAGCGCGGCTATTGTTACCCGAGCGTAAAATTCGAAATTCAGGTAATCACGCCTAACAGTCATTGCTTATTTTGTGTTGGTAGGTAGGTAGGTATATTATATACGTAATGTTTCAGCTGTTTAGCAGCGTTATTAATTTAAAATTTCAATCAAGCCGACCGACCGCAACAAATGGGAGGGCGAGGCTTCGTTTTTGAAAAGCGAATTCAATTTAGTTTCGAGCGGCAGATAGTTTATTTGTATGTATATATTCGAAGATATAAAGGATCGATTGTTTTATATAATATTTATGGGGGTGTTGGTGTTGAGATTGGGGTGGTTTTCTTCGTTTTTGAATGTAATGAATGGAAATTGCGTGACTGGAATATTATCATGATTTTTGTCTATGTGAAAAGAAATATTCAATGTTTGATCAGATATCTGTTTATATTATTTTTAAAAAGATAATTTTTAATAATGTATAGAGTAATTAGTCGATGTATAATGTAAATATAGTTTTTATCGTTATACTACATACATTTTTATCCATTATTATGACATTTATTTGTGTTATGTTTATATTATTTCGAGATATTGAATTTCATACATATGACTTTAATAGGCGTTCAGTTGAAAGTGAAAACAACGCAATGAATAAAATAACTTCATATTTACTCAAACGTTCATACTTTGTTCAAAACATGTACACAATCAAAATATCATGAAATTTTCTAAACAGAATACAAGACTCACTGAATGACCTGAACAGTAGTAACTCTTGAAATTTACACTGACTGATATTTCAAGATACGCACACGATTAAGACGAAAGCTCGAGATGAATTAATCACTTATGACTACACCCTTAAACGTGACGGACGCTTTTCAAATTCGAACAATGAATAAAGGTAGCTGCCTCCGAATTATTCACGTAACATCCGAAAGAGCCTCATTGTTCAACGTGACGAAACCGTAGATACGTGATGAACGCACTAGCTCATATTGTACGATTCTAACATTTCACTAGGAATATTTTCGCTATTTAGATCAGTGATATATTTAAGATTTTCTTAATTGTACAACAAACCAATAATAACCTTTCGACTATTCTCATTGATGTACGGAAGACATTTGCTTGTTTTCATTTAAGAAAATCGGTAGTATGGCAATGGCTAATTAGAAAAATTGCTCATACATACCTTGAATCAATAATTTTGACAAAACCAGTAGAAATGTATAGATATAGTCAACTGTGTAGTAGGAAAACGTAAGTCTAATTAACTTTACAACTATCACATGTCAAAGTTTTGTGTATTCGATAGATACACAACCAAAATAACATTTTATATAAAGTGTTTTGACATATCGCCACAGGGATAAAGAAAACAACAATAATATTGCCATATGTTGTACAAAACACATAAAACATTATTTTACAAGTGTACTTAACAAATATACTAAACTTTGACCTACGACAAACAGAAAATTATTGAGTTGTATTTTCGTCCTTCGCTATTATTTTACGTCTACAACTACACCACATCTCGACAAAGTTTTGTCAAAATTAATGATCGAAGTAAACACACTATCATTTTTAGATTAAAACATTATATTAGCACCGATGTACACATACATAAGTTAAACGAAGAGCACACCGCAGAACACGTGTTTCATTCGACGAGCAAATTGCTTATGATTTATTTAAACAACTTCGGGCGATAGTCGCACGACTATGTACACACAAATTAATCGGTGCGTTCAACGAATTCTAGTAGAAATTTCACTTACGATCATATGCAAAAATGTTTATATACAAATTGCTGAAAAACAATGCACAGATTCAGTTTATATTTAATCGGGGGCCAAAATGTTTAGCGTGAAATGTCACAATTGTCAAACGAGCCAAATTGCACCGTCCGACTGCTGCCAGAGAGCAGTCGACGAAGACCCAAGGGATGCTGGTGCTGTCAGGGTTTTGTGTGGGTTATTTTATTTATGGCGTGTGTTCGCAATAGCGGTTCTAGACGTGTAGAGCATTTTTCAAAATAATGATATATCATTTTTGAATTTATATTTTTGAAAATGTACAAGAATAGTGTAAGGATGTGAATGTTTGTGCATGTCATGTCGGGTTTCAGAATCTTCGTGATGTTGGGTTTGATTGTGAGAACTGTCAGATCCTGGTGAAAGTCACAATTTTTCTTAATAATTTTCTTGTTTCATTTGAATAATTGATTAAAAAATGAGTTGATTCAACGTTTTAGGAAACAGTTTTTAAAAATGGATCCCCTGCCTAGTCTGTATTGATAAAATTTGATCGATTTTAACGACATTTTTTCGTTAAGCTGATATTACACTTCCGAGTATTTAACCTAGTGGCTGCTTCTTCTTAAAGTGAACGATTGATTAAAAAAAAATAAGCAATTGAGTATCAACATTTGTGACATTTTATTTCAATGGCAATACAGTTCAAAACAGACCTAGACCTCCACTTTTCAGCAGTTTCATAATCATGAATTCTTTCGATCAAAAATGATTAACTCCTTGATCGAAATTAAATAAAAATGGGAAAATGGAGAGACTCGATCAGATCTTTTGCTTTTGTCTTACATCTTTTTTTGAAATCGATTGAATCTGTTAATACGTGATTAAACGCTCCTTCCTCGATGCCGAATTTCAAAACGAATTCACAAAAATAAACAACGTCACATTGAGTCGACAATAAAACAAAAGAGAGTACCAAATCACCCCATATTCTCATACGATCTATGAAAAAAAAACACACACACACACACACACACACAAACCGCGAAGAAAAACAGCACTACCAACCGTCAATTCGAACGCAAAGAGGCGGAGCGCGGAGAGAAACGGAGCGGCCGCGTCGGGTTGGCGCCCCCTGTCGGTTGCGCGCGGTGCTGCGCCCCCCGACGACGGGGGGCGCGGGCCGCGGGGGGCTCACTTGTTACTCGCCCGGGCCGGGCAGCAACAGTCTGCCGGCGACAGCCCGGGGACCAGCGCGCGCCCACTGCCGCCAACCGCAGCCCAAAGACGACGCGACACCGCCGCCAACCCTGCGCCCGCGCCCGCGCGACGGACGCTCTTTTCTTTTACCGTCGTTTTTGTTTTGACGTTTGTTTTTTTTTTCTCTGTCTTAAATTCGGTTGGTAGTTCGTCGGCGAAGGTGTGCAGCGCGACGGAGTTTCGATTTTTGTCGATCGTGTGTATATATCGATTTGATTTTTATCGATGTTTTTTTTTAATGAGGTGACCAATTTTTTATTTATTTGTTATTTTTTTAATGTGGGTTTCTAATAATTTATTATTCTATTTTACTTTTTTTGATTTAAGTAAACTTAAGACAATTTTCGATACATTTATTGACAGATAAATCTCAAATGCGCGATCATAGAGACTATAGAATAGGAAGGTGTCATTGTTTTTTTATAATTTTTTACATTTGCTTAAATTTTTATTTCAAAATATTTTATTTTTTTGATATATAAAATTATTTGTCTGTATTTCACAAAGAATACAAGTAATCTTTTTTTATTGAAATTGAGTTAAGTACAGAAAATGGTTCTGTATCACATATACACCTATTTTTGTACTTATGTATCCCAATTTTGATAAAAAAAAGGCACTTCTGCTTATTGTGAAATTCAATCGCCATTTGTATTCAAATGAAAAATTATGAATTGTGAAAAAAATGATTTATTTAATAATCATTTACGCTAGTAACATTTTTTTGTTTATTAAATATAAAAGGTTGGTCACCCGATTCGATATTTAATAATGAATGATAATGAATTTTTATCATCCGGTCAATTAATTTAAACGATTTTATTATCGTAGTTAAAAATCGTCTACGCATAAAATGTTACCGGATGCACATTTTTGCGATAAAATGAAGTCGGTACTAGTTTTTTTTTTTTTTTGCTTCCTTATGATAAAGAATTCGAATAATTGAATTTATATAATAGATAAACATTTACTTAAAATGTAGATAATTTTCATAAAGATGTGAATAAAACATTTCTTATAAAAATTGATTCGTTGAAAATAAATATTCATTATTAAATATCTCATAATACATTTTTCTATCGAAATTCATTTGAATAAATTCCAATATACATACCGAGAAAGTCTTATATAAAGTGATATGAGCGCCCATCCGTAATTTTTTTATCCGATTCGTCGTTCGGGAAAAATTGTAGGCTTTGTGGACGTTAATTTAAATTTTCTTTGTATCCGAAGCCGCGTTTTTTCGCATAGTAATGAAAAAAAGCGTTCCACGTGAAAGTACCGAATAAATTTCGAAAGCTCGGCGGGAAATCGCTTTAAAAAAATTATTGTGCAAGATCGAATTTCCGATACAGACATTTTCCGACGGACATCTCCGTATACGTAAAGGTGAGTTAAATTCAGTTTTATTTTAATATATTTTCTTATATAATATGTAAATATATGTCTATCTCAGCATTTTCAACGATGAAAATTTCAAATCTTCCCCTTCGTTCAATTTTACAAACAAAACAAAATATCCTTAACCCGATTTTCACATGAATTCACATATTTCTATGACGTGCTTTTCTAAAACACGGTCATTAGAATATTGTCTATATTTTCATTTTAAATATAATCGTACATTTAAGATTGATCAAATGTCATATTTTGATACGATTTAGTTGCATATGTTGAAGTCAATATCTGAAGCGAATTGGCTAGTCGTATTGCAAATTGATAGAAATATTAAGTCAAAATTTAATGCAAGCATTTATAGTCTACTCTATTTGACTTAACCTAACTTAACCATGATTTTCTTTCAATTCTCTAAATTTCCTTCCGATTTTTCGATTCAGTTATCAACAGTAACGTATATATTCGCGACCTTTGACACAGTGAAAATCCAAGCGAACTTTTTTCCAATTAAAAATCGGAACCGTCGGAAGGATTATTTGATATTTGCTCTGGACTCGAAACGAAAAAAAAAGGAACAATCGTAACGACCCGGTCGGTGTATTGTGTGCACAGAACAAAAAACGAAAAAACGAAAAAGGAAAAAAAGGTTATGAAATAACGGATGATGAGGTACGAGGTCCTCGTTTTTGGGTCAAGGATGAGTAAACAATATGGCCGTGACCCGCAAAGGTGAAACGTATCGCTTTTCAAACCGGAGCTTTTCCGCCGTTTTTCATATCGTTTTTCATGCATGCACTATTTTTTTTTGTGCCTATTTCGTGCACTCGTTTGTCGAATGTGCAGCGGTTCGCATTCAACAGGTTTTGTTTGTTTGTTTGTTTGTGTGTAGCGAGTTTTCGATTCGAGGTCTTTTCCATATGCGGATCGTTTTCTTCGAATGAATGGTTTTCGTCAAGTGGTGTGTTCTTGGAAAATTTTCATGGCTGCAGGATTTGATCGACGAAGTGTGACTCTTTGAAAGAATTTGAAATTATTCAGATCAGGGAATGTTTTTGGAGCTTGAAAAATGAATCATCGGTAGGAAACTTAGTGGATTAGATTAGGTTAGATTGTATGAAATTCAATGTAAGGTTAAGTCATTTTTTTATTTCAAATTAAATTAAATTTAGCAGGTTGGGTCATATTTTAATTAAGTTTTAGTTAGATTGAGTGTCATGATAATGATCTGTTCCACAAATATCACATTTTATTCACGATACTTCAAAGCTACATTGAGATACTTTGATAGATGACAATTAAGAATACAACATTGATATCTGTGACAACTAGTCAATTGTGTTAAACAAACATATAGCAAATGTAAATAAAATTGTATCTACTGACAATCATCTTCAAAAGTTTAGAAACATAATCAGTTTTGATATATCCCTGTGTCACTTTGAAGTATCGATGAATGTTCAGTTTCTAATAATGTGATGCGTAAACAGAGATAAGTGCATAAAAACTAAAATGAATCGATTAAAATCATCAAACAGTTCATTCAATGACTCGCGAGTCATAGGTTGACGATATCTGTAATAAACATTATACAATATGAGTGTGTAAAACGAGAAAGTAACAATGATGTGCCGAATGAACGAGCTGATAAATTCGCACGTGCGGACTGAATAAGCAATGAAGTTCGAAACAGAAATGTCGGCAACAGCGTTGAAATTGTAGAGGAAAAACTTCTCGGCGTCAAGTAGAAGAAAATCTATCGTAAAATTTCCCACTCGCAAGGAACAAGACTCGGAAGGGTTCAAACTATCGCCGTTTGTGTGACGAATATGAAAAGTTACAAATGAAAAGCGGAAAGTTTTCGCAAGTCGGTTGTTTTTTTCTTCGTCTCATTCATATTTCGAGTTCGAATTGAGAAGAGGTCGAGTTTTTTTTTCGCTCTTCGCAGATGTTATAAAAATAGATGTTCTTATAGGATGTGCGATGTTTCGTACGCGAATCTTGTTATGTGAAGGGTTAATTCGGTTGGCGTAAATCGGTCGTTTCGAGACAGCGGGAAATAATTACATTTCGGTTGATTTTCTCCAAGGAACGAATTTACGGAGGTAGTAGATATATTCGCGTTTTGCGTAATAGTGAAATATTTTTAGAAAGGCTTTCCAGCAAAAAAAAAAGTATACTAGATGTGTGTGTTTAAAAGGTACCCGAGGGATCAATTTAACCGACTATATATTTTTCGCTTTATGTTGGCAGTCAGTTTGATGTCTTACGTTTTATTTAATTCCATTCTAAGTACGAACATGAGGTTGTTCACAATATTTTCATTTTCGAAATGTTCATAAAAAAAGATTTTTTGAAAATATGAAATTTCATTCGCCTTTTCATACACTTGTTAAAAAGTCTCACTACGATTTTCGCTATAAAAAACTTTCCACATATTCGACTCACATTTTCATTTTGTGTGAATAGAATTTTATTATTGCCAATGAAATATCAACAAGTGAAACTGTTGCAAAAATACTAATTAGTTTTTCATACGAAAACTATATTTTTTCTTTCCGATATTATTCCATATCTCATTTGTTTCGTATTTTATAAAAAGTCAGGTTATGGGCCCAGTCGTCCGACCGTCAAATTCAACAACCCAATCGATGAACAACATAATTATTATTCATAGACATTTTGAAACATCTCCATCTAAATCCAAACTGGAATATATGAAACTCTAATCCCTGGAGGGAAACGGGGAGACAGATTAAGGGCAGATATGAAGCGATGGCGGAACTCGATGACGCAAATCCAAGCACCGGCAATAAGCGGAAGGTATCGGTTGATTTGCAAGCACAGACCATCAGAGTTCGTGAGATACAAGGTTAATGGGTGGATCGGTATTCAGGTTACCGTCACTTTTACGACCGCCACGTTGAAGGGTGGTTACACAGATGAACGCACATAGCGCTGAATGTCCGTAAAATCTGAACGACATTTCTGCATGTCGTATTTTTGAAAGATTTTGAAAAGATGGCATTTTTTTAGGGGTGTGGAGTCGTAAAAATCATGATTAACTTCGACTCCTATTCTGACTCTTATTGAATTCGATTCTTTCAACTCTGAATACAAAAAATGTGTGTCTCATGACTATGTTTTTATATCCTAGAAAGAGGTAGACCAAAGTTTGCTCGTTGACTTTTATGAATTTGGTGACTCACTTTTTTAGCGTAACTCATGTCACATTAAATATTCAAACGTAATTAAAAAAGATACTTTTATTAAAAAAAAGTCGAAGTCGCGCTTTTTTAACGACTCTGAATCTTCAAATTTATAATTCAAGATTTTCCACTAGAAAAGTTCAAAAATTAGAAAGTAGAATTATAATTATTAAAAATATCAAGTCTTAGACAGAACTTTTAATTATGTTACAGATCGGATCGGATATCGTATATCGGACATAATATAATTTTTCGGCTAAAGATACTTGACTTGTATTGAAAATAAAATCACTCAAATTAATTATATTGTATAAATAACTTTTCCTGATTTTCCCTACTAATCATTTATTTGAAAATTCAGAATTTTTGCTATTTTACTCTTTCGGGGCATTTTGAAAACATTAATAGATTAAAACGTCAAAATTTAGTCATCAAAATTTCAATTAACTTTCAATAATGAAATGAAAGAGTGATATGTATGATATGAACCTAATTTTCAAATTTTTTTTCATTATACGTATATTTAGTAGTGATCGAAGTTAAATCACTTTATTCGTTAGTAGGTTGAATTTTATGTATTCAAAGATGAGTTGACTTTGTGGATGTCCTATATATTATATGTTCGTATGTGAGGCTGTTCCTATTAATGTGACCTATTACGTTTTACTTGCGCCATTATCCATTTTATAGGGCTGTCAACTTGGCCTGTGGGGTTTTAATTGCGTTTTTGTCATAATTTTTGATTTCGAATCTTGGTTTCATCGTAATTTTCATCTTTTCCATATAATTTTAGAAGCCATATTTTCAATCGTGATCGATAATTACGACACACGATCGTTCGATCGTAATTAGAACTGTACAAATGCATTTGCGTAAATTCAATCTCGGAATTAGATTAGTGCTCCACATTCTAGTCTCTGATTAGTGTGATGTTCACAAAGCCGACTGCTTAATTGTCTTAATTACATTTCTGTGTAGAAATCACGTCGCCCTCATAAATGACCCTTTCGCATGATTATTCAGGTTAATATACACATCCACGGGGACATTTGCGACATAATTCACCGGGGACACTTGGACTATTGATATTTTTGAGAACATCGTGCCCTTAATCGAGCGTATTGTTCAGAATAGGTCAGAAATACAAAACTGAAAATTCATCTCACAATATAAACTGTAAGATATACCTATGTGTTGCAGTTGAATTCGACTGTAAATATCTAAGTGTTCTCAGTTGCTTCGACTGTGTATAATAATAAAGCGAATATCCAAGCCTCGGAATGTTCCATTTTGAAAATAATAAGGGAATTGCTGAACCGAATGTAAAGAAACCTCAATAGAGTGTGTTTCTGAAAGGTAATATTGCACATGCACAATGTGCGCTTTGGGAATATTAGCGTTAGTAAATTTCTGCGCAGATTAAAACGAACAAAGAACGCTTCGTCGTTAACAGAACGTACCTTACGAACATACGTACAAATAATATACGATACGAACACTTTGTTAGATACATACAGATATATTATACGTACATGTATTAGGTCGGTTCGTATTCTCTTTCATTAAAAAGGAAACTTAAAGCTTTCATATTTCCATGTTGATATTTTTCACGTTGCCGAGTTATCGTCGGCTGCATTTCGTGATATTTTCATTTCAGAGGCGAAATGAGGACTTTCGTTGGAGCAAATTTGAATTTTTTAATTTTCACCAGCAAAGCTCACTGTCGACCGACGTTTAAGGGTTAAATTAAAACCGTGAAAACCGCATACGTAAACCCTTTTTATTTATTTTTACGAAAAATAAATACGCGCCGAAAGTGCTTTCGAATATTGCCTTAATGTAGCATTTTTTATATGTGTCTTTGTTTAAAAATGTTTTATATAAATACAAAATCAAAAAATGTAAAAAAATATACATGGTTATATAAAAAAATATTGTATTGTATAATATTGAAAAAGAAAATGTCAAAGAGAGTCAGCGTTATATTAAATATTACATTCAGCTCTGTAATTGAATATGACCTATTAATAATAAAAATATGAATTTCTCATCAAAATTTTATGAATCAACGTTAATAATAACCGCCTAAAAATATCAATTTGCCCAAATCATATTTATGAAGCGATTACGAATTCATACTAATCGAAAAGCAGTCAAAAGCACTTATTAAAGTCGATCTAACATTCACCCTAAAATAAGCTCATCGCAAATACCATTAAACATTTATTTCTTTTCACAAACGCCTAGCTCGTTAATGAAAATATTTGGGAAACGATTCTCGGAATTAACGCCCACCAAACCGCCAAATAAAACAATAGTGCCGTTCATTAACCTTTTAAATGCCGCATTAAAATTCAACGAAAACTGCAAACTAGACACGCCAAAGACTAAAAGGGCGAAATTTCCTTAAAAATACACGATGAATTTTCCGAGAAAATTTCTCGTCTTGCTTAGTTATGAAAAATATGTAGCTACAGAAGGTCGTCTACTTTTGCATATAATTGATTCCTGAAATTTATGTGATGAAATTTAAAAATTAGGGTTACAAATATTATATAAGGAGATTCTTTTATATTTTCAAAGAAAAATATTATTAATATATGTAAATACATATTTTTATACAGAAAGATTAAAAGGGAAATAATAAAATGTTACAAAATTAAATATTTATAACGATAATGGAATCGCAGCATTAACTTTTTTGGCCACTTTAGACGAGTTTTAAAAAAATATTTTTATTTTTCATTAATTTCATTAATTCATCGTATTTTAGATCTGTTTACATTGTTTGTAGTAAATATTTTACTATATTAGCTCCTATACTTATGCTTAAACTAGATTTTTAAAAAATAATTGAAATGTGAAAATGTGCAAAATTCTCAATTATGTAGATATAATGGACCTATAAATATATATATATTGAAAATCAATTATTTTATGAGTGCTTAATTATAATAGTGGAATGAGTCTGAAAATTGATTTTTTTTCGTTTCACATTATTGTAAACAATATTATACATCACAAATTTTAAAAATTTCACAGAATCGAAAGAATCATTTTACTGATTGTGAGATGTTTATTATTTATTTTCAATTGCCCAGCTCAAAAAATTCTCACAGAAAATGTTTAAGCCAGAACTTTCTATCTTTAGTTAATTAATTCGAGTATTCGTTGACTTACATTTTTCCCTACATTTGAACGATGAGAATTCTACAAGTGAAAAATACATTATATTTGATTACTACACTCGAATTAAAAATTCAGATCTAAATATTTCAAAACAAACTAATACCATTTTCATAATTAAGACCACACATCATAAATCTACATATTCTAAAAAAAAAAACCTCCAACTCAGAGCATATTTTTCAGTCGTTTCGCCCCCATCCCAAGCGATTCGGCGGAGTCTCATTATTGGGCCTCCGCCCCTGTTGGGGTGGGCCCCCTCGGGCGGCAGCCTGTTGATTCGGGGGGCGGATCGCCCTTGCCCCCCGCGCCTCCGCCCCCCGGCTCCGAATAAAGAACTAATAAAACGCGGCCGAATTCGCACGCTTTATGACGGCCGACGTTCAAATTTACACGGAATCTCTCCTATTGTCGGTTGAGTTTTGTATCGTGTCTTGTTTATTGTTTCGAATGCTTCGAGATTTCGCGGAGTTTTCGAAATTAAGTGTTTTCGTGTAGGTTTATGTTTTCAAATTTTTTATCTGATTTTTTAATCGTATGTTAAATTATTTAGTTATTTTTTATCTTAGAATTTGATAGTTTTACCCTAACTTGCTTAAATGAAATTGAAAGATCTGGTTTTGGAGTCATGAAGATGATTTTTATGTACTTTCAATAGATTTTTTTTAATTTTAAATTAATATGTAATAGAATCAGTTCAAAAGAGCACAAGTAAAAAACATTTGAAAGTCAACACTATTTATGAACATAGATGAATTTAGGATTTGATATTCACATAATGATCTAAAAAAAAGAAATTACCTAATCTTCAAAATCTTTGATGTTCGTTGAAAAAATGACTAGTGAAAATCGTTGAAAATTGGGGAAATTAGTAAAATTGAATCTTCAACGGGAATGTTTTTACACACATTTCATATAAATTTTCCAAAATATAATCTATATTTCGTATATAAGCTTCATTAAATATTCTTTCATATTTACATGTAAGGTATTGTTTGTTAGAAATTTATAATGAAATTCTTACACAGTACGTAATTTCTCATAGCGTTCTTTAGTGAAATACTTTTTAATGGTTATACGAAACATTCTAATGAAAAATATTAATTCTGCTTACACGAAGTGAACATGTTGCAGAAAGTTGTTAGAGCTTTCTATACTCTAGCAGTATATTGAACATGCGAGTTGTTAAACGATCCTTTTGGGAGGGATTAAGTTAAAGAACTTTTCCTTCGCTCACATAAATAATTTGAACTCACTGAATGTGCAATAGACCTAACGTTTTCGCCATAAAAAAGAAAAACCGAACGTTACGAGTAGTGACCCTTTTCTGACTAAAGATTTCCGTCGAATTTACGACCTACGTATCCAAAAGTGAAACATAAAATTTTATCGACGCTAAGCGAAAATTTCACACACTACGCAGAAACTTTCACTTTCCACAACAGTATCAGATAACAATTTGTCCTCGAACCTGAAGGCTTCAAACCGCATCTTGCGAAGCTCGAATTCCTAACAATCGAGCCTCGAAATTCGAAGCTCGAATCTTCGGAGATCCGAATTAATTAGCGGATCGAATGTCGACCTCTCATCTAATTAGAGATGCGTAACAGTAGAAGTCCAATATAAATAAAACGAAAGAAATAAGAGACGGAGCGTCGTTGAAAACGCCTGACGTCTCAGGTGTCGTAAACACCGTTTTATCCTTTAACGAACAAGCGACTCGAACGGAATAAATAGGGGAGAGTGGGGATGCAATGGCAGGAACGAAACTTTATGTTCGGGCAGATGTTTTAAGTCCGAGAAAGGGGAAGGAAAAGGGAAATTCATAAAACCTTACGACCCTTTCCATGCCCGAAGTAAAGTTGCGCCGGAGTTGCTCTTATTGAAAAATACGACGACTCGCTCGGTCGCGTTTTTGTGCCATGCTTTTCGCTTATATTTTGTTATATACGAGGTGTGTTCGGAAAATAAGCTATATTTTGAGGAAAAAATCAAATTTTATTTTTACACTAAAGAATATTTTTCAAATTATTGGAACGTTAATCGTACAACAGATCTAAATTCTCTATGAATATTTTAGTTTGCCAGTTATGTTACTGCTGAATTTTAATAAGCATAGGTAGCCTTCTACTATCAATGAAAATTTGCTTAAAAAGCTGTAGGTATAGTTAAAACCAATGCACAGTTTTCTATGCCTAGTGGACTCTTCCTTAACACATTTGAGTTTGATAATAATTATTTACCTATGATCCTAAAATATTACTACGATCACATTCAACCATTAAATTAGTGCAGTTTGTGATAAAAAATATTTCACATCCTTAAGTTATAAAATTTGTATGAAAATAATGGAAAGATTTAAAATCTATTTTCCATGAAAATTCTAAATCTTCGGTGAATGTTGTTGTATTGAAAAATCACGAGATTACTAATATCTATTGATTGAGAAATATTTTATATCAGTTGAATAGAAGAGTCTGTTTTTAAACATTCTCCTGCATAATTACTAAAAGTTCATAATAAGAATTCTTTGTACCAAATTTGAAATTTCTACTATTATAAACTCAAGAAGTTGACATGAAAAATGGCACTAAGTTAAATTGTCTTCACTGAAGATAACATTCCAAGAAGATGGCAGAGAAAATTTTCTTTGCTTAATTCTTTAGAAATTCAAAAAATTTCAACAACTACATATGTAAAATAATATTTTCCTTTTTTTCCAAAACGGTACTTACTTTCTGAACATGCTTCGTATGTATATATTATATTTTATATATTTATGTGTGCACGCATCTGCGAAAAGGCTTTTGCGAATTTTCGCGAAATTTTCCAGAGTTCCTTTTCGGCGGTGCGCTTTTGAGTGTTGAGATTGCCTCGGAATACTTTCGAGAATATTGTGTCTCGTGTGGGCGATTCTTTGGAGTGTGGCTCTTGATGCTAAAATAGAATGCGTTTGTGATGATATAAATATTTGAATGATGGAAGTATGCTGTGATAACGCACGAAGAATTCGAAGGGTTTCGTGAAATTTTAATCATGCTCTACGAGCCTAAAAGCTTAGTTCGCGTTTCATATGAGACCTAATTTTGAAAAATCCATAGTCTAGTTTGAAATTTTAAATTGGTCACTTACACCTTTTGGCTTTTTTATTCAATAATAAATTTTGATTTATGTACATGTTGAAAAAATGAATCGTTGATAAAAACATGCTATTGTCATTCAAGATCGATGGCTGAATCAAAATATTCAATAGCGAAAACTCGCCATCGAAATCAAAGGAAATTTGAATTTATGTTGATAAGTTTGAATAAATAAGCAATAAAACGTGAGCTTTTGATTACATTTTCAGCTTATCTGAAACAATACGCTTATTTCAGAGTGATTCGTTCTAATAAATTCGTTATCCGCATTGTTTATGACCGTAGATCAACGATATATCGCACCTACGTAAAAATGCCATTTCCGAATACACGCTTCACATGTTTTTGCAATAAATTCCAATTTTATCAGATGCAACAGGTTCAGTTTTTTTTTCGGCTGAAAAATTTCATATAATATGAAACCTCAACGAGGAGGCATTCAACATTGTCACGAGCGGTTTCTGTAAATTTTCCACATTACGTTCGAGTCTCTAAAGGGCGTATTATATTAAATTATAAGGGTTAATCAAGACGATAATGACCGTTTTGCACAACGGAGCTTATTACGTAGCATAGTACGGGATTGCTCTTGTATTTATTCTGTGAATTTAAACGTAAGGGTGCGTTTACATGAGAATGTAATATATTTATACATAAACAAAAATTGATTTATTTCTTTTCGTTTGAAGATATTGTTTTTAATGGATAACGTGTAAACTGAGCCTAACTCACACGAGTTAATCCATCGTATTTTCGCGACGTCAAAAGGTGGCATTTGCATTTTCAACCCCGAAAAGTGTACACTTTATAATTTTTTTTCAAATATTTACTTTGTGAAATCACTGGCGCTTTTAGCGTTTTTCGCGTGCACCGCATTCGTTTTATGAACGCGGCGCAAAAATAAACGTGAAATATTAACGACGGAAAACGGCACATTTTCGCGACGCGAATTTGAAATATCTCACATGGAAACGACAAAGAAAGACCCTGTGAATAAGCCCGACAACATCCAGAATTTATCTAAAGCCTCGTTGTTAATTTATGCACACGAAAGGGGCCCTACTTAGCGCAGTTCTCTAGCATATAAATAGTTCTGAAAAGGATATAGAACGACCTCTTGTTATGTTCAATTATTGTCGTTGCGGCCGTTCATTGTTGGATTACGAGAGCTTACCTGCTCGTTAGTGTCTCGTTATAATATTGCGTATGTGAGATTAAAGTTTGAAGCTGTGCAAATGTGTATTATCATTTTTATTCGAGAGTTTTGTGGAAGTTTTCCGCGCGGAAATTTCGCTGTGTTTTTATTCCGGTGAAAATTTCATCGCGAATCGTCAGCACTGAGTGTTTTATGTATGCAAATTAAACTTCGTTGAAGATGTGTTAGCGTCGATAACGTAGTTTTCCTACGCGAATGAAAATAATAACATCGCCAAACATTTACACTGTGTATCGCGAAAATGTGCGCAGCGTTTTGAAAATTCACCCCGCATTGAGTTCGAAAACATCACATTTGAGGGGAATATTTTTAGTCAGATCAAAGAATAAATTTTGACGTTACAACCTTGGGGAATATTTGTATTCGCTAGAGAGCTAATTAAAACCGAAAAATCTATTTCGAGCTCAAATCCCAGAATCACACACGAAATTAAATCCTAATTCGTAACATGAGTCGAGATAGCTTCAAGCAAAAATAAACAACCTTAAACGAAATATTTTTAACAGAATTATTATTTAAAATATAAAAATTAACATTCTGAATAAAATTAAGCACAGTGGCATAATCATTAGTGCATACTTTGTCGAAATTAGTATTATAGTAATGCTGAATTTGAGTTCTATTTAATTCTGTGTCACATAAATATCATTAATTAATTGATTGAGATGATTTTAAATGAATCTTCAATTGATCAAATTTTTTTCTATATCTTTGATTCGTTATGTTCTGTTTTTTATCTTGCTAAATAATTTATATAAATTCCGATACATGTATCAGAGCCTTAAAATCTCTTTCTTCATTCAATGTGTAATTCATCTACCAGTCTTTACCATATCATTAATATTTACAAATATTTAATTTGAATCTATCTAAATTAAATTCATACTCGTTTATATTAAAAAAAAAAAGAAAATCCAATCCATGGCATTTTCCGGCTTTTCCCATCCGGCTTTTCACGCAACACAAGGGTGCTCAGGTGAAATAAGAGCCCATGGGGGTGAGACAGAGCCCCGTGACGTCACACGGGATCCACTGAAGGGTGAAGGGTCTACCTGTGACCGAGGTGACAAACCCATAAAGCCGATTGTTCATTCGACCAATTACTTATGGGATTTTCCCCGAAGTGGACTTCGTATTCTTCCTGCGGTCGTGCGGAAATTGGCGCCTATATAATACAAGTGTATCGAGTGTTTTTTCGGGATCGTTGTGTTGTAATAATGCCCTTTAAATAATGGTTTTGGAAATGAGTTTTCTCGCTTTTTCGGGTTTGCGGTCTGTTAATATCTGTGTAATGTATTAAATTATTGTATTGTATGTAAGCAAGTAAGTAGTGTTTCGGGTGAAAGCATTTTAGCGAAGGATAAAAACTGTTTTTGTGTAAAGCTTATTAATGTTGTTTTGTGTCAATTTTCGTATAAAATCTATACACGAACGTATTATTCGAATAATTCAAACAAATCTGAAAATTTTCATCGAAAACCACCTGAAATTCGGCGCGAGAACCTCGCAAGTCAACTCCAACAGTAATACGTCTCCCCAAAATTGAAAGGGTTAAGGAATAAAGCAAACACGCACTTACGTCCCGAGAAACCTTCGCGAAGAAAGTATTTATATTGGAAGCCGAAAGTCTTCTCCGGAACAGACAAATCCGAAAGGCGCGATTTTTTTTCCCCGCCATCAATTCTCAACACTCACATACATATAAAAACCCTAGAAGCCAAAAGGTATATGAAAAAAATTCATATCATTTATAAATATTACCATTCGTTTGGTTTTCGAATACATGAAAAAGTTTCGGAATCTGTACCAATATCATTTTTTTTTAATTGGTTGGGTGCGTACTTAGGCAGTTTGGTTTATGGGGTTCTCATATGCATATATAGGAGGTTCAGGGTACCTTATGCGAACCCTTCGAGTGCGGATTTATATGGAAATTCGGCGGGCATAAACAGCGAAACGGGCGTCGATTGTGCGCGATTGAATATAAATCAAAGGCGAGGGGCGCGCGCCCACCGGCCGGGGCTCCGGTCCGGGCCAGGGGGCGCTCCTTGACCAGAGGGCGCGGGCCCCTTCATATATCGATCGGCTAAAAATAACGCTGTACGACTGTCTGATGCTCTGTCTGTCTGTCTGTGTCTGGTACTGCTTTTGATTTCTCTCGAGGATGTGTCTTTGGGATTTGATGGATTCGTCTTCGGCTACGTTCACACGGTCCGTATCCTCGTAAGTCTCATTCACATGACTTTACGTACTCTATTGTACTATGTTTTGCGTTATATATTATCTATTCATTCCACTTTATGTCACAAAGATGGCAGATGAATAAATTGATAATAAAGTATGTGAGACAGAAAATAGCATTTGAGAATGTAATCGAAAAATATGGTTTTTTTTTACTCGAGAATTCTTGAGATATCAGAATCATTGATTTTTACACACAATGATACGGTTCTTATCTGTATTTTTTAGTGCTCTGTTCCATGCACTTTATTATTTATGCGTTCAGTTTTATGTCACAAAGTCGATAAATAGATAGATATAGAAATAAATAATAGATTTTGATATTTCACACTCGTGTTAAAAGTAAATATTTTGAATGTAATTTTTATTTATATGCAAATGAATGCATGGAATATAAAGTTTTATGATTTCGCTGAATCGCGTTTTATTTTCATTCAACCGAATTCTGATAGTTTAATCCAAATGGATCAACACCATTCGAATAAAATTTTCAGACGAGCGAACAATTCCGAATGTAAAATGCTGAAAAAGATAAAAATTGAATATTTCTCTCGAATGCAAAAATTCCATCATTATTATCCATGAATATCAAAGAGGCTTTGACTCTCTAGACGCTTTTTCATGCAAAGTCGAAAACTAATAAATCGCATCATTAAAATGCGATTGTGATGCAAAATCGATCATTCTAAAATATACCACTTTTGAATAGACGATCGATCTAATTTTTCATTAATTTGCATAGCAATTAGCTTTATCATATCAATTATCAAATGGAACATATTGAGTGATGAACGTGAAATTATATGTATTTAAGGCGTCCACACGACACAAAGTACTCTACGAAACACGCACGCATTAAAAATATATTCACTTCGAAGCAAACTCCACCATTTATTATTCAAGCTCGATTCAACCTATTTTTCTTCAATATTGTACATATTCGAAAATTACATTGTAAATTCACCAAACTGTAGAGCTTAATTCTAAGCGATATATTCTGCATGCGTTACCCCAAATCCCATTAAAAAGCCGGACAGCAATTACAAAGTCAACAATTGCGCAATTATTTCGCACTGACTCATTAAGCGACACATGCTTTGATAAATCGTCGAATTAATTTCGCCATGCACATTACGAAGCATCGTATCGAAACTAATTCGACAAACATCGTTAAATATGATTTCGTACAATCGACGCGATTCGTTCGGAGGCAATAACGATAAAGCGAAACGAAAACGAGCATCGATCAAACGAAATATAATATAATACAAATACATGGTGCATTCTGAAAGTCATAAAATATATTTTTTATAAAATAACTATAAAAATGTGTAAATAAAAAAGTTAAGAATCTTTAAAGTGCTTTATATTAGCAGCTCTACATTTTTTCGTCGACTTTTTTATGCTTGATTTGTTTTCTAGGAGACTTTGAAGTGATATTACTTTTAAACTATTGTCAGAGTAGCTTGTTTAGCTTCAATTATGTCAAAATGTCATATTTTGATACTTTTTATCAGATTAGAGAATTAGAAAATGGTGGCCAATATTTGATATCTAATAGTTCAGAGTTTGGGAGTTAATTAGATTTATGAGAGTCAAAAATTAAGGAAACCCTTAACTCAGGTTAATGTAGCATTATCAAAAAATGTTTACAGTACTATCTGTACTCTATTTTGAAAGAGAGGTAAAGTAAAACGATAATTCATGTTCGAATCAGACAATTTTTCAGTGTACATATTGTAATGCTGAATATCTTAGCAATCTAACAGCTGATCTTTTCCATAATTGAGTTAACTTATCACGACGTTACAGTCAGTTTTCTAACTACAAACTTTCGAAAATCCACTAAAAAGAGACAGATTTTTTACAGTTTGTAATTAAAAACCAAAAAACTCTATGCCTAGTTAACTAAAGCAGTAATAAGACCAATCCTAAATCAACTAATTTTAGCTTTTGTACCTTGTAGAAACGCCAAAATAAAATGTATTTCAGGACTTTCCGAATACACCTTGTATATATTTCCATTATCAAAACAATATCGATCAATTCGCAATGATGTATCGTATGAGGGGTGCGTTGAATATTTATCGGACGCATTTGAATCTCAGAAGGACAAAGAATGAATAACGTATGGTTTTCAACCTCCGTTGGGCCTCGAATGTGAAGGGTCACTCATTGGGTTAAAAGGGTTTTCAAATCCTCCGGAAAATTGACAAAGAATGGACACAAGTGGGCAGCTGAACTAGATTTCTCACTCGCGTTCTAATTATTTACATTCGTTATTTTACGCTTCGGGGAATTCGTTTGTTGCGTCGCTTTTCAGTTTATTTTAGCTCCGCATGTGCGAAGTGTCGTGCGATGTAATTATACCGTGGAATTATTTAGAATTGCTACGGAAAAGTCTGACCTAGTTGATCGTATCGAACGATATTATATTGAATCATTCGTTTATAATTCGAGAAAAAGTATGTTCTTCTTCGCGACTTCCATTATTATTTCTTCGAGTTTTTCCAACGTTTAAATGGGCTCTTAAATATACGTTCCTCCATTCATTTATTCACCTCCTCTCCTCCAATAAGGCTTCGAAAAATTTAGTCGGTCACCGGCAACAGACGTTCAACTTTTACAATAAAAGTATTAGGGCGCAAAGTTCCCGGCTGGCATTTTGGAGAAAAATGTGAATTCTCGAAAAACTTCCCGCCTTTTCTTGGAAATATCTGACTTCCGAAGATAAGCGCTCGGCGCCTATCGACTTGCGAACAATTCGCGATACAACCCACGGATTAACGCAATACGTTCAAAGCTAGAATCGTATAATAGAAGTAGATCAAAAATTGAAAAAATATGTATTTTATATAATTTATTACTAAAATTAAAAATTTTCGTATTATCAATTTATTTCATAATCATATGAAGAACGATAAATATGAAATGTGCGATAAATATGGAACATCGCGATATTTATTACTTACAATTTCGACCATCTGCCAATTTTGCATAAAATCATTCACTTATAGTATTATTGTTAGATTTCAATAAGAAAAACAATATGATCGACATTGAGTCTAAAAATATTGACGATTTCACTTCGTTTTTTTTTTAATAATATCAGCTATGACTTTGAAGTGTGATATATTTTTTGGGATATGTTATGAGATTATTGCTTGGTGATTTGTTGAATTGAAAACGCATTGATTTGAAATGAAATTTAGTATTTCATATTTTCCACGATTTGACTATTTTGTATTTCAAAACACCACTGTTCCATATTTGATACAAAAGAAAAAAACATTTTTCAGTAATCATCGTTTTTTTTTCAAATTTGAGTGATTATTTCTTTCTTTTTCTATAATTTACACGTAACTTAGTATATTTGGCCTCATTCTATTTCTCAAGAACTTAAAAACTTCGCTTAAAATTTAAATTTTTTCATATTTGTCGCCCTTCATGTATACAAATTGGTTGCTGTTAATCTATCAATACTTTGACGATGTTCAGCTTAAGGAATACAAGGTGTGCGATTTAAATTTTTTGAAATAATCGTAGTCAATATCCGCGATAAAACTCAGTTTAAATAACGAACGATTGTTCTCTTTCCTTTATTTAAATAATTATCGTTTCGCCGGAGGCTGCGAAAGTTTTATTTATCTGTTCGAAGTCGAATTTCCTATTGATAACCCTTTCCCGCCCGAAAAGTTTTAATGATAATCAACAATTTTCCACCTCGGCTGGCTTCGCGGGTGGTACGCTTTAATATAATAGTATAATAATAAAGTGCCTCATAATGGCACCCCCACGAAACCCGGCCACGCACCTGTCGATGACTTGTTAAACAAAGCTTCATTAAAATATCATGTTTTAATTGATGCCAACCGAAATAGGAACTTCGAATGCGTACATGTATAAGTATTCGATAGAATCGAATGGGAAAATTTTGTATCGATCGAGTTGCGAGCGTTTGTGAAATTTTAGATTGTTTGCTCGATTTTACTACGCGTATGAAGTTTATTAATATTTTATGTTTGGGAAGGTGTATACTTTTGTATTTGTGTTTTTCGTATACGTTGAATGTTTGATTCACTTGTTTATAAGTGTAAAGAATGTCAAATATCGACTTGTATTTGAAAAGATATAATCGTTTGAATTAGACTAGACATAGACAATGCGAATATTTTACTTTTTATGCATCAATCTAACTTGCGAGGTTGTATTGCAGATTTTTTTTCAAATTGTTTAAGTTAATGTCAGAAATAAGATAAATTTGGTACTTAGATTGTTTTTAAAATGTTAAGATACCCTTCAGTGAGCTATAATAGTTAGATTTTTTTATATTTCACTATTTTCTGTTACTTTAGAAAGCATCGAAATATAAAAGAGACATTAGGTATTATAGTTAGTTAAATTTCTCAGAAATTTCCAGCCAATTCTTGAATTACATAGATTCATTTAATTGTGACATATTTTATTTTAAGTATACGGCTTTTATACAAGATACGAATGATCAACTACAAAAACTGACTTAACAACATTTATCCTTCGTACAATAGACACTGTTCAAGCTAACAAAACGACAACACGAAGCTGAAATTCACTTTTGAGCTCTAGCGAAAAAAAAAACCGGCTAAAAAAGCATCCGACAACTGGAAACTCTCTTCGAGAGACGAGAAAAAGATTCGTCGGACGCAACAAAACGGCAAAATAAGATCCGAGACGAGAAATTCTCCATTATAATTACTAGGCGAAGTTTCCTACGTCGACGTTCCCCTTTTGAATAATATAATTGACAGAGACTTTCGACTCATAACTAATCTGCAAAAGTTAAAATTCCACCCCCGAAGGCCTGAATCCAGCTTCTTCCTTCCTCGCTTCCTTCCTTCCATCAGCCTGAGAGGTCCTCCCATGATAATTCAATATTATGATAAATTGGCTGCCAGAGGTTAAAGGGTTGGTGGATTTGACGTAGGCGCTCCTCGGTTTCGAAATTGTATCAATTTGAATCGTTCAAATTGTGTTTCGGATTATTTTCTTCGATTTCGCGATTCGGTTCGCTGAAAATTTGCTCGCTTCGAAGAAATTATTGTCATTATGAAATTTTAGCGAAATTTAATATGAGAACCGTAGAAGCTGAAAGGTATTAGCAACGATTTTTAATCATTAGAGATGAGTGCGAAAATTGTCTCTTAATTCGCTTCGTTTCAAAAAATGGTTTTAAAATCTTTATTTATATAAAAGAAAAGCGATAATATGAACCAGTACTTTAATATAAACCAAATTGTCTTGATTTGGTAGTAAAATTTCACGGCACAAAAAAATTGCAGCATTGATCCATATTCATCACCTTTTCTTTGTATTTGGTGTGATCTGATAAAATTTTTGTACAAATTTTCACTTATACTACTTGGCTTCTTAAGTCGAAGATTTATCGTTTGTTATTGTGTTGTACGTATTTTAATTTTGCTTGATAAAAAATTCGGAAAGGTCTGTTTTGAATTGTAAAATGCTTCGCGAATATATTTGAATCATTTGTTTGGTCGAAGGTAGATTTAATCAAAATTGCTTTTATGTTGAAAGAAAATGTATTCAAAAGATTTTCAATAGAATCCACTGATGCAATAAAAGGAATCGAACGGAGTCTATAGCTTTCAAGCGAAACGTAAAAGTAATTATAATACAGATCTTTTATTCGTGTACGGTAATACTAAGCTTTCCTAATAAGCGAAAGAAAATGAAAAAATGCGTTCATTTATATTATTTTTAAATTAAATTCTAGCTTTTATAATAATGAAATCGATTAAATGCAACTGAATGCGTATAAAATGTTAAAGAAAATTTCCTCTTTTAAATCTATTTTTTCTCACTTGCATCTCATTGAAGTGTATTTGAAAGAACGTTTCCGTCAAAGAAACCTTCAGTTCTTGCGCTCGAGCATCCATAAGCACATATACAGCGCACTCGGCGATATATCACCGAAGATGCGAAAGCGTTTTCAGTGTTTTCTTCCGGAAGGGAAAAAAGGCGGGAAAGCGTGCTAACGGCGGCATAAAATTAGGTCGACATTAATCAGCGTCGGAGCCGAGGATTTGGAAACCTTTTGCCATGCACTCGCACCGACGGTAATTTGTTTGTATAATTGAGTTAGACTCGACCGGAATTCGTTCGAACGTACAATTTTGAATGTGCCGGGTGACGCGGAGAAAATTGGTTCGTTCTCGGATGAACGATGCTTTGTTTAGTTTACAATTAGTGAAGCTCGGCTTATCGTTAGATGTCTCATATGACGACTGAATTTCACGAAGGGCATTAGTGATCTTTTTTATATCGATATTGGGTTAAGTAATGAAAATGTTTCTGTATCATATATAATATAGAACCATTTTAATTTAATTTTTAATTAAAAAATATTACTTGTGCCCTTTGTGAAATTCAGCCTTCATATATAAAATTGTGTCAAATGTGGGTTTATTTTTTGAAATTTAATTTAAGCTATGGTGTCATGATATATGATTGAACTATGATAATTTGGTGCATATGTAGGTATATCGCAATGAGATAGTAATAGTAGTAAATACGTAAATTCATTAAATCATAACATACGTGGCATTTTTTCTATAAAAAATATGGAAACAAATATTTTTATCTAAGAAATCGATGAAATGGTATTATTTAAAATGTCATATTTTGATTTTTAATTTCAAATTATTATTACAATTAAAGAAAATTTGAGAAAATATATAATTTCTTGCGATTCAAAGCAAAAATTTCAAGATTATTTTCAGGTCAAGGACATAACTACATACACATATTATTATATTTTAAGCAATTTTTTAATCTAACTGTCCAAATTTCTATGGTAAAAATCATTCATTTCCATATTTTTACAGATAATTCGCACAAGTCAGATAAGTCTCACGACCTCACCGAAACTCCTACAATTGATATTTTCAAAATTATTAAACTTTTCATATCGAGAGATTTTTGAAATTTCACATATTGTATTATATCTAAAAATAATTGCGAATGGCTAATATTGTAGATATATCTCATGAATGTCGATATAATCAAAACGTACTTATTTGTACAGAAATAATAATAATAAAACAGAAAATACCTCATATATTGACACGTCCTCGAAAGAATCAGTATTCATTGCATCACTCCGTCCATACACAGCGAGCCTCGAGTTCGAAATAAATTGTGGTGGAAGGAAGCGAACGTCCGAAAGTCCTTTCGCGCTTTATTGTCTTCTTCCACCTGAAGAAGGACGAAGTTTGAGCATATTCCGGCTGCGAGGCAATCTCATCTTATTATCTAGATAATGCTCCTCGATTTTTTTCCATCTTCAGGCCGGGTTTTCTGAGGTTTTCTGGGGTTTTCTGCGTATTTTTCTGCGCACTTAAACAAAGCCGTTTTCGGTCAAACGGGAGCTTTCCGTTCCAAATGAACAAAAGGTGTGTGCGATTCGTTCGACGCTTATCTGATTTCGACAATCCGTTTCGCTTTGGGTTATCTTTTCAATTAATCTGTAAAATATTGTTTAATTTAAAAAAAAATATGTCCATTGTGTTAAAGCCGGTTATTTTCGGACTGTGGTCCCATTGTGTCTCTTTCATAGCGAGGTTTATGATATTTTAAAATTAAATTAAAAAATAATAAATTTGATGTTTTATATATGTTTTGTGCGAATGTAGAACTTTGAATTAGAACTAACTACAATAAACTGAGTGTTCTACTTCGGCGCAATAAAGATAAGCTTTCTCGTCACGAAGCAAATAATTGAGATTAATGTAAGACTTTTAGTTCTGTTGTTGTTTGACATTGTACCCGGTTTCATATTGCGAAAAGCTTTTTATAAGAAAAACCGAACAACGGTTAATTGAGAAAAATCATCTCTAAAACACAATATTTCAATTCGAGATCAAACGAAAACAATAAATGTTCAATGTAACGACATAAATTCGATACACGTTATTTTTTCAAATTTTCCAACGAGGAAAAAGCATGATTTTTTACGACGCAATTTCGAACGATATCGACGATAAATGTGAGTTTCTATTGCTGAATAAAATTGTTTTTTTTTTCGTTCATATAAACGACAAACAACGGACAGTTTGTTTTATCATCTTTATCCGGGGGCTCGCTTTTTGCACGTGCTTTTCCGAACCCTCGACTGCTGAAAAACGATTCAGCAAGTTAAGGGTGTTCTCGGTATATTATTACTATATCATTCGGAAACGTATTTCGGGAGACTTGGGTCGTGTCCCCTTATATCGAAAGTTGCTGGTCCAGCGTTCAGGGGTCGCAAACATCGCCCATATAAAAAGTCTCAGGTGCTTAATGTCATCCGCAAATATTTCTGTTCCGGAAAAAGCTCGGGGTTTCCGGAAAATTTAATATTGAACGCGATAAATCTTGCGAGGAGTGTGCATATAAAAATATTCGGCGATTTTGAAGAAATTTTGTATAAATTTAGTTTAAGAATGGGCATGAAATAGTTGTGAAGAATGAATGCGTAATTTTAAATAGATTTTTAATTATAACAGGTCAATGTTTGGTACTTTTCATAAGTCTTTTAAAAAAATATTGTTCTTAAATGAAGTATTATACTTGATTTGTTCAACGTATAGTGACATTGCTATTGTTGCCTTTATCTTTATACAGAATTATGTTAGTAATGAATACTCTAAACATTGACATCTTATAACTATAAAATTAATAAGAATGCATTTTCGTTTTTCAAAACTATTTTATATCTATACTTTCACTGAATTTCTACAAACCGTCAATATTTACGTTCACACTCCTTGCTAGACGCGTTGTTTATGTTTCGCTAGAAGTGTGATTTGAAAATTTGTACAAATTGAAAAAAAAATTCGTCGAATTTATACATTTGAAAATTTCGAACGAGAATATGATTCAATTATGCGGTAATTAATAGGATTTGTCTCGTAACGCAACGGACGTCTGTAAAATTAATACACTCAAAGCAAACGGATTTCGGACGAAATCTAATAACGGTGCGCGATTTGTTTTCGCTTTTTTCGATCTCGTTAAGAAACAAACTGAAAATGTAATGAAATTTCGTTTTCGGGTTTATTGCTTTCGCAGAGTCATTAGTTTGCGCGGACGAAATCCGATAGCAGCAGAGTTATCAATTTATTAGCGGAAAAATAACGTGATATTTTCATTTTCCTTATGGACTTTGGGACGATCAATCATTTTCGCGCATCGTATAGATAGTTTGCTCTTCGAAATATCCGTGTCGATATTCGACTTTCGGTGGAATATATACCTATAAGAAATGTGCTTTTATACCTATTGAAAACAAGTAATGTTTTTCTTGCGAGAACATTGTTTTTATCGAAAAATAGACTCCGCCTCGATAGTATCAGATTATAACGTCCATCTTCATCAAAACAAAAAAAAAACTATAAGGTCGATGAATATTTTCATGAAATATGTATAAGTAGGTTTACGTTTGGGATTCAGATTATTTCACATGAATAAAATATTCAAATATCTATAAAGATTTTCGTAAGTCTTGTAAGAAAATTGACTTAGAAACTACACAATCGTAGTATCTTTAATAAAGTTTAAATTGTGACACGACCTCGGTTGAAAATAATATTGAGCGAGAAACTTGGATAACGCTAAATTTTGAACTAAAATCTTATTATATTCGAATGAGAATCATATAATTTTCTTTATAATATGTAGTACTGACTACTGACATATTTAAGTAAATTAATTGACTTCATTTTTTTAGCAAATTATTGCATAACATTGAAAATAAATATATTCAAACACCTGTGTATTATACTTTCTACTCAACATTAAAAGGTGTAGTTAAGTTAGATTAGATAATTTATTTTTTTATATAAGTTTAAGTTTTAGGGTTGATTGGGTCACATTGAGGGTTGCATACACATAATTACTATCACACAACAAAATATGCTGATTTTCACATCAGAATGCAAATCGTCTTCGAATTCCAAGATCGGTTCTTCGAATCACAAACCTTCGGATCGATACGCGAAACACAGAATGTCACACACAAGATGAACGATTTCCAGACACTCGTTCCAAGTGGGATTTTCGACTTCTCCAAATACACCGATATCTCGAGTTTCGAGTCCTTCGTTCTTTTGACGAATTCTGGTTTTGAATACGGAATGCAGAAGTCTCGTCTGCTCGTTCGTTTTGCATGAAAAAACACAAAAAATGACTTTTTTCAGCGTAAAAATCGAAGGTTTGATATTTAAATTCTGCAGATTTATCATAGTCTTATCTATGAAGATTGGAATTTTCAATCGATTCGAGAAAATGATAGTATAATTTTGCATATATTGTAATAAATTCGCTTATATAAAATGGATATTTTATAAGTCTATTGAAGTTAAATTCTATTATATTATGATAGTGATTAGATTTGAAAATCAATATCGTCCGTAATAAGCTCGGTCGCGTTGCGTTGTGACTTGGAAAGAAAATTCATTCGATTACGATGTCAAATGAAGACAATAATTCGACGATAAATTAATTTTATCTCCGAAAAGCTATTTCTTCGAGTATGAAATTCTCGTTTTTTCGATAAAGACCGCCGTATTGTTTCGCGACAGCAAAAGATAATAAGAAATTACCAGCGGAGGCAACGACGGAATACCTTTAGTGGATTCCTCTCAAAAAATTATATTACTTCCTTGAAATAGTGGAGACGAAAATCCAATCTTCTTGATTCGTTCGTGCCTCGACATACGTAATATATCGTACATACATACTAGAGATGTTGCGGATGGATTTTCCCATTTATATGTACTTTTGTCGAAGGGAATATTGTATATTTGCCAGTTTTAAGGTTTTTTTCTTCGGTTCGGAAAATACGAGCGTAATACATCGGATCTTTTTACGTCTGGACAGACCTAAAAAGCTGATACGTCTCTAGCAAAAGATTTTTAGAGGAAATGAGATAGCAGGTTTGGAATTTTATTGCTACGGCAACACGGAACGACAATGCTGAACGAAACACAGGAATGAATTCCAGATTGGAAAAAAAAAACGCTATCTGCCTTCGGAGAATAATGAGCGCGTTTTTAATATAAGCATTTCTGAGAAAACGCGAAAAAAATGCTGAAAGATACGAAAATTACAAAGCACACAATTGAATATGCATTCGTTTCGTGGCTGTGGACTAATCTTACGCCTGTCAAACCTTCTAGTGATTGATGAATCAGAAAGAGGAGTGTCATTCTGTCACGTTAATATCGTACTACACTAAACTGGGGGTGGTGTAGTACACAGTCGAACACAATAAAGATAGGCTTATCCGTCACGAACGTCCGCTGAAAAATCGTTATTGATTAATTTTCAGTTGACTAAATACACAGGGACGTTTCGGGCTTATTTGTCTAGTTATGATATGTGTGTCTGTTTGAAGGATGCTTGTCGCAAGACGGCTTTCGGTTAATTATATGAGACAACATAGTGTCTCGGCTCGACGATCATCGATTTAATATATTGCTAAATAGACATTTGCTTACGCAAATACGCGACACTGTTCTTATGTACATAGATTATTCGAGTGGGTTGATTTAGTATGCGTCGAAACATTTGATTATATACGAAAAAGTCGGATTCACAAAAGCTTATTTGTCCAATTAATTTCGGATACAATTTCCAATTCCGAACAAAGAAACCTTATGACGGAAAAAATACGCACAGATGAGGAATATATACGGTGTATTTTACGTGAAAGAAAACCGCAAGGTGTGTATATTACACAGCGGTATATATTCGCATAAGCTGAATTTCATTAGGACGTCTGTGAAGGGGAGGAAATTATTTTGACGCCGCGTCATACAGACTACGTTGATATAATCACCTGTACGATACGATACCGTATACATATTAACTTTTTGTCTTTTGATAAGAAAATATATGTTTTTTTTTTTACCATTTTTAATCTCAATAAAATTGATATTTTTTTTCATATTAATATATCCATATGCCTGATCGTCTCTTTTTCTCTCCAACTCACGATACTTACAATTAGTATGGTATGACATTAGACCAAACATAACATATTCAAATTACTTAAAACCTAATTTAAAATAATTTAATACTTTATAACGTGCATAATCTGTTTCACAAAAACCCATTTAGCTTTAGTTAGAGATCTAATTTCATTAAATATTACATTACATTTCATTACATACAAGGCTATTTTCATTCCTCTATTTACAAACCGTCAAAAATCAGCAGAAATGATCCTTCTCTGTCTTTCATCATTGTACGAAAATTTTTGACAGTTCATAAATGGAAAATGAGTGTACTTACAGAATCGATTACGAAAATCCATTATTATAAAGATAGTCCGAAAAAGATCGTTATTTCTAACGTGCTGATACCTACTCGAAAGAGCTATGACAATATTTCTCCCGCCCTATCATGGCGCTTATATTTATTATCTCAAACGTGTCGTAAAATTGCTCGCACGCCACAGGTTCAGCATCCCTGATACTCTTCAGAATAAGGCTTCCGCACACGCAATACTAATATTACAAGCAATTTTCTCGACAAATACGGCGACCCCCCTCGTAGAGCAGATGCGACCGAACGTTCTCATTAAAATTGTCCGCTACGCCACAAAGTGTGCTTAACCGCTCTTGAAACGAAGAAAAAATATTATACGACGACTAAAAAAGCCAAAGAGTACAAGTCACATTTCTGCCCAAAAGAAAATTATATACAGAAATCGTTAATTTGGTGGCAAAGGGATATTAACTGATTCAGAACGTGTGCTGAGATACATCATAAAATCGCTCGAACTCTTCATGATACATGCTCGACTCTAAACGCGCTTTTCTCGGAAATGTCACTTGTACCTTTTGGCCATTTCAGTCGTTATATAATATGCATATACGTAAAAATATATGATGGAAGGGATTATACTTTCATCCGATTCGAATCGTCCAAATGGAGCGTGTGCTAGAAATCGCATTACCGGTGTCGTTGTCGAGCGTCAAACCGTCTTACGAAATCGCGACGAGAGTCTGTCTTATTGAATTTTATTTTCAATGAAAAAAAAAAATGGAGGGAAAATCTGAGCGACATGTGGTCCTAATATCGTTTATTTATAAAAAAGGATATGTCTATATACAGGAGATCTTATATTTTTGCATGCAATTGTTTCTAGAAATGTGTGAATATGCGATAGTTTTGAAAATTAAAATTGTTCCAATTGCACCCGTTTATTTTTAATGTGAAGATTCGTGTAAAATTTCGAATAAAAGGAATCTTGTTATAGCATTAATTTTTATAATATAGCACGATTATCGATATAAGTATCCACCGTGTGTCATAGATGACCAAAAAACTCAAAATTTGTATGGATTAATTCTTGTTATTACGCATCATGTCATTGCATGGAACTTATCTCTATCTAATATTATATTAAGAAAAAATCGCATCTACATTTTTCTCTTATTTTATAAAATACGGAAGAAGAATATCAAGTTAATACAGTAGGATGAAATAAGTATCTCAAAATGAAATCACAGCATTAATTTCGTTATAGAAATCCTAGACGAATCTGAATAAAAATATTTTTCATTATCGATGAAAATGTTCAAAAAATAATACTTCTAAAAATGAATACAAAATAGCAAAATAGCGAAATAAGAGGACTTCCTGTATATAAAAATATATATTTTTTCAGAGACACACATTTCGGTTTCTTGAAAAAGGTCTCGAAATGAAAGTTGCAGACAAATTGGTCGAGGAAAAGGGTTTACGATTTCGCAACAACGGCGTCAGCTTGAATACCAAAACTCGAGAAGCGAGTTTTAATGCGCTTAGATCGTTTTAAGTCGCATTTATTCAAATGAACACATCTCGAACACGCGTAAAACTGAACAGTTCGCTTCTTTACATCGCCAAACTTTGCCATCTTCCAAAACAACTCATTATAGAGACCATAATCGATGCGAATAGGTAAACACACGAATAATTCGCATTAATCACGGGAAAGTTTCTTATTTTCACAGGTTCCTTAAACAGAGCGGTCCTTTATCTAAGACTTTGTGAGACCCTTGGAGTTTTGCAACTTTCTAGATTCTCGGACAGTATGCGGTCTCTAGACTTGAAACTTCGTTTGTGTAGTTGAACGATTTTAATTGTGAACTGCATTCGACCCGTAAATAATGAGACGTCGTTTGAGAGCGAGAATGCGGTGAGCAAGTTTGAATTTTGAATTTTGAACGTGGAACAACGTTTGTTCAAACTCGGACTTCGGTTTGGCTTTTCGATGTTCTCTAGACCGAGTTGCAGTTGTCTGAGGTGTGAATCGAATTGATTGGGATTGTGTAGATTCAAAAACAAACAGTGTTTCCGTTTAATTGAATCGAATTTGTATGAATTTTCATGCGATTGAAACGAATTCGATTCGATATTTTGTATACGAAAATCTGGTGTCGTTTCAAAAGTCGATTCTCCCAGCAGAAAATGCAATAAAAGTAAACGTAAGAGCAATTCGAATGGCGAGAAAAGAAATAGTTTCAATCGAAACGATAACGAAAGCGACATGGGCTATATCGAGAAACCTCCGATTCGATGCGAATCCGTAAATTACGACATGAATTATTTACGTATTACGAAAACCCGCCCACTGCTTTCTATATATGAAAGTATGTGGTTTTCTTATAATATATCTGGGGAAAAAAGCAGAAAACCACATAGTGAAATTGGATCCCGATTTACCCGTCGTATTTTTCACGGTTCCGTGCTCCGTTAGATATATCGCTACCCTTACAGAAGAACGTCGTAATTCAAAATACGTGAATGTTTTGTATCAATTTTATCTATGATTTCAAAACGAAATGAAATTTTTGATTTTATTATAATCGCATTCTTTAAATAATTGTATTTTTTCATATTGATGCAATTAATTATTAATGAGTTTACATTATACATACATATTCATCATTGAATGCAACACTTTCAATACATTTTTTTTTTCATTTCAGAATTTTTATCCAAATTGCTTTTGGTATAAATTTTATATTTTTTTCTTGAAATTTAGGTATTTTTTACGATATTGAAAGTCTATAAATTTATCGAGATTCGATTTGAGTCTGTTGAAGATATAGAAGAATTTTTGATAGCAATGAATTTAAAAATTACTTCACTTTGTGATTATAATGTGCATATACATACATATATTTATGCATTAATGGTATCTATAAGTATGGCTTGAGATAATGATAATTTTATACATCATTCTTATTTCGATGCATTAAAAATTTGCCTAATTAACGAAAACTTTTTAGTCAAAAAAGTGCACCCGAGTTTTTCAATAATGAATTGAATTTTTTTTTTTAAATAGTTATTCGTTATTAAATTGAAGGTACTTTGGGTATCAACAATATATTTTAACATTTGCAATATTTTCTTAGTATTAATATATTTATTTGTGTTCGCAAGAATACGCATGACTTTTGAGACATAACATGAGAATAACTCTTTAGCATAAACGCGTTTATCTTAAAATCCCATTTAGAACAATAGCACTCAAGTCTATGTAAAGCATAAATTACAAAAATAACATTTAATTTTAACACATTTTTGATAACTTCACATCACTAAAAACTCATCCTCATACAAATTCAAAGACAAAATCGTACGTTCATTAATAAAAATCGCATCTCTCTCGCATTTCCAGCATCGACGATGATTTGTGATTTTAACCGCTTCGTCTAGGTGAAGCCACGGTACATTTGACTCCATGTCGATGCTGAAACGACGCCTTTGTCATCCGAAAATGGCTTCATTAGTCAATGTCTCGAGGGGAGGCGAACTCTTCCACGAGCTCAAACCCCTCATCAAAGAGGGTCACTTAACGAGACCGACCGCCTTTTGTGTCGAGTAATTGATAATTTTTGCGTTTTTCGATGCTATCCGATGCTCTGCTTTTCGTTTTTGACGTTTTTTATTCGTATTTTTCGCCGTGGACTGCTTCTGTGGAAGTTCGCTCAAAGCGTTCGTCGGTCGAGTGAAGTTTCGCTCGAGAGAGTGGAGCGCTTTTAAATTTCAGCGATGCGATCGATTCATTGAATTTTTCATGAATAAATGCAAATATGTCAAGATGAAATCTGTATTAGGGGTCCCGAGTGAATATTTGAAAATTTTATTTAAAAAATATTTTCATTTCACTAATGGCATCCTTAATATTGAGCACTTTTAGCGATGAGATTTTTTTTAAGGAAACATCTTTAACGATTAGTTATGCTATTAATCAAACAGATTGATTGATTCCGTTAATTCATTTTGATTTTCATTAATTTGAATAACCCTTTCATCCGATCAATTCAGATTACTATAAGATCAACATAAGTTTAATCAATTTATACTAAAATATCACTCATTGAATAGTAATTAAATTGAACTTTCATCAGATAAATTCTCGAATAATTTCCGTAATTTATTGTGTAATATATCTACGTTTTATGTAGAGAAAGGAAAGAAAGGTCTCATCGGTTATTCATTGTCGCCCAAGTATACGTACATATATTATAAGATCGACTACGGTACAAACTTTTAAATTAAATTCTACGCATAATTGAATATGCACGACTACTGGAGGCCAATGAGAACTGTGGGAATTTGATTAAAATATTCAACTGAATGTCTGGGCTTGAGGTGAACGTTTAATTTGAACGCATCTGATTCATTCATAGTGTTTAATTGTTAGAAAATTTAATTTTTATTCCATATGTTATGAGATAGTTTGGAAAGATCTCGAAAAAATTCGTTATTAAGTACAAAATATATTAAGATTGTCAGTGAAATGAGTGATTTTTAGTTGATTAATTTTTGAAGTATGACACATTTATAGTGTTAAGTAGACTTAATTCAAGAAGCCATATTATTCACTGGTTTGCCTAAAGTGTCAATAAATCGAAACAATGTATTTTAAATCCACTTTAAGTAAGTTTCAGTGGTATTGCAATTAAATATGAAGCCATAAGTCGATTTCGAATTATCCGATTTTATCATAAACTTATTCTATGAAAATATACAAAACTTGAATTTTGAAAATTTGTAAACTTGAAAATTGTTCAAAGTAGAATATTTACATTTTTATTTATCGACAATACATTTTTTGAGAGTAAATTAATGTGAAAAATCATTTGTATTACATATTATTATTTGTGTGAGCAAATCAGTCAGAGATCAAAACTACACATCCCAATTGAATTTGTTCCAAAATTTTTATTAAAAACATAATAGTAGAAGCAATATTTGATTAATGAAAAATAATATGAATAAAAATACAGATTTTTCCATTTAAAGTCAAATATTTTCCATTTAAAATTCAATCTTTTCCTAGCAATATTTCAAAGAAAATGATCAAATTTGAATAAAAAAATATTAAAATTGAAATGAAAATTGATTAAATATAAATTTTCACCCCCTAAAATGTCATTTTTAATACGAAGTAAATACTTTTATACATATGTATATCGTATAATATATAGGTAAGCGAATCAGCCGAAGACTACGTATAATCACACATTACAATTAAAGTCATTCTAAAAACTTTATTAAATACATAATAGTAGGAGCTGTATTTGATAGATGATAAATAATATGAATTAAAATACAGGTTTTTCCACTTAAAGTCAAATATTTTGCATTTAAAATTCAATCTTTTCCTAGCAATATTTCACAGAAAACAATCAAATTTGAATTAAAAATTATTAAAATTGAAATGAAAATTGATTAAATATAAATTTTCACCCCCTAAAATGTCATTTTTAATACGAAATAAATACTTTTATATGTATATCGTATAATATATATAGGTAAGCGAATCAGCCGGAGGCACTCATCACGTTTCGGTAATAATTCATCTCGGCTAACCTTGCCCTGATCCCGGCCACAAGAAGGTCGATCCCGGGACTGTGCACAGGAATTTGTGGGGGCTTAGTCCCCGAAACCCATCTTCGAAAATATTCCAGCTCTTCGTCCACGATCATGTGCCTGTGTGCTCGTATTCGACACGTGAACGTGCCTTATGTGTTGGCAAAAATGTGTGTTGGCTGTATTTCAAGCCCCTAATTGGTTTTATGATTCTGTTAAGATATATGGATGGTTTAAGGTGTTTTATGTGGTGATTTTAAGTTGAATTGATGTGAGTGTAGGAATTATTTCTTGATATGTCTGTTTGTTTAGTTTCGAAAAATTAATTAATGGTTTTAGAATCTGTATTGACTAATGTCATCATATCACATAGTGACTTTTCAATTCTAGTAATGGAATATTTTAATTTGAATTTGATATTTTCGAAATTCATTCATGACTTTTTGCGCCTCTTAAATTCTATGGTTCTCATTTGTTTTTTTTATGAATTTGTAAATTTAGCGAATTCGATTTTCATTAATAAGTCTTAAAGATTTAATTTTATGTTTTTCTTATGATTTTCATATATTGAACTGTAAGAATTTCAGTAAAATTATTATAGAAGTGAACCTGCGATTTCGCTAACTCATAATGATCTTAAAATATTATTTTGAATAATAAAATTTTGAGTCTTATTTCAAAATAATCTTGTTAGTTGACTTTGAAACAGAAAATTGTATTTGTGTTAAAAGTATTTTTATCATCAAATTAAATATTAACTTATGATATTTCGAACATATTTTAACACCATTATCACAATTTTTGATACAAAAATATTTCATTTCCATTCACTTATGAAAAATAAACGTACCTATTTATAAGCAAAATCTCAAACTCTCTTTTTTAACTGATAAAGAATATTGATCTATCAGATTTAATATAAAAAAATACATATTATTTATTATTTCATTCGTTTATTATATATAAATATATCATAATATTATATTCGGGGGTGATTTTATCGTTTCGAGTGATGTACGAATTCGAATCGTCATTTGTGAAAATTGTCTACTCATCGAATTTTCCCTTAAGCGAGCATCGCCTGTAGGTGCGTCATTAATTTCAAAAATTTACCCGTTCAGAAGTTAACGAGATGTGTAATGGAACAGACACGATCCATAAATCTTATTTTTCGAGAGCAAATTTCAAATTAAATTAAGCCAAACATCGGACAATTTCGCACGTGTAATTTTTGCTCATTCGTGTCGACTCGTTTCGAGCGATTAACGTGAAAAATTAACTCGTTTTTTTTCCATACATCCTGGTGTTTATTCGCTTTTTTTCAGGTTTTTGTATAGGTATTTATGACCGCGAAATCCGGTTGCTTTTCAGAGGTTCCGGTTAACGCATAATTGAAAATTCAGCGTGTGAATTATTTTGTAGTTGCACGAGTTGAATGTGAAAAACGTTCGAATAATTGTGGAGGTTTCAGTTTATTTTGATTCGAGAAAAATATATTTTATAATTCACAATTTGTATGTGAAATACGTTTTTCACAAATATAATATCAATAGAAGGTTTTGATTTGTCTATTTTTATATTCGGTAGACAATAAATAGAAAATAATTCGCCGGATTAATCTCAAATACGAATTTCAGATTTATTGAATACAATGGGTTTTGTTACCTGAAATAAACCACTCAAAGTGAAGGGCTATTAAGATCCTAACGATTCTATAACCAACGAATTAAATGTCAGCCTCTTGTTCTTGACCCTTTTAATATTCGTTCAATAGAACGATAAGAAACAAATATAAATTTATCAAAAATATATTGAGATATTTTCTTGCCGTGAAAAAGTTTTTTAAGAACAATATGCGTGTTTATCGAATGAAGAATGAAAACGAGTCATTAATCATTTCGTTCTTAAACACACGAAGAGACTTTCGTTTCATAAGCGAGATAAGTTTTTCGACTTTCTTATGTGGAAAAATCGATCATTTTTCAGCGAAGCGGATCGAAAATTTCGAAATTACATTTTAAAAATTCATCCGAGACTTTTTTCCACGTGTGTGTATGACTTGGATTGAACAAACTTTGCGAACTCGAAACGAGGTACACTTTATGCATAACGTTGAACGACAAATAAAAAAACATAAATGAGCGAAAAAGCTTCTAAAATGGGGGACTGTTTTGTCGGAATTACTCCACAGTGGGGAAAAAGAAACTCATTTAAAAGGTTTGTCTTTTATCTTAATGAAAAAACTCGTTTCTCAGGTATACATATATGTATGAATACTGTATATACACAACTGTGCCTCAAAGTTTGACAATTTTAGTTAAGAAGTTCCACAGTTAAAAATTGGATTCGAACTTTCCTCTACGCTATAAACGCTCGACGTAATGCGGCAGAAATTATTGCCGTTTCGACTATTGTTTTTTTTTAAGATGGAAAAAAATGTATATAAACGATTTCTCAGTTTATCTTTCGAGAGTTTTATAATTGAAATCTCAACTTTGTGTTTCTTTTTGTTTCAGGTGTTCGTTTGAGATGTCACGGCTTTGAAACGAAGAACTATCGCAAATATCAATATTGAACCTGCCTGCGGCGCCAGTGAAAAGTTGAAATCGCCTTTTCAATTATCCGAAGAACAATCTTAATAGTTTTCTCAGTTTGCTATCGGAAAATTGTCAGTGGCAGGAAAATATGACACTGGTGATTTACAATCGGAGCGAGCAATTTTCCCGTAACAGACTTATTCAGAAACGGATTATTTTTTCCCGCTTTGCCGCGAAAATTTATCTGCGAAGTTCGAAACAAAAGTTTCATTTGTAAACACAACAAGAATAAGACCGAATTTTCATTCGAACGTCTCTCGCGAAGTGTGCGCACAAGTAGCTAACAGATAAATTCATTACACCATAACGTGTACCTTCTTGTGTTTCATTGATGTTTTATTATTATTCTCTGCTACGAAACGAGTGATGTGTATTTCCATTGAGTTATATTTTCACTTTTGAACGGAAAAGTATTAAAAAAAAGAAAGATTTTTTTCAAAGAGTAATATTTTCATTCTCTCGAAAAGGAAAATTCATTCATTAGAGATCAAAAAGAGAAAAACTCATCGCGGGAAATTTCATCAAAAAACCTCTCGCATACTCTATTATCTGAAACAACAAAACACATATCGTATCTCTGAATATATTTCAGTACATTTCATATTTTTCATGCGTCGTTTTCATTGAGCGAAACGGCGAAATTGAAATCAAAGAGAACCCACCATATGCGACGAGCGTTCAATTAATTTCTCGATCGACAAAAGTTCAATAAATTCAATGGGGACCCATCTGCCGATGAGCGAATGCGAAATATCTGATTGATGATAGGCGACGAACGAATGCGGATCTGAAAAATCTGAAAAAAAAAATATTATAAATACGTAAATCTACACACAACGGTGAAAAAACCGTTCAATTACGCGCGTTTTCCTTCAGGGTTGTATAGTCGTGAAAATTGAGCGGCCATTTTTATTTCTATAAAATGGCTTTTTTAAATTACAAAATGTCATTGAATATTAATTGCGTTATAGATGATGAATGTGTTTAGTGAATGAATATTTAAACGTAAAGTTGTGCAGAGACATTGAAATTCTAAAAATCAAGACAATTTTTACTGTCTTTTTTTGATGTCAAAATGATATTATCGATATGCTTTTATATGATGGCTGAAAATTCCAAGGGATAAAAGTGACTTTGATGTGAAATCGCACTCAAAGTTGAGCATGTATTTACATGTATTAGGAGAAGGTCGAGTGATTTGATGATATATTTCAGCACATGTTTCAAGTTTGTTTATATCCTTTTGCCACCAAATATATGAAGCGATTCCTGTACTCAATTTCAGCGAAAATGTCACTCGTACCCCTTGGCCTTTTCAGTTGTCATATAAATTATTTTTCATTTCTGAATAAATATTCGTTATGAAACATTTTTGAATAATATCATTGGCAAACATTAGAATCAGAATCGTGTCTTTTTTTGAACGATTCAAAAAAACCCATCGCTCTCTTTTCGCGCCGTAAATTTTCACCTCCGCCGAAGCGGAAGTTCGGAATGTTTTCTTTGTTTCCTGTTTCAATTTTAAATTAGGGCAAATGGTTCATAATGGCGATAAAGCGGTTCCCCTGAGGAATCCGAAAGTATAAACGCGAGACTCGACTTGAATATTTAATGCCGTTCATTAGAACCGACTCGCCTACGTTAATATCGTCTTTCGCCAAAATCAATACGTGCCTTATTACCGAAATTATATACGTGTATCATTAAACGTCATTATATAAATGGAATCGATAGGATATTTTAGATTCGTGAAAAGAATATGATATGCTGACGTTTTTTCATCGTTCGTTTTGTGAATTAGAGTACGCTTTTTTCGATATTTCATTATGATTCAAATGTCAAATGTTAATTGTTTTGATGAAAAGTAGATTAAATTTGAATCAAAATCTATTTATATTTTGTATGTAAGTACATAATATATGTAGATTTATTTAGTGAGTATGAATTAATGATGGATAACTCTTATGTGCATGATTTTCGTAATACAGATTTTTCACATTAAGTAAAGTTACAAACATATAAAATTTAATATTTTTTTAACAAATGAAAATAAAATCAGATGTGGAAAATAAATTATTCAAAAAAAAGTGTAATTCTAGCTTATATCTAGTTCAAATTTAATGCATCTGATCTATGCAATATTCTCGTGAGTGAACTCTGAAATAGAAAGAAAATTCTATGAAACAAATTAAAAATACCTTCCACAATACTATTCTGATTTTATAGATAAAAAGACTTATTTTCCATCTTCAAAAATAGAAATTATAATTCATCTCCAACGTAAATTCACTGCAGAATACAAATTCACCGTATTCATTCCGATATGAAAATAGACATTTTTTTTCCCTCCCCGATAGATATTATTATTTCGAACGATCGTCGATCCCTTCATACACGCATTTTAACAACTCCCCACGAAGCTCAGAATATATTTTTGCATTTGAATATAACAGAATAACATTTGTGCTCAACACAGAGAGATTTTCGTCCGAAAAGTCTCTAGTCGTAAGCCGCTTCGCAGATGTCACTGAAAAACGTTCATCGCGAGCGCGTGTTTCGTCGACACAATGAAAAAAGGGTTTTTCCACTCCCTTTTTTCCACGAAAAGAGTCTTTTTGTTTATTTTCCAGCACGTAAGTGTACATACATACACAATATATAATATGACGAAAAAAGACTTCGCTCCTTTCAGTCTCTTTCGGTCCTTTTCGGTTTCGACCATTTGCATAATGAACGCACCCTTTAAGGGTGCTTATATTATATTGTAAAAATAATAAGGCCATAATCTACCAGGAACACTCGTTAAATCCTCGGGAAGGTGTAATGATTTATATATTCAGTAATTTTGCAGGGACGGTGATTATTTCGAAGAGTGCTAAATGTGTATCGCTATCGAATTTTATGGGTTAACTTTATTATTGGCGGACGAAGGTTTTTGCTGAATATTTATGCTGGGGTTGTAAAATTTTAATGTTCGATTGAGTGATGAGCATTGTAAAATTGGCGTATTGGGAAAGATGTTCGAATCGATTAAAATGTTCAGGGAAAAAATTGAATTTTATATATGTATTCGATTATATAATATTATTGGAAAAAAGTTGAGTATTGAACTTAAAATAAAACTCTTCAAAAGAAAATTTTTCATTTTAAAGCTCTTTTCTTAAGAACATTTGATAGCGTGAATTCAATTTTTCTAATAATATCAGAATAAATATAGAAATTATAAAAATGTACTTGTTAGTTTATAAAAAAAAATCTTGAGAAACCGTAAAAATTATAATTCAGAAATAAAATTCGTAGAAATTTGAAACAGAAGTGCTCCGAATGAAATCGGCATATAAAAGTATTTTAAAATAAAATTATACGACAAAATAAAAGTTTGCATAAAGAATTTTCCTCGGAAAGTAATTATTCCGTTTAATAACATTTTAACGATGAGCAACGCTTTATTTTCGAATATCGATTAATACTGCGAAATGATTGCATCAATTTCAATTTAAAATATCTGTAAAAAAAACTTATTTATAAACTCTCAATTTATCTGATAGAACTTTATATGCGCATAAAAATAAACACAACCCGATGACAAAACGCTATACAAGATCAAATCTTAAAACTAGGCAAGCATCTCAAATGCATGAAAGACATAAAAAGGGACCTTTTTCGAATCGACGAATCGAAAGTGCGCCAAAAGCTTTCAACAATGCTTTGGAACCTTCATTATAGAAGGCTATCTTACGGAAGAACTTTCGCATCCTCGGATCACTTTCAATATGCATTATATATCCTTAAGGGCATATTCAGACAAGATCTTTCACTTAAAACTACGTCAATTTGTTCTGATCAAGCATATCGATTTTAGTGCCATATAAAAGTGGTAATCGATTGAAGTGGGTGATACGTCTTTTAGGGATTTGATTCGTTTTTTAATGTTTTATTTGTTGAGTATTGGAGTCATTTTCGATAATTTTAGTCAAAATATGATGAGTACATTTTTAGGATTTCGCTAATTCAAACGAAGTTGAAGAAATTTTTACTAATCTAAAATAGAAAATATCAAAATTAAAACCAATCCCTATTTAACTAATCGAATGCAAATCATTTTTTGATTAGCCAATTTTGAATTATCCCCACTTCAGGCATTAGTCGTAGTTTCGTAGTTGATTTAAAAATATTTTTCAAATTTGAAGAAAAAATATTCATATCATTTTATCAGACTTTCGAAAGCAATTAAAATCAATAACTTATTTTGAAACAACTTGCTATAATGAAATTGAGAAATCTTGTTTGAATAAACCCTCAAAATCTTGTAATGCATATTGAAAGTTATTTGAGAATACTCAAGTTCTTCATGAAATTATTCATTTTGCCACACATTGACAAATTTTCATAATTTGAAGCATATGCATATGAAATCGAGCCTCGTGTGAACTTAGCTTTACAGGGACAGTATGAATGGATGCATTTGGTCACACAATGTAGGGATCGATCCCTTTTAGTGTTATTGCGCAACCGAAGGGGCACCGCGAAACTGTTATGTCTCGCATATAAAACCGATTCGAATACGACGTGAATCTTTTGCCCAATTGAGGAAATGGACCGATATACAGGAACGCGTTCTATTATTACCCGAATTCGTGACAAAATCCCGAGAGGACGTAAGAAAAAATGAAACGAATCCGTATAATGTCTCCACGTTTAGACCTTAGATTCGCTAGATTGGTACAAGGTTAATTTTAGGATCGTACGTTTGCGAAAATATAACTCAATTATATGAATTCGAATCAATTTAATGTAAATATACATATCGATACAATTAAACGTCAATAAATTCTAATCGATACTTATGAATTTACTGTCAATTTTGTACCGCGACAAGAGTAAGAGGCACAAAAAATGAAGTCTATTTCTTGCTTCGTGCAGCGTGCCTCTTGCTGCTTGTAACGGTACGCAAAACAGCATCGATACGTACAATCGAAATATCATCGACGTCACTCGTTTCCAATTATCTTCGAAGACGCAAATCGACATACAATATCCATTTTCATCTTCCAGAATGCGAACGTACATATTGCCATATCCATATCACTACAAAGGGAAAAATTGAGATCGCGAATGCATCGATCACATATCAACCGTAGTAAAAACATGAACGCGAGCCCGGATGACTGTCTTCAAGTAGATTAGTGCCACAAAATACGAAGAAAGTCGATGAAGATGAAGATGAAGACGAGACGACAACTACCGAGGGGATAAGAGAGCATATCGAGCTTCATCGACTCCGTATTGAATTTTCATCGAGAGAGGAGACGACCAGGCCTTCATCATGCTGCCCACCAACGTTATGTCCTTCATGAAGAAGGTATGTGCATTCTTTGTATTTCGATTTTCTTGCATGGATGGTTTTCGATCTAGTTTGACTTTTGAGTCTTTTTTTCATTTGAAAATGTCGTTCGAATTGAATCGGTCTGTTGAAGATCAAATTGTGCGAAGTCGGTGTGTTTTGGATCTTCGTCGCATCGAAGATGATTGTTGTGGTATAAAATTTGATCATAATCGAATGAAATATTTTAGAGAATATAGTTGAACATTAATTCATATAAATAATATTGAATTTTTATCTTTATGTATGATATTTATGGACTTCTGAGTGGTAAATCCTTCAGTAGTGAAACCTTACGAAATTGTTTGGAAAAGTTTTTTCATCATTGAATTTTATAATCTTTACTAAATATTTTACAAATAGTAAGTTTTTTCACTTAAAATACTCTCAGAGAGGCTTTTTGTAACTCAGTCATAGCAAATTTTATGCATGTTCTATACATGCAACGAGATTAATAACATTTCACAATCGGCTCAAAGTCCGAAGAGTCTCGAGCGAAACAAAGTCACAGAAGCTTGATTATACATAATTACTAGATTTTACGATAAAATCAATTTGAATCATTTAATTTGAATGCGATAAATAGTTCAAATCAGTCTTTGACATGGAAGGCGTGTATGGGGCATACCACTGCGACCAAAGCTGTGGTCTTACACAAACGGACCGCAAATGAGATAACAGCCTCCCTTTGGTCCGCCACTTCTGGGCCACGATTAGACTAACAGTTCGCCTACGAATATACGAAGTGATCGCAAATGTCCTCAACGTTTGCTTAAACGGCAATATTCGGTATACAGATCGAGATAATCAACCATTTAACGCCTATAAATCCGAACATTCATCATAAGAAATAGTTTCATACGATATTTTTGGTCGATTAGTACACATAATTGATTCAATACATTCAAAAACAATAGCATTGACTCAATTTTTTTTCGATTATATACAAAGTATTATACTGACGAAGAGCATTATACTCATGAAGCTTTATTGGATTTAGCACAATCGATATCGGTTCGTTTTCGCGGACCATATTCCAATCATCATCGTCGATTTCATCCTTCTCGAATCCATAATAAAATCTCACGTTTCAATTAAGCCGAACGGAATCGAAACCGATACGTATCTATAGCTTTCGAACAAAATTCGATAGTGTGTACTATTCGAACACGTGAAAATTCACGTTCACAAAGCAAGTCAGTCGTACGTCTTGATTGAAACATGAATTTTACAGAACTACTAGGACCGAACGCTCGTTTTCGACTTGGTCGACTCTTTAAATATTCAATCGATTCAAAATGTCACGTAATGTCGCTTTCTGGCGAAGAAGCTACAACATTTGTATGCTGAAAACGTGAAACCTTCACATATATGCGTGCTCTCATTTTTTTATCGACGATACAAATGCCTTTTTTTCAGAATCGATTATGTTCTATTTCATATTCTGAAACGAATTTTACGTCTGACACGTTTGAATTCTATTATTGTGCACATTTTAAAATTTATCTAGTTTTTAGTTTTCGATCTTCTTTCGTGCATGCAGATATTATATTTCATATTTTCGATAAGTAGCGTTGAATAAACTCGAATGGGATGCAGATTGCTTTGAGTTTCCTGAATTCAACGCTACTTATATGAAAACGTGCTCTATTCATTTCTGCGCAGTATGTATTCTGTGCCTTTTGTGCGAAACGTATTTTCTGAATAATATCGATAAATCTGAAATAGAAGTGTCAATATTGCTTGTAGTACTCGAAACGAATTTATTATTCGCATCGAGAAAGATTTATGTCGTTTTATATTGTGGCGAACACTCATTGTATTATGCTTGCGAATCGCACATAGTAAGTATACTCTTGCGACGTTTATAAATTTAAGTTATCTCCCAGGGCACGATCCTTTATTTATTTTTAAAATATGTGACATTTTCCATTCTTTCTTCAGTATGATATTGCCGTCGACGGCAGAAACTGAAAATGTCGTAATTTCTTCACTTTAATAAAAGACTCGTGGTGCGCGATATAACTTAATAAAATATAAAACAAGTATATAAATGTTTCATTTTCACAAAATTCGAAATAATAATACGAAAATTTTCGACTTAAAAAGAAATATTCTCAGCTATAAAAAGATTTCCAATGTATTTGAATTGACCCTTTTGACTCAATATTGATATGAAAAATCGTTTCTTTTCATTCAGAAAGTCGTTTCATGTGCTCTATAGTTGATTTTTATTTGTATTTATTTCATAAACTTCAATGAATTGAGAAATAAAATTATTTTTAACATCACAATTAAAGTATTAAACCCAAATCCTTCTGTATTTTCTTGTAGAGATGACTTAAATACATTTTCACCCAAGCTCATTTTACAACCGAAATCAAATTTCAAACGTACAAATTCGCCATTTATTCGAAACTATGCTTAAAAAGGGCGCCGTTAGCAAATATGGCGTCCGTTCGCGCATTTGGCGCCAATTCGCAAAGATGGCCGCGCGGGCAACAAGATGGCGGCCGAGAGCGTCATCGCCGTCAACGGCCGACGAACGGTTTAATTAAACGGCACTGCTTAATTAATGCGACCCGACGAGGAACAATTTCGTAATGGCGATAATAATCCTGTTGCTGACCGCACGGCCTGCGGAACTCTCTTCGTCGTCGTTGTTTTCGTTAATTAATTTCAGGACCTCTGTGCGAATTGTTCATAAAGCGGATGCTGATTGAAGATTTTGGCGCGAAAGGGTGTGGATGTGTGTTTTGTTATGTTGGATTGGATTTGGTTTGGAAAATGGTGTGTAAGTTTTCCGATGTTATGTATGATATAAAATTGTGAATTTTTTTAGTGAAAGTGTATAAAAATAAGTATTTTGCTCATCTAATTAGTCTACATATAAATAAGTGAGTTTTATAATTTTAACTTTTGATTTGTTTATATAATATTTTGTTTGAATTGAAAGGATTATTTTATAAAAAAATAAGAAAATGAATGCTTTAATTTGAGAGAAAAAATATATAAGGAACAAGCAATAAATTTTTCATCATTGATAAGGAATAATTGATCTTTCATTGGGACATAAAATTCGATGAACTTTACTCGTTATTAGATATAATCTATAGTCATTTAATGGTCCATAAAATCTTTTACAATTCACAAAAAATAAATACAAAATTACCTATAGAAAATATACGAATCATTAAGTTGAAATGTTTAATTGTTTAGTGGAAATCTTATATTTTTTTACTATAGACAAGGTAAAATGAAATATATTTTTCAATCGGAAGTGGAAGGCGTTTAAAGTTAAATAATTTCCATTTCTAGTTACATATTTTTCAATAATAATTCAATAATTTTCTTGTAACATCTCTCGGAAAACAACTGAATGTGAATTCGGAAAACATTTAAATCGAAATGCAAAATACACATTCAATTTAAATTAAACTTATAATGAAAATCCTACAATGTAATTTAAAAAATACAATACATTAAAATTTGATATAACAGAAAAAAATGAAAATTCACAAAATAAAACATGAACACTCAAATTTGGCGAAATATGAAAAATTCCTCTACGTCTAGCAAAAAGGTCATACAGCATCAATTTTTGACCAGCTAAAGGAGTCCATACAACCCTCATTCCCTCGGAGACATCGTCTGGTCACAAAACGGATCCATGACCTGGGAAGGGTCGTCAGGTCTGCACAAAACATGATCTGCGTGCTGATCCTCGTCGCCTCGGGGACAAGAAGACGATAATCCTCGTGTCCGGTGCTCGTGACACCCGTAAACACTTGTACTTCGATAAATCGGAGCACTTTTTTTATATTATTTATTTCCAACTAGAGCTAGAAAGGTCGATTTTGTGCTTTGTGTTGGATTTTCTGTTAGATTTATCGATGTCTGGTATGTTTTTTTATTTGGTATTGCTTTGTGATTTGTTCGTCTAATCGTTCGAGTGAGGTTGGTTTTTTTTGGTGTGTGATTTGTTGTTCTTTATGATAGATTTGTTAATTGATATAAATGAGGTAATAGAGAGTGAAGAATATAATTATTTTATATCAGCTACTTGTGATTTCTATAAACGCTTGTACTTCGATAGATCGGAGTACTTTTTTTATTAACTTTGAAGGGGTCGATATTGAAAATATTTTTTGTGCTTTGTGATTTGTTTGATGAATGATTTAAATGAAGTTTCTTTAGTGTAAGAATTATTGACATTGTTGAATTATTTTAACATAGATATAATAAAAAAAATAATATAACGTAATGTTCATTGTTTTACCCAGTGTTTTTGGTACTCAAATAGGCCGAGCTAATTAGCTGACAGTGTAGGGATTGTGATTTTTGGATTTCCAAGAATTAATAAATCTTTATTTGATACTTTGTGATGAATACCGAATTCCAAGTCTAAAACGTGAATTTATTATTCGCTGAATCCGAATACGAATCGAATCAAATCTAGAAACCTTAATAGAGCGGAGAGAATGAAATAGGTGAATTGATGAGTTTTCTTCATAATGTAAAATATTTTATTAATATTTGTTCTTCATAATGTGATTATTTATATATTACGATGTATTTTTATCGAAAATTGCAAATTAATCCGATACATTTCCTGAAAGAATGTTAAATGGGAAAACTCTCTCGATAACAAAGTCGTACTGGATATCGGAAAACGATCATCAAACTCGCATCACTTGCAAAAACGTTAACTTACGACCTTCATTTTTATACTGCACCATTCGATATAAATCTTCCAAAACAATAACAATAAATTATACAAAATCTTTAAAAAAAATACTTGTCAAAATAAAATAATCAACTGAACAGACGAAACTTATTCACAAAATCAATTTACAACCTTCCGATTCAAACTCACTAAATTCCACGTATTTTCGAAAACGATCGACTCAATATCTTTCAATTCGACACATTTTTCCAATTTTCACTCGAAAGTCGATTATATACGTGCTTCGAACAGAGCCATTACTCACACACAACGAACAGTCAGAGTGGAACTTGAACCGAGCGAGATTCGTTCTTCGGCGGATGGTTATGCTTCCCAAGATGGAAAAGATGGTCGGCAACAATTTGTCGGAAGTCGAGAGGTGGTTTAATAGTCGGTAATAAAGACCGATAACGAGCCGTTTCGTTTGGCAGGCTTCTAAGGGTGGAGTTACGTGAGATCCGAGCTGACGAGGGAAAATGCTCGTTTTGAATAGACTGACGTGTTCCACTTTGGCGCTTTCGTTTCTTTGTGATTTCTCGTCTTATAATAATAATCTCGAATCGAGCGAAATTTCATCTATAGGTGGATAGACTTGGTTCGTCTAAGAGACTTGATTTCCTCTTTTGTTTTTCACTTTTTAACTCCTCATTGAAAAATCTTTTAATTTTCAATCTTGTGTGCCTTTACACTATTATCCTTATATGATTCTACAAAAAGAAGCATCTCATCTCCCCACTCTCCCCCATATGATGGGTTTTGAATAATTCTGTACATTGTCGTGTTTGAATTATAAAATCGATTCATCGACATTTGTATTGTATTTCATGTTTCAATTCATGAATTATATTTTATAAATCGTCTCCGATTGATTCATAATTGTATACTAAACAATCGATATTTAACAATGAATCGTTATATAGGCATGAATATTATACATCTCAATTGAAAAGTAAATCTCTCACAAAAACCAGATTCAATTGATGAATATCGAGTTACTAAAATAGCTCCATTACAAAATATTTTTAGAACATTACGAACCGATAACTATATTTATCCCATATCAATTCTTCAAATATAATAATTGTATAACATTACTCAGCAACTATGAATAGAAAACAGCCACTCCTTGATTTTTCCACTATACAATATTTCTCAACCATAATTTTCCTTACAAATTTTCATTGAATAATACATATTCCAAAATTAACACACACCAAACAAATACGAATTTTCGAATATTACGAAACCAGACAGAGGCCAAGCTTCAAAATATTACAAACTTGACAACCTCACCACAATAGGAACTCATTAATAACGCAGTTAGATACACTTGTATATAATAATATTATAGAAACGTCAAGGAAATCCTTAGTTCCTCTCACAGGACCAACTTTTCAACCTTCCTAGAGACGATCCATCCAAGTCACTTCTTCCGGTCTATTTTGGTTTCGTCAATTTGGTTTTGTCGGAAGTTTGTCGTTTAATTTGGACGAAGGTTGTACTACAATGGTTATACGACATTCGAAAGTCGCCATTCCCATTCACCTGATCGTTTTCGTGAACGTGACTTCTTCTAAATATAGGGAAGAGTAATGGTTTATGCAATAAAAGTTAGTGTCGAATGTATTTTTGTGTTTGATTGCCATTGGAAATGTTTTTCGTTAATGTAGATTCAAATAAGCACCAATTTTATTATAAAAATAGTTATGTTTCGTTTATTTATTTGATAAAAATCGCACATGTAAGTAAAATTTACAACTGTCACGATCTCTTTGTAAACACATATGGGTATTTTTTTCAAATCAATCTTCGCTTGTTCAATACGGGCTAGATTTTCAATAATGCACATATTGTATGGGAAAGTTGTATGAATTGTTTGAATAGTGAAGCTGATGGATATCACAGTCGCATATGTTACCAGTACGTTGAATTTTATGGCTTTGACGGTTGTAAAATCGATATGACGAAGCTATTCATGATACACACACACAATTGTTTCGAATACCGAGTATTTCTGAATCGAATATGTCTATTCGACCTACTAATACGAGTGTTTTCGATTCGTTTTATTTGGAATTTATCTGTATAGAATATTTTTTGTGAGCAGATGTTGATCACTCTGTATTAAGAAAAATGTTTCGTAAGTGCGCATTCGGGAAACCGGAAGAAAAAATATATATAAAGGGGTTTGTTATTTGTTGGCTTTTCCGGCTTATTGCGGATCTTTTCCAATTGCAAGCACTGCGAAGGAAAGTGCGTAGAAAATACAATTTAAAAAAAGTATTGAGCAGCCATCGAGATCCATTCAATTATTGTGGAGATTTTTTTTTGACAAAAACGACTTTCCTCCGTACAACTCGTTCTTTTTTCATTTTGCACTCGAAGCGAGCTTTTTCGATATATCTCAATAATTTTCACATTTCATTTTTCACTCTCATTGTTGTCCTCTCTGAGACGTTCTATTTTGCTGAATAAGCCCTCGAGACTGCGAAAGAAATTCTGAAAAATTAATTCAGACTGTAAATAAAACCGACCCTTTTCTAATCCATATGAAAAATAAGATCTGATATGAACTACGCACATACATCATACACGCATACATCGAGTTTGATTTTGACAAAACTTTATAAATTGTATTTAAAAATAGTCAGCAATACTCAATCTCACCTAACAGAACCTAAAACATAACCCAATCTTACCAAATCAAACTTAACATGAAAAAAGAAACAAAAACCCAAACTAAACTAACCGAACCCATCAAGTATCTTGCTGACTGGATAACGTAAAAGTACCTTGAATAGAAACATGCAAATAGTTGTAGACACAAAAAAAAGTATTGTCTTTATATCAAACTAGTTCTTGAAATATTTCACAATCCTTTCACAATTCGATAAGAGCACTCGAAGACAAATAGCGCAGATCGAAAGCGCGAACGTTCTACACAACGTGGACGAAGTGTTTTCTTTATTTTTCCCTATTTTTCCGTATTTTTCCTACAAGGTCCTTTTAATAAATGCGAGTCCACGTCCTCTCGAGGAAACGGATCCTTCGTTATTTTCGTCTCGAAGCGCAAAATGGTAAATATCCGTGATTATTTGGGCTTCGAAATCGTTTGATTTGCAAAAAAAGCGGCGCGAATTCGATCCCCTGCCCCGTTTTTAAAAGGTTTCAATTGGTATTGTTGTTTGTTTGTTTGTTTGTTAGGTCGTTTGTTTTCTTTTGTTCCGTTTCGTTTCGATAATAGGTAAGGATAAATGCGAAACTCTAAAAATGCCCGAGATATGTATTGTGCGTTTATTCAACGTGCTCGAATATTTTTTCCGAGAATTAATGTAAAAGAGTGTTTATTTCAAGCAATGATATTTTCGGTAGAGGATTATTATTTTTAAGAATGAAAAAACATGTTATTTTGTAATTCTTCGAAATATGAAACGAATGTATTCTATTATACTATATCAATATTTTATATACATACATTGACAAAAATCTTATTCAAATATATTATATTAGATATTTTTAATCGTATAAAAATGTAAAAAAAATACTAATTGCAAAATTGGTTCGCTAAAAAGTTTAAAACTTTAGCATCATCATTAGAGCGCAAACGTTTGCGTTAAAACTCTACATATAACAATTAACGTTTCGCAACGAACTCTAACTAACTAACGAACGTTTTTCATTCGTTACAACATATTTATTTTGCGGTCTTTCGTTTCGTTCCCTCGCTTCGAATGGAAAATTTTCGCATTCGAGCCGTTTTCGAATTTTCCGCCAATTATTTTTTGGACTTTTCCGGGCTTTGTGAGTCGCGGTTTTTCCGAAGCGATTTTCATCGTCGTTGACAGGACGGCTATTAATTTTTCTTTTTGTGTGTCGTATGCGTGACGAGACGAAAATATCTCAATGTGTAATTTGTCGATAAAACACGTGCTTCGTGTGACAAGCCATTATGTAGCAGGGTATTAAAATGGCAAATTTCCTTCGAGGCTTTGTGTTCATTGAAAAAAAAATATATTATGTAAACGACAATTATTGAGTTTTATAATAGAAAAGCTGATTATTATCGATCAATTATTGATATAAGGTAAAGTTTGTTTAGTATTACCGATAGTTAACTCATGCTTCATACGCTAGTGGAATTAATTATGGAAACTACATTAATTTTAATTTTATTTTTTTGTAAAACTTTCAATAATTGATTTGAAATTTATTATTTCTTTTATATTTGAACAAGTTTATTTCTTAATATTTGCGCTTAACACAAACTTTTCAAGATGGTTTAACAAAAAAAGTTGAAAATTTATCAAATTAATGAAAAGCGTCCACAATTATTTCCAATAATGTAAATATCAATAACGAGAGCTAAATTAGATAAATATATAAAAAATATAAATTTGTTCAAATAAATATAAACTTAAATCGCTCAATTTTCAATTAGTGCAGATTTTCTAAAATAAAAGCTTCATTCTCATACATTAAACCTTCCTTCTCTTAATTCATATAATGATGATTACTCTTGAAATTAATACAGAAATAACTTAGTCTTAAAATTTATCTATTTTTATAATAATAAATACAATAATAACTTTCAAATGTATTATGTACGGTTATGACTTTGTCTCTAGTCATATTTTTATTTACATCCCCGTAGTATTTTTGTGTGAGAAAAATTGTGAAATGTTTCGGAAGCACGAAAAAAACGAAAGAATATTAAAAAAACTCGCGTGTGTTCGGATTTTATTTGTGAGATTATCGCGTTGTATCTTTTTATGTTCGAATATATCACAAGTGTCCCGCCATACAAACTGCACGGTTAATACATTGTGTTCGTGAAATATTAACGATACATTTCGAGTGCGCATAAATATTATAAAATAAGCTCCACACGCGTTGAACTGTACAACATACATAGTATTAATTTGTCTTTTAGTAGAAACAAAGTAGAGAGGTGTAAAAGGGGATTCCCAAAGGAATGAAAACTTATAAGAAAGTCTGTGCGAAAGTTTAACGAAAAATTGTCGCGTCGTAGATCTTTTCGAGAGTAAGCCGCGAATTTAGCGAAAACTGAAATATTTTCGTGAAAAAGCGCTCTAATATTTCACTGTTATCGCAAATGAATGCTTTCGTCGTATTTGTATGTAGTTTCATGCGAAATGTGCTCGTGTATGATTATTGATTGCAAAGGTGGGTCTATGTGATATTAAATTTATCTCAATTTTTCATCTTTAAATGAAATGTTTTCATAAATTCTGTAGACTTATCATTTTAGATACAACGATCATATAAGCACATAAAAAATCTTCTTGCGATTATTGCGTGAAATTTGTAATTTGTAACCAAAATCATTTTACGAATATTAGCGCTGTTTATTAAATTTATTCTAAATCTACTGAAAATCGCTTAAAATTCGATTAAACCAAAGCATTCAATTATTATTATTTTGCTTAAATATTTTTAAACGTCACATATTTTTTCAAATTCAATTTAAACAGTTTCTTTTCATTTCAAGCAAATTCGTTAAAATCGTTCATTAATATTTATAATTCATACATAAATATTTATGAAATGAAAATTTTTATCAAACGAAACTCTAAAGCTAAAGTTTTCTTCAACACGACATTACACGCACTTTAGTCAATAACCAAAAATGCTATAAAAAATATACATTTTTTTTATTTCATATAGATGAAAAATCAGCACATTAACAACCTAAAATACACTCACAAAAAACAAACATACACTTAAAGTAAACTTTACTTCAACAAAACATAACACGCCCTTCTGATAATATGCAAAAATTCTTATACAAAACACAAATAATTGTATTCCAAATGATCTAATTTCATCTAATTAGAAAACGAGCACATAAACAACGTAAAATCGAACGAAAAGTCTACAAGACCGCATCCATTACGCTCAATTAATCTCGCACCGCAGAAAGAGCAAATCTTTCAGCGAACTGCTTTCAGTCTCTTCCCAAACACACACATTCGCCCAAAAGCGTGCCTAGGTATAGAAAGGCCATTCGCTCCGGAAGAGGAAACTTTGTCTAATTTTATTCGGGTCGAACGCGCGCACGTGTGTGCGATACACGCTTTTGCCTCATGCGCGAAAAGCGCTTTTCCTGCCCGAAAAGGGTCGAATGATAAACACGAAGTAGTGAAACTGAAGAATTATTGCCCGAACGAAGGGAAAGCAATCGATTAGTCTTATCTGAGGGAAATCGGACGGTTCGTAGATAAAATGCTGTAAATAGTTCTTAAATGGCGTTCTCTCTCTCTATATTCGAGAGGGAATTTGGTTGTGTGTGAGGTTTTTAAGAGTCGTTAGTGCTTTGTAGATTTTTTTTTTTTCAAAATAGTGTTTTTATTTGAGGTTCAATTTTTCGATTGTATAAAGCTCAGCTTAAACAATTAAATAATACTCAATACGAATTTTTCGGATGAGAAACGTTCGAATGATCGGGCCTATATTTATCAAATCAATAGTTGATCTTTCAATAATTGAATGACTGCTTATCGAATCGATATAACTGTCAATTCTGTAAAAAAAAATTTTTTGAATGATAATCAAATTGATTGTGAGCTATTGATTTACTATTTAAAAATTGGTTCTTTGATATATTCAGTTCAATTTAATATTTTTCAATCCTATCAGACTTGTTGTGTATAATTTTGCATAAGAATGATTTTAAATCTATCTACGAGATTATTGATAAAAAATATCACCTGTTATTTTTTTCGTGAATAAGTAATTTTGATTTCCTTTTACTAAGGAAAAAAAATACCATTCAAAATAAGTCAAAGAATGACTTAATTCATATTTTTATCGTATTTAAGTATGTTGTGTAGTAATTAAATTGCGATAAGGAAGTTTTATTTCACGTACGATTCCGACTAATTTTATAAAGCTAACAAAATTATCAACTCAATTTAATCAAGATCTAGAACACGAAACATTTCCTTGTCAGAACAATTCACCGGTTACATTTCGCAAATAAATATATAGAATTATTTTTGACAAAAAAAAAACTCTCAAGCTGCATTAGTCCAATTCAACGACCGCGAGTCGCTTTTCTTAGTAAAAAAATATAAATTTCACCAAAAGGGAAAATATCGAGTCGACCTCATTTAAATTGCCTCATAAATCCGAAACGTCGCTTAATTTGTCGGATATTCGGATATAAGAACATCTCGTATACATTTTCCCCATCTAAACACGCAACACTCGAATAATCCTTATACGAATTGCATTTAAATAACGAGATATGTCCTTAAGACCCCACTCTCGCAAGAAATCTCGATCGTCAGCACTCGGCCAATTTCCATCGTCGGAAAATCCTGAAAAGCCTTCGAAAATAAAGACCAAGACGCTTTCCATATCTGGGTCGGATTGTTTTCGTAGCTGAAAACATTCGAAAGCTGTTAAAATATCAAATATTTGCACGCCGAGTGGCTTTAATAAGGATGACGGTTGACTTGTTTTCGTTTGACGGTCTTTTATACGCCAGTTAAATATTTAAACGTGCGATAGAATTGTGTGAAAATTGGCCGTTTTTTTAAAAGCAATAACAATTCGCGTGAAAAACTTTTCGAACGGTTTTCATTCGAGAGTTCCGTTCGTTCGTAATGCAAAAATCAATACGAAAATCCCATGGGTGTGATAGTGCTATGAATTATGTATGTTTTTTTTTTAATAAATCGAACCTTATATAATATTAATTTATACAGTTCGAAGGCTATTCTTCAAACATACGAATATATTTTTTCCATGTTGAGTTTCACTATACAATATTGAAATTGGTACATTTTGAGAATAATTAAAGGTAGCTATAATATTTTTTGTAATTCCATTTAAGTCAAATCTCTTAAGAAAATATTACAAAACAAGAAATAATTAAATAAATTCGAATAACATAAGATTCAATGCACTTCAAGCTAGAGTTTCTAATATATTAGTTCACATTTAAATGAAGTATGGAAATCTATGTTATATCAAATTTATCAAAACTTCTTAAAGTTGTGACTAAAGAAATTATTAAACCTCATCTATAAATTATTCTAATTAACAAACTAAAATCATGTAAATACAACAAAGCCATTATTATTAAATCTATCTTCAAAGAAATGGTTTCAAGTTGAAATTTGAAAGTCATTCGAATTAAATTCATTTTAAGTAAGGTTCAGAATAAAGGTACAAATCAGAGAAAAGATTAAATCTACTATTATGAAAAGTTCAAATACACTTTAAACACTCAACTCTTATATTTTAATATATTTTTCATTAGCGGCACTTCGGTAACACGCACAGAAGAAGACCACAAGCGCTGCACAAAGTTTCCCACACAGATACGTCTATTCTACAACACAGCGTACTATGATACAATTTTTCTTCGGTCGAAAGTTTTTAAAGGCGGAGGATATTACGAAAGGAGAGCTCGGTCGGATATGAAAGTTTATTTTAAAGATAAGAAGCAGCCGAGGGGATGAGCGTCCAACCTGGCGTTTGACTCGCTGAAAGGAAAAATCGTAGGCTTTAGTGGCGGACGCCCGTAAAACTTCCCGGTTGATTTGAGAAATATGCAAATTCTCCTATAGCCCCACGGGGACTCTTTTGTGTCAGCGATTGGGGATTCTGGAGGCTTGATCGTTTTATATACCTCCAAATGCTCAAGTACATATATAATATCTTATATAATATTTCACATATTATTTTTTTCCTCGTGTTTCAATACCAGGGTTGAGGAATCGTTTAAAAAAAGGTACGACTTTGATTTCAATATTCACCGACAAAATGACTCCGATTTCAATGTGATTTCGATTTTAATAATCACCAACATCGAGACTGATTTTATGTATCTTAAATGACAACTGAAATGAGCAAGGAGTACAAGTGACTTTGCGGTGATTTCGAGAAAAGTAAGCTCAATGTATGTTCCTAAATGTTCCGAATTCGTTTATACACTTTTGCCACCAAATGTACATAACTCAATTTCGGCACAAATGTCACTTGTACTCCTTGATCTTTTCAGTCAAAATTATGTATTGTATTGACTTGTATGGATTGAATTTTCATGATTCACTCTTTCAGTACAATTTATAGATCTTTAGTCCAATTTCCACTGTCGAGAGGAATATAATGGACTAGGAACATATCTATACGAAAGAGGAGGTCGACTTTATGGTTATCATCATCTTTCTTATAGCTGTGTCCCTAGTCCGTTCCGTTCCACTCGCCAATGGACAATGGACTTTAACATATTATAGTAACTGTATAAAGCGTTTGTCCAAAGAAAAGTCCATGTGATGCAAAGTCTTGTTCAATTAATTCATTTATTTTTGTTTAAAAAAAAATTACTTATCGCTTTACAAAATAGTCTTTATAAATGGATTTTCCACTTTCTATGTATCAATTAAATTTAAATCAAATTTAACTCCACCTTTTATAAACTACTTCTATTCAGTATTTGTATTTTTATTAATTTCTATATTAGAAAATTTTAAATTAATTGGATAGCAATACATTCAATAATAAATAAATCATGATTATACTTTATACATATTGATTTTGAGCAAACTAAAAAAATATATTTTTTAGAAAAAAAAATACATAGTTAGTCACTGGATTTTCACAACTCCAATTCTACAACCCTGTTCGATACTAGGTGGTTGATATCGTTCTCTTCTATGGAAAGTTTCGATTTATTGGGGTTGTGATTTTATTTTACGAGGTTTAGTTATATTGAGTTCTTATTTATGATCGACATGTTTGTATGTTACGATATGTTCATTGTTGAGAGTTTGAATATTGCAATTTAATGAGGTCGAATTTATTTTAACGGTTCAGAGAATTTAATTTATCGTTTCGTGTGTTCGTTGAAATTGGATACGTTTAAATGATGATACATTTTGTGTTATTAATTTTCTATTAAAACGAAATATTTTATCGTTTGTATCGGATTATTATGCGATATTTTAATAATCGATCCGAAAATTTTCAAATAGAAAATTCCATTCAAATACTATCGTTGCAATCCACATTTCTAAATAGTGCTAAGTTAAAAAATATATACATTAGCTTTTCTTTCACAAAAAACTTTCAAAAGAGTCAAGAAAGATGTGAAACCAAGCTATTGGCTTTTAAAGGCTTTATTATTATTACTTTTTTCTATTTCTTGTTTTCTCTTTATCTTGATTTTTCGAAGTCTTATTTTAACACTAAAAGTTTTTTGCGTACAAACAAAATATTTCTCTGCTTTTTTTGTTTTACACACATCTGCAACACACAACACAGAAATGAACAACTTAAAATACGTATATAAAGGCCAATCTTTTTACTGCTTGAGTTATCCAATCATTTAAATACATAAAGTCAATCCTTCAATTACCAACTATCGAAAAACCTCGTAGAGAGATTTTTGGCAGTTCACGATTAAAGAACTGACTATAACTCAACAGTTAACCAAACCAGCAAAAAGACCGACCCTCAATCATAAAAAAGACATCATCGAATCATCGAATCACAACCTCCATAACCTCCAAAATCCGATAATTGAACCCGGAATCGAATATGCAACCCTCGCGTAAGATTAACCACCGCCAAAGACATGCAAAATCGGATTCGATTACGTGTTTAGGCGAGGGGCACGGGGGCGCGATTTACGGCCCCCGGCGAGGGGCGCGCGCCCCGGGGGCCCGATAAATAATCGACGACGACTCTAACTGCGCCCCCGTCGCCGCGGCCCCCGATTTATGCTCACCTTAATAATCCCCGAGCGGAGACTCCGCCCTCGAAAGTCTACTTCGAGATTTCTCGGGCTGCGTTTGTGTGTTTAGGTTAGGTTTTTGTCGATGTTTCTGTGTGGTCGATGTGTTTTCTTGAAATTAGATGTAATTCGAGAATTTTAATGTAGTTTGGCATATATTCTACTAGTAACAACCATATGTAAACCCTATAAAATATCTATTTAGTAAATTAAGCATTGGATTGAATATAACATTCTCTTTCACTTTATGTGAAAACATTTTTTTTTCTTTATAACCTACTCGAAATCAAAAGTATCATAAAAGTAATTAATTTAAACGTAATATTATTTAATTAATTCTAAACCTCTTTTTTATCTGACATTTCATATTTAGAGCATCCCTATTAAGAGTGACCTAGTTTTACAACTCTACTTGCACTAACCTTGTTAAAACACTATTTTTCCATTACAAAAGATTTTGAACACTTTTCATATTCGTTTTATTCAACTCTACAATTGAATCATCATGGAAAACTTTTACGTTTCCAATTTAAGAACTTTCGATAATGCCTTATCACAAATTGATCAGTCTACCAGAAGAAATATTATTTTCTAGATGAGAATCGATAGCTCATAAATAGAATATGTAGTAGTAAACTATTTTTATCGTTCTAACTACAAATTGAGCTAATCTATTTTGAAAGAGAAAAAAAGAAAATATCTTATATATGAATTCGATTTTTATTTTTTCATTTATTAATTTTTAAATAATGAGCCCGATCTTTCATTAGTTATTAACTTAACTTAGTGTTTTTTTATTATAGAATTCACTAATGATCATTTATCACGAACATATTGACATTCTAAAGGAAAAAAATATCAACGCATAGTTACGTAACACTCCAGTTAGGTAACTAACAATTGAAATATTGGACTTTTAACATTCAAAACGAATATATTTTCATCAAATTTAATCCATAATATAGAACACGCAAGAATTAGCGAGAGTAAAACGTCAATAGTACGGTGTACGTTTAGACACACGCTTTTCCGTTGCGGAGCTAAAATAGCGCGCCTAGGGATTTTCAGTAACACGTTGGTTTTCAGACTCTGAAATCTTCTTTGTTTGAATCGGAGTCGTTCTAGAAGGTTCTTCCATAGAAGACTATGTTCTCGTGTCGGTTTTATGCGGAGATTAGCGCGTCTCGTCGTTGCGTTTCCCTCGAATTTTCCACGGGCTTTCCTTTGGGACGACGTTCGTTCGTTGCCTAATTGAGACGTTTGATATGAATCTCGAAAATTCATTCTACTCGGATTATATCGCATGTGTAAACATGACTTGTAAAGATTATGTCTTGTGAAGCTTTTATATTCGCCTGTATGAATATTGTGTTGTGTTGTGTTATGTTGTGAACGCGATTATTTCGAGTGCGAGCTTCTGAAATATAACGATCGAATGTAATTTGTTGAAAATTTTTGATTTGGTTTGAATTTCAGATGACGAAAATTATTTGAATGAATTAAGATTGAATTCTTAGTGAAATTTATTTTCAAAGTTTTCAAAGTCATTTATTACAATTAAATTCAAAAGATTTTTTGTGCTCTACAAAAATGTATATTTTTTCACTTCGACTTCAATAAATTATATTTCAAGCTAAATAATGTTAATTTTGAACTGAATATTTTCGATTTGAGTTCTATTGTTTATCCCAAAATAATCTAGTATCAAATGGAACTTATTTAATTTGTTTTATTTGATATAAAAGTCTGTCTTCACAAAGAATAATTTATTTAGTCAATCATTCAAATATAAATGGATTGAGCGTAAGTTGGAATAATTTATGAAAATTTTCTTAGTGAACGTCCATTCATCAGCTGTCTGAGGAACGTTTGCGACAGATCCAAACTCTCCCTAACGACAAATAAATACATTTCACATCGTATCATGACACGAACGAAAGGGAAATAAATACCCAGGATCGTCGGAAAACTTTTTGGCAAGAGATTTCCTTCCAAAATTTCACCATCAATCATAGGTACGTCAACGGGCATAATAAGTGAACGCAGTCTCCGAAATCCCGCGAAACGTGATCCCGAAGCTTCACTAGCACTTTATAAGAAATTTATATGAATTTAATGAAAATTATTAATTTAAAATATTTTTAATGTAAGTGATAAAAAGTTGGGTTCATTATGTTGCTTTAGGCTGGAAAAATAGACTTATTATATACTGTAGATAAAAACAACATTTCATTTCCATTTGTTTTGGCACACATATGTATATGATTGTTCAATAAATATTGATTCAATTATTTTTCATCTGATAATCTTTTTTATTCTTAAATGTTAATTTTTAGTTGTTTTTCTTGGGTGTAATGCTCTTGTTTAAACTCTTATTTTGATTTTGAAAGTACTCCCGAGACTCATTTTTGAAATGACTTTCATCTACTTTTACGATTTTTATCTTATTTATAGTAGCAAATCGTTGACATTTAAAAAAATTATAATACTTCGGAAATAGAAAGAAGCAAATCACATTAAAAAATGCAATTTTGTACAAATATTTAACATAAAACTATATTCATCGAAGCAAATAAAAACATTATTTTTCTTAATACTCATATTATTAACACTTCAAATATATCAATTTAAGAATTAAAAACATATGCGATTCATCTGATAATTTCTGAAGTAAAACAAATACATTTTCCATAAATAAATGTAAATTATTAAATTTCTTATGTTAACTTATTAACTTCTTATATAGCTTCATTATTTTTCTTAATACTCACATTATAAACATTCCAAAAATGTCTCAATATACGAATTGATCGAACATTTGATCGATCCGATAATTTCTGAACAAATAAAAACATAATTACCATAAATAAATGATACGATTTTTAAGCTTTTCTAACAAATAATTTATTGAAAAATCATAAAATTTTGCATATAAAATATACAAAGAAAATTCCGTTCAATATTTCATGGATTAGGGGTGTTTTCTTGTTGATCTCTTGTCGCTACGACGTCCTGCGGATTTCCGAAAGGCGTTCATCGAAGCTGGAAAACTGACGTCGCATAAAATTCGATGGAAATTTCCCGCTTCGTGTGGAAAACTCACGTTGCCGGGGAAATGATGATTTGTTACCATTTTTCACCATTTTTTTATTTCGGTCGATTGAGACGCTCTATTGGCTCGGAGTAATGGTAGTTTCTGTTCCGGCACAAATAGGGAAATTCCGCTTCACACTCAAATCTCGTTTTTTTTTTTGGGCTATAAATAAAATTAAATATCATTTCGCTCGAATGCGCTTGATTTTATTGCTTTTTGTCACATAAAAAGGACGTGTGTAGGTATCTTAATCGTTTTTTTTTTTCAATTTTATGATATTAAATATTCATTTGTTTAAAATATACGAACGTTATTTTTGTTTTATTTCGATGCAAAGAAAAATAAAACGTTATTTGTTGAAGCTTTTTTTATATAGAATTAGGTCGAGGAAAAAATATTTATCTTTTCTTCTGTATCTAAGGATTGGTTAAAGGTTGGCGGAGTGATTTCTCTCACAAAGGTTAAAAGTCACAAGCGGTAACCATAACACAGGTTAATCTGATTTTTTTCCTACTACATAAATGTATCCTATTATATATGACAATCAAAGCATTTTCTTATTTCGAATCAAGATTATATGATATTCGTCGAGCAGAATATCGACATAACACTTGAACTGAACCTAATCTAATTCGAAAAATATCTAACTTCCGTTAAGATACCAAAAGTGCATAAGAAGCATATTGAATTTGGATCTAATTTCTTTAAAAAAAAATATTGAAAATTGCATTTTTATTGTTCGTATCTATATTTATTCTACATTTCTATCAAAATTAATGATAAACATCGCTCATTAATACAAAAACAAATCAAACCTCCCACACTAAAAATACAATCGAAATACGAAACCCTCACATCTCACACGAGCTCTGCCTAAAATAGACTCCTCAAACCTCAAACCTCATTCATATTCCCTCGATTGAACCTCGATTCGAAGCCATTTCCTCACACTGCCTTCCTTCGAATATATATTCGAACACGCATCGAGACGACATCGAGAAACTTCAACAGACATTAGCGAAACGAAACGACTCACCCGGTGAATATTTACATTCGAACTTTCGATCTGAACTTGGCGAAGATCAAACAATCGGCGGAGGTTAAAAAAAAAGGAAGGTTCATCCACGCCTAGGGCGATAAGCTCAGGTCGGAGATAAGTGAAGGGGAGGAAAACAAATCCTCATTTCGCAGACGGAATCTGCGAGGTATTAGTGTCTTGTCTTATATGTGGGTACAGTGTTGTCTGAAATTCTAATCACTTTTGATAAATTTTGTATTTTTTAGAAAAAATATAATGGGTAAATATGTGTGGACTGTAGTATCAGCTTCAATTGTTATAACTTATGTATCATTAGAAATGATTGTTGATGTAGAAACACGTCTACTATGGCGCTAATCCCAATTATTGTTTTAATTTTTTCATACTAATTACAATTCTTAGAAGACTAATACTATAAGTACATTTTATACATAGAAAATTACATTATAGATGATTTTTTTTCTTCAAACACATTCAGATCTAACAATAAGAGTAGCGGTTTAAAAAAATATCGATCCTCTTGTTACCTTTTAAATATCGCTATAATTATCTTTATTTATTGGAGTGGGTACCAATTTATTCATTGTCATTTTCATAAAATATGTTTGCTGTTGTTTTTTATAATTTAAAGACTGATCCAGTACGGCTCTAAATATTTCATTTAATGGCGAAGCTTACGATTAGAATAATTTCCATGGACATTTTCGATTTAACAAAAACTTTACTCGGAAGTAATTATTGCCGTGGTACATAAAATTAATATTTTACTAGATAATTCTTTTCACTGTACAATATCTCGATTCTTCGAATACTGTGGCATAATAATCTTTTCCGAGTAATGTCTTCTTTGAATTAAATTTTCCACAGAAATCGTTTCAAATGTTAATGAAAAAATTCAAAATTGAGAAACAAACTTTATCAATCTTTAAATTATAAATCTCTAAAGTGAAAATTTTTCGAAAAAATTGACGATTTACTAAAATCAAAGTGTCTATAATTCCTCACAGCACTGTATACTTGCGTCTAGTCATGTATATGTGTGTCTTGTCTTATACGGTTTGTGTTATGAGGTTGGGCCGTGTGTGTATGCGCCCTTACGTAGGCGTCGTGCTTTTACGGCTAAAAAGCTCTCTGCGTCTCTAGTGTTTAAGCTCCGTCGTAGAATTGTCTAAAGTGACTGCTTCGCTGCGGAACTATTAACCGGATTTGCAAATTTTATCGTGCTTTTATTTTTAGCGACGGATTTTTTAGTTTTTTTTCCGAATGTATTGTCCGCTATTGTTGAAAATTTCGCCAATTGTTTCTATTATACATATGAAGATCCTAAAAATCTAGATGTATTAGTGACTTTAAATGAAAAAAAAATGATACTTATACTCCTAAGCCTTCATATGACATTTTGGCAATTTTCTCAGATTAAATTACTAAGGTTTTTTCGTATTTTCATTTCCTTGTATCTTACTAGTCAATATCAAATATAAATAATAATAGGTTAGATTTCGGTAGTATTTAATTCGTTGTTCAATATCTACTGAAAATGTGAACTCGGTGCTATACTTTTCTTTTGTATTCGATCGACTTCGAATGGAACTGCCACAAACACTGCTTTTTTACATTTTTTTATCTCTTATTTTTCCTTTTTTACATTCTCAGAAGCTATTGAGTAGCTACCGAACAGAAAATCTGCCAATGATAGTTTGGCTCAACGACTATTCCCACTATGGGACTCGAACTCAAATAAAAAATAGTCGAATTGAAAATATTTTCAATATGAGAACCCTAAAAACTAAGTTAATATAATCTTTCAAGAAAAGCATTTTTACAGTTGAATATTAATTTCAATTAAATAAATATTGATACAGTTGATACAAATCATGAATCTATTCTGATTTTTCGCAACCGAATGAATCGACATATTCAACGACGACTTCTGCACGTACTCCAATGACTCAAGTCTGTCAACTGTGCTCCTTCTATTATTCTCTTATTTTTTTCAATTTTTCACTAAAATGTCTATCTTATATAATATGAATATTAATGTTTTCTCAAATAACTTAAACCAATTTAAAATTTTACAGATGGTGGCGACGGAAGAAGCTGCACCAACAACAGCAGCCGACTCCCAATCCGCAGGCACCTTCGGAAAACTTCGCCAGACACTATCATCATCACTCCTAACGGCGCAGGACAGAGGTAAAAATCCATCTCCAATTCATCGACTAACATTTTCCAAATCAAAAACAATCAACCCCCGTCAGATTGTCGACGCTTAGGCCGTTGCAATTTTCCAGTTTTAGAATTGGTCACGCTCGAGCTCGAGTGTCTCGAGTCGAGTTTTAAATTCCCCTGGAAGCTCTCCCCTTCATCCTCTACGTGGGTTCCTTCACACTTGACCCAAAAATATGCAAAAAGCCTCTCGCAATATTTAAAACCCAACCGAGGCGAGGGTGAGCACTTAAACCTCTTACCTTCGCGGTACATCAAATATAATAGCGAGTAGTTTTAGCGCGTTGTAATTTATCTTAGGACGGTGTGGGAAACTTTTAAAATATTCATATCGGAAGGTGTTTCTTATTGATCTTGTGCGTGTCTTGTTTTTGTGATTTTCTTTGGAAGATTTTTTTCGTTTAAAATTTGAGCTTGATTGGTCGTTTTGCATTTGAGTTTTGAAACGTATCGTCCCCATTTTTGATAATTTCAGTTGGATTAGAAATTATATGGTATTTTCATATTTTATTTATCAATCGATTGATTTATTGCCTTATTAGAAAATGGAAAATATTTTTTTCGGTTGAATTTTCGATAAAAATTTTGAAACATGGAAGATTTATCAGTCATTAATTTATCAAAAGTCAAGATTTTTTTTGTGGCATAACAATATTGTATAATATTTTTTCACAATATTCGAAAATGATATTTAAATCATTAAATAGCAATCGAATGGTTTATAATATCTGTTATTTCTATGAAAAATTGATAATCGAGAGTCAAACTGTCAACTAACGGACAAAAGACACAAAAGAAACTCTTACTTAACTCTGATCGATCGATATTAACATCGATCTTTCAATCATATGATTCAATTTAATTACCATAGCCATAGAAATAAAAAGATTATCACTAACCTCACTAAATCGATAACTGAATAAATAAAAATAACGTAGGCATAACTAAACTTATCAACTGCTGTCCAAAGAATTAAAAAACGCCCTTAAGCATAGACAGCGATCATTAACTAGGAAGTTATTTACTTCAAATACGATTCGAAATATCATATTAATACATCAAAAAATCTTTCAATGATAATTCTATTTAATATTTTATTAAAAAATATTATAATCCACAACAAATAGCCATGGAAATAATGAAGGTGATGGAGAGATCCATCCACAGAATGCGATTCAGGTATTAGGTAGGCATTTCATGCCCGACTCGATCCGAAGGTATTTGTGCGATATTTTCATTGAAATTCCTATCTAACCGACAGCTTCATAACTCGTGGCTTCAAACCCTTTTGGCGTCGAACGGAAAAAGCGGCATACTTTTTTTTATCGGAAATGGCATCGCGAATTCTCGGAAAGAAAATAAACGAAAGTCGCAAAGATGCCGATTACAGAAAAGAAAATGAAAGGTCGCAATATATATAATTAAATGTATATTTATGTGTGCGTGTACTTGGATTTGTAATGGGTATATTTTGAATGAAAATGTTTGTAAGGGAAGTTTTATTTGAAAAATAAAATAGAAGATTATTGTCGGGTAAATAAATTGTAAAGAAAGTCTGAAAGAAAAATTTGAAAGCTAATACGGGGTGAGATTTTTTATTTTAGATTTTTTGTGTATAATACATCTCAGAAAGTATACAAAATTTTAATATACATATCTATCGAAGTTTTTTTTTTGAATATTTTATTTACATTCTTTAACTAAATTTCATATTTTCATTTTGGTTTCATTTAAATTTATGACACTAATTCTCAATATTTCTTATTTAGATTTAGTAAATCGTATAACATAACAATTGTTATTCGACATTTCAGTTGAATGGTAGCTAAAATAACTGTCAAATTGTATAGAAGAAAAAGGGCTAACACATCATTTAGTATCTTAAAAAACGATTAAAAGATCGGATCTAAATCAAATAATCATTCAGATTTATAATATAGAGTAAAAGATACAACATTTAGAACAGTCTTTTCACTGTTATTATTAACTAACCATAAAAGTCAAGTCTTTCTGCTATTAATTGTCAAAAATCTGCAGAATAGAGACGGATTTTTACAGTTCATATCTAAAGTACTAACTTTAACTCTTTAGTTTACTAGAGCAGTGAAAAGACTGACCTTAAGAATGTTCAGTAGGTATACATATAAAATAAGAATAATTCTAATTTTTTTATTTTAAAATATTCGAATCTTATCCTAAACTTGTAATTTCTAAACTTTTACGTTAGAAATAAATAAAGATTTATCACCCAGCATCTCGGAGACTCACTTCATAATGAAACACTAAGCGTTCATGTAAAGCCATATCGTATTTTATACGGACTTATATAGTCAATCACGCGACTCCAGCATTAGTTCGAATGCACTTCTGAACGCTTTTACTATATTCAGCTTTTTCAGACGGTGCATATTCGAAAATTGCACGTACTGCTCTCTAGCCTCACTAAAGTCGTAAAACCGAATGAAAAACGAGGCCACTTTTTGTTTCTCGCGAAATAAAATTTGCAGATACGCCACTGCACAGTGGTGCTAAAAATTGTACGTGAATTATTGTACGTTCGGCAATTTTCCGTGTGTCACGTTGCGAAATTTATTTCGTTAAAAATATATATGTATGTGTTTGTGTTTAATTTAAGTGTTAATTTAAATCTTATTTGAATAGGATGAACGCAAATGCTATGAGCACAATTGCAGCAATTAGCTTTTATAGGATTTCACATATCGTTAGACGGAAGTTGGAAATTTACTTAAAGTATCGCTTTCATGCAATACGATATTCGATAGACGTTTTGAAATTGTAGTGTAAATGAATATAATAATTCGAAAATGATATTTGTATGAGGTGTTTAGTAAATAAAATGATTCCATAAAACGAAAAGTCAAAGAAAATTATGAAAATTGCTAGGTTTATTTTTCAAAATATCCCTTTATTATACCATAAAACAAAAATTATAGACATACACATTTCGTTTATAGAAATGTGGTCAGTTCTCATTAGAGTAGAGAATTAATTTAAATAACATCTAAAATATATGATTCATAATTTGGTGACTTTCAAAACTATACCAAGTAATTTGACATCTTTTTTTTTCAAAAATGCACTATGCGGCTCATATGAAAAATACAATTTTGAATAAATACTTGAGAATGATGGTTTTTTTTTTCAATTTTTCTTAGACAAAATCTTCGATTCTTCACTATACCAACATCTATGAGGTGTATTACTTATATGAAATTTTATATGAAAGGTTCAGCGGGAGCTTTTCCCGTGGGAAGCTTTTGCATTATGCGAAGCTTTCGAGCGTCGCGACGCTATTTTAACTTCGGCTTCGGGTCCATATTGAATTCGGAACGTGAGTTTCGAGTTTAAGTTTAACGTCGAATTAAACTATCGTCCTTCAGATGCTTCGGATTAAAGCGGTATACGTTTTGTCGTTTCGTATTTTATTGCATTCTCACTGCTGCTTCCGTATAAAGAATTCCTGTAGCGTATAAAATCGTCGGTCCGTCTCGGAATTGAACTCCAAATGAATTTAATGGAATGCTAGTGTATTTCTAAATGTTTAAAATTATAGTACAATATCAATTCGTTCAGTTGCTTTATAAATTTTATGCAAAATTTATGAAATAATTCAGTTTTTTTCCATATAAACCTATGGTTACACTAATTTTGTTTTTTAATCATCTAAATATTATATTACTATTTATAGGCTAGTGATATTAACGAACGATTTTTTAATCAGTACTGCATTAAGCAATGTCAAGGTATGGCTTATTGTTAGTGATGAACAGGTACTAAATGTAGAAGTAGATAACTAAAGACAAAATGCTAAAGTTACTAAACATTTAATAGATATATTATCGCTCTTTAAAACATCATCTGTTCTTCAATCCGATAACGAAATAGAGTATAATAGAAAACATGAAAAAAATATACCACGATTTCATAAAAAACCAAGGTATAGTCATGTAATGTGAAAAAATAACTTGACGAAGAAAACATTAAACTTAACTCTTCGACTGTAACATATAAATACTGTATTTAAAAAAATACAAATATTCTGTTGTTTTAATGCAATTACATTAGTCATATTCTTATAACTAGTAGTCAATCGAAATTTTTTGAACCATTAACAATAACTCTGATCTGAAATGATTTATAAAAATTAATTTCAATGAAAATTCAATTCAATTCGAAAATAAGCTACATCGTAATCGTTACGTTCTAACAATAATCGATATGAAACGCTCGTAAAAACGGATCAGAATCAAAACCGATGGCACATAACAAATAATTTTCCACCACATTGAGTCGACCCGATTGAAAATCGGAAACGGTTGACACGGAAAATGCAGGTAAAGGTCGCAGAACGGAATTTTCCGACGGGAAAAAAGCTATCGAATAGCTTTAATTGGCCTCGAAGCCTTTCGAACTATTAATTGTCGTCTCTATTGTTGCGTTGCGCGACAATGGAGATAGTTTTTCGCTTTCGGCTGTTTTGTTGGGGGTTGGTTTTCGGACGCATCCCTTTAGCAATTAAATTTGATTCAGGGTAGTTTTGGTGAATGAGGTCGTATTTTGTTTAAGGGTTGAACTAAATATAATAATTTGTGTATGATTTGAAATCATCGCTTGACTTAATGTATTTTATTTAATTGTCGTTATAGGTGTATGAGGTTCGTTTTTTGTCAAGTTCCGTTCTGAAAAATGATATATAAAAACATTTTTTTCACATAAAATTATATTTTTATAGAAAAAATCGTTTCTTAAATTTATTTTCTACATAGTTGGAAATATTGTTCGGATATTAGTCGTAAAGAAAAATCAATTTTTCTATGCTCTTCTCATGGATAATTGTCATCAATTAAGCTTATTCTGAAAATTAGTGGGCATGGGTTGCTTTTTGTTGTCAGTAGTGATTTAGTTCATAAAATCAATAAGAATCTTTGATAATGCTTTGTATGATGTTATTATTTTCAAAGTCTGATTTGAATAAGTTGACGTTAAACGCAGTGTAGTCTTCACTGATTGTATATTTTCAATATAAGGACACAGAAAAGTCGATTATGATCATGACTAGTATCCAAACAATTTTTCCACCTAGTTCAAATTCCATAGTAAAAATGTTTTATCCTAACATAAAATGTGATTTTTAAAAAATGTTTCTATATACTTTTTCCCCAAATGATATTTTATAAAAAATGTAACTCACACATAGGAAAATTCGCACATTAAAATCATACCACACTGTTACTCAAATCACAACTAACTCAAGCTCGAACCGAAATCAGAACTGATCTTGAAATCAGAACCGACATCGAAATCAGAGCCAAAATCGAACTCCAACCAGAATAAATCCACACCCCTATTTCGTTATTGGAGGCTTCGCAGGGCATTGTGCGGTTCGCTGTAATTAAAGCAGGGCCGTGACTCTTAACGTATTGAGCCTTCGATTTATGGCGCTACGGGTTTGTTTAACTATTCGGCCCAGTTCGGCCCTGGAGCGAATGTGTCGAGGGTTTTATAGGATCGCGATTAAGGGCCGTTCGTATTGAGTGCGTTGTATAAATTTTACGGACTAAAATTAATCTTTTTTTTTTATGTATCTGATTTTTTTTTTCATTTTGTAAGTACGAATGCAATTTTGAATCTGTCGGGTTTAATTTTATATATATCACTATGCATATATTTAAATTTGGCGCTTTTCTTTTATGCATATTCATGGTCTCTTCTCGCCGCGGAATGAAATTGAACTATTCAAATTGAAATTCAAATGCGAATTCTACAGCGACATTTCTTTCTAACTCTATTTATAAAACGATTAAATAATTTCAGCGATAAAATTGCGACACAGGAAATTTATAACTGTTCGCATTCGCTTCGAATATTTACGAGCGACGTTCGAATTAAACCGCGCTGCGTTACAAATTACATTTTTTTTCAACAAAAGCTCGAATTTTTTTTAATTTTCTGAATATGTATTATAAAAAATATAAATTTCGACAAATAAATTAATATACGACGTGCAATTTTCGGGAAAAGCGAGCCACGTTTACGACACGTTAAAGTTCCGAACTCAGGTTTCGGACAGTGGTTTAGCGCGTAAAAAAGGGGTTATTTCATAACCGCAGTAAAACGTCTGTTTGTGTTTTTGTATAATACTGAGAATAGGAATGGGGGTGGCATCCCTTGTTTTTGACGACCCTCAATAATCGTAAAAGTCAACCCGTACACATTTCATTTTAAGTCAGCGGTTTTCTCTAACACCATACAATAGTCCGTGACACATTCAATATTTAAACAAGGCTTTGTTCGTCAAATTCGTCGCTCGAATCTCCCCATTTGCATAAATTAATTCGTTGCACGTGCCTCGTTTGTGTAGTGTGTGTCTTTATAGTGAAAAAATCGATTTAATCGTTATCGTGATTGATAGATTTCGAACGAACGTCATTAATAGCAGACATTTGAGTAATGACTTAAGAATTTTGTTCGGCAATTTTCTCGTGATAATATGTAAATTTGTATGGAAAAAAATGAGTTTTTTGTGGCGTAGTGAAATATTTCATATCTTGAAGAAAGTTGGTGGATTTTCTTCGATCGTTCGGTTGACTAATCGACTAGATACGAGCTTGCTATAAATTAACTCAGCAAATTTTCCAACAATGTGTTCTCTAGTTCGTTACTGTGTCACTAACGAATTTGAGGGAGAACGTCCGAAGTTATCGATCAAAGTCAACTTATTAGAAGTTCTCGAAGCGCTAACTATTTATGTGTCTGTAGAAGTATAATGTATAAGTTCGTTCTTGAGTAACTCGATTTTTTCGTAAGAGAATTTACTAGTTTTTTGATTTATTACGTCAGACATAAGTCTAATGCTTAGTCATTGTATAAGTAATATCTGTATACTTCATGTGAAGGGACATATGATAAAAAAAATACGATTATTAAAGTAAAGGTTGAGTTTTTTTTTATATTTAGGAAAAATGAAAGCAATATATTTGTCGTCAAATTAATCGAGGTTGTGATCAATACGATCAGAGCGAGTTTCTTGAAAAGATTACACCAAAATAGTTTCCTGTAGACTTTTCCGGAAGACGAGACGTCAGGATAATGGAAGGAAGGATAAAAGATAAGGAGTCTGTATTTTCAGAAAGCCTTAGGTACATACGCATACTTTCTATACAAGCTTTACAGAATTTTCTCATTTTCGATTAGATTTAAAATCAATACTATAGATTTAGAATTTAATTTTTACTAAGAAAAAATATATTTTGAATATATAAAAATTGTGTGATTTTTGTTTTTGAAATTCAATTAGTACCACGGTTCATTTATTTTACTTGAACATTTTCACAAAGATGACATAGGTTGTGAAAATATCACTAGTGATAGTGTAGTGATATAAATTGTTTGTGCATGCCGTGTCAATTCAGCATTCTTTAGAATGCGTGGGTCCGAGTCCTATCTTGGCTAGAGTCACATGTATTTCTTAACTGATATGGAGGCTCGGTCGTTTCTTTTGAATATTTGATATCAATTTGATGCTTTACGAAACGATTTCTTGATAAATGGATCAACCTTTTGAAAAATATGTGCCTAGTGCTATCTATGATTGTCTCTCTATGAACTATATGCTGTATATATGTGTCTCAACATGCAAATGTATGTTAAATCTCAACCTCTAACAGACTTATATAATATATAATAATATAATATAATATACACGACTAAAAAGGCCAAGGGTTACAAGTGACTTTGTGGTGATTTTGAGAAAAGTTGATCATGTACATACATTTATTAGGAGGAGGTCGAATGATTTGATGATATATCTCGGCACACGTTCCGAATTCATTTACATCCTTTTGCCACCAAATAAATGAGCGTGCATAGTAGCGATTCTTGTGCATAACTCAATTTCGGCGAAAATGTCACATGCACCCCTTGGCTTTTACGATCGTCAAATATAATTCTATCTAACATAACCCTTCATATATCATGTCGATGATCAGCTCCACAAGTACTACACTCAGACCTGCGTTGACTGTCACTTTTTCACATCGATTCTAGCGAGAATAAACAACGACCACGTTATTAAACGAATTTGTTTGAATTTTCAGTGACGAAGATGTCTCCGCGTCCATCTCTGGTCCCCGACGTGGAGGCTGAGCCCCCGTCGACGACGCCCTCGCCCGCCCCCACGCCGACGCCTCCGCCCCCGGCCAAAGCAGACTCCAGGTGAGGCCACATCCGCCCGACTAACCCTCGGCTTTCGGATTTATTAAACTCGACCCGCTTAATCCGACTGCCGTCCAATTAATTTAACTTCGACACACATAGGTGCGGCGGATACACGACGGCTTGATGGAGTGCGCTTCGAGCCCGTCGAAGAGTCGAATTGTTTCGATTGTACTTATGGAGTGTTGTGTGCTTCGGTTTGTGCTTTTGAGCGATGATGGGGGTGTTTTGGATATTGTAGGATTGGTTGGTACTTTTTTGATATTGGTGAATTTTTGAAAATGTTATTGTGTGTGCATTATGTGAAGCAATATCTCCATTTGCTTCTGTGAATATGATTTTCAGTTGAATCTAAAGTACTCATTTGTATGCCATTGCATTTCCTAGTCATGAAAATGTATGAAATGCTTATTTGTATAGATATAAGGAGCAATTTGAAATATTTTTCATCTTAATTTTCATACTGTAACCTTTCCAGATATGCACGATTTTCTCAATTTTAGAGAAGTTTCAGAGTATCATAGAAATCCGACTAAATGGAGAATATAGTAATATAATCATATCGCAACATTAAGTAATGCATAGGTGCAATTAGTGTTAATGTATAATTTTGCTGTCTAAGATTTTTTTTATAGAACAACTGTCCAAATATTCTAATTTTTATTTGAAATATCAATAAATTTTTCAATATCAATCTTAAAATTGCATTTCAATTCATTGAAATTCAAAGAAACTATGAACTCAATTGAACTAGATAATTTATATGTTAGTATAAAGTCTAATATTTTCCTTTGTTGGAATATCAATAATATTGAATATTATTGATTATCGATTATTATTGACGTCTGAAGTTTCAAATACCGCTTGAATAATTCATGGCGTGAAAGTGCAATAATGAGAATATGCACTTTGAGCTCTCTCTCGTTATTTTATATATCTATGGATAGATGCATCTTCATGTGAGGGATAAACGACGAAATTTCATACGAGCAGACACTAAATTTCTCAAAGTTCCATATTAAACTTCGCACAACACAATTTCAGCAGTTCCACAACTGCAGTGTATCTAAAGTACGTACTACGGTTATAATATAATACAATACTCTGCGAAATTGTGATTGTCGTTATTGTTGAAACTTATGTTGCTGGCCGATTACGCTGCAAGCACTACGTAGTAAGTACTTAGGTATAAATACTTTGGACTCTGTAACGGTGGTAATACTTTGGTCATTTGCTAAATGTGCTGCACACATTGAAGTGCTGATGTTGTATATTTTGTTTTCAGGGACCCCTCTAAGCCTCCAAGTCGAGCTGGTGCTTGCAGGGTATGTTTAAAATCTTTCAAGCCCGACGACTTTAGTAAAACGTGTAAAGAATGCCAACAGAGAGTTTGCGAAGACTGCGCCAGTTATTCTAAGCTCGACGAGAATCAAGACCCAGTAAGTTTACAAGAAAATTTTATATTCTTTGATCATATCGATACCGTTAAGCAACAATGAGTTTGCAAGTCGGAGCTCGTTATTTATACTACTTATATAGTAACTCATACTAGTAACGCTAGTCACGATACCAACAACAACATAGCCATCTCACTTGATTATAGATCTATTTCGTTGGCACCACTTCTAGTGTGGATCAGCATTAATAGTATTAATATTAATTTCATTTTTTTTTTTTTGTCAATCAGGAGGATTGGCGATGTTCTGTGTGTCGACGAAAGTTAGCTTCGAGAGCAGCAGCAGCAGTGCCACAAGGATCAACAGACTCACTCTTGGAAGTTCCGATGGCTGAAACCTTAGCGAGACGCCACTCTGATGTTAAATTAGGAGGAGCGACCAGCTCAGGTGGCTTAGCGCCTCCGAGAAGTCCAGAGCTCAGGAGACACTCCGATGTATCACCTGCCTCCTTAAAAGAACTCGAAAAGGTACTTTAGAAAAGTTATTTTTAGCACATCATGAATATTTCAATGGGGATGTTAAAAAATCGAATATATCGATACTTTACAATTGACCCAGCTGTGTGGGTCGAGACACTGAGGAAGGTCAAAGCCTTTGGCTTGCGAGGGTAGCTGTCAAACGCTGGTGACCCGAGGTCGAGTTTCCTAAGGTCATGCTTGTCGTACTTCCAATTTGTCCACGTCACTCTGATTGAAGTCTGTCATTAGTTTCGATAATATTCCTTCTGTCATATTGACGATACAAAATCAATAAATATTTAATTATAAATGCATATATGTATGCGAGTTCATAAATTAACAGAATAGTAGATAACCCAATTTCCATCGTGCGCGGAAAAGCGTCCACATATGAAAAGTCGTCGTAGTGCACTCGTCGGATTTTCATTGACTTTTCACCGTTATATTTGCGCTAGCTTTTCCACTTTTCCAATATCAACAACACTGTAGGTGTATAAACAGATGACGAAAATAACGTGATAAACGATTTTCACCGGTGACTGTCGTTTCGGTCTTCGCCACAAAAGCAAACTCAAACCACTCGAGTCGCTTTTTCAATTGTTTGCCACGTGCGAAATCCGGGATTCGATGTGTGTTATTTTAGATAAAAGATCAAATAGTTGTGTACATCGGATTATTCTTTGTATTTTTGTGTAGTGATTTTGTTTTGTGATAATATTCATTGTCAATACATTAAGTCGTAGCATTATACGAAACTAAGTCACAGTGACTTACAATTAATATATTGATTAGTTTAAAAAGATAGATTTAAATGTCAAATTACTTGGTATAGTCTTGAATTTTATTTCTTAGATTAAGATAGTTAAATATATTGGTTAAATTTGAGATGTAAGCGCGTTATACTTAGTTTTAAATAATCTGAATTACGTCGGCCGGTATGAAATTCAGTGCACGTAACAGGTGGAGTTGTAAATTCTCCTTTAGAATATCTGCAAAACAAATTAAAAATTTAATTTGAAAATTAAGCAGCTGTAAAATTCACAATCTTGATACATCAAGATATATTTTAGCGCAGAACAAGCATTAAATCTGTAAAAAACACGTTTAATTATAAGCTTATTATTCTCCGTCTGACGCAAAACTCTTCACGAGCGGCGTTGTTTTCCTTTCGGCTCTTTTCAAAATTAATGAAACCTCCACCGGCTCGTTTCCTGACAACAAAAAAACCATACCTACCCTCATAATGCACATCGCATTAAGCGAAAAGAGAGTAAACGAAAACCGGCATAATTTTCGTCGTCAGTGCGAAAACTACACCGCGATTAGAGAAAATACACCTTCTACAAAGTAAGTGATGTGCCTACAGCCTCTCGGCATAAATGAATTACGCGCTGTGAAAGGGAACCAGCTGAAAATTCGGGGAACGTTTTCCCGGAAAATATCATCGTCGTCATAAATTCGAAACGAGCCTCTAAATATGTACATATGTTGTGTGTGTGTTTATGTTTTCCGAAAGCAGGGTTCAGCAACTGACTGCGAATTGACTTATGAAGTGCTTTTTGGATGATCCATGATTTTGTAGTTGGGGAGTTTCGTGTCGAATGATGTATTTTTTTGTTAATGTGAATGAATCGTTTTGAATTTCTATGAAGATTATTTTCAATTAAAGATTACAATTTTAAATTTTCTTTGTTTTGAATTTCAACAGAATTTCAAAATTATTTTTACCAAAGTCAATACTTGAAAACTCAATTTCAAATTTAATTAAAATTCTAAATCCACAAGAAAAACATCATTGATAGTTCATATTATAGTACAGTAGTTATTTTTCCAAAATAAATATTGAAACAATGTATGAAAATTTTATTGATCGTTTGAGAAGCACATAAGCTTCGTTCATTCTTGTTCGTTTCGCGTGTGAGATGAAGAATCGATTCGTACTCGAGTAAACTGCGGGATTTAATTTAGTTATTTGAGCGATTAATTTGATTTAATGTTTCGAGTTTTCGAAGCATCTTCCAACAACGTAAGTGTACTTATGTAAGAAGTTTATACCATACCTTCTGTATACAATATATTATAAAATCTCCTCTTTTATATAAAAATCAATTGTATTATATAAACAAGCAGCGGTACCTACTTATGTACCAAACTATCGACGCGACACTCAAACTAACTTAACTAAACCAAAGACTCAACCAAATTAGATTTAATCTAATATAAAAAAACTAACCCAACTCAACTTAATATAACTTATCGATCATCCCATACCAGACAAACCCTCAAACTCGACCTTGACTTACCTCACCCGGACCTTGAAAAGTTAACTCGCTCGTGCAGATTAATAAAGCCTCTCGACGACAGAGCGGACGTTAAATTTTAACAATTTTCAGCTAAAAGGAGGCTCGCCGGCCATAAAGGGATCCATGGTTGACCTGGAGCTGAGGGGCCGCGGAGGAGGCCGCAGCGGAGCCTGCAGCAGAGCCAACAGCCCCCCGAGGGGCGGAGGCCTGGGAGCAGGGGCTCTGCCTGTTGCTCCATCGAGTCGCAGAGGATCCAGGGTGGTTCCTAGACAACGCTCCTGCGACGATGATATCAATCTGAACGCTCCTGGTACTCCTCCGGATGCCCTGGGGCTTCCTGCTCCGATGCCAAGAAGGTAAAGTGATCTTTATTGCAGTTTTCTATTAAGGCTTGTTCAGATTAGTGACTTTTTAAACTTTAAGAGGAGAATTATCGATGTGAGAATCATTAGTTCTTATGCATGATTCTAGCTCAGTGCGAGACAGAATATGTGGGTAAGATGGCCATAGGGTCATCTCATAGTCATTTCTATCACGTATATAGGTTTGTTTTGTTGGTCTCTGGATTGGCCGCATGTGTTTGAATTAGTCCATAAGGTGTGCAAAACATTCAGATGGCGAAAATGCTACATCTCATAGGTTTATCATTGAATTAGTCATTAGAGTTCAATCTGATGCGAGTTTCAGTGGAGAAGAAAGCTTCAGTCAAATATGAATGTCGTTAAATCGATTGATTAAGTGATTCCAGCAAATTGTGGAGGCCCAATTTAGTAATTGTTTTGTTAAATGTCGAATTAGCATATTATAGATGAAACGAATATTTGGAAAAAATCTATTAGAATCATGACAGTATTGATTCTGATACATTTTCAAAAACACAAACCACTGACCTAAAAGAAATCCATATCTTTTGACTTTTGCGACAGATTTACCTTCGATGACTATTGCTTCGTTTAACGATAAGTGATATCTCAAAATCTAGTTCTTCTACCACAAACTCTAGCCTCTGGATAATATATGTCATTTATTAATTCAATGTAACATATCGATAAATATGCATTTGTAAATAATTTAATGACATTTAATTAAATTGAAATTAAAATGAATTTCAGGGCTTCCGCATACGATGTGTTCGCACCAGGTCTGGTAGCAGCAGGAGCAGCAGCCACGACTGTTACCGTACCAGGTGGTCCGCCTTCTAGACGAGCTTCATTTAGAATCGCTGCCGATGATGAACCTTCCAGTCCAGATCGTCCACCCACTTTACTCGTAGATGAAGACAGAAGACTGCGAAGACGCGGCAGTCAGCTGTGAGTTATAGAATTTTTCAACTCAAACTAATTTAATAACTCGCAGAGAAGGAAAAATTATTCTCTTTATTACATTCGCCAAAGTGACAAAAAAGGATTTAATTTAAAAAAGGGATCGTTTTCCTTTTCCGTTTTGAATATGATAGTGCTAGATTATTTGAATGTATTTTTTTTTAATTAGAGTATAGATCTTTTTAAGTCTTTTGTTAATCGGCTATACTCGACGGCGAATGTGAATGTTTAAGAATGATTAACATTAATTAGCTTAATTAAAATTAATCGAGTTATACGAACAAGACGTGTAGGACGACGCCGAAGCTTCCGGGAAAATAAACATTTAATTATTTAGAATCCTGAAAGTTTCATGGCCGGATTTTCCTCGTACCGTTAATGTAACGTTAACAAAAATTTTCCACCTAAAAAAAAGATTTTCCGACTACATACAAAAGGGTCAACGCTTTTTTCAACCCACGCATTTCAAACAATTCCATTGTGCGAATCACGACGGCCACAAAGCTCAAACGTTTCCAGGACAAAATCGCGTTCTTTAAATCTCCCCCAAAAACACATCCAACCCCTATATCCGAAATTCGAAAAATTTCCCTTAAATTCAATAGAAATCCGTCGTCACCTGGGTCCAGCTTGACCTGGCAGACCGTGTAATCGAATTTCCAACTTTTCTCTGATGCTGCATCGAACTGCATCTTCAGAACGTAATAATATTGAGGTTATGTCGATTTTTGAGTACTTTGACGGGTTAATCCCCGGGAAACAAAACAAGCTGTAGACACGGCGCGAATGCGAAAAGTTAAATTCGACTTATGGGGATTTCGATAATCCGCAGAGAAAATCTCGCTGTGCCAAAGTGAAAGTTTAAGACCTTTGCGAATACGTTTTCATGTAAGTGTTATATTATATTTTATTATATTCGAGTCGCGTTCGAAACGAGTAAGTACATAGCTGCGAGCGAAACCTCTTCGTTTACTTTTGGCGTTGATGTAATAATTTTTGCTTCCCCACGCATTAAGAAAGGCTGCTGAAAATTTAATATAAATTCAGATTGCTTTTCCGATTCTTTCCGCGTTTGTTTTTATAATAAATTATTTATCACCTACGTACTCCCTAACCGATGACTATGTAGACATAGCACAATGTATCTACACCATTCATCATACACTCTGGAGATATCTTGAATTAACCTAATCATCAACAGTTAAATTTCACATAAATTAGATTTTTTGATAAAATTTAATTAATTTTCAGACCAGACATATCTGCATTGGTAACACGAGGTGCAATACCAGCAACACGCGCTGTTCCACCAACGGGACCAGTTCCAAGTGGTGATGTCCCATGTCCCGGTTCACCTCCGTTACCCACACGCCAACAATCGGTCGATGGTGAAGCCATCAGGATCGTGATCCACGATGTTGATGGAGCCGGAGCCGCCAGACGACGAGTGCTGCTGCGTAGAGATCCTGCAGACAAAGCTCATAGAAGTAAGCCAAATCATCATTTCATATTTGACCATTTTTATCTCTTTCCGAGTATTCACTTCTTCAACTGTTTAATCTATCATATGAGGCTGTATATTTTTTCTGGGTGTTTTGATCGTTCGCAAAGCATTTTCGTCATATATTAAAATATCCATTCGAATTCCTACAACACCATTTCGCTCGGGAAAAATTCGATTTTCCTCTCATCTCTGTGAATTTTCAACCATCACGTACGCTGTACAGAACGGTCAACGATTTCATCCGACGACAATCAAAATACAATTTCGCTTAATCCCGTATACATACACGTTTTACGGGCAAACATAAAATGCGGGCACGCAGGGGAAGTTCGCTGAAAACAACATTATTATCATTGAAAAACATTAACAAGATTTTTTTTCAATTTAATAATTTGAGAAAAAATTAAAAGATTAGTAAAGCGTTTTGATGTTCAATTTATTACACATTTATTATCTATTCGACATATCCTATTCCAACTCTACTCAAGATTCATTGAAAATCGACATAAATCTTAACCTAAAAAATATAAATAAAACTATCTAACCAATTTCATATTTTGTTTAACTAATATATTGACAGAATGTGTTAGCCTAAAATTGTGCACACAGCGTTGGCATTAAGTTAATAAATATGCACCTTATTAGATAACACATTTTCATTATTTAAAATATCAACGATCCTAGGTTTCTGAATAGATATTCTTATTTTTATTGATTTATTTTATTTTATTCTAAGGCCACAAGTTACAGATAACAAAATTAAAAAAATCAAACATATAAAATCTTAACATAATAAACAAAATACAAAATCTGTTATCCTAAAAACTACTGCGGACAACATTATATTGAAGCTTTTTATTTAACTATCTATGTCTCTCAATCTGTCTATGTGTTCATGTGTCAATCCATTCATCTATCCATCTGACTATCTGTCCATCTTTCCATCTATCAATTTGCTTAGATATACAGATTTATTTATGAGACATTGAAAAAATACTTGGAAACACACACACACACACAAAACTAGCCAAATGTCCCCTGGTGAGCTGAAAACCGCTTTTGAATGAAGCGCGACACCGAGGTCGTTATCCTCCCCCGAAGACCTGTTGCTGGAATTTTCGCACCTACAACACACGTCCGCGAATATACGAGCCCCGAGGCGGGGGGCGGATCCCCCGCGCCCCCGTTAAGGCGCTTATTGCCCGCGGGGGCGCAGCGCCGCAACAACCCCGAAGGTAATATCGCGTTTCCCAACGTGGAATTTGCTACGGTCTTATATGTACATGCAATAGTGGGTGTTGTTAAAAATCGGTCTTGTCCCGGAAAATACGGGACAAATTATGCTCTGAAGATGCAGCATGTGGATGGTCTGATGTGGAATTATCTTGGATTTTATACAAATGTGTAAGATGATATGGTTTTTGATGGTAGATAATGTTTAAAATCGATCTTGTCCCGGAAAATACGGGATGAATGGTCATTTTGATGATGCGGGATGTGGATAGTTTGATGTGGAATTTGCTAGGATCTTATACAAAGATTTGCGATGCTATAGTCTTCATGGTAGATGTGGTTGAAAATCAGTCTTGTTCTGGAAAATCTGGGACAATTGGTCACTCTGAGATTGTGGGATGTGGATAATCTGGTGTGAAATTTCCTAGCATCATACACACAAGCTTTTGATACTATGGTCTTAATGATAGACTTAATTAAAAATCGGTCTTGGTACTTTAAATCATTTGAAGCATTATTTTTTATTATAAAACAAATCGATACAGTAATAACAACAGTATCAAACTGTTTTATTTACTTGCCGTTTTTTTTTCGGATAATTATTATTTTAATCATTGTGAGCTCAAATAAAATTTTAATTAAAAAATTAAAACAAATCAATGGTAATAAAATAGCTTATTTCTGATACACGTATTCATTTAGCGTGAATCGCAGCAATAATGGCCGAGTACAAATGGGGGGGGGTGTTTTGTTCATTTAATTTTTGCGAATTCCTCGCCGATATCGATTTTAATTGTGTACGAAAGCACTCCGTTAATTGTCCGAAGTAGACGTTATACGGGCGAGGCTTACGTTCAAACCCAATTAAGTCCCATTGAAAAGCGTCCTTAATTACAGATTTCGAACTGAAACGAACAATTCGATCAATCCTTTGATTCAATTAAGGGCCCTTTATTATTTACAAACGCGAGAAATGCGTTTGACAAAAAACAACCCTTCCGATTCCGATCCGTATCCGAAATACACACGAGTGGAACGTTTTTTTTCGCTTATTTCTTAATCACACTTCACATGATTCGCTTCTGATTAATTTCAATTAAAATATATATAGCTTTCTCATAGCTTATTATTGAATATGATGAAGTTTTATTAATATTCTGAATATTTTTCTCAGCTCGAGGCTTCGGAATGCGAGTGGTAGGAGGAAAAGTAGGTCCCGATGGTCGTCTTTTCGCTTACATCGTCTGGACAGTTCCAGGAGGTCCAGCTGAAAAGGGCGGCTTGCAGCAGGGCGATAAGGTAAGCAAATACAACATTAAAGGTAAGTCCTAGACAAACATTGAGCCCATTACACTTTATTTACGGCGAAAGCTTTCAATACGCTCGATACTCGCTTTTGTGTTCGAGCGAATTCCGAATCGAATATTTTCGATTTCTAAGATTTGAAAATTCCCTTGATTTTTTTTAGTATTTCAACATTATTAAGATTTTATTTTCAAAATATAACAGATGATACATAATAAGTATTCATCGCACTGAAACTTTCGATCCATGGATCTATCGCAGCTGAAAGCTTCGAATTAGAGAGTCGCACAATCGAAACGCTTCGGGCTCGCAAAAGCCTCATAAAGAATTCAACGGAAGCATTGTTTCCCATCGAGTTCGTCCATTGAAATTCGACGAGCATAGAGAGAAAACTCTCATAGGCTTTCGCAATTAAGAAAAGAAGGTTCGCTTATCGTGTTTGCGATCCTATCCGAAACGGTTCGATTGGATTTTCATCCTCCAGATGTCGATAGATCTTCGGATAGTGCTTTTTTTCAGCTCGTACGTTTTCAGGTGTTGGAATGGGGCGGCGTTCCTTTGACCGATCGCAGTTTCGAAGAAGTCTGTTCTGTGATGGATAGAGCCGGTGATATGGTGGAACTCCTCGTCGAACATGCCACGGATCTAAGAATGTGCGATTTGCTTGAAGAACCTAGAAGATTAGATCCACCCCAGCCTCCTACGGGACTGGCGATAGGTTTGTCGATTTTTCTATATTTTTATCATTTTTCAGCATTTTTTTAATATTGATCTATGTGTATATTTTTATATTTCAGTTGAACCAGATACTGACAAGACGCCATCGTCTCCGACGCGTCGGAAATTACCTAAAACTCCGGTATAATAAAATTGAAAATAATACTTTGATACTTTTTTCTATTTGATTCACGTTTAACAATCACATTATCATAACTTATCATTATTATCACACCGTTGAGGAGATTGCGAATTATGTATTTGTAAAACATCACAATTTCTCCCGTATTATCAGTTGGCTTGAATTTTTGCTTATTTTATATTATATATTATATATACAGACATTTTGAAATGCATGAGTGCTAAAATATAAACATATGTGTCTTTTGATATTGCAGTAAAACATATTTTCCAATTTATTTATCAAATAAAAAGGAAGAAGTCGAAGAGAAAATATTATAACAGAAATATCGGCTCATACATATATCTGTGGGACACATTCGAATGATAGTCGTGGATTAATTTTAAATATAGTTTACTTTGAAAAGTAGATAATTAATATTGTTGTGATATAACACATCCATAAATGTGTTATTTCTAGTGTACTTTTATCATAATAATTTCATTAAAATTTCATTTACATGTATTATTTTATTATTTTTCAGTGTACAGCATCTTCTGAGATTATTTTGTCATAATCACGATTTATTTTACATTATTTTGATTTTCCACAGATTTATTTAATCGTTTTTATCAATATGTTTTAAATAGTGATGAGAGATGTTTTTTTATGGATATTGAGAAGGAAGATATAAAATATATGTCTATGAATGAAATATTCATGATAATGAGATATTTTGTTCCAAATTTCTTGTGTGTATATATTTTAACTATCAATTTATAGAATTTGAATATGTTTATACTTGACTAAAATTTAAATTCTTTTAATATATTGTGTAAAACAAATATAATATTAGAAACTGTCCACTTTCTTACTAAATAATAAGAATATAATATTTTGTAAATAAATTTTCGACTATATGGGTGAGAAGCTATTTTGTTGACGATATTATTAGCTAGATTTTTAATGACTTTTAAAGTTGATGTTGATATAACCTATGAAAATAAACGATACTTTCATTTCACTGCGAGATCAACAGAAATTCCATTAAAGTATTGATTAAATATATTCCTAATTTTGTAGTTAAGAGAAGTAAAATTATGTTGCATGAATTGTTATTAATGAAATGTGTTTGTGTGAAACAAGAAATTTGAAGAAAACGTGGGAATTGTTGGATGTGTAATGGATTGAACCTAATGTAAAAAATATACTTGATGTATATTGTTATAAAAATAGTGTAAGGGGACTAGATGACGCTTTACACCTTATGTCAAATAAATATTTTTCTATATTAGCGATTTCGGAACAAATATTCGGAAATAAATGTTCTTCATTTTCGTGAAATTATTGTGAGATATGACTAGATAGACTATCCATTTGATATTCCATTTTTTTTTTTTTTTTGATAACTCTCTTCATGTGGTATGAATCTTCAAAATTTCAAATCAGATTCTTCAAACAAAATATAGTCGACTAATAGTAATAGATTCTTCATGTATGTTACATTTTTCCATTATTTCATATTTTCATATACATGTTTATTTTAGTAAGATTGAAATTCATAAATTTTCATCAAAATTATCAGAGTACATTATAATTTGCAATACATGAGATATTTTATGTTTGTTTATTTTTCAATTTGACTTACAATTAGCTAAATTGTGTCAGTTGGGACATATTTATAATATGTCCCGTTTCTATTTTTCAAAAGAATGTTATATTGAAACGTTTTATTATGCACCAAAATCAAAAGTTATATTTATACAATTGAAATAAAGAGAAAATACGTTCAATTTTTTTATATTTAGAATCAATTCATACCCTTTTTTTTGCTTATAAATGTAAAACGTCTTCCTTGATCAATAAATGTAAATAAAAGTATTTTATCTCAGTATTCCTAAGGAATTTAATTTGAATTAAACATAGGTTCGAATAAAATAATTATTGTTGTATACCATATAGAAATATTTCAAGTAAAGTATCAACATTTAAATTTAAAAAAATATATATATACATGTTGCGATATGGGTATCACTCTTAAATATCTATCACAGTATAATTCTTTAAGATGTTATGTATTGAATTAATTTCAAAGTTATCATAAATTTATAAATCATTTATAAAGAAACTGTTTTATTTTATTAAGCTTATTGCACTTTATTAAATACCCTCCAATAATAAAATGTTATTATTTTCATTTAGCATCAAAATAAAGTGATAGAATATGATTTTTCTGCAATGTCCTAGTTTTATTTTTAGAATTTGTAAAAAAAATAAAGACTTGGAATTTGTACAAAAGTTTAAGTGATAGTATAATAGATATGAATTCAAATTTATAATATTTATTTGAAATTTCTTTTCTCATTTCAACTGTAAACCAAACAAAGGACATTGTATTAAATAATCAAATAAATCTTTTTTTTTTCATTTACAAAATAAATGCATATCTAGCATTATTGTCATTATAATCGATAAAAATGGTCTTAGATCAGGATTCAAACATCTTTTGTTGTAAAAGTGACAAATTTTCACTGATGAACGGAATTGATCAACTAATGAATCATTTGAATTCAATTTGATTCAAGAAAAATCATTTTTTTGTACCTTATGTACTTTTTGTCAATAATTTAACTGGTAGTGAAGAAGAAATTATAATAAGAAAGTGATCCTGGAGAAAAAAAAATTCAGTGGAAAATGGTGAGACTCTTAATTTTCTTAAAATAAGGCACGATGGATTTATTGCATTTAATTTTTGATTTAGTTATAACGAAAATCACATTGCCCTGCATTGTCCCAACTGGCACGTCAAACATATTTTATTTTTTCGTTTGATTTCGTTTATTTTTGTCAAATGTGCAGTGTACGTACTAATGTAACATGCCCTTATGTGTAGTTGCCGAACATTGATAATAACCAAATCATTCACACTGATTTTTGAAAGCCATTCTATCGATATTGCTAATCCTTGATCCGAAATAATAATACTCCTCTAAACTATAATATTTCATTCAAAAGATTCATCATTTATTGACGCAGTCTACATTATTGTGCAGTAGGCATATTTTATGCATTTACAATAATAATTTTGATTATTTAATTTTCCAAAAATAAAATTGTTTTTTATTAAAAAATATGTGAAAGATTTCAATACAGTTCGAATTAATATTATACAGGTTTCTTTATGAAAATTAATATTTTCTAATTCTTAATCAATATTTCAAAAATTGTATCAAACCATTTTAGAATAATTTTGGATTATGGAAATATAAAATGATTTGATAAAATTTTCGAAATATAAAATTTGAAATGGAAAATGTTGAACTTGAAGTTCAAAATCTGTAATAACTTTATTATACATAATTGTAAATTGATTACAAGTTAAAATTGATGAAAAAAAGGGAATATAATTTGGTGTATAAAGTGTATTGTATATATGCGTTCACTGCACATAAGTCGACTGCTAAGATTTTTTGCTCATGTGCTTGCAGTAGACGTTGACCCGACATTCTGGTCTGCCTTAGAACATGATTGGCACGTTGCACGTTTATAGATTTTAAGACGAATTCAAAATGTATATGTTTGTTACTATACCGGAAATTTCTATTTTACTTATATACCTATATAATGTTCATTAATCTTTTTCTATCACAGAATACTTGAAACGAACAGAATGCAACATTGAATATCGCATGAGGTTCGATAGAGTTAATATAAAAATTGAATATTTTTATAATTACCTTCATAAAAATGCATATGGAACTAACATATCATGAATTTATATAATTTGACCGAATAATTTAACGCATCATTTACTTATGACTCACTGTGAAAGTATGAATATTTTTATTGACTGAAACTATTTCTAATTTTATTGTCTTGTAAATGCAAATGTGATCTGTTACAATTCGATGAATCTAATGACAAAGCCTGACTATTTTTACAGTTTTATTATAAATATATTCTCGCACATGCATTAGTCGAGTGTGCGTTATGGTTGTCTGGATGATGTATCTGCATTATGTACATAATTTAAATTATTTGTACACTCGGATTCTAAAGAATGAAAAATCCATTTTGTTCAAATGAAACTTCATGTTTTTATTTTTAATAACACAAATATTGATTGTATAATTAAGATGAAAAGCCTATAAATGCTTGCCTACTTATTGCTTACTAAATACATTATGAATATGCGTGCATTTACAAATTTATATTCCACTTATATACCTACTGTGAGAGAACTATTGCGTGTTTTCATAGTCTTCAATTATGATTTGCACATATGATGGGAAACTGAAAATTCTCATTTAGGCTGTTTTATTTTAGGCATGATATAAAAGAGCTTGAGCTTCAATAATAGTTTAGTTGATAAAATATCTGCATTAATTAGAATAACGAGAGATTAAAACTAATCAATACACTCATTCAACTAAATATTGAATGTTGAAAATAAATATTTTTCAGTATCTTGAAATTATAGGCATTGGATCACTTTTATAATTAGTGTATTTGAGTTATAACTTTCGTCACCATAAATTCATAAATTTAGTAATTATGCTTTTTTTCATTGATTGTAAAGATTTACGGTAATATGCACAACTCATAAATAAAATAAATTGATATAATCAAAATCATAATCAATCATACATCTCATTATCAAAATGATAAATTGGATTTTCAGCAAACATTAAAATTGTTCACTTAAATTTATGATGTACATATAGGTATTTTTAACAACTGAAACGCTATATTATAAAATGAAATTTCTTTTCACAATTGGCAAGCTAATGTGAAAAGAATATTTTAATACATGTATTATAATACTAAACAATAAATAGTTAAGATTCATTTTATAAAATGTTAAATACTAAGAAAATTTCTATTTATGAATTTTTCAACTGCATAAATTGATTTTTTTATTTGTATTGTCAATATTAAAACATCAAATAACTACTTAGGTACCTACCTACCTATTTCCGTTTTCAAATAATTTTCCGATTTCTTGAAGTGAAATGTAACTATTTTATATTTATCCAACACAGTACATAAAATAAAAAATAATCGATATGAACTCAATACAATTATTCAATTGAAATAAAAGAAAGTATTAAGATCGTTATATTATGCTATAATTATTTTTATAGGAACAAATAGCCCGTGCAAAACAAGTAACAGGAAGAACTCAACTGCAAGTTTGGTATCATGGAGAAAGAAGAGAATTAGTTGTTGCACTCATGGCTGCTGATGAATTAGCACCGAGAGATGATACTTTAGGTTATGGAAGTCTCCCTGAGGCTTACGCACAACTCCGCTTACTTCCTGTTCAGTAAGTCGATTCGAAGTGATTTGTTTTATTTTATTTTTATTATCTCAATTTACTTTTAAATTACATTATACTAATATGGAAAAAATCATTTAAAAAGGGATGATAGCGGAGTAATGCAGACTGTAGTTGCTCCGGCTTCGCTAAGTCCCATATGGAATGCAACATTAACATTCAGTGGTGTTTCTGGAGCTGAACTAGCAGGTAGAAGTCTTCAAGTAACTCTTTGGGATCTCTGTCCTCAATCAGAACCTTATTTTATGGGTGAATGTACGGTGAGTAAATACATACTAAAAATATTATGTGTAAAAAAACAAATGTGAAAATATTTTGCTTTTATTAATTAATAAAAAATTCTTCCGAATTGTAGGTGGATCTTGAAAAAGCATTTTTAGATGATCGTGCTGTTTGGTATAGATTAGAAGATCCAAGAGGATTAAGAGGTATGGCACCTGGTGGAAAATCTCCTGCGTTATCTCCTAGAGGTTCTTTGAGTGGTGCAACACCGGGACCTCGAAGAGGAGATTTTGCAGGGCAGCGATCAGTATCCGGTAAAATTATTTGAAATATGATGCAAATTTTGACAATATCGTATATTTTTTGCATAATTTGAATAATAATTTGTTTTTTAGATGATGTTGATTCAATAGGAGAATGTACCTCATTACTTCATCCTGATCATGCATGGACTGCAGGATCTAGAAGAGGATCATCTCAATCAGAAACACTTGAGGTCGAAGTTTATCAATTAGGAAAAGATTTTTCAAGATCTTTGCCAGGTTCGAGAAGATCTTCATTCCAGCAACAACAAGAAAGAGGTAAAATATTACGACTATGTATAATCGCATCATTCCGTTTATTTCATTTTATTCAGTTCTTCTCGTGTTATATTCAGAAAATATGGGAAGTGGAGAATTAGAAGTACCATCACCAGTATACAGACCTGAAAGACGTCGGTCATCAGTAGCTCGTCCTCGTGATCCTGACGAAATACTACGTAATTTAAAGCAAGTTCGAGGAGAGTTGGGTCGTACTATGAGCTTATCAGGGAAACAATCGCGTCGTGAGTATTCTGTTTGAATTTTACTATCTACCTATTCAGATATTTTCTAAATTACTTTAAATTGAGTTTTCGAGCCGTTTCGACCTTTTTTTTTAATAAATTCAGTGTATAGAATTAGTATTTATATATGTAGATAGAATTCCACTTCTAGCTAGTTGCACTACTTATTTTCTGAAAAGTAAATCCAATTTTTTTTATTTAATTTGTAATTTTTAAATTATTCTAAAACTTATTGGATTACTCGTCAAGATGTGAAAGTTTTTTTCAACAATAACATTTGTTATAATAATGATTGAGAAAATTTGAGAATCAAAAAACATTGTTCAAAAACAAACTTTACAAACATATACGTGTACATAGAATCTATTGAATTCTATAAAAAGTTGAGTTTTTGAATTATTATATTTATTCTTCAAAAAAACTATCATATCTTATAGAATAATTCTATATACATTTATATAAAAATATTTTTGTAATTAAAAAAGTTTTACTGAATTAATCCCTAATAATTATCTTAAAATATCTATAATGATTATTTTTTTTACCTTTTGTATTTTTATTTCATATATTTAATACAAATATAAATGTAATTTTTTCAATTGTCTTTAAAACCAATGTTTTATTTTTGAAGCAGCGTCAACATATTTTATTGAACGCATTGTGTAAATACAGTCAGTGATTTATCTTCAAAAATTAAACAACCAATCAAATATTTAACAATTTATATGCTTAATGGCACAATTGTGAAAATTTTGCATTCTCTGTTTAATAGAAAAGTTTAATTTTTAATGCACACACACATATATGAGTATTTATCTTGTTTTGTTTTTGAATCTTTCCTCTCTTAGCTGCGGATCTCTAGCCCATCGGTAAGATCAACTAATAAAATATTTGAACAAATCACTAGCCTCTTGTGGTTGATGTTTTATATCATTGTCTTTGCATTTTTTATCCTCCATTCCCATGCAACCAAATATCCAACTGATTCAGTTATCGTGACGTTCATTCCCAGCATCATTGCTATGTCTATTATTCAAAGCGTTCATCTGTGTTTGGCTCGCCACTTGTCCAGAATGCACATTACATATTTGTTCTCGGAATCGAATAATCGTGTGCACTCATTCATCATGTAGATGTGAATTGATTTTCAAGTCTATCGAAGTTAAAATAAGTTAATTTGTCATATTGTGATTGATGAAATAAGGCTGATGAAAAAAAATTGAAGAAATTCTCATAAATACATACATTCATATTGTTTTCTGAGCATTGTTGCAAGTTTTCCACTTTGAGTTTAATGATTTCCATTTCGAGTTGTTTAGTTTCTATTTCACGTTAAAAATTATCCATTTCAAGTTAAATAATTCAATAATTGAATCAAATTGTTATACTCATGGCATTATCCATATTCTTAACATTTGATTCTTTATCAGTTTATAAAAAACTTAACTTAAAATGGAAAAAAATATTTACATGAATTAGAAATTATTTAACTTAAAATGGAATAATACGTGTATATGAAAAATATATCATATGTCCGGACTGTTCATTGTTGAAATTTTCGTGGTTTTTTTCATCAAATATAGGCTGTAAAACATTTTAATATATTGTTGTTCAGGTTCAAGCAGAGTAAAGGGAGAAGTAGGATTAAATTTAGGAGAGGAGAGTCCACCGGAATTGGGTCCAGGACAAATTGCACCTCGTGGTAGAATGCCAATTGGTAGAGCTCAAATTAGACTTGCTCTTCAAATGACAAAGGGACAACTAGAATTAGAAGTATGTATTTATATTTTTTCATATTTGATAGGAAACTAATTTCTACTGAATAATTTCATATTTTATCACAATTCGAGGTGTTAAATGCTAAAAATATAGTAGCCGATGACTATGAAACTCAACCTGATACATATGTGAAATGCTATCTTCGAGATGGAGAAAGGTGGCTTCTTAAGAAAAAGACAAAAGTTATTCGTCACAGTGAAGAACCTCAATATAACCAAACTCTCAAATATCAAGTAAGTATGACAAGCACATTATTTATTTTCGTACATACCTATCTACCTACCTATATTGCAAATAATTCCTATAATTATTTTGAAATATTATTTTTTTGTTTCAAAGGCCTCTGAAGTTCTTGGAAGATCTTTAATCGTGATGGTATGGCAGAGAGCTGGAGCATTAGAACATAATGTAGCTTTGGGAGGTTGTGAAATATCATTGGAAAGACTACCTGTGAAACCATCTACCCCGGCATGGTACCCTTTGTTTCCTGTTCAGCAACGTGCTACTGATTCAAGCGATTCTCCTTGACATGTTCGAGATATATATGAAAAGATCAAAGCTCACATTCATTTTAGAATTTCTAAATATTTAAAAAAACTAGATTAGGGTGACTGGAAAATTTGGGACAAATGTCCCGAATTTTTTGGGTATAATTTCCAACAACGTGTCCTGGATTGCACTATAAAAATAATGGTCAGCCTAAGCTAGGTAAATAATGTATAATAAATACAATAAATGTATTTCCACTTGTACTGTCTGAGAGTGAAGATTCATCTATGAATTTATCGTGTATAAAATGAACCACATACTATTTTTGTGCCAATTTCTTTAAATTAGTTTGCTGTAAACATGCCTTTTAATAAACATCATATTTATACAAAATAAATATAGGTATAATGTATATGTATATAAAAAAAGTAATTATTACATGGATATTAAACATAGAAATTTATAAATGTCTTAAATCTAAATATCAATTTCAGGAAAAAATATTTATGTAATTAAAATACATACATATGTTGTGAAATTTGGATTTCTTCTGTGAAATAAATAATATATTTTCAGCACTCGTTAATGTTTAAATATAATTTTTTTATTGGACAAAATAAATATTTATTAGAAACTTGTTAACTGAGAAAAGCCATGCGATACCTACCAATGTATATTTTTCATTGATATGAAATGAACTTTTTTCGATTCTCAAGTAGATTGATCATTTAATTTTTAATAGAATTTCAAATGTATTTTAATATTTATTTTCAGGAATATGAAAAAAAATAACATATCTATAGTCAAATTTTCATAAATATGCCATAAGGGTACATTCATTTCATTGAAGATATTCGAAATAATATGATTAATAAATAACTATTAAGTACCTATCTACCTAGGTTATACAAAACATGATTTTATCTTAATGAATGAAAAATTAAGAATCTCCAGTGGGTATTTTCTACACACAATAAAATATCAAATCAAATACATATGCTTACCTATGTATTATGTAAGAAAAATTATAAAATATTAATGTTTTAAAATGTTTAACATGAAATTATATATTTTTGTTAAGGTGCATATAGAAATGTTCATAAAATTCCAAAAATGACTATTTTACTGACTTTTTACTATTACAATTATCATTAATATAATATAAATAATATTTTAAATTTTATGAAAGATCAAAATTATTTATATCACCACTGAGGTATTGTTTCAAAAATTTTATAGTTTAAGTACATGTTCGATATGTTGATATTTGTAAAAATATTTTGTAAATTTTCAACTTGCGCAAACAAATCTATTTAATATAGGTACATAGAAATGTTTTACAGAAAACAAATTATATCTTAAAAAAATATTCAAATATTACATTCTCTTCTTCCAAAAGTATTTTTAAACTTAAATTGACAAATGTTCTATGAAAGGCCTAAATTTTTGTAACTGCGACAATCCTATATTATATATTAAATGTATATCTCTCTGTATACATATTTACATAAAAATCTTTCCTCTTAAATATAAACATTAATATGAAAAATAAATGTTATAATATATGTTATTCAAATTAGGAGTGAAAATAAAAAAATGATGATATTCTGTGTTTGCTATTTATTTTAGTGAATAATTAATTGAATACCATTTTTAAAAATGAGAGCATTTAAGATTACCCACTTATATAGGTAGATTAATGCTTTTTAGGTTTAGGAAGTTGTTTTAAAACAAACTTTCTAAGGTACATACATAAGTATCTACATAATGAGATAAACTATTTTATTTAGGTAAGTAATTTGAAAATCAGTTGAGATATTTAGCTAAATTTTACTGTTCAGGTAAATATAGGTTCTACCTATTGTTTATAAATTATTATTGATAGATAGGTACCTACCTATGTATCCAAATCCGACATCGGTTAAATATTTATAACACTGAGAAGATACTTATAAAGGTAAAGAGATCTTACAATCATATAGGTAATTATAATAATAAAAATAATAATAGTTTATTATTGTTATTGTATTATCAAAATATATTTATTTATAAAATAGGTACCTAAATATCAAAATTTTGAATTTTTCAATAAATTACTCATCGAAAAACTGAAATAAACGTTTTTTTACATAAATTCTATTTTTTTAATGTTTAAGGAAGGGTGGGTAAACTTGATACTCCTTTTGTTTATCGCCTCTAACTTCCATATGGAAAATGGTATTATAAAAAAAGTGTCGATAAACACGAAATTTTGTAATAAGATTTACTTCAATTCTATTTTTTTCTAAATTTTTATTTTCTAAAAGGGGGTAAGAGAATGAAACAAAAAGAGGGTCAAGTTTTCTAGAAACATCAAACCTCCTCATATTCCCCTATTATTCACATTTGATTATGAGAAGTAAATCGAAATTCAACTCTTTACGACCCAGCGAAAAAAAAAACAAGTAAACATGGCGGATAAATGACAGATGTCAGATATGGATGTGTTGACGTCTGCAGCTGTTTTTAATTTATAAGTAGAAGAATGGCTGAAAACAATTTTCAGCACACTTTATTATCAAATCTAAAAAAGTACAACACTCCCAAATCTTATTTATATATTTCGCTGTTGTTTTTTGCTTCTGTCATCACTTTCAGGTTAGTGCTCTAAGTATTTATTTATTGATGGTTTTGCGCAATTTCACGCAATTATGCTGAGTTTTCTGGAACAAAATGAAATTCAAATAATTAACAAATGTTTTAAAAGCAATTATGCTTATTTTTATACATTCATAATCTTATTATATGTGTATTTTACAGCTTAGCAGGAGCTGTATGTTTTTTCACCAGTTACACTCTTGGAGCACTGTTGGTTTTTCTTATTTTTAAATTTAAGAGTAGTTTGATGCAGTTTGCTTTTAAATTTTTCTTCAAATGCGAAGATGTAAATTTTTTCGAAGAAGATATTCAAGTTTTTAGTGTGAGTTCATGAACTTTCTTTTTATCGGGGCTGGTCTTTCAATCATTAGTATAACTATATAACTATAGCAAAACATTATTCAATTATTAAAAAAATTACTGCTAGATTACTTCCTACCCACAATACTACAATCAGAATATAATTAATTCTGATTTTGATATTGACAGTAATATTCAAAACATTTTTTCAGAAGCCATGCAATATATGCGAAAGTGACAAATGTTCGAGACATTTAGCTAATAATCAAGAGCCTTGGTGTAATCTACACGTTCATAAGCAATTAGATCAGGCGGTTGAAAATGTTAGTTGATTTCGTCATTCAATAATTTTGCAATATTCAGTATTGCATATTTGTGTAGTTTTTTAATGTTCTTACAATAAGTGTGCAATGTTTTTAGTGATATGAGCAATATTACAACCGCACATTTACTGTTTCAGTTCTACAATATTATTCTAAAAAAATTTGTTATTCCTTGGTATTGTAAACTCACAAAAGAAGATACTTTGCTTGTTGAGATACGCTTCCTTTTGCGATATGCGTCTAGTTCATTACTTAACAGATTTTTTAAGGTGCATTATCAAAGATATGTTTTGTTTTCTTATGAAAGACTATTTGTTCATTTGTACTCATCTCTTCAATTCTTCAGATAAATGTCGGGCAGTTTATTGTCAATAAATTAGTACCTTGCGCTTTGCGTCATTTTGCCGTTTGCAATGAAGCAAAGAGATTATTGGAAACTGAAGATTTTCCTGATTTTGAAAGTGCTGCTCTTCGTGGACCTTTAAAATACGATTTGCATCCAGCACTAGTGAGTAGGAAAAAAGAACTTCATTATTTGAAATGTATATCTGAAAATATAATGCCATTATTACTTCCAAAAAAACATATGAACAGCAAGTTAGTACTTTTCTACTTAAGTAATCAATAATGTATTTATTGTATTTTACATATGAATTAAATATTTCAGATTATTTAAGATTTTAATTCAAGATATTTTTTCTGGATGGGTTTTGTTATCACTTACTGACGTTTTAGCAGATCCAAACATAGTCAACACTTTAGTTATTTTAGCCACTGGAGACAAAAAGCTATCGAAATTGCCGGAATTTCCTAATCATCAGGTTATTTTTTTATAATCGCTAAATGACGTATGTGTTGATATAATTTCAAATTTCTTATTATATTTCAGGTGGAATTTTTAAAGCAATTTGTCGAAAATAGCCAATACAAGCAAATGAGGCTACTGAACTTAAATATCTCTGAAATGTTGAAAAATCCAGAATATTTATATGCTTTCATGCAATTTATGAAATCTGAAGGAAAAATTCATTTATTACAATGTTGTTTAGATATAGGTGATTTATTTTCTTAATTTTTGCCAGTTCAAGCTACAATACGTATTTATTTATAAATGACATTTACAGATGAATTTAATAAGAAAATGCTTCAGCCTGAACTAAACCAAAACGAGAAAGAAGCCTTATTTAAATACGCTAGAGAATTATTCGATAATTATTTTTCTAGCAAAAGTTCAACATATATATCTTTTGAAAAAGAATATGTTGAACAATTCAAGAATATATTGAGTGGTGGTCCAATAAATATAGCCAAATTACAAACTAGCAAAGTCATATATGAAGCTTACGATCATGTATTTTCATTATTAGATCATGAATGGGCACCAAAATTTTTTGATAGTGAAGAAGTATGATTTCAACATTATTTTAACAATGTTTAAATTCTATGTTTTCATTTCTTCATTTTCTTTTACAGTTTTATAATTTAGTTATACCTAATACAATTGTCGATTCAAGAAAAACCCCATTTAATAGGTATACATTGTTATCAAACGATCATGTTTCGATTACATATCAACTTATTTCATAATTTGTTTTCATTTCATTATTATTCTTTTTTTTAGTTCTGTTCAAAAACCGGATAGTAAAAAACAAGAATCACTAATTGTCAAACCATTATCAAAATTAAAAGATGCTTTTAAATCACAACCAATTGACGGTCAATTTGTTGATTATTCTAATGAAGCTGATATTCCCGATAATGTTGATATTGAAACACAATATTCAGATATTCTCGCAAATTATGCCAATCTTAAAAATAAAGATATGAGTACTTGGAAAGTTTCGATTGATGAAGTGATAGAGAAAAAGGTAAATTTTGATTATTCATCATTGTACATGAATATATTTGATTTTCATCTAATTTAATTTAATAATTTAGGCTGTGAATAAAACTGGATCGTTGGAATGGTTTATTATTACAATTAATAAAATTGATCCACATGGAATGGGTGATGATAGTCAATGGTTTGTTGAGCGGACTGATCATGATATTTATGTTCTCAAAGAAAAACTTATTGAATTTCATGGTGAAGCTACTTTAGGCGAGTTTAATATTCCTGCAAAAAGGTATGCATTTTTTCATACTTTTAGAGAACAGTCATATAATTATTTGCATGCATAGTGATATTATATTTTATTTAAATTTTTCTTCCAGAATGAAAACATCGGTCAACGTTCGAAAAAATAGATATGAAACATTTTTGCAAAATATACTCCTCATACCACTTCTCCGATGCAGTCACTTATTGCACATGTTTTTAACTGCTGATGCTGATTTCACTATTTTAGCTGAACAGGCCAAATCAGATTCATCAAATTTTCTCGATTTAAGTAGTTTATATCAAACCGTTACTCATAAACTAAGAAAGGAAAGAGGCCAACATTTAGATGCATTTTTACAAGCATTTTTAATATCGACTGATGTAGAATATTATCATTCATTGTGAGCAATTTACTTGACTGTACAACTCATTATTTTTCCGTAAAATATATATTTTTTTACTGTCTAATAGAAATGAAGAAAAGAAAGTTAAAGATCCAGAATTGGATGAAGAAGCTACTGATGTTTTGAATGATTTAAATTTATCTTCAGAATCAAACACATTTTATAAACGGTTGACACAAAGCGTTTTTAAGAATAATTTCAACATTGAAAACCCTACAAATACTACATTATTTATAAAAGCCAGTGATAATTGGTCATTTACTCGGTGCGCGCTTTTTTTGCGTAAGTTTTCTCCAAAATTCTAATCGCATATTTGATATAATTTCATATTAATTACTGATTATTTATCAATTTTAGTATCTGAAGTGTTCAAAGTCCACTCTTTTATTAGAAATATTATATGTGCCATTTTTCAATATAGCGAAAATCATATAAACAAGTATTTTGAAAAATTTCTGAATTCAGTTCTTTACAAAATCCTATCACCGCCTAGATTAGGTTATTTGATAAAATTAGGCCAAGGTAAATGATTTCAATTAGCAAATTAAGTAAGATAACATACTGTTTAATAAAGTGCTTTCACTTAACTTAAATATATATTTACAGATTTGATATTTGATGATATACTTCCATCAACTTTGAAATTAGATCCAAATACCAAGAAAGATATAGCTAAATTACAACTTCAAACGTGTTTTCCTTTTTTTCTTACTGTGTTGATGGGTCCAAATTTCTTAGTAGGTGTGGAATCATTGTTTGACTTTCTACAGCACCCTAGTCTTAATAAACAGGTAAAAATTTGTTATAGAAATATATCTTTCTTATTATATTTATTTTATTTTCCAAATTTTTATTTCAGCTTGTCTATAACCTATTCGATGTTGTCCTTCTTGAATTGTTTCCTGAAATAGAAAATATGAGTGATTTATAAATAAATAGGTTTAAAATTGCAATATCAATGGAAATTTAATAATTATTATAATGATCGTGTTAGAAAATTTACAGTATTTGTGCATGAAACATATACACTTAAAGATGTTTTAATTCTATGAATTAAATCAATTCTGCATTTTGTTGTTAGTGTAATAATTAATCTAAAAAGTTCAAATTGTTTTTAAATATCTTTGAATTCTTCTAATATAAAAAGCATTTTCCCTAATGAGACATATTGTACCTGTAAACTTTCTATCTCTCTGTGATAATAAATACATGATAGTGATGAATAAATTTCATATCTCAATCGATAATAACATTTTTTTTCTTCAAAAATACTAAGCTTCTTGGTTTTTTTCCGCTGATGGTAAAATAAAATTTTATTTTTGAAAAAAAAAAGAATAATCGTGAAAACTGTGCTTTAATTTTTCTTGAATATTTATATTTATGTACATGTAAGGAATCCCAATTAGTTTGCACTTTTAAAATATTCATCAGCAGTGACAATGTCAGTAAAAGTAAGCTATGTATGAAATATCTTTGTAAAAATTTATTTTTTATTGATTTTTTGAGTGCCAAATCCGTCCTTGCTTGTACTTTACATATTTATTTTATGTATTTTTTAATTAATATCATAAGTATATGTGAAAACATATACTATTATGAATAATAAATATTATTTTTTGTAGTAAATATTTATTTTATTTTATTTTAAGTTAATTATATAAATTTCATGCATTTTTTTCTATCTATAAACAGCCACATTTGTTCACTAGTAAATTTCTGCCACTATATAGTCAAAAATTGGATTGATTTAGAATTATTTCATTTATAAAAATATTTTTAATTGGGTCAAAACTTATATTGGTATGTCTAGTTGAATCGGAATAATTCATCACATATGTACCAATATTCAATCGTTTCAAAGATACACTACATAATAATACATACGTAAACGTTGTGCAAACTACAGATCGATTAAGTTTTAATTCTCAAAGCGAATGAGTGAAAATTGTTTTCATTTCTTTATAAAATTGATATAGAGAATAATTGTAAAGAAAAATTGATCTTATATCAAATTATGTTTGAGACAAAAATCGTACACATTAAAGAAAAAAATAGATAATGCATCAATTTAAAATATAAACCAAACTTGCATTATTTAGATAATGCACTTATTTTAATTTTCTTCACACATAATTAAAACCGAAATTATTTAATAAAATACGATAAATTAAACATTAATTGAATTATTAAATAAACATTGAGTTTCATTAATACAAATATATGATTTATTAACGAAAAATGCAGACAAAAGTGTAGCACACGCTTAACAAACATAGAAATCGCCCGCAACGTTCAGCGGGGAGGCGACGCGAGGGGCTCAGTCCGCGTTCGGTCATGGACGCGAGAGGACGTCCGGGCGTTTGCGCGTCCATGTTAAAACGCTAACGGGGGGCGCGCCGAAGATGCGCGACAAGCGGGGCGAAGTCTCCGCGGACGATGGCGACCGCGACGGCTACAACACGTGGCCGGAGAGGCGCGGCTGCCTCGACATGAGCTCGAGCAGCGGCACGATGCCTCTGAACAGAGCGTTGGACTGCATCTCGCTCGCCTACAATCCGATCACCAAACAGTTGCACTTCGTGACCCCGCGAAACCAGACCCAACCCCAGCCCAAACCCGAGGAGGCTACGCCCCCCGAGGAGACGAAGAAGGGGAGCGTCAGCGACGAGGAATGCTGCTCTCCGGACTCGCCCGGTCCAGGTCACAGACGCGCTCCCGAAGGCAGCTCGTTCTCGAGCACCGTCTCCAGTTTGTCCGAAGCGTCTTCCGATTCGAAAGAAGCTCCAGCTCAGTCGGATCAGAGCGTCCAGTCGAAGCCTAAAAAGAAAGGACTGTCCAGTTTCTTCGCCAGGTACGTTCAGTATGTGTTCGATTTTCGCGCCAAACGTCAAAATGGGTAAACAAACCCAGTGTATGTAGTTGTTTAGTGTGAATCGATAGTTTGACAGCTGTCAAAATCGATCTAGCGTTCGACGCGTGTCAAATTTGACAGATCGAGAGTTTTGACAGGTGGCGAATTTTGACAGGTGCGGATTTAGGCGTCAACAAGTGTGCGTTTTTCGAATTTCGAATCTCGGTCTATGTTGACCTTTTGTACTTGTTGAATATTTGAAAGTTTTTGGTATTCGATGCCGTTTTGTGCTATAAATTTTCCATATGAAACGTTTAGGCGCTTTCAATTCGTGATCATTGAATTCGTTGCATAAAAAAATGCCTTTCTATATCAATAAACTTGTTAGTTGAAATATAAATAATTTTTGAATAAATTATGAAATTGAAAGAATTATTTCAATGTTATACTAAACAAAATCAAATAAAAAAGGTTAACACATTACTCTAAATAAAAGAAACTTGACTTGCATCACTGTCATATTAGAGAACGAATTTCATCCGATGCAAAATATTTTGATGAAATACATACTGAAAAGGATCGAAAACATTCTATGTTCACAGACCGTAACGATGAATATAAATTGAGCACTAACGTTACAGTAATTTGTATCGCATATACGTGCACATTGGAACATTTATGCACATTACTAATTTTTTTTTTAAACCGCACGTATTCATAGTTTTTCTGCGTATTTTCAAATCATTAATATTGAATATACGTAAATCACGCCTCGCACTTTTTTCACAATCTATATGTGTCAGAATTGTAGATAAATAAGCCTTTATCGTTAGTGGTTAACCGTTTTGTACGGATGAATCACGAATATCTACGAAGTTGGTTATTGGAAACCGAAAAAAACGAGGCGATTTCCTTTTTTCGAACGATTAGAAAGGCTGGAGACACACTGCGGCGACAGATCGCGTGAAATTCGCTTTTAAGTCAATGTAAACAAATCGTAAGAAAGTTGATAATTTCACGTGACTCGTCATTGCAGTGTTTTTCCAGCTCGATTATGTTCTAAATATAATACCATTTTTATTTATCTGTCATTCTAAATGTACATTTCAGTGTATTTACATTAAAAATGTAGTGCAAGGGATTACGCTTATATCTTCTAACTAGAAAGTATTGCCTTTCTAGCTCTTTAATTAGGCAATTAAATAAAATTTTCAGTTCTACGAAATATTGTTCCCCCTAATACTACACGTCCGTTTAAAACTCAGTAAATTGTTCGAATAATAATTGTGCAGCGACATAAAGCGTTTGTGCATGCCAAGTCGAATTCAACATTCTAGATTTGAGTTCAAGCGAGAGTCATGTCGTTTTTCTCAATTGATTAATCGATATAGAGAATCGATCGTATCTTTCGAATGTTTAATTTGAAAAATAGTATTGATTTAATGCAATATATCGAAAATGATCAATGTTTTTGTTAGAACGCATCACACAGTAGTAGCGGCGTGAATTCCTTGTTTCATACTATGAAAACAAGTTCAAGAAGAAGAAAAAATGTAGACGAGGTTACCTCATTCCTCTGTTCGCTGTTTCTGAGCGTGAGAAATTGCTTCGAAGCGGAATGATCCATTGTTGATTTCTATTTTGTGTTTTTCAATTTTTTTCGGATCACATCCTCAGAAAACGCATCAGATATTCCATAAATTTGACTTTGAATTTTCTGCGAATTTACGAAAAGTCGATGTACGAAAATGGCGTTTTTTTATCGATCGATTAGTCAATATGTCGAATCGGCTTATGTTAGTATGTATTGCGTTTTATTTATCTCACGAAGTCGGTAAGTCCTAGAAGTTTAATGCGATCATGCTTCATGGAAATAGCAGCTTGTTCTATCTACGTGATTGTTTTTTTATATAAAATGAAAATAAACATGACATTGTTCTTATTGAGAGAAACCAGTTTGTTTTTTCCATGTGATTTCAGTTTAAATGCTATGATATTATAATTTATTCGATCGAATATTCAAAGTTCAACGTTGATCGATAAAATTTCATAATAGTGTTGCAATTAGTATATTATAGAATTTAAAGAAACGCATATTCATTGGTGTGAAATTCAGAGGTCAAATGTATGAAATTTTGGCTCAGCTGAACGCTCATTGTATAAACAGACCTTTCAATTTGTACATCGAAACGAATTCAATAACAACTTTTATCACAGCAAATACTATCACATATGACTGAAAAAGCCAAGTGATACATTGTTTTATTTACAGGAATCGCTTCATATATTTGGTAGCAAAAGGATATAAACAAACTTGGAACGTGCACCGAGATATATCATAAAATCACTCAACCTCCTAATACGTTTTCAGTGCGCTTTTCTCGAAATCACTTGCGCCCATTGGCCTTTTAAGTCGTCATACGACATACTAGAAAATTCACTTTAGATCATTTGATTTCATTCGTCGGACACGCCAATCACATTCATTTTTTTTATAACAACTTTCTCCATAGCGTATTCGATTAATCCACGCATTATTTCACACTACACTCCGTTCAAAAAGTCACTGAACTATAGGAACAGAGACGCACTCTTATGATTGACCGATGCCAATCATTCTCAGATCGTAATTGGTTCAATATTTCGTAATTAAACACAGCACGATGAATCCGTTCGTCTTGAAATTAGATTATTCATAGTGAAACAGTTCGTCGACATAACAGTGTTTAAGAAATTATCGAAAAACTCTAGTAAAGCAACAAATTAAATCGCTCAGTTGTGTGTAATATTTTTATATAAGTTTTGAATGATTTTGAGTTTCGAACTATCATATACCAGTATTTCCAGTATTTCTCTAATAATAATTGATTTGACTTTTTTTTTCAATATTTAGTTGTGTGCACTTGAACTTTTCGGATACAAAAGTCTTCGTATATAATTTCTATAAGTGATATGTGTTCTTGATCGTTTCTTTTGAATACCTATTCTATTCAATTGAAATGAAAAAATATGTTAATTTGATGCTTTAATCCTTTCCACTTGTATGTTGAGCCAGAATCAACATTTCAAATGTTTTAAAAATTTTCAAGCGAAACGGGTTCAAAATTATATTTTAAGTAAAATTATATAGATTTAATCTCTGAAATTAAATAAAACAAGTTGTAGAAGTAATAGCCACAATTGCATATTTTTATTTAATTCGATAATATTATTTAGCTATAGTTTTAATATGATTTAGATATACTTAAATTGTAGATTTACTAATTTGAATAGCCTTATATAATAACGAACAGCGTGTATTTAATCGAAAAGCAACATCGATACAAAACCTAGTCGATCCAAATCGGGAAAAACCTAGATAAATTCAACGAGGTGAGTTTTGACTTTTGCGCCATTTCCTTTCAAAATGGCGACGTTTCCTTTTCGAAACTGGGTCCGTTCGCGGTTCACTTTCACCTTTGACACATAACGTGTTAAATACAAATGGCCGCACTTCCGAAAAGGAAATCTAGTCCGGCTCTGCTAAATGGGTTAGGTTATCGTTTTTGGCGATTTGCGATCTATAGATCTTTGCGGAAGAGCGATTTTCCGATCTATAAATCGTTGCGGAAAGGCGATTTTCCGACTCGTTTATGTGCGCGCGTTTTTTTTTTTTTGTGAAGTCACGTTGTGGTTTTGAATCGATATGAGTTTTGTGCTTAAATGTTCTCGTTTTGTAGCACTTATGTTGATTGGGAATATGTGATTGGTTGGGAAATGTATTGATTGTTTTTGTTTTGTAAAAATTTGAATTTGATGAAATATTAATATCTCGACAAAAGTGGGGTGTAGAAAAAAAATTTTAGTAAAAACAAATGAGTACAATTTCGTAGCATTTTTCATAATTTTTATGTTTAATCATTACACACATAGATATTATTTTATTAGTTTATGGTTCAATGACATTCTTTAACAAATTGAGTCTTTGCATGTTTCAATCTATCGCATGCGATGAAAGCGAAGATAATCTAAGATGTACGTATATTATTATTGAAAAAATATATAGTCAAAGCCAATATTAGAAATCTGTTCGTATTATTTACAACCAATCCAATTAACTCGGGCGAAAATTGATTTAATTATCTTTGAGCCTTTTCAGAATCCTTACAAAATCCGTTCTATTCAAAGAGACTCGACGCGATCTTCAAAAGAACTTTCTCGACAACGAACGATACAGATTTATAAAATGCGACACAATGTCGACATTTTCCAACGATTTTCAAAAGAAAGACTTGGAAAAAAAAACGAATCACAGTCGAATTCCCCATCGGAAATGAACCTGTCGTGGCTTCGTATCTCTTCATTCTTGTTGTCCAACGTTTCTCTAACTGTGTTTTCACCTTTTTCTTTACAATCTGTGATGCTTTTTTGCTAAACCATCTTCTGAGACGTTCTAAGAGAAAATTGTGATAGAAGCCGTTCAGTGCATCTAGTGATTAACTCCGCTTTTTAGATTTGCATCTCAAAGCACTTGGTATACTCACAACTTTTCATATGTGAAATATCATTACTGAATAATGAAGATTAAATGCCAATTTGTTTGGGCATCGAATGATAAATAATTCATTTTATAGGCCATTTAATTAATTCATTACTCTAATGTGAACTGACCACGTAGCTTGTAAAGGAAATTTGTACGTTTATAATATTGGATAAATTAAATAATGAAGAATATTTAAAAAAACTCATCGTTTTTCTTGCTTTTTTGTTTAATAGAATCACTTTGTGCACTGAACGACTCAATCAGCGTCAATTTCAATGATATTTTCCTGTATAATTTCACAATAATTCCAATCAAATATTTAATCTGTTATTATTGAAACACCTTGCTCTTTGAACCTGCCCAATTGCAAACCTTATCACCCAAGATGACATACGATTTTTTTCCAACTCAAGGCTTACATATAATCTTTTAAAATTCTTCAATGACATACGAATTGATACCACTCATTTATTGTCGAGACATAATAATACAAAGCTTATCACGAACGATTCGTGACAGACGCTCACCTTAACGTCTGTTTTTAGCATAATTTTTGCAAAAAAGACCTCATTGTTAAGACACGAATATGTCACACATAAACGCCTCTCATCTGCGACTTATCTTTTGGGGTTATCTTAAACAATGCGGCCTTTTGACATTGTTTTTTTCTGTAAATTCTTCGTGTAATCTGCAGCCTGTCACCGACGTCTTCGCGATTGTATGGAAAAAAATGTAATTTTATTCCAATTGACGCATTACTCGCTAATTTTATACTTACATACGTATGTTGTTATGTGAGTGTTTGGTACGATTCGAGTGTGTTTTTTCCATTTTACACAAATGCATATTTACATTTTGATGTGTATTTTATATGTGCTGTTTGATGTTCGATAGTTTTGCAATGCGATGTTGAGTAATGTGTTGATTGTTGTACTTTATTCATTGGGCGATTTGTTGCGTTATCTTTTTGAGTCTAATGTACGAAAATGTTTACAAAGCCAATTATTATAATCCAATGAAGCCTCTTAAAATTGTTTTGCTTAGTATACAATAATTCAATTGAAAATAAGGTACTTGTGGGTGAAGCATCAATAAGACACTCATCCTAACATAACATAATTTTTTGTAATACGTATGTAATAGATGTATGTATGAACTTTCTATGTATGTAATATGTAACATATTTTAACTAAACAAACGCTTTTTCAAGAAATTTCTTTAGATTCAATAAAAATCATATGCATTTTAAAGGCGATCGCTTCAGATCCCTGCCATATAAATCCGTCAAAGTATCGCACCGATGTTTTATATGATAAGTAACCGAAAATATTTAAAAATCTAAGAAAAAAACAAATTAACAATCTCTGTTCTCGTAGGGGAAATGCTTTCATGGCAGGTGAAAGCAAAACACATAGAAGTAACTAGTGCACGAGCACTAACCGTTCTTCGCTTTTGATCCGACAATATCATTTCATATTTCAAACGCATTATCACATTCGCGTGATCGATCGAGATTTACTTTCACGTAAAAACGTAAAAATCGCCCGTTCACTCTTCTTTTTCTTTCCCATATACGTACAGTCGGTCCTCCGACTGCGAACCGCCGAAAATCTGCGAAATAAATCCATGTATTCACTGCAATACGTCAGACGCTCTGACGGTTCGTAGTTCGAGGATTGTCTGTATATGACGACTGAAAAGGCCAAGGAGTACAAGTGACAATTTCGAGCAAATCGTGTTCAAAGTTGAGCATGTACCTACATGTATTAGGAGGTCGAGTGATTTGATGATATATCCCAGTTTATATTCTTTTCAATTTCAATTTCAAACTCAATTTCGGCAAAAAGTCACTAGTACCCCTTGGCCTTTTCAGTCGTCATATAATACATATTTCGCAGCCGAATTTCGATCGTCGATTTCGTATGTGCATTGAAAATTTTTGCATCGAATCATCAACGAAGCGATGCAACACGCCCACGAATAATGATTTCTCAAACATTCTACGATTTTATGATTTCTCGTACATTCTACAATTTCAATGATTGAGTACACATTAGAATTTTCAATTGAGTACATATTGGAATTTTCGATTGAGTACATACATACGAATTTTGTACGTAAGCAAATTGCGACCTTCGGTTCAGCCAAATCGTCGTAATGAACAGCTGTTCCGTCGAAAACTATGCAATCTAACGTTTTTTCATACATATTATAATGGTTCTTTGTGCTTTTCCGCAGATTATGGATTTTTCTGATCGCGTGAGTGCTGAACAGTTATCGTCGAACTGTTGTATTGAAAGTTTTTCGACAGTGAAAGTTTTCAGCGACGGTCTTAACGATCAGTATTTCTGAAAATTCTATGTATTCGAAGGAAATGTTTCTATTTTGATTCTAACGAATACAATTTTGCAAAAAAATCCCGATTTCTATGCATCGTTTTGCAAATTTTATCGCGCGTTTCATTCAATTTCATCTCGTATTGTTTAAGCCGATATTTTTCTCTAGTTGCGTTTTCATATTGTGTTATTTTATCGAGTTTTGCGAAATCGTTTTGAACTTTTGCGTTTTCGTGCGAACGTTTTAACGATATTGCATCTCTGTAATGTGTGTTATAATGTCATTTAGTTAATCTTTCACGATTCATTCGAATTTTGATGTTTCGCTTTCGTCTTTTGTCTTTCGTTTCCATTGCCAAATTCAATATTTAATTTGTGAAATATTCTCGAATCCCGCTCCAAGGTTTTGTCATACGATATAAATACGCGTTTGTGTTTACTTCCAAGCGGATTGTTTGGATAAGAATCAAATTAAGATAATAATATTTTCGAAAACAAATTTTCTTAGAAAACGGACGAATCGAATTTTACGTCGATCGATCGATACTAAACATTTGTTTAAACATTCTCACACACTTTCCAATGCGATTTCGTATACGAAACACCTGTAACAGTACATAAGTCTATTAAAAATAAACATTAATTGTTATTGTACGATAAGATAATATAATACACGAAGAGGACCCATCAATTGAATTTACTATTTAACGACATTCGTCCGGATTGATTAATACTCGAGTCGTTTCTGAACTCTTGATAAAGAAATAACTGGAAATTCCTACTGCGTTATCTAGAATATTTTAAGAATTCGAGATACGAGTTCGATAATCACATAAAAATTTATCGATAATAAAAGAAAGCTATAGCACTTCTGAAATTCAATCACGTTTATAAAGGTAGACTCGTGCGCACGTACGTAATACAATAATAGCATTAGGCTGAAAGAAAAAATACATACAATATGTATTATGTATACGAAGAAAATAAAAGATTTAACACAGGCTTTACGACATTCCAGTCGTTAAACTGTCGCTATTTTTTACGCAAAGGAAACCCACGGAAGGTCTTCGGAAAATTCACCTGAATAGGTTTTCCTTCGACACATTAAAATTCATCACGTCTTTTGTGAGTCTTTAAATATTTTATCGGTAGATAAGTCTTAGCCATTTTAAATAATGATCGGTTTAACAATGAATTATCTCATGCAGTATCGATGATTGACTCGAAAGTATCGATCTTATTCTATGAAATCTGATATAGAATCGAATTATGTTTCTCACGTTTCAAGTCATACGACACTCGAGTATGTAAAATTAGCTAATTAATTACGTTACTAAATCTCAATTGCATATTATGTATCACAAGTTGGCCAATGCGAAAGTTTTCCACGTGCTAGTGTTGCTTCAATCGATAGTATAACGCTTTATTGCATCGTTTTTAAAATAGAAGGATACGTTTTTATTGCGAAACTAATTTATAATCTTAGATTATTTTCTCGAATTTCTAAGCGTTAATTTGGTTAATGGCTTTCGATCGTCTGTTACCATATTTCACCTTTACGCTTTTTATCGAAAATCGATACACGCTCTAATGCGATTTTCACGATTCGAAGGACTCACGTCTGGAAATTTTCGTGGAAATCATAATAATGACTAAATTCGATTATTTCATTCCAAAGATTTTCACTAAGGAATCGCAATTAATTCTCGAGAATATCAATCGATCCAATATTCAATTTTACAACAGGATAACCGCAGTTTAGTGGTAGAATCATTACGCCATATTATCGATATTTCAACAATTTTCCGGCATTGAATTTTTCCAATATTTTCCTTCCCCAAAAGAATATAGTGTTAGTGTTCTGACCACGCATCCTTAACCCCATGACCCAGTTTCGTTTTGAATATTCGAGTCGATTCGAGTTTTTCATACATAATGCAAAAAGCCGCAGCCATCCATATTCCATACGGCACTTTTGAAAGCCGGGAACACACTATTTCGACGAGAAGTACACAATCAATTAGTTTATATAACAAATCCGATCAGATTTGAATCAAATATTTGAAAGAAGCAATCGATTCATCATATTGATTGAAAAAAAACGGTATGTATCATTAACCAAGATCCAATAAGACTTGAAATTATTGTTAGCTTCGCAACGATTGAAGTCCGACGTGGTGTACACAAACGATTCATATTGGACATATGGCAAAAAAATTAAGACAGACCAGGATTTATGGCTATATAGATGAATATGGAACATCGCAATATTTATTACTTGCAGTTTCGACCATCTGCTAATTTTGCATAAAATCATTCACTAAAAGTTTTATTATTAGATTTCAAAAAGAAATACAACAATATCGACATTTGAGTCTAAAAATATTGAGGTTTGAAATTTTACTAGGTTTTTAACAATATCAGCTATAACATTGAAGTGTGATATTTTTTTAAGAAATGTTATGAGATAACTGCTTGGCGATTTATTTGATCGAAAACGCATTAATTTTAAATGAAATTCAGTATTCCATATTTGCCACCCTTTGACTATTTCGTATTTTGAAACACTACTGTTCCATATTCGATACACATTCAAAAATAATTTTTCAGTTATCATAGTTTTTTTCAAATTTGAGTGATTATTTCTTCCTTTTATTATCATTAACACATAACTAAGTATATATGGCTTCAATCTACTTCATAAGAACATTGATTATTTTTCATTTGTGGAAAATACTTAAATACTTAAAGCTTAGATGTCTTCATAATTGGGACTGTATTTTTCTGTCATGTCTGCACTGCACTGTGCAATATAAACACTCACTCTAAACTGCTACGCCACAGACCGACTTAATCACAATTATAACTAACTAATTTACTATTCCTGTGGGAAATTCTTAACAGATTGTCATCATAACATGCCATAATTAAAAAATATATAAATTACACACAATGCATGCGAAACAAAGAGGCTTGGCTCGCGGAAGAGACACACACAAGTCAGACCGCTCCCTTCCGTTATTTAACCGCAACGAATCGATTTTTCGCTCTTCGGATACGTCGATGAAAATCGTCGATCGTGAAAAGTAGGCTTATTGAATCAATAAATTGACCGAAAACCAAAAAACCAAAAAAAATGTAGCATGTTGTTAAAAATAGAGACGTTGTCCGTGACCGTTGTGTGGTAGTCCGTTATGTTCGCGATTGTATGGCGAGTGATTGCATGCGAATATCGCACGCTCGATTCGTCGAAATGCATTCGTTTTTTGTTGGGGATTTTCAGTTTTTTTTAGAGGTATGAAGATGTAATTTTGTTGTGTTGTTGGAATTTTTGTTGAGAATCGATTGAGATTTCTCATTTATGCTGTTTGAAACTCATACAGTCGAGTTTCTTGTGTTTGAATTTAGAGCTGTCGTTTGTAGAATCTCTTTGTTTCTTATAAAAATGTTGTTTACCGATTGCACTTAAGCACTTTTAGTGAATTACCTTGTGTAATTTTGAGATATTTTTATGTTTTCCGAAAAAAGTAGAAACTTAGAAAAAGTCGTATTCCCATTTGCCCCTACGTATTCATTTACATTTCCAGACTAAGAATTGCAATAAAGTATAAATAAACTCTAAATTTAACTAAAATAGACATTGTTTTTTGTAACCACAACTCCTTCCAAACATATATAATACAATTTTCCCTATCTTCAAGAAGTTTCCACAAATTTACATAAACAACCAGACTAATAGTGCTAAACGTGCAGTTTACAAATGACATTTTCTGAATAAACAAACCGTCTATTTATGAATAATTTTATCCTCATCCAATTAATAATTTCGTGAAACTTTACCCTAAAATTCTTACAAGAAACGCAAATTTTTACGACCGTTCGTCACTTTCCGCATCGTTGAACGTGCTCGAACAATAGTTGCGTTACTTGTGCAAGAAAACAATGGTCTTCGACTATAATAAGTGAAATTCTCGACTACTCGTCACGTCCATGAGTTAGAAAATCGCATGCATATTCTGAATTATTACATTCACGACGATTTCGATCCTTCATCTTATCAGAAACTCCTCGAATATGAGGCCACGTCCAGATAAGCGAAGAAGGCTCTTCTGTATGAAGTGTCCTTTGTAAATACACAGGCTTGAGATTCTTCCTTATCTCTGTAATCGTCAAATATTATATGTCAGGGTTGTCAAAGGTGTGGCTAGGAAGTGTGACCTTTTCCATCATCCTGAATATTCCTATTCGTTTCAATTTTGAAACCTGTGATATTTTAGTGCTAATAGCCAAAAAGCATGCGAAGGTCGATTCAATCCGCCAGCTTTACGATTGACTCGTTAAGTGTTAAAATACTATTTATATCTCGCATGTGTGGTGTCCGATGGATTAATTCAATCTACAATTGTATTATGCATAGTTAAAAAGCAATATCAATTTAGTTCTTGAACACCGATCGCTGTGAGACAAACGAGTTTTTTATTATGGAAGTTCACTATTGTCGTGTTTGGGATATATTAGTTATTTTTAGTATAAAATTTTTATATTTATGAGAGCAAATTAAAAAAAATGCTAGAATATAAATTTTATCGTTATTAATTCTATAATGCATCATAGTTTACTTGCTTTTTTTGATAATGGCATAATGGAACGTGTGAAAATAACTGCATTTAATAAGTACAGTAATTCCTCCTATAGTATAATTTTCGATATATGGGTGTATAAGAAAGTAGTTTTAATTGTACAATGGGATGAAATTAAGTTATAATGATTTTTTAGACTTTCATTTAATTTCTATTTCACGATATCTATCCTATGTAATCTTAATAGTATTTTTGAATGTATATTTCAACTTTACAATATAAATGGTTACATCAATGTCATTAAACTCAACCTAACTTTATCTAAATGATAACTCATCAAATGTATCACTGACCTTACTATTCAACACATATCATAATCATAAACAATTTCTGTAGTAATAAGCCATTACTCCACACGCACACCTTGAATCAGCAAATACGATTAGATCACCAACTACCGATCAATGTATCAGCTCAAAAGCAACATCATCGATTCAGCCACAGAAGCAATCGTCTAGAAACACCATATCTATATTTGACGACCGCCAAAACACCGCAGACCTCTCGAACAACTCCATATAAAATAATAAACAACAGAACACCCTCGTCTATACCGTTTTAGAACCAGAGTCTCTCGGATCAATTCAGACGAAGATAATCTCGCTCAATTGGACCGACCTTCCTGTTGTGATGCTGCTTCTATCTGAACTCCGGCTCGAAATGCCTTTCTAAAATAAAAATATTATATATAAGACGCCGGTTTCTATCTCGGAAGTGATGCTTTTACAGATTCTCGATTGTAAATTGTAAAATGCTAGTGTTCTTTTCGCTTTGTATTGATTGTGTTTTACATGGATTGTTGTTGTTTGAAATTCGCACGGTTATTATTTTGCTCTTCTGCGATTTTTATCTGCGAAACAAAATTGATGATAATTATATCAATTGGCGATCGAATAGACCAAGGGGTACAAGTGACATTTTTCATTATTTATTTGGTGGCAAAAGGATATAAACGAATTCGAAACGTGTGCCGAGATATATCTTCAAATCACTCGACCTCATTCTAAACGCTTTGAACGCGCTTTTCTCGAAATCACCGCAGTCACATGCACCCCTTGGCCTTTTTAGTCGTCAAGTACAGTCGGTTTTTATTCATAAAATTTTAACTCGATTTAAAACTGTATTACATTAATAGGTCTTCGTGCTAATCGTTCATAACTGCTCAGATTAAATTGGTTTCAATTTCAACCGGAAACTGTAAACTCTGCCAACAGTAAAACTCGCTTCAATGATGCTGCATCATAAAATGATGATCAGATATATCGTCTTTCACCGTTCGAAGACCAGGTGACATTATCCTTCGCAAAATTACTGCAACACACCTGTTACGATGCACCTTTTACGGTGTCGATTGCCTTATTTTACGAAGTTTCGCTGTTTTCTCAGAATAAGATATGAAGTCATTTTATTTATCATTGAAATTTATCGATTTTTTTAGCGGTCGCTAACCGTTCTACGAATTTGATTAGAATCGCTTTCTTCTTTACGTATCGATTGTTATCGTTCATTATTTATTCAAATATAAGCGATGATTCACTGTATCGATTTTTTTTCATTGTTCGCATTCATATCGACGAAAAAATTTCGTGAAAAATTATACAAATGAACTTATCGCTGAAAATTTTTGAAATTTCAGAACTGCATCCGCTTCAATGCTGATTACACTTGTATGAAAAATATTAATGTGTTTATAATTGTTTGTCGTATGTATTATCTGTACACATAAAATTTATTTATCGTATACACAGCTTTATTAAAAAATTCCATGCAATAAAACTTTTGTTAAAAAATATAATCTAACTTTATAATAGCGCTATTCTGTGTGTATGTGTGATTGTGTGTGTCCATGTAACGCTCCAAAACTGCATTCATATGTTTAACGGGTTGATATATTCAACAAATTTACAATAAACACGATATTTTCAATACTGAACATCATACACAATCGTTCATTGTGTCATTCAATAATAAACAGATCAATATCGAATTTTTACAAACAAAAGACCATCGATCATTTTTATATTCTCCCTATAAAATAACCGATCTAATATTCGTTCGCTCTTCGAACTGTCAATTTAGTAGTTTAGGACATGTCGTAATTCTCGACTTAAACGGCATCTCGATACACAAAGGATGTATGTGCTTGTTTTTAAGAGCATCATCACGAACCTGGCATGCGAGGAATGCGCCTTTAATTATTTATTTGACGCATTAGGACAGAAGCCGTATATGAGAGTTAATTAGTTGGCCGTTGAATCAATCATATTATTCATTCTGTTAATGCCCTCTCGACATACATATCGTTGTTGTTGATAGGTTTGTTTAATATTTAAGTGATTGTTTTTTCGTTTCGATGAAGTTTGAACTTTCGAATCGGTCGAATTGTTTTGAATATTGATCGATTCGCGGAAATTTTAATTCGTTATGTTTTTTTTTTCGTCTAGTCTTTGATTCTGAAAGTTCAGCGAATGCAGACTTTCAAATCTATTTTTTATTTCATATATTGTATCACTGTTTATTTTTGAACATGTGTTACTGAACGTGTCCTTGTTGCGTTGGCAAACGTAACAAACGATTCATTCAAACCGATCAATTAACTCTTTAAAACGCTGAAAAATTTGAACAACAAATCCTTTGACTCTTCTTTCGGAACAGAGAGTGGCATTTTCATATTTTTAAGCACCATCGGCGTTAACTTAACCCATTTCGACTCGATATAAGTCTATCCTATACAATTTTTTACAAAGAAACTGGAATGAATAATATTTGAGAAACTTTTTTTTTCAATTCTGCTCGATGTCCCAAATAGACTTTATAAGATTCGTATGTGAATCTAATACGATCTGAAACAAAGCTAAAAAAGTGTTATTTCCAGATACTTTTACAATAGAGATGTAGTGAAGGATGGAATGCTTAACTCTTGTCTAATTTAAAATTATTATCATTCACTTTTATAGCAAATAAATCGACAATTCCTAGCTAGAGTTAAGCCAGATAAGAAATATTTCTTCCTGTGCTCTTTGTTTCATAGAGATTCGTTGAAATTCGTAATCAAATGACGACTCAATTTCACAAAGGGCAAAAGTGACCTTTTTGATCGAATTTAAGTTAAGTACAGAAAATGGTTCTGTATCATAAATAGAACCATTTTCTGTACCTAACTCAATATCGACAAAAACGATCACTCGTAGCCTTTATAAAATTCAACCATCAAATAAGACATAATGTTAGGGAGAACCCTCATATTTTCTAATTAGAAATTAGAACCATTATCGCTCTAAATGCGAACACTAGAACAATAACAACAATTTCTAGTCATACAAACGACAACCGTTCCCCCTGGCACTACATAACCGGATAAACCCTAAAGGTTTCCTCGATTGTTAAGAGCACACAATGAACTCAGGAGAGCTTGACCTCCGCGTCGCAAGGCTGCTGGTGTATTGATATTGTAATTTTACATTTTACATAAGCCGTAACTGTACCCTGGCTCCGGACTGGTTTTCAAGGCGCTGACCCTCCTCGGTCTCCTCCTGACCCCACCTCCTCGATTCGCTCCTTTGCATTTCGCCACCGGTCGGTAAAAGCGGGCTCTGCTTCTGAATTCGACGGTATTTTTCTCAGAAAGTAGTTTGCGAGTTTTCCAACAGATGGCGTTTCGGTTTGACGTTTTTCGAATGATTTCGCGCGCTTTCTCCGTTTGTATGTGAAGATTGTTATATTTTCTGAGTTATGGTTTAAATTCTATATTGAATTAAATTTCTTTAGTATGTGATTTCTATGTAGTTTTTCTCATTCATAAGACTCCTAGTTGTTTTTATTTATCTTGCAATGCTTGAGTTTGAAGCCGGACATTGTAAGTGCTGTTTATCGAGTGTTTAGTGTTGCATGGTTCAAGTGAGTTTTGTTTTAATATTGATGAATCAAGGGTCAAGTTTCAGCATTCTTGAAATGTTTCATCATAGGAAATTTTATATAAGTGATGTGTGTTTCGAATTTCGTAAATTTCGAATGAAAATAGTTAGATTTTATGGTTTGAATGAAATAACCGGTTTTCGATCTGAATATGATTCGTGTATTTATGAAAAAATAGTTACATTTCGTAATTAGAAATAGTCAAATAATATATATATAATCTTCGTGTAAAATGTACAAATATATTTTACAAAATTATAATTTACAATTGGTAAAAAAATATCACAAATATAATGCTCAATGTTGTTGGAATGTATTCAAGAATTTCTCTCAACGTGCACTTTGATTAAAGTGAAATCAGTGAATCGGAATTGTATGCATGTATTTAATTCCATCATCTGAAAATGACTCCTTTCTCAGAATATTTAGGTCGATTTCGAGCACAGCACACTTCGAAAACCCAAAAGTGGAATATCCACTCGTTCACACCAATTCTCGACATCCACACTAAATATTAACACAAACATTCACTCATTTCGCACTGTCCTTAATTACATTACAAAGCACCGAACTGCTTGATCTTGATCATGTCACACGTGAAGTCGAACAGCTTCTTCTGAATCTCCTCATCCTTGGAGTAAGCAGTGGAAACTCCTTGGCGACAATTGCTCACGTACAGTCCTCCTCGTGTTTCCAGTTTCGGTGAGAAACAAGTGTACAATATCGAGATGGATCCTTGTTTTGGAGTCTTGAAGAATAAAGATTGCATCCAAGGAGCGTATTTTCCTATCAGTGAATCTTTGAATAGGTCCGTGTTGACTACTCCAGGATGTACGGAGTAGCAGCGAACTTTGCTGTTTTCCAATTCCAGTTGTTTGTTTAAATATCTTGAGAACATTATCTGAAAAAATAATGAGGAGTCGTTTAGGAAGTGATCGATGAATACGCTTAAAGCTTGCGACATTGAAAACGTCGTACTAAATGGTTGACCAAGTGTTAAAATGTTTTATTTGCATGCGAGACTATTTTCTGTCATTGAAATCTTACGTCATTTGAAATAACAAAGAATAGGAATCGTTCGAGAATTCTAATAGTAAGATTATATTTATTTTTTCGTGTTTTACGTATATAATCAATTGTAGCCTGACATTTAAGTACGTACTTGTATCTTTTTTTGTAAATCCTTGGTATTTGTCAATGCAAGTTTTTCATTCATACGTTTACATTGAGACTTGAGTTTAAAATCAATCACGGAAAATTATATATTATCCTCAATTTTTCTTTCGTAACTCGAGAAGATTCTCACATAACCAAAGTTCAAAAATTTTATTCGTCACGTAGCATTCATACAACAAATATACAAACTTCGCTTTCACCAGCACACATAATCACACACAAAAGAAAATAAATTTTCAAAATTCGACATACCTGAGCTAGTTTAGATTGAGCATAAGCAGCGGACGTCACATAATCCATCTTCATGTTGATATCGTCGAAAAATATTTCACCAGGGAAGTGAGCACACGAAGACACGTTAACAACCCTAGAGCAATGTTCACTCTTGTCTCCAGCTCTCTTCAAATTAGGCATCAGCAAATGAGTCAGATAAAAATGCCCCAAGTAATTAGTGGCCAATTGCGATTCGTATCCTTCCTCAGTCAACTTAAACTCGCCGAACATAATTCCAGCATTATTAACCAGCAAATTGACGCAAGGATATTTAGAACCTACAGCATCAGCGAACTCTTTAACAGACTTCAATAGAGATACATCCAACTGAAACACATCGACGCAATCCGTAGGCACTTTTTTCTTCTTCAACTCCTGTATCATCTTATGAGCAGCCTCGGGTTTTCTGACTCCCATCACAACAGTCATTCCAGATTCCAGCAACTTCTTGACTATTTCGGCTCCTATTCCTCTAGCTCCTCCCGTGACTACAGCGACTTTTCCAGTTTGAGGCGAAATGGTTTCCAAGCGATTCCTCTTCCTCTGAAGGAAATCGTCGACGACCGCTCCCGCTCCAACGATGGAGAATTGGGTCTCGTACTTGATATCTTTGAGGACATGGAGTATGGTCTTCTTGGAGTTGTACATGGCCAGGCAGATGGCCGTGGCGGCGGCTATGGATGCGAAGGCGACGATCATCATGGAACGGTCAGCTCTCGACGAGGTTGTGAACGGTACTGGCTTGATGGTAGTCCCAAAAGCGAGAAGCACTTTCTAGTCGAGCACTCCTCGGCACTTTCTCCCGGTACAGCGCGCTCTTGAAAAAGGTTGCTCAACTCTCGTACTTGTGAATCTGCGCGAAAGAAATGCCGAAATTTATCAATAAAATCAAAATATTGCTCTATTGTGTCGACAATAACTATGCAGTGACAAAATGTTTCGATTTTGATATTATTGTTGTTGATCAGTCGAGGAGAAATTGGTTCGCTTTCGTGAAATTCGCATTATGAATTTTCATCATTTGACTTTTGTAAAAGTTGTTGTGATCGTGCATTTTTTATGCACAAATTAAAAGAAACATGAGAAACATATCAGAATTGTATTTTTAGATAGGGGAAATGTTCGAAATTCGGATATTTATAAAATTATGCAATTTGTCTTATGGACTCATTCACATTTTCACTCATTATATCCCTTATATTAGTTCTTTTACTTTTACTATAATGTTCTTTTAATAAGTTATTTTACTATAATAAGTGATATGAGGATTACAATGAGTAAAAAGACAGACCCTGAAACAAACAATAACGTTATTAATATTGAATGCGTGCATCGATGATTTAAAAATACGTTCGATGATCAATAATGAGGCAATCTATTGACAATGTTATTGATCATGTTTGGAGATAATAAAATCATTGCATTCTTCATAGATGAAATTGTTGAAAAAAATTCGAAATGTAATACAAAGTAAAACATACATTGAAATTAATATTTATAATATTGAGTCGATCATTCATATTTAGAAAACAGAAAACGATATCGTTTTTCAAAATATCTAATAAACAAAATCCGTATTTTGAAACTCGTTTGCCTCGAAATTCGCACACTTTTCGTTCGCTTATCTTCATTTCGAAATAAGGAAATTATGACAGTAAAAATTGTTTTGTTCACATTTAAATGTTTTTCTAGATTGTATCTCTTGATTCATGATTCAAAATTACAAAAAAAATATTTTGCAATAATTCATATTTACTCTCTAATTTAAAACCACTCTAGATAGAATTATTTCACTTATACTAATATTAAAATCTGTGTATACTTTTCACAAAAATACATCAAATTCAAACATATTTTTTTTTCTTTACAGAGGAGTATTTCCTTGGAAGAGCAATGGATTAACAAGTTCAGAATGTAAATCGCAAGCAACGGGTGATAACAGTCCATCAAATGGTTTTGGTTCTTCGTGGAAATTACTCGTTGGAAGATCCAACTCATTGGGCTGTTCATCGATAGATTCTCTCAGTATAGACACACCGGCTTCTTCTGGAGCAAGTACGCCCTTACATCATAAACGACAAGGAAGCAACGCCAGTGCTGGTGAAATTAAACAATTTGAAGATTTGGTAGCAAGCTCTGTTGCTCTTATTCAGCACAATAGGTATGTCATTTCAATGTTTAGTTTTCAGCTTGTCAAATGTAATCGATAAAATTATTTTTTATTGTAAACATATACTATTATTTTGCAGACCGTCCAATTTACCCGCTAAAGATATGGCAGAAGAACAGCGTCATAGAGCAGAGTATCAAAGAATGGTTGTAGCTGCCAGACAGAGAGAAGCTCGAGAAGCAAAAGAAAGAAAACGGCAGTTGGCTAAACAAGCACGTCATGAAGATGACTTGAGTGCTGCACTGAAAGAATGGAATACAAATGTTTTACCTTGTTGGGAAACATCGTAAGTTAAATATTTTCATTGTAATTACAATAAATGCGTTTCTTTGAAATTAACCTGATTCTTTAATGTTTTAGAAAAAGTTCTAAGAAGACTAGAGATTTATGGTGGTGTGGGTTGCCTCCTGCTATTAGAGGGAAAGTTTGGCAACTCGCTATTCCAAATAATCTCAATATAACTCCGCAACTGTATCATATTTGTGTGGAGAGAGCGAAACAAAGGTTAATTGAAGCAAAACTTAGAAAAAATGGATACAAGTTAGACAAGAATGATAGTCACAATAAAAATACTCTTATGAAAAAATCTTTCCACAATGAAATGAACGGTGATACTAAGCATCAAAGATTAAAGTCTGAAGATGAAATAGATTCGTTGACGAATAAGCTTTATGAAGACAAAAATAATAGTGTTAAGTGTAGTGATTTTAGTTGTAGTGATGCAACATCGAGTCCTATCGACATCTGCAATAACCGCGAAGAAAATAATTTATGTTTGAATGAAATAGCAAAAGACTCTCAAATGCATAGAAATTATAGTGAACAGAATTTGAAAAAATACTCATTAGACGATTACGACATGAAGAAGAACTCTCAGTCAAATCCAGATCTATGTGAATATAGCAATGAATGGAGTATGGAACTTATTCAATTAGACATATCTAGAACTTTTCCAAATCTGTGTATTTTTCAACCTGGTGGACCTTATTTCGATGTTTTACATGAATTGTTAGCTGCCTATGTATGTTACAGACCTGATATTGGATATGTTCAAGTAATTACATCCCCGAATTGTTTATTTTTAAGATGAGTTACGTCCAACATTGTCTAATAACTCTTTCTGTTTTAGGGAATGTCATTTTTAGCAGCTATACTGATTCTCAATATGGATGCACCGGAAGCATTTGTTTGCTTTTCGAATCTTTTGAATGGACCCGTTTTAAGAGCTGCTTTTACGCGCGATGGATCCACCATGCAGATTCTTTGGCTCGTTTATTCACACCTTATGGAAGCCAACCTTCCAGCTGTTTATAAACATTTCTTGGAATCGGGATTGGGACCAGAACTTTACTTGCTTGAATGGCTGTATAGCGTGTTTGCCAAAGCAATGCCTTTAGATGTCGCTTGCAGAGTCTGGGACGTGTTTCTTAGAGATGGAGATGAATTTTTATTCAAGACTGCTTTAGGTAACATGCAATTAAAATACTGATAAACACACTCAAAAAAATATGTGCTAAAAAATCTATCTATCTATCTAATCTATTCTTTATCTATACAAAAAAAAATCAAGCAAACTTAAATCGTATTAGCAGTATGCACATATACCTTTGATTAGTAATTACTAACTAGTGATATAATTCCATGAAGTAGCGTGTGAATCTATAAGATCTTTATCTTTTTTGATATTCACTATACATTTTTAATCAATTGAATATTTCAGGTGTTCTTCATATGTATCAAGATAAACTTATTAAATCAGATTTCATAACAGCTGCGCAATTTTTAACAAAATTGCCTGAAGATCTGTGCCCTGATTCGCTATTCAAAAGCATCAACAGTATCAACATGTCAATTGATAAACTTTCATTCCAACAATTAGTGGATAAGTACAAAGATAATAATCATCCTATGTGTAATTGGGAGTTGCATGTCACGTTATGAATCATTCTTGCCATATACTAATGAAAAAACATAATGGACACTTCTGTGAAGTTGTTTATGATCTTATGTAGTTATAAAAATTGTGTAAAAAGTGATCAATGTTTCAATAATTATATCATATATGCATGTTGAAATGGGGGATTTTAATTTCATTGCTATATTCACTATTTTTGTAAGTATGAAAATGTTCTGAATCAATAATATTGTTCATTTAATAAAGTTCAAATTCTTAAAAATTAAAAAAAAAAACATATCTTTGAATGCTGTTTTCAAAAGTATTGTGAATGTTGAATTCTGTTTTTTATTTAGGTACTGTTCCGAAAGTCAAATTTCTTCTACTCATTATCTATTGAATATGAATGTATTGAACTTTTATTACTATCTATAGTTTTGATTACATAATTCAAATATAACTTATGTGAATCGCAAGTTCCTCTTTGTGAAAAAATCTATATAATAAACTACAGTAATATACAAAATGTTTCTGAAGTTGACTAAAAAAATATATTTATAAATGTTGCTGTTTTGATTCTGCACTCGTTTCAAATAATATCAAATCTTAAAGTTTATCTCCTACAAATCGTATATAGTGTTGATTAAAAGATCTGTTATTTATTTTTAGAAAAATTTACGTTATTAATACAAATCTCATTTATTTTTGCTTAACTCTGCATCTCAATAAAATTATTTACACAGTGCAATTTTCATAATCTTAATAATTTTGCAATATATATAAAAATTTTAGATTTGCAATGAATGGAAATAATTTTAAACTTTTGACAATGGTCATACGAATTTTGCAATAATTATTATTTTCTTTTAAATTTTTAATAAAATGAAAGAACTATAAAATTGATTTTATTCTGAATTTTATCATCTAAAATGTGATATTTAGATTTAACTGAATTATGTTTATGTTCATTGTAAATTTCTAGAATTAATTGTGTATTTGTATATATGTAATTCATTAAAATATATCTGTAAATATTGTAAATATAATTTTTATAAATGTACTCAGACATGAATTTTGCTGATAAATGAAATAAATATATATTTAAAACATTTTTTTTTCATATATAATATAGTGCTGATTTATCTGTGTTGACATTCTTTTTAGATGTACCTATATCAGCCAAGTTGAATTCCACCTCATTCTCTCTTGTCCCTCAATATTGAATTAATTAAAAATATGTTCTTTTTCTTCAAGTTATACATACTAACAGTTTGTACAATACAAAGTGTAATGTCTGTAAGTACTATACAAAACATTGTATCCTAATTAAAATATTTTTTGTATTTCGCATATTGATACATAAAAAAAACTTAAAATTAATGTAATCACAAATCATCTTCCATAAAAGTACATATAATATAACATTATAATCAAAAGTCAGCACCAAACCTTTTAATATTCAACATATCACAACTGAGTTTGAAAAGTTTCTCCTGTTTATCCACATCCTTGGAGTATGAAGTAGAATAACCTTCTATGCAATTACTGATATAGTTACCGCCAGGGTTTTCCAGTTCAGGAGCAAGGCAGCAATGTAAAACAGGTATGGCTCCTTTCTCAATCGTTTTAAATAGTTTCTTCAGCGGTCCTAAAAATCTTGTCTCCGGAGTTTCAGTAAGCATATCGCTTCCTACGATTCCAGGATGAGCAGCATAGATTCTCACTGGAACTTCATTTTCCAACAAGTTTCTGTTAAGATACCTCGTGAACATCAACTGTAACAATGGAAAATATTTTTTTTATTTTTTAGTCAATGTGAAAAATCTTAAATTGTAAGTTCCGATCTTTCGAAAGTTCATTAAGGCCCAATCTTTCGATTGTTTGCTAAGCTTCCTAACAATGTTTTGACGTTTTTCTCCCGTAGAATTGACATCACTAACACATTGCTAACATGCGATTGAAAGATCGATCGTAAATGAGTGCATTTTTCCCAAGAGTGAATCACATTTTACCTGAGCAAGTTTAGATCTAGCATAACCAATAGTAGGATGATAAGAATTGATCAAATTAATATCGTCGAATTGAATTTGAGAACCGTAATGAGCACACGATCCCACATTGACCACACGACCGTTTCTCCCGCATTTAACACTGGCATTCTTGAGATTTTCCAACAATAAGTGAGTGAGTAGAAAATGACCCACATAATTGGTAGCCAATTGGGATTCGAAACCGTCTTCGGTGAGCTTCAATTTACCAAATATTATCCCAGCATTGTTCACCAACAAATGTATTTCAGGATATTTCGATTTGACGAACTCTGCAAACGTTTTAACTGACTTCATGGAACTTGTGTCAAGGTGTACAGCTTCTATTGATCCTGGAACTTTTTCTTCAGCCAACTCTTCAGCCAATTGTTTTCCAACGTCCACATTTCTGATTCCAATGATCACATGATAACCGGATTTGGCTAAACCTTTGGTTACAGCTTTGCCTATACCTCTAGCACCTCCAGTGACGACAGCAATCTCACCAGACCTCAGAGGATAGTCTCTGAGGACATTTTTGTATCCATAAATGATGTCAGCGATATTAGACATAGTCGCCATTCCATAGTAATTTAAATTGTAGTGTAAACCCGTCAACATGTCGCAAGAATCTTCTCTCTTCTTCAAATAGAAGTATATAGATATTAAAGTAAATGGTATGAACAAAATTAACGCGGACATTTTAACGAAGTGTTAAAACGAACGGTCGTGCAGCTTGTGGGTCATGAGAATGAATCTCGCTTCGCTGTAAATACAATATTTACACAAAACGAGTAGTTTTTCGCGAATAGAGAGGGAACTTTGTACGGACAAATAGAAGATATTAGTTTTTAATAGTTTTCCGTCTACGTTTATCGATTGTGCGAGTATTTTTGCTTTTTTGTTTATTACCAACGAAAAAAAACTATGAGATAATTAAAAAAAAAATAGCAAGATTTGAAAATCGTGATTTCGAATAATTTCTAGGAAGCTTTAAAATAATTAAAAAAAAATGTGACTTAAGTTAAAAATCTAAAGAACGATTATAAAAAAAGTAATTATTTATGTGATGGTGAATGTATAAGTATCTACATGTCTACTTCAATATCGATTTTAACTCATAAGCTAAATATCTACTCAGATTTTTCTTTTTTTTTTCCAAATTTGTTTACGTTTTGTTAATTTAGTTTATCTGAATAGCGTAGGTATTTCTAATAATGACTTTTGTGCTTGATTTATGTAACTGGATATTGTGCATTTGAATCTATAGAAATTCGAATCCTATACAATTTGCCAATGTCAATGTGTTCTATGGATTTTCTCTGTAAGTGATTTTTCGGTAAAAAAATATTTAAAATGCGACCTCAAAATAAAATTTTGAACATAGACAGTCAGTTCTCTAACTAAGAACTATAAAAATATCCGCGGGACAGAGACATACATACATACATTCGTTTCTGTGACGCAGATTTTTGACAGTTCGTAATTAGAGGACTATTAGATTTTTCGATAAAATAATTAAATTTTTAATCGAAACCGATGTTTTCAAAATAAGATATTTCGACGAAAAAATGATTTTATCAATAAGTTACTTAAAGTTGTATGACAACGTAAACATATACATAATACAATGTATAAAATTTTATTGGTTTTATTCTATGATGACATTACAATTGCATACATATATAATAAATGATTACTTATTTTTGTATAATTTTATCATTGTGCATATTATAGGTAGTATAAGCAATTGTTATATGATGTAATTTGAATTATAATACAAATTGAAGGTTACACATTATGCATTTCTCAATAATTGACAACCATTTGTTCAAGTCTTTTGTAAAACTATTAATTAGTTTGTATATTATATTTTTTCTGGAAAAATAAGCTGTTTTATCATTATTTACATAAGAAAATTATATAAAATTTACTGTTAAATACAAAAAAAAATCGAAATATTTAAGAGTACAGACGAACGTCCTTCAAATCGAGTTTTTCCATGTTCCTTTTGCGTATTTTTTTTTTCACATAATATTATTGTATTTTTGTTAAGATGATACTGATTCTAAATTCAAATCACATGCAGTTGGCCATGACCACCTGAACAAGATTGAATGACAATTCGAGAATGTGGCGAAACAAAATATATCCTACATTCCGATTCCAAATTGATGAAAAACGAATATAAGACAAAAAAATCAGATTAAAAAAATATGTAATCTTGAAAATTAATGTTCTAGAAACACTGAAAAGAGTCAATGATCATAAAAGTGGCACTATTTGAGAAATTATAACAAAAAAAGTTGTCATTTGTTTAAGTTCAAAAATCAATTTCAAACTTCGTTTTTTTTTTAGAATTGAAAGAATTCAATTCAATTTTTGAACTTTCAATAGTTCATTTTGAATCAAACATGGGCTATGAAATATCAGGAAATGAAATAAACATGGTTTATACTACATATTTTCGTAATGATGAACGCATATCGATACCATTTAAAACGCATTAAAATAAGTTGTTTACTCGAAAATGTCAAATGTTATTTGCAAGAATGTGATTAAATTAGATAGCAATGCATTTTTCTCCGAAGTTTTGATTGATTTCTTTTATTCGAAACTTATCCGTATGTTATAAAAAAATATAGCATATTTTATCATAATACATACAAATATTCCATAAGTGAGGCATTGATATGTATTGCCTAATTAAACCGAATCATAATCACATAACTTAACATTCATTTAAACACCTATTGTATTCAATCGCCTCACCTGTGCTAATTTCGACTTCGAATAAGCGTCGACCGGATGATGATGCACCTTCATATTCATATCTTCAAAGTCCAGAGAAGCAGCAGCGTGCATACAAGAAGACACATTAACAATCCTGGAACAACCGAATCCACATTTTCCAGCAGCGATCAAATTATCCATCAAGAGATGAGTCAAAAGGAAATGGCCTAAATAATTGATAGACATGTGACTCTCGAATCCATCTTCAGTGATAAGTTTCTTCCTAGAAGCGACTCCAGCATTGTTCACCAAAAGGTGTATCTTGGGATATTTCAGTTTTACGCTTTCAGCGAAATCTTTAACAGACTTCATAGATAATAAATCGATCTTCATTGCTTCGGCTGAACCTGGTGTTTCGTCCAATTTTAAGCCATTGATCAGTTTCTCTCCAGCTTCTACACTCCTGGCTGCTATTATCACATGATATCCTCTGTCCACCAATCCTAAAACGATCAACTTTCCTATCCCTCTGGCTCCCCCCGTGACAATAGCTACTTTATCCTTAGTCTTGGGATAATCCTTTACAGATTTTCTACTTCTGTCTTTGTTTCCGAACAGAAGGAAAAACGTGAAAACCGAGTTGTTCTTCACGGTACACCAGAATGCTTCGAAGGTTCCCATGTGGAAGAAGTTCGTAGTGAAAAACACGATCACACAGACGGACACTATGACGAAGACTGTGCAGGTCATTATTGTTTCTGTGATCAGTAAACATTAAACGAGTTCACACAAGGAAGACAGACGATCTTCAACCTTGTGATGGCTGGCATCAACTATAGTGTGACTCGTTCGACGGTTTCAATTCTCACAATCGGTTTTGTTATGATCATCGATTAAAGTTCAATTTGCAATTTATATACGTATATTTTTTTTAGTGAATTGTTTCATGCGCATTGATTAAATACTTTAAATGAAAATTCGTAAGAAAAAACTGTGGATTGAAAAATTGCGTTGTTCAATTGAGTCGTAAAAATATGTAAATTTGATCTATCAATTGATTTTTTTTCAGATGAAAAAATATACATAAATAAATTAAGGTCGAATTTTTCAACCATAGGTTAGCAATTAGTCAACAGTAACAATTGATTATAGCTGTTAAATACTATAGCTAAGGTCCGATCTTTCATTTGTATATTAGCAATAAGTTAGCAATGTGAGTTGTCGAATTCTTTGGGGAAAATATTCAACGATAGTTAAATACATAGTTAAACCAAATATAAAATGAGCAGTTATTTATATTATCATAGATTGTCAAGCTCTATATAAAAAAATCAATTTCTGGTTTAGTGAAAAGACCGCCTCTTAATAATAATAATTATTATTATTGGAAACGAAATGCCATTTGAACTGAATGTTAAGTATTCATATTAGTCATTGATACTCGGATATAATAATTACGAATCAGACAAATGTCATATTCAAATTGCGAAACTGCGAAATTACAGTAATTAGTTACTACAAACTTATCTAGGTGCAAATCTATAAGTGTTTTGCTTAAAACTAACGAAATTATGATACACAGTGACATAACCATACATTATTCCAGGAAAATTTGAAAATGAAAAGCACATAGGTACCAAACAAAAAATCACCAGTTTTGAAATCTTGCCAATTTTCAATTGAGAATTTAAAGCAATAAAACAGTACTTTGATTCAGAAATACTGATTTTAAAAGAAAAAAATACAGAACAGAAACTGAAATCACAAACGTCAAAATACTGAAACGTCAAAAGTAGTGATACATATTCCACTATATACTCTGAAGTTGCACAATATTAGTAGCCACAAAAACACAAGTTTTCCGTTTCAAATTAAATTATTTATCTTGAAGTGGAAACCCTAAAAGAAAACACATCACACATTTAAATATCCACAGATGAGAGTGTGATAACTTTTTATTAAGTTCATACGAAGTAATTATGTGCAATGATTCATTATTTATTTTTTATATGAATTTTATACGAATTTGTACTATACTGAAGTCGAATAAATTATATTTCTGCAATATATTATATTTAAAATAGCTTTTTATTAAACATTGAAATTTACAATAAGATTTTTTCTTCATTAAAACCGATGCATTTCATTTATGCAAATAGGTACTTTTTTAATACCATTGCTAATTCAATTAACACAACCTCGCGAACAAATGAATAAATAAATTGCAAAATATTTGAAAGTGATGTATCTGTGATTTTGTTTGTTTTTGGATTACACACAATATACAAAAACTAACACGTATTCGTAAATATTGATATAACCTATTGAAAATCGATATTTTCATATAAAATATTATAAATATAATATATTCGATATATTGGTATGTTTCCTTCATTATGACGATGGTCTAACAATAAGTAATGTATTTTGTTTTGTAATTTGAATAAAAAGAGCTAAAAATCTCGAATCTTATTGTTAATTTCTTTTTGGTGATGAATAATCAGATTCTTCGTATAATTTTATAGGAACTTCTTGAAAACGGGAAAATTTACCACTTTTGAGATGTTTAAATGAAAACAATGTCCCAATTTATTTCTATGAATATAATTTTCAATTGAATCTAAGATAGATATTTATTTGTGTCACTGTTTTTCTTGATACATCTTTCCGAAATTATACAATTTCCCTCATCTTCAAAAAAATCCCACATGCATAGCTCTGATTTTGGATAGGTATGAAAAACGATTATTAGTTCTTTTGTTTTCATTTTTTCATAAGATGCGGAAACAAGCGCTATGTTACATTAGTTCGTACTTTACCACATTATTCACAGAAATTAACTATTAGTCCATGTGTTTTTTCAATTTTTTGACACGCATATAGACCATTATCATAATTACGGACACATTACACTGTACTTTGGCGAGTCAATGCGAAAAAATAGAACCGATCACGATCCGAATTTTTCTATTTTCAACATTTGGCATGTGAGATCGAACAGCCGTTTCTGGTGAGCGACGTTCTTGGAGAATGACGTGGACCATCCTTCTTCGCAGTTGCTGATGTAAGCGCCGCCCCTGGTCTCCAACTCTTCGGCAATGCAGCAATGCAGGACGGAGACAGCCCCCTGTTCTGGACTCTTCAAGAACCTCCCCATCCAAAAGAACGGTTTGAACGAGGGAGTTTTGTAAAACATGTCCGTGGCCACCATTCCTGGATGTGCTGCGTACATCTTCACTGGGATGCCATCTGATTCGAAGAGTTTGTTTATGTGACGAGTGGACATCAGCTGTTGAAATCAATATGGATGTGTTATTTATTTGATATTCGAAAAATTTTAGGATAAAGCTATTCACTATTGCAAAAGGAATTCCATTCTTCTCTATCAGCTTATTAGGTCTAGTTGAAAACCTACCAAACTATTATATAATATACGAAACTGAGTGAGAAATTCACAAGGAACTCTAATTTAAATGTTTTGACAAAACTTTTGCAAATTACATTTTGGAAGACAAATAATCACATCCAAATTTATATCAAAAATAAATACCTGAGCCAATTTAGACCTAGCATATCCACCGACAGGATCGTGACAATTTTCCATGTTAATATTGTCGAACCAAATTTCAGCACCATAGTGAATGCAAGAAGAGACGTTGACCACTCGAGCGCAACGGTCACTGTCAGCACCTGCTTTCTTCAGATTATCCATCAGCAAATGCGTGAGGTAAAAGTGACCCAGATAATTGGTAGCCAGCTGCATTTCGAAACCGTCTTCCGTCAATTCGAAGTCGTGGAACAAAACTCCAGCGTTGTTCACCAGCAAATGGATCTTGGGATGCTTCTTCTTCACTTCACTTGCGAATTTTTTCACCGATTTGATCGAAGATACGTCCAGTTCCATGACTGAGGCGGAACGATCGTTAGCCATCATTGCTTCTTTCTTCATCTTCTCCAAAAAGTCTTCACCGGCTTTAATGTTCCTCACAGCTATTATCACGTGGAATTTCGTGAGAAAAAGAATCTTCACTATTTCGGAGCCTATTCCTCTTGATCCTCCAGTGACTATGGCTATTCTTTCGTTTTTGTTGGGTTTAACATTTTTCAATCGATTCTTCTTCTTGTTTATTATATCGGCTGCTATTCCAAGCACGTTCATGGTGTTGTAATTTATGAGGTTCCGAATTTTTTCGACAGCTCTGTTCCTAGTGCCGCTTCTTCGGTATGAAATGTACGAGAAAACGATGATGATAGGAAAAAATAAGATTATTTGAATCATGTTGGATGATGGAAATTTTGCGTCTGATCTGCGCGAAACTTGTTCTCAAAATGATGTTTTCTTACGGCTGCCCTCTCTCTTTTAAGTATTGAGTAATGAAGGCTTTTTTTATGAAAAAGGTGCGTGTTTTTTTTTTCAAAGATCGTGTACACGTTTAATTTTAAGTGTCATCGTGAATAGGAAAAATATTCAAAATAAATGTTGTGTCAAAAGAAAAATTCCTAAAGTAATTTACCTTATTATACATATGAGGCATTAATTACCTATGGTAATATTGAAATGGTAAATATTATATATTTTCATATACATATGTATATAAATTTTCAGTAAAATTAAGCCATGTGACTATCGTAGACTAAAATTAAAAAAGGATGAAATCATATATGTACAGGTTAAATACCTACCTAGGTACTGGTACTATACATAATGAACATTTTGAATTAAGTTTTCACTATTAGTCCAATTGTTTTCGTACAATATTTATTGATCATGAATTAGCAAATAATCGATCTTAAAGAGTGAAACCCATATTTTTATTTCAAAAAGAAAACAAGATCTTTTGTCAACATGAATTATATTGAAAATATTTAATAATAAATATAATAATTTCAATCACATAAGCGGAATATAAAATTAGTATATTTAATATTCGTATATCAAAAAATATATGGAATATAATATAATTAGGCATTTCCAAGAGAATTTTGCTCATTCCAGGTTTTCAAGAGCTCCATTGAGTCGAAATAACCATGTGCCGCTATAACATTGCGGAATTCATATGCATCGTAGCTTTCTCCTTGCATGTAAAATTTGTTACAATGGAAGGGAATAATACCACATTTTTTGGCTATAATTGCTAAATAAATATCGTCGAATCTGTAAAACAAAAATGATATTTATTTTACCTGCAAAATTATGAAATTATGTGGGAATCATTCCTATTTAGCCACCGCAACAATCATACACCGAAAAACACATTGTCGATACTGGTTGAAAGATGAGTTAAGTTATAGAATGTTTTTATTTAGATTTTTTTGTGTAAAATTGCATTTATATCAAATTAGGAATGGGTTGAGCCAAGTTAGGATAGTGACGCATGTAAAATAGGAAAGAACCCAAGTATACGCAAATTGAAAATTCATACCTAAAATGCTTTGTGTAAAAGCTTCCATAGTAAAGCATAGTTAATGCTTCGTTAGATAATATATATGCTCCTGCAGGAATAAAAGGAGGCCACTTATGCCAAGGATATTCACCTAAAGGTACATACCATTTGCTATTTTTATTTCTATAGGGAGAGTTATTATGAACAAAGCCTGAAAAAAAAACATTTTATGTCAAACATTCTAAATTTAAATAAAGGTTATGGAATTTAAAGTATTACCTGCAAACAAAATTTCTTTCTTAGAAACATCTTCATAACCTTTGGCATCATTGTTTTTATTTGTCGTTTTAAAATCTTCAACGATATTGGTTGAAAAATATGGTTTTATATCATTAGAAGAAATAAGCTTATGTTTTGTAACTGCAAATTCTTCTTCGTTTTTAATAGAGTAAGTATTTTTATCATTAAAAGGATAATGAGAAGGATTTGCTATAAATTTCAGCAAGTTTTTCACGGACACATACATATCGTCGTCGGTGAAATAATAATATTTGGCATTCGGGCAATACTTTATTGTCCACTTCAATCCCATCATCGTTTTAATAGTATTATTAAAATAGCTATCTATAAAATCAGCTTGTATTATATCACCAAATGTATCACTTTCTAAATCTATATACTTTTGCGCTTCATTATCTTCCTTCTTAACTCCTAACAGAAAAACTGTTTTCATAAGCAGATTTGGAAGTCTTTTTTCGTTTCCGTAAGTGCTTCGAATCACTTGTCTTATTTCAGAGTGGTGTATTGCAGACTTGACAACGATTACCAGTCCCAAAGAAGACAATCCTTTGCATTTTTCAATACATTTCTTTAGAAATTTATAATCATATGAATTAATAGGAGGAATTGAAGGGATCTCATCATTTTTTAATTGATTTATCAAAGGCACAATATCTACGTTCAAAGAATAATCAAAATCATCATAGAAATCTCTTTCGAATAAATGATGAAATATTCCAAAATAATTAGTTACAACAATAAAAATTGTTAAGAACAACAAGAATATAATCCTTTTCTTAAAATTGTTTCTTGCTAATTTGTATTTAATTGGAGACACCATTGTGAATTATTCAAATTGTATGTGGTACATTACATTACAATATAATCATAAGACACCGAATGCCTGAAATTAAAAAAAATCAAAATCAAAAAATGAATATTTAGAGCAGATATTTCAATTGTCAGTTAGCAGTTTAACAATCAGTTATAATAGCTGATTATGTGTCAATCATTAGTTGGCTGATTAATAGTTGTAGCAAATGATTCTGTTATAAATAATCTTACAAAAAACATCATAATATCATAAGCAATTTTAAAAACTACACAGTGGTAAAAGTAAAAAAATTAAGTTAATCATTTGTTCGGGTTCAAATTGTTGTAAAATAATATACCTACCTATTTACTGATTTATTTCAATTGAAGAGAATTGAAAGAACTTTATTTACATGTGTTATCTTTACTTTTAACGGTAGGTATACCTAACTAAGTCAATATATAAAACTTCAAACACATATATAGAAACGTAAAAAAAAACATGCCTTTGCCATATTAGAATACCCATATGTGTGAACTCTATTATGACTATGACATAAATCACAATACTATTATTTTAAAACATAAAATTTTGCTTTCGACTTGATTAGACATACTGTTAAAAGTGAAACAATACACTAAACAAAATTCATTCAATTCCACAAAATTCACGAGCTCGAATAATCTTCATGACATTATAAAACCACATGAACTTTTCAATTTTTTGATCCAGTCATATAGTATCGAATGCTATAAAAAATCGTTTACTACTTGTTTAAAATCAGTACCTGCGAATTCACACGGCTACATATTTGATGGTTAGGTTAGGTTGCAATAAATCAAATAAATTAATTATGAGGTAGTATACTAGTATTATCTATCTATTAGTATTATATATCAATATATTAAACAAGTATGAGTTTTATAACAGATCAAAATATTAAAGTTATGTAAAAATATTATAACATTAATAATAATGTAAGCCAAAAGAAATTATTGAATTGTCTTATTCATTTTTATTTAACTTATACCACTTTCATAATAGACATGAAATATAAAATCAAATGCTGCAAAAAATTTAAACTTTTTCAAACATATGACACAGTATAAAACAATGTGAATCGAAAAAACGATCAACATTATTTCGTTCAATTTTCAAACATAAATCACAAATCACAATACGCAGACACACCTTCGACTATACAATCCAACACAAACAGCCTGTTACAAGAAGATTGAAACACCGCCCACGAACTGACGATCGCGAAGAATTAAAAAAAAAAAGAGAAGATACTTTCGGACGTGACGATGGAGAGCATTCGCCGAAGACGCGCCGGGAGGCATCTACGGCAGATTAATCTACCTATGTATAATGGTATATATCTGGAGTGTGACGTCAGAAGCGTGCTTTCTGCTCCATGGTCGGAGGGAGACTGTGACGCACTCGCCGTCGGGAAGGGTGGGGGCTGTGTGCGAACTTCTCGTGGTGTTCATCCCGCAATTGTTCCTTTTACACCCCGCAGTGTGGCCAACCGACGCCGACGCGCGCTTCGAATTTGAACTTCGATTCGTTGAACGCGCTGCCAACGCTCAGGGCTGTCAGGTGTTCCGATACAGGTGATTTTTTATATGCGAGAATTTCTACCTACATGTGAAATTGTTGAAAAAATTAACGATTACGACGCTGACTCAAAATAAACTCGTTTATATAACTTTGATTCTTTTCTCATTTCAGTATATAAGGGAGTGTAATCTCAATTCAGTTTCTATTGTGTATTGTATTGAGCGTCTCTATTCTCCCATTTTGAGTGATTATACATAATTTTGAAATGGACAGTCCATTTATGATACGGCTCTTTCATTTACCCCCGAAGAAAACTTCGGAATCGCAAAATATTTCCACTTTTCGGCGATTTTGAGAAAAAATGGCTACCTGAATTCATAGTCAGGACTAACAAATGACAAATATAATAATAATATTAATCATATTATATGGAAAAGGCATATTGATATTCACATGGGACATCTTGTTAAAATCGATCGTGACCCGGAAAATTCGGTACGAATGGTCACATCAGTCTTATTATTTTTTTTTTGCAATTCGATTCGATTCAATTGAACGTTTCAGACAATCGAACATGATACACCAATTAATAAACCAACGTGTCTACTAGTTTAGTCATATAGCAACGAACTTTAACATCTGTTCATTTCCATGATGGATGCCATTCCCAGCTTATTAAATTTTCATATCATTTCCACACATCAACATCGTTTATAAAGTTTCAGCAATTTCAATCGATGTATCGATTTCTGAAAATTTTTATGAGTTATGTCTCGAATCCCGGGAATTGAAAAACTCGAAACTTCAGAATCCCTACACTTTACAAACTGATTATGCTACTGATTTCAGAAGTACCCGTTGATGACCTTCTGCTAGCAGAAAATATATAGGTACGTTGATACCGGAAATTAACAAAAAATAGCCTTCGTATTTTAGTCGAAAAGGAATACAATTGCTCCATGCATAATGAGCATACGCTACATACGAAATAGACACGTACATCGTATATAACTACAAATTGTTTAGGTAATTTTGAAAATTAAGAATATAATATTTTTCACATACCTATCGGGATATTAAGTTTGAATTGATGGATCGATTAATGTGAATATGTGATGCTAATATCATTCTGTTGCACGTATATACAGATCTAGATAAATATGTATGTATTGGCAATCTTATCAATGTATTTCTATTTTCGAAGATTAAATATATATTTACACAATATTCAGAGACCAAAAATTACGTCGACAATATTGATTTACTGATATGCCGAAAAAATTCCATCTGTAGCACATTTTTTTACTGTTGCGTTCCTTATTTATAAATAGTGCCTAAAATTCATGAAAATAGTATTTTCCAAATGAGGAACTTTAAATGTTTTCCAAAAATTTTCGTCAGTAACGCTATTTTCGATGTTCGAAACATTAAATTTTAAGAAAACAATCATACAAAAAAAAATGTTTACCATTATATTTATTTCAACCAGATTTTTTTCAGGGGGAAATATTTCCGGTTCACATTAGAAGAAATATATGTACAAGTAACCCTATATCGACAGAATCACTTGAAATCATTAAATGGGTCATTTATTTGGTGACCTGCGAACGACATGATGAAATGACAAACACCCATATACTCGTAGAGTCTATAATTAATTCACAGAGTAACCATTTGTCCTGAATTATCCAAGACAAGACCAACTATTAACAATGTGTATCGCAAATGTAACAATATGTACCAAATTGTGCCATAAAAAAAAGTTCAACTTGGTTTAAATACCAAAAATAGCTCTGCAAACATTTTTTCTTCAAAATAATCTTTGAAAATTTAAAATCTGAAAAAATCTTTATCCCGGAAATTTCTGGATAAATGGTCACTCTATATATGTATCTATGTATAATGAGATACTGTTCATTTTTTAAAGTAGTGTAAAAAAAATGTACCACCTGTTCCGAAATCGTATTCCAGGAATGTTGCTGTTTTCGGCGCCCTAAGATATTTTTAAGCCACGTTTGAAATAAGCACCAGTTTTAGATATGATCACACTGTTATAGGTTATAGGTAAGTGGTAAATGTAATTTTCACATTAGTCATTCGAAAATAAACTCCATTTAGTAACAATTTAAAATCTGACAGCCCTACCAACTGTAGGAATCAAAAAAACTAATTTTAAGTGTACCCGCGCAGGTTGGCCGCGTACCGTCGATTGAAATGTGAAGTGTATTCTCGATTATTGGATTGTTTATTTAACTTTATAGACTTTTTATAAAAATAAATCTGAATTATTTATTTTGAAATACATATTCCAATGTGTGATATTTTAAGCCCGCTCCAGACTCATGCACGATTCACACACGAGCGAAATGAAATTCATGCACCCACGAAATACGAGTGCGAGTGGTTTTTTTGTAGGTTAATTTTGATGGTAGTTGAAAACAGGTATATTTTGAAAATATTAAAAAAAAACGATATAGAAACAATTACAATTAATTGTAAAAAAAAAATAAATAAATAAAAGTTAAAATTTTCGGACTTTTTTATTTCAATATGTCGAAATTCATGTAATTTTGACTAGGTACCTATTGATTATTGTATCATCATACATACATACAATGAATTGTTGACAAAAAACAAGCTTAATATGCAATGCATATTTTCTTGTGTATTGTGTAAAAATAAATAGGTAGATAGTTCTTGAAATACAAAAAAATGTATTGAATGAAAACATCTGTAAAACATGTCATTTTGATATCACAAAACTCATGTTGAACAAAAGGGAAGTATTATAGAAAGAAACATTTTATAAAATGGAAATAAATAAAAGTTCAGGAAACAAACTCAAACTTGAAAATTACATATGCACATTCATATGTGCATATGGTATGTTTCTTTTATCAATGATGAAATACATATTTTTATCGAGTTTTTCCTGGTATTTTGTTCTAGATATGCATTTAAATAAAAAAACGTTTATGCATTTCCTGCAGCTCTTTGTTCATTCCAAACCTTCAACAACTCTGATGGATTAGAATATCCATGTGATGCTATTACGTAGCGATAATTATAAATATTGTAGTCTTTTTTATAGAAATAAAATTCCTTTGAATGAAAAGGAGTGATATCACATTTTTTAGCTAAAATACCCAAATAAATATCATCAAATCTGAAAAACAATCATTTTATATAAATATTTTTTCATAAACATCAGATGTAAATTTATTTTGAAGAGCATTTGTAATACCTGAAATGTGCAGTGTAAAAACTTCCATAATACATGGTTATTAATGCTTCTTTGGACAAAACATATGCCCCTGCAGAAATGTAAGGTGGCCACATATGCCAAGGGTATTCGTCTAGCGAAATATACCATTTGCTGCTTTTGTGTCTATGAGGTGATGATACGAAAAGAAAACCTGAAAAATCATATTGAAATGTCAGCATTGTATGATACAGATTAATTGCTTCAAGTTTGATTTTTTCTTTTTCTTCGAGTCAAATATTTGAAAAATTGCATCATACTGTTTCACGTTTGATAATGACACATCATGTAAAATATATTGATTTAAATTCTAGAAATATTTAACTTGAAATTGGAAATATTGAACTTGTAGAGGAAAATATTTAGAATAAAAAATGAAATATTTCAAATAAAACAAAAAAGTACCAGCATAAAGTACAACATCATCAGGAAGTTCAAAATTATTTTGTAGATGTCGTTTGGCTATGTTGCCTGAGTGTTTTGTAAAATTAAGATTATTTTCAGTCAAATCAACAGTAGTAATTTGTTTTTGATCATTATTATTTATATTTAAACTATATAAACTATTGTTAAGTGATCTTTTTTGACGAGATATTTTTCTAATTGCAGATAGTGATTCCTCAATGTATTCAGGATAATGCGCAGGATTCCTTACAAACCGCAACAGATTTTTGATAGAAACATACATATCATCATCAGAAAACAAATAAAAACTGGAATGAGGACAGTATTTTACTACCCATTTGAAACCCATCATCGTTTTGATGGTGTTATTAAAATAGCTATCAATGAAATCAGCTTGTACAATATCATTATGAGTCTTACTTTCCATATCAATTGACTTTTGTAATTTATTCTCATTATCTTTGTGTTTAATACCCAAGAGAAATACTGTTCTTATATCCACATCAGAAAATCTTCGCTCGTAACCGAAGGAGTTGCGAATGACTTGTCGTCTTTCAAAATTATTCATGGCAGACTTCACTATTATGACTAGTCGCAGAGAAGATATCTTCCCGCATTTTTCTTTACATGTTTTCAGAAATGTATAATTGTACACATTTATAGGTGGAACTGTAGGAATGTCGTTGTTCTTCATTTGATCGATTAATGGTATAATGTCTTCATTTAGAGGATATTCGAAGCTTGCATAGTAGTCTTTTTCGAACAAATGTAGAAATATACCAAAGTAATTCACTATAGCGACTAACATTAGGAAGGAAAATATGTATTTTGTTCTTCTTTTCATCTTTTCCTTTGCATTACGATGCAGAATCATTTGGAATATTAAAAAAAATTACAATTCACGATCAATAATTTTGTGCAAAATTACATTTTGTCATATTTGCTAATTGGATAAATTTAAAAACACTATCACTAAACTTTTATATTTTACTAATACTGATAGTTTTATCAACAATTTTCATGTCAAATTTTGAAGTTAAAATGACATTTGTTATAAAAGCATAATCATCGGCCATGAGCTAAAATTAATAAAGTAAAGCTAAGTTTCGAGGCCCTTGTCTCTCTTTGTTATTTTTCGTCTCTAATTCTCTTTTGGAAAACGTTATTTTAAATAAATCATATCAAGGCACTAAAATTTAATCAGGTTTGCTTGATATTTTTGATATTGATATTTAAACTTACGAATAAATTAGGGGAAAATCAATCATCAATGTCCCCCCATTCCTTCCTCTTAGCCACATTGATCCCTCTTGATTCAATGTACATATTTGGGAACAGCTATAATTTCTTCAATGTAATACGTTTTTTTTTCATATGCGGTTATTATTTTACTCTATAAGCACATTGGAAATAAAAAGAACATTTACCTCTTGAATAAGATTATTTCGGTATTATCTGGAAATTTATAAAAAAGATATGTATCAAATCGAGATTTTAAAATTAACAAATAATATTGATGAAATTGTTTTTCATATTTTTAGAATTACAGTTTTATATAAAAGATTAAAAGATAGGTGCATTTTAAATTAAAATTTTCAGAACATATATCAGAATATGTGTAGCTATAAACAAAATTAAATAAAGTGATGATATGATATCATATAATCATACATTTTTTCTCGATTGAAGATTGAAAAAAAAATTCTATTGAACTATGCAAAAAAGATTCTCTTGCCAATATTTAACTTAACTTCTCTTACTTACATACACTGTTATGATCTGCATTATAATTTTCAGAGATAAAAGCGTTATAATCGAGTGTTTTTTTATTACAAAATTCATCTAAAAGTTAATGATTTTATGTGCACAGCACACGTTAATAAAAAAATAAACCTTTCTTATAAATTTTGGTTTTCAGCCTAATTTTTTCAGCATTTTACACTTTTTCATATCTTTTTACAAATTGTTTATGGGTTCGAATGCTAAACCATCCAAATATTTTTCAATAAATATTTCCAAATAGGTACCTATTTTGTATCAACGAAAAAAAGGTTATTATTTGAAATACATACGTCTTCTCGTCGTATGAACATACAAACACCGTATTAATATAGGCTACACAGCTAAGAATATAATTTAGTAACTTAAAAACTAATTTTAAGTTTCAACTTTTTTTTAAAAAAATAATACCTATGCGAAATATGTATTGAAACTATTCTGAAATTTACGGAATCACATTAACAAGTATATGTATGTCGAAGTCTTATTTTATAGAAAAAGCATATGTAATATGATAATTCGCATTATTTTCTATTCGCGATTAATACCAATGAAATAAATAATATATCATATGTAATAAAAATTATGTAATATAAATCTAAGAACAAGTTTTTCAGATTAAATTTCGGTATTTCAATAAATTTTCAGCAGTGAAATTTTCTTCGTTTCGTTGCAGTCGGACATACTGTGAAAAAATACGTGGCGAAACAGGACGACAAATTTTTCACTCGTGTGTTTTTCGAAAATTTTGAAAAAATAAATGATTTCCGAACGTTTTAAATTGAAATGTGCAAAAAACCATTAATTTTCATGACTGCACAGAAAAATATTTCGGTAAGTGATATCAAATTATCGATTTTGTCAGATCGTCGATAGTGTAAAACAAAGACGTGTAATTACTCGCTTATTAACATAAAAAATACAATACAGAAAATACAAATTTTGTATGCTACGGAATAAATTTTCACTGAAATATTTATTTCTATTATACATATATTATGATATGTAGATTCATGCATTTTTACGTATGTATATGTACTTACACTTAAAATATCAGAAAATTTTCAAATGATATCTTTTAGTATTTTTATGTGCTGTTAAAGAGTAATTTCATATTACTCACATGAATTATCAGTTATTCATAATTGCTTGTTTATGAAAATAAATTCACATTGAACATTAAATTAAATTCAGTTTAAGATACACTACAAATTGTTTTTATTTCACTAATTTTAGATTTCAGAATATAAATAAGTGTAGGTACTATTATCAGATATTGATACAATTGAAAAATATAAATTATCAATAAATGATCGGATTCTGAAATTCTCTAGGATAAAAAAATCCCATTGTTGTACTAGAATCTTATAAGAGGGTATCATCTGTAGTGTTGATGCAGGACATTTTCAAAAAATTGGTTCAAGAAGATTAAATAAAAAAGGTTTGAAAATATGTATACAGTCTTTCTTTATCTATAGATATAATTCAAATTATGTAAGTTTTGTTTATAAATACTATCCAAATCTAGGTATAGTTTCGTTAAATCTTCTTCTATCTAATCTGAATTTATAAATAGCTATACTTATAGTATCTTACATCAAAGAAATTCTTCAATTATAAGAATCTGTAATAAGCATTACCTACTTACTCATCGATCTTTTTTTAAATTATCAATTTTGATCAAGAATTTGATGTTATAAAAGTTTAAATATGGATACCTATCACATTAAACAAAATCTACAATATAAAAAGTAAAATATGATGTTTATGTTTTTAATTCACATGAATTTCCTTAATTACGTTATCTAAATCACATGCAATATACCTACTCATATACTCATATACTCATATTTCATAAAATGAAGAATTAGGGTAAGCACCTATTTAGGTTGTTGATTAATCTACTGGCTTTTACTCAAATGTAGAATTCTGTAGAGTTAAATGAACGAAATGGTATTGTTTTAATTTTAATATATTTTATGCCAACCAAAATTAACAGCATCTTAAACGTTATTTTTAATCAATTCAATAAATTTTACTCAATCAAATAAGTTAAGTTATTTTGTATGAATTACAATACAAACAATATTGAATTTGTAATATAATTGTGCAAAAAAAATATTCGAGTTAAATGATCCCTGATTTTTTAAAGTTGAGTAATTAATAGCTTTTCACAAAAAATAGGAAAACTCATACGGTTACTTCATGAAAATTTACTATTGAATGAAAAACTTTATCATTTATTTTTCCTTCTAACCCTAAATTATGTAGGTACTCCTATACATTAATCTTCAACTTAAATAATGAGCAGTATAAATTATAATTATATAAATTCGCGAATCCTTGTGATAAGTGATAATTAAATATGCTTAAGATAACGAAACAATCGAAATTTTATAGAAAAAGAAAAATGCCAGTTTCAATGTACCTACTGTACATATAATGTTGAATTGCCTCACAAACTGACTGCATTTATGTGCTTTGTAATTTTTTCATTTGATTTAATATGTTCGATAATATTGTTTAATTAATTTGAAATTCTATTTTTTCAGATTAAGGATATCAGTAAAATATGGATACTCCACCGATAAAATCATCGAATATTCAGCTTGTGGATAATCCACATCCAGGAAGAAAACTTCCACAATTTACAGCAACTTTTGCAGGTGATTTAAACCATTTATTGAACTTTCTTAAAAACTTATAATATACCTCTACGTACAAATATGGATATAGAACATAAAAAATTTGTATAAGTACTTATTGATTTATACATGAGTTGATGCAATTTTCAATTTGTATTTCAGCTACATTGGCAGCTGTAGCTACTGGTACCGTATTAGGATGGGCATCACCAGCTGACCCGAAGATAGTTGGAGATAATGGTGAATATGGTTTTCCCATTACCGTGGAAGAAAATGCTTGGGCTGGTTCATTAGCAACTCTCGGTGCTGCATGTGCATGTTTTCCTTCTGGATATTTAATGGATAAAATTGGAAGAAAGAAATCTCTACTATTGCTTGCATTACCATTCACTTTGGGATGGTTGCTAGTGATCTTTGCAGTAAATCTGATGATGTTATATTTCGGACGATTCATAATAGGAATAGCAGCAGGTGCTTCTTGTGTCACAGCACCTACTTATACATCAGAAATTGCTCAGGTAGAAGTGAGAGGTACTCTTGGTAGTTTCTTTCAACTTATGATCACTATAGGTATTTTACTTACTTATGTAGTTGGAAATTATACTACAGTAATGGTTTTGAGTATAGTTTGTGCAATAGTTCCAATTGTATTTGTGGCAGTTTTTATTTTTATGCCAGAAACACCTTATTTTCTGGTTTCTTGTGATAAAATAGAAGAGGCTAAAAAAGCTTTGATACAATTAAGAGGTAGTGAATATGATTCTGATTTAGAGCTCAAACTTATTGAAGCAGAGGTGAATGAAACTAGAAATAATCCAGTTCCATTGCTAAAGGCGTTTTCAAAAAGATCTTCTGTATTAGCTCTTGTAATATGTGTGTCTTTGATGTTTTTTCAAGAATTCTCTGGAATAGATGCAGTAATGTTTAATACTGTTACAATTTTCGACAGTACAGGAGCACATTTGGATCCTGGAATTGCTACAATAATTGTTGGAGTTTTGCAAACGGTTGCAACTATTTTATCAACCATGATTGTAGACAAACTTGGTCGTAGAATTTTGTTGCTGTTGTCTTCTAGTGTGATGGTTTTGTGTAATATAGCAATTGGAGTTTTCTTTTATCTCCTTGATGTAGATGAACCGAATCAGGATCTTCTCGACAGTATATCTTGGTTGCCATCAACTGCTCTTTTCTTATTTATTATTACATTTTCTTTGGGTTTCGGTCCTATTCCATGGTTGACTGCAGGAGAAGTTAGCACTCCTAATATAATAGCATTTGTGAGTTCAACTGCAGCAACTGCAAATTGGATATTTGCATTCATCACTACCAGAACGTTTGTAGATATGCAGAAAGGCATAGGAACCGCAGGGGCATTTTGGGTATTTGGTGGATTCACTTTTTTGGGAATATTGTTTGTGTTTTTCGTTGTACCCGAAACGAAAGGAAAGAGCATAGATGAAATTCAACGAATACTAAATAAGAAAAAAAAACTCTCGAATGATAAAAGTTGATGTTTTAATGTATATGTTTGTATAGTAATATATTTTTTATTGATTTTCATATTCATGAATGTCAAAAATTGAATGAAACCATATCATATGGTGTAAAATTTCAGATATTCGACATGAAAAAAAAATGTACTGAAATTCAACAGATCCATCTATGTTGAACTCGCTATAACATTTATCTATTTTCAAAATATTTGTAAATATAAAATCTTTCAATATAGGTATGTAATATAAAATAATTTATTTGATGAATAGATAAAAGAGAGATTGTATTATATTCGTTAATTGTGATTTATAAAGATATTAATTATATTCATATTAAAACAGGCTGTTATTAATGAAGATAATAATTCGTTTTGCTTATTGATTTGTAATTTTTATAATGTTTAAATATTAATCCTTTACATATATGTTTATAACTTCATACATATTAACAAACTATTTCATCATGCATACCTACTCAATGATTACATACATTAAAAAACAATTTAATATTGATTGTTATTTTTCAAGAGTCAAATTGAAGAGTAGGTATCCACTAATAACTTGAAACATGCGTGAGGCTATAGATCTTTGATACATCTGACCATCGACAAATTTAGAAAAAATACGAAATACATATACGACAATACATAACACCTGAAAATTGACAAACATAAATTACTTCACATCAAACAAAAGAACATAATAAAGCAAAACTCATAAAGATCTTTCTAAGAACCAGATAAAGAAAATTGCGGAAAAGCTACGCGAAAATCAAACTCTCTTATCTTAAATACATATCTAAAAAAATAAATCACGTAACGACAATATTTGCGCCCTCAATTAAGACAATAATATGACTCGTTTCAACTGAAAACAACACAAACATCATGCTGAAATACATAATTCGATCGATTCGAATAAAAAAAAACGATAAATCACTTCTGGACTTACACCGTTGTCGTAATAAACAGCACATTTAACCATTGACTGGCAAATCGTTAACTTCGAGCCACAATTAATTAACGAGCGAGGTCGTTAAGTTTCCGGAGGCTCGTCTCCAACTCGAGGGTGTGTTTCAATTGAACCAATGTTCGAATCGTGTTTGTGACGTCACAAAATAGTCGGTTTGTTTGTTAATTGTTAGTTTGTATCGTTATTGCTATTACGATTATGATAAGGGGGCTATTTCGTTGATAATAATGAGAAGTTCGTTTGACTAAAGTGATTACCTTAATTTTTAGATTCCAAAGTACTCAATTTGTAATTATCTGTGTGAAATTTATTTGAAAAAAAAAAAAAACAATTATGCAATACATTATATGACGACTAAATAGCACAAAGAGTACAAGTGACCTTTTTCTTTGAGTTTCTCTACTTAACTCGTGATATTCTGTCGTCATATAGATTTTTTTCAGAATAAGTCAAAGTCGATAATTGTTTTGAACTTTTTTTGTTCAAATAGTTTGCATGATTGATGCAAGCTATAAAATAAGTCATATTATTGAGTCATTGTCAACAAAACACTATACGTTTCTATGAAAAAATGGAATTAATTATAATGAATTATTCTTAAAACAAATCATAATAATGATAATTGGATATAAGAAGACTAGTATAATATTGTAATTATAATGAAGAAATATTTCCTATTTATTTATAATTGTTTATAGATATATTTAATTTCATAATCATATAAAATTTCTTCAATTTCATAACATCGAATAGCATTTCTGAACATTTTCATCTAAAGAGTGCTACTGGAATTGAATATACCTATATAAATATATTTATAGTTGATAGGTGTTGGGGTTCGATATTGTATGAATTAACTAAATAAGTTTACGATAAACTATAATTTTAAAATTACACAACTATTGCGTTAGTTATATCTAAACGGGAAATTACAGGTGTGGTTTTCGCAATCATTGATTAGCACACGAAATCGTTTGAGCTGAATTTTCTAAAAAATATTTGCATACTTGGTTGATAATATCAAAATATAAATTTAAATTTCTATAACTATTGCATTCGAAATTTAAACAAATACCTATGTATTAAACATATTTCGCACCGAATATGTCAATATATTAATTTTATTTAGACTTATGTATGTCACAATTTAATTACTTTATCAGTGAAAAACTAACTCAATAGAAGTACAAACTAATTAATAAGTTAGACCCAAACTCGATATAAGTCCTAACTAATTGTAAGTGAACAGAATCAACAAGAAAAATATCCATAATCTAACCGAATTTATGGTCAATATACTGAAAATTTGTGATAATGATAATTTAATTAGTTGAAAGTAAATAGAAAGTTGGTATGAATTTTCTAAAGCATCGGTAAGATAAAGATTTCACTTCTATCCTGATTTCATCGTAATATATTCAATATCAACAATCAGATGAACAATTTAACGAATCAAATGGAAGATTCCCTTTCAGTGATTTGTTTGTCATTCAACGTTTTTCATCTTTATTGTTTCAACAAGATGCTTATGACGCATTGTGCTGCATCCAGGTCATAAAAGTCACAATCTGCGTTATCTTAAAATTGTGAAATCACATCATTTTTAGGGCAATTTGTAAAACCTATTTGTTACAATATCGTTGATAAGATTCTTTGACCTAATCAAATCTCGAGTGGTTCGAATTAATTTGATGAAAAAGGCTCGAGATTCAAAAGTGTGCGTTATATGAACAATTGATTTGTTATTTTCTTCGTGTTCTACTATTAATGAGATGTCATAAATTAAGAGATTCCAAGGCTGATCGACATACGAAGTTGCATTATGCAAGTGGATTTGAATGATTTTGAATTTCTATGAAGTTCCAGAAGAGACGTGTTAAGGACATATTTCTGATAAAGTATCGAATTGTATTGTTAATTGACATGTGTATTATATATTTTATAACAAAGAAAATATACACACATTTCGATTGTATTGTAAAATACGCTCGAAAACAATAAATCATTTAGATTAAAATTAATACGTTTATAACACATTTGATTATGCAATCAGATAAGATTAAAAATATTAATTTGTCAAACATATTAAAAATACAATTTTTAATTTGATTAAATCAAAATTTGAAAAAAAACTATTAATTAAAAAAATGTAATTAATCAATTTAAAATAGACGAAACTTGACCTTCGCATGAAAATTATCGTCTTTAAAATTGGAAATTTTCAATATTTTCCAATAACTGATTCGAGAAAAACTATTATTGACTTCACGGCAAAATATGTTGTCTTATTCAACGGCAGATTCATTAAAAAATTATCAACTTTAAGCTAATTGCACACACAAAAAAATCGTCCAAACGTCTGTAAATTTCCATAAATTTTCTATGGTGGTCGAAATTTTTCCGCTGAGATTAGGTTGGAGTGCATTTCTCATCATTTGAGCGACTTAATTATGTTTACATGTTAAACCGGAAAAAAATCAGCAGACAATTAACGGAAAAAAACAATGGACGATTAAAAATTCGTGCCGAACAACACGCATTCAAATCTGAGTTGTCACAGTATCACGTTTATAGAACAAGGAAGGAAGTTTGACAAACGGGTCATTCTTTATTTAAATAATAATTAATGAGTAATCTGTATGTACGAAATAATATTTTTGTATCGTGTGTGTTCTTATACGGCGCATTCGATCGCAATAAAACTTTGGTGAGTTGTTTTACGCACGAATTGAAGGGAACAAAATTAGTGCAAATATTTGTAATTTGATAAAAGTATGTATTTTTTTATTAAAAAATGCATGTGAACTGTAGATTGCTTAGATAATTCATATACTTGCCTTAGTTACATAAAAATATATTATTTTAATGTGAAATTTCTTATTTCAAATAAATAGTGTACATTGTATTGTTATCTATTAAATTCCAGTCTCGAGCAATTCCAGTAAAAGGAGCTAGTTAATAAAAAAAATATTTTAATTTGAATTTAAAATTATTAAAAAATATAAGAACACATGCATATTTATGAAAGTTGCTACAATTTAAGATTCTACTTTTTTGTTATTTCGTTCCTGTACGAGTTTCTGCATATGGCTATACATACTTATTGAAAATTCGGGTTTTAAACAGGGTTGTCGAAATTACATAGGGTTTTTCGATAAAAACCGTTTTGTATTCGAGTTATTATCGATAATAATAACAGTTTACAATTTTTCCAAGGTAAAAAGCATTGAAAAAAACACTCGTACCGATTATTCTGATTACTACATATTGGCATTCATTATTAGACGATGTGTTGTTGCTTATAAAATATAAGTATGTGTGTCAATGACGATATTGAAGAATATTGAATTTGAAAAGGGTTAGAAATGCAAAAAGTAAAATTTTATTTTCGCACTTTACTATTGCATTTCTGTATTTTATTATAATTTCAACAATTTTTTTAAGAAATTCAATTTATAAATATAAAATTTAGCATATAATATAAACAACCCTGATCACAATGTGCTAAAATATGAGTTCGTCGAACTTTTTCGCGGCGGTCATTTTATGTGAAGCGAATTTTCGACGAACTCTTAAACTTGATAGTAGTATGAGTATCTTCCAACAGTATTATATTATCAGTTAATATTGAGATAAAATCTTAAAATGACTTAATTTACTCTATGTTGAATAATGTCGATAAGTTTGTATATTCGAGATTGGCCAGATTAAATTTTTTTTCAAGACAATGACACATTTTTTCAACATTAGAATATTTTTTATCATCGTCATGCTGAGCCTTTGATTAAACTCTAATATCTAAACAACTCAAACAAAGAGCAATCTTTTGAAATCCAATTGTAAAAAAATAATCGTTTATGATTTTTTTCTAGTATGAGACGTTTTTGCGAAAGAATTCATAATGTTACAGTAAGAAATTTTCAGGTTTATGAAATCCGACTAGTTTTATTTAAATTTTTCTTATTTTTAAAATGAAACTCAAGCACGTATCGCATATACAAATTTGGCTGATAAGGAAAACAAAAGGATTTTCACGGTTATTTTTTCCTTGTGCAAGGTTTGCTAAAAACGATTAGTATTCTAATCTTGTAACTCGATGCTGCACGGTCACACATATTCTGTAAAACCATTGATATCTTGGGTTTTACCATGACATTGAACAGTAAATAATTAATTAAAATTTAATGTAACTACTAAATCATAATTTGAATTTTTAAATGAATAATTTGTTAAAATAAAACAAGATTTTTCATATGTTTCTGTTGTAATTTCCTTCTAACTTGAATATTTTTAAAAATCGAATTTTCTTAAATGGCTGATTCAAAAAAAAAAAATAGTTATACATACAACATTCATCGATAATGAATCATATGTTTTTTTTTTCAATTCTAATAAATTCTTAAGATAATTAATGAATTAATATCAATATCTAATAGTTGGTGACGTTCATGCAATATCAATAAAATCAAATCGCTCATATTATACATATAAAAGTGAATTTTTATTGATATAGAAGAATTAAATGATTGAATTTCAGTATAGGAAAAATTACGATATGTAAAAAATATTTTTTTAAGAAATGTTATGAAAGAATATGTATAGAATACAACGTTATCTAGTAGTTAACAGCTGAAAAGAGTCATGAAAATTGCATGTAAGTCACGAAGGACGATTGTAAATATTATAAACACTCTATGACGCATGTTGTTGCACAATACAAATGATTTAAATTAATCAATACATTGTTTTATTGACTATTGGATTTGAAAAATATACACAAGACACTTAAAATTCTAATATACATATGTAAAAGAAAAACATACTGTCTGTCTTTCCAATCAACTTTAATGATAAAAAAGTCAGAATCGATTTTCAACAAATTCACGATTTTTATAGTATGTTTATTCTTTGATATCCACGAAATCTACATAAACAGGCAAAAAATTTTGGAAAATATGCCCATTATCTGAATATAGTATCTTCGTATCAGAATAAAATAATCAATCTGATTAAAGATGACGTAGTTTCGGTGAATACAAGTAAACATGATTAATTTAGGCTGATTTCATAAATAACTTTTATGAAAATGACAACTTTTTTACATCGAGATCAAGATCGTTTGGTCAAATGGACACACATTTTCAGACACGTGAGACGCAAATAAATATACATAGAAATTATTATATTCGAAAGAATCACTTAATTTTTCCATAAACACTATAGATATAAAATTAGAATAGATATATTAGTATTCTTAACTAAAACTAATATAAGCACGATTATTGCTGTCAGATCATCAAAAGAGCTATTGATAGCGAATTATCGCTTTATTTTTATTGCAGATTTTTCCGACTTTTATGAACACGGAATATCAATTTTGAATCTTATATCGAAATGACTTTGTAAAAATTAATAAAAAGCGCATTTCGCATTGAATTCAATGTTAAATCTTGCTATTAAATTCGCATTCTTAAATTGTATAGCGGTCGCTTTTTCTTTTAACAGTTTTTTGATGTATCTGCGATTATCTTGCAATTCAATGTCAAATTGATACGATTGCTTTTTGTTCCTAAATTAAATTATGAGGAAATAAAATTTAATGACCTTTTCAATTAAAATTAAGCTGTTTAAGATTACAATTGATTAAAAAATCTTGAGCGGTTATAATTTGTATTTATTTCTGCAAATGTACCCTAAATGTTCAATTTTATTCACCTTCAACTTTTATTCATTTCAATGTCAGCATTTTATACTAAACACGCTTATCAATATTGACACCAATATTCATTGGCGAAATTAGTGTTGCATAATTGGAATTATTAGAGGTGTGTTGCAAATTTGATATTTTTATATGAATTTTTGCATTTTTTTTAAATGCATAAAATACCAGCGACATGCCTTTTATACTTATATTCTAAAAATGCAATATTATCCTTCGATTGAAGGAAATTGGAAGGAAAATCATTTGAACTATTAAGGACCTATATTTCAATTGATAGTTACTCAACTCTAGATTTAATTGAAATTTTTACCAATAGAATTAGAACGTGTTTGTGATAAGAATTTAATAAAAAGAAATCATTAAGTAATAATCGATTTGAGTAAATAACGTATGAAAGTTCAGATTCAAATCATACTTTTTTAATTATGAACAGTTATTACTGTTAACTATTCATGTATGTAGTTGCTAACTAAAAATTGAAAAGATCTGGTCTCACAACTAAACGTTTAAACGATTCTTCAAAGTCGACATAAAACACAAATATCTATCGATATTTGTCAATATTGATAGAATACTTCAATACTCAATTAGTGCGTTTCTCAGTCAATATTAAATCAATTCATCGACTACATTCATCGATCTTCTAAAAGCCACTCATGAAAAACCTCACTTTTTTCACATTTTCCAACAGACACTTCAGAAAAACCCTAACAATTGATTGAAAATCATCTCAATTGACACAACATCTATTCGACCCCGATGATTATTATCGATAGCAATTGAATTTATTCGCATCTACACGAGTTCGTCAATACACAAGTGCATCCAAACAAAGTTATTATGAACTTGAACCTCGTCGTTCGATAAGACGACAGTTGCATAAGCTAATTTTTTGTTACCATCGACGACAAGGAATTCACTTTGCACAAATGCATTTTGTTCAAATGCATTTGAACAATGTCGTCAATGAAGCACGTGTATTGTGACAATGGAAAATCGTCATCTGTTGTTGGATTCGATGGCGTTTCCGCCTGGAAACTCTCAATTTGCTGGAAAAACTGTAGATTTTATCTAGATGATGATCATTAAAATTGATTATTATGTGCTATAAATTCATATTTTCAGTTTATAGTAAGTATTTAGTTTCATTTATTACAGAGAATCCTGCTTTAGTGCATGATTTGTTTTCGTATTATAAATTAACGCATTGGAAAATAAAAGGAGTGTTATGTTTGAATTCAGAATCTTCTTTTTATTCGTTCAAATTGTAATGACAAGATAAAATAAACCGTATTATATGACAACTGAATATCACAAAGGGTACAAGTGACCTTTTTTATCGATACATATTGAGTTAAGTACAGAAAATGGTTCAGTATGTATGATACAGAACCATTTTCTGTACTAAACTCGATTTTGATACAAAAAGGTCACTTGTGCCCTTTGTGAAATTAAGTCGTCGATATAATGTTTGATCGCATTGTATTGTTGTTGTTACTTATTGTTAGCATTAAATGAACTTCTATAAACTTTAATAGATTGGTAACTGATTGTAATTAAAAAATAAATAAAATATTAAATTGGTTTATGCATTAAAGAGAATTTTACTGTGTTTAGCTTGACGAAATTATATTTGAATTTATGCCAAGTTTTTCATCTAATTCTATCATTTGAATTCAAGTTGTTGCGAATTTCGTAATTCACGCGAATTCGATTTTAGTTTGGAAATTTTTATGTTTATCTATGCTGTAACATTCAAGATTCAAAGAAAATTGAGTAATAGTCAATAGGAAAATCTCTAATTTATTAAAAAAAGTGGTTGTAGGAAAATACAATGTTCCGAGATTTTCCTTGTTACACGAAAATACAAAAAAATAAATATACACGAATATAATAAAAACGTGAAAGTATATTTTGACAAATGTTTGGGTTTTTACGTTTTGAGTTTTATTTATTTCGCATCTGATAAAGAGATCGATACATCATATTTTAATATTAATTTTATCTACCTATGACATTATTCAAATACACACATTTATGATTTTACATACGATAAGTAAAAAAATTACAATCGCATTGTTGAGGCGATTAACAGCAGAAGCGAACGAATAATTATCACGTACGCATTTCAATAAAATAGCCTACCAAAATTTAGATAATCACATTAAAATAAAAATATATTCAGCTAAGATTTTAATCACATCGATAAGGAAAAAGAATCGGCTCGTGTTCGACAGAAAAATACATACAAATGTGTAGCAAAATTTAAATCTTGGGTTATGTTGTATGAAATACGCAGAAATTCATCGAGAACCAGTTTCTCAAGTCGTTAAACAAAAAAGTAATGCCAATTTTGAGAAGCAGCTTTGACATTGTTCGTCCTCTCGAATTGAAAAGAATCGATTTAAAATTTTAACCACTCGAAAATAACTCAATACGAATTTATACAATTTAGAAACGATTTTTTCACTTTTTTGATCCTCTTGTAAGTTAACTACACTACACTAGCTCCCCAAGTAATAGTTTCCAGTCGAAAAAGACTGACGTATCTCGAAAAGTTAGTGTAGTTTACTAACGTGATGATTAAAACAGTGAAAAGATTGACCCTTAGTTAAGTTCCTAATGTTCAATTCTATAATATTTTTCTCATATTCGAAAATAATCTAAAAAATACACTTAAAAAACTTTTCCAATTACATGCAATTTTCCCTATCTTCAAGAAGTTCTTACAAAGTAACATAAGGAAACCGACTAATTTGAAATATCGCACTTTTCCAAAACTCCGCCGATATCAAAATCGACAACTACTGATTAAATTTTCGAATAAAATAATAATTATCGTGTTGGAATGTTTTGGTATAAATAAGACGTAATTGCATTCTGCGTCGAACTAAACAAGATCGTAAAGGTTCAATGAAAATCGTCGGTTGCATTTAATCGTATTGACTTTTGATAGAACTATCTTAACGGATCAAAAATTGATCTTTTATTCTTGACCGTCGATAGAATCTTTCTGTCTAAGAAACGGTATTATTATGATAATTTTTATAAAATTTTAGATAAATGTGTATTAAAATATTTTTCGTTTGAAATATGTTATCGGTTAAGTAAGTTGATTGATCGTTTTCAAATAATTTTATCTGGTTAGCTAATAAATTAAATCTTATTAATAGATTTGTCATACGAATAAATATTTATTTTAAATATCATGAATAACATTCAATGACTAAATTTGTTAAGCCACCGAATAATTAATCATTTATTTTAATTGATTCTTTACTCTAATGTGAACTGAGCATATCCGTAGCTTATTATATGTTCATAACTTCGCATTAATGTAATAATGAAGGAAATTGAGAAAATTTTCAAGAAATGCATCAGACACGTTTCATCGTATTTCTAGACTTTTTAATTTATGGAGTTAATCATATTATGCACTGAACGGCACATTTCACTCATTTAAAAATTATTGACGTGAAAGCAAATTGTGGAGAAAATATAATTAACCACATATACATATACACCTCAATATTTGCTATTATTTCTCGATTAATTAAGCTCAATCACATATTCAATTGATCAACAATTACAACTGCTCGAATATTATGATAAAATATTATTTTTTTATAATAATTCAATAATATTTTATATTAAACGATAAGAATGTACCTATTAATAGTAACCTATATTATTAATATCATATTATAATTAAATTTAAATATTCAGATAAACCTAATATTGATACATATTTTCGAAATATAATATTATGTATTATTGTGAAAAAAAAGGTAATGTATTTTTTGAAAAAGGAAGCTTATCATGGTTGACGTGTTTCATTATGGAAGTGTATTGTTTTTGTATCTTATCGAAATTCCATAAATTTTGCTATTTTCTGACTTTTCATACTTTTTCGCATCAAAAGGCAAAATAGTTTTTGCAACAATTGCCGTAAAAAAATAAAACATCCGCAAACAAACGAAAATGAAAAAAAACAATAGGAAATTGCAATATCTGAACAAGTTGCAATATTTCAAGCACGCAAAGTTTATTCCTATGTAATCGATTCGTAAAATCGAGATGTTAATGTTTATATAAATCCTTTTTATTATCCGATAATATTGCATGTAATCTACATACAATTGTTTATTACTCGATAATATGTAGTCCTTATCGAAAACAATAAAATATCGACGCTTTCGTTTTTTTTAACATAAATTTAATAGTCAGATTATATCAGATATAATATTCATTGTTTTATGATGATGAAAAGCCTATTGTTGATAACGGAATATCTTCGAAAATTCCAATTAATATTTTCAGATATTTATATATTTTAATACGAGAATTATAGCAGTGATAAAAATACACGTAGTTACGTATTTTCTTATTTCATGCATGCCATTTTCTTAAGTTAATTTTACTTTCATCTCAATTCAATGAAAAAAAATCAAACTTAATCTAATTTTTGAGCAATACACATAATATATTGACAGATTTTTTATTGAATGAGTGATCAAATAAGAATGATCCAAAAAAATACTGTACATGCATTAAAAATAATGGAAAAAATAACATTAATTGGTCACAAAATGAATACAAGACATTCGATAAGTTGAACTTTTTTTTCGGGTAAAGTTAGGTTATGATTGAATATACGTCATTGATATCCAATACTGAACTATAGTATCCAGCACTGAAAATATAAAACGACTAAAAATCTGCCATGAAATAACAATAACTCAAAATTGACAATGTAGGTAAATGTCAAATCGCTCAATCGCCGCGATTGAGCTGCACGAACGAGTGTCCCATACATTTAGCGCCGCATGTATGAGATTCCTATGCATGTATTTCTAGCTATAATAAAAAGCTATTCGATACTCGCTCGCTTTTCAGTTGCAGTTCAGTTCGTGTAGAGCAGTCGAAATATACGGACGTGTTCTCTTTTGCTCTTATCTGAAAAGAACTTTTCATCGAAACTGTTATTATTGAACTGATAAATCATCGGTGAACTGAATTTCTGATTTATTTGAAGATGGACGTTTAAATGAAGTGAAATAAATCAAGTGTCGATAGAAAAAAGTACGATCGAAAGTGACTGCTGAAATAAAAAGTTTTTTGCACAATTAGGTTAGTGTTGTTATTTTTCCGAAGTGTTCTGTTAATTGTTATTGTTCATATTGCGGAATTTAAATCAAGAAAAAGCGACACGGTTAATGGTTTTCTGTAATTCAATTATTTTTCAGTCGAGTTGTTTCGTTCGTTATGTTTTTCCAATCGTATTTGTAAAATATGTATGTCGATTTTTCAATCGTATTAGTTTTCTTTGATATTTTCCTTTTCATTATATTTTTTTCACATTAGCTGAAAATCTAATATTAGTTTTAATTATGTTCAATTGAAACCAACTAAAGAAATCAAACTTTTTCATATAAATAATACAAGAATTCGTTTATGTGTATAATTTTACTAAAGATTTACCTATGTCTATGTATTTGATTTTCATTCAGTTCTCTCAAAAATAAAAAGCTTTCAATATTATATTTGTTCATAAAATTCAAAAAAGATTAATTTACACGTGAACACAAAATTTAATTTTTTAAAAAAAACATTATTAGTACTTGAGTATTTTTCGTTCTATTTATAAAGCTGTTGATTATTGTACACACATTTGTTTAGTTGTTTTTTCGTACGTATACTGATAAAATCAAATATTCTCCCTTATCATTTTTATCATCGATTCTTTCCAGTATTTGCGAATTTAATAAGAAATATTTTACTTTAATAAATTTGATACAAATTGAAAGAATCAATACAAAACATTTAGTAAAAGATACAAATTCAGATTATTTCAGTTTTAATAATTGTCAATTTTAATAATTAAACACTGAGATTTAATAAATTTACCCTTTTTATGACATTATGAGTTTATGACATTAATTGTGAATTACGTCATAGAAGACGGAAGTATGTATTCGAATAATGTAAAATTTTAGGAATTATATTTAGTAAAGTTATAAGCAAATAAAGCTGTAAGCGAATATTATAAAACTAAGAATAATGTCGAAAATGCTTTAATTTTTATATCAAGCGTGGTGCTATAAGTAATCCATAAGTACGAGTTGTATGTATTATCACTTTTTTCGTTTTCATGGGCTCGTTACAAAATCAGTAGACTATTTCAAGTGGTGCTTATATTGAATAAACCCAATTGAATTTGGAAAGACTGAGACTATTTTTTTAATACGATTTTCTTAAAAAGAGTAAAAGCTAAAAAACAAAATGAATCTCTAAAAATCCCCTAGTTAGTATAATTTTTAGGAACGTGCCACTGTGTCGATAATACATTTTATTGTATGTTGGCAACATTTTCGCGAAACGTCATATGACTGTCAAAGTAAAGTCAACCGTGACAAAGTAAACAAACACCTGCCGATCAGTATTAACAAAATTGGATATAAAAATGGATAATGAAGAAAATCAACCCCTGTTACCGTACATTCCTCGCGAATATGCTACTTTTTCAGTCAGTATCTTTTTTTTAATACACAATCAACAAACCTTGTTAGTTCCATAACTTTTTTGAATGAAAACTCAAGAATTTATTTGCATTTATAAATAAAAATAAATAATGACTATATAAACCATCGAGCAACTTAATTTTTCTCTGTACTTTCCTATTTTGCGCTCAGAATCTTCCTAACTTGGCCTAACACTCATCCCAACTTAATATACGTTGACATATTAAAAAAAATAATTATTAAATTAAATTTCTGTACAGGGTATTGACGAAGATATGGAAACTCCACAAATAGCAATATCACAAGCCGAATTGGTGAAGGATGGGCATCCAGGTCGAAAACTTCCCCAATTCGCCGCTGCTTTAGCTGGTAATTTTCATATGATAAATATATATATTTTTTAAATTTTGCAAAATAATTCTTCAGCATTGTTTTCATTTTCCAGCCACTTTGGGAGCATTAGCGACTGGTGCTGTATTAGGGTGGTCTTCACCAGCCGAGTCCAAGATAGTCGGAGAAAATGGAGAAAGTGTAGAATATGATTTTACAGTTGATAAAGAGCAAAATGCTTGGGTTGGTTCTTTAACAACCCTTGGTGCAGCTTGTGTTTGTATTCCTATCGGGTTTGTTATGGACAAAATTGGAAGAAAATGGGCTATGTTGATACTTGTATTACCTTTCACATTGGGGTGGTTGCTTATCATTTTAGCTACTAACATTGGTATGTTATATGCTGGAAGATTTATAATTGGTGTAGCTGGAGGTGCATTTTGTGTTACCGCTCCGACTTATACATCAGAAATAGCCCAAGATAGTGTCAGAGGCACTCTGGGAAGTTTCTTCCAGCTTATGGTTACTGTTGGTATTTTAGTTGCATATATTATAGGGAATTATGCATCGTTGCTGGTTCTGAACATAGTGTGTGCTGTGATACCACTTGTATTCGGAGTCATCTTTTTCTTCATGCCTGAAACACCTTACTTTTTAGTGTCCAAAGGTAAAATAGACGAAGCCAGTAAATCGTTGATTAGACTAAGGGGTACTGAATACGATTCTGCTGCCGAATTAGCTATAATTCAAGAAAAAGTGACCGAAAGTACGAATAATCCTGTTTCGTTTCTACAGGCTTTTAAGAAGCGGGCTTCTATATTAGCGTTTGTGATTTGTATGTGTTTGATGTTCTTCCAACAGTTTTCTGGTATAAATGCTGTTATATTCAATACTAATGCTATTTTCACGAGCGCAGGATCAACTATTGAACCGGGTATTGCTACTATAATTATTGGGGTTTTGCAAGTGGTAGCGACCCTTCTATCGACATTTATTGTAGATAAACTGGGAAGAAGAGCTTTACTATTGATATCGGCTATTGCAATGGCAATATGTGATATTTTGCTTGGCGTTTTCTTTTATCTTAGTAAAGATGTTGAAAATCCAGATTTAGAATTAGTAGATAATATGTCATGGCTTCCTTTAACGTCCCTTTGCGTCTTTATTGTTGCATTTTCATTAGGATTTGGCCCAATCCCATGGTTGATTGCAGGAGAGCTTTGCACACCAAATATAAAAGCCTTTGTGAGTGGTACTGGTGGTACTTTCAATTGGATTTTAGCTTTTATTGTCACTAGAACTTTTGTAAATATGCAAGCTGGCTTAGGAGAAGGTGGAGCTTTCTGGCTCTTTGCCGGTTGCACTGTTCTAGGAGTCATTTTCTGTTTCCTTGTCATTCCCGAAACGAAAGGAAAGAGTTCTGATGAAATTCAAAAAATTCTCAACAAAGAAAAATAAAAAAGCGTAGAAAAATTTTAAGTTATTCAATATTGAACTGATTTTTATATTGTATAAAAATGTTCCTGATATATTGTCAGTTAAGTAGGTTATTTTATTTATGTTCTGCCGAAATTAACTATAATTTAAATATTATATTGAATAATAGTTTCTTGTGACACAACATAGATTATTTATTTGAATTTCACATTGCGATATTCTACTTTCAGGAACAGTAACGTGTATTTGTGAGCCATCAATTAAAAAAGGCTAACATTCGATTTCTAAGAAATCAACAATATTCTTTAATATTTTATAATTTTTTTTTAATAAACAATTACAAATTATCAAATGTATATAAAAAAATATCTGGAATATATTGTATTATATTATTTGTATCAATTTTATGATTTTTTTAACTAAGAAATTCTACAAATGTGTTAAAAATTAAGGGTCGGTCATTTTGCTGATTTAGTTAAAACTAACCACAAAGTTACGGCTAGTCCTTTAACTATAAACTGTCAAAAATTCGCAGAACAGAAACGGATGTTCTGACAGTCATAGTTGGAGGGCTGATTGTAAATCTATAGTTAGTCATCTAAATTAGTAAGCAAAAAGACAAGCTCTAAGTATTAATCATAATAGTACAATGATCATAGTCATATTGTATATTATATTTATATCAATTACAAATAATAATGTATTTAATATGAATTGTGAAATATTCTTATCACATTTAGCAGTCACAAAATACATATTTAAGAATTTCATCTTGAAAACAATTGCTGTAATGATTTTACAAAAAATGTTATAGTTTAAGAGTGAGCTGTGATTTTTTTTTTCAATTTTTCCAATCAATTAAATATTATATTTATATGTACATACGTACGTATCATTTATTTGTATTCTAATGTACTGTAAATAAGATTTTTTTTAGTATGTCTTTAAAATATACAATGTTATATAATGTAAATTTAGTAATAAATAAGATAGAATAATATATATTAACATAAAATATATGATTATTATCAATAAAATAAATAAGTATTTTATATTGATTTGATTTTTTGTGATAATGACATTTGCATACATATTATCAAATGTTACTTTCAATATTCTACTACTCAATTTTATTAAGTTAAGAAAAAATTTGAGTAGCGTTAAGTACATAAGAAATTAAATTACACTTATCAATTAAAAGAAGTTTCGTAATCAAATCATTTATTATATGTATAATATGTGTGTATTATAAATTACATTTAGGGATATCATACAATAACATGTTTTTTCTAGTGAAACGAGAAATTCAAGATAAGAAAATCTCACTATACAAAGATTGAAAACTACAATATACATACATAAAACGATTCATTAATATCACAACACAAACAGATTTTTTGTGCGAAACAACAAAGTATAATACAATAGATACATCTCAATGTAATACAAAGAAGCTGAGCATATTCATAAATATCATTTTTCGGTAACTATTTTGCATTCATCACATAAAAAATCGCCAACTCAAATGATATGTGATGTAAAATCATTATAAATCTTTGGGATGAATATAAGAGAATATGGTGAAAACAGAATTTTAAATTTATATACAAATCGATCCAGTGCTTGGTGGATTAGGTCTAGTTGTTTCTAGTTTCGAATATGAATAACCTTTGCAACAACAAACAGATTTCATCAGAAATGCAAGAGATGTTGTACTTTCTGATCTGTAAGCGCCTGATGAAAAATCTTCAATAGAAGTGATACCAACGAACTGCTTAAGGTCACTCTTCGGAAACCCGTCGATATAATATCTTTTGATAGTATCATAAGCATCCATTATAACTGATATAAATAAACTTAAAACTACGTAAATATATAAACTAATAAACGAATATAAATAAACTCGACAGAACCACCACAGCATTGTCGATTTGGCAGACATGCTGGAGAAGGTCGCAAACATGTCATCCCCATTCACAAGTGAAAATAAGCATTCAGAAGTCATAGCTAGAGATCGAAATTTCATATGATATGGTCCTAATACTAACCAGCCGCAAAATGTGAAACCGGCATATATTAGAAGGGCGCAAATCAAAAACCTAGATATCTTGGGTGCTGCTTTTTTCAGAGTCAAAATAACCACATTGTACGTTTTGAAAAATCCTAAATATCGTAAGACTCCAAACCAGACGAGCAAATTTCCGGTTCCTAAAAACACAGAGCATATGTTCCACTCATCATGAGCAAATTGCTTTTTTTCGATCTGCTCTTTTATAGCAGAGCCCATGATGATAAGTATATCGTTTATTATTATCATAATATACCACATGTTTAAAAATTCTAATCTCCCTTCCGCGCTCAGATCTCTATTATACATGTTTCTGAAAAATATTACTGTGATTTTTTTCAATTGCTGAGCTCTGTAAACGGCTCTGCTGCACAAAATAAAAGAAATAGCACATATTACAATAACGAATACATTCAAAGTGCTATGTAACATTCGGTCAATTTGATTATCTGTTATGTATTCAGCGTTATCGTTGCAATGCAAGCGTATAGCTTCGGCGTCGAGATCGAGCAACATCTGTCCATCATGATCTCGATTGTCAAACATAATGGTGATATCAAACCTATAACAATCAGGAGGAGTGATGGGTCCGGCGATCTTAAAATGAACAGTCTTCACGGAAAACGTCAAAGTAGCCTTAACTAACGATCCAAAGTTAATATGTATATCATTAGATTCTAGAAACATACGAGACGTATGACTCGGGTCGGTCAGATTCTTCGTTATATTGACACACACTTCGTCAATTTCCGAATTGAATTTGTAACTTTCGTTGAATCCGAAAATGGTACCTTCTTTGTATCGATACAGACACAATTTAGGATCGACCATAATGTTTTTTTCATTGTTATAAGAATACATTCCGATGGCGTTGCCTAACTCCGAATAGCCTTTGTAAGCGAAGTCTATAGTCTCGTAGAATTCATCAATTTTGTATATTGCCAACGGTCCGGCCGAAGGAGGATAGGCGTTGATCTCCATGCTGGCGTCCCAGCCGTTCAGGAAGAGATGTGAGAAGGCTATTCTATTGTCCCAAGTGTAGTTGACGTGCTTGTATTGATTGTGAGCGAAGAGACACAGCTGAAATGTGACGAGGACTATTTTAATGACTTGAACTACGAACTTGTAAGGGAACTTTCTTCTGGCTCTCCATTTTTCTATGGGGTTCATGAAGAAAAAGCGCAGCTTGCGCCTCATCCGTTCTTCGATGTGAGGATCCGTAGCCGACCTGGACGTAGAAGCCGTGGCCGTCCTGTCGTCCTCAGTCTCCGAGGGGGCGGACTCCTCGCGGCTGGTCACCGGCTCCATTTCTACGGCGTCGAACTCTCGTTTAAAATCCCTCGCCGAATCACGTTCTGTTGTGAGTGATGATTCGCAAATGTCATCTGTCAAACGAACGTCGCCATTGTGATATCCTTGTGTCAATATTGCACCGTTATGTTGTCGGCACTGGTGCATGAATTTCGATTTGAATTCAATATTCCCCATTTCGAGTTCGATGTTTTGGAATTCGAACCGGACTGTCGTGGAATCGTTTGGTTAGTGACACGCCAATGGAAACGGAGATGATTTTATGTTTTTGGAAAAAATAATCAGCGTTGCTAATTGATTGAGTAACCGAAGTGACATTAGCGGTTTGTATATAAGTGCACAACAATAATTTTGTGATTCGCCAAACACAGGTCTAATGTTAGCTATCTCCAAAAAAAAGGAAATATCAACGATGACATTTCCAAAACCCAAACCACATCCAATTTTTTTTTAATCACAAGAATAAGTAGGAAATTAATGAGCGATATGGAATTCACATGATTCTAACTAACGAAAGAAAATAATATTTAGCTACCTACCCAATTAAATTTCGAACATTTTGACATTATTTTCATAAAAATTCAATTTTCCAAAACAATGCATATCACTATATATTCCTAAGTTCCCCTAATGATGAAAAACAAGAAGGAGGATCAAGTTTTTTGAACGGATCGAGTCTTTTCATCTTCTTAAACTTTTTATATTATATTTTTTGATAAAAATCAGAAGTTGACGAGGAGGGTCAAGTGTCGCAGGGAATCATATGTTTCCAATTCCTCATTTTTTTTTACAAAGCTTTTTACAAAATGTTCATCAATTTAAAAAAATTATGAAAAAGACAAAAGACAAAAAATGAGCTATTATGATCCAATCTCACAATTTGACATCTAGCAATTTGACGTTTGCAGCTGAAAGCATTTTAAGGTTATAAAAAGTAAACCGGCGATGGGGGCCAGCGGAAGCACCTCTGCAGCATCAGCAGTTGGAGCCAGCGTAGAAGCAGCATCACCAACTCCGGCTTCAGCTGAAAAACCCAAGTGCAAGGCGTGCTGCGCCTGTCCTGAAACGAAACGCGTTAGAGATCAATGGTAAATGTTTTGCTATATCGCACCTGTCATTTAGTATACAATCACCTGCCATTCCAATTATAACATTTATTCTTTTTGTGCACATTTGCTTTTATGTTTATTATGTGGCTAAACCAGGTGTATAGTGTTAATTATGGCAGTTACGTCATTTGACCTTGTATGCTGGTTTGCTGACCGCCAAAATGTATATTTTTTATTATTTTGGAGTTTTTTAAATAATAAAATTATAGGTCATTGGTGACAAATATACCTACTGCTTGAATTTGATATATTTGAATGTTGTTTGAATTTGATAACAAGCTGCAAATACTGCAGATGTGTGTCCATAATTGTGATACTTATGTAAATCAAGATATTGAAAAAAGTAAATAGGTAATGTTTATTTTAGTTCGCATTGTATCACATTTTGAACTTTAAAAAATCTCATTGAGTATAAAAAAAACATTCAATGTATTTTTTTCATCTGCAATAATCCATCTATCAGAGTTAAAAATATAAATATTAAATATCCCTAAAATGAAAGAAACTTGTCATACACTATTGTCATAATTATAGGCATAAATCTTTTGATTCTACTATTGAAGATTGTATAATTTTATCGAAGAATTACTTTTTGTTATATTTTTATTCTAAAACATTAAATGGTATAGCTTTAATACACTGATTCTATTCTCAGTAGGTAGTTCACTATTTGAAAATTTTCATTGAAGTAAAATGTATACCAAGATTTCATTTATTTTATTTCAGTATTGTAGAGAATGGTGAAGAAAACTGTACAAAGTTAATAGAAGAACACAAAGAATGCATGAGAAAGATGGGCTTCAACATATAAAAATGCTTCACCAAAAGTTACTTAACTATTTTAACACTTGGAGTGAAATTTTAATAAAAAATCTTTCATTATAAATGTGAGGAATGAAAGATTTATTACTTAAAATAAGTTAGTACCAATGTCATTGCATATTGTTATAAAAATCCTTGAAACAGACAGTATCTCATATTTTTATTTATTCACTTCAAGTAATTTATTATTATTAAAATACAATAGAGATACCAAAATATATTAAAATTTGTTGCATTGTAAGATTGTAAATAAAAAAATAATTCAATTATAATTATGTTTTATTTATATTCTCTCTGATTATTATCCTAACCACTGATTACCAATACTCACCCTTAATTAACTTAAAATATATATGCAGTCAAATCTCCTATAATACATTTTTGTTATAATTTTTCCAAAATAAAACATTGAAATAAGGTATCCCATCCAAATTACAGATGTAGGATTTTTGTTCAATTTGTTTTTATTAAACTGTATTAAATTGTATATTTAGTTCGAAAATTCAGAAACAGTCAAGTAATAAAGGATGACTTGTACTTGTATATCGAATGCAAAATCATAAAATCTTTAAATCTACGTAAACAACGAACAAATGTGATTCAATTAACACACGATACGAAACCTATAAAATCACTCATCTGATTCGACTTTTGCCCTTGATATTTTACGCTTTGGCTGACACAAAACAGATCAGTTCTATTCACCCCGGGAGTCTGATCCTCGGCAACCTTCGAGATGGTCGTCGTCGTGAAGCTGTCGTTATCGAAGAGCTGATTTGAAGACGGTTCGTTGCCATGTCGTTTTTTTTTTTGCGACGGAGATTATAAATAATATATTTCGTAGGCGATCGTTCTGGTTTTGTTATTGTTTCTGCTGCAGCGACGAGTTCAGCACGCATGTCCTCGAGAGCCTGTTCTGAAGTTCGAAGATTGGAAAAAAGTTAAAAAATTGAAGGTTGAAAGAACGAAGTTAGGAGGTTGTGTTTTTTGTTGGGTCGTTTGAGTTTTAAGGGTTCTTCAAAGGTTCAAGGATGAAGTACAACGGAAATAACGATCTGAAGAAAATCGATGATGAATCCGGAGATGAAGCTGCCTTGGCTAGTTCTATGGAGTCGGCTTATAGTTATGGGTGAGTTCGTTTTCAGTTATTTTTTCTTGTTTTGAAATTTAGTTCAATCTGTATTTTTTAAATGATTTACTTCGACTCATTTTCGTTTGAATATTTGAGAATAATTTCGTGAAATTTATTTTTTTATTATCAAGAAAATATATACTTACGTGAAATTGTATTGTTAAATTGCGTACATATTCAGTGATTCGAAAACATTTCGGTTTACATACATACCTACTATGTACGTCATCGATTAATGATTGGAAAATTTTCAGAATTTCAGGAATGTATAATTGAATTATTTTTAACATTCATGTTAAACGGAGCGTTTCCTCCTTAATTGATTAATTATGCTTAAAATTTTACATACTTGTTTCACATCGACACGATAATGTCAAAACAAAATTTATCATAAACAAAATAGAACTGCAAAAACTTTGTGAAAAATAGATAATTACCGATTCCGGTTGTCATTTTGACGAAAAAAAATAATTCGAAGGACTAAAAACGCTCTTGTTATTTCGACTCAAGCTGAAAACAGACTATAACGACGAATTACTTATTTTTAATTAAATTCGAATTTCATCAGATGCATTCGCGTTATTTTCAACTATCGAACTTATTTAGGCGGCTTGATCAATTTTTTTTCCAGCAAATGTATTTTTTCATGTGAAAAGAATAAAGTCGATTTTTATGTGTACCTATGTGTATGTTGCTATAAAAAACGGATTTACACATAAATAATAAATAAATGAAAATCGATTATAATCCCTTCACTCGAAAGTTTAATATTTTTTTATTTAACGAACATTAAAAAAACGTTGTGATCAAACCACCTTAAAAACATCAAAATGAGTTTTTTTGTAATAAAAAATGAAAGATTTTCGATCACTTGACCCGTATAAGATTTCGGTCACCTTATTTTCATGAGAATCATCATAGTTACGATATTTATATTTCGCTCATATTACATATCTCCAAGTGCGTACGAACTCCGATTTATATATAAAAACAATAGTTATGACATACCCACCGAGATTCGTTTGAATAAACTTAGTTCGAAATCGTCAGTTGAATTCAGCATGCGTCAGAAACAAACACGTTGATAACCCGGTGAGTTAGAAAATTCAATTTAGCTGAAATGAAATTCAATTAGAGTGTACATTAATCGTAATTGGACAATAAAGCCTTGAATAGACGATAGCATTTCTCGTGACTCGAGTCAAAGGGTATGGAAAACAATTCGAAAGTGATCTGTAAACTTCCTAGTTATATTTGTTTGTTTATGACGGAGAGTGTTTTTGTATTTGTGAGTTATATTATAGCAGTGTTGTTTCATAGTTAAGATTCAACAGTTTTAAAATGGTATGTGAAAATGATCTATAAACTTCCTAGTTTAGTTTGTTTATAACAATGTTTTGTATGTATATGCAACTCAAATTATCACAGAGCAAAATCTAAATTATTCAAAATAGAATCTAAAAATGATCTATAAACTTCCTTATTCTATTTGTTTTTGTAGAATAGTATTGCAAACAAATGTAATACAAATATTTCAACCTAAATTTTTTTGTAAAATTGAAAGAATTTAATTCAAAATAAGTATCATTTTCACTTTCAACGAGGTCTTACAAAGTCAAACACAAATTATTGAAAACATATTTCAAATCTATAAAAATCTGACTGAAATCATTGTTGAAATGAAAGAAAATTTTTCAAACTGATGTACATATAACTTTTTAAGTTATATTCGTTTACAACTGTACGCTTTTTGTATTTTTTACTTAAATTATTGAAGAGATCCACAATTCAGATTCAAGTTTTACTATTTTGTGAATGTTTCATAAAATTTTAATAATTAGAATCAAAAGCAAAATTTGAATTAGTCCAAATGTGTTTTCATTACATATGTGGATCAATAATAAGATGAAAATCGATTGTCTTTGACATAGTATTTCGAATATATATTTATCGGTTCACAAATAGAACCATAAACTAGATTATTCAATGATCATGCACTTAGATAATTATAATTAACATGTTTAGGTAGAAAATGTGTCGAAACCATTTATAATTTTTCAACCCACTTGATGGGTTATCTATTAATTTGTAATATGTATTGAGTCATATTCAAATATAAATGATTATGATTTGTTATTTAATTGAGATAAGTTTGAAAAACAAATTTGAGAAAAATCTATGAATGTGCTTGTATTTATCATTTATCTTATAGTTATGATTGATTTTACACCTGAAACATTACTCTGATTTTCTTCAAAACCTTAGTTTTATATTTTTTCTTTGTATATTTAAGTTTTTAAATATAAAAGGGCCGATATTTATAAAAATAAAAATTTCCGTTTCATGAACTTTGAACTTATTTTGTTTTATAAATCTGATGCAATTTCAAACATCTATTGCATATTTAATTTTAATTGTTTAATATAAAAATGATAGATAAATATTTATTTCAAAATTTAACACATCTTAAATGATTTGTTTTTCGTTCTACATTTTTTTCATTTATATTAGAAATCATTCTATTTTCACAAATACCCTTATTTACAATAAAAGTGAATTAATTTTATTTTGATCATATGTTTTTTCACATCTATCCTTAATTCTTTTACATAAATTTAGAACTTGTAGAATCCATTTAGAAAACAAATTAAACCCATTAAATAAATCACGAATGTTATTTTACAATTTCTATGGCATCAACTGTACACATCATATTTATTTTGAAATCGAACTTAATATTTTTGTGAAATTGAAAAAATATAACTACCTACGTAATGATAACTTTATTTTCTTCGATTATAAAATATTTATATCATAGTGTGATATGATTATTTCTAAATATTGTGTATAGCGATGAGGAAATGTTCCGGTCAATATGATATATCATAAACAATCCTGGGAAGTTTGATAATTGCAACACGGAACATCCGATAGTGGCCATCGTTTAATTTTGATCAGTACGTAATCGGTGGCGGTCTTTCATGTTGTTCATTGATTATGTTGTTCCTTGATAATTTATCTTTATGTCTCCGTACTTCCTCATGATGCATGTGAAGTCACTATAAATATTGATCTTTTTATTTATCATTGAACAGTTTATTTGCGAACCAGTTCTCGGAGAGTTCAGACTGTGCCCAGACGCCTCCGAAAGCATCACCTATCAATTCAAAGAGAAGTTACAAGAGGTGAGCTTATATATACATGTGCATATGTATGGTTATAATTTATTTCTTATACATAAAATATAAGGACATTACCTTATTTTGCTAATCAATCTTAATATACGTAGGTATAACAGTTTCACTTTATGTGGAAAAAGTTGTTTTTTTTTCATAAAAAAGATGCTTTGATATATGACAATTAAATCAGTGTTTTTAATTTACAATAACAATAGTGTTAATATACAAGGTCATAGTTATACATAATTTATCATGACAATTGTCATGATCCGTTTAATTTATTTGACAATAAATTACAGAATTTTTGCTTATCAAATTAACTGAACTATGTATTCTATTATATTTTATCTGTTGTTAGCGACATAGTATAATATATATTGACTTTTAAAAAAGTGAATAAATACATGTTGATAATAGTTTTATATCTGTATTGTTTTCAGAGCACATATTCCTTTAACACCTTTAAAAAGTGAAAATCCTTCCAATATGAATATCAACACACCATTACTTGTAGAATCAAAAATAAACATGAACAGCAGTTATGAAGAATATTCGAAAATTCCTGGAAGAAATGAAGAAAAGCAGGTATTTATAGTTTTACACCCAATTACTAACATTATCTGCATGATTTACAAATGAACTATTTTTTTAATTTACATATATTTTCTTTATATTTAAGGATGATAGAAAAAACCTGTTTTCATCATCACAATATCTTGAAAGTTATAAATTTAATAATAAAATTGAGAAAAAGAAGCAAAACTCTATTGTAACTATGTAAGTGAGAATTTTAATCCCTCAAATAATGTTAACGCAATCAATAAACAAATTTTAACTTCACATACCTACATACCTACCTACAATGAAACATATTTTTCGAACAGTATCAATAACGATTTGTTTGTAACTTTTTCTTTCGGTGTTGAAAAGCCACAAGGTCATCTTTTCAGCAGATATTAATGTACTAACAATGTCTTAATATTTCGGATTACGTCAATCGCTTGAAAATAATTGACGGTAAAAATTCAGTCTTTTTGAAATGTTTTCAACACATTATCAACCAAACATTTGAAATAAGAAAATATGATCACTCTACAAATTAAATACAGACTTCAATATCTCTATTTTATTTTCCAGCTTTGCCGTTTGGAACACGGTGATGGGAAGTTCTTTGCTTACGATGGCGTGGGGCATTGAGCGAGCTGGTCTGCTGCCTGGGATTTTACTCATGATGCTAATGGGAGCTTTATGTTTATATACTTCATATATTTTACTCAAAGTTTGTTCCCATCATGGTTAGTACTGATATTGCTCATTTAAAATATTATGTCAACTGTAAGTAATATAATCATCTTATGTGTTTATAAATCAGGTAATAATGCAGAATGTGAAGTATCCGATCTATGTAGAATGTTGCTTGGACGCTGGGCTGAAATTGTTGCAAAAATATTCAGCTTGATAGTGATGTTAGGAGCAAATGTTGTCTATTGGGTGCTAATGACTAATTTCCTTTATTATTCAGTTAATTACTTTAGAGGTTTGTTCTTGAAAGTATTTTAAATATTTATTAAATTGATACGAGGTATTTCTTTGACAAAGTGCTTTTAACATTATAGAAATTCCTTTCAATACATCGCAAATTTCTGAAGATCCTTATGGCCTCGTTTGTCCTAGTAACATGAAACATCTGAATGTAACACCGGCTAATATGGATATTGGATCTGGTACGTGGGGTGGAAGATTTTGGGATTTGAACTCAAGTGTTCCATTTTACGTGGCGATCATTATATTTCCACTGTTGAACTTCAACACCACATCGTTTTTCACGAAATTCAATTCATTAGGTATCTATTTCAATGTTTTATGTAACTACATATACGGTATTTAAATTGATTTGATTTCTGAATTTTTTACATTTAAATATATCTTTCAGGAACTCTCTCTGTTTTATATTTGATGATATTTGTGATCATAAAAGGTGCAGGATGGGGTTTGCACATAGATTCATGGATATCCGAATTCACAATTAAAACTGACTTCAGTGTATTGAGTGGAATGTTAGCTTTGAGCTTTTTCATTCACAATATTATAATAACAGTGATGAGGAATAATAAACATCAAGAAAATAATGTAAGTTGATGGCACTAATTTTTATCAAAATTTATTAGAAAATTATTGATAGAAATAATCAATTACAGGGTCGAGATTTAAGTATCGCATTTTTTCTGGTAATAATGACATATATGCTTGTCGGAGCCGTATTTTATATTTGTTTCCCACTAGCGAAGACTTGTATTGAAGACGTATGTCAATCTTTTTTAAACTTATTATTTATTTCAATATGATATGATTGTTCCTTTTTTTTCCGCAGAATATTTTAAATAATTTTGCAAGAAGTGATATTATGACAGCAGTTGCACGAATCTTGTTACTATTCCAAGTTATCACTGTATATCCTCTTATAGCATACATGTTAAGAGTGCAGATTTTAGGTTCACCTGATTCTAACGGACACGGATCAAATAAATGTACCGTGTTGATATTCAACCTGATTATGATTATAGTATGCATATTATTTGCTTGTTTTGTTCCCAAGATTGGCACGATAATTAGGTGAGTTAATTAATCTAGTATTGTTTAAGATTATTCATAGAAATAATAACTTAATTAACTTAAACATCATATTTTTCAGATACACTGGTGCGATTAGTGGATTGGTTCATGTTTTCACTCTGCCGAGCTTGCTTCACATGACTTCACTTTACATGAGAGGTAAATTGACAATTACAAAGATTATTTTCCACATAATTATATTTTGTGTGGGTGCGTGTAATTTGTTCGCTCAGTTTTTTGTTGGAGATTAATATTAATAATTTTCTAAAAGATAAAAAACAAAGACTGAGTATTATCTAGAAATAATTCCTTTAAATTATAGATTTAATTTAAGAAAAAAATGTGATTCTATAGTTTTATAAATGTTCATCTAAAAAAAATATTAGAAATTTTATGTCAATTGTGATACATATGTTCTCAAAAAATTACGTATGAACATATTCTTCTAAAATAGCTCTTAATTTTTATGTATTTATTATTTATATGTATTTGTTAATTTAAAATGTAGAAAAATCAATTAAAATTTTGATTATAGATTTCTTACATTTGTACTAACGTTTTTATGTCACAGTAATAAATAGAACAATTTATAACATTGCTTTTTCAATATCCCTTTATTATAACAAAATAAAATATATGTATATAAAACAAAGTTAACAATCAAAATGATAATAATGAATATAGGTAGAATAATTAAAAGGGCAAAAAAATATAACGAAGTTATACCTACATATATTGCACAAATTTGATACAAATAGACCCATTTATAATATATGTATGTATGTTTTTTTTGTTCATTTTAATATATTAATGTATATTCTCAATCTCAGTACAAATACAAACAAATATAATATAATACCATTAATTACAATTTAAATTTACATTTCGTAAATTTGCATGGAGGTGGGTAATATTCAAGATAAATGCTTAAAAAATATAATCAAAGACGAATATCAATATGAGATATCTGAAAACACAATAAGTTTTTGATTGATTTATGTAATAACTGTTGGTTGATCACGACCTGTGTATTTTTTGAGTTCAGATATTTCTAAGGCAACTTCTATTAGTGGTTTTAACATGTCTTGAGCATCACCCAAAACGTTGTCAGCTTCATAGGAATCAATATACAACCTGGAATAAAAATATTTTAATATAATTTAACATAGTAACGTTATATAATATATAATGAATTACAAATACATTATAATGACGAATGAATTTCACAAAAGGCATAAGTGACTATTTTTATCGATATTGAGTTAAGTACAGAAAATGGTTCTATAGATGATACAGAACCATTTTCTGTACTTAAGTCAATTTCGATAAAAAAGGTCACTTGTGCACTTTGTGAAATTTAGTCGTCATATATTTTCTCATTAAATAATGAGAATATTAATATATCTTCAAATATCTATGAGTTGATATTTGCTCACATGAATTAAAATATATAAATAACTTACCTAACTGTGGCACCAGAGCTTCCAGTTCCACTCAGTCTTAATATTATACGAGATCCGTCTTCAAATATAATTCTAAGACCCTGAACAAAACAGTGAAAACATTATATTTACATTCAAAAAAAATCACTTTTAAAATACTTTTTTAGTTTACCTGTTTAGTTGCTACCGATTTGTCAATAGGATCAGTATATGAGAAATTGTCTCCAATTTTCGTTTTATATGTTTTGCTGCCGAACGAAAATTCTTTGCCAATGAATGATGGATCTGTTATTTTCTTTTCCGTCTCTGTCATCATTTGGTTGCATGTATCAGCAGAACATTCTTCATAATCATATCTATAAAATAAAATAAAAATGAATTTACAAACAAAAATTAAGTAACCAAATAAAAATAAAGACAATCAAAACCTAGTAAAATAGTTTCTTCCATATTTCTTCCAGTGATCAACGAGTATTTCTTCAACAGACTTTCCAGTATTTGCAATAACAGAAAGCCAACTAAGACTTGCCCAAATACCATCTTTCTCTCTTATATGATCAGAACCTGTTCCGAAACTCTCTTCTCCGCACAAAGATAACTTCCCTGCATCCATGAGATTTCCAAAATATTTCCATCCAGTTGGCACTTCGTACAGGTTTTGTTTAAGTTTTTCGGCAACTCTATCGACCGCAGATCCAGTGGGCATACTCCTTGCGAAACCTTGTGCTCCATTCTTTGCAAAGTATGGAATACAATTTAAGTTATCGGCTAGGACGGCTAAGGAATCCGAAGGAGTGACGAAGAAGGCTTTCCTTCCGAGAATCATATTCCTGTCACCGTCTCCATCGAAAGCCGCTCCAAAATCATAATCTCCATTTTTAACAGTGTTAACAAGATCTGCAGCGTAAGTCAAATTAGGGTCAGGATGAGCTCCACCGAAATCTTCTAATGGTACTATACGAGTTACGCTTCCAGTCGATGCTCCTAATTCATCGACGAATATTCTTTTTACATAAGGTCCAGTTACTGTAAAAAAATATTTGCTTTCATTTAATTTTTTTCTAAAAAAATATAAATTCATTGTTGCATCTTTACTATTTGACTATTAGAAAATAGAAAAGTGCTATTATTTCAAAAATTTACATACCACCATTCATTGAATCTATCAAAACATTAAAAGGTTTTCTTTTATCGGAACCGCAAATTAGCATTTTAATCATATCGAAATCAAATATACTCTTCATCAAAGATAAATAATTATCCACTGAATCTATAATTTCGACTGTAAAATTTTTTCCTTGAATCTAAAATGTGATCAAATTATTTGAAATTCTCATTCCTCAATGATTAAAGATTTGAACACTGACGTTGAAATCATATTTTCCAATTTTATCTATGGGACAATCGAGATCGGGAACAATTTTATACTGCGAAATTTTAGTTGTCAGATCGTAGATCTCATTAGTCATCTGATCGGGAGCCGGACCTCCGTTGGCGCAATTGAACTTTATGCCGAAGTCATTGTCGATACCGCCTGGATTATGAGATGCAGTTAAAACAATTCCACCTATAAACGTTTACGATCGATTGAATAATTAGCAATAAACATAAACAAACGTATCGTAAAACTTATCTAATCACAAAATAATTATACCTAGAGTATTGTTGGATCTAATTAAGCTGGAAACGGCCGGCGTCGATAGGATTCCATTTTGACCGACGAGCAATTTTTCTATCTGAAATGTATTTTAGGTTCAATGAGTATGTTAGAGCGAAACAAATAGAGATAATGAGTTTCTTTCGTAATTTCTAACAGACGATAAACATTAGATAGAGAACAATCGAAAATAATTATTTTCACGTTTGTATGAAACATTAGAGTAGAAAGACTCGTTCCAAAGTAAATTGTGATGCCTCCTAATAATTTTCGAAAATTTTTAGAAAAAGAGACATCGATACATTCATACAAACATTATTTTTTTGTTTATTATAATCAAAAATAATCTAGGTAGTATCATAAATAGTAATCGAAAAATGAAAATAGCGCTAAAATAAATTTTGAGATACACAGAAAACCAAGATTATGGGTTTTTTTCAAAAAAATCTTGGAATCGCTGGGAAGATTTGATACAGAATCTATATTGGCAATCCTAATAGTGGAAATTGAATTCTTAAATAAATATACTTTATTTATGAATCCGACTTCGGTGATTTAAATTCACAGATCACCTCTCGGCTACTACTACTACTACTACTACTGATGAGAGATAATTACTCCGTTGGCCGCACAGATCCGGATGATGGTCTGAACGACCGGTCCGCACAAGTATCGTCCGTCTCCTCCGACGACGAGGCAGCTTCCGGGAGCCGCTCCCCCGGGACACGCCGACACGATACTCTGCACGAAGTTCTCCGTGTAGTTCTCCTGCTGGAACTCGCGAACTTTCTTGCGCAGCCCGCTGGTGCCCGGCTTCTGGCCCGCGAACGGGTGAGTGGAGCGGATCGAGATCGACAGGGACATCTTGTCGTTTCGCCTAACCTCGAAACTGGAGAAACCAGGATAACCGGGCGAAACGAGCCGGTCAAGCGACAGCGACGCGCTCTCCTCAACACTCTGTTTAGGTCTGATATCGAATGTCCTTCAAAGTCACCGCGGTCGACGATCGCCGTTTCGTACGCTTTTCGCCACCGACTGTTAATTTTCTTTTATTTTTATCGACGGAGTTTCGATTCGGGAAATCTGGGGACACTCGATCAACGCGGGAGATACAAACGACACAATCCTTAATCTGTACGTCCCAAGTTACCCGAGAGGATTAGAATCTCCGGTTTTTTCTAATTGCGACCGCGCGATTGGTAGCACTTCATAGGAGGCGCGAAAGGAAAGTGCTGAACGTCGTCGGGTCGGGTCGCATCGCTATTGATCAATTTTCAAGATATTTTTGGATTTTTCATCGTTCAAAAAAGGGATAAGATCACAACATTCTTTGCGCTGATGAAAAAAATTACATCGCATTAAACAAAGAGTATGAAAGTGAGATAAATTTGTAGGACGTAGATATATCTCTCAGTTTGTCAATTTTGACATAAAGACGCTAGAAGTCGAGAAATACAAATGATAAATTTAATTCATAAAAATTGGGTCCTTAAATATAGGTATGCACTTTATTTCAGAACATGACTCCGTTGATTTATATTTATCACTTTCATTTCTATATAACTTAAATTTAATGGATAATGGTGATTTGAAAAAGACACTATTTTTTTTAATAAATATTAAGTTTCGCAAAAATGCATTTTTCCAAACTAAAAAATTGAAACACATTTTCAACAGGGGTGCGGGAACCTATTTTCAGATTCTAGGGGGTGCGAATCACTTAAAAGGTTAAGAACCACTGCTCTAGTTCTATGGTCTTCATATTGTTTATTTATGAACATTATGAATTGCCTTATTTTATGTAGACTTTGTAAAAATATAAAAAAAAAATAATATCTTAAAACAATTATTTTTAGGTATTGAGAGAAATAGTGTTTATTTTTTACCATTTTTATTATAGCATGCAATAAGTAACAAATAACAAATATTTTTTTATAGATAGAAGTAATATTGTGAAACATTTTTTTTTTTTTTTTGAGTTTGCATTTTCGCACATCATTTTTTCACTACTTATATCACATAAAATGAATTAAACGCACATATTAATCACACACAAGAGACATGACTTAAAAAACATTATTTGAAGAGTAAAAAATATACATATCAATTCTCATTAACAAAATTATTGTCATTGCGTAAATGAATTTGAATTGCAAAGCTGATAAAAAGTCACAATCTTTAAACGACATTCATATTACACATTGATTAAAATTTCTAAAATGACCAAATATTGATTTTTCGGGAACACAATTATGCATAATTGGGACAATTGTAATAAACACATTCATTTACTTGTAAAAACAAAAAAAAATTGAACACCATCCTCGTTAACGTGAATTTTTTTTTCAAAGTTGTACATTGTTAAATTGATAAAAACCAAATATAATTATTCTAATATTATTAATGGACATGCAAATGTAAAAACCTTTTCGAATAAGTAAAAATATGAAAGAATGTATATTATTTCAACTGAGTCAATGGAATTGTACGTCAAACGTAATTAAAAACAATATTTTGTATAACTGATCCTGCGAAATGGTGAGAAATGCGCGGATATAAATTATCGCAGAAATTATAAACATAATTAGAAAAAAATAAAAGTCAGGATAAAGTAAAAGATCACAATGTGATCGAAATTAAATAGAATTGTCATTTTCACTCTTTCGCATTTTTATTTTAAGGTTTTTCTTTCAATATAAATCGACCAATTATATAGCAATTTATTCAGTAAATTTATTTTTCAATTATTTTAATTTTTATAGAAAAATCTTTGAATATTCAACTATGTATATCTATTTATTCCGATTAATCTTTCGAATGTATTTACTGCAATTTGAGCCCAATTAAGAAATGAAAATTGTACAGGTCAAAGTGGATTTCTTTGTGCAAGGCAGCAAATATATTTTGTTTAATTGATTTTATGTGTTTCACCCAAGGCTTAAAACATACATATAGGAGATTATATAATTTTGGTTAACTAAAGTATTTTAGAAGAAACATTAAATATTAAAATTTTAAAAATATATCAAACACACTCGAAACTAAGAATTTTCATTACTAATACAAATGTGATAAGATATATATGAATAGAAACAGCAAAAAATAATGAAAATTCTAGTTTAAAATAACAGTTTAATGTAATAATATATATATTGGTAGATTTCATATAGGATTTTTATAAACTTGCAGCTTTTGTATTCAAGCCACAGATCATTTCACTATACTCTGTATATTGAAAATCCATTATATAGGCACATAACATCATAAAAAATCTGATTCGAAAAAAAAATTGCATTATTTGAATGTAAAACAATAATTCGCCGGAGTATTATGTATTTTACTAAACAATTAGGCACCTCAATTCCTAAATTTATATCTCATCGAGAAATGTCAAGTGCACTTTCATTATCAACGAATATATTTATTTAAATATTGTAAAAAGCATAGGATAAAATTTAATTGTCAACATCTTTTTTCAATACAGAATCATATGGAGGAATGATTCATTGTGCTATAAAGTATGTTACAAAAATAGACTTGGAAATCTATTCACACTGTGTCGCAAGCAATTTTTCCAATAGTATCTATAAAGTTTTACTCTTTATAATAATAATAAGCAAACAATCACAAAAGCTTCATGTTTCATCAATGTAAAGACACAGATGCACCTGCTTAGAAAAGCATGTTGACGAACATGCTTAAAATAAGCAAGTTCTTTATCCATGTAATGCTCTAGATACACACGCTATCAAATATCAAAAGGAAATCACTAGTAAGCAATCACTACCCAGTGATATGTTTGTCTTGAACATTTCCAGTATTGAGCATGCTAAAAGCAAGTTTTTTCTTATTGATAAAGAATGTCCTTATTTTATGAATGTATTAATGCCTTTAAACAGATTTTGAGCATGCTCAATACTATTAATGTTCTAAATACATAAGCCACTAAATAGGAATTGCTTACTAATGGCGTGCTTTTGTGCTATTAATATAATGTGTGTATCTAGAGCCTAACATTGAAAAAATCTGAATACTATTTTATAAAGATCATTTCAAAAGCAAAATTTTAATACTTTATGAAATGTCTATCATACAAATTGTATAATGTTACTAAAATATATTAATTTCACTTGACATTCAAAGAAATGTTTTTATTTTTGTTCAATATTATGTTCAAAGTTGTCTTTTCAAGCTAATATATTGAATCATATATTTATTCATGGCATTAATTTGTATTGTCAAAGTTTTGTACTTAAATCATTCAATAATTTAAAATATAATTCATATTATGAATTCATACTCTGTTGTACAAGATATAAAAACAGATTAACATTTGATTACTTGTAAATTGTTGCTTTGTATCACGAAAATTACATAAAATATAACATGGAACATTCACATCTAAGTGTGCACATTTTTTCAATAATAATTATACACAAATTTAAGTTCAACCTTAATATAAAAAAATATTTTGCTTAAAATATCGATATGTAATAATAGTATTTTTCACTTTATTCTATGTTAACAATGTATTATATATATAATATGTTAAATCTGAATATCAGATACTCTGCGATCATCATTTTAATATATTAGTTTACTCAACTTTGATTGATGAATATGATTGATTTTTACAGTAAGTTATCCATTTCTTTTATGACAAATATGATTCTGAATTACATAAATCACGAATAAATGTGAAATTTCCAATCTAGAAATATCATATTTAATACAAATAATGCAGGTAGGTATATTTTGTTTCATATTATGATTGAATTTATGTTGATGATTATAAAATATATTTTAATTTATAGCATATTGATTTGCACAGCAAATAATCTTTGTACATCATTAAAAATGTTTATATAAATACATTGCAACATTTACCTTTATTTGTATTTTGTTTTTTTATTTTCATTATTGCCCCCTAGTTAGAACTTGTTGAGATGATATTCCATTTTTATTCAATTCTAGATAAAAAAAGTTCAATATTTATATGTTTTTATATTAATACAATAAATTAATATGTAATATTACCTGCTATTGCTAATAACATCTTCTTTCTTGCTCCATATGCAGTGACACCCATTTCACACAGATCTCCATCAGTGAAAGTTGAAAATGTTGAAATATCTACTTCTTGTGATTGAAACATTTCTAAAATTAAATCAAAAATATATTTTAATGTTCAAATACTAAAATATTTATTTGTATCATTATTACGTATGTATTTGTCCAGTCCATGTTCAGCAAATAATTGACTTAGTTGCTGATAACTGCATGCCATATTTTCTGGTTTATTTCCTTTAACCGGAGTTTTGAAGGTTTCTACAATATTTGGTCTAGTCAAATTTTCGAGAGTCTTGTCATTAGACCATGGAGAATTAGTCTGAAATTTCGAGATATCAAATCAACCAATGTTCGTAGCAAAACATTTTTTCATTGATTTAAAAATTATTCTTATTTCTTAGTGTTGTACATATACATGTATTATTGAATTGAAAAGTATATTTACAATTTCACTTTGAATATTTGGACTCAAAATATGACCAGGTGATGTTTGACTGAAACCATATCCAGCCCAACGACTTGTTGGAACTCGATAATTTTCCGTTGTAAATGTTTCCTTCATTGCCTTTAAATAAATAAATATTTAGTTGTTTGTATAAGAATGTTGCAGAAATTTAATAATTTCAATCACCTTTGTTGCTCTAATTTTCATTTGATGATAATCTCTCAAAGGCGTGAGCGACTGTTGTATTGTTTCCAAAGCTTTTTTTTCAATTCCTGGGGCTCGTCTGTCCCCTACTCCCATCTCGTTTATCATTGTTATCAAATCTATCATTAAATAAGCACATTTAAATCAATTTCATCAAAATTATAATAATGAATATTGATTTTAATGCTTACCATTATTTGTTGGATTATCATTATTTGGAGATGGAACTGGACTATGACCTTTACTCATCGGACTTATAGCTGGGCTAACAAAGTTACTTCCTCCGTTCACACTATCGGCTCCTTTGAAAATTGATTTCGATTATAATGATTTACACAATTAAATGAAATCTTACAATTAGTTCAAATTTGAATACCTGATACACTGTGAGTGTCTAAAGAAACAGAACTTCCTGTAAAATTACTATGATAACCACTACTGGGTTGAGAACTCATGTTCAAAATATGAGTCAAAGAATTCTGTAATCAAAAGAAATATAATAATTTATAATTCATGGAAAATGTCATATTTCTAATCATGTTATTTCATAAAATTATACATGTTGATTAATGGCTGGATCAGGATTAATTTGACATGTTTCTATGTTACATTCACAATTGTATTGGTGATTACACAAATTTTGTTGGATCACAGTAGCTGCAGGTTGTGGTTGTGGTGCAGAAGAATCTTAAAATGAAGTCATTTTGTGAATCCCAAAAACAAAGTATTAAACAAATTACAAAATGTGAATTGAATTGAATCTTACTTCCCCACATGTTATGCTGAGGATTCTGCATGAATGTACCAGAAGAATTATTAATCGGATACTGGAACACATTTGTGCTTTGTTGGTTTTGAGGAGACGGAGAAATGATTCCCCAGGCTCCATTGTACAATGATGGACTTATGGTCAGTGGACTCAAAGTGTTGGAATAGCCTCCAGGTGTAGATGGATTATATTGAGGGCTATTTATGCCAGGGAAGTATGGAATATCATTAATACGGAGTGGAGGAAATGTTCGATTTGTATTGTTGGTTAAATTATGAATGGTCGATGCAACATTCATTGGAGATTGAGACGATAGAGTGTTGTGATGAGTAGGAGAAAATGGATTGAAGAATGGAGTTTGTTCGCATCCCGGAATCATTGGAATATGGTAACTCTCTGGAATATTTGCTGTTACCGATGATTCTTTTAGATTCAATAAATGTCTACGAGCTTCGTAAATATCACCTGAAAATAAGTATGTCACAGTTAATTGGTAACTCTTAATAAATGGTAATAGTGATGGAAATATATTTCATACCAGCATTTCTTTCAATGCCTTTTATGATAACGGAAAGCGAAGCCAATTTAGGTTTGTGGCGTATGTTTATGAAAACGTTAAAATTTTGCATCAATTCGGCAACTGTTTCATTTTGAATGTCTTTTATTTCTTCAGGTAAATCAAACATTATGACCAATGGAAGACTGCCCTAAAATTTATGAAGAAAAACGTTATGTAGATACATAAATGTGTTTTTGTTGAAAATAATGATGAAAAAAATCTTACAACTAATTGTTGTCTTGCTAAATAAACATCTTTAATGTTCCCTGTAATTGTTACATTACTCTTTTTCAGCACAGGAATGTTCGGATCACCTGCATCCGGAAACATAATTTGTGCTTTGGTGTTAGACATTATGAGCTTTAATTGAGATGCAGCTTTTCCCAATACTGTGGGATGATGCATGGGAGTGATTTCCAAAGACATTTGTACTAATGTTTGTGACTGAAAACAATAAACAATTAAAATAAAATAAAAACATGAAAATAAAGTTTCCTCGTACTTACTGCCAACGATCCACACATGCATTTGATTAGTAAATTTGTTGCTTCCATTGTAGTCTTTACTTCCCACTGCTGCCCCTTAACTACTACCAGTGTAGCGTGCAATTTAGGTCTTGTACGAAACATAACCTAACCAAAAAAATATTTAGATCGATTCAATATTTTCCATCTATATATATAAGTATATTGTATTAAAAGAAAATATACCTGAACGTTGAACTGTTCTTGTATTTTAATTATGTATGGAGAAGAAGCATCTGGTGGTGTTTGAGAAGCATTCATAATTGGCAATTCAAAGCTGAATATTAAAGGGGTTAAAGCCTGAAAATAATTGCGTATTATATGGTTGATTTATTGTTTGAGTTTTGATTTGATAAATTTCATATTTTCATACTCGAACTCTAGCTCTAGCTTTTTCAACATTTTCCATATCTCCCGCAATAGACACTTGATTACTCTTTTCCATAGGATTTGAACGATTTGAATCGGGGAAATGAATATGACAACCAGTTTCTTCCATCACTCGTTTTATAGTCAATCCACCCTGAAAATAATTAAATTTACCTATATGTGAATTTTACTCCAAAACAGTGTGACCATTTGTACTTGATTGAATTACAAAAAATAATAAGCAAACTACCTATCAAAAATATAAAATTTACTAAACATACCTTTCCAATAATATGAGAATGATCTGTATAACTAAGATCTAACTTCATTGTGACTCTGTTTCCCTGAAAATTCAAGTAAAAAACATATTTTTACAATTGCTTTTACAATATAATGATTACAATTTCTTTAAAACAGTTTACTCTAGTATCCAACATTTGCATAATTTTATCTCTGGCTAATTTTGTATTTTCTGCTTTTCCTGCTACTCTAACATGAGGATCTAATAGAAAAGAAAAGTCACGTTAATTTAAAATCCATTTTTAATTTTAAAATTATTTCTTCATTATTTTCGACCTTTTTTTGATTTAGCTCCAACTTTTAGTCTCGAAGGCCAGTTAATTACTGTAGAAGTTTCATTCATCACCTTAAAAAATAAACAATGATTAAAGTTATAAATTTGCAATGAAAGAATTTTAAATGGACTTACTTTTTGAAAGAAATTATTTGCTGATTCTTCTTCATTGATATCATCTGAAAAATGGTGTTATAAGAACATTGTTCGATTAAGATATGATTTATTTAATTGCTAATTACCTGCCAACATTAATTCTAACTTTTTCCGATCTACTCTGAATCTATCTTGTACAACATCATCAACAGAAATTCCAAGAATTATTGCAACTTTTTGTAATTCTTCTGCAGAGCCCATTGCAGAATTCATCGAACCGGCTGTTCCAGAATCTGAAACCTAAATCATAATTTGAAAATATGTGTGTTTTTTTTTTATCAATTCAAACAACATTTCCTTATATGCATTGGATTTTTTTAATACTAACGATAAGTACATTTTTTTTTAAATATAAAATATGCTGAAATGATATGAACTTAAAATTATAGATATGTTCAATACGTTCATCGTTTTAACATTTCACACTTTTTCCACTATCATAATTACACGAGCACATATAATCGTATGAACATTTCAAATGTGTGAATGGAAAATAACTTGTCATTTGGTATCCTAAAATTATTGTCACAAAATCATAAATTTTGAATTTATACTTTTAATACAAATATAAAAATTAATCATCAAACTTTATATTATAGCTATAAAATTTTAAAATTGACCAAGAGATATTTTTATTTCATTTTTTAATTTTGATAAAAAAACTTTTTTCATTGAAAACTACATAAAGTATATTTTGAATGTTAGCTAAAATAATATTACAATATGATTTAGCAAAATACATCAAAATTTTTCAATCAGTATTATTTTATAATATTAATTATTGAATAAAATATTTTCAAACTTTCAAGAAAATTCTTTTATTTTCACAGTAGAAAAAATGAAACTAGAAAAAAATTCATCGATAGCCACATAAACGTAAAATCTGAAAAATCATTGAATTTAACCCGACCCAGATTTTCGATTAATTTTTTTTCAGAAAAATCAAAAAAAAAAACTTACCTCGCTCATGGTGTCACGATCTGATCCGGCCCTGAACTCGGCCAGCTGAGGCTTCAGCAGCAGATAATTGGTATGTGACATCTTGGTTCTCACCAGTTCTTGTGGGTAGTAAAATAAAACAAAAAAATCACCACCGAGCCAAAAGCCCAACCCGAGACGAGCTTCGTGCGAGGATCCTCTGCGTCCGAAGGTCGGATCCTCGAGCTGGTGCTCTTTTTATCAAGTGGTGCAAAATCGGAGCTGGACGGAGCCGGCTCGTCTGCTTGCTTCAGGATCGGAACTGAAGGAGCACGTTGCTCGGTTCAATTTAATTTAGTTTAGTACCTACATGCGTTTTGTCATTTCAGGTGTTCCCGCTTTATAATTGTGGCAACATTGGTGAGTTTGTATTTTTTTTTTATTAATTTTTTTACAAATTTTTTGCTTATTTATTTAAATAATGTATTTATTTTATTAGAGGAGGATAAGAACACATTATCTCCCCCAAATTTCTAATATAAAAATATATCAAATGCATTATTTTAAGTGATATTTTCAATTGGCAGCATCAAGTGAACCCAATTAAATTCTGAATTTATTGATACTGTTTTAATACGACTAAGGATTTAACTCCCTAAAGTTAATCAAAGTCAAAAAATAAAAGGGATGTATCAAGTATCCCCACACCCTCCAATATCTAAAATAACGTCATAGGCTGATAAAATTTTGTCACTTCTAGAAATTCTTAAGATTTCGTTCTAGAAAAAATAATACTATTATGTAACTTTATATTTCAATGTTTATACAACATAAAAATAATGGATTCATCAAATTTAACCATACATAGTACATACATTGTTTTTTTATGAATGAAAACGATTATTTGCTTAAATTGTAAAATTGATAGCAATCGATCGAAGTTCCGTTTTATTTTATCTCGAACTTTGAACAATGTTTATTTTTTCGATGTTCATTCATGAGTAAAAAATCGTAAAATTTATCTTATCTTTTTTTAATCGAAAAGCAAAACTGCAATTTATCGATAATTGTTTTTTCGTTATGATAATCTACAATAAGTATTTTTTTCCGTTCGTTGTTAATTGTAAGACTACCAAGAAATCTCAATTTTGGAAGATTCACTTGATTTTTGAATTATCAAATTCATATCTAAATGACAACACATTGTGCAATTTATATTTTTCACCACATATTTTTAGTAAATTTACACATCCGTTTTTATAGAGAATCAGTTCTTACATATGATTAGATCTCGAAATTAATTTATCACACAGTAATTGCATCTATCCATAATCTGTCGTAAACAACTTCGCGGCCTTCAGCAAGATCTAATCATGAATGCATATAAAAAGAGGAAACAGTTTTCGATCCAACATAACACAATTACAGGACATTATCATAAAGTTGTAAAGTAATTTATATGTAAATCAAAACATATTGCTGAACGTGACTCGATAGTAATTTGCCACAAACTACATATTATTAATGTGATCGATGCAAAAAATCGAATGAAAGCTTGCAGTCGAATTTCAAAACGACTGCATTGCATAAATAACCGCTTTTTTGCTGAAAATATTTCGCTAAAAATTTATTATGCAATGTTCTCATAAAATTCGTCAGGATTAAAATATTTTTTAAATAAAGTATGTACTTGCGGGAAATATGTTTAACTCTCTTTTAAAAATTGTATTAAAAAAATAGTGTCTTTAAATTCGGAAATTAATCAGGTTTAATTGGTGCTACCGGTTGAAAATAATATAAAGTTCTCGGTACTAATTGTTTTTTATTGAAATTAAAGGTAAAGATAATGTATCCTAGAGGATCAACACTCTTCACCCTGCTCTTATACATTTGAAATATAAATAAAAAGTTGAAAAGAAAATTTTCAATATTTTTTTCATCTTGCAACGAACAGTCAAATCCGAAACATTACATCTCTCAAAGTTTCATCTGTCAAAGAGAACACATTCGACAGTTTGAGAATCGTCGATTTCGTATTGAGAGTGTGTCGGAGGCTCGTCGGTTTGGGCCAATGAGGATCGAGCGCTGGACGAGCCCATGTCCCACCACCGCGAATTCTTCGCGAATTAACGTTGAACGCGCGTTTTTTAACGCGTTGCAAAAAATCGCACTGCCGTACGAAAGTGCGTCGATGTCGTCAACCTTTTCGGTTTTGTTTTTCGTTCGGTGTTTATTTCGGTGCGGGACGCGCTTCGGTGTTTCTTCGAATATAATATGATCTATCCTGAGTGTGAAATCGATTTGAGGTCTTATATTCGGGGAAATGAGGTGAGTATTATTATAATAATTTGATTCGTTGTAATATGTACATGGGTTGTCGGTTTTCAATACCGCATAGTTCGGATGGTTTTATTTGTGTAATTAGTTCAAGGTGTCATTTTTGCGATAAGGTTGTAGTTTTTAATTTATGTGTTGGAAGTATGAAGGGTTTTCGTTTGGATTCTTATCGTGCAGTACATATCTATGTATTTGCGATGTGTAAATAAGTGGTTAAGTATTTTTTTTTTGTTTCGTCGTAATCCGATTTTGTTTGTCTCTGTCTTAACGCGTTTCCGATATTGATAAATAATTATGAGCTATGCAAAAACAATTGGCTGCGTCAAAGGTTTGTACTATTTTTGTAAATTTTAATTCGTTTTGATTATTTTCGTCAGACGTTCTTAATTAAAAACATATTTTCTATTAATCTGACGTCATATGCAATTAATTTGTATTTAATCTTTCCGTGGCAACTATTCATAATAATATATTTTCCGCTTACTAAAGCATTTGATTATGAAAATGAAATAGATTATTATATATTTGTTAAATTTTCCTGTTTTTAGAGTGTTAACATTTTTCACTCCAATCTATAACTTATATAAGGTAAAATATAATAAAATATCCAAACTTCGCAATCAAAAGAATTGAAGCAAATTGAAATATTTTATTCTAATTTTTAATTTAGAGTAATAATTTTACGACTTATTGTTAGACGAAATATTTTTCCAATATGCTCTTGATCTTGATGAATATATTTTCGGTCCCGATATTTCAATCATTATCTAAAAGTAAATTATCGCTAACTGGTGGTTACTCATAGCTGTCCAATTGAATATAAAAAAAAATGTGATTGAACAATAGAAATACAAGGAACATATAATTGGCATGAAACTCAACCTTACCCAGTTTAAATTAAAATATAATTCAACTTAACTGCAAACGAAACTGACTCAGTCCCATTCAACGTGTCGATGATATGCTTTCACGAATACCTAAATTAATACACAAATATGAAAAAAAAGATCATCCAACAAGTTGACGACCACTGAAAGTTGCGTTTTCTGTTTCCAGCGATCGTCATGACAGTCTGTGGGGCTATTTCGGTTTCACCGACTCCTCGCGACGATCAGTCGGTCTCGGGTTGCTGGTCGAGCTGGTCGTCTCCGATCCACAGAATCGTCTCATCATCAGCACCAACACTGCCCAGGTCCTGGCCGAAAATAGCGACGCCGAGACCGGATCAGTTTGAATTTGCCGCCCGTTGCACAAACGCCTCAACGAAAATACACTTCCGACGAGACGAAACTTTTCTCGCATTCGGAAAATTTTTTCATCGTCTATAAGATTTTCTTAAATAGGTGAGTTTTCATTCGGACGATATTTTCATCGATATTGACTTGAATCTTTCGAAGGATTGAAAAAAAATTATCATTCGACGTTTAATGAAAATCGTTATTCAATTTTTATGGAAAATTAGTTTTTCTGATTGATTTAAAATATATTTATAGAATTTCAATCAATCTTTAATATGAATTTTATTACAAAACTTTTTATATCTACTCGTTAATTCGAAAATTTTTTTGCATACAAATTTTCAATTCTGTTCTTTCATGAAAAAAAATTCATTAAAACTGATTTTTCAATACATCTTTTCATGATAATATATTTATTTATAAAGAGATTTAAATAAAATGTTTCGATTTTTTTTATTTTACTCACATCGTTGTACTGACTTATCTCACACCATCCCGACTTACCATAAGTCCTAATATGATGAATAAAATTTTTTTTTCAAATAAAAAAATCTTTACCTATCCATAATTTCGACCCAAATATTGAGAGATTTATCAGTCTACGATTGTGCCAGTATTGAAATAAGAAAGTACCGAAAAATACATACTTTTTTATACAATTTAATTTATTCTATTAAATTATTTTATCGGTTTTATTAGCACGTGGTTATAGAATATTTAACACAAGTTCAACACACCATGCGTGTTTATTTTAAACGGCCTTGCAACCTGTTAGCCGTTAGCTGTCAAAGTCGCTTTTTTGCAACACTTTTAAAAGCTCATTATAACGAAAAAAATCTACAAAAAATACACATATTTAATTATAGGCACAACGACCCGTTCATTATCATTGTATATTTTATCCTAGTTACTATCGAACATAATATACACCTCCTAATCTAGCTTTTTACATTAACTTATCGATTTCGCTTTAGCTTTTTTTCCACAGCGCAATAACTCAAATATTATTGTACGCGAAATAATATAGATAAAGCGAGACACGACTAATTAATTGGACCGGATTATTGTAAAGGCTGTGTTTAACGTGTATGAAAAATAATCGATTTTATTATTCATCGACATATGTATGTGGGTTGGGCACTTTTTTTTAGATCGAATTTTCGAAGTTGCTTCAATTAACCTCACCGACGTTCATCGTTCGTGTTTTGTTTAAATTTTCTTTCATTAGCATTTTCGTATTCGATTTTCCATGTCTTTGTATACGGTTTAATTGAATCGTGTTAAGTTGAGGTTAGTTTATCTTAGTATTCGATGATTTAATCAATATTTATGTAGAGATTTAAGTTCGTTAATGTTTATGCTCAAATTGTATATATTTTGACTGTAGAATCAAGTTTATTTTAACACATGTTCAATGTGATGTATCGAATGTTTTCAAATAAGAATTGAACAAGTATTCGAATTGAATACAATGATTCACATATCTTGAAGATTAGCTTAAAATGACTTAATTGCTGTACATATTTTTTTCCACGCTGATTATTCACATATTTTTTTTCAATACATATCACGCGACTTCACGCCTCGTTTAAAATTCAAATTTACACTTTATCTATTCGTTGCTAAGTCAAAGTCGTTCAACGTTCGAATCGAAATTGCATCGAAGCATTCGAAAAATTTCATCCACGTACATATTGTTCAATAAAATATTGAAAAACCGATCGTTTCGCTTCAATGTAAATCGCACAGCGGTACATAAACTCGACGAACGATTTCAATTATCTATTGTGAAAAGTGCCATTGTAACGTCGACGAACATCCTTGAACGTTACGATTCAAAGACTATTCAAATTGGAAGATAATCCACATTCGAATCGATTAAATAACGCTGAATATAAATTCGATTCTAACGTCTGAAAAATTCGACGAAAAAGGCGGTTTTTTCAAACGTCACATATAATACAACCTAGCGGCTGTTCTTTCGCATGCAAATTCAGTTTTCTAAATAAGGACATGTTTTGCATTCTGCATTTCGATTCCTTCGACTTCGAAATACTAATAAGTCATTCAAATGTCGATTTAGATCGCATCTATAGCGAGATTTTTGTTTTTGACTCATGTACGTGTTGCTAATTCTCGTTTTAAATTTAGATCGAATGAACTTGGCTTACTTTCGAGATTACAAATCATATTGATGGATGTTGGAAGGAAGAGGAAGATTCGTATAATCGAATTGTTTTTTAGATAAGTTAAATTTTTTAGTCGAATTCATTTTTTTTAAGTGATTTGAGCGAAAATTAATGTGTCGAAAGTACATGAATATTGATTTTTGTATTTGTTGATAGAACGCATGTCATTATCTTTAATTTCACTAACTACATCTAAAATTTTACAATTTTGATGAAAAATGTTTTATTAAATAAATAATTCATTTCTTTGTCTATATTATTACCAAATGATTGTTATTATACAATCGTGCAATGCATTAGACAAACAGAAAGGCACAATAAATGCAAATCAGTATAATTTTCATTAGAAATTTCATTCCTTTGATACGATTTGTCACACTAACGAACATAATATACGACATCAAATCATTCCGAACAATTTACACTTATTCCAGTCTGTCATTTTGACACATTATATCATTCGAACGAAAGAATAATTCCATACATAATATACATTCATTCAACGAGTTTGTTAGCGGCCTTTGTGTATATTAATGGTGCTTGATTTACAGCAATCGTCGTCTGAGTTTTTCAATTTTCCCATGTCTTATTTTATACGTCAATGTCTATTCGATAATTCGATATGAATTCGTGTCAAAATTTGTCAACTAGGACATTTTACAAGCCCACCTGTCTTGGTTTAGCCTTGTCTTGTAAAATTCGAGATTGACATAAAAGGGCCGAAGCGTAGTTCGTTTCGAAAGATCGATAAAACTCGGATCGTTAAAAAAATTCAATGGAAAAAATCTTGTCCTCTTTAGGATTAACTCGGAACGAATCGGATTTGAATAATTTTCATGTGAATTTCAGATTTTAATGGTAATCGATGCGCAAACGTGCATATGTTTTGCATAAGAGTTAGAATTTTCTGAAATTTTCCAATCTTTTTTTGTAATTTTGACAAGAAAAATTTGTTAGAAAGACGTGGTTGTAGTTAGGAAGTAAAAAGCCTTCGCTTAATCGAATCGAAGACTTCCTCATTCTCCAAAAATATTATTTATGGCGATCTTGTCTATGAAATTTATGGTTTGCATAAATCGAATGTTGATAAATTTGAATCATATAATTTATATATTTTTTTAATCATAGTGTGTGATTTGATTAAACGCATACGCGAAAAAATGTAATTATTCAATTTTGGCTGAATATTTTTGAAATTTCAAGGTTAAGAATTCACGCGAAACTTTCACCGTTTCGTTTACATACAATGAAGTACAGTAGGTAATAAAATAAACTTTTTTGCGCTTTTCAAACTTTCGATAAAGTTGGAATTTATTTTATCAATGTTTTTTTACTTCATATAAAAAATATTTTTGTAGATTTTAAAATGTTCATTCGTAGAATAGTAAAGTGTTAATAATGCTCCGGTTAGAAGAAACTGCGGATGTTGCGTGTAACTGGAAATTTTATTGAAATTTCAATTGTGTGGAAATTGAATAATTATTCAATCAGTATCGTTATCCTCAAATTAACAAATTGACAAATTATCAATTTTCTTCACGTGTTTTTTAAAGTGGATCTATTAGATGACTTCCGAATAAACCAATTGTCATATGTGAAATATAAAGATAATTTTCATTCGTGAAAAACTACATATTATCGTTTATTTTTACAATTATTAAATTTATCACAAAAAATAATGATGTCGATTTTATTTTGCTACACTCATGATATTTTTTTTGGTCTTTAAAAAGACTTTCGATGAAAACCCGAAAATGTAAAGTCGGTGCTACGGTTCAAATTGATATAATTAGAGCCTTGTAAGGCTACAATTTACATCAATTCCCTTACAGTACCAAGAAATGAAATGAAAAATTTCTTTCGAACTTCCAAACTTACGGAAATCTTCCATCAATAATTTGACTTCATCATCATCGTCTCAATAGAGTTATTTTCTCACAAAAATTTAATCTATCTATATGATGACTAAAAAGGGCAAGGGTGTACAAGTGATTTCGAGAAAAGTGCATTGAAAGTTGATCAATGTACGTACATGTATTAAGAAGAGGTCTGGTGATTTGATGATATATCTTACAATTAATACACGTTCCAAGTTCGTTCATATCCATTTGCCACTGAATATACATATGAGCGTTCATAGAAACGAATCCTGTACAAAACTCGATTTCGGCAAAAATGTCACTTGTACCCCTAGGCCTTTTCAGTCGTCATTTATATGTATAATCTATATTATAAATACGCTAACGATGCTCGAAATTTTCAGCCACAGCCGTGCCTCGAACCCGGGCGTTCAATTTATTAGCCCGCGTCTTACACTCCGAACTACGCGTCGTAATTACGAAACTGCACCGCTTAATGTATACAAGGCGTAAAATCTTTTTTTATTTCACACATAGATGACAATAAACACATCCGTGGCAATACGAAATTTGATTAACTCCGAACTGTTTCGATACACATCCGTGGCACTACTAGTATATACATACATATAAAGCGCAAAAGTGCATGGGGATGGATATGCACGAGACGCATTACGTACCAAGCTCATCGTCACATCTCCCGAGCAACGCCGGGTATTGAACGCTAACTAAAAATAAAACAAAACAGACATTTGAGAACCACTTTGGTCGAGGAGTCGAAGACGGACGAGTGCAGTCCGCGAACGGGTTCGAAATATGCGACCGCTTAACATTCCCGCGGCTCCATTACGCGCCATTACACCGGTTTATGCAACTGACGGACGGAGGCTGCGCGACCCACACTTGGGTCGCGGCGCCTCATCGTCACGGACAAGAATGCGGCCCCCGGACGGCCGCTAGTAGGTGACGGATCGCCGAACCGATGCCGCTTCAATGTCGCGACGAGAGGGTTTTCGGGAGAAAGTGTTTTTCCTGTTCGTATTCGAAGTTAGGCTTTCTTGATGAGTGGGTGGAAAGTTGGGTTAGGTTAGTAGTGTGTAGGGAAATCTCGCTTAACGAGTGACTCGCTTAACGAGAAACTCGCATAACGAACATATTGCGTAGAGATCATATCGCTTAACGAGTATCTCATAATGATTATCTCGCATAACGAACAATCGTATAACGATCATCTTTCATAAAGATTATCTTGCATAGTGAACAATTCATATAACGAGCATCTTCCATAACGATTATCTCGCATAACGAACATATTGCATAAAGATCATATCGCTTAACGTGCTTCTCATCTAACGAGCATCTCGCTTAACTTACTTCTCATATAACGAGTATCTCCCATAACGATTATCTCGCATAACGAACATATTGCATAGCGAACATATTGCATAAAGATCATATCGCTTAACGTGCTTCTCATCTAACGAGCATCTCGCTTAACGTACTTCTCATATAACGAGCATCTCCCATAACGATTATCTCGCATAACAAACATATTGAATAAAGATCATATCGCTTAACGATCATATCACTTAACGTGCTTCTCATATTACGAGCATCTCGCTTAACGATCATATCGTTCAACTTGCTTCTCATATAACGAGTATCTCCCATAACGATTATCTCGCATAACGAACATATTGCATAACGATCATATCGCTTAGCGAGCATCTCACTTATCGAGCATCTCACATATCTTTCATCTCACTTATCGAATATGTAAAGGGTTTGATGTGATTTTCCGTAAAAATATGTTTTTAGTAGGTATGACGTTTATTTTTGGTTAGTGGTTTTTATGAAAGAATTTTTCAATGGTATTTAAAATTATCAGTTTTAGGTTTTGTGAGGAAAACCTCAAGATAATTTAACGTAACCGCACGTGCAAAATAATCATGAGTTACTTTACGACTATGTGAGCATTGAGAATAAATAAATGATCTGTACGTAAAATATCGCTCACTTGTTGTAATGTATGTAAATATCTTTAGACGATACAATGCATATTTTTAATCAAAAAATATTTTAGTAATTCAACTCAAATTACATACATACATGGATGTAATAATTAGGTTCATAAATAAAATAAGTCGTCCGCGATGCGAAACGGGAACTTCATCAATACAGTTAATTTAATACATTTCCACATATGCGTAATGCGACCGTCATATTGACGGATGTTTAAAATCATACAGATTCATTAAACAGGCAATTTTAACAAGCCTATTTATCATTTAATTGACTTTGCAATTTAAAATTGATTAAAATTGATTATTTTTTCACTTTCGAAAACAACTCGATCAAACGCAGACATTTCATTATCTACCATTTATTGAGGAAAATTAGCAAACGAGACGTTAAAATGCACTCGTTTTAATCGACAGATAACTCAATACCGAGAATCTGCAATGAATTATTTGCGATCTTCGATATTTAGATCGAACGGTTAAAGTTTAACGATCGACCGCATTTGATAACTAGGCGCCGATGCGTTTAAACGCATTTTTGATCGATTGGTTTAATTTGTCTATAGCCTATTATTATTTTAATCATACATTTTCCTGTATATTCAATAGATTTTTTCATTTTGAATAATCTCAGAGATGTTGAAATGTAAGATTTCTGTGGAAAAAGTACTCACGTGAAGACTTTTCAATTGCGTTGTATGCGCGAGTCATTCGTTTCTAGGAACGATTTCTGGGTCAAACTCGAATCATTTTTTATAAGATGAATCAAGGATTATATCGAATGATAAACGAACAGTTGAATGATCGACATGTTATGTTCACACGGGACTACTTTCTGTTTCTATATTATATTTATTCATTTATTCACGAACGTGCGAAACTTTAATCATCTCCATCAAACTATTTTCGATAGAATGTCTAAAAATCTGTAATGATCTAGAAAATATCGTTTGAACTAGGGATTGAACTATCGGTTTACCAGTAATTACCGGTAAATTGAGATTTCTAATGTGAACTCAATCATAGGTTATGTACTTTTGGATTATACAGTTCATTTTCGCACTCTATTTATTTATATATCTTGTTAAATCTCACAAAAATTTGTTCATGAGATCTCACTCAATTAACATACGAAAATCAACTTTTTCAAAAAGACTATTATTCTATGTAAAGTCTGAAGTACTGACTTCAAAAAGACAACTCCGTGTGAACCCAGCCTCACTATTAACCGAATGCGAATCTCAACGAGATCAAGGACAAATACCTAAGCATTATAAAACTCAAAACGCTTATCAATTCAAATGTAATCGTAAAGTACTGAGAAATTACGCACTTTTTTTCCTTCCATCTCGAATAAAATTTCAACATCCACATTTCGTAAGAAGCACGTGCTACCTCCATATCTGTATGAATCACGATTCCGTAAACGCGTTCTTCTACATACATAAAAAAGCAAACGACTATACTATTTTTTTCCATCACCAGACGAGGAACGACAGCCTCCATAATAGAAGACCACGAGGTTCTTCCACTTGGGTGATTCAGACTCGGGAATGTCGCAAGGGCGGTTTTGCACAGAAGAAGATCTATTATTGGATCCGAGGGTTATTATATTGGAAGAAGTAGATCTGGTGGATGTCGAGATGTTGAGGATGGTCTTCGTGCGAAAACCACAACTCGATGACTCTCTTGCGTTTCGTTACGCCACATTCTACAAGTTCCATATTGAATCTCGTCTCTGTTTGCTGTTGAATTATATTATATGTACGACGTAATGGATCTTCTCGTTGGAAAAACTGAGAAACTTCTTCGCTTTAGATGGAAGACGGTCTCTGGTTCGAATCTATATTAGAAAATCTCGTGTTGAATTGCGTAGGTTCGAATCGATCTCGATGAGGAGTTTTGTCGTGAGTCATTCGAAAGTTCTGTATGAAAAATAAATTATTTGATTCACGTGCAGCTAAACGTGCTAATGTTTTCAATTAGTCTTGTGCATTTGTGTCTTGAGAATTTTTAGTGCTGTGTAATCATATTCGAGTTTCAAGTGTGTTATAATGAATTTGAATTTAAATATGAGGTAAATGGCTATGACTTCGTCGGTTATAACTTTGTGAGTTTAATGCAGTCGGGTTTTTCCTAAATTGAATAAATTAAGCAATCTCGTGATGTCTTTCGGTTCAAAATTTCAGATTGAGATGTTAAAAAGGGTTCAAATTGATTCAAATCGAGAAATACAGCTAATATAAGAGAAATTGCTTGATTTATTTACTTTCAAGAAAGTCTGACAAAGTTATAGAAAGGTTCTTACCATCACCTTAGTATTGAAATGAAGAACTTTTTTTTTGACTTAAATCTGATGTTGAAAATTTCGTCTTTTATCGAACTTTATTTACTTATTAATATGGTTCAATTAAATCGTATGAAAGATCAAATGTCATGAATGATACAATTGTAATGAGCTATTTTTACATAAATATTTATTTAACGGCATAAAAATTTTCTTTTACGATTTCGTAATCGCTTGATTTATTGCGGTTAGTATAATCAATTTTATAGTAGGATATAAATATGATTTCTTATGAATGACACAATCGCTTTTACAGTATTATCTCGGTTTTGAGACTACAAAGTTTCTCAGAAAGCGATTTTAAAACACGAACTGAAAACGATAAAAATTTAAATCACTTGCATTGTGCACACGTACGGCTAATATAAGAGAAGCGTAAAGGAAAATAATTTTCCTTAGAACGTATAGAAAATCGCGGTCAATGTTCAACGATATTTTTTACTATTATTATTTCATCTACGATTTTATTATACTTATTCGTCATCGACGAATGATTGCTGTAGAAAAATAAATAAATTATACCCTTGCAACACTTCGGGTGAATTACGTTGTCAATCGATCGCTCGAAATATGTCAATAATGGTTCTAAACGCGCAATAGAAATAGCGTTCGTAGTTTTTACGATGGCACTTATATTATACGTTAGATCAAATATTTTGTAATGATTCAATATTATATTATCTATGTGTGACATATTCGAATCAATCGACGAAAACATATAGTAGATTGAAAAAAAAATGATTAAAGCAAAGCTTCGTCGTTTTGGTGAGCTTTTGGCATTCGTTCACTTTCATGATTGTTATGAAAATATTGAAAACACACAGATGCTCTTTTGGCAAGATCATGTTGACGAGATGAGGAAAATAAACATGGACTTTCGTTGTTTTGTTTTCGATCTGAATATTTTCATTTTGAATTGCGCAAATTTTCCTTTTTCCAAAAAAAAATGCATTTGATTTTTCCAGCATTTTTTCAATGCATTTTTTGGCACTGAAATGTGTGATCAACATTCGATGAGTCAGATTAGATCAGTTTGGGTTACATTTTAGATTACTTTTTTCGAGTTAAACTAAAATAATTTGAGTAAAATAACGATCGAGTACTTAATTTTCGCATCTGAGATCAAAGAATATTTCTACAAATATTTCAGTGCAATTTCTTCTCCTTGACCCGTTGTGTGAAAATAGCAATTGAATCAGCCTCGGATAGAGCGTCTCTATTTTCATTTCAGCTTTCGAGTGATTTTCTGTATTTTCCGAGTGCAAAATGCAAAATTTGAGGTTAGAAAATTGCAGAGAAGTCGAGCTGGTGATGTTCAGCTTGCATCTAAATTTAATCTGAAGCGTCAATGCACTGAAAATACATACTAAGTCACTCCATGCCGACACACGATCAAAGGATTATCTCTTCCTTTATTTATCTGTAATAAAAATCGCTATATACAAGAAAAAAATAGCCAAATGAAAACGATTATAATCTTTTATTGTTTCAGATATTTCAATAACGTTGACTGATGGCTACCACTGAACAATCTACGGGTGAGTTTACTTTTTTTCACGTTTCGATTTTTTTTTCAGCTTAGAATTGTTTTTTTTGTCATTATCAGGTTTATTAGTGGGTTCAATGAAAAGTCATGCTTATGTGTAGTATCATAAAAGAGATAATTCATATGGCAATTATGTCTAGTCGATATTTATAAACACTTGAGTTTTATGTCTACGATAGATATAATATAAGTTTTTTTATGTTCATATGAAAAAAAAGTATAGATATTCATAATTTTTTTCTGTTGTTCAATTAAGGGATGTTTTTTAAACCTGTTAGTAACATTCGTGATATTTAACTTGCGTTTTTTTCTATAGATTTTGATATTGTGAGTTCGTGAAAAAATCATTGGAACTGTCAAAATCCATAGGAAAAAATCTAGTTAAGTGAAAAGATCGGCCCTTAATATTTTTAACATTATTAAATAATTAGGTATGATAGATTTAAATCATCGATCAATTCATTGGCTTGCTTAAACTTGTATAAATAAGAAACACTTTTACAAAACTCAATCTAACCTAACTCAACATAACCTTTTAAATATCATGCTGATAAATAAACCGATAAATACCGATTTTAACAACCGTTTCAATTAATTCGTACCGTTCTCGAAACCTTGCATTATTCCATCATAAAAGGAAATCCATAACGATTCGAAATATCGCAGACATACACATATATGGACCATTATCATTTTCAAACGTTCACAAAACACCATTTGAGGCTATACAAGCATCGATAATAAATCACGAGTGAAATTCGCACATGAAACGTCGATTGAGGCCAATCAACAGAGACATTGTGAGGAAAACTTTTACTCTGTACATATGATACATTTATGAGATACGTCTGACTTATCAAAAGTTCTAAGAAATGATAAATTCTCAGATCTGTCGAATCTTCAAGAGTTTCTCGTTGTTTGTAGACTTAACGGCTTTTCGACTCGTGCGTTTCTCTTTTGGCTAATTGGCTATTTAACATCGGATTGTTCGAGGAATACAATTAAAATTCGTCAATTTCAATTGGATATTGAAAAATTGTGGAGAGAATCATGTGTATATTGATAAGTAGAATGAAATTGATCGAAGTTTAATTGATTAAACGCGAATCACTCGTAACTCAGCTTAAGCTGTTTGGTTAACGAGCAGTTTGCTTCACAATTACGAGTCGATCGACCAATTTTCATTCAATTAATTCACCGAAATTATATTTGTTTGCAATGAGCGACTTATGGTGGCATTAAAAGCAGTAGTTGACCGTGAGTTTATTGTGTTGGAATCGTGTTTCCCTTGTAAAGAGAAACCCTCCAGGTCAAATATTTGCACCAATTTTTGGATAAACATCAGCTTCTTGACAAAAAACGCAGTTTTCCCATAATTTCGAACAGAAAATTCGATCATAAACGATAATCATCAATCGTTTTATAAAACCAATATTTAGCTAATTCACGTGTTTGCATCGAGTATTAATATTTTTTTCCATTTTTCACATGTTTATGAAACGTGACGTCTCTGAAGGATAATTTGAGTTTAATCAGAAAATTTTCCTCATTTTCTAAAGATAATTTATTCAATTATGGAATTATCTTTAAATAAACCTTATACATTTTTCAATGTTAATAAAAACCACTCGATTATGATCCATTGTATACAACATGTGGTGATTATGACATAAGACAATATCAAAGATGATCTCAATTATGTGCCATGAATAGTTGGATAATTTTTCTAATAATAAAATCTGAATTATTCAGACAACATATTTTTTAATATTCTTTGTCGACAATTATGATAGTAAACAAGAAACACGCAATTCATCTTGGCAAATGGCATACATTTTGTGACGTACGCGGTTACGGATATTTAAAGGGAGTGGCAAATCTATTCCACGTCCAATTTGGCTCGATTTTGAGAATTTTTGAAAAATTCTAAGAAAAAAATTGCCACCGGATAAAGTCCGAAGTTGAAAAAAAGAAAATTTCTCGAGAAAAACCAGTGTTTTTCATTAGGGAGGAAAGTGATGTTTTTCGCGGGCGCGGTCTATTGACGTCAATAGGATATTTATAATGCGTCTGAAGAGCGTACTCTACATTATGTTTATTTGTATTAAATTTGATCTGAACGATGGAATTGCTAAAAAAATTTCAAAGTCATCGATTTCGGAAGACGTACAAATCGGATCGGTCAGTGTTTCAGCGATTTCAATGACAGACGTGACGATGTGTTCTTTTTTTAATGCGTTAGATTTTTTTTGTAACACGTGAAAATAATATCGATATGAAATAAGGAAAAAGTTGAAAAATTAGTGGATGTGTATCATGAGAAAGTTTATATTTATGCGTGATTCGAATAAATGTTTCCTTATTATGTCGCGATATAAAAACGTCAACATTCGTTCACTTTTTAATTTGGTTTTAAAACAAAATAAACCTTAGCGAACAAAGAAAATGACTAATTTTGCATTTTGAAAATATCTTCAACGGAACATTCTCGAACACGAAAACGTTTGTCATACACGATAAATCAGTACACGAATAAGAGAACTCTTGTTTTTCTCATCCGAAAAAGCTCACTTGTGCATATAAATCCCTTCGCACAGCACGACTTTGGAAATTTATAATTGCAAATCAAATCATCTTTTTTTATAATTTTCACATAATATTCTCTTTTTTCAAAACTTCTCACACAAAAAACATATTTTGACAAAGCGACATTTATACTATGCAACGAACAATATCCCATAGCATGTGCAAATCTGTTGCATTTAACTGACTGTAATTCTACGATTATTCAACTAAAGTAGTGAATAGATCGGTATTCAATAGAACTATATCCAAAAAATTGAAAAGTAGAGCATATTTTAAGTGACTAAATAGTGTGCAGTAGAACTAGGAACCTTCATAGAGTAAAAGCCCGTTTTCGTACCGCGACAAGCAGCAAGCGGCACGCAGCTTAGTCAAAGATGGGAACAATGGAATCTGCTTCTTGGGGTCCCATTGTTTCCATTTGTACGCAAAACGTAACTTAAACGTCGCATAAGAGCAAGTAATCTACGGGACCTCGGGGTCGCGCGATCAACAGTTTCGCTGTCAAATTGTCAATTGATGATGACAAACGAAACTACACAGATTCAAAGTGACCCTAATAAGTGTGAATTTACGATGCACATTGGTGCATAAATGCAATTTTTATGCAAGCGCCAGAAGTTTCGATGAACTTCGTTCGCGATTTTAGTGTGTCATTGTTAACTGGTGTTGCATGACGATGATTTGATCTACTTTCGTTGATTATTGTTGGTTTTAAGTGAGTTTTTATATTGTTTACATGTCGGAGAATTTTGTATAAATATTGTTTTTGATATCTGAAGCGAGGTTAGTTAACGAATCGACTGCTTGTTTTGTTGTGAATTGAAAGAAATGTTTGGTTGATTCTAAAATATATGATAAATGATAGATGTGTTCATTGTTGATTTCGTTTCGATATTTGTTAACTAACCTAACCCAAGATGATCTAAAAACAAATTAATCTAAAAGAAAATATCGAGATTACGCGTGCATTGAATCTTGATGCAAAAAAATCAATACGGAAACAACATGATTTGTTTATATGATGAAAATGCGTTAATTATGATCAATTTTATAAACAGATAATTACACTAAATATAACATGATTGATTTATTTACTAAATGGAAAATTCCATTTCGATCTATTGTTAATTTATGAAATGCAATAAGTTGAACTGTTGCACTATCGACAATCGATAAGTTCGAATGGAACGAAAATCGATATTTTTCTGAACAGATTTTTTTTCTGTGTTTATTTACATACATAACGATTTTCCGGCTCTTTGATCCCTTTTTGTAATTCGAGGGCAACGTCTCCATAAAGCATCCTGTACTGTAAAGTATAATGATTTTTTTTAAGGGCTGTATGTAGTCTCAGAGTCAATTAAATCAATAAAAATCGTTTTTAGCACTTATGTATACGAATTATAAACGGACTGGAAAAAATCATAAGCAATACATCTGTATGTATAATACTTATTATCTAATTGTGAAAGAAAACTTTTCATCATACAAAATTATGCTTTGACCAAACGAAAAGAATATGATTTGAATCATTATTCAAACTAATACAGATAAATTGGAATCATATTTGGGCAAAATTACTTCAGAGTCATAAGTAGGTACTACGCAACCCTGTTTTTTCCTTCCTGCCTTATAAAGCCTGTAACTTTTGCTTTCTTTTTTCATTTAACGTTTTCATTTCGTGCTGATTCGTTTTTTGCATCGTCCGTTTTAGCCTCCGGTCGTCGTAAGACATAATTTTCATTTTATGGTGGTCCTTTTTTGCAACGACTGGATTCCTCATGTCGGTTTTACTCAATCGAGAGTCACTTTTATTGAGTTCCAGGAAAAGCGAGTTATCTAGAGATGCATTAACTCATCCTTGCAAAAGAAAAAGTTCAACGAAACCTACGTAAAATCGTTTTATCGAAGGAAAGATTAGCGAAATTGCTCTAATAAAAGTTTATGATTCGAATAGGTCTATTGATAAAATGAGATTAAAATTCAAATCTATGGAAGAAAATTGTTGAATAATTATAAATTTATTTATTTATAATCATTCAACTGCGTATCTGCTTACACGTGGAGTCAATCAATAGCTTCTATTCATTAACATTGAATTGTTCTATTTAAATAAAGCGTTAACATACTCGTCCATTTTCTTGCATTAGTTACAACATTTTATTTATTCACATCACAAACTACACGTGCAATTAAATGAAACAACATTTAACATCTTAACAATTATTATCAATGGAAACACTTCCCATATACATACACATGACATACGCTCGATTTACGAAGCAATATTTTATGAACATATACACAATTGTGTCAAGCATAAATTACATGAAATATACGACAAGTCCATGGTTACATTCATATTATGTACACTTCGATGACTTCCTACAATTTTCCGAGTCAACTTCGGATACATTTCCTAAAACTGTGATCCAACTTTTCGTATGAAATGTGCGCAATTAATCCGATTCGCCTTGACTCTGTTTCGAGAATTACGAAATTAGGAAACGATCTGAGGTCTCTTGACTCTTGATTGGTGTTTTTTTTAATGTATTTTTATGATGATTTCAGGATGGCTTTCTTGTCGTGCTGTTTTGTATTTGATGGTCATCCTCGGCTTCATGCTGAATTATGCCCTCAGAGTGAATTTCACTATAGCGATTGTGGCTATGGTTGAACCGTTACCGAATAGGACTTTCGACAATTTCACAATCAGCGATCAAAATCTAACAACGGTAAGATGATCTAATATTTCTATTATTGAAAGCTTTCGATTCGATTAGGATTACGTGTTGAGATTCATTCGATTGCAGTTCAAATATTATCTTAAACTGCATCGATTTGATGGAGATATTCATAAAACTTTCCAAATACGGAATTCATAACGGATAATAATGCATGTTTGAACGTTTCTTAAAATATAATTGAGCCTAATCGTAAATTTAGATAAGGAATTTTTAGAATGACCAAAAACTAGTTCTTCTAAATTTATACGACGATTGCTTAATTTGGAAAACATAGAGCAATTTGGACTAGACTTGCATCATGCGTCGTAATTATGTACACATGAGCTTTATCAAAAAAATAACTATAAAAAGATAATATTTTTAACAGGAAATTGTGGAAGAAAGTGGAAGATTCCAATGGGACGCATTTCAGCAGAATGTGCTCCACGGATGCTTCTTCTGGGGTTATATTCTAACCGAAATACCAGGTGGAAGAATGGCTGAAATCTTCGGTGGCAAGTGAGTATAATTATAAATGAATTTTAAAGTTGTTTATTATCAGATATTTACGGAAATAATGGATTTGTTCCGCGATATATCGATACGATGCTGATATGTTTACATTTGTAATTAGTTCATGTCTGGCGCGTAATTATGGAAGAATCTAGTCAACAAATGTTTGAGAAAAAAATTGTTTGTTTATGTTTATACAAAGTTGATAAAAAATTGAATCATGGTTATCTTGCGTCTAGAAATTGCGTTAGAGTGCTTTTTGTTCAAATATTACGCGTTTAATCATGTGACTGATTTAATGGAAATTCCGTAAGGATGTACTAATTATTTTAGCCTTGAGAGTTTTATTTGAATTTAGATTATATTTAATGCGTCACAATCTGATTTTGAGTCGTAAAATTAAAAATTTATAGACAGTGAGTAGATCTCAAGATAAACTTGAATAATCTATTGGTTTTACATATGATTGAAAAAAATATAATACATCATATATCATACCGATTCAATGAAAATTTAATTTTCCACGATATTCTCAATTCATATTCGATAAAAAAATTAGAGTCAATCACATTCATTAATATCAAACTTCAATTGACATACACACAGACGCGATTCGAAATAAGATCGATCTTTCAAACTGGTAGAATGTAAGGTCAATCGAAAAGGGTCAACGTTGAATATTACGAGTGAATCATTCTCGTTCTTTTCGCTTGAACTGCGTGATCTAGAAAGATCACGAAGATCAAGTCTTCGATTTCAATGTCGTACTCGGTTCGCAACATTTGAACTCGGGATTCTTTCGATGTTCAACATTTCGATGCGAAATGCCCTTAATTACGTTAAGTAGGTCTATTTCGAAACGAGCGAAGACATTTGATTAATGAATATGTACGAAGAAGTCCTGCAAGTGTCTCGTCGTGTTTACGGGGTTAACACGATAATTGTTCATGATCGATGGATTAAGATCGAGAAACTTTCGTATTTTTTACCCACTTTTGTATTGTAAATATTTGGTTTTGTAAATGTACTTAGTACTTGTGAAAATGCATTTTCTCCAATGTGTGAGTTTTACCGAAACGTGAAAGTATCGAGCACTTTAAAGTTTCTATGTAACTTATCAATGATGCTCAACTTGATGTAATTTTGTCAATGTTTGCTTATGAAAATTAATATTTTTTCATAGACTTACATGATGTAATTGTAAAATTATTGAAATCAATCGTTTTTTTTTTTTCAGGAGAATATTTGGATATTCGATGTTAGCCGCCAGTTTAGTGACTCTCCTCATTCCAGCAGCAGCTTACATATCTCATATAGCAGTTATAGTCTTAAGGGTACTTCTAGGCTTCTTCTTGGGAGCCACATGGCCAGCTATTCTTCCATTAGCAGCCAGATGGATTCCTCCAAATGATAGATCCAAGTTCATGTCCAACATGATGGGTAAGCAACTCTTAAGCAAAATTAGGTTTTTACTTGCGAACTTACTGTTGTTTAATAATAATATGACATAAACGACTCTTTTGATCCGAAGATCATCCTTCTCGGATCAACCTTCGACGCGAGTTTAGTCCGTAGATTCAAATTGACTGGAGTCAATTGATTTGTTGACTCGTGCTCTGTGAAAAAATATCAGATGTGTTTTTCTTTGAGAGCGAATTCGCGGGCATCTTTTGACCTTTTTAATTGGTTGAGGTATGCTTTTTAATGCTCTGATGTTAATCTATGTCAAATGCACTGTTTTTAAGAAAGGACGCTGTCTGTTGGTTTAGCTCTTGTATGTTTTCAGAACATTGAAGCTTTGCTGGTTTTTATATCAGTTCATGGTAGTTCATTGCATGCTAATTTTCTTAAATGATCGATTTAATTGATTGAAAAATTAATCGATTTATTCATAAGATTGGAAAAGATGAACGCCTACTGTTCCACTTCCATAATATCATACTCAAGATTAAATACATCGATCCACACAGTAACAAATCGTAAAAATTATGTCATCTTATGTCTTGTATTACATTTTATTAGAAACGAACTCGTACTTAACCCGAATTCGTTGTTCATTAATATATCGTGTATTTTGTTGATTAATTAACACGTTTTTCAATGAAGAAGAATGGCGACTACCACAATTAGCAATATTGCGACTAGCACTTGCGTTTTAGTCTTATTGTTATTCAACACAGCATCCATTCTCAATTAATGATTATTTTCAATTAAACTTGTCTTGATGATTAAGTGTATTGTTGATATTTTTCAGCTTCTTCGCTTGGAGCTGCAATCACCATGCCTATTTGCGGTTTTCTCATTTCCACTATTAATTGGGAAAGTGTATTCTATTTCACTGGTATGTAAATCTTCTTTATTAATATTTTATCGAATAAATGGGATTTTAATTTATAAAATATCTTAGGTGCCATTGGATTGCTTTGGTCCATCGTTTGGTTCTTAGTCATCTTCGACTCACCAGCTCAGCATCCAAGAATTTCAATGGAAGAAAGAAAACACATCGAAACAGCAATTGGAACATCGACCAACAAATCTGTAAGTACAAATTGAAATCTGTTTCAATTAAATAATTGATCAACAATACATTTTTGTTAATACATGGACTTGACTGAAATCGGTCGATTTTAGTGACATCTTTGGTTTATCGATTGCTTTAGCTGGTGTTTTTTACTTTGGTTCAAATCCTTCTTTTCATCAATAGTGTTTCTACTATAGGGTTCAGGCTCTAGCCGATCTTCGTCACTTGTGACTAAAGTAATTGAGTCGTAAAACATGTATAAGTAATCAAATTGAATTTTCAGCACTCCAACGTCCCATGGAGGAGCATATTGACCTCTGGACCAGTCTGGGCCATCATCATAACCCACGGCATGTCGGTGTTCGGCTACTTCACAGTCATCAACCAGCTGCCCACTTACATGAAGACCATACTGCACTTCGACATCAAATCGGTGAGATTGAATCGTTTTCGAATTCTTTTGTCGATCGCATTAGCATATTATTATCGCAATTGGAAGCGTTTGTCGCCGGTTGTGATTTGTTAATCGCATTTCGTGAGTAGGAAACGCTGAGTGAAAAATGATCCGAGGCATTGTCGTATTTCATTGTTGGATCATTATCGAACGATATGCTCTTTCTCTCTAATAAGATCGCACTTTTTATTGTTAATAGAAATTGTCTTCGTTTAGCGACGATGTGGGAATTGAATCGAGAGAGTCGAGAAAAAACCAGTTGCGCGACGTGAAAATTGCTCGAGCGATTTTTCACACTTGCGCGTTTCCTAGACGAGTTTTTTTTTATATCTAGGTGTTAATGGAATAAAAGCTTATTTTAATGCGTTTAAGGCTGATTTGTGTTTTTATTTCATTATCGAAGAATTTATGCGTGTCTTATCAGAAATATTCGCATAGAAGCTGTTAAAATTAGCGAAGTACGTGAAAATGTTCTGACAGTGAATGAAACGCTTCAATTTGAAACGGTGTGATAAATATGAAAATTTGAAATATAAAATGATATGTGAATCGATTTTATATTATAATAAATGCTGAATTCTTATTGTATATTTCAATAGTCCATATTCATTGACGTCTATTTCATTATTTAACATACAAAATAAATCGTATACATAGGTTCATTCCAAAACGAAAAACATAGAATATTTAAATTTCATCAACAATAGAATTTCTGCATTTTTTTTCAGTAAACGCTGAAACTCATTAAATAGACAGTAGGTACTTTACGTAGCAACCATTTCGCCTACGACGTATAAGTATTATTCGTTCACGGCGCGTTGAGCTTTAACGCGAAGAATCTACATAATTTTTCGCATTCCGTGAACACGATTTCCACAATTTAACTATTTATTATTTCGCGTGTCCACGATCTTTTCGCTGAAACGATCCTCTCGCTCGCGTTTGTATTCTAATGAGGCTCGGTCCGTTATTTACACACAATTCGTTATATTTCTTGTTCATCGAGTGGAATGTTGTCTCATACGACACTCGAGTGCTCTGTTGCATCATTTAATACGTGAATTAGAATCTCATCCGTGAGCTGATTGAAGATTTTGATCTGTTCCTCGCATAGATCTTTCATTCCATCTCTGGTTGTTCTATTGATTTTCTGAAAATCCAATCATAATTTGAAGAAAACATTGACAAAGAACCTTCTTTTCCAAACGGTTCTTCAATACTGACATAAAAATTAAATTTATATCAACATCTACCAATTAGGAAGGTTGTTTCAAAATATTTCTAGATGATTAATATTTCTATCAACATCTATCAATAAGGAAGGATGTTTCAAACCATTTGTAGATGATTAATTAAACGATCAAAGTTTTTTGCGATCTTTTCGATTGATATTGTTTCATTAATTCATACATCCCACAATCAATGAAATTCATATTTGTAGAGAAAGTTAAACATTTGACTCGTTTAACGTCATTTATAAAACAATTTTATACGAGGGCGTACAATTCAAATTAAATTCTTGCTGTAGACATACGGTGAAGAATTGTTGTAGAGACTCGATTGTTTCCTGCCAATTTGCATAGTTTTATGTACTAACTGTACGATTGTTTTTTTCTGTATGTCAGCTCTTAATTTAAATCATATAATAAAATCGTTTTAGCCAAAGATTCATCGTGTTTCTAACTGCTTGCAAGTATTACGTATTATTATTTTCAATCGGGTCGATCATATCGTGAATCTTTCGAGACGAAACCTGACAAAATAATTATACGTTCTGTGAAAAAATATATTTTGAAATTTCTATGCATTTTGCCATATAATATCGGATTTTACGACTACTTTTTGTGTAAAGTTCAAAGCTTTGCGATGATTGCTCTCGCCAACGTCAATTGTTTGGCACTTCTAGGTATATTTGCCTTCTCCCGATCCTGACAGAAAAAGTGGAAATATCCGCTTTAATCCGTTCCAGCTGCAAGAACAATATACGATATTTTTTCTATTATACCTGAAGTGACCGTACGTCCCGTTTTGAATAAGACAGTTCCGTTTTTAGGTAGCCTGTTATGTTGTAAAAGTCTATATGTCTCTTTCGCGCGGAGAAAATTCATAGGAATCAAAGGGACAGTATTATTTTATCGTCGTTTTATAATTACGCGTGTTTGTTACAATTCTGCAGTTCGCTCGTTTGTAGATACAATTTAATGCGCACAGTACACGTAGGAGAAAATAATAAAATACAGACGGACCTCAACTTTCGCACATAATTATAACACAAATAGTACAAAAACATTTAAAATTGCAAAAATTGCTGATAATAAAATAGTTTGAAAGCATTAAACTGTGCTTAATACATCAATAAACAACCTCAAAAGTTTCAAATTGTAGTATAAAATCAAGTTTTGAAAAAAAATAATAAATAGTATAGATTAATAGAGTAACGCTCGCGTCGAGAATATCCCCATACATTTTGTATGAAAAATGTGCGCTCACAGATATTAACATATTTCTTTTATAAAAAAGCAATTTGTACAAAAATAAGGATAGAACATGTAAGCTAATCACTTTTGAAATATCGAGAAATATATTTCAAATGGAAATTAAGATTGATATATTAATAGGAATGTTTTTAAAAAATGTGTGATTTTTTTCATGAAAATTCGTCATAAATCAGCCAAAAACGATGTTATATATATAAATTATTTTTTGTATGATTTAGTATTAATCATTTTAACGTTTGAAACCAATTTCATGAAAATAAGATTTGAAATAAATTTATGATTAAGAACCACTGTTTTAAAGATTTTCAGAAATTATGAAAAAAAATTTCGCCTGCGGCGCAATTTTTGTTTCTTCATATACATACACATGAAAAAATATATTGGGAGGGGGGTGCATGGAAATTTCTGCTTGTGCTTTGATAGGCCTGGGTTAGAGAGACGTACATAGTTTTACGAATTTAAAATGTAAGTGGGTGTGTCAGTACAACCTTCTAAAAGCCTACATACATATGAGTCATAAGCATCATAAGGTGGAACCCTGAACCTTTTCCTAGACAAGGCCGAAGATTTATCTGCATCGAAAATCAATTTCCTCTAATTGATTCGTTTAGAAGAGGAAAAGTGTGACTTTCAATCTCAAATCTGAAAGTTTTTGTCAGATGTGAACGGCCGCTGAAAGGTTATCTTCCTCGATTTTTTTCCAACGAATCGTTTTCAATAGATTCGTTGTGAATTCGAAACGGTTTCGAATTTTTGAATAAGGTCGTTTTTGCACAATAGGTCGTATTGCATTTGCATGCATGTGCATTATACACGTCGTTTTCCTTTGGATTCTTATTCAAAAAGAGTAAAAGTCGATGATTTATTATATGAATGTGAATGGAGACATTGAGATTTTTTTATTATATTATAATATTTGGTTTTTATTTGCAGAATGGTCTACTTTCTTCCTTGCCTTATTTCGGAAAATATATTTTCGCTGTTTCTATGGCAATGTTTGCTGATTTCTTGCGAAAATCTGAAAAATTATCCACCACAGCTACTAGAAAAATATTCACAACATTTGGTAAATATTTACGAATTAAATACAAAAACAATAAAATTGGAAATGCTTTAATTATTATCATTTATTTTAGGCGTTGGAATGCCTTCGATTTTAATGATTTTCCAAGTATTCTATGGTTATAGTAGAATATGGTCTGTGGTTATTTTCACGTTAGCTTTAACTCTTAACGGAGCTGTGACTGGTGGTTATTTGGGCAATGGATTGGATATTGCACCAAACTATTCAGGTAATGAGATTTCATTATTAAACTTATAATATTTTATTTCTATTATATGTAAACGTTCAATTTTTCAGGTACAATCTTTGGAATGGCTAACACTTTGTCTTCACTTGGTGGATTCTTATCTTCATATATGGTTGGAACTCTTACATTTGAAAATGTTAGTAATCTTCTAATAATTATTTTTTTTTGTGAACCTTTTGATTTTATAAACTTAAATTATTATAAAATCCCATTTCAGCAATTGTACAGTCAATGGCAAATAATCTTTTGGATCTTGGCTGGAACGTATTTCTGCGGAGCCATGACTTTCTTGCTGTTCGGATCAGGAAAATTGCAACCATGGAACAGTGCCGATGGAACAGTGCAGAAGAATGGAAAAGCAGCTGCTATCAAAGGATCTTCAAAGGAAGAGCAGGTTCCTCTTCGTGAAAAAATCCCTGTTTAAACAGCTCTCTCCGGCGAACATTTATTTCAAATTAATTTCTCTTACGAGACGTTTTGACACATGTGATATAGAAAACAAACAAATTTTTAGTTGCGCACGAAACGTACAAAATGAAAAGTCAATAGTATGTTATTATTCTCAAGTTCATGTCACACAGTGCAGATTGAAAAAGTCTATATGTTCCTTTGTACTTATTTTATGAAAATTAGTTTAAAAATAATATATGCTTGGTCATCAAATAGATAACGTTAAGTTGTAGAGAATCTCTGTAAATTTTTTTGTTATTTAGAAATTGTGGATTTTTCAATCGTCCGGTTGAATTTTGTGCCATTCGAATTGAAAGCTTTTCGCACTGTATACGATGTATGTGTTACATTTTTTTAAGAATATTTATTTAAAATTTTTTGAAAAGTAATTTTCAAAGAAGATTGATACATACATTTTATTAATTTATTGTTTTCACTGTGTGAAATGATTTTGTGTTGTATACTTTTAAGTATCAATTGATTTTGATATTCGACGGCTTGTTTTATATTATGCAAAGACACAGTGGCCAATATTATTTCAATTTATAACTGTGATTTATATTTGCTAATTTTCATTCGTTAAGAATGTATTATTTTGTGCTATGCTAATTATGAAATTATAATTTACATTTCCAGTGACAAACTCATTGTATTCATATTTCGTTTGATAGATTTCAAAACATTCCTCAAAGTTCATCAATTCGAAAATACTGTTGTTTCCTTCATTACAAAAATACTTTTGATGAGTACTAAATTACTCTTTTGAACAGTATTTTACAAGGCAAAATCAATAAATTTCAATATATTAATATAAACTTTGTTGAACGTAAAATTTTCAAACTGTAGAATAGTTTTTGTGACAAAAATATATATTTTTACAATATTTATATGTGTGCACAAGTTGCCTTGTTTTAAGCTCATTATTCACGAAGATTTTCTACTTTCGAAGTTGAAATGTAGTTTATCGAATATGTATTTTGTATAAGGCTGCTTAACATATTGTGTATTTGTGTATGTGTTAGAAATATTTTCATTAAGGTTTAGAAGATAAATGTTGGCGTTGATCACCAACAAGTATTTTTTTTTAAGTACTATTCTTTATATTAAGTGATTTTAATTATGAATGTAATAGATGTATAATGTATATTATGAATAATAAAAATATAAAAGTTTTCAGAGACTAGTTCATACTTCTAAATACCTAAAGACAAAATAATAAAAAATGAAAGTGGATGTTTTAAATATTTTATTTCATGATGAGACAAAGCAATTCCATGAAGTGCACTTTATTGAATACATATACTGTAAAATTAGATGTTAATTACATATGTACGTAGTTGGTTTAAAAAGTGATTTAAGTAAATTTCATTAAATTCACAGAAAAAATTTTCATTCAATAAATACTGGTAATAGATATTCTCAAAACTATGAAATTGATGTGTAAAAAAAATTTATCAAGCATTTATAGTAAATAAATGGGTAGTAACGATAATTTGTTAATATCACTTTTGAAACCTTTAACGACTGATGTATAAATGCGAGCCTCATATCATACAATGTGATGAAATAGAAACAGAATATGTATTATATATCTATATGAAGAATTAACATATTGAATATGTAATAAGAAGCTAAATATTCAAAGGATTCATTTAATTTCATTGCAAAATATTTTCAACAGTGCTGAAGTGCACGATTCTTTTTGAAACAATTATTTCATTTCAAAAAGCACAAGAATTCTTCATGCATATATTTGAAAAAAACTGAGTATGTAATTTGAAAGTATTTACAATGAAATATCTTTAACAATGTGCAACTTGTTAATTGACACGATTAATATTTTACAAAATAAACTATGCATTTAGGATAATTATTCAAATAGAAGTAATAAAAATAGCCAATAATGAAAATAGCAATTTAATAATCATGTATGACTTCGATTTTTATCATTTTTAATATCAGCGCTCGATGATTTGAGGATAAATTCATTAGCAAAAATAAAACTTTCAAATGTGAGTACATACAAGCTAAGTACAGTATATGACTAAAAAATGTGCAGGATGGAAATTTCATTATCAGTTCAATATTAAATTTTATATGCTGATTTCATGAAGATTATCAACATCGATTAGGTATATCTGTTAAGGAGCAAAAATTATGAATAATATTAGAACAAAACAAACTGATTTCAGTAAAATGTTATTCATTCTTTGGAATGAACTGTTTCATTGCTTGATTTTATGAAAATATTAGCATATGAAATGAAAATCAACTAGTAGGTAATTATTTTCAGATTTGTCTTTAGAAAGTAATGAAAAAAAACTAGTTACAATTAAATAAAATATTGAAAAATAGGAAATGAAATGTACATGTTTCTCTTTTTCTACACTCATCGCACACTCACGCACAAATATATTTTTTTCTTTACACTTAGTATCGAATAGTTTTTACTATAATAAAAGTTCGAATGCACAATTTATCTTTTTCTTTAATATATATTACAAGTTTGTTTGCAGGCACCTTTTTTCACTCGCACACATCATCACAGGCAACAAGCACCAAAAAATTCAATCTAAATTGCATCAAATTCTGTATGGGTTGATTCGGATGGAAAAGTAATATGATCAGAAAATTGAAACGATCTTATAAAATTTGTCAATATGACAGATTTCATTATATGTATTATTATACACTTACTAAATTTATCGAAAAAAATAAATTTTCAATATAGCCACATCGTGTTTTTTTTTTCAATTGAGTGGAATTGAAAAATATGATTTTACTTACTGCAAAATTAAAATGTAAGTATGATTATTTCATCAATCTATTACTTAGGTATATTGAATTTTCATAATCATATAAATAACTATTATAATCAGATTGTGCAATTTAGAACAAAGAATATTTTGTTACATTGTTATAAAGATAATTTGATTTTAAAATATTTTTTCAAGTAGATTTAAAATTAAACCCACTCAAGAAAAGTAAAAATATGCGACAAATGAAAGTACATATTAGTTCCAAACCTTTGAAACAAATCAAGCTTTACTAAATCTAATTTCACTATCAAATAATATACAATATGTGGAACCTATGAAATTGTAGTTCTACAAATTATAGGAAATCTAGATTAGAAGTCTACATAACAATGTTTTTATTTAAACATAGTAATTTTTTAAAGGCAGTGTCTAGCTAGAATTCTGTGAAACAAACAAGACTTATAACTAATTATTATTCAAATTGTACTAGCGTGCTTTAAAAGATTACAAGTAATAACAATGATTGTAAATAAATTGTATAATAATATATGTATTCATTACAGACAATAAATATAACATTTATTTAATAGGTTGCTATCTAGCGATTATAAAATAAATCTTTCTCACTAGAAGCGTACTGAGATGAAAATTGGCATATCTATAATAAATTTGCAAATCGATAAATTAATTACATTGTAAATAATTATGCTTTTTAAGTAAATATTTAATTTAGTGTCTCGTACGACAGTGCATAGAAATCTGAATTCCACAACCTATATCACTTTTAAAAAATTATCATAATCAGTCACTAAATCTATCTATTTTGAATTTTAAGACTATATATGATTTTCTTTTCATTTAATTTAATATTATATCAATATTTTTGACAATAACAATGAGTTGAAAATATTGAGCAAATGAAAACTTAATATTTCTCAAAAAACGAAAATTTAAAAAAAGCTAATTTCGACTTCCAGCTTAAATATCAAAAGAGGTGAAATATTACTAACAATAAGTATGGTAACGGAACAAATCGGTACTTCTAAATTGATTTTATGTTAAAGACTGTTGATTAAATAATATACATGTTTAAATGAAATAATTTTACAAAATATTGTGTAGAAAGTAGATTATCAACTAAAATGTAAGATCAATAACTTATATTTTTATCGTACACATAAGTATCACAATAGTCACGATTATATATAATACATTTGAGTTGGTCCTTTTGATGTATTTGATGCGAAGACCAGACAGTATGAATTTGATTATGTAGTTTGCAACAAAATATTGATATTTCATAATCCGTGCAAATATATATCGATACATTTCGATTAGTTTTATCAATAAGTATGTAGTCATACTTTTAATATGGAATTTTGTATAAGTTTACCTAATTTTAAATAATTCATCTGAGTTACAAATTAGTATTGTCATATAACTAAAACAACTTGGATGTTTGAATGTGAATCGATGAAGTATTCATGATATGAAAGGTGATCAGGTCACTTAATAGAATATAATTAGATAAAGAAATTTTCACTATGTACAACTAAATTCATAAATAAATTTCAGTTGATTCAATTATCAACTTTTTTCAATTTGAACATTAAACTAGAAAAGTAATTTCTAAACAATATAGGAAATCAACAAAGCTTAAACTCGTATATAAAAATATTTTATGACAAACAAAAAAATCTCACAGTTGGAAATATAAAAATTTTTATGACCCTGACGTTTGTGCTTTTAAATAGTAAATGTTAATACACATAAATTCATTTTAAGAAGAAAGATAACAAATCAATGTGAGATTTGTTGAACTCAATATGAATTCAAATAAGAGCTTATACAATTATGCTCAGTATTCAATGTCACTTTGAATAATACTTTATTTATAGGTATTTTATAAAATCTGGAATAAATATGTTAAGAAAATGAAATGTACACAAATGTTTTAAAAATATGTGAAGTAATTGTCTTAAATTGAAGTGATGAAAGTTTCAATGAATTTGAAAAAACCTTATTATATTTCAATAATTAACATGTTTATAAAGATCTTGTAATTGAAAATATGCATTGATTTGGACGTATCAAAAGATCTTTTCATCTATCTTGAGGTATTTTTATTGATTTCAAAATTTTGCTAGCCTAAAGAAGAAGGCATAAAAGATTAATACACATTTCATTAATAAATAAAAACATATTAATGAAAAGCAATGGACTCACCTCGTATTCTTGGTCGTCTTCCATCAGTCCCCTGATGGCAACCAATTGATATTGTCTCGCACGTAATGCTGGTGGTGCTCTTCGGAGAGCTCGTAAAGCTCCGGCTTCCAACTGTGCAGCTCCATGCGATGGATCTAAGACCAGCAATCTTAATCCGTTGGTATTTCCACTACTACTCGAGGTCTTATGTAGTACTTCACATCCAATTATGGTTCGAGAATGTCCTAATTAAATGGTTTCAATTAGTTATTCATTATTTTCTGAAAATTTATAAGTTAAAAAGTATTACCTTGATGTTGGAGGTAGAGAGGTGGCTTAAACTCATCAGGATTTTCTTGAAAATATTTCAATACCCATGAAAATAAAGCTGGGTGACCACCATCAGGACTCGTTGGTCTATGAAAATCTACCAGTTGGCATCTGTAAATAAGATGAAAGAATTTAACTAAGTTCAGCAATATGATAATAAAATAAAATTAATACCTGATGCGTAATGATGATAAAACTGTAACAACTTCATAAGCACCAATCCATTTTCTAGTGTTGTGTAATTTTGAGCCTAGCTGTTCTGCACCCTATTTCCACAAAATATTAATTTAGTACTATAAGAGAAATTTCAATTGGATTTTAAATTTTTTAAAACCTGTGTATCAAATCCCATTTTCCAAGCATGTTCAACCATCAGTTGAAGCCGAGATATTGAAGGAACCGCAGTTCGTGGAGGAGACGGAGGTGGCCCTCTGCCTCCATTCGCACCGGCTTTCCAAGCTCCTCTATAAACAACGTCACTGTACCCAGGATGTTCAACTAATGAAGAAATTAGCATTTGCATATTTCTGAAATAAAAAGTTTTATTTTTGAAATTATTCATGTATTTAAATAAAATTTATTAGTTTTTTTTATATCTTTATAATGTGATAAATATACCTAAATCCACAACCCCATCCTCTATCACCATAAGTACTCGCATAGTGATCAACCGCAGAGCATAAATAAGTTTTCACAATTGAAGAATTTTGAGCATTTAACGCTTGAATTCTTGGAAGTATTCCTAAAATATAGTCGATTATGATATACATATTTTATTTAAGACTAATTTAATTGTATAACACCGTCTATAATTTGAATAACCTTTAGTGCAACTTGTTGAATCATCTATTCCATCACTTTCTGCACGTCTTAGTCCAATTCTTCTCTCATAATAATCTCTCACTGATAGTTCTCCTGTATAAACAGCACGACGTAATCCGCGTGCTGCTTGCTGTCCATAATTACCTTGTTCATCCATACCGTATTGTGCCTAAAATAAGATTGAAATTATTTTGCATTAAATCAATAAGTATCATAAACTTATAACGGTACATGAAAAATTAAATTACTCTAAGCATTTCAAATTCTCTTTGCTCTCTATGCCTTTGGACTTCTCTTTGTTGGTCAGATACGAAAACATTGTTTGATTCACTGCCGCCTCTTTCGAAATGTTCTTCTATATGCTTAGTCTTTAGACAAAATAAAGAACAAATAAAATAAAAATTAAAAATTAGTAGCAATAAATGAAAATGAAAAAGTACCATATCTTGTTGAGTTGTACAATTGGGTAGTGTTTGACAACATACTGGACAAACTAAATTTCCTGGAGACGGACTTGACTCAATAAGCATAGATTCAGCAGATTGTAAGTAAGTTGGATTACCACCACCTATAGCTCCTTCCTAAATCAATCAATTGAAAGATTTGAATACAAAAAATATTGAGTGAATAAATAAGTAAATTAATTTCAACCTTTTGGGGACTTAATATATCTCTGTGTTCTACGTTTACATGTATTTCTAGGTCTGAACTGTTTATAAATGTTTTTTCACAAAGTGGACAATGCAAGCTCATTGAACTTGCAGTTGTTAGAGCTAAAGTTGGATTGATTGAATTCGAAGAGCTATCGTTATTTGCAAATGATGGTGAAGTTAAATCAAAATGAGCTCGGTTCATGTGTTCTTCTAATTTTTGGGGACTATCTGAGGTATATTGACACATTAAGCACTGAAATCATATACAAATATTGAAAGTTAATATATTCATATACATGAGGAAAAGATAATGATTTTTACTTGTATAATAGCTGGACTTGGAGATGGAGGTTTGACTTTCTTCGGAGTGTTTGGTTTTAGTTTTAGTGCTAACTGTGATCTTAAAGGAGATCCTTGTCCAGCACCAGAGAGTGATATCTAAATGAAAAATAATGTGAATGTAAATATTATTGAAAATTTATCATGGTTTGAATAAAAACATGAGAAGTCTTTACTTTGCTATTAGCCGGTGATAATTCATAATCGCTTCCAGAATTGTTTCCAGAATTATTTTTATGTTCTGCAAAAAATAAACAATAACGCTATAAAAACCAAAATTAATATTCTAATTGTACATATGAAAATTAAAACCTTGTTTGTTTCCATTATGATTGTTCGAAGTCACGCTTTCTGTGGAACTTTGTCTACTTGAAGACTTACTTTTACTTTTTCCCTTCGAAGTAAAAGACATACTACTGTCACTTCGTTTATGAAACGATTTACTATCCATCGATCCATTGATGCTATCTTTGTTTGATTTGCTAGAATGTACATGTTCTTTCCGTACTAATGTACCGTGTTTTTTCGATTTAACACCGTTGCTTAATTCGTTATGTTGAGAGCCGAGACTCGTTTGGCTAGAACTCCTTGATCCATTGGAATATGTACTTGAATTACTGTGTTTATTTGTTGAATTTACTGAACTATGACCGTTACTGGTCGGTGTGTGCCAACCATTTCTAATTGAGTGTTGTGCATTGCTAAATCCTCTACATTCCGATATAGTGTCCGAGTCTTCATCGTATCTATAAGATATACAATAATTCTTAAACAAATAATAGAGAAATATAAAAGCAACGTGTTTTTCATTATGATAGCAGTCTAATTGAAAGTGAAGTGTTTTTTTTTTTATTTCAAGATATTTAACTGTGAAAAACTTAAGTTAAAAAAGAAAACAATTTACTGAATAAATTGATTAATTGAAGTTTTTTCAATTATACAATTTTTTAATGTAAGAAATATACACTATTATTTTACATCAATGTAACTGAAATAAAATAAAAAATACATTTTTTTTTAATTTCTGAACACAAGTTAGTGTATATTATTTCAAACTGTATACTGAGGAACATCAATATTTAGCTGAACTTAAATAGATGTTTCACAACAGTTTAGAAAGGTTTTCTTTGTATACTGCAATAACACTTTGGCAAAGCTATTAATTAAGACTTAAATATTAAATTGATGTTATTTTTGTTGTTAAAAACCTCGATTTATTGTCAGTCATTATTATTATTAGATTAGGTACAAATAGAAAAAAGCTTACGTAGGGCTCTGATCGTCGATGAACACCATCAGTTCAGCCTCAGGAGTGAGAAAATCTAGATGAGCTTGATTGACGTGAATGAGCATTTCGTCTGAAGACAAATCGGTCAAATCGCAAAACGGACAAGTCGCTTGACCGTCCACATGATACGACATCGTATGAGCTCTCATCTCTTCGTCGGAGAAGCCTTCGAGTCCACATATTTCGCAGGTGTACGATAAACTCGGAGAAGGCGCATCCATCTTTTTCAAATCTATCCTTATCCCGAAATATCCACTCAAATCTTTAAATATTCTTATTCATAATTTTCATCGGTGAGCAATATAACGTTCGATCGATCCATCGAATTGTTCATGTTTGAAATCTCATCGATCAATTTGCACTTAATCAATCTTATCGATATCACAAATCTAATACGTACTGATTAGAATTTCGAAGCTCGGACGTTCCATCGAATTTTGAACGGATTCGTTGCTGAAGCGAAGCATTTCTTCAAAAAGAACTAAAATGTATAACGGAAAACGTCACAGAACGGAAAGCGATCGTTTTCAGCTGAAAAAGTAGGGTTATCGGCCCAATCGATAAAACTTCCGCAATTCTGTACCACAACACGGAACCGACTGTTACCGTTCGGAAAAGCGCTCCCGGAAAAGCGGAAGTGTCCGAACCGGAAGCGGACATCCGGAAAATGCGGAAACCTATGCGGAAGCGGACTTTTCGTCCGATTCGCGAGATTTTTTCAGCGCGAAACCGTCCATGGCTAGAGGCGCGAATCTCCTTTTGAAATTCGATTTAACGGTAGGGGTGGGTTCCGGCGGGGCTCGGGGGTACCGTGGGGCTCCGGGGGCCCCCTTTAGAGGCGCTCCACCCCCTTGAACAGTTCGGTCTCGTTCATAGCGAACTGGGGACAGCTGACCCCGTTCGACGTTCGCTATAAGGTACTACGGGCTACGGTTTGTCGCGTTCGCGTAACACCCTACGTTCGCGATTCGCTTTCCTTTATTTTTCCGGAAAATTTTCTTAAGATTTTTTCATAATGTGAATATTTTTTTCTATTCAATTCAATTTATATTTTTCACATTTATTTTTTCTTATTAAAAAATGTTCATTTCAATATTTATAAATATTAATATTGTTATATTATACCTACATATACAAATATGTATTAATTCCTTAAAAAAGGTATTCTTCTTTGTATGCCCACTTAAAATGATGAAATATTGATTTCTGTGAATTTAAATGTGGCATTCGCAGTTTTGCCTAGTTTCAATGGTACCCAACTAGCCTATCCTAATAAGTTGACATAGTGTGGGGTGAAGATAACAGGTGGGATGGTGAATATTCCTTTGTAATGATTAAATTATTAATTATAATATTGCATTAATCCAAAATCAGATTATTTGTGTATTAAGCAGGCTGAATGGTTCAATAAAATAATATAGAAAATGAAAAGATTTTATAGGTGGAATAACTTAGAGCCTTCTTTTATCTGAACCTGACTCTGAATTCGTAAATAAATTTGAATAAAATATTCATGTAAGAATAAAAAATAAACATATTTCATAAAAAAATATTTTATTGAAATCTAGGATTTGTAAGAAAAATAAACCAATCGTAAGACTGTTCTTCATCTGAATCTGCCCCTGTACCAACCTAGTTACAAATAAATGTGGAAATATTGAATTTTAAAAAATAAAAAACTAAAGCATGATTACAATTAAATTAATATTTTAATCATAAAAAACTCAAGTTGTGTTATAAAATAATTTTTCTATTGTATAAACAAAATATTATATTTACCGCTAAAATTATAAATATATTAAAATCTACATTCAAATTAATAGATATATATTATTTTATTTGGTAGCTTCTTTGAGATAAGCGATAACATCAGCACGATCTTTTGGCTTTTTCAGACCAGGAAATATCATTCTGGTTCCAGGAATGTATTTTTTGGGACATTTAAGATATTCAAAAAGAGTATCTTCACTCCATGTGATTTCTACGAAGTATAGAATTTGATTAATTCATTTGTAATGTCAGGATGACTATTATCTAATGTGAATGAATGAAAAAAAAAGTGCAAGTACACAAGCATGTACCTTTATGTTTATTAGCTTCTGAATATGCGAAACCTGGAACTTGACCAGTTTTACGACCGATTAAACCATGCAAATTTGGACCCACTTTATTTTTTCCACCAGCTTCAACCTGAGTAAGATTAGAAAGATATATTTATGTATGTACTTATTTGAGTAAATTTGAGGGATTTATCAATATTTTTTTTACTCTAAAATATCTCTGCAGGTAGTAAAAAGACCTTGAGAATCATAAAATACACAAGGAAAAAAAAACACTATGAAAATAAAATAAACATTTATGTACTAATCTGACAAATATTGCAGTTGTTGCATAAAAAAATATACCTAGTACTAATAGCTAAAAGATGATAATTTAATAAATAAACTTACGGTATGGCACTGCGCACATCTTTGAATAAATAACTTTTTGCCATGTTCAGCATCTCCAACAGGTACAACCATATTTATAGATTAAGCTAAAATGATGACCTGACAATGAAAAAAATATTTGAAGAGAATAATTTTGAAAAAGAAAAAATGCATCCAGAACAAATAATATAGCAAAGATCTAGAAACATCATCTCTTTGATTTATTTTTCTTCAGCTCTGTAGTAATTTTAATAAGAATTGAATGATTCTTTTTAAAATACTTGGAACATTATGTGCGGCTGAAGCAGAACAACTCAAAAAGGTGATTGTATAAGATCCCTGTAGCATAGATATTTCAGAATTTGAAATAACATCAGCAACTAATGTGTTCCTAAATTTAATTGCTAGATAAAATTTTATCATTCAAGAATATCCCTGAATTAGAGAACCAACAATAAATTTGATTTTATTGAATATTGAAGATATTTAAGAATTTGCTCACCAAAATGATGCAAGTTGAAATTTGATGATCTAATGAATAAAATTTTCAAAGAAAATAAATGAACACACGGAGTGTATTCGAAATTTGATTTTTTTTCGGAATTCATTTTTCATTTTTGTAGAAAACATTAAAAATTATTTTCAACTTTGAGAATTTTTAACTTGAAATTTTGTTATTTCCGTTTCAAATCGATTATTTCAAAAATTTAAACAAGACATTTTACCTATGCCATAATCTTAAAAAAGTCTGATTCAATTTGAATTGTACAAAATTTCATTAGAAGCAGAAAACCAATATGTAGGAATTAATTTTCTGTAGAAGTTAGTTGTTTTTTCATTTCATTTATTGTTAGATATAATCCCCACTAGTACACAATTATTTAACAAAGGTAGGTAGGTACATGTTTTTTTAATGCATGGTATTTTTTTGAAAAAAAAAAACGCATTGACGTGATATAATAACTCATAAGTCATCACATCAAAGCATATTTTTGGAAAAATACCTCATGTTTATCGAAAAAAACTCATATTAAATAATTGCTTACTAGGGGAGATTACTGTACTTTTGTTTCATTGTCAGACATACATATTTTAGAAAGGATGAAAAACATTAAATATCGATAAGATATCTCAAAATTTCCATTAGTCCTTATCATGCAGTTTCTTTTAACACAATGAAAAATAAATGTTAACATTGGCAAACTTGTAAACATATACTGTAACATAATTTTTCAAAAATATTAAATCAACATTGAGAAATTTGGATTAAAATAAAAACCAATTGTGATTTTGCTAGTTTATTAATAATTTAACACTTATTAATTTTAATTGAACATGCTCACAAGTGAAGAGAAGACAAGCGTTCACAAACATACATATGCATAATCGCCATTAAACATCGTGAGATGAAAAAGATGTTAACATTCTACAACTAGCAATAATTTATGACATGAAATTTATTCAACAATTTTTGCTATATTAACCTACATCTTATAGGTAAAATAATACTCAAAATGAAATAATGTCTAGTTATATTTTTACAATATATCAAATAAAATACATTCGCAGATTTGTAGTAGTTTTAGTCAATTTTTTAAACAAAATCTTTTTTTTATCCATTTATATTTTAACATATAAATAAAACTGCACTATGTATTTTAGAGGAAATAAATATGTAGGATTTAAATAGTTTAAATTGGGTGCCTAAGTTCAATTTCTTCACTTGGTAGCTTCTTTGAGGTAAGCGATTAAGTCAGCGCGCTCTTGGGGTTTCTTTAAACCAGCGAACACCATTTTGGTTCCAGGAATATATTTCTTGGGATTTTCTAGATACTCGAATAAGGTATCTTCATTCCATGTGATTCCTATAATTTAAAATAAGAAAAAAATATCAAATATAATTGAAAACAAACACGAAATCATTTTTTTTTTTTTTTAATATATACCTTTAGCTTTGTTGGCATCAGTATAAGAGAATCCAACGGCTTGACCAGTTTTACGACCGACCATTCCATGGAGATTTGGTCCTACTTTATGTTTGCCACCAGCTTCAACCTTAAAAAATAAAGGATCTATTAGGAAAATATTCAATTTTCACTTAATTCTCAGAAATTTAGCAAATAAGGAAAATGTGGTCATTATAAAAAATACGTATGATCAAATAGGAAAACCAATACTTTTGTAGATTTATGTGAAATGTAAAGATAATTTTATAGATAACATTGATCAAAAAGCAATCTAGCTTTTAGTCAGTATACAATATGAAAGCGTTAAATTAGATAATTGCAATATGTTGGAATAATCTAATACGTGGTAATTGTTAGATAAGCAAACGTACAGTGTGGCATTGTGAACATCTCTGCACGAACAATTTTTTGCCATTCTCGGCGTTTCCTGCGGGGATACCCATTTTTCTTTATTTGGACAAGAATTTACCCTGAGCCTTCTGAAACGAAAATAAAATATGTTAAATAATACATATAATTATAGAACCTTGTGTGTGTAAGTGTTTCAAGGGTCACCTAGATTATTTTGATAATGAGAAATGTTTATTGAGCACACATATCGAGATTATTTGAAATGGAAATTGATGAATTCTGCGATAAGATATGGAGTTTTACAATAAGTAGAATTTCTAAAATCCTCAATTATTTTGCATGAGCAAATTTAATTTGAAAAAGAAGAAAAGATTATGATTGATTATATGACTTAAAAATGTATTATTGAAGATATGTAGAATTTCCACTTCAAGGTGAGTTATTTCCATTTGAACAAAACCATTTTGCACATTTCATAATCAAAATCATTTTAATAGGGTGCAATTTAATTTTCTAATTATTTAACTTAAAAACGAAAGATGTTGAACTTGAATTGGAAATTATTTGATTAAAAATGGAAATCGTTCATCTAGAGTAAGAAAACTTCATATTGCAATTGAAACACGCCCAATACGAAAATCAATAAAATCGATCGATTCGATTTTCGAAAAAAGGGCCTATATGATATAAGCGCGCGAAAATCTTACATAAGCCCCTAACAGTTTGGATGATGACCAGAACTCGCGAACAAAACTGTGTTAGCGGAACAGGGACGCGGTTACGTAATCAAAGTTTGAGCACCGCTGGCTCTCCAGTGGTGCTATTTCTGGGTATGCCCTACTTCCTGGAAATAAACCTCGAGAACTCGGCGTTCGAGGTCATCAAGAGTATCAAGGGCGGTGTTAAGCGTTCACGATAATGCATCACGTGCGAGATCGGCTGACGACACAATACGTAATCGGTTGTGACCTTTGTACTGAGAAACTCGTCGCTTTATCATTCAAAAAAAGGTGAATCCCAATTTTTTAACATCACAGTTTGACAGTCGCAGTTGGACAAAGTTAACTTTTCACGTGCAAGGTTCTATGATAGACGTTTGACCGTCACGCTTGTAGGTCAAGTGACTTATTTGTTTTAAATATATGGATGTGTGAAGAGTTGGGATTTGTTATAGTTATTTTCGGATGATGATTGGGGTCAGTTTTTTTGAGTTTTTCGTGGTGTACAAAATTTTGAAATGAGGAAAATTTAAAGAAAAATTATAACACGTCTAACTCACCTTAGCGTCGAGCGGTGACTGAAAGAAGCGCGAACGCGCACGTGCTCTGCGTTTTTCCCCCTCCACTTTTGGCACGTCATTCAATATTTGGGTGTTCTTTTTGCGCTTTTTATATGTTAGCTCTACACACTCTATTTCCGTAGAATAAAAATAAATCATTTTTTTAATTTGTATTTCTACAATAAATAAATAAAACGATAAAATTTTGAATAATCAATAAAAAATTATCTGAAATATCATCAAATTATAGTAAAAATCTTTTTTAATAATAAAATAATAGTTGAATCTTTTATATATTTACATTACATTCAATAAATTTCAAGTAAATTAACTTAAAATTATTTTTTAATTTATTTTATAATGCAAAGACTGACCGTAAATCGATTAAATTTGTAAATTAGCTACTAATATTGTGCAAATTATAAGCAAAAAGAAAATAAATCACAAATTCAATATAATATCAACAATATTTATGTCGACCATATACCAAAATTGAAAAAAAATAATTTAACACATCTTATTCAATTAAAACATCTAAAAATAAGCTAAAAATGACAAATTTATCGAAATCAAAAACTATATAATTTTATAACGTTTGTAAACAAATGTTTATAAAAATTGTTGCTAAGGTTAATTCGATTTTGACAGATGTGTTCAGATTCAAAATTTTGACGTTCAAACGTTGAGTCTGCTCGTTCTGACAATAGGTTCATTCGTGTTCATGTTGAACATTTCGATCGGTTGTGAGATCAATATTCTTTTTTTAACCTAAGTTTTAGTGAAAGTTCAAAGTCGAGATGTTCGTACTCGATTAGTGAAAATTCAAATTTTCGATAATTAAGGATATAAGGTAAGAAAGCATATTTATTACAATTGCAATTCGATTAAAATGTAAAATCTGGTAATAACAAAATCTAGTTGCACCAATAGAGTGTTTGTATGCATATGTAGGTTATGTTCGACGTTTAAAAATAGTATAGTCATGTATGTTTAGTAATGTAATAGTGAACAGGTATTGCACTTCATGTTAAATATTTTCTATTTCATGTTTAGTACTTCAAAAATTGAATCAAATCGCTCTGGGATCTGGTCTAGTTTTATAATTAGTAAACTGGAATCAGAAAATATTTAACATGAAATGGAAAATTTGTATTAGTTGTGCAATTAGTAACATTTTAGAGCACTAAAGTAAGTTGATTGATATTGAATATCTTGATACGAAAATCTGGCTAGAGTTATTTTAGTGAGGTTTCAAATAACATTTTGGTAAAAATAGCATTGTATTAATTAGTGAATGGATATTAAATAATTTTATATACCTAATTTTAATTTCAATATACCTACATTAATATCATAAATGTATTCGGTGGTTTATAATTAGTAGAATATAGTAATTTATTGTGTATTTGATACTGGTTAAATTTTATTACAAGGTATAGAGAGATAAATTATAGTTTTAACTAATATTGCATTGATACATATGTGAAATAGCTTGGTAAAATTAATATTTGCGTTTTATAATATCTCATTTGTAATACGTATATGACTGTCATAAATGTTTTTTTTCTTTTTCAAATAGATTTACAAATCACCTTTATTTACGATAAGAATAAAAGGATAAAAAGAAAAATGTCTAAGAATTTTGTATTAAATTATCATGATGTTATATTACGTGAAAATGATCTTGAAGCATTGTATGGAACTAACTGGATCACCGACACAATAATATCTTTTTATTTGGAATATTTAGAAAGAAAATTGTACAAAAAAGAAAATAGATTGGCGTTCTTGAGTCCTGAAGTTACTCAATGCATTAAAATGTCGAGTGAAAATGAAGTAGCTATATTTTTGGATCCGTGGAATATAAAAGATAAAGATTTCGTGTTCTTCCCTCTAAACGATAATTTGATGTCTGATCAAGTCGGTGGAAGTCATTGGAGTTTGTTAGTTCTCTCTCTTCCGGAAAAGACATTTTTCCATTTTGATTCGATGAGCGGAAATAATTATGGTTCGGCAAAATTATTGAGAAATACTATCACTCCATATTGTCAAGCAATCATTAGTGGTCAGATTTATCTGTTTTTATATCAAAATCGTTCTTATCCAGCGGCTTTTCAGTTGAATAATTAGTTGATATGTTTTTAGGTATGTACGATTTAGTGCCTGTAAATTCACTCCAGCAAGAAAACGGATATGATTGTGGAGTGCACCTTTTGTGTAACATCAATGTGGTAGTCGAACACATTTTAGAAAAAAAAGTAATTTTTCCCAATTGCCCTTTAACGACTTATGATTCTGTAAGAAATAAGAGGTCTGAAATTCTTGCTCTTATAAAAGAAGTGAAATCAGAAGTCGAAAATTAATGTAATCGAATAGCTTATTTTCTTTGTTCAATTATTTATCATTGCAATGTTTTATTATATGTTTATTAAATAAACCATTCTATCGAATATTTTTGTTCTTGTTTATTTATAAATTTTATCAAAATGTTGAATGAATGAAATTTGGAATTTTTTCAAAAATGATCTGATTTCGAAATTAAGATTTATAATCTGACATTATCGATAGAGAATAATAAAATTAAGGAATTTGTACAGAAAAGACGAATACCTTAAAAGAATGTAATATAATATATATTTAAAAATCAGTAAATATACATATTTCAAGAAATATTTTCACAAAGATATCTAAAATTTGAAAAACTCAACTCTTGCATTTCGTAAATATGAAATTTATAAAATTACAAAAAGTACTTGTGACAAAATCTCTTTCTTATAAACATGCAACTCTTCATACATAATCTATATATAAAAATAAGTTATACAATTTGTAAAATTCATAAAATTAAATGGTTGATTCGTGATTGCACAGCACACAATACGAAAAATACTCCATAGGTGTTTTCTATAGTAAAAAAATAAAATAAAATATCATTTATTTCCGATTCAACATTGAAGATTAGTTATTCGACTAATTTTCCTTCTTGCTAGAGGGATCGATCCATCCTCCAAATTTCTTTTCTAATTCTTCGGCTACTGCTAAGCATAGCCTATCATTATTCCAGTTTGATATCACTTGTATTCCGACCGGTAAACCTTCGTGATTCAGTCCCATTGGAATATGTGTAGCGGGGAATCCTAACACGTTTATGATCGCAGTGTAGTTGAAATTGTGCATTCTTACAATTGGTTCGTTGTGATAAGGAGCAGCAGTGGGGTGTGTGGGATACAAAAACACTCCATCGTCTCCTAGCAAATCCCTGAACTCATCTTCCAGCTCTTGTCTCAATTTTAAAGCATGTTCATGCTGCTTAGTGCCCGCTTGTGGTCCCGTCTTTTCAATCAACCCTGTCATTAAAGCTATGAATGTATGATTTGATAAACCGAATAAGCATTTGAACAGTTCGAGGAAACATTTTCCTACATTATCCGCTCCCATCAAATGTTCCATAAAGGATGGAGAATCTTTTATATTCATGCTGGCTAACCAAATTTTACTCGAAATAATCATTTTTGAAAATACTACATTTTTAGCTTCAGTATCACAAATGCTTGAAAAATGACTAGCGGCATCAGCAAGAGCTTTTTGTATTTTTGGATCTACAGGACTCACTATTTTAGTGTTCAGGCAATCATTTTGGTAATACACTTTTATTTTTTTCAAGTCTACCTTTTCATCTAATTTTAATTTTTTGGAATTCTCTCCTGCAATTAACTTCATAATCGGCAGAAGATCGGAAGCTTTTCTTGTCATTGGTCCCAAGCCTATAGAAAAACATCAGATAATTAATTATAAATGAAACATAATACATATAATACTGCCCAATTATTTACCCAAAAATGATTCTTGGATGCCTGGTGCAGGTGCAGGGAATTGTCCATGATTGGACACAGTATATTTTGATGGTTTATGTCCGAATATTCCATTGAAAAACGAAGGCATTCTGATAGAACCTCCAATATCAGATCCTTGAATTTGAAGTTGGATTAGAAAACACTTCAATCAAAATCGAAAAAAAAAACAAAGATATTAATTATATTTACCAATTCCAAAAGCACTACCGACTGCACTTTGATTGCAACCTTCTCCTCCTGAAGAGCCACCAACTATTCTGTTGACATCGTAAGGATTGTTGGTTCTACCGTGGACTTTATTATCACTTTCCCACCTGAAAAGTATTATATCATCAAGTATTTACTTAAAATTTAATGAAATATTTATAAAACATTCTTTTCATACCACATGCAAAGTTCAGATACGTTTGTCAGCCCCATAGGTATAGCACCTGCTTTCCTTAGAATTCCAATACTTTCAGAATCTTCAGCGCCGACAATATCCTTTCTTGAAACAAGTCCAGCTGTGTGATGTAATCCTACAAAGAAATGTTGAAATTAAAGTTTATAGTGTGAAAACATTGCCAAACAAACTAAAACAACACCAGCCAGATAAACATTAAGTTTTTCTTGTTCAAATATAAGCATGTTTATAATAGAATTTATAGTTTAAAAATATATTTTTTTAATTTCATCTATGATAAGTATTCATATCACAAAATCTTATCATACATGTGAACGTAAAGTATTTGTAAAGATAAAAATTCAAATATTATTACGGCATTCAGAAAACTATCAGATGAGATAAGATAAATACAAATGAAAAAAGGCTGCACGTACCTTTGACCATGATGCAGTCTTTAGTAGTGAAAGGTACACCGAGCAAGGGCTTATCCTTGGCCATCTCTTCCACGGTCATTTTGCCGCTGGAGACGAGCTCGTCAGCCTTCTTGGCTTCATCCAACGCATCTTCGAACCGATTCTCAACCAGACAGTTCAATATAGGATTTATATCGTTCGAACGCTCTATGTACATCTTGACCAAATCCTCACTTTTCAGCTGAAAAAGGTGATAATTTATAAAAATATGTTACTAAGGAATGCTAAGCACATACTTCGGTCACTAATTTTGAAGAAACTTTGTAGAAATGTAGTCATAGTAATATTTTTCCTATTATCACATGTCAAATTTTAGTATATTTGTAAAGTACTAAAAAAAAGTTTTATATATTGAAAGAGGCATAAAGAGACAGTAATAATTTCATCATAAGTTAAACAGAACATAAAACTACATTTTTTTTTACTAAATTTTGCCAAAATTAGTGACCCGAGGTATGTGCATGGCCATCTTTAGCGTTAATCGAATTCCGTTCTGGGTTAATGAAAATTATGATAATGCTGAAAATTCATTAGGTGTGTTTTTCGATTAGGTTAATTTCGTCGTTCATTATGAAAGCGTTTTAATTGGTCGAATCGAACGATGTTAACGATGTAACGAGACGAATTTCGCTTTCTATAGGAAAATTGCGCATTGTTTTAACTCCGCTGAAGTTTCGCAACATTTTCCTTTGTGGGGAAAACTTGAAAGGATTTTAATTGCGCCGACGTTAATAAGGCTTCTCGAATTGAAAAAAAATGTACACTTTCGATCGCATTTTATAACGTTTCTGAGAAAGTGTTTCGTTTGCGTGCGAGAGAAATTTTCGCGAATAATGTGAAAATTTAAATTGAATCACAAAGTCTGTAAAATTCATGTGTTGTATAAGATAATTGCATAGAAAATGTGTTGTGTGTTTTATGAGCAAGTGCATGCACAAGGATGGTTAATAAGCTTTTGTCATTTGATATATAGCCAATTATGTGTCTTTTTACATAACAGGTCTTAAAGAGTCATTGTAAATACAATGTATCATGTCGCTTATGATTTAAATAAAAACGATTACGATTTCTTGGAATGATTAAATTAAATGACATCTTTGTTACAATAATGACATGTATGATTTTTAACATTAGATGAATGATAAAAATATCTAAGAGTATATCAAAATATTTTTTTTACAAAAACAGCTGAAACATCTGAAATTTACGGGGGGACGAAATTAAAAAACTTTTTCGGCTTTCGCTTCGAACTTCGGATCGAAACAAAGCGGAAAATTTCCAATAACGAAAAATAATTCAACGCTAGTTCGAAATTTGATTTGTTTTCACGCCAAAATAGAATCTAAAATAAAGTATTCAGCCACGAGCACGTGTGCAAGAAAGAAGAGTGTTTTCATTGATGGGAATTGAACGCGAACGAAAATAGACTTAACGATGAAAATCTGTAATGCGTCCAACGACAGAAAATCCACTCCGCATCGCATTTTCAAAACATATCAGAATTTCGATATCGAAAACTTGAATCATGAAACGATCTTAAATTAGACGATACACACGCCCATTTATTCGAAAATTAATTCGATCGAATTGCTTCATTTACTGAAAAATAATCAATACGTTACATTGTCATCGGTAACTCAAAATAAGTTGAACACTATTCGAATCGAATGCCGTTTATCTTATACTAAATAACGTCATCGTTTAAATGAGAAACGTTCGGATTGATTCGACATTGAAAGGAGATTTTCCTATAGATTTTCCGACATGGAAAAGCTGATGGGGTGAGATGAGACGAGACGAAAAGTATGGGTGTCTCGACTTAAGGACGCCTTGGTGATCAGTTCCAAACACTTCTATGCAAATAATAAAAATGCAATATGAACGTAAAACAAGAGAAACTCTCAATTACTTGAAATAATTAATTTTCACTTCCCATTTCATAGGAAAACATTTCATTACAACGAAAGAATTTCACTTTTTCAATTACTCATCCACTCCCAGTCATATTTTAACTTCAATAATGTTTAATATTAATATATTTTTTTCATTTGAGAACCATAGTTATTCAGTTGATTGAATTAAGACATCGATTGATTGAGTCCACGTGGAACAGCTTAATCATTTAATCGATAATAGTTCGAATAGTGCGATTCGTTCATTAGTTGGAAATTTTTATGGAACACAAATTAGACGATACGATCGTAAAACTGAATGTATTATTGTTTTAACGATTTAGCTAGTTGATGTCGACATTTACTGTCTCCACCCACGTTGTTATTGCCGCATATTTATCAATGTAATATGAGTTCATATGGTACTCGTCGTTTCACAGATGGGTACATATTATGCTGAAAATTTTTTAGTGAAATTTTCTAGATGAAACGACATAATCGTAATGACGATTTAGTACATTAGTCGTTTAGTCATTGGAGAAAATGTTATTGTTGCACAACTATTAAATAAGCATTATTCACGCTCTCTTAGTTTCGCCAAAAATCTTACATGAAATTGAGTTAAATGACAGTTTAATAAGTGAAATATCATTGTAATGAAAATATAATTTGATGTAAAAAGTGTAATTTATACAGTGTTGTAAAAAATACTGGACGTTTTTGATAATTTTGAGGAAAATTTGGAATGATTTCTACTGAAAAATTTGATTTGACAAAAAGATTATTGTAAGGTGTTTATATTATACTAGACAACTTTTGTTACTGAACAACAATCTCTTCCGAGTATTTTTTTACGTTTTATTGAAAATTTTCAAACAAACTCGTTGAGAGAATTGTCCAAAATTTCTATAATAAGAGCTTATCGACGATTTCATGATCGGTTTGGCCTTTCGCTCGATTTGTTCGAATTAGTGAGGTTCCACTGCATCTTTATAGATTGCATGCTTTTTCCAATTTTCTATGGATTTGCCCGATTTTATGGTTTTATTGTACATTTATCTTGGGTGTACTCAGGTGTAACCGGTCGGATTTATTTATCTTTATGTAACTTTTTACATATTCGTTTTGTGTATCGAGAATTGTCGGTTTGAAGGTGATCAACTTTTTTCTCGTATAAATTATTCTTATGGTCACTGACCATGGTGACGCATACTAGTGTTGAGGATTGCATATTGAAAGATTAATTTTAGATGAATTATTGATGATTGTTAAATATAAACGTGAGAGATTAAGCCAAATATTTCGGGAATTTGCAAAATATATTCGATAGTGGATAAATTGAAAATTTTAGCACGTTTTAGTCAAGGTCGATCTGACGAAGATCCATTACGCAATTGCAAATATTATTTTGAATAAAATTCCAAAGTTTGGAAGCACACATAATGTCATGGTCAATGTCAAAATGTAGGCAAATTTGAAATTTGACGGCCATTTATAAAAAAATTTAATAGTGCATTTTTGGTCCATTCTACTTCGATAAATCAATGTTGTTGGATTAGGTTATTTTAGCAGATAATGAATTGACTTCGTTTCAAAAATTAATCAAGTCGCTTTAAAATCGCAAATTTTGAACAATTGTGCGGGTTTTCAGTTGATAAACTTTTTAAATATTTGTTCAAAATTTAGTTAGATCTTCGAGTTGCATTCTGACTATTATGGAACAAGATCCAACACAAAACACATTGCCCCCTATCAAGGTCGACTGTCGAAGACCCTTTTGTGTAGAATTTCATTGTTCCCGAACGAACGTCTACATATTCACTTTATATGTAGAAGCATGAATAGTTTTAGTACAAAATCTTCGATAAAATATTTTTCATTATGATACCGAAACATGTATGTTTCGTTTAAAAATTAACAAATTTGAATTTAACTTTCGAGGTTGTGTCAAAGTGCACTTCACCTTAAAGATCTTTTCACAAGTTTGAAGTTAAAGGGTCCTTGTATACTTGAGAACCTTCAACGTCACACTTGTGAAAATTAATTATACAAATCGACAAAGCATTTCAAGTTGTTTGTTGTTTATATTCGAGTCGTTAAAATCTTTTTATTTCAGCGAAAGAAATTTATCAATTACTGATATTGTCTTCTACAATATTATAATGCATGAATTTGTTAAAATTAGAGGCAACAGGTTATGGGTTATAGTTTACATACAAGTTATTGGTTTTATGGTTGCTATGCATGAGGAGCAGGGAATTAAATTTTGATGGAATGGGAATTAAATCAGAATAATAGCACATATAAAATAGGAAATTACAAAAAAAGTTAATGTTCATGTTGTCTGTTGCCATTCTTGATACCTTTATCGTTCTAACATTATAAAATTTTAAAGCAATAGTCATGTAAACGTTTCATAAAGATCAGCTGATCTACTATGACATTTAAATTGAGACTATTGCAAGCCCTATCGCACTTAACAACAAGCTTCCTGAACATTGCACAATGCAGCAATATTGCATGCAAATCGCATCGCTCATTTGTGCAACGCGGATGAGTCGGCAACATTTGGCCATTGACTGTCTACATCACGAGCAACACTCCGATCTAAACGCCTCATAAATTCGACCATGAACTTGGGACTTGGTCTAAAAATCGAAAGATCACACCCTGAAGAGGTGGACCAGCTCGAAATCAGATCCGGATCCATGGTTTCCGGCTCCAAGGCCTCCGATCGTCTTCCACAACCGGAAACAGTCACGCTATAAACCCACGCATCACGATCGTGCACGTGACGTGACGTGACGTGATGTACGATATATTATAACGTGTCTTCCAAGCGCAGAGAATTCAACTCGCGTTACAATATCATCTTTTTCATTATTATCGAGGAAAGAAAGGTCTTCTTGTGAGTCACCAGACCGTAAAATGGGATGAGTCTGCCTTTTAAACTTGTCTAAGTTGAGACTTGAATTTTCTTTGTAGATATAAAATTTGTGGGCGATTTTTTTGTTTGGATGATGCCATTGTTGTGTATGTGATCATAGACTAAACTATCGGTACATAGATTTTTTTTAAAAACTTGGGATTGGTAAGATTTGGTTGCTAGGAGGGTCTAGCTGACATAATTTTCAAGACAGAATAAGATGACTCAGACATGTACTTTCATAAAAAAATATTATGCTTGAACTTACGAATTGGAATTAGTACTAGGCAAAGTAAAGATAAGTACGAGTCTAATGTTAATTGTCAATTAAGATTTGCATTTAAATTCGCTTAAATACATATAAACATTGATTATTTTCTAATTGAGCAGAACCAAATAAGGTTCGGCTTTTAATCGTCAGTTAACATTAATCATTGATTGAAAGTAAGAAATTTTATAAAAAAAAAAATGTTTAACCATGCTGATTGTGATAAAATATAAAATGTTCTAATTTTAAGATAGATATGAAATTATTCGGGTGACTGATTCATCTGAAAATTAAAAAAGCGTTTTTATCGCAGTAGCTCGAATATTTGACACTTACATTAGATAAATTGGAAGAGACGTTGTTTTTATCGATTTTTTTCGTCGTCGTAAGGAAATTAAGTCAGAATTTGACGGTTCGAAATGGCATTGTGTCAATACTTAACACGGGTCAGACTTTGAACGCGAATAAATGAAATTTTGGAAAGCATTTCTGATTTCACATTCGATGCACTATGTAAATAATTAATTAGACTTTTTAATTTCGATACGAAAAATCTGACAGTTCGTAGGCGACGATGAAAGCCTTGAATCAGAAACATCCGTTTACCATTCTTATGGCTGAACGAATGTAAATATGTTAAACTTTTGAGTGAAATCGGATAAATTTACGTATTTTCTAGGAGCTCATTGTTTTTGTGCGATACGTCGAATTTGAAGTCAAATAAATAATTCTAGTTCAAACATTTTGAAAATACAAACGTTGAAATTGTAGTTTATAATAATGTTATCTTTGGGAACGTTGCGGTAACAGTCACTGTGTATTTTAACTCATACTGCTATGAGTTGGTTCAATTAAACAATTTACAAATTGATACGAATTGGAATTCATCCAATTCCTAGAACGTCATAGAAATGAGCTAACAAGTACCGAATATAAGACAAGAATTGCATATTGAGGTAAATTCACACAACAGACGAAAAATTAGGATTAATATTGAGTTAAAGAAATTGGGTATGGTTTGATTTGATTTTTTAATTAATAAACATATTTTTCATTGGGTTAGAACTTATGTCTAGTAAGAATGGGAGTTGTGCAAAGTAAAGATAATGGCATTAAATAGAAAAGTATTGATTAAAATCTATTTTGAAGAAAATTCAGGACCGATCTTTTCACCTCTGGTTTGAGAATAGAACGATTTTAAACTACGTGCTGTTCTCCAACTACCAATTGTCAAAATTTGGGGGAAAGAGATGGATGTATGTATTGTTGTACGAACTATAGTATGTCTATCTCTTTCAGCAGCTGTTTTGACAGTTCTTAGTTAAAGGGAGGGCGTGTAGTTTAAATTCGTTTCATTCTCAAACCAATCCTTAAAGATTTTAATATATTTTTGGCGAAACGATACCTTTTTGGTTCTGATTTTTTCTGCCAAACTCATCGCCGATTCTAGGATGATGGGATTCTTCACCGGTGGCAGTGGTTTATCGTCTTTGTAGTAAATGGAGCATAGGAACCTCATCACGGAAACCACCACCCTGTGGATCACAGTCAGGACGACATTCATGCATCTTCTTGGGCAGGTTTTCGGCGGAACTTTTTCACTTTTGTTTATCACTAAAGTCGCGGTCATTTTGAACAGTCTTATTTTTTCACAGATCGATCGATGTGTTGATATTTCTGAAAATGCGGAAAAATCAGTTGATGAAACACAATGACGTTAATATTGGGAATCAATTTTAAGATAAAAACGTAGATAATTCGATCGATTTTAATAACAAATGTTTTTATCTAGTTCGATATTGAAAATTGTGATTTTTGTTGTTTGAAAATAATCTAACATTTTTTTAAATTGTAGTATTACATACGATTCAAAATAGTGCTTTTATTTTTTTTCATGGCATTACTTAAATTTTGAGTATAAAAATAATTGTTTTATCGAATGAATCGCACATAAATGTCAGCGAAATAACGAATTCACTACTGACTCGATTTTGCTCTTATATATAATTTGAAAAAGGTGTTACCCATAATCGTTATTGGTGAATGTTCAATCGACTATATTTACAAAAATATATTTTTTTACGATTAAAACATGAACAATTTTCGAGCAATTTAAATGCAAATTACTCACGAAACGATTGATTTTTAGTTATACCCACATTTTTCGAAGGTCGCAGTTAAACCTACCCGCAATTAGTATTCATTACGAAACGAAGTTTACATACGCATCTTCGGAACAATAGACTCTAAAAACTATTCATATTGAAAACCGAAAATTAACATAGAAACAGTCAAACACTCAAAGACGAACGAAAAACCGGGAAAAACTATCAAAAAAACTAACAATAATGTAAAAGCGAACGAGCGAAATTGAAAATTGCACAAAATCCGTAGCCGCACCGCGAACAATGACACTTGTTGCAGACACTCCTCGCGTCTAAAGTCTTCAATTAAACCGTTGATTTATTTGAATGTTCACCTGTTTTTGAGGTAGAAACGTAAATTCTGTGTTCTTCCCAGTTCTTTTCGGATTCTTCTTTGTGATTTTGACAGTTTTTGTGGCAGAGCGGAAGAGACGTCCGCTCGCGTCGAAATCCGATCGCCAATTCGAAAGTGACTGACGGGGTTGCTGTGGCGGTTCGTTTCTGGAGTTTTTATTGAGCGCGCTCTACACTCGCGCCGATTTTGTTTTGCGCAAATTGCAGTTTTGCGCCGTTTCTTAAGCGACTGATGATTTATTTAGCTGTTTTAATTTACTTTTATGTGTTTATTAATTTTAATTGACATTGGCGTTTCAAAATTGTTGTTTTTTCGAGGAAATTGTTGTGTCGGTACTTTACTATTTTTATGAGAGCGTAGTCCTTTGTTAGTAAAATAGTTTTGAAATCGACTTTAAATTACTGCGATCTAATTTGGTCCAATTCTTATTTCTAAATAAAAAAATTAACTTAACCCAATATGATTCAATTTTCGATCTGAATATTTGAGTGATTTTTTAGTGTAAAATTATTTAAGTAGAAAATCTCCAATAAAAGCTAATTGAATTTAATTAAAATTAAAATTAATTGATTTAAATTCAAATTTTCAATTTTATGATTTAAATAGATGTTTAATATTATGGTGTAAAAAGTTTCAAAATGTTTTATCATATATACATGCTATTATTTAAAGAATTATGTCTGGAAATTATTATGAAGTTTATTGAGCATTGAAGTGTAATGAAATTACAATGACGTTGTTTGTAAACTATGTATACTAATTCTTTAATTATGTAAATTCATTTCACTTCTGCTCGAAATTAAAAATGTGCATTATCAACGATGTTAATTTACTTTAAATTTATATCGTACATCGCGTTTTAAAGTTTATGTGTACTTTTCATTTTTATCATTATCGTTGACACGTTTGTCATCCGTCAATATATTATGTTTGATTGTTTGTGACTATCAAATACATATGTATATGATGGATGTTTCATTGAAAAAAAAATCTTCATTTTATAATTTGTATGCATTTTCATTAAAAAGAATATCAAATTAGTGTTATTCACGTGAAAAAAATTGTAATGAGTGGTTATGTTAGTAAAATAATCACAAAAAGGTAGCAATTTACGATAATCACATGAATTATACACCATTGGTGCTGAACAAAAAATAATTATAATAAAATTGTTCATTTTCTTCAATCTTTTCAATTAAAGTGATATGTTTTGCAATATTTCTTGCTTAAAAATGTATCATATAATTTACTAATACTCACGTAGTTGAATACAAATCAGTGCACATAGAATGTAATGTTTATTTCTTCCGAATAGTTCTTACTGTGATTGCACCAAAGTCAAATAAAAAGTGACATTTTCAGGAAATAACTTTTATTTTATCTGTGACCGAATGACTTTTGTTCATTATTTCATCTATCGGAATTTTTTCTTCGACATTCCAAAAATAATATCTTGAACACTATCACAAATTTACACAAAATAACTACATATTCAAATACAATTTGTCTGATGATAGACACAAAAAAATACACACATTAATACGAAATAATAATTCATGAAAAAAACGAAATCAAGTCGGCAAGAATAAAACATCTGTTTGTAAAGAAGCTTTAAAAGGGGGAGATCTTTTTATTTATTTATCTTTACAAACACACGTGCTACAAAAATGGGACAAATAGGGCGCATATCTATTCTTGGACCTCACAATGGTTATAATGAAGGTCGTTTGTAAACTGGGGTTAGGTCGACGTTACGTCGTTACAACTCTATTACACTAATGACGATTTTCCAGTTATTAGCCGATCGTTCTAGAGCTGCATGCTCATATAAAGTGTATTTTTTCCATCAGAGCTAATAATTAATTTATGTTAAATTTTGCGCAAGCGAATGTCGACTCTATTCTGTTTGTTATAAAGAATATATTTGTTTGATCGTAAGTCGTGCGGGGCTTAAAAAACGTTATGTAAGTAGATCACTTAATACTGGTTATATATGATTCGTTCATTATATAAAGTAATTAATTCTTAAAATAAAAATTAAAATATCAAATTAATTGGTATAGTCATGACTTTTTATGTGTAAAATATATATTTCCTTTATAATAAAGATAAATACCATTAAATGTCAATTTTTTTTAGCCAATTAATAATGAATCATTTATTTCAGATGGCATTTTAATTAATTCTGTACTCTAGTATGAACTGATCACATATGTAGCTTATTTTAAACGAATTATGTATGAATATAATTTCAGAAAAACAGAATAATGAGGGAAATTAAGGAAATTTTGAAAAACACATCAAACAAGTTCAGTTAAATTTTGTTCACGAGTACACTGCTCGTGTAAGCCTGGCTTAACAGTTCCGCATCGAATGCACAAATGAGTGCAAACTCTACAAACAAAAATTTAATTCAATTTCAAATGAAAATGTTTGAATTCGATTCACTTTCGGTAGTGGATTCCATTGTTTTACATTCGAAAAAAATGTCAAGTTTAAAGTGCGATCTTTTGTGATAAACGTTATCGCAACAATACGGATTCATTCCCATTCCAATTTTTATATAAACGTAAGTCATTGTGAATTCACTTCATTATAATTTTAAGAGTGCTATCATAATGATTGTTTAACATTGTTGAAATCATCTTTTCTTTAATCGAAACTATATTGCGACATTCATCTGCATTTTTCTTCCAAGTCGATGAATTCAACCGATATTTCTTTTCAATAATGATATAGAACATTCACGATTTATTTAATTCTAGCATTTTTCCAAATAGTTATTTTAACAGTCTCTGGTCAGTATGAATCAATAGTTCTGATCTAGATTGAATGCAGCTTGTATAGTAATACCTATGTAATCCAGGCGTCTATTGGAAAATGCTGTTTCGCATCTCGCTACGTATATGTTTGTTATCAAAGCAAATATCGGTCATATGACTATCCGTTTCTAAAATTAGGTTAAAAGCATAATAATGTATTTGCACGAGGAAAATACTTTTAATTTTCCTACGACTGCGGATTAAATCGTAATGGATTCATTTACATCGATGAGATTAAGAGATTCAAAAATTTTCCATGTATAAAAAAAATGAATTTTCATTTTAAATATTTTAAAAATAATTCTTTGTTTTAATTGATAAATATTTGTTTTTAACTTATTCGATTGAATGATACGATTTGTGTTTCTATACAGTTGAATTTGATAATTTCATCTATGGTTTAGAATAAATTCCAATTGGAAATTCTATCCAATTATGATATTATATAAACAAAAACATCAATATTAACTTATTACGCATTTATTGACATTATCAAAATAGCATTTTATAAATCGATTGTGTATAAATAGAGATTAATAAAATTTTCCGTTTAGTTACACAAGTGTGATAAATTCTCATTTGATAGCTGAAATCTATGAAATTGCAGATTGCAGAAGTTACAGATATGGGCAAGTAAATAAAACAAATCTTACCCTAACCTAGCTGAAGCTAATTTTTGACATATTTACATAAATAATCTAGTCTTTTTGCTAAATTATTGCTTTTACCCAATTTTATTGAATTTTCAAAAATAAATATGTACACATGTATTATATTATTCCATCGATGCGACACTTGACCCAATTTAAAACGTAATTCAACCTTTCTATATTTTTTTTCATCTAAAATAATAAAAATAAACTAACTCACCCCATTTGACCTATTTTAACTTAACCCATTGAGAATCTCAATGGAATAATACACAGGTTCTGTTGATTTTCAAGGACTGAAACAAATGTCTTTCGGATTATATTACTTCAAATCTGCATTGTGATCCAAGTAGTTTTAATAAGATAAATATGAGAATTTGTTAAATCTACTCATCATCAAAACACGATGCAGATCTGAAGCAAAACATCTTTAGAAATCCATCACAAAACTTATGCAACGTCCATAACAATTCAATAGAATCTTCACAATAACGAATGCAATCCTCGTTACGCTAATTCCATCGACACACATTCGATGCACTAACGACTAAACATCATACGATTTTCTTTGCAGAACATGAAAAACACACCGAAGATAAACCTTCACCTACCTCGAAGCCTCAGTCCAGCCAGATACAAATCGAGGAGTAAGTCACCTTCTCCGTCTCCTGAACCAGCTCCCATCACGACTACCAAAGGGGATTCGAACAAACTGCAGCCAGGAGTTGCGACGATGGCTTCAGGTTCAGCGACAGGTTGGTGCAATTTTGCATTGAAATCTAATAATTTTCGTAATAGCAAAGCTAAGTCGTAATTTTTTGATCGATTCGGTTGTGCGTTTGTTAGGTTTTTTTTTTTGAAAAATGGTTCGTTTATTGAAAAAATAAAAGTATTGGATGGTTATTTCAATGGAAAGATACTTGTTATAATTTGAGATAGTGTATTTTAAGTCTAACTAGAAATTATTGGTTTTCTTGCTCTAGTGCTCACATCTAGAACGTGAAAGAAAATCATTTCTAGCTAGAGTCTAATGAGAAAAGAAAAGCGTTTTCTATTGTACTACAATTTTGGTTATTATGGATTAGATTTTAAGTTAAGTATCGTTTCGTTGACGTTACACTTTTTGTCAGTCCAAAAAAACGTTATTTAAGTTATGTTTCATTTTTGAGTTAAGCACTTAAGCACTTGAATTTTTATAACAGTTTCGTCTGTTTAGATTGACGAAGATGATAAACTGTAGCATTTTTTCATAGAGATTTTCTCTTTATTGGAACCATATGATCGTATTTTTTGTAGATTGATAATACTTCAATAGAAAATGATATCATATGGTGATTTTCGAAAAAAAAATATTTTCAGTTTATTTTTTAAAATCAAATATTTTTTGAACGATAAGGTTTTACTGTATTTATTTTTGTTTGATATGCATTATTTGACTTCTATTTCAATACCGTTTTCAACGGAAATTATTCATGTTCATTTTATTTACTATCCGAATAATAGTAGCGCTAGTTTGCACAAGCCATCTGTCGATATCCATGAAAATTTGTAAACCTTCTACAATAAATCAGTCGTTTTGATTTCATATATGACAGCAGATGGTTCAAATTTCAAATTCTGTATTAGTAATTCTAATTACAAAATTTTAATCAAAAGCGAATCAAACAGGAACTCGACGGATAAAATCTGAGAATTTCCACCTTGAACCAATTGAATGTAAAACGACCATTGTGAAATTTCATCGTTCGTTCAATGACATTCAGAGCTGCTGTATGTACATTTGATGAAATGGAAATGCAATTGTAGAGAACAATGGCGTTCAAACTAAATGCAGTTATCTGCAAGAGCACACGTTCCTATGGAAATGAAAGGACGATCAATAATCCGACGCAGGAATTGACAATTGCATCATTACACAAACGTAACATTGAATTCGTGAAATTTCAATTGCAGAATAATTAATCAAACGTGATTTGTTTTATATATCTAGGTAAAAACGATTGATTGTATCGAACCGTTAATCAGATTGCGATCAAAATTTTCAGATCTAGGAAAGTTTCTGTATCACTATGTATTCTTATACAAGAGTGAATTTTAATTATATGATTAATTATTTGAATATAATGTTGATTTATAATTTTTATCATTTAAGTAGCGATGACTTTTCCGATAGCTCCGGGCGCTTTTCCAAATCGCGGAAAATTTCACCTTCTCTCAGTCTCTTTGTGCCGAAGATTTCCTCGTATAATTTCACTCTCGTTTTATTTTTCGCCATCGAATCGTAATAAATGAAGCGAAGCTCGACCCCCCAATAGAAATCGATGAACTTGAAATTGATTAATGTTGCGCATACGTCGTGATTTATTGAGTTTCGCAGTGTGTATCTTGAACTCTGGCGTTTTCAATTATTCGCTCGTATGAATAACGACAGATATGCTCCATAATTGTTACTTCTGATTCGAATTTCCGCTTCTGAATTAGAACGATGCTTACCTGGAAGTGCTTTGACTTTGTATCCTCGATCTATTGATTCGTTTTGGGCTGATTTTAATTGAATTTAGGTTGAATTGTTTGGGAATTTTTAGTAATTGATGATCTATTCGAATTGTTTATTATCGAGTGTTTTGAATGTAATGTTTTCTTATCAATTCAATTGCATTTATGTCATGTCGTTAAATTTTATCTTTGTACACGCTTTCAATGAATTTCAGGTCATAAGTTCAATTATAATATTTTTATTACATATTAATATGTACATAAACAATTTGATACAGTAAGTTCGCGCATCGTTTAATTACACTGCGTATAATATGAATTATTGAATCGAGTATTTACTATCACTTGACGATATCAATGTACTTTATAATATTATATTTAATAATATTCTAAGAATTTGTCAGATGATTCCTTTATATCGCACAAAGATTCTCGAATGCACAATCCATCAGATCCCACCACAAAACCTTCGTTACATTTACATCCGTTGTCTATGCATATTCCGGGACATTTCCTGGGTCCTTTGTTGTCTCTGTTTGCACAAGTTCTGGGACACGGATCGCCACAAGCTAAAGCTATAGCATTAGGATCGTGTATGCACTTCTTCGGAGGACACTCCTCAGACGGTATGCATATGCCAGAACTGTTTCGAGCAAATCCCTGTTCACAAACGCACCTATTCTCACAATCTGGATGGTAAATGTACTTGCCTATCTCCCCTAGCATATCGCATTGCGTGTCCCGTTCAGAAGTGCAGGTGTAACGTTCGTTGGGTCCAGAACATTTAGGACAATCTGAAGGCTTGATGCAAAACTGTCTATTCCAATCTAGAACATATCCTTTCTTACACTTGCATCGATCCTTGCTGCATACTTCTGCACATATCTTCGGACCTTTCATGTTCATATTTTGACACGTGGCCGGACAAGGATCTCCACAAGTAGTCGAATAAGCATTCGGATCACCAGGACACACTCCTCTTTTAGGAATAGGCGGACAGTCTTTGACCAAAATGCAATTACCATGATAATCCCTGACGTATCCATTTTTACAAGCGCAGGCTCCATGATCCCAGTAAGGTTGATTGCAGAACCATCGAAAACCATGCACACTTATGCAATTCAGAGGACAACGGTCTCCTCGAGGCTTGTAAATCATACCAGGATGACCACAGCTGGGATCGGTGCAATCGGTTTCGTTCACACATACGCCCATGTCGTTCCTCAGCTGGCCCAGTTTGCAAATGCAGCCAGGCACACATATGGTCCTGATGCAGTTCAGGTCTTGCATCCTGGTGGCGCAGGTCTTCTGGCATTTGGCTAAACACGGGGAGAATTCCTCGGTCGGTCCGCAGATGAATTCCTTTTCTGGGCTCACGATGGAAATGACGATCGTTAGAACGACGAAGAGTATTAGTAACGGCTTCATCTTCGATCGATTCTGGAGCCTCAATGGAGCCGAGGCACCGTTGTGTCGGTGTTAAATAGCTCATGAAAGTGCTGAATTTAATGTTTTGCGTAAATATTATGTGAAAATAATCGTAGTTGCATATTTAGACGAGTCATCGATCGACCTTTGACTTTTTGACTTTTTTTGGTGCAACCTTTCTGATTGTGAGTCGATCTTTGATGTTGTTTATTAGAAATTGTCAATATTGGATGTGAATCGATGCATAAGATAATGTTGTATTTATTTAACCTTTTCTTTAACATGTTGATTCGTAAACTTAAAACAATGTTTGGTATTAATTTTGTTATCGATTTTTCAATAGTCATGTTCATACCACTTGACCACATCACAGTCGTGACCAAAGTTGGAGCTGATTTCGCGAGTAGTAATAAAATGTATGATTTATTTAACAATTAAACAATTTTCTCGAGGTTGATTTTGTATTTCGATATTTATTTTTACATATAAAATAACAAATCGTCAAAAGATTTGGATAAATTCACAGAACTACATACACATGTTAATCATACCACTTTTTAAAGCAGTCACTTTTAAGAATGCAAGTGCTGTTTGTATTCGACACCTTCACATATCCCGGTTTACACTGACATCCTAAGCTACTGGGAGCACGGCATCTTTGGATTTCTGGCATAGCGCAAGTGCCTCCGGAGCAACGGGTTACGAGGCCAACCTGAGCGTTGGGATCGGAGCAACATTTCGACCAGTGGACACAAATATTATCCTCGTTTCTGAAGTGTCCATTGTTGCATTTGCACGCCGGAACGCAATGGCTTGCGGGTTTGCATTCGATATTGATTCCTGATAGATAATGTGTGCACGTTTCTGGGCCACAATCTTTAGGGCAGTTTTCGAGGTGTTCGTTTTGTCCGCATTTCAATGGAGGTTGTGTTACAGGTGGACAATTTTCTCTGAGTATGCATTTGCCTCCGATTTTGTCTAGCACGTATCCGTTTTTGCATTTGCATCCGAACTTGATGCACTTTTTGGTACATAAGAAAGGTCCTGGATCGTCTTTGTTCTCGCATGTAGTCGGACAAGGATCTCCACATGGAGCTATTATCGCGTTAGGATCGGTTTTGCATTGTTTCGGAGGACATTGACTTACCGGTATACATTTATTGTCTTTACTCTTACCTTCATCCTTTCGTGCAAAACCTTCTTTGCAGTAACACCCCAAGACGCATCTCAAAACGAAGCTTCGTGGATTAGGGTCCCCGAGTGTGGCACACGTAGTATCGGCATTATATTGGCACTTATAAATTTCATTGGGATCATCACACTTAGGGCACAACATTGGATCGATACAATTTCCATTCCAATCTCGTACGAATCCCGGTTTACATTTACATCCACCTTTCGGTAGACAAGGTTGTAAACATTTAGTCGGCGTTTCATCTTTATTTTCACACGTAATTGGACACACGTCTCCGCAATCCACGAAAACTTCATTATCACGCGCGCATTTTCTGCAATCTTCTGGTTTAACACAAATTCTATTGTAGTTTCTCAAATATCCTTCGGGACATACGCATCCTGGTACACATGAGCCTGGAGTACATCTTGTGACTCGATCAGGCTCATCACAAGTGTTGAAACATCCATAGGCTCCACAAATATCAAATATTTCATTCCGTATACAAACATCGCATTCTCTATAAGGTACGCAAACTCCTTTCTTGTTCCTTAAGTATCCTGGCTTACACATGCATCCTGGACGACAAGCAGCCTTACACGTTCGGCTTCTTATTGGTGAAGCACAAGTGTTTTCACAAGGATCGTTTCCACAATCGGAATAGGTTTCGTTGGGAGGACACGCGAAACTCAGAAGACTCGGATTTGGATCAGGATCGTGTGATATTATTCCATGTGTCGTTAAGATGACGAGTGCGAAAGTGATCGTGGATTTGGTCATCGTTGATGATGGCGTTGATGCCGTAAACGTTTTGGTTTTGAATGAGAAGTGCAACGTGTTTCTTTTATAATTATGAACAAAGCTGGAGATGTTTTTGCGAATGGTAATTAAATGCATGATTTATCTGCTTGTTTATAGTCGAAGACTTTCAGCTGTGTACATGTGTGTTTTCTGAGCGATTTAATTTGTGGATGCAGGTGCATTAAAAATTCTTGGTTTTTCAGTAAATTAAATGACTATTAAAAAAAATATTTAAAATAATTTATATCTTCGATGATAAATATATAGTTTTTTTTAATAAATTTTTAAGTTATTAAAATATAATGTTTTTAACAGTAAAACAATTTCAATGCAAAATAAAATAAAATCAATACTGAATAGTTTTTTTTATTATTTATATCTCTTTCTCAGACATTCACTTTTATGAATACAAGTGCTATTTGTATCTGATACCTTCAGATATCCCGGCTTACATTGACATCCTATACGTTTGGGTGCTTTGCACTTTTGAATTGCTGGCATAGCGCATGTGCCTCCGGGACAGTGGCTCATAGATTCCACCACTTGTGCATTAGGGTCGGGGCAACATTCTGACCAGAGAACACAAAGTCCCTCATCATTTCTAAAGTATTGACTAATGCATTTGCACGCTGGAATGCAATCTTTAGTGGGTTCGCACCGAAGTTTGACACCAGATAGGTAATTTTTGCACGTTTTCGGTAGGCAATTTTGAGGACATTTCTCGAGGTATTCGTTTTCCCCACATTGCAATGGAGGTGGTGCAACAGGTGGACAATTTTCTCTGAGTATACATTTGCCGTATTTTTTATCTAGAACATATCCGTCTTTGCATTTGCATCCAAACGATATGCATCTTTCGGTGCAGGCCACAGGTACTGGATAGTTCATGTTCTCGCAAGTAGTAGGACATGGATCTCCGCACGGAACTACTATTGCGTTGGGATCATCTTTGCATTGTTTCGGAGGACATTGGTCGATCGGTATACACTTACCTTCACTGTTGCGTGCGTAGCCTTCTTTGCAATAGCATCTTTCGACACACTTTATATTAAAAATCTGACAAGGTTCCCCGAGTGTCGCACATTCCCTATCACAAGCCAATCCGCAAGAATAAAATTCGTTCTCTCCGGAACACGTGGGACACTCCGAAGGCAGGATGCATTCGTTGTTCCATCCGCGTACATATCCTGGTTTGCAAATGCATCCACCTTCTGGCCGACAAGGTGCACATTTAACTGGCTTTGAATCTTTATTTCCACACGTAATTTCACATCCGTTTCCACAATCTACGAAAATTTCATTATCTTGGGCGCATTTTCTACAATCTTCGGGCTTGACACACGAACCATTATGGTTCCTCAAATATCCATCGAGACACATGCATCCTGGATCGCATTCACCTGGAGTACACTTAGCCTTCCGGTCAGGTTCATGGCAAGTGTTGGAACATCCTCGGTCTCCACACATGTCGAAGATTTCATTTGGTTTACACACGTCGCATTCTTTAGGAAGCACACACACCCTTTTCGTGTTCCTCAAGTATCCTGGCTTGCACATGCACCCTGGACTACATGTCCCCTTACAAACCAAGCTAATCCTTGGACCAGAACACGTGTCTTCACATGGGTCGATTCCACAAGAAGAATAGATTTCGTTAGGAGGGCACGTGTTGTTCGAAATATTCGGATTGTCTGCAATTATTCCTTGCAATGTTAAGATGACGAGTGCGAAGGCAATCACGGATTTGACCATCGTTGATATTGGTATTGATGCTTATAACGTATTAAATGTAAAATGTACATATCTTGTTTCTTTTATAACTGCCAGTAAAGGTGGAGATAATAATTAAATGCATGATTTATCTGTTTATGATCGATGATTTTCAGCTGTGTATACATGTGTGTGTTTTCCGATCGATTTAATTTGTGGATGCAGGTGCATATTTTTGTGCAAGAAAAATTCTCCATTTTCGGTAAACAAAATGGCAATTGAAATTGAATCAATTATCAATGATTAATTATACAATTAAAAATGATTTTCATGTTACTTTTGTAAATCATCGAAAATTAATGTACCTATTAATTGTTTTCATTGGGTGTATTTTGTAATTCGAGTAAAATTAAAATATCAATATAACTTAAAAGCATTTTATTATTCGTATTTTCAAATACAGTTATTTTCTTTTTTCACATTCCATACAATTCGACTTTGGCTTGTATCCTGGACACTTGTTTTTGAGAACGCAAGTTTTGTCCGTATTCGACAATTTCAAGTAACCAGTTTTACATTGACATCCGTAAGGAAAGGATTTAATTTTGCACGGAGTGAATGCAGGTTGAGCGCAAGTTCCACCAGGACACGGATTCGGAAAACTAACCAATTCTGCATTAGGATCAGTGCAGCATTGAGCCGGTTTGACGCAGTTTCCTTTCTCGTTTCTGACGAACCCTTCCTTACACCTGCAAGCCTGCTTACAAACGCTACTGGGAGCACAATCGACTTGCTGACCTGTCATGTAAGTCTGGCAGGTCTTCTCCGGAGGACAGTCTTTGGCGCATTTGTCCAAAATCTCGTTTTCTTTGCATTTCAAAACGGGTGGGCAATTCTTCGCCAGTATACACTTTCCGTCTACGCCTTTAACATATCCACTCTTGCATTTGCATCCATTTATGATGCATATCTTCGGACACGGTCTGGGACCTGGATCATCTTTATTTTCGCATGTAGTAGGACATGGATCTCCGCAAGGAACTACTATTGCGTTGGGATCATCTTTGCATTGTTTCGGAGGACATTGATCGATTGGAATACATTTACCTGCACTGTTGCGTGCGAAGCCTTCGTTACAATAGCATCTTTCGACACATTTTTTATTGACAATCGGACAAGTTTCCCCGAGTTTAGCACATTCCCTGTCACAAGCCGATCCACAAGAATAAAACTCGTTCTGTCCTGGACAAGTGGGACACTTCGAAGGCGGGATGCACTTATTGTCCCATCCGCGAACAAATCCAGGTTTGCAAGCACATCCTCCACCATCTATACAAACAGCTGGACACATCCTCGGTCCTGAATCCTTATTTCCACAAGTAGTAGGACATACATCTCCGCACGTTACGAAAACTTCATTAGGATCCTCGCATTTCTTCTTGCACTCTTCAGGCTTGACGCATTCGTTTAGCTCATTCCTCAAATATCCTTGGCGACAAATGCATCCAGCGTTGCATCCTGGAGGCGGCAAACATCTCGTGATCAAATCTGGTTCATTGCAAGTATTAACACATCCATGATTGCCGCAATTGTCGAAGATTTCGTTAGGCTTACAAGTATCGCATTCTTTGTAAGGGACGCAAACGCCTTTAGTGTTCCTCAAGTGTCCTTCCTTGCATATGCAACCAGATCTACAAGCGGCTTTGCACACTTTGGCCACGTTGGGTCTAGCACAAGTGTTTTGACAGGCGTTGTTTCCACATTCGGAGAAAACTTCGTTGACAGGACAGCGATTGTATGGACCGACCGATGTGCCTGATGAAATGGAAACTGTCACCAAGAGGATCAAAGCTATGGTCCATTTGGCCATTTTTGGCTTTTGACACGACGACGAATCGTCTGAATGTGAACGTGTAGCAAGTCGTCGGTTCCCTTTTATATTGTTATGGAAATCGTGGCTTTTCCGTTGGAATATAATGGATGCGCATTTAACGTGTTTTTATCGTTTGTTCGCAGTCGTGATGTCATTTGTGTAAATGTTTAATTAGATTTTTTTTTATATTTGTATGGACAAGTGCGTTCGTTCTCGTTTTAATCTTGGCTGTGTTTATTCGATGATTGTGATGGTAATTTTGATTGAATTGGAAATTCATCAGGTGGGAGATCGTTCGTGAAAATATTCGAAATACAAACAAATCTATGTTTATTTAATTTATTTTTATGTTATCGATTATAGTTTATTGTTTTGTCATGTTTTGTACATTGTTATGATTTCAGTTTTATCACTTTCAGTAATTACGTTTTATAAATTGATTTTGTATTTTTTTCATTTTAAAAATAAAATAATGTTTGACGCTATTACGGTTCGTAAAATTTGTAATAGTTGCATTGTCCTAGCGGAACGCATTTACGATTGGTATTCGAAATCTTGACGTATCCTGATTTGCACTGACATCCTTCGTTACATTTAAGAAATTGACAATTGCTAATTTGTGGCATATCGCAAGTACCACCAGGACATGGAATGACACAACGAATATACTCAGCGTTAGGATCTTTGCAGCACGTTATTTTATCCACGCATTTTCCGTTTCTGAATCCTGACGATTCTCTAACATAACCTTCTTTACATACACACGCTGGTTTGCATTCCGTATTGTTGACGCATACGATTTTGACATTATTCGCAATGGATTGACAAGTTTCTGGAGTGCAAGTTTTGTTAGGGCATTTGTCATAAATTTCATTTTCACCACACTGCGGAGTAAGAGTAGAAGGTGGGCAGTCTTTTTTCAATATGCATTTTCCATTCGAATTCAACACGTAACCGTTTTTGCATTTGCATCCATTTCTGATACACAACCCATGCTTTCTACATACTTCCTTGCGGTTCATATTTTCGCAAGTTACTGCACATGGATCACCACAGTATAATCGATAAGCATTGGGATCGGTCGGACATTTTTCAGGGCATAATTTAATATGTATGCACTCGTTGAAATCGTTCAGTGCAAAACCAAAATCACACTTGCATCCATTTTGTATGCAAGGCGATGTGCACTGTTTCGGTTCCTCGTCTCTGTTGTCGCAAGTTAATGGACAAGGATCTCCGCAAGGCAACACTAATGCTTTTTTATCCGTTGGACATGTTTTTGGACACGATCCTGAAGGAATACATGTTCCGTCGATGTAACGAACGAATCCTGGCTTGCAGTAACACTTTCTCGTACAATTTTCACGATCTTCCATACAATTTACTCCTGCGTCAGTACAAGTCACGTCGCAAGTTGGACCACATGCGAAAAATTCATCAGGACTGGAACACTTCGGACATTCCTCTGGCTTGATGCACTTTCGATCCAAGTCTCTGACATAGCCTTCTTTGCAGACACAACCTCCTTTTGCACAAACTTTCGGACACACCCTGTTCACTTCGTCTTTGTTGATGCACGTCTTTGGGCACATGTCATCGCATTTGTCATATATTTCGTTGGGATCTTTACACAACGTCTTGCATTCCTCTGGTTTGACACACTTCTCATCAACATCTCTCAAGTAGCCTTGTCGACATACGCAGCTAGGATAACAGCCTTCGGTTTTATTGCACGTTTTATCTTTTTCAGGCTCAAGGCAGGTATTTTCACATTCCTTATTGGTGCACTCTTTCATGTATTCGTTTGGCTTGCACGTATCACAATCTTCGTATAGTACGCATTTTCTTGTGCCATTTCTTATATATCCCTCTTTACAAATACATCCTGGTTTTGGTCCTGCTGGTCTACATACCCAAGAAAATGTTGGATGTTCACATGTGTTTATACATCCGTGATTATCACTTTCGGTGTACGTTTCGTTTCCAACGCAATTATTATCTACAGCTGAAGATAAAGAAAGTGAAATGAAAATTAATAACGAATGTGTAGCAAAAAGCATTTTGACACTTTTAACCAGATGATTCGATCTTGATGGTTGTTGGATTATAAACTGCAGAAAACGAAAATATGATATTCATATATACTACCGATTTTCTCAAGCTTTTCAAACATTGAAATGTCTCTAAATACATTAGTGCAATATCGACATTTGTCATATGCCGAAACAACTAAGTCAACATTTATTCATACTGTAAATTGAATTAAAATTGGATCCCTCAGTCGAACAGTCGATACATTATTAATTTATACGGTACATTCGGAAAGTCGCGAAATTCATTTTACTACTGCGCTTCTACAAGTTCCCAATTAGTTCCTTAAAATGGATAAGATATTTAGCTTTGAAATACACTAAAAAAATAGCATGATATGAGCATGGATGAAGTCAGAATTATTGTTTTACTGTATTTCTCTTTTGAGACCGCCTTATAACTATTACTTGGGAAAATAGCGTGTATTAACTTTAGACTCCCCTATAGGAGTCCAAAGTTAGTCTAAAGTGCTATCACCAACTGTTTCCCAGAATTCGATATTTTTGATGTCGAAAATAGATTATCATCTTCTCAATTTTTTAAATGAAACATGATATGATTGAATCTATCCAAGCTTTTATGACAATAGTCCAAAAAGAAAACCCTTTCAAAGTCTCCTACTAGGCATGGGAAAGTCAACAGAAAAATGTGCAGATACTCACAGAGAGCACTTTGAATAATTTCAACGTTTCGTACATTACATTTTGATAGTTCCTTTTTAAGAAATATATACATTACGATTTTGGCTCTGAATTTTTTATTCAAAGACATTGAAACCGAGAATGTTCGCGCACTCCTCACCTTGCAGAGACATTACCCACTCCTCGGATGGAAGTTTGCTCCACAGCTTGTGGCTATCTTGGCAAACTCCACCGTTAACCGCCACTATTAAGACCTCAGAGGCACTGTGAAATATTTCGGTCAAATGGCTTGTAAAATTGCCCCAGGATTACTGCTAGGCTACGTTCTCGATGCATGCTGAACTTGATATGATTTCGCTCAAAATGAAAATTTCAGTGAGTTATTTTATCGTGCTTCGTGTTTGTTTCTGAATTGTTTGAAGAATAATTTCTGTATGTTCTGGGGAATCGTTAGGATCGATAGTGATTATGGATAGTGCATTGGTGTTTTAGATCGGAAAGCCTATTAAGCAATATGAAATTTCGTGTACGAAATGCGGTTTGAATTTTCTCCAGCAGGATAATAATTGGTTGAAGCTTTGCCAACGGGTGTTTTGCCAAACGTTTGCATATTCGTCTGAATAAACTTTATATGTATGTATTTTCCTGTAATAATCACGGCATTCAAACGATTTTCATATAATTCAGCCTCGTATTCAATTGCCAAATATGATTTCTTTTCAATTTAACTCCATATTTTTACATGCCGATTTTAATACACATCGATACGATGTATTTTTTTTTAAGTAATTACTATAGGTAACATATGATTTTGTAATTCTTACAACGAATTCGCCCAATTTTTCATGATTAGTTAGAGAAGTTCATTATTCGTTCTGCTAATTTTTATTGCACATTAAACCTGAAATTCGTTCGGTTCAAAATCCCCGGTAATAGACGTTCTTAATTGACGTATTAACTTCGGTGTGTTCACGTACTTGATATTGTACAGAGTGCAACTGAAAAATCTAAATGTTTTATTTTTATTAACTTAATATAATTGAATTCTAATTTTTTACTGATTAATTTGTTAACTGATCATTTAAAAACATTTCAATATTGTGTAACATATTATATTATTTACATGCATACTCCAAGAACATTTCGAGAGACATCTATGAACTACCCGTCATTCGATTACATTTTTAACACTCATTTCATACGAACATATAATACTTTTCGAATACATAATTTATATTTTTATCCGATATTCCGTCAGAGTTGAAATGTGCGGAATTTATCGTCACTTAACAAAAGTTTCCCAAAACCCGACCAAGTCTACTTCGCCTTGGGGCTCGGGAACCAAGTCACCCCACCTGGAGTGTCTTCGAAATATGATAATTTTCCTGGTGTGATCGTAATAATTTTCCTCGTTTTCCCAAGTAGCATAAGCGAGCGAAGAGTTTTCCAACTCGAGTTTTATTAACGTCGACTCGTTCACGTGTGGCAGTCTCGAGTTTCCTCGATATACATAAGTATATTTCAAAAAGTATATCATTAGATCTGTAAATTATATTTTTTATAGTAACTAGAATGTTTATTTAACAATTCTGCATATTAATAATGTCTAAATTACTCTTCATAGCTAAATTATGATTTTTTGAAAATACACCTAAAACCGGTCTCTGCCCTAAGTTTAGTTCGTATCGCTCATATTTTTTTTTTAAATATGCGTATTGATTAATTTAATTTAATCGATTTTATGTACTAGTTATGTATGATTATTTTAAATAGATATCTATGTATAGTTTTGCCGATGTTCTTCGCAGCATCTGATAGGTTGATGAAACGTAAGATCCATAATCTTGAATAGTGTCATGATTGAGTGATTAGGGTAATTAAGATGTAGCAAGACGTCGAGTTGATTTTATCAAATTTTGAATATCGATCTACATGTTCATAAGTGTGTATTCTAGTTATTATCGGTAATTATACTTATTCGACGTAATTAGATGTTATATTGAAATTGTCTTTTTTTTTACTGACAATATTTGTTGATATGTTTTATAAACTTTTTCTTATAGATCTTTCCCAGAAAATGAGGCATAATGTTATTATGATTTTACATTCACAAACGTAATAGGATTTACTTTTAGGCTAGCTTTATTTTTGCGCAAAGAAAACAAAACATAATCTTTAGTACAATATTCCACATTTTATTCTAAGTAAACTTGTATAAAAATAATATTCACTAGGTCTTATTTCTGAGATCGGATATATTTTTAAGAATAACATATCGACGATACGACACCTGAACTAACCTTAAGCATAAACCAAATGTAATTCATACTTAAAATGAAAAATTACAAAAAAAAAGAATCTAACCTAAAATAACTAGATCTGACAGCTCTAGTATCGTGCGATTGACTCAATTATTCTGTAGCATAGAAACATTACACTAGTGCTTATTTTTACTATAGATAAGTTTCATTTTTGATATCAAAAAACAGTAAAAATCGAATATATCAGATTCATTCAAAAATTTCTCACTACGACAAAAGAAAAATAGAAAACGGAGGGGATAGGCATAGGATTTTCCGAGGGGGTGCGACGAGGGGGATGTTTCTCGCGGTGATAAGCGAACTCTCTTCAGTCGGCCTTTGGTCGTTGTTCGGTGAGGTTGTGTCGCGTTCGCTCCTCTCTCGCTCCATCTCATACATTTTGCATTGCGAGAGTTGAGGCTCTCGCATTCACACACACACACACACACTATCATAGCTTCGTATAAACGCACGTGTGTTTGTGTGTATGTGTGTACACGTACACGAGTTTCAAGTACCGCACACTCACACACAGTTCTAGTTTCGGGATTTTCTGAGGTATTTTTGTCTATTTGGAGATTCGCTTGTTTTTGTTTTTTCACTTTTTTAACCGTCGAGTTAGTTATTTACACTTCGATCTTTTATGCGCGGAATATGTTAGGGTGATGTGAACTCAATGTGTCTTGTATTTGATCAATTTGGGGGTTAAGAAAGTGAAAAGATCGGCTCTCACAGTATTGTCGTAAAGATGTGTTGCTTTTTTGATTATAAGGTCGGCGCACACGTTTCGGATGTGTGTCGCTAACTTTTTATTTTGTCGTTCGTGTAAAGGTGTAGTAACGTGAAACTTTTGTAGAAGTTGAAAAGTCGCGACATTTGGCCGTGTCGTACGTGAGGTAAATAAATGTTACAATAATATCTAAAAATGTTTGGAGGATTTTGCAATTGTAATATGGAGCGATTTATTTTTGCGACAATACTGCATACTATCGAAATTTGTTTGTATCCATATGTTGATTAAAAATTGTATAATTGGGAAAAATCATTGGCTTGAAATTATAAATGAACCTTTGACGGTGTGTCGTTATGAATACTTTCAATTAAATTTGAATCATTTCGTGATTTTAATACAAAGTAGGTGTTATTTAATATATATTGCAAAATATTTTTTTTAATAATTTAACATTTTTTTTAAATAAAAAATATTTTATTTCTGAAAAAATATATAAAAAATTTAATATTCAATCATGAAGCGTTCCGCGACACTAAACCCGCGACCCGTCCGCGTGGAAAAAAAGGCGGCCGTATTTTCGAAATTTTTCATTCCGCCGAAACGGACCGAAAAAAGCGACCTTCCGTCCAGTTAACTTCGCCCGACGACAAACAATACATCACCGAGTGTGAACGCAGCCTAGTGACTGATGGCCGCCAGTTAGTATTCCTCGCCTCGTCTTCGAAAACTGCAAAAACAACCCTACGCTCCTTTTATGACTTACACCCCACCCCCCTCATCTATGTATTTTTATACATCTATTTATATAAAATATATTTTTTGTGTACTTAATGTTCTCTCAAACCGTTCATTTGATCGCTATTTATGTTTGTAGAGTCGTTAGAAATAGTTCTGTATCATTGAAATTCGATCTCTGACATAAAGATATGTACAAAGAGTTGTTTTTTTGATGCCATGCATTATACTTTTGTTGATATGAATTGAAATTTCAATTTAATTTAACTATAATAAATTTAACTCGAGCAACATTGGGTGATAAGTAACTTTTTTAATCATGGATTTGAAATTATTATTTTGAATGAGTCGTGTATTTAATCAGTTTATTGTTTGTAAGTTCATATTTTTTGAGTCCATATATAGATATTGTTGATACAGTTTTAAAGAAAGTTGATGTTAAGGTTTGTTTTTATTTTTATTATAGTTTAAGAAAATATGAAGTTGTGTCCAAATATAATAAATTTTTCGGCATTTCATGAGTGTCAAGTATTTCGATTCATAATATTTCTAATGCAAAGTAAACATTATATTTCTCTAAATATTTATTGCGACGTTACATATTTTGTATGACTTGAATGTTTTCGAAAATAAAATATCGATCGATACATTTCTCAAAAACAAAATTAACATCACAATACGTCTGTTCAATAGTCCAAAGAAACAAAGCGCACAAAAGAACTAGACACGTCTATGAAGCGGAAAAAAAAACCCAATACTCAATACGATCTTCTCATCGCAATTCTTCGCTCGCAATCGTAAAAAAACCCTTTGTGTAAAACCGCAAAAAAAAAATACAAGAAAATCAAACCAACAACCCATTAATTCAACATCAATATACATTTCCATTCATTGCATTCGCAACCCTCTCTTCGGCGATTTCATACATATTCATCGCGAAAAACGAAAACTCGCAGTCGCTTTGAAGCCTTTCCGTTTAAAGAAAATTCTTCGACGTCGGAAAATCGTCGGTCTTCCGGTTTCTGGCGATTTTCTCCGGTTTCTGGGCGATTTTCTCCGGTTTTCCGGTTCGATTCGGTTCGCTTTTGACGAGAGCCTTCGCTAATTGGACACGTTTCGTTCTACTAGAATTGCTCGATTAGTTCAATCCTTTTGTTCGTATGGGTTTCGTGCTCGGATATGGGAATTTGTATGCTATGGTGTTTTGAAATTTGAAATTCGAAGGATTTTATTTTATACAATACTAGCAATGAGTTGAGTATCAATTCAGACTCGTTGTGTATTTTTTTTCATATTTGCAGATATATTTTTGAACGTTAATGATAGTTTTGTGGACATAAATGTCTAATTATATTGAGAAAAGTTCTTCAATATCGTTTTTAGTTCATAAACATGTGGGAATAGAAAATTTCTATTACCGTATTATAGCGTTTCACCGAATGCACATTGATGGAACTTGCCTATTATTATAATAACCGAAATCGGTTATTATCGAATATCTATTAAAAGAATTCAGTTCGATTGTACCAATTTTGAAGATTTCATTAATATTGCAATCTCTTATACAGTGCTATCTATTTGCGTTGTAGTTAATTTGAATTTTAAATTTTAATTAGAAATTTAAATGTACGGTTGTATTTTTTAGGATTTTTTCATTCGTTCAAAACGAATTAACAGCTCGAAGTGAATTTTGTATAAGATCTTTTAATATAAAATTCGCGAAAGTAGAAAGTGCTTAAACAAATTAAGATCGATTAGAATTGTCGAATATACTTTTAATCAAAATTTTCTGGGAGTTGAAATAAGTATTAAAATTTTGAAAAAATAATAGCTTATCGTTAGTTTGAATAATAATGACAATATTTTCAATCTTTTGATATAATATTTTAACTGGAAGTAAGTCGAGTTATTTTAGTCGAAAGTACTTAAATAGATTAAATTTTAAAATTACTCTACGATATAACTCATGTCTTATCTATATTTAATGTAAGCCATTAAATTTATTATTTTCTTATCAAACAACAATAATATTCATTAAAAAAAATCAAATCAAACCCAACACATATTTGCACATAATATTGTGCCGTATATCGTCTAATTCAATCGACCGAATTTGAATCGCGTCAGTTTCGCATAATCTTGATAATGTCGAAATTCGTGCACTAATTGCTTTAATGTCATCGTATGACTTGTGTTGCTAAGTGTGCTCTGACTAGATTTCTGTAGAATACCGTCGCTATTTCGAATGTCTTGTCAAATGAACTGTCAGATTAAGGCATATTTAGTAACTTAATTAGGTGTCGAGCTAGAGCCGTTCGTTCCCAATTTTCGTCAACGAGAACGATGCAAACATAATATTTCAGATTTTGAACATTAGAGTGATATCAAATTTTAAATCATATTTAACGAGACTGAATTTTGTTTAAAAAAAATGCTATTTCATTCGTTGATATTTATTTTTTGTCTATGTGAATATTTACGCTACGGTTTTTGACCTGAGTTCAAATGGTTTTGCATTCGAGTTATTAAATTTTTTCGCTTGGAATTTCAAAAATATATTTTTAAATTATATTGAAATGTAAATATACGTAGATAGGAGGTTTTATTTATTCGAATCGTGTAGTGACTACACCACTGCTCGAATTGAGGGTGTATGAAAAGTGGGTAAGTATGAAACTTGGTGCTTCGTATCTGTCAAAGTGAAGGAACTCGTTCGTTACGCGTACGCTTTTAGTAATTTTGTTTGATATAAGATGTCTAACTTTTTTTTTAATATAGGTATATGTATGTAGAATCTATATTTTTTGTATTTTCTTAATATAATTCTTGTTAATCTCAATTTTTAGATTGATCTATTGTATGTCGTTATTTTATGTGTATTGCAAATGGTCGATTTTTAGATCTTATGATTAAAATATTAATAATATATTATGGGAAAATCATTATGGTATTTATGCTGTATTACAAAATACCATAATAATTTGTCCAAGCAGTTTTTTTGACTGATTGAATTAAATTCAATGATGTTTTCTATGAAAATTATTATTTAGTACGAGTGTTTCATTCATACATATATTTCTCTTCACTAAATGAATGCTAAATTGGTACATTCGAAAAAAAATCATTAGCATTTTGATATATTAAGATCTAATCTCAGTATGATTGCGCATTCTATAAATAAAACATAAATATTACACAACGTGCCTGTTCCAATTTAAAATTGCACGATTAGACGTCCGAGAACATTTTTATACATAACATAAATATTCATACGGAAAACGATCCAATCTAATCTTTTCATTGAAAGCTCACAACGGATTTCGAATGCAAATCCGAGCGAAATTCATACGAATTTCGAAATTGAAATTCGCTTAATTGCCGACGGAAAACTCTTTCAGCCGAACCACTTTTCCGCGGAAAAACTTTCCCATTGTTTTCGCGCGTTTTTTTTTTTCACACATTAAATCGATATTGGCTCGTTTTTCGCATTAACATTATAATAATATTCTGCTTGGAAACAATCATAAATCAATCGCACTTCGGATAGGTCTGAAAGGGCGTAGATTTTGACAAACCCCAGTGCGTACGAATCGTAAGATTTATGCGAAAACTCCGTTGGAAAAACCTTACGCGTTGCACGTTTTGAATCTTCTATGTATTGTATGAGAATCGAGTGATTTATGTTGCGTTTTCCATTTTGATGCTTTCCTCATTATCCGTTCTGCCGTTTGTTGATGATAACTTTGGACTGTTTATAACTGGTTGATGTAATATTCGAAGATTTTTTTTCTTGAATGTATTCGTTGCATGGTGATTGAATTGAGTTCAAAGTGGTTAACATTAGTAGTTAAGAGATTTTTATGCATTAATGAATTTGTCGAAATAAGCAAAAACCAGTTAAAAATATTTCAATATTTGATCCTTAATGAACGTAAGAATCGTTGTTGAAATCGTTTCATTTTATATTTTTTAGTTTCGTTCGATTTTATGGTCATTTAGAAGATAAATTATAATACTGAAGAATTGGACGATAATTCTTATTATTCAATGAAATAATTCAGACCCGATTATTCAATTTGTATCTCATCAATTATTACGTGATAAGAATTCTCAAATTATATAGTCAAAAATAAGTCAACACGTTACTAACAATAAGTAGCTTAAAATTCGATTAAAAGTTGGACCGTAAAGGTTCATTTATATTTGAAAGTATTTGAATATGATTCGAACTTTATTAAGTTTAATTTATTTCTTACACACTTATTTCATGTAAAATCGATTCTATCTATTATTGTATTTCACGCATTATTTAATTAATTGAAAACCTTTCTTCATTTCATACTATTCATTCACACATAATTAAAATCAAATCGAACAAACGAAAATCTATCTCTATCGAAATTTCCTATGAATTTTCATTTTTTATAAGCTTTTTTTCATCACAGACATGTCACAATATCACAATATGATCTTATCGAGATCTTTTTAGGTTTGAGTAACACAACCTGCACATGTCTAAATTGTAAATAGCATTAGTTTTATGTGGCACATGAGACGACTATTCCTCGTCCTCTAGCGGTTAACGTCGCTCGTTATCCTCTCCAGTATCGCACAAAAGAAAACGCGATAGGTCATCTGCTCTATGAGGCTCACATACACACCTATACAACGACTAAATAGGCCAAAGAGATCAAGTGACACGATGGCAAAATCATAAAAAACCCTCATTACTTCACACATTGAAAGAAGGGCATATGATTCGATGATTTATCTCAGCGCTTGTTTCGAAATCGTTTATATCCTTTTACCACTTGATTTCGATTTAAAACGTCACTTGATTCTCTTGGCCTGTTTCCTAATACGTTTATGCTTATATATGTCGTTGAGACTAATGTGTTTTTCTCCGTTTTGTGTGTTGAGGGTCGGAAAGCCTTTGTGTTGGGTCCTCGAGGATGAAAGAAAAAACGCGAATCCTTCGCAAATCCCGACGATGAGACGCCAGATAAAATGACAGCGGTGCAAATTAAAGGATTACCGTTTGTTGGATTTGCACGATTCGCGTTTTCGGAAACGCCAATTTGTCGATTTCTTTCTGCAAACATCAACAAATAAATGTTACGGATAAAAATCTATCGTAGAAGTATAGGTATTGTATTATAATCTGTGAGTCTTTGACTGTTGACGCGTAGTTTGTATGTGGTCTACGCTGCTGTTATGAAGATAGTGTAAAATAAGGCACTTTTCATTTAAATGTTAATTTTTCAGATATTTCATGATAAAAATTTAAATAATTTTAAATCTCTGTACTGAATTTGTAATTATTTTTTATTTCGATACTCATTAATCTACGTTATTTTTATAAAATAAAATACCATTAGCATGAAATTCAACTTAACACAACCTAATCAAAACTTAAACCTTACCCAACATAGCTCAATTTAATCCATAGAATGTCTTGCAGATGAATTTTTCTGCTAAAAATATGTATTATAGCATTATTAATCACAGGCACACTTATTTAATATTATATACGAAGTTCGTTTTTGATAATCGCATTTTTGTCATTAGCCCCAATTCGTTGAAGATCCCCAGACATTTTTCTCGAATTGGTCCTAATTTTATTATATTATTATTATTATTTCAACGCTTTCGCAAGACGCAAAAGTGGCACTTTCCCATTACAATCGCAGCACTTGAAGCGAATTTATATCTAGGGTAATAATTGGTGACGGTTTTTCCTTCTGAACCGGGGCGTGGTTTATTTTATGTAGCGTAAAATATTCAGTACGTAAAATATTGTCGCCGTTCGTTATATTAAACGCGACGTTGTACGGAACGCGTTAAACTTTCTTTCTTTCTGTCTCGTGAATATATCTTACAATTTTTTTCCAGCATCTTCCACTACTCTAAACAGTGCCGTACCTTTCATACCACTATTTTATGGAAAGCATCCGGGCTCACGTCCAAAAAAAAATTTGTCTTAAAATGGTACAAAAAGAGTAAATATTATCTTCAATGTTTGAGAAATCTTATGAAAATATTCTAAAACCATCACTAATTACTTCTAAGAGTCCCCAGATATTATACCGAGAAAACTTTCGAATCCAAAACGAATGTATTTTTACAAAATTTTCGCCTGTAGAACTAATTTTTAAATTTGTATCACAGAATTTACTATATTTAATTTTCGAAATCCATATAAATGAAATTTTATGTTTTCATTCAGATTTTACACCACACTACAATTTATACATATCAATCAATGTCCTATTTTTTATATCTGACAAATTTAATTAACGAATTTTCAAAGTTCACAAAAAAAAACATCTGTGGCACTAATATAGATTTTTTTTTATATTGTGGAAGGGAGGTTTGTTCAAGGGGCCCTTCTAATATTTTTACATCCAGAATCAAAATTTCTAGATACGCTACTGACATAAGCTCAGTTTTATCGCTTCGAATTTTGCGATTGATATGAAGGTTTTTCCCTTTGTCTTCTCAGCTGCTTTGCGACTGGCTTTGCGGCTTCTTAGGTTTTCCCCTTTCGTTCATTCGATATTTCGTTTTGCATCTATACGAACCCTTATTTATTTATACGCTCAGCGTTTTTCGATTTTCTCGTAAACTCTGTACATAGTCTATTTCACCGAAATATACGTGTTCTATTTGCATTCGGAGATGTGAGATTTTCGGATAGACAATGTGAAAGGGAGTCAAAAGTACGCAATATGTTGCGTAGAGTTATTAGTTTTATTCGTAGATTATTTACATTCGGATGGATTTTGAATGTAATAAATGAGCTATTTGCGCAAAGCTTTATGTTTCGAATGAGTAAAAGCGTATTTAATTACCGTAGAGCCTCGATTATCTGGGATAAATGTAGTCCAGATAATCGAAATTTTGAATAATTGAAAAAAATATGATAAAAATATTTTTTTATATTTGATATAAATTAATTCGAAATTCATCAAAAATTCTTAACTCAACGTGAGACGCTCCCATCTTCAAAATTCGATTTCGGAAATTTCCTTAAACGTCTTCCGAAAACTCGTCAGACTCGGCGTGTGCTTTCTAAAAGCACTCGAACCGCATTTGCTCTAATATCTCGCTCGTTACGATAGTTAAGCGGGACTTTTATACGATCGGGGGCTACGCCCTCTCTCGACGAGGAGATGTCTCCGACGTCTTCGTCGTCAGCTTAATAAGACCCCCAGTCACTTCAGGACAGCGTCTGAAAAGTGCTCGACGATCCGGGTCGGTTTAAGATAGTGACGGTTGGCGTCGCGTTGCAACCCGGTTTGTGAATCAAGGGTTGAAGTTGAGTTTTTTTCATGAAACTTTTATTTTTATGATGTTTTTTTCATATTTGTGTTGAGGTGAGTTTGAGGGTTGCGAATGAAATTGGAATGTGCTTAGTTTTTTGTAATAGTGAGATTTTGTAGTGTCGCTGTTTTGGCGCTCACTTTTCTGGCGCTCCGTTGAGTTGCGCTCATTAGTCGAGGTACAGATAAAATTTACTAATGGCCGATTTTTCGATCGTATTTACGTTTTTTTTATTGATATTTATTATTGCTAATTAATCGATAATAAAGGATTGAAAGTTCGGTTATAAGTAACTGAAATACAGATTTACTATTAGCTAGAATAAATAAAAATAAATATTTTAAATTAACATTTATTTAACATTAAGTTTTTTGAAATCAATATGTTTTAAAAATTGAAAGGTTAGTTTCAATTGTTTATATTGGATAAGTAAAATTTTAAATAAGACTAAAGAAACTGTCAATTTTAACTTTGTATATTTAAAACACATTTTGAATTAACTAATAGTTTACAGTTTATTTATAAAATACCTATGACATATTAGACATTATTATATTTTAATTAATACAATTTATCATGATTAATTGTATATTTCAATGTAAAATTTTGATTAATAATCAAAGTAATTATAACATAAATTCTGTTATTTTGTACGTGTATTACGCGTTTGGTTCATATTCGCAGAAAAACCATTTCGAAATTGGATCGAATTACACAACACCACTCAATATAGGCGAGTGTATTAATTAAACAGTGTAAATATCGTACGATTTGAACGAGTCATTCAGCTTATATCCATTATCAATCTTTATTAATAAGGATGACAGTCGTTTCCGTTCGGAGTTCATTGTTGTCGTTCTTCGCATATGAAAATAGAATGATGGCATTGAAAGGATCTCGAGGCGAATTATGCGGTTTCTTTTATCATATTGTTATCGAATATGAAAATATAAATTCGCGTTTTATTCATAAACTTGTCGTCAGCCACCGTTCAAATGATCAATCGAAATTTTATCTTACAATTAGATGAGTTTAGATATGATAAACGAATGAATTGTTCGTTCAAAGGAGGATGTGTAACGGGGGACTTTCACTCAACAGATTTTTAATTTATCTCAATCGATTGGTATAAGTGATATCATGATTTTTTACTATGACGATATTTACCGTAGATTAAAAAATTTCATGGAAAATTAATTTTAAATCATTTTATTTTCATACTAATATTCGCTCATGGACGAACGAAACCTATGGATGCGAACTGATTTATTTTCACGAGTTTCATTTATTTTGGGGTTGAATATGATCATAGCAATATTTTAGGATCATAATGAGTTAATTAATTTCAAATTCAAATGTGTTGAAAGCGAGGTCTACTCGCTGTAGAAATCTTCGCATTGTCTTTTAGATTTCAGATTCAATACCTATAAGGACGCCATTTTGAACATTCAAAAATGTCCGAATAAAAAACAATTTAAAAAAATATAATTTTGAATATATAAACATACAGTTTAATCTTATAAAATTCCATCATTATACAACGAGGAATATGACTAATTGATTTTTTTTTGTTCGAATTGTTCGGTTAGTACAATAAATATGACTTTATAGCATAGCTCATCCGGCTCAACTGAAAATATGTTAATAATATTTTCCATAATTTTCACGTATTCGAAAACAAGTCCATCTGTAATTGCGAATTCAACAGTTTGTTTGCTGAATTTTACGTAGCGATCACGTAATGCATGCAAGCGTCGCATTCGAAATATTCGCCATTTGAATTCTATCAAATTTGCGCTCGACGTGATTCGAATGAATACGAAATCGAATCGACTTCATGTACGTATAATAATATTATTATTACACTTTTCGTATACGAAGTGTATTATTATTTATTCGTTTTCGTCTTCGCTTCATATTTAATTGTGAAAGTTTCGCGCTCTCGATGCGAATTTTACGACGCGTCGTACGATTTTCTTTTGTCTCGGTTTATTATTTTTCGTATCATTCAAACGGCGTACAATTTGATGACGGTTCATGTTTATTCGTCGCCATATAAGAAAGTCTGCGGCAATTTGTTCCGTTGTCGATTATTAAGTTCGTACTCTGGAAGTGTATGACGATAGTGTTGGAAAAAATCCTTAGGAAAAAATAAAACTAGTGAAAAACCTTCACGTGTGTACTAATGGAGTCTTCTAGTCGAAGAAGCTTTTCTGTGTCGTGGAGTAAAGTAGTGCAGGATTAAGACACAGTCTAGATTTAACTTCGTATCGCATCGATTTCGTACTAAAAATATTACGAATTTGTACTATTTCCAATTTTTTCCGCTCGAGATTCTTTTAATGTGAATTGGTTGGTATTTTTAGACGGATTACTCTTAAAATATAATCTGAGTGGATGCGAATTTCATTGAATCCATTTAAAAATGCGTCCGGCTTAATGTTCACAATTTGCTTAATGTAGACGTATATTTTATTGAGGCTTTGTATTTTTTTAGAATATTGATTCAGTATGTGGAAATTTGTTTATGTAAGAGGGTATTTGGATCTAAAAACGGAACGTATTTTCATTATTGAGTTAATCTTATTAAGTAGGATTACTATTTTTAGTAGTACTTGATTCGATTGTTGTATATTTTGATAAAAGGAATTAGCTTAAATTGTAACAGAAACATATATCGGATATTAATTTTGATGGAAATATATAATTTTTATGGTGTGATTCGATTTGACGCACTCGCTTCTGGTCAACTTAAGGTCTCATATAAAATTGACGATCCCATTGGATTTTATTCAGAGCTTGATTGATTCGTTACGTATGAACGAAGCACGTTTCACACAGATCGATACAACGTGTTAACATTTAATCATCATGGGAAATGCATGTCGCGACCGATACCCTCGGAATCACGTACACGTGAATACGTGAAATATACCGTCCATTATATCCTACGTACGACACATTCTTGGCTAGAGACGTGTACTCATAAGAAATTAAAGTTAAAATAAATCAGATGTTTTTATGACATTTGAGAGTCATGTAAGATAGCTCAGCATTTGTGCATATTGTGTTGGGTTTTGTGTGTTCGTTGTATTGGAGTCGAGTCATGTTGAAAGAGCGTTCATATTGCACAGTGCAGTGCAGACATGGCTGAAGAATCTAGAGACAGTTTTATATACATGAGTGAAATGACTATATAAGTCTGTATATGTATTTTATATCGTGTCTGCATTGTGCTGTGTAATATGAACGGTCTTTAATACGTCATAATCAATGTCACATTCCATTTTTTATTAATTAATTGATACAATAGTTCCTCTAATAGATCTTTGATTTATTGTAGTCGATTAATATCGGTTGATTTTAATAGCATTTAAGGTTCGTCGATCACCCTAGTGATTACTTTTTTACTTAGGTGATGTAATGTTTCTACATGATTTAATTGAATAAAAAAACTATAATTTCATCATCGAAGTAATCTGCTTTCAATGAATCGTCGTATAGGTGAAAACCATCATTCTAAATATGTATTTTCGTATTACGAAAACTGTTTGTTTTGAGAATGATGGTTTATCCTCCTTTGTATCGTGTATTCCATTTCTGTCATATCTCACGATTTCAATTTGCATAGAGACATGGAGTTGAATAGTGGAAGCAATCGAGGATCGTACCGTCGATTGTTATTAAAAGTGGATTTTCCGGAAACAATGAGTCTGATGAGTTTTCCTATTGATATTGAATTTCTTTTTGTTGGCAATAAATTTTCGATCGATGCAAATTGTATATCTGCAATTTATTTTATCTCTATCGATCGATTGTAATCTTAACATAATAACATGCCATGTTTCGGTTATTGTTTGTTATCCAATTAGCGATCCCGTAATAATGTGTTATCGTATCACATATGAATCGTGCTCGTTTACCGATGAATACAGATTTTCTATTCAAAATACATATTTGATTTCCGGATAAATATTAATTTTAAAACCAAGATAATACAGCTGCTGATTTTGACACTAAAAATGGACCATTCACAATCTTTCTTTCATCAAGTGCTCTTGAATGCCTAAAATACGGCTTTTAATTTTCAAGCTTAAATTATGCATATGTGCTTTCATTCGAAATCGTTTCGCTTCATCCGCTTAGTATGCATAACGTAAAATTCATATAATAATAATGAGAATATTCCGAGCGAGAACTTTTCTATCGTATATTACATTATATTTGTCTTCTAGTTTCATTCTATAGTTCCTACGTTGAAACGTTCTCAATTAAAACTTTTATGTTAAAAAAAATCCTTGCAATCTAATAAAATGTTCATATTGAATAATTTTCAATTTGATATTCAAAATTTGAAAATGTCGATAATTTCATTCGAATTCAAAATTTTATGCATCTTTCATACATATTCAACAGTATTACCATCTCATTGAAATTGTATATTGACATTGTTCCCCAAAAGTTATGCGGCAATTTTGAATCAATTATAAAAGTTTGGTTCATTGAATTCGCAAAATGAATATTCTTCTTTTTTCCGGTTATGAAAAAATAACTTTTTTTACATAACGTAAATATAATATTATAACCGTGCTGCCGCCATTTTGAATGCGATTTCCATTTATATGGGAAGATTATACGCGCTGTAATAATTATCGTATCTCGGCAACGACTAAATTAATTATCGTATGTCCTAGGACAAATTTGGAATAATCATGAACATGAATTGATATATACCAAATATTTCAACGATCAAAACATAAACAGATGAAAGATCAAAGTTGAATCATCGATAGATTATCATTAACTTGTTAAACATTAGATTCATCTTCACTCATTTGATATTTTGATGTGAAAAAGTATATGTTTATTTTGACTGATCCTTGTGATGTTATTATAAATTATAAAAATCCTTTTCATACGATTTTTCGTTTAATTTAGACTCGAAAATTTTTAATACGTGCTTCGCAGAAAGTCAATTTCAGAATGAAAAGGATGAAAAAAAGGATACGCGTTGAAGATTTATGGGATTTAACGGTCACGGTTCGAAAATTTCATTCGTGAAAAATAGCGCGTTTTTCACTTTTCCGAATGATACGGAATTAATACACTCTCGAGTTGTTTTCGGCGCGGAAGACGAAAATAGACTTTTAATTAAATAAAATATGGTTTCGTATCGTTTTTGTGCTAGGGAAAACCCCCAAGCTCTTTTATTTTTGATGAAATTGTTTCGTATTATTACTGTCGTCGTATATTTTTTTAATTTTTCCAGGCGCACCTTTCTAGTGGTTAATTTTATATCCGAAAATAAAACATACAATGTATTTTATCCCGTTTTATTTATTCAGTTAGCTTTTGCAAATTCTTCTCGTATATATTATATTTAGAACGTTTCGTTTTCAATTCTCGGATTTTATTAAAAATTCTTTTTAAACTGGCATTGTTAATTTTTCACATTCTTTCTTTATTGAGGTTCTTTGTTTATATAATCTATTTATATGAACATACACAATTCCAAAAAACTTTTTCATAGACATCTGCTTGTATTCGCAAAATTAGTCCAACTTCATAGCGGGACAAGCGACTGGAGCTGAAACTTCACAACTTCGCGAAGCTTATACGAACAATATTTGACTTCACTAACCGCAAACCACTTCAAGTAATAACTCAAATCTACCGACATCATCGAAACAGCAATTAAACGGTCGACAACCATCTAGTCAAGAGTAGACTATACCATCGAGACCATCGAATGTACGATCCCGTTTTGAAAGCACTCGAAAGCTCAATTTTTGCGAATGGACTTGTACGATTTAGTATCTAAGGCTGTGTTCATTCGAGACTATTCAGTTTCCGTATTTTATTCTGGTCTATTTCGTGAAAATCAGCTTATTAGATGTCACATTATTAACGTATGTTTGGAGAAGTTTTTTTTTATTTGTAGGAAAATTTGATGGAAAATTAACAACACCGTGTGTATCCAACTCATTGATACATTTCAATGATGTTTTTCAAATTATATTGAATGAAATATGTTTGATGATCTTTTTTAGTTGAAGCCTGAAGGAACTAGAACTAGAGGAACTGACAAATGTGGACTATTGGTTTACTATTGACCACCATGAAGTTTATACCTTCAAATCAGATCGTTTATATATTCTGCATAATAAAATCTATGATACATGCATATTTATAATATTTAATGAAAAATTGTCAATTAATCTAAATTCTGTGGTGTGAATTTCACGGTGATTCATATTTAGCATTAGTTCACATTTTCAGTTTCACTACGTATCGATACCATCAAGCAGCAGTAAGTTTACTAGTTCAAATTTTTGATAAGTATTTTGCTTATTACATGAAACGAAACTTACTACGAAACCTACTGTTGCCTAACACTATCGATATACTCATAATCCGGTATACACTTGTGACCAGAAAAATATTACCACTCCTAACATTTGAGTATGGAATACGATAACCTTTAAATACATCTGGGTGTACAGATTTTTTCGAAACGTGAGTACACACCTTTAGCTCGTATTTGCACGATTCCAGTGTAAAGTCTGAACCTAATATCCGACCTCTTAGGCTTCCTCCGGGGACCACTTCTGTCCATGTCGGAACAGGAAACCGACCTCAGCATCCGTTCGCTCACATGGCTTAACTTAACTTAACCTCTGGTTTTCGATTCGCATTTTGGTACACTGCTGACTCCCCCCAAGGCTTGGAGACGAGAGTAAATTAGATTTCGCACCAGTGCCATAATTAACGCTCTTCCTAATCACCGCCGAGTTTGCTTAAGACGCTTCTTATTATTGAGGTCTTGATTGCTTGTTTTCGGTTGAAACTTTCGAGTAAGTGATTCGAATCTGTAGTTTAATTAGATTTTATAGTTGAGATTGTTTTTCCTTAATGGATTGAATTTATGTTATTCGTAACAGTTTCCTAATTGAATTCTGTAATTGAAGATGTGCTTGGAAAGAAGGCATTTGAATTCGATTCGTTGATTTTGTCGAAACTTGAGTAGAATGTAGTGTAAGTATAAACGTTATATAATGCTGAAAGAGATGCAATTTTTGATAAGTTTTCTGTTATCATAGGTCAAATTTTATATTATAAAACGATTTTTTCAATATATGGTGATACTATTGTCGTTACATTTATTTCTCGTAATGTCTTACGATCAGAGATGTAATGCAATAGGGAACGATTTTCTTTTCTAGCTAGAAGTTATTGCCTTTTTCGCTCTAGATGTGAATACTAGGGCAAAAAAGTAATAATGTTTAGTTAAACAAATGATGAACGTTCCCCTTTGCACTTCATCACATGTCACATTGCTTCATATAAAACGTTATTGTGTTACACTTTCCTACCTGAAAAATATACTAAACTTTGACTCGCAAGAATGTAAAATTGATGGAAATTGCATTTTTATTCATCACCGTCATTTCATGTCGTTACTTACACTGCACTTTCACCAAGTTTCATCAACATCTGTGACCAAACTCAAGAGATCTCCTCGTTAGATATATCTTTAACAATATTAAATCGAAAATTATCTAAAAAAAAATTGAATTCGGGATTAAACTGTCAATCGTCTTCGGCTTAAATTCGTTCGTTATTTCTCTCACGAACCGAAAATTCGTATTGTTAGTCGCATTCGGCGAAACCTTCGGTAACGAGGTCCTTCGGGTCTTAAAAGGCGGTTCGTAACGTGACTCCGGCTTCATCCCCGGCTCCTGAGCAAGATAAATCCTCATCTTTGGAAAACACAAAGGTCGGAGGAGTGTCTCGTTAATACACCGCGGAGCGAGGCTTTGTCGGGATAAGTAGCTGTTTTAAGAGGCTTTTTGCCCGGGAATGTGGCCTGGATGTTTTCGATTATTCCTTAGGATCTGGATGCTGTTTTCGGGGTTTTTGCCAAATTCAATTATTCAATTAATTAATTAAGAAAAATCAGTATTGAGTTCGATAAAATCGGATTGTTAATGCTGCGATTTTGATTGGCGCTCTGATTGTGAGTCGTGGAAAGCGGAGACCTTAGTCCGATTCGGTGAAGAAGAATCAAATTTAAATAAAATATGTGTTCTTTTATAAGCCAATCTTTTCTTGAGAAAAGATAAATTATGAATATTTTCACATGCAACTATGTGAGCGAATGTCAAAAGTGCCAGTTGAAAAATTACGCGAGACATAAAGGTCTTAATATCCGTACCTATGTCGGCGGAAAAAAAGCACATTTTTCATCTCTACGAAATCTTATTTACCGCCTTGTGTTACACACGCGCTTTGTATACGTATATTTTATAATATATTGTATAAATAATACGTGGAGTTTTCGCCGAGTGTTTCATCTCAGCGTTATTTAATTTTCTTTCGTTTCCCCTTCATGCGTATTCATTATTCATGGCCGCATGTCAAAACTGAAATAAAGCGACTATTTCGAATCTGCCGCCTTTTTTATACTATGAATACATATTAAAATACACCATACAATATTATTTATTAATTCAAAACTCAAATTTTCAGCTTTGGAAAGAATAGAATCAAATCGCACAAGAAAAATCTACAAATAATTTGTCTGTAGTCTCTGTTTTATTTTTGACATTTTAACAGAATATATTTCGGTTGATTTGTCGAAAGGTTATTTAGAAACGATATCACGTTCGATTGAAGGTTTCGGCAATCGTCATATTGTACATAGCTGAAGTGTTTTCGATTTGTTCGCAATTCGACATACGGTTTTACAGCAGCTCTGCTGAAATAAAATCGTTTCGTTTGTACCCTCGGGGAATTATCTGGAGATCGATGAAAACATAAACCGAACAATACGACCTATCGGCGAACGTTATTCGAGTGTAAATAGGCTTTCGGCCGTATAACATAATAATTGTTTTCGATTATGTGCTCATGTCGAATTTCCTAAAAAAATGTATACTTGCTGAATTTTGCACGCTTTTATCGCGTTCTTTTATTATTTGTCAGAATTAAACTATGGCGTGCTCTCGCCGAGGGAAAGACGCATTTGTTTACGAATAAAGAGAAAATTGTGTGTAGGGAAAAAAATGGAAGGAAAAAGGATAGACGAAGGACCGTTCCGAAGATAGAAACAAGGACTCTGCGTTCGCGCAATTTACGAGCGACAAAAAAGATTTCGCTACGTTTCCAAGATACGTTTTTCATGTATCCAATAATCCTTTTGATTCGAACGAAAGCGAAAAAAACCCACCCCGAGAATAGGGACTCAATAGACATAATAGATCTTTCAGTTCGGATACGAGCCGACCGTAATTTATCGCTTTGTATGCGACTTAACCGTTACATATTAGGAAGAGTGGTGGTTTTTCCGGAATCGCCACAAAGGGGTGCTTAATTGCCGAGTTTATTAACTTGCTGAATTAATGTAGTGGTTGTGTTATTTGTTATCTTCTGATGCATCAGTTTTAGTCCTTGAAGTTCATTTAAGTGATTATTTAATGTGTGGTTCATCTTCTATTGTCATCTCTTTATTATTGGATCATTCAATAGAATTGGCGATTAGAACACGGAAAAAGAGATAATCACATTTTCTGAAAATTATTGAATTTTTCAACAATTTTCTATGAATAACATTCAATATTATTTATATTTTGATAAGATAGACTTTAATTTCGTATTGTGTTTAAACTTGAATGTTTGCCGTGTGTTCGTTCGTCAAATGTTGAATCGTCTTCTGTAGGTACTTTGCGTTCGCAAACGATGACTATTTCGAGATGGAGTTGTGTAGGGAATCGCTTTTGGTACGCTTCGTCTTTTCGCTTTGTGTTTGTTTGTTTGTTTGTATTTGATTTTGTGTTATTTTTGATGTCGTCGTCGCTAATGAATGCCTGCGAAATTCACTTTCCGACCTTTTTCAAACTGAAGAGTCCTCTTGATTCTGTCATTTTCACGAGTCGGGTTCAATCAATTTTTTTTCTCTCCAGGCTCGTTAAAAGTTTTCATTCGCGCTTATATTTTTCGCATATATGCTCTTAAAAATTTATCATTAATAAATTGAAAAAAAAATCATTATATACACAACACTTTCATCCCTAAACAAAGCGAACGCTTCTATTCCGCCCTAAACGAAAAACGTAAACGACCCCCCCGTTTAGGAGGTACATCAACAAAGAAGAAACTAATTACTTCTTTTAATTAGTCGGCTTTCGAAGCGTCTATTCGCCACTCGAAGCACTTTTAATATCACTTTATCTCACATACCCCGAGAAATTCCCGTCGAACTATTTAATCGAATCAATTACCGAAGATTTACACGTCGATTTGGACTCGAGAGCACCTGGCCCCGAAGGTTTCGTGTTTACCACTTATTTTTTATATTATTTCGTCGAGGAAAACCCTCCAACCCCATATAAGTACCGGGAGCCCTTTATTCGCGAAGGCTCCACTTTCGCACGGTTTCGAGTTTCCCCCAATGCGGGAAAACTCGTCTCGTCCCGGGATTATGTCGCCGTTGCTCTGGATGAGTTGAGGACCTAAAAATCGTTCTGGGTCCGAATTTGGGTCATCATCGCAGTAAAATGTGGTCGAGAAAGTGTTTTATGGTCGGAGGCTGTATTTAGTGCAAGTTTTTTTGTATCGTTTTAGCTTATTATGGCGCATCTACATCTAAGCCGGCGGTTTACAGTGGCCAAAATATTGTACAAAAAATTATCTTTATCTAATACAATTGAAATCTTATTTTATTTTATTTAAATTTAGATTAATTTTATTGTTTTTGAGAATGAAAATTTTATCCTTTTTTGCCGCTGAAAGCCCTTGGCCTATGTATGAAAAGGCCACAGGGTGACTTTGTTTCTAAAAACGAAGTATCATGAAAATGCAGCGTAAATATAGAATGAATAATTTTAAACAGAAAAAATATAACCGAATAATTAATGAGAAATGAGTTTCAAAGTTGAGTATACTGATATAATACCCTAATGGTAAACTCTTAACGTTATGGTAGGTATTAGAATAGTATAGTAAACTTCGACTTCTGATTTCTCGTAAGCTACTGAAAGTTGAATTTTCTCATTTCAGCTTATTCCGTTTCTATACTTACACTAATTAATAAGTTAAGTTAAATTCAATGATTGAAGTACACAAAGTTTCCTTGTTAGATGTTCAGTATAATTTTTATAGTATCTTTTCAATTTTTATATCGATTTCAAAAATTTATTATTTAATGCACAAGCAAACTGAAGCATGAAATACGTCCAAACATCAAATTCAAACGTTCTCTACAAAATCGAATTCAATGCACTTCCAATATCTACATCTACCATCCCCTTATTTACGATCTCACACACATCACCAAACTCAACTTTCCGTCCAACAAAAGTCTTCAAATCTTCACATAATGACGTCATTCATCACAAAGATAACATTTTTACACGCACGCATATATTTTTTATGAAACACACCATATCATATACAGATAAGAAGTCGGACAGCTCCGTATCGCGCACTCCAAAAACGAAGGTCCTTTCTCCATATCCTCATCTTCTTTGACCTCATACCACATGATGGGGGCAAAACCCGAGACCTCGAACCGACACTAATACCCCACGGCCTAAAAGCGAATAAAGGAGATCGATTTTGTCTCCCGTTAATGAACGGGGGAGGAAAAAGGGCGCGAAACAGCCCTGCGGATAATTTAACGAGCTTGTTTCGCACTCCGGTGAAACTTTGCTCCGATCGAGTCAAAGAAATGAACTCTTCTCTCGTCTCTCTTTTTTTCTTTCTTGGGCTTGAGTGTTTTACTCAAATTTTTCGGTCGAGTTCTAATGAAGAAAATTTTTCTTTTCGGGTGTATAATATAAGAACCTGATTCTTAAGAATGTTCGGTTTTAATTAGAATTATCTATTGATTTTATGTAATGAGTATATAGAGGTTTTCGATGTTATATTTATACAGGTAATAAAACTGCTGAAAATATTGATGTGCGATTAGTTAGAATAAGGTTATAAGATTTTCACACTACGTTTATATGTGCTTAATTTATGCAATCTTTATAATAGTAGCGTAGATTGCAGCTCTAACTATATTGTGATAGATACACAGATGAATTATTTTTAAAACAAAATTATCGATACCATTGGCACGATATTTTATTTGTTAAGTTAGATTTCAGGATAGAATAGAGAAGTTTGGATTAAGATTTTATCATCAATTTTCAAATAAATTTCTCATTTAATACAAGTGAAAATGATTTGATGAATAATAAATTTCTGCAGGTTTATATTTTTAAACGGCTCAGACATTTAAGCCGACTAAAGATTTCTCTATCTATAAAAATATCTTATACTAAATTCATCCAATTAAGAAGAAAATCGATACTTATCCCCGATTTTTTTTTCAATATTCAAAAAAAATATATTTATGGGATAGTAAATTCCGCCCTTTCTCGCAACACTACATATTTCCAATGGATTATATTAAGCTCGGACCCGTTTTGCTTTGGTTGAACTTTCCTCAAACTCGACTTACGCTTGAGCTTTTCGACGAGGTTTTCCCATCCTTTTTATATTTTTTCCCTTCTTCTTCTTCTCCTTCTTTTGCCTCCGTTGCTCATCTTTTCGGAAAACTCCTTCCCTCTCATAACGCGCTTCCATTGTTGAACTTGTGCCTAAATTGGTCTCGGCAAGAAGGCATTCGTCTATAATGCGGCCGAATAAAGAATTTCGCTATTTTAGTCTTGTGCATGTAATGGAAGTAATCGTAATGCGTTCGGCTATAATACGCTTTTATTTCTGGAACCGTTTTGTTTTACGAGTGGGCGACTATAAGTAGAATTTTCATGGAAGTCTTATGTTTTTATAAAATTTCATTGATAAGTTTAAATGTAAGATTTAGGTGATCTTTCTATAATACGGAGTTGGGTTAAGTACAGTTATAATAGTTATTTGTAAAAAAATTGAGTTGTTTTTGGTTACATTTTTGTAAGATTTAATCAATTTTCCGTCGAAGTTTCAATATTGAATGAAAAAAAAATTAAGTACGTTTATTGAAAATCATGTTATAGAAAGAATTTCTCAAATTACATACTATTATATTAAAATTTTTGCTATAATAGGGTTACCTGTATTTAAAAAGACATCTGATGAGTATGTTTTTTTTTCATGTTGAATGGCTTAGGTTAGATTTAATATTGTGCCAATGGTCTATTCCATAAAAACCAAATGAAATATGTATGTATGTCAAAATATATTCTTTTGAAATTACGTTTGAAATACATCACATTGATGTTTTCGCACAAAATTTTTTCAAAGAATCTCATCTCTTCCAATAAAGAACCCGAACCGATACGAAAAAAAAAAAATAACGCATCAGCGCAAATTTTCCTTAAACATTCCGATATTAAAAAATATACATAATTTAGGTCACCGCAATATATCGAGTCCTCTTTCGAAATAAAAAAATACATACTTTTTCATTCCCCGAGGCTACTCGTTCGGCCTACTGCGCAATTTATTTGCGGAATTTGCAGTTCGTTTCGAACCATTTCGTCGGCGATTTTTTCCACGATGTCACTCGGTGTTTTGATGGAAAATCGCTTTTCCGAGGGTTTCCACGATTTTCCGAGGATTTTCACGATTTTCCTAGTCGGACGTCTGCGCGGAAACCGCTTAATTTCGCAGCCGAATTTTCCGAAGTGCGATTCTCTTCTGCTTCGTCGTGTTTCTCTTCTGCGGATTGTGTTTTATCGGTTCGTTGTTTATTCATCGGTTCGTTAATATTTGCGATCGATTTGTAAATTTAAATAGGATTTTTATTAATATGGATGTTTTAATGAGCGGAATGCTTCGCTTTATAAATAGGCTGATTGATGGATTACTTGTCAAATTTATAATGAAGCTGAATAGTAGAAAATTTAATTTTAATAAGATTGATTAATTCGTATGTTTTAGGAGTTTTTGACTTCTTTTGATTCGTTTTATTTTTGAATTTGTTTTACTTAATATGAAAATAGTTTTAATTAAATAAATTCGTTCAATTCGGTGATCAATCATTCGAGATTCTTTAGTGACTTTTTTGGAATATAACTTTCATGTTGAAATATATTCGAATTTATATTTATAGAAGCAGCTTATGGTCTATAATCGAAGTCACTAAACATTTGCTAAAAGAGGAAAAAAACATACATACTGTAAATATCTACTTTCAGCAAAAAAATGACTTTCACGAATCACATTCTCAATTTTGTTCATTTTTATGATTTTTTTTGGAAATACTATGACTTCATATGTTAACATATTGCTGCTAATTTTTCAAAGACGTCGGTTTGATAAACTCTTGCGCTGCTCATACGATCACATTCCATACCGATTCAAAAACGTTTCAAATCGATACCGTCCCATATTTACATTTCATACAACCTACCTGCTTGTAATTATCGACGCAGACTTGTCGTTATCTCACGGTTTTTAAGTTAGAGCTTTCCCGACTTTTCTTCGCTATAATTACGACCGAAATGCTAATGGGCTCCGAGTGTAGCCCCGGGGGGAGCTTTTGATGGCTATTATGGAAACGCTTCTTTCGAGGCGATTAATTTAATGACGTCCCGACAAACAAGCCTGACAGCGACGATTTTTTCCTCGAGATTGCCAAAATGCTTACGTGCATACGTAATTTTCCTCCCTCATATCCCATACCCTGTTTCGGTAGTGTTTTAGGCTCTATGGGGGTAGGTTTAGTTGTGCTAAAGCTTCGCCTGTATAGGTTGGTCTGAGTGGCAGTGCCGTATTTAGTATGCAGTCGGGGTGAGCTGCTCTTAAGGGCTTATGTTCATACGGAATATATTCATTTTTTATTCGAGAATTTTGCGATGATTTTTCAGTTAAATATTTAACGGTTGATTCAAAAAAATTGATTGAAGTGATAATATTTTTATCTGTTTAAACAAAAGTCGATATTTGTTTTTAAAAATTTGTTGAATTGATGAAAATTGGTGATTAGTTTTCATTTGAAACTTATGGAGATCATCCAATGCCGAGCGGAACGGATCGGAATAGGGACACAGCTTTACGAAAGAGAGTGATAGAAATAAAAACGTCCTTATTTTTCGCATAGCTGTGTCCCTAGTCCGTTCCGTTCCGCTTGGCAGTAGGCAGTGCCCATTAAAAATATTATTATATTTAGCTGTCAAAATTTTTTTATCAAAAATACGAATCATTGATTTCTTTTTGAATCTAGATCCAGGTATTAGACCTCAGATACTTGTGGAGCAGATCATTGTCACGATACTCGATATAACTTAATCTAACTCAAGCAAACGCGATCTAAATTTAAATTGAAAAATCATAAAAAACCTAACCTTTCTTAACATAACTCGTCGATCTTTTTCACTTTTCACGATCTTTGATTCACTCTAAAAAATCATACTCAAATGTATTTTTTTCAAAATGAAATTATTATAAAATTTAACTCGACCCTCGACACGTCACTGCTTCCTTACACTCTAGCTATAATATTTGTCACTTTAGCATGCAACCTCTTCATGAATATTGCAGTCGACGCTGAAACCGGGTAATGCTCTTTCATTCCGGTACACCTTAAATTATACATGCAACGACGCTCACCTAATTTACAACCGAAAGCACCGTGTTTTAAAACCGACGCCGTTTCCGCTTCTGATAACTTCTCTTTTTTACTACTTTCAATTGTGAGCTTTATAATAGTAGTTCTAGGCGAGTTGGAACTGCTGGTGAAAAACTGGATCGCATTTGGCTCCGTTTCTGTAATAGCCGTATTATCTTCGCTCGAATAATTTGTCGTTGTATTTTTTTTTAGGTCGTCTTCTGTTTTTGGTGTGTGTTGTGGAGATTATGATAATGTTGTGTTAGGAATAAATGCATAATGTATCGTGTAGTTTGTATGATGGCTTGTTCTTTTAGAATTCTATTTAGATTTTATATGAAAAATAATTATTTTGAAAAATTTCGGTATAGAATTGAATTAATCGTCAAATTTTTAATGAGTGCCTTATTCGAAAATTTTACGTTTGGCTGTTAAAAACGCTCATTTTGTATTTGTAAGATTGTCGCACTCAAAGTGTTACAAAATAATGTTGAGCATGAAAAAATACTTTCAGAAAATGTCATGTTTCACGACAATCTCACATGACAATACAAGCATTGTGTTTTTGTCGAAAAAATGTAAACACAAGATTCTTTCAGAATTTTTACACATTCAAAACAGAACATTTTTATTTCGTATATATTGAATAATCTAATAACTCACTGTTTAGTATTTTTATTAACTACAACTTAACACTGATACGAAATTCATCTCAACGGATATTAATTACACAACGAAACTTTCTCCCATATCGAAACGACCCTGAAACAATCTCTATATTTCATTCGAGTAATTAATGCATGAAAACACTCGAAAATCGATAACATATCGATCACAACACCAAACGCTACAAACAAACCCCATAAATGAACGACGAGCCTATTTCGAATTTACGACAGCCTCGTGCAATCACAGTCTTGTACATAATTGGACCGATCAAATCTACCTGTGCTTATTCAGATACAGCCTTTTTTCCTCATTTGAAGATAGAGTGCGTGTGTAGCTCGTTTACCGCTTCGAAGAACCATCCGATTCCGACTTCGGTAATTGAATTAAAGTCATAAAGCTGAATTCAGAGAGGTTCGAAGGTTCTCCTAATCCCGAGGAGGAACTTTTGCGCAGGGAATAAGTTTGTTCTTGTTCTTGTTGTGGAAGGGAAAGATAGCGTTTTGGCTCTAAACTCTGTTTACGGAAATGGCGACTTTTAATTATCTGTCGAAGCTTTGTCGAAACTGTTCGAATCGCCTCTCAGCGCTTTTTACTTCGTTCGAGTCTTTTTTTTATCGTTAGTTAGCAGTTTGTTAGAATTAACAATCAGTTCTTGCTGCAAAACTCTGTAAATTAAAAAATAGGATGCGGTTATATGAACAAAAATGTGTGCATATAACCTAGTATTTTACACGCCACATGTTCATATAACTCAGTATTTGCACATGTAGCATGTTCAGATAATGAAAAAATAAGATTAGTTATAGTTAAACGCCTGATCTATCAATTTTTTGATAAGTTATTTAGCATTTTAACAACGTATAGAAATCGACAGCTCTAATTTGTTAATATACAATTGAATAGTCTGATGTAAGTAAAATAATTTAACTCATGATCGAAAAATGACTCAATGTCATTCAAGCGATTCGACGTATTAAACTTTTGGATATTTTCAAAGCAAAGTTTGTCAGTTACATGCAACCCAATTCTAAGTTTATCGGGTCACTTCAGTGGATGTGGAAAAATAAATTTTCAAACATGCGAAAAATTCAAGCATTTTACTTAGGTATTTTCGTTACGTGCAATTTGGATAACATAATGTATATTTTTAATATTTTTTTATGGCGGTCATCAGATTAAATAACATCTGCTTTTAATGGAAGCGCGTTTGCATTTTTAGAACAATTACTCGATGGCAATTTATTTTCGAGGAGTCATCGTTTCAGCGAAACGCCCACGCATTATGTACAGCCATTTTGAATGCTTTAAAATCGTATTAAGCATAATCCTTTATATTGTGGCGAAATAAAGCGCACATGTCCCACGATTATAAAACGCCAACGAGCCTAATCTGATTATTACTCGGATTATTGAGCTCGGAGTCCACTCGGAGCAGACGATTCTCTCGATTTTCCGATGCACATTGGAGCATATTCTATTCGGTAGGAACTTATGTAGATCGTTCGAAAGTTCATGTAAAGCATGCTTTCGTGCAGCTTATGTGTCTTGTATTCATAAATATTTAATGGATAGTAGAGTAACTTGTGTTGTGATTTTATAGATTGCAAACAAGGTTAAGTTTTGTGAAAGTTTTCAAAGTGAAACACATCGTTTGGAGACGTCAAAAGAAAGAGATGAACAACCATTCAAATATTTGTGTGCGAATGCGATAGATTAATGTGTGGTTATTCGTCCCCTCTTCCTCCCTCTATGTGGCTTTCTCACTTGCACACAAAAAATTGAATGGATTGCTTCTCTTTTTTCTTTTATGACGTCTCAGATCGGTGTGTTTCCGCCTTGAATATAATTTTCATGTAATCGTTTGCGCTATAACATTTCTCAGTCATGGAAATATAAGAAATTTATACATGAGAATATGGATAATATTATTCTTAATGATTCTACTGTATCTTTTTTTGAATTGTGTAATTTTCTCAGTCTTTATTAAAATCCTGCAAATGTCTTTATTTGAACACAGGAGCTAAGGTTATTTTATTATGTCGTAGAAATCTATCGATTTCCCCTGAAAGCATTATTGCTCCGAATAAACACCGAACTCGAAAGCCCTAAAACCGGAGGATCAATTAAAAAATACGCTTTTCTCATTAAAAAAAAAAACACAGGACGAAAAAAAAGAGAACCTTTCGCCAAATTGATTTTTCCCAATTAACGCTCGACGCCAACGAACGCAATTTCAATCCTGTCAACGACACGCGAATTTCCAAAAAAAAAATCAAATTTTCCCTACAGACCTTCTTCACACACACACACACACACACAGACACACATCGAATAAATACATACATATATGATGATATTAAATAACGATGCGCCATCTGTCGACGCGCAGTGAAGTGAGTTTCCGCGAAACGATTGCTCGGCGACGTTTCTGTGCCGCGACAATGGCGCGCGACAAATGAGGCGTAGGAAAAGGGGCGCGCCAGTGCTCGTCAAAGTGTGATGCCGCTGTGCTGTTGGCCTTGGAAGGGCTCCCGGAAGTGCGGCTCCATCGACGCCAAGGAGACTCCGGAGCCGTCTCCGGAGAAGCTCAAGCAGCACCAGCTCAGCATCAAGCCGCCTGAGATCAAGGTTTCGGAAGCTCCCGAATATGGAAATGGTAATTTTTTTGTGTGTAAGATTTTTTTCAGATTGAATTGTGATCTTGATTTTGGTATGTTATTATTTTATGTGTGTTGTTATATCAATTATTTTTGACATGGGTAGTAATGTTATTCTTATTAAATATGCTAAAGCGAAGCATATCATCGATGATTCTTGATTAAATACTTTTGAACAATTCTGATTAAGGTTGATTGAATTTTATTGTGTTAAGTTTTAAGTTAGTTTAGGTTAAGTCTTGTTTCATACCGATTATCTATTCTTCAGATATCTAAACATGATGCAGATTTTGATAATTTCTTGTTTTCTTTTTTATTCATCTTCAATACTCACAACCAGACTAATCATTTCGATTGAACTGTAATTCTAATCTGATGTTTTTTTCTTTTTCAATGAAAAAAAAATCTAACCTAACTCAATATTTAGCCTCAATTGACAGAGGTGTGTTGGTATACGATTTTAACTTTGATCAAATAGAAAATATGTCATATTTCTTTTCATATTTTGGAGCTCACATGAATTTTTCACGATGACATTCATATTTGACATTCTCAAATGTGATGTAATTTAATTTAACATTTTTAGCGCTATGTTTCGTAAAAATGTATTTTTGAGAACATTTCTAATATCGTAGGTAATAAACTTTGATATCACTGACGAACCAATGTGATTGATAGGTGTCTTATTTGGGAAAAATTCAAGCTCATTTTTATTTTATTATATCCATCGATCATTTGATAGAGTCGCAGATACACTCTCTTTTATCATAATCATCAAAAGATTTTCCTTTCATTTTTTTTCATAAAATTTCAATGTCAACTTGTCAAATGTCAAACGCATAATTTAACGTGACTTTTCAAATATTTCAAATTCTATTCATCATTTTGCTTATGACTAGTTTCCTATAAGTTTTAATTGGCGGTTAGAATTTCGCGTAGAATTCGAATCCATTTCGGTTTCGCGTTTAAGCCATACATATGAATGTTATGTGCGTCGTTCAAACTTGTTGAAATTGTTTGAAATCAAAACCGTCGCTTTAACAGTCTATTTATGTTTGTTATGTTGTTTATATGCTGTCAAAGTGTACTCTGCGGTACTGCAGAATTTGAATTTGATTACAAGTTATGTATCAACGCTTTGAAAGCCCACAGAGTCTCTACCAAACTGCACACAACTCTAATTAGCTCATATAATGGGTTCGCATGAAATAATACAGGAATATATTGCACTTCGATAATAATAATTCATTGCAGTATTCAATATTGACTGATTGAGTTCGCTAAGAACATCAATCACAACGTTGAACGAAGATAATCTAGAATTCTTGAGCATAATCAAACCGTGAACAAATTTAGTGGCTGCCCGCATTTATAATCGGTGAAATAATTATTATGTTCCTCTTCTTTCTTTCTTTCTTTCTTTAAACGTCGAACAGAAGGTTTTAATATCTCAGCTCGTCTTTGAGCCGCAGACAAAAGGCGCCGGACTCAAAAGCGGGATAAACTTTAATTGTTCTTTCTTTCGAACGATATATATGTACATACGTATGTATGGTAAACGAGGCCTACTCAATTATCCGGCGATATTGAAACATGAAAATTTCCCTTTGATAATTTTTGCACGAGTGTTCCGCCCGATAATTATATTGCGGTAACGCAATAACGCGAAAATCGACCAACCGAACAACGGAGAGTAATAAAGGGCGACTCGTGGAAAATTGACGATTTTCAAAGTATTAGTTGGCCACGATTGCGTTTAGGCGGAAAATTGGCGTATTGATCTTCCAAATAATATATGTATGTACAGATAAAACTCAATAAATCTACTTAATGCAGGTATTATTAATGCCAGTTTCAATTTTTTTCAATACATTTTAGTAATGTTGTTTTATAATTATTGACTAATTTATTGAGATTTAGATATTTATAGACTAGGCGATGGAAACAATACTTAACTAAACCTTACCTGATCTGAAGCGTTGTTCATTCAACATATTTGAAATAAGAAAAAATACCTAATCTCAAATTTTGACTTAGCTAACGAACTCGTACCAATGGACTGCTCTATAAGTATCATTTTTTATTATATCAATCCATATTTCAAAATTATCAATTTAAAATGTAATATTGCCTTCTCAAATGACCTTATCTGAAGTTTGAATGTCATTATTTGTACCTATAACGAAATAAATTAAATGACTATATGATCTTGAAAGTTATAATTTTTGAAAATTTCATATCAATAACTGATAATATCAGACAATAACCAACCCTATGTACCTTTTGAATCAATAAGTGAATAAAGTCGACTATTGCCTGGCAACAATCAAGTTCGCATAGATCTCAATATGTCACATTTCCACTCAGGTATCGATAGGTATGTAAATACGTAATTACTATTCATTACATAACATTTTTAGTATTACTAAAATTAAAGTAAGTCATTAATGCAAGTTTTCCACCTTTATGAAGCCACGTTTGTTCCACGTGGAAAATCTGCCATCTTTTCGCGACCCACCTCGTATTTTCGAATAATATACGAAATTTCGCGCAAAGCATTTAACGACATTAAACATTAATTAGGCGCAAAAGCCCGTAGTGCACGTTTTTGAAGCTTCCCTCGCGAAAGCTCCTTAAAAGCTTACCCGTGGACGGGCTTTTTCTTCGGTCTCGGGCTTTTCCCGGACTTTCCGTCGGATTTTCCCGATGAGTTTTCCGACTTCGACGAAATTTGCTCGCGAAACACAATAATAACGTTTCGGGTGCATTCGATCGGACGTCATGTCGATCTACCCTTAACTAGATATCAGTTTGTGGTGAAGCGAAGCGTTTTCATTGGAAATGGAACGCAATATTGGTGAGGGTTTGAATTTATTTGTTTTTTCATTTTATTTTATTTTTTTCGTTGCACTCTATTGAGTTTTTCGATTCGTTGAAAACTATGCGTTATTGGGTTATATCTATATTCAATTTTGATATTGATTAGTTACGTCAACGACAAACTATAATATATTCGTTGAGTTAGATTAAGTTGGACTAGGTTTTAAGGTATGATACATTGGTTTTTCTATTATTTTTCATTTAGATAGAATTGAATGATCATACATAGATTTGATTGAGTCATTAAATTAGCTATATTGATTTGTGTTTTAGATTAGGTTAAGTTTAGTTGAATATCGTTCTATTGATAAAACCATCCAACTTCTATTATTTTTCGTATAGTTTCGAGTAAATTCAAGGCTTTTCATTTCGATTTTTTTATAAAATTCATGAAATAATTTTTCATATTTGAGCAAAAGTTTACACATTTATTTACATTCATGATTTATTAATTTAATATAAAGTTTTTAAAATTTTTCGACATAGCACTTACAACCCTGATAAATTCTGCCATTGTCTACCTCGAATGCGATGAAAAGTCGGTTAACTTTCAATGCAAAAAAAAGGTTGCTCGCTATTGTTTCAATTTTTAATTTAAAATTCACCTAATGGCTTTCCGTTGAATTATTTCGCTCAGAGTATTTAAATGAATTCTTTTTAGCATGATATTTTTGAATGAAACTCAACTGTTATATTAAAAATGATGAATTTTCTCATAAACTAAATATTTTTTCAATTCAACCACCGAGTTTAGTTATGCTTCATGTATTCAATATATAATTTTTAGAATTAAGAGATCGCTTATATTTTATTACGTGCGTTCTAAGGATACGTACACACGTTGCGCACATATTTGATTTCGTAACGTTGTTGACTCACGTAACAAATACACTTTACATACACGGAACACTTTGTATCTGTCAAACGTGCTCCGGATTTAGCACACTTCGTATTTCCAGACGAAAATTTCTCAAACAAATCGACGAACGTAAATTAGACGATTCTTCCCGAAGAGAAATGAAAAAAATGAAAAATTCCGAAACTTCCTTGGCTTTAATGAGATTTTTCATCGACGGAAACGTTCGAAGATTAAAATCGATTATGTAGGAAATGGATTTTTTTGTTAGGTATGTTTGTTCGATCGAAATCTTTATTGTTTTCGCTTGAGCTTTTATTTTGAGTGTTCTCGTTTTATTTACAAGGATCGCCTCTAAAAGTATTGGATTTCGTTCTTTCGTTCGTTCGTTCGAACGAGAATCCAATATTGACTGCGGACATAATATGGGCTTATTAATAAAATTTCTACGTTGAACGTTTTTCTCTATCGTCAAAATGTGTATCTTTTAATAATATTGCTTCGCTCGAAGGATTCCGGTCTATTCATCGTGTTTTATAAAACTCAGCGATGCGCAATAACAATGAAGCGCATGGAAAATATTATTTTTCCATCACATTGTACATCTAAAAATGAGAATAATTTCAATATATATTTTTCATGCGAATATCTTATGAAATTTTTATGATTTCTAGTAAAAATAGCTAAAATATGATAAAAAAATTTAGTTGAACTATTTTAATGACTCTAAGTAAGTTTGAGTATGAATTGCGAAATCTAATAATGCATATTTGCTCAGTAGCAAACGAAGCTCGTTACAGTTATATCAAGGATACCCCTATGATGTTATATCATAGAAGAGATAATTATATGAAACTAATTCAACTCTGCAAACTTTCAAACGAGATATCATTACACATTATACTTCGACATCAATCACATTAGATGTCTCAATTTCGAAGTTGATACATTACATTTCCAATAGAACCTTCGGCATGACCTTTGAGTTAGGAACCCAGAACTCAAGTCGTATAGATTTACGAAATTTCTTATGACTCGATCGATTTATTTAATTCCATCTAGTTTCAGTCAGTTGATAAAACATTTGTGCATAGTGCGTCGGGTTTTAGCGTCCTAGTGATGTTAGATTTGAATCTTGTAAGTTCATAGCGAGAATCACTTTTTTATTGATATGTTAGCTTGATAGTTTTTTTTGAATATTTAATTAGATAAAATGTGTCGATATAGCATTTTAAGAAATGGTTTCTACAAAAGGATCACTCATCTTGTTTGTATCCATTATATTCTATCAATTTTAGCACCACATTTCGTGCGTTGATATTTTTCAGATTTTATAGCCTAGTAGCTCTACTTATTCACTTTAACGTGAATTATGTATTGAAATTTTTAAATAATTGAGTATTAATACCTATAAAAACAAATATTTATCATTTTTGTACAATATAAGAGAGAATGGGTTCAGACGGGGTGGTGCAATAATTTTGTGCATTTGATGATTCTCAATTAAATGTGATTGTTCTACTAAAATCATGTTTTGTCTGATCACCTATCTTGCCCTACTCTCCCCTATTTTTTTTCACTCAACCCTGCATCCCTTATTTTCAGTCTCTAACAATAACAACCATAACGAAGTTTCGCGGTAAATTTCCATCAACATATGACACAAGCACTCCACAGAATCCTTATCGATCTGTCAAAACCTCGTTCCATTCAAGCTACTATTTTTAGTACGGGAGTTTAGCCCGTTTAACCCCTTGACCGCGGTCCACGACCTTTCCGATCCTCGGTTTACTCGATACGTTTTATATAATAGTAATATGCTTATACGGGTTGATACGTGTGTGTAATCTTCGGTTTTTGGTGTTTTCGATTAATTCTCGGAGCGGAAACGGAACCTTCGGGAGCTGTAAAGTTTTTCGCGGTTGTCCGCAAATGCGGTTGAAAGTTCTCATTGGTTGTTATGTCTTGTTTTCTCTATTTTCGGGATCTGCGTTGATTTAATGTACCGTTGGATGCTTTGAGTGAATATTCCGTGGAAAGTTTTTGAATTTCATGTAAAGTTTATAGAGATGTGATGAATCTCTATAAAGTTTTGTTATTATGCAGTTTTTTTTTAATTTGGTTTAGGGTACTTTAATATGGATTGATATCTGTATTATATTATGCTTTATCTTATGTGCACTATTTATTTGTCTATTTTGCATTATATATCACTCTCAAAATGTTACACAATTGATTTATGAAATTCTAATTTTTCAATGAAACTATTTTAATGGAATGTTTTGAGAAAACGTTGTGAATACAACTTTAATGTAGGGTCGATTAGCTAATTATTTATTGAAGCTAAAACGAATTGAAAAGTTTTCACCTCATTTATACACTTGAACTATTCGTATCAGAAACTTTCTTAATATATTTTTAAGAATTGCTTCTAATTACATACACCAAACAAGCACGTGCGTTACAAAAGTAAATTGTTGCATATTTAATTTTTAAATAACATGCTTTATTCTCATTTACGAAAATGTAATCTAATTATTAATACTCTAACATATGAATATTGTTTAATATTTAAAAAGATAATGCTATACATATTATTCTACAATACATATTCATTTCAATTTTCATTAAAAAAATCGATTCTATCAAATCGATACTATTGAAACGACATACAATTTTAAATTCTCTTCTATATTCAATGGCAAAATCCGACCTATATTCATCATGAACTGAAAAATACAGCAATTTTCCCTTACAAAGTTGTAAGTTATCGTGTACCAGTGCATGATACGGTTTCTGTATTTGATCTGAAAGTGTTCATTCGCTTTTGATGCCGAGTTTTCTCTTTGCGAACTGTTCTCTATGTAGTCGTATCGAGGGTAGTTGTGGTCTTTTTATCGGAGATTTCAAATCTTCCAGCTTCCATTTTTCGCATTTTACGATTTTTCGAGATCGCTTGTTTAGGAGGATCGGGAATGATATTAATTTCCTGCTTTGGAGCTGTGTCGTGTGTGGGTTTTAAGGTTTTTACTTTATTATATGTATGTACGGTTTGTTTGCGATTTCGAAACGTGAAAAGGAGATTGTCCTTTGTGTTTCGTTCCGTAAATAAGTCTTTTGAGTTCGACGTATTTAAAATGAGAATTTTCTATGTGGAAAATATGATTTTTATATATTTGAACGTTTACTAGGAATCGTTTATGATGATATGTTTGACTTGACAGAATAAATAATTATTCGTAGAATATTTCGTAGCGTAAATTCAATCAATATCCATTGTTTGATTTGAATTTAGACGTATTAATAATTCAATTTCTTACATTGAGAATGATTAATGCAATAGCCTATCAAAATATTTATACTATCCTTCAACATCGACATAAATTTAATTTCAAATATCAACCGAACTCTTTTGGTTGTGACGAAATAAATTTTCACAATTCATTACATTTTTCGTTCCAAAACATTTCGTGTTTAGCTCAAATAAAAAAAATATTAATTAAATTCAATTGCCATATTAATTAATCCATTTAATAACATTAGCATCTAATAAAAGTCACGCCTCGAATTGCGATAATTAACATAAACTTATCTTCCCTACCACGAATACTAAAACCGAATTCACACAGCATTGTTCACTTTTTGTACATATTTTAGACTTTTCATTAAATTTTTTAAATAAAAATTTAAGTACCATTTCCTTAAATGTCTATTTTTGTATGTCAATTGTTTAAAATATTGTGGATGAAGCTTCATGGAATAAAGTACACGAGATATGTAGATCATTATAGAGTGCAACTGACAATGAGTTCACTCATGCTGAAAAGGCCTTTTATTTATTGTTCTCTATCTTACGTACTCGAATATGTAATACTAGAGAGAAAGCTTATTTGTTCTAGCTAGATTTTATCTAGAAATAATTTCATTTCTTATTCTAAACGCGAGCACATGAGCAAGAAATGCAATAATTTCTAGTTATATGAGCGATCCCTTTAGCACTACATCTTTACTCGTACTCCATTATAATTCTTCCTGGAATAAACAATAGAGTACGTGAAACAGAAAACTATACCAAACATTTTGAAAAGCATGAATTCGACCTACCAAACAGTCTCATGTGAACATAACCTAAAATTCCGATCGCGGAAAATCCTCTCCATTTTCTCGCATAGAATTCCGCTACAGAATTACAACCTCCATCACAGATACGACGTTGAGATCTCAATTCGGGTACACGAAGTGCGATATAAAACTCGATTTTGTCCTCGGACTTGCGTACAATATTAAAGGTGAAATTTTACAAGGGTCGCATCCCCCGTGGCCCATTGTGCAATCTCCGTTTATTAAACCGCCCTTGTGATATTTGCATACCCCTTTCTTTTGTTCCTTCGTATAACGTATTCGTAATGCGTGTAATGTCGGATGTAAACTCGGAATCTAGTCGAGGTGTGGTGTTTTTGGATGGAGTTTGCAGGTTGAGATAAGTTTGTGAAGGAAGATTTTTTGTTGAATGAAAAATAAATTGAAAAATTGGGTTATTTTTTGATGTTAATGTTTACGAAATTGGAAACTGCTCGATAGATGCTCGGATTCATATCGATATTTGAATGCAATATTGAGTTATTGTGACCCACGCTAACATGAACATGATCCGATGCAAGCGATTTGAAGTACTTAATAAATCAATTATAATAACAACTAAGTAATTCATTCTTAAGAATGACTCATTATTGCTTTTAATTATCGATATTTAGTTGAGAAGGGCTTGACCTATTGAAAATGAGATAAATGTCTATGTTACAGTCGATGTTAGAATAGATGATGATTTGGGTACTGGGAAGTTTTTTCCTGGAGACTTTGTTAGGAACCGATTTGTTTGTTTGTAGTTGATCCCATTAAGATATTGAAAAACATAACCTAAATTTATTTAAATGAAGGAGGAAAACCTAACCTTATCTGACCTATCAGAAAGTATCGAAATACTATTGATTATTAGATCCTTGTCATGTTTCTCAATAATAACAGGTCAATTCTGACCAATCAGAAGCATTGATTTGACTTAACATGTAATTACAATCACTCATCCTCAATCTTCCTCAGCTAGAAATGCATTAATCTTCAAACGAATAACGTTAATCGATCCAAATATTATATTAAACACTGAAAGTGCCAAATCGTCAACTAAAATCTTATGAAAGGGTCGATTCGTTTGCTCTTCTCCCGTTAAAATTCGGACTGTTAATTCCGTATACGTTTTGTGTTGACAAGGGTTGGTTGCTCGGGGTGTGTCTGCAAGGGGACTGATTGGACGTACTGAGGGGATGATTCGATTTGCTTAGAATTAATTTATCGCAGGTGTCATTCGATTAAGGAGTTTTTGAGATGGAGCATCCCTGTGTCCACGTACGTGCTTTTATCTGATGGCTTATTTGGGAAAATGGCTTAATCCACGTCACTTTGTCACGTATTTTGTATAAATGTATCGATTTGTTTGTAAAATTTATCTTTAGGAGAATATGGGAAGACTTGATCCATCTGGAAGATTTTCGAAAGGAAGTTAGAGGCAAAAAACCAAAGGGTTTCCATATTCATTTTGGATTGAAATTGTAACATGAAAATGTGACAGTGCGAATTTTCATACTAAATTCGATCATTTCACTCTGTGTGTGTTCGCATTTACTTTTTATTACCTACGAACATTCGGGTCGGTGAATCTAATTTCCGAATATAAATTAGCGAATTTCCATATTTGTCGATTACGTATCTAGTGCCATATAACGCAAGCACTGAAACGATGTTTATTTTTCAGCACTGAATATATACCGTGTATATTAGATCGCGCTGCGAAAATATTGTTATAATGAATCGCTTATGTTGACTGCTATGGACATTTTGCATAAATTGTTTCGCTAGTTGAGTTTATTTAGGACCAAGTTTCACAAAGCAGAGAAAATTTCGAGGTAAATCCGAAACTTTTAACGGGGTTCGAATGCTTCGAGCTCCAATTAAAAATTACACCGATTTAGCACACTTCGAGGAAGCCTCTTGGATGTTTAGTTTGTGTGTATTGTGTAAAGTCGAGTAGAATGAATTGTTAGAGTTGACTGCAAGACCCGAGCCATTGTTGACCGACCTTCGTTTCGATATAATCTCAATTGAAATACGTATATATGTAATTGAAATTCTATGAATTTATATAATACGTATAGGCTGTCCCTAAACTTTGTTTTTGTTTGAATAAGACCGATTTGTAGTAAATGTATCAATATGTTGTTTTAATAGTACAAATGTTTATGTTTCACTTCATCCGTTCAGCGATTTTCTTTTATATTACATATTATGAAAAATATATTGTTTGAAATAAAACACCACTCCTATTTATATTGAAAATTGAAGATGAAAAGTGAGCGTTGAATTGGTGCAATAAAATGCCGTCTCGATTCTCGCCAATTTCTTATATTACGAACTCAACAGTTTCATTCTCTCAAAGTCAAATAAATCACGTTTCTTTCAATACAATACGTGCCTCGATATAATTTCACATAAAACAGACACATTTCATCCTAAAATGTTTGCATTTTTGCTTCAAAAAATATCGAATTTTTCCAACCGAATATCTTTTTTTCTATTTATAACCCTCACAATCGAATTTCAGAGACCTGCTCTACACTAAATATACTCACGTATCGTACACGATAGTCGAGCAAACTCAATAACCGACAAAGGCAAACCATTGTAATTACTACGGCAATGTTTGCGCGTTGGCGCGGTCAGATGATAAGACGCTTCCACTATGTCTAATGTTCGTAATATAAAATGCCCATAACGTTGCCGTTTAATGGTTCTATGTTTGTTTTCGAAATGTGGTAGCAACTGTTCTTATTTTCATTTATTTTTTATTTCTGCGAAAAAATTCGTTAAATTTTCTGATTTTCCGAAAGCGAATTGGATTTGAAACGATGTCAAAAAAAAATGTCTCAATTCCCACTATTATAATATTAATCACTTTCTGCACTGAATGTCTGATTTGTAAGTTATGTTCTGAGCTGTTAAGTTCGAATAGAGATTAATCAGATTTAGTTTAATTACATGCTGTAATCGAATTTCTATCTAACAATAAGATATGTATATCGAAGGATTAGTTGGTATTGTAGGAATATTTTTTTTATATCTATAGGTATCAGAAATAGCTTGTGCGTAATTTGCGACGACTTTTCAATATTCTAAAAATACTTTCGTGTCTCATTTCGCACTTGAAATATTTATTTTGCGAAGGCATTGTAGAAGATTTTCGAGCTTTAAAAGAAATGAAAAAGCTTACAGCGCGTCCCTTCGGCGTCGAAAAAGCGCTTAGTTTCTTTTGTTCCATTTTTTTTTCATACTAGCTTTTATCCCACGTTATAGATAAAATAAACATTTTTTTTGTGTTTAGGACGGATTTTATGAATCCCTTCGGATATTTGGAAAAACGCGCACCTTCGATCGTCCGAGCGATTCGCCCTTTTTCCAAGTATACAAGACACATCTTCCACGAAATTTTCCTTGCATAGATTTTAATATTTCCCCTGTCAGCGGAAAAAGTCCTCTCGAAAAGTTTATTTGAATTAATGCGATTTGTTAGCGTCGAGCAAACAATGTAATAACTTCGATTCTGAATAAAATTATATTCGTCCCCTGCTTCGAACGTCAACGCTGTCTGCGGAAAATTTTCCGTTCGATTTTCCGAAAGTTTTCCACAGCGCCATATGCCACAAGCTTTATAAAGCAGAGGTGTAGTCATATCGAGCCTGATTTTGTTTAAAGAATAGCCCTTTTTGAAAGAAGAGCACTCTGAACTAGGCATAATAGTGCATGTACTCTAGTCCGGATATTGCAAACCGGCGAGCCATCAAAGTAAACGTCCAAAGTGCAGTGTCCAGTTTCAATTTAAGTTTTAGTTTGATTGCTTGCCTAGACTAGAGTGCATATGGTGATTAAAAAGGCCAAGGGGTACAAGTGACTTCACGGTGATATCAAGAAAAGTTTGCTAAAAGTTGAGCATGTACCTACACGTATTATGAGGAGGTCGAATGATTTGATGATATATGTATTTCGGTACACGTTTCAAGTTCGTTTATATTCTTTTGCCACTAAATATATGAGCGTAAGTAGAAGCGATTTATGTACATAGCTCAATTTCAGCAGTAATGTCACTTTTACTCCTTGGCTTTTTCAGTCGTCGTATACATTTCTGTGTGTTGTACCGTGCGCTGTTTTTTCAAAGTGACTATCTGTTATACGAAATTGATTTGGACACTACTTAACTGCTGGGTATAAAGTTTTTAGGCTATTCCGGTATAACGTAGGTGTCTAGTTTCAATTAGGTATAGTTTTAGTTTGATTGCTTGCTTTAGGACATGTATAATATTTGTTACAGTTTAAATGTAAAGAAAATTAAATTTTTGACTATGTTATCTTCAAAATTATCAAAATGTCTTAATATGATTATCTTGCAAAAAAAATCTTCGGCGAATTAAGACTAAAATTGTAACCAACATATGAAAGTTATATTTTTGCTCATCGGAACACTATTTTTCTTCTATCCGATACTAGTAAATAGTTCTGCAATAGAAAACTGGACAAAAATTAAACCGAATTGAAAAACGTGCATTAAAAACCCGAGACAATGCAAACTTCAACTAGACAAAACATATAATGACGCATCTAAACATTTTGACTTAACATATGCATCCCAATATACTGTACAGAGCACTTTTCTTTGAAGGTGGCTATCTGTCATACAAAATCGACTACACCGCTGGATAAAAGGTATTTCGGCACGAACTATGGTGACTCCATGGTGCTTTTTCGGGTTCGTTTAATTTGACTTTCGATCCGATTTTCCCCATTTTATGGCTGTAATCTGGCGGGACGTTGGCGCTCTCCGGGACGTTGTTTATGTTTGCGTCGTAAAATTTTACCGAATTTTACTGCTTTCGTCGTAAGAATTTCGATAAGCCTTCTTGTTATCCGGCGTCGTTATCTCGATTCGTATTCCGCTTCACTATTTCGTTATTGAATTGTTAGTTTTTGGCCTTTGTCAAAATTGAATTTCCATGATGTGTACGTACACGAATGGTACACGAGGCAGAATCTTCATTGTTATGGATTCGGAATGTATCGTGTAATGTTTTATGTCAAATAATAATATACGTATATAATACGATCAATATATGTTTGGTATCGATCCATTTTTTTTATATCTGTTGAATGTTTTTATATCGTAAAATAAGGATCATAAATTTCTAGCTTAGAATGTCATAGATTTTATTATGAATTACGATGCATTTTTTAGTATCGATATAAATCGTATACTTCGCACGTACATTCGCATTTAAAATGTACTGCATTAAACGAAATTTGATATTAATCTTTTAGTAAAATAAATTCTTATTCTAATTTTATTTCATCTGTGTATTTATAGAACACAATATTCGAGAAAGATATTAACGGCTCGTTTTATTGCGAGGAAAAGAATCGCCTTGCGGGGAAATTTATCAAATGGCGGAGGAAAAATCTATTATTGACGCGTAAACGCGAACTTCAATCAACCCCTGTGGAAAAATTCGATTTGGGGAAATACAATTTCTCATTGGTTGAAAACTTTTTATATTGTTTTTCGATCACACCCACACGTAGGTACCGAAATACTTGAGTTTTTTTCCTTCTTTTGTTAATCTGAAACATCGAAAGGCTTCCACGCTCAGATCTGAAACTTTTCGATTATATTCAGTAACGCGAAATCGATTAAGTTTTTTCACAGATACTTTTGAAATTTCGAAAAATAAATCACTTACAGTAAAAATTAGAAATAATGAAGCGTTTGCGGAATATTTTTGATTTTTTTTTCATTCGTGTAGCTCTCAGAGGTTGTTGCAGTGAAAAAGAAACAAAGGTTGAGTGAAATCCCAAGTGATACTCCCGATGCACTTCGTTGAACTTTTGTTGTACGTATTTTCTTCACTGCTACAGAATTTTCCAGGTCTGGAAAATGGAAAATGCTGGAACAATTCTCTCTGTCCAGAGGTTTTTAAAGTTTTCGCAAAAATGAAACTAATGAAACATTCTTTCTAGATTTCTTCCGGATTACTCCACAGTTGAAATAACGAATGTTAAACATTTCTCAAACCGTTCTATGAATATTTTTTTTCGTTCTATGTCTCTTAATCTCAATGTTACAGAGATTTGTTCCATAGCATTGATTAAAATAGTTTCACGATCCAGTAAGTTTATACACTTAAAAACTTTTAATGGGGTCAATGTGCAAACTTGGCAAATGGACATTCATTTAAAAGTAACCAGTGTGCACTTACAGCCGATTTTCGATTAATTGGAATAGTTTGAAATCTATTTAGAAAATTTCAACAGCATGAAATACATTTTTCATTAACCTATTTTGTATTTTCATAAGCTAACTATAATATAAACAGTCTAAAAAGTTTATTTAGTTCAATGAAATATAACGGTTTGTCCACATAGATAATTCATGTTATTATAATATTTTTAAATGTTTATTATCACATTAGGGTTGTTCTTTTCATTTGTTGTGATTCTCGTGTTTGTTTTCTTTTTTCTATCAAGTTAACTGTCAAACTCAATACAAAATATTCTTAACTAACACGAGAGTTATAACGAGTGAAAAGATCGATGCTCAATAATTGATTTTTTTCGATAAAATAAAAAAACTATTTTTATTGAAATCGTTTATATTATACCATTGAAGCCACTGTTCTAAGAAAATTCACCTTCCTTGTTAGAATTTTTATACATCTTCAATGGTCCACGCTGCAGCATTTTCCTCCGGTCGATTTTCCACGTGGAATTTTCCGAGCGGTAAAAACTCATCGTTCGGGGCGCTTTTATTACCTTATTGTTTCGAAACGAGGAAATTCGCACGTGCGAAATTTTCCTCGAACACTCGTCCGAATTTCCCGACAAGAAAATTTCCCTCGCTAAATGTCACGCATATAAAAATACAAGATTTTCCCTTCACCGATTTTTTTCCTCAGCGTTGATGTTATGCGATTCTAGGTAACAATTCGAAAGGGGAAGTTTTTCTCGTGCTCCGATGCGGACGCCATAAATAACGCCTTTTTATAAGCGTGTCATTTTTTTTGCTCCAAGATAGAATGGAGCTCTTTTTGTGCGGGAATTTTCTTTTCGGAAAATTCGTCCGATGAATGATATTGTTTACGAGTCGAAGAGCGGTCCTTATACGGCGAAGGTTCATTCTGAATTTGAATATTTCGGGTCCGTGATGTACTGGGACAATATTTGGGGGATGGAAACTATTTTTGTTCGGCGATACGATCTTTTGTTTCTTTCGTATGTTGGGGTTTTTTGTATTGATAATATAGTGGAATCATGACAGAAGTGAGTTCGTGGCTTGTGTGTATAATTTTTTTTATAAAGAAAATATTATATGCATTTTTATTTTAGAAACTGGGATCATGATTTTATGCTGGTCCTGACATAATTTCGTTAGTTCGCTTTGAATAGTACTTTTTCTGAAAGCTCTTCAGTCGTTTTATTTTCAATACAAATATGAATATATGACATTTAAAACAACGTTTTAGATTCCGTAATCTGTATTAAACATACGGAATTGATTGTCTTTCGATATGTAAGATTGTTCTTTATAATATCAATAGTATTACAGACTAACTTAAATCAATGGAAAATATAGAAATATATTAATCAATTTATAATTTTCAGAGTTTGAGCTTAATGTGTATTCTCGTCTCGTATAAGATTCTATAATATTGGTATTGAGATCTAATGAAGTGTATGATTTTAATTAAGTTCATTGCAATTTTTCCACTTCATTATCTTCTATGAACATCCGCACACCACATAATACGATAAATATTCATTTAGTTTCTTGAAATATTCACACCTCATTAAACAAATTCATTTCCACCGAAAAAACTTTTTATATTTAATCTGAAATATGCATTCGGAATATCTATATCGTTCATTTTCATACGATGTTATTGAAATACGATGTTGCTAAAAGCAAAATCGTGTTCGTTTGATAATTTGAAAACTCGCATAGCGGAATATTTAAGATCATAATAATTTTTCACCATATATTCGTGTATCGATCGTAACTCTATTTCGATCTGAATAGAATTTTTCATTTCAGTAACGTTTCGAACGGAAATCACATTAAATTGTCCTTTTCACATTTTTGAATGAGACCTTTTTCGAAAAGCGAAGGATTCTCTACTTCCTGACCCAATGATAGCTTTTTTCCCGAACATTCAATATTTGAGTCTCGAATATACATTAGACTATTCTAACGATTTGCAGAAACACGTTTCGTTTATTATTTATTAGAATGTGTAAGTTCGAAGCGCACCATCAGTTTTCGTACGAAGTTTGTTGAATATTCGCATGTTTGCTCGGCAATTTGAAACTCTAAGTGCTTCTTAAATCGTCAAACATTTTCATTTAGAAACTATTTGTACGTCGAAACGAACATCTTCTCAAACAAATTAGTTTTCCAATTATACAGTATTCGCGAAATCGTACGATAGTATTTTGAATTACTTGCACGAAAGTTTCAACACATGCGTCTATTTTGATATTCAAATTTCGACAAAGAAAAAAGGTTCTTTCTCATCGACCTTGTTTCTTTCATAAGCATATTTTATATAAAAAAGTCTTGTTATATAAAAACAGACACATTTTCTTAGATCAGTGAAATTCCCTCGAATATATTCGTATCAATTTTGACAAGGAAAACTGGAGATTCGACGCCATTGCGAAATTCTCGCGAATCTGCCAATATCCGCAAAGCCACTGTACCTCTTCTCGGATAAAACCTGACATATCGACGACGCACTTCGAATATTGATACATTGCCGATTCTAAGGGGCTTTTCGCACTTGCAACCGAAAAAACTCTCTTTGAGCCTTTGCCGATTTTTTTCCTTTTGCCACATTTTCGATTTCCTTAGCATTTTCGATGGATATGTATAATTTTATATCTGAAATGGATCGAATTTTTACATATCTTTTTATAACTTATTCAATATGAAATATTTTTACTTTCGTTCTTTTGTGAATAAATTTTTTAGTAGTCTTAAATAAATAGTCATTTGTGTTAATTAGTCATTTGGTTAGGTGTTGCACCTTTGATATATGAAATTAATGAAAAACTTGATATTTTTTTCATATCTATCTAGGTTTACCAAAAAAATGCTAGTACTGTGATTTTTCTTTTATTCTTTTGCATTTATTCAATTTACTTTTGGAGCCGGTCTTTTCAATCAATGTAGTCTTCATGTTGACAACTGTCAAAATATTGGAAAAAAAATCATGTTTACTTATATGAGGTTACAAGATTTAAGCAATTGATCTTTTTGTATTTTCAATAAATTGAAAGACAATATATTGACGAATCATTCATTAAAATCAAGTCAGTTATTGCAACCACTTTAATGTTGACATGTACGCGATAACCGACTTTATATACCTATTGATTCAATAATCACATAGAGTCGACTATTGTGCACACTTTCAAGTTCACTCAGTATTAACAACTCAAATATCTGCTCAAGCATCACTATCTTATGAACTTCTTCTTAAAAAAATCGATATCGGCAACCTGATTTTCTCCACTTTAGAACATTTTACCAACGACATATAAGTCAAGGAACCCACACACGAATATAAAGCACCTCCTGCACTATTTCCCGAGACTGAAAACGCCCTTATTACTCTGTTCTACACGGCTTCCCTTATCTGCGCCATTTGCGGGTCGTTCTTTCGGGAAAATCCGATTAATCGCCGGAGCGTGCTCCTCGCGAACAATCGAAATTTTCCGATTGCCCCACAATCGTGTGTTTATATCTGTGTTTCTGTATATGCGTATATTCGAAAGCGACTTTGTGTCAAAATGCAAATTCGGATAAAGCAATTTTCGATGCGAAATGGGCGTTTCGCGACCAGACAGACGGGCAATTTATTCGTTCGGCCCTGGACCATCGCTCAGGCTCGGGTTTCGAGTTTTCAATTTTCGCAGATTTGAATTTCTCCGGTTTGGATGTCGTGTTTTTTTTTCAGTTATTTTATTGTGGAATATTCGATTTTGTCGCGGTGGAAAATTCGAATTTTTGCATATGACGACTGAAAAGACCAAGGGAGAAAAGTGCGCTCAAAGTATTGGGGGAGGTCGAGTGATTTGATGATATATCGAGGCATACGTTCCAAGCTCGTTTATATCATTTTGCCACCGAATATGTGAACGTGCATAGAAATGATTGTTCATATGTACGTATGTGAGTCATATGATGACTGAAAAGGCCAAGAGGTAGAAGTGACATTTTTGCCGAAATTGAGTTATGTACATTAATCGCTTTTATGTACGCTCATATATTTGATGGCAAAAGGATATAAGCGAATTTGAATCATGTGTCGAGATATATCATGAAATCACTCGACCTCCTCCTTATACATGTTCAACTTTGAGCGCACTTTTCTCGAAATCAACACTGAGTCACTTGTACCCCTTGGCCCTTTCAGCCGTCATATGTATCAGGACTGAAATGGGCGAGAGGTACAAGTGACTTCACGGCGATTTCGAGAAAAGTGCGCTCAATGTACTTACATGTATTGAGAGAAGATCGAATTATTTGATGATATATCTCAGCACACGATCCTTTTGCCATCAAATATATGAGCGTACATAGAAATGATTTTTGTATATACCTAATTTAATTTCAGAAAAATTGTCACTTTACCCCTTGGTCTTTTCAGTTGTCATATTATATATGATTTTGATTCGTTTCTGTATGTGCACGTGAGAAAATTTTTCGTCTGGCTGTGAGATTCCATTTTGCATATTTTATCATTGAATCTATTTTGATATTTGAAAATTTTCAGTAGTGATCTGTAGATTTAGTTTATCTGTAGATTCAGCAGATCGTAGTTAACGGTTAAATGTTCAAGTTTACCTATTGAAATGCCCTATGTTTTAGGTCCGGTCTTTGTATGTTAATGATAATAGCTGTAAAATTTTATAGGAAATAAAAATATTAATTTGTTCTTAACATAATTAAAATATCATTCCTTAGTATTTCAATCAATTCGTGGATAGATTGATTTAAAAATGTTAATTTATGTAATTGATAATGAAAAATTTTAAGCCGTGTACCTATAAACAACAAAAAAATATATTTACAGAAATTTCCTTTTAGTTTCATATCTGTTAAAATTAATTAATCTGTATTTCGCAGCTCCATAACTAAATTGAATCTTTCGATTCAGTTCATTTATAAGTTTTCGACGAATACGATACTTTGTTTCAATTTGCTAAAAGCGAAACTCAATCGTCTCTTCAATATATAATCCTCAATGTATTATACATATAAGGATGAGGCACATAAATTCCGAAGTATGCAGGCAATGTGTTGATTGAAATATTTCGATCGAGTCAATGGATTTCGATGAATTCGAAGCATTCAACTGTCATGATTCAACGGAATGTAGCAAATTTTCCGCATTCAACTCCTGAATAACGTTCGAAATCGTTCTTTTATTTGTTTTCATCAAAAACATATTTCAAACTCCGAAACAAGTACAATACTTTAGTAACGTACATGATTCATATTTTGCTGTACTTGGCACACATAAGTTTTCTTCTTTTACTCAACCTACTTAAAATTATTCTTAATAAATTGATTTATACTGCACCAGAAATATATCTGTACCATTTTTGATGAATCAAAATACATTTTATAATCCTAGAAGTTTTAGATTACAAAGAATAAATTGAAATTTTTATATGTACACTGAAATCTGAATATATTCTTGTATGTCACTGAAACAATGTCAGAATCGAATTTAAGACTTCTTTGCGATTTTTTTATGAAAAAAATAAGAAAAACTATTTTTGTCATACAAATTTGAATGGTGATGTAAAAATATTCTTTTAAATACTTCAATTTTGGCCTTTATTGAGAATTATTTTTTTAGTTGTCTATGTACCTGAAAAAAAGACTTAAATTTTTCCTCTTAATAGTTTCATTTCCTAAAGTTATGATATTCAATATAACACTTTAATACTATTATTCCAATTTATAAGTCGAAAATAATTACATATCTTCAATTTTATTCATAGAAAAAAATGCATATATCTACATAAACCAGCAAAGTCTCATAAACGGATTCACAGCTCTTACGATCTCACTCTAACGCTCCCATACCGTTATCGATCAATTTTAAAATAAATTCACATCTACATACATACACACACTGCACTTTAGCGATACGGAGAGTATTTCCATTTATCAATTTCGCCAAGAACCTTTCGTTACGAAAATCGCATTATCTCCGCATATGCTCACCTGTAAATTCGCGACTTTGAGAACGAAAGACGCGATAATAAAAAAAACCGTCAAAGTGAAGCGACTAAATTGATCTACAAAAGCGTGTCTCTTTACTTATTTTTTTATGTAGCCTTCGACCCAAGTCTCCCCAAGAGCGGATCGTGCCCGACATGTATTATCGTTTCGCACCCCTTGTCCTCTTTTTTATTACGTTCGAATTTTTATTGTTGGACTACGGATGAGGATTATTTCGTGGTGTTGAGGATTTGGTTCTTTTTGTAGGTTTTTTTTTTGAAGTGGAATTGAAAATTTAGAGTTTTGTTTGTGTATGTTTCGATGGAATTTGTGAAAAAATGATATGTAGTCATTTTTCATGTGTAATTAATTTCGTTGATGGGTTTATGTTGTGAGCTGTTTTTTTTATTATGTGCTTGTAATTAAAGCGATTTTCATGTAAGATGGATGAGTTTTGATATTTTATCTATTCAATGTTTTTAGTTTAATTTATTCATGCTTTGAAATTTTTTTCATATTTTTTTGAAACCATTTGAAGTATCGATGTGAAAGGCTTTTAATTATTTAGAAATGTTTGAAAAGGTTTGTAAGGATCTGCTTATTAAAAATATTAATTTTTAAATGTATTTAACCGTTTTTAATGTGAGATTTCAATTTTTAAATTCGTAATAGTTCTAATATTGAAATTGTCAAAAGTAATGAAATGTAATGAAATTTTCCGCATATGAAAATTAAATCGAATATCGTATCGTATTTGTATGTTAATTTTTTTTTAAGATTGCATAAAATATGCCGGGTCAAATAACGTATCTTTTCTAACCGAACGTGCATCAATATTTTCAATGAGCTGATAATTCGTCATCGAATAAAAATTCATTTTTTTTATTACTAGCAGTAGGCGCATGTGTATCAAAATTGTTCGGAATTAATCAAATATTCTATTGCCACGGATGTGTTTATTGCCATTTATGTATGAAATAAAAAAAAAAATTACGCCTTATATACATTGGGCGGTGCAGTTTTGTAATTACAACGCGTAGTTCGGAGTTTAAGTCGCGGGCTAATAAATTGAACGCCCGAGTTCGAGGCACGGCTGTGGTTGAAAATTTCGAGCATCGTTAGCGTATTTATAATATAAATCATCATTACATTCGAATCACTTAAAAAAAATCTATTTTTAAAACAAAGCCTCCGACCATCGAAACTCTCCCAACATCCTCGATATCCTTCCGCGCGTATCTCGATTTTTTTCCCTCATTCCGAAATAATTTGAATGAATAATTCAGGGCCGCATTCGAGCAGAAGGTCTGTTGATTTTGTCGAGTGGGGGACACGCTTTTTCGTTATCGTCCTATTCCCGGACTTTGGGATTAAGCGTCACTTTGATCCGTTTTCGCGAAACTTTGTCCGAGAGAGACCCGGGGTTATCTTCCAAATTGCCAATTTCGGATGATTTATCCGTTGTTCGACTTGGAATTTTCCCTACTGTGCAACTCGTCCTTGCCCCGTGTGTGTGTGATTGTCCCCGGAGACGCGTGTAGTGAGGCTGGGTTTATACGGATTTGTACCGTTTTTATTTGTTTTATTCTTTTTTATATTTGTATTTCATGCTTTACATCAGAAATAGTTCGAGTGTAAAAAAAATTTTTTTTTGTATGAAAATATTTTTTTGAATTTTTGTGGGTGAGGCTTTGTGAGATAGAGCGGTTTAAATACATTAATGAATTGCGATAAAGTATGGAAATGGATTATATTGTCTTTTTGAATGTAGACGAAGATTTTTAATCTTCTAATTATATTCACTGACTATGTACATATGTACTGGGTGAATTCAATGACCGAATTGAATCTAGGAAATTTATTTATTTGAGTTCACACGTTAATTTATTATTCGTCAAATATAAATTAGTTTAAATTATGTTAGTCAATGGGTGAATTTATTAGCCAGAATAATGATTTCTAGATTCGATGTTCTTTAATATTGGATTCACACGAATTTGTTCGTTTTCTATTCATATTCATAGAAGATAATCTCTTCGAACAAGAAGAAGAAAATCAATTTTTCTATTAATTCTTAATTTATCAATGACTTTGTGAAATAGAGCAGAATAGATAGATAAATAGAACACACAAGACATTACTCGATTGAAATACAGATATAGACCATGTGAACGTGGCCTAACATAGAGGAAATCGTTGTTCCCGGATTCGTTCGGTTATCGCTCTTCGAATATTGATTATTCCAGTATTAAATGTGCACTAGGATTTTTATACTGTCTTTATTTTTCCTCGGGTCGTTCGTTAATAATGCATGAGTTTATTTTTTTCCTCGGACGATAACTTTCTATAGGGTTTATTGTGTTTCTGCGTTGTTATTATAATGTGATCATCTGTGATGGTTTGTGATTCACAACGACGTTTTCCATTATTTTGTTACGAATTTTCACATTGCGAGATATTCATATATTGTTATAGTGATGGATCTTTGAATATGTTTATGAAACTATTTCAAAACCTTGGTAATAGATTCTTTTATTTTTCTTAAAAAAATATATAGATAACTCTTCTAAACGAAATAAAAAGTATACTATAAAACCATTAGTAAATATTAATTTTAATGCATTTCAATTATTTTCAAATTTCCTTTAGCATATTTAAAAGATCAATAGAAGCACTTTAAAAACTCTAATCTACATCTCCACCGTGAGACGTTTGATTAAAATAAATGTTTTTAGTGCCGCTTCGAGGCTGCTTTTTCAGTCGAAAAGAAAACATTTTTAAATTATTTCATTATTGCTTAGCACGAAATCTTGTTTTTCTCCAACATCTCGCCTTAATTAAATTTTTTATCATTCCACACGAAGCAAACAAGAACCCTTACTTACGCCTATACGAAGATTCCGTCTCTCGAAAGCAGCCACGAATTTTAATAAAACGCAGAAGCACTCCGCAACACACAATGAATAAATTGAATACACCCCGATATTGGAATTCGAAAATCGAATTAATATCATACACACATAAGTACAAAACCTCTTCCTATACTCCCGAAGAGGGAGAGATGTCTTATTTTGAAAACTCGACCTCGCGCTGATTACGAGATATCTTGAATTTTGCGCGGGAAATTTGCATATTTACCTCCACCGGATAGCCCTCGAATATCTTCTAACCCTCATCCCTTTTAAAAAAAAGAAGGTTTCGTCTTCTTTTTTTCTTCATCCCCTTTCGGTCTGCGGAAAAGCGTCGTCCCTCAGGTGATGCGGGTTTTCCTCGGAGGCGTTTTCCTCGGATTTTCTTCTCGTCGGAGAATGTGCCGTCGTCGATTGAATATCAATGATCACGGATAGAACCCGAATATAATCTTTTATTTATGTATGGAAAAATAAAATAAGTGCTTTGATCTCGTCGTGATAGTTTTCGTTTGAATTTTGTCTTTGATGAGTTTGTTTCGGATCGCTCTTATTGTACTTACTATCTTATCGCTAATAGATTTTTCTTTATGGTTTATATTTCAATCGTTAGTTTTGTTACTTATTGTGGGTAAATTACGATTAAAAGATTGAGTCTTTATATCAATATTGATGACAGGATGTTCGAGAGTCGAAGCTTCATTCAATATATACGAAAGATGAAAAATTTCAACTTGTGAACCTACTTTTGCTTAACGGTATCGATATGAAAATACTTTTATACTTACTTATGTGCAAATTTTAAGTTAAAATAATTAATTTATCGTATATTTAGAATGAAATAACATGATTTAAGGCTGGAGAGACATGACTATTAATGTTATGCCTTTTCGATCTTTGCTTATAAATAATTTTACTATTGTATTTCGTTACTGTATATTTCAAAATTTACCAATGTTTCAATAAATTCTTATCTAGTTATTAATAAACTATTCAAATTATGATTTTCTTAACAATAAAGATTAAATTGTAGCATATCTACAAATGTATAGTATATGTAGTAAAATGTAGCATATCTACAAAAATTCGCTATCACGGCTTAGCGTAATTTATTATTTTCGATCTTTTGAACTGAAACTCGGCGATCTGTTAAATATTTCTGTTTAAAAACGCAACAGAATCGCGTTTGTACTTAACAAAAATATATATTTTCGTTGAAATTCCGCGAAGCGTTTTATAACGAGTTTCAAATTTGAAAGGAACCTTTTGTTTATCTTCGAAACTCATTGTTTTCAGTTTTCACCCGTCTGTATGAATTATTTAAATTGCAGACGTTAATATCGAAGTTGTTCATATTCGAAACGTGCTAAATATAAATTCAATATACAATATATAACATAGATATCGTGTAATTTATACGTTCAATTCGAAGGGAACGGTACAACGATACTCCTGAGCAATTAATATGTAGAAGATCTTAGCGCCGTTTTGAAATTCAAATCTTTCACCGTCCGCCATTAATGGTTGGTCAATATTTGATTTCAAACCAATTAATTTCAGCAAGAGCTTTACTAAAGTTCGTTAATTCTGAAAGAACAGACGATTCTTCGTTGGAACGATGCGAATGTGCACACGTTTTCTATATTACATTTTGCTCGTTGTTCGCTGGATCATTTTTCATCGCAGTCGTCATAACAGTGCCACACTATTTGTTTTATTAAACAGTTCCAAATGTCAATTAGCTTTCGAATTATTCATCGAATAAGTACTAGGTGTTCGTAGAGTTTCGTTCAATTTACTTTTTTTCTTAATTTCACAAGTATAGGAGTTGGTGTTTCAATGTTGCTTGAGCTTATTATTATAGTTTGATATTATTATGGGTTGTGTAAATGAAAATGTTATTACATCAAAAAGTTGCTATCCAACGATTAAAATAACAGATTTTGTGTATTTATTTAATTCATTTGTTTATTTCATCGTACACTTTCTTAAATCGTTGCGTTTGACAATTGGTTAAAATTCAATTTTTTCGACGATAATGTGAGCTGACTTTGATATTTATCAACATAATTAAATATTATATTAGTGTTTTATTTCAAGTTAGATAAATTCCAATTTAATAATATCCAATTCAATTTTAATGTTTTTCATTTTAAGTTGAATTTTCAAAAAATATTGAACCTCTCATAAGAGTGCTATTATTCAAATCATTGTAAAACGGTTTAATTCAAATTTTAAAATATCTGACTTGAAAAGTGAATGAATTGACTTGAAATAACAATTAATTAATCTGAAATATAAAATCGATAAGTCATAACGATTTTGAGCTAAACAAAGAAAATTTTGAACTATTAATCCCAACACCTTCAAAAAATATACATTCCGAAAAATATTAAAAACTCTACAACAACCCTATACAAAGATTACTAAATTATTCCCCAAACGACCATAAACGAAAAAAAACGAACCATTTTTCAAAACCCATCAAAGCGAATCGATCCGAACCGAGCAAACCCATCACATTTTCATCAAACGCCTCTCGATTTTTCCCATATATTGACCTGTTATTTTCATTTGAATCTTGCAGGCAACCCGAGGAACAAATGCGCCCTGCAGCCAGGCCACAGCCTCATGGACTGGATCAGGCTGGGGAACTCAGGAAGGGACTTGGCAGGCACCGGAGGAAGGTACAGGCCGGTCACTCCTAGCGAGCTGGCCTCGCACAACAGACCTGGTGAGGATATGCAGTGGAGACTTTCTTCGTTTTTTTATTCGGGTCGAGGACTTTTTCGAATAGACGGTCTTGGAGCTTATGGAGGACGATGGTTGTTGAGATGTGAGGGGATGTTGGGGTGGGGTTTGTGCCGATTTGAGTTTTTTTGGAATGTGCAGGTTTTTTTAAATTTTGATTTGGATGTTTTCTATGAGGGATTTGGGTGTTTTCTGTAAGGGATTTTGATGTTTTCTATAAGGGATCTGGATATTTTCTATAAGGGATTTCAATGTTTTCTGTGGGGGATTAGGAGTGTCTTTTTGAGCTGTTTTGATTCAGGTCTTCATTGTGTTCTAACTGTAAGTAATTTTATGAGAATCATACAATTTTACTGGTAGAAAGTATGATGCAGATCTGATGTGATGTAGCTTGAAAACGCGTTTGCTTCAAATCTTTGTTTATTTATTTCAATTTCAATTGTTTTATTAGGGAAATTTTAAGGAAAATTCAAGCTTAAATTGAAAAATATTTAACTTAAAATGAAAATTATTTGGTTTGTAATAGACAAACTATTCGGAATCCTTGTAAATATTGTCTTTTTGCGATAATAAGACTTAGTAAGAAAAGTACTCATACTTGTATAAGTTTGCTTTAAGCTAATTATTGTGTCATGCATAAGATTTCATTTCGTATTTTTTCTATTAAAATATAAGCCCCGATCGAATATAAACCCTAATATTTCGATTAAGTTATGAAAACCATATCATGTCATATTAATTTCTTTAAAATAATTTTAAACGATAAGAACAGCAGCTACCAAAGATAACCTTAATCCAATAATTGCACAAATAATATTTATCACAAATTCAATGAAAACCTCATTCAAATGACATTTTTAAAAATTTTCCTTTAAAATGAAACCTATTGTTCAACTACAATCTGATAATTCATAATCCAGAAATTTTACCCGAATCGAACAACCGAATGCGTACGAACCACAATAAATATCTTCGAATCGAACTCGAGCAGCCCGCATACTTCGTCCAAAGCACTACTATTTATTACGAGCACAATATTATAAATACGTATTGTACGTGCTTTACGATTAGAGATTCGCAATTATCTCGTAAACGGCGCACGTTATTATCTTTTCGTTACATGTGTAACAATATTCATCGTTACTGTGCTACTTGTGCGTGCAGGCAATTAATGTCCTGAGCGTGGACGTGTTGCTTAATAAATTTTGCTCCAAAACAGTAATTCTAAACCTTTTTTAGATATAAAAAACTTCTTGAAAGCCTATTCTTTTCAATTAAATTTCCGAATAAAATTATTGAATTTAATGAAAAGTGTCGTTATGTGTGAAGATTGAATAATGTTTAGGGGTACGTGTACCTAAGGTTGGTAATTTCTGGTTCAGAACAACGTTGGTGGCCCACTTGGGATTGTGTGTAGATTTGCTCAAGCTTCGTTGCAACGAGCCAAAATTAAGACGTGATCCTCTTGTGATGTTTTGTACATGAAATATGTGCTTGTTCAGCGATCTGTATGAATAAATGTGTGTTTTCACTCGAAAATAGAACTTTTGATGATTTTGTGAAGTTTTATTTGTTGTATAATTTAGTTTTGAGGTGTTGTTTGGATATTTTCTTAGGTTGTTAGTGCGAAATGCTATAAAGATCTTGAGCATTTTCTCGTTGTGTTGTTTTGTTTTATTGACAGTGCTCTGTTAAGTACAATGGGGAAGTTGAAGAGTTGAAGATAGTTAGTTTAGTTTTCCACTTTGACGATTACAGAGTTTATTAAGTTTCGTATTCAACTCTAGATGGTTCTATTGTAGTCGCGACATAGATTCTCATTCTTATGATGTAATGGAATCAAATACATTCGAATGATAAAAATTTTCGAAAAATTGAGCAAATCCATTTACAACCGTTCGCTGAAATCGAATACAATGATCCGAATCCGAATTATAAATCGAGATAATTCGCGTAAATCGATACGATTCGCCAAATCGAATTACCGAAGCTTTACAGCGAATTTCACACCCCAAATAACACAATCCGAATATAAAACCTCTTCTGAAAAAATAAACGCTTTTCCTTCTATTTTCAAACGCATTCCTAACGCACTTCGCGTGCGTCAAACAAAACCGACGCGTTTCAATCAATCTGAACGCGAATAAAATCGCCACTATTTTTTACGACAGTTTAACGGCGAAACGGCCGTTTAACGAAAATAAAAATTGGCTATTTTTTCCCGATAGAATGAGTGCTTTTTTAGGGTTTTTTTTTCGGGTTTTTCGGTCGACAGTTTACAGCCGCGTTTCACTTTTACGCATCCGTCCGCGTTGAAAGCTTTGACATATGAAAACTCATATTTCTTCCCAGGCCATCCAATTTTCATAAAAGGTGTTCTTTTTTTTTTAGGTGGTTTTCGGATTTTTCGCGACAGATGTGTAATGTTGTGTTTGGTGATGTATTGTGTGTGTGATCGGATCGGAAGATATTGAAAATTTTGTCTGTTGTTTTTGTTTGGATTGTTTGCTTTTGAGGTTTATTTTCGGTTCATTAGTTGATGGTTTTTTTTATTAAATTGAAATGGTAATGTTTTACATGTGTGTATAAATGTAGGATTGGTTTATATTAAACTCATATTTTTAGTAGGTCTCGTTGATAAAACTCTGCAGTTATGACACACGTTACATAAAATGAAAAATTTTCTTATGTCGTGATAGTATCGTGTGTAATTTATTTGACTAAATCGTATGAAAATTCGATTATTTTATGTATTTATCAAATCATTTTATCAAAAATAAAATAGAAAAGGCGGGAAAACTGGATTCCTTCCTCCCTAAAAATTCATAAAAAATGTATCGAAAGCATTATTATACTTTTAATTAGTAACTCGAAGTAAATCTAACCATATTTCGAATGTATTAGCACTGTTTTTTTTAATGAGATTTTCTAAAAGGTAATTAGAAATAGAAAAAAAAGGGGAACAAGCGCTCTCACACTCCCTTAAATTAAAATTTACAATCTCTAACATGGTGAGTTTCCGTAGAAGCATGCAAGAATTGTTCAAAATGGTAATTCATCGTAAGTTCCTCTTATAATATTAAACCATAGTTGACCTTTCTCAACTAGATACATGAATATTCATCTCCAACAAGAGACAGAATCAGCCAATTTCAAAAAATTCCAGAAATAACCTACAAAAAAAATAATAAAATAAATTAAATCAACCCTTATTCTGCGAAAAAAAAACCTCCCATCGAAATATTTCAATCTTTATTACCCCACCCTGTACAGCAGACATTATGAAGCGACATTATAACGCGATCTGAATATTAATCCGTTACGCTACGTCCCTCAATCCCTTCGCGTTAAAGAAGCCACAAATATGCCATTTCGGCGCGAATTTTCCAATAACCCTCTTCAACGAACTCTTTCCTATATATTACACATATTGAATAGCCCTATATGGATAGCTGAAAAAACACACGGAACGCGCACGTATTCAATAATCGTTTTCAATTAACAGGCTTCGGTATTTTCTCAATCATTAATATTTCGACGGTGTCTGTCGGGAAATATTTCGATATGCCGCTTAGAGGAATTTTAGCTTTTGGAGGTTATGTGTGTTCTGATCTTTCTTGTGTGTGTTGTAGGATTTTCAAAAATTCAAGAGAGATTCGAAAATTAATTTTTAAGTTTCTTACGTTCAGACTTTGATGACGATTTTGAAATAATGGGAAAATTTTATATATTTGAAATGTAAGAAAAGCAATGTTTTCATTTGTTTTACAAGGTAATCGTCTATGTGTAAAATTGATGTGTTTTCATTTTTTTAAATCAATTTTAAAATATTTTAGCTTATTTATATGTTATATTAGTTTCATTTTAAAAGATTACATTTTCGATCGAATCATTGTTTTTTTATGTATTTTTATGTTAGTTGAAAAAAGTTTGATATTATTTTCTGACAAAAGTTTCATTCATTAATCTTCGTAAAGGATACGCCGTTATGAATATTATTTTTATATCATAAAATATTTAAAGTTAATCAAAACTTTATACTTTTGTATATGTAAATAATAAACGAATTTATCCAAGATTTAAAACCTTCACATTTTATTTATATACTAGAGTATCGAACATAAATGGTAATTAACTCGAGAGTGAAATTTAGTTTCACGCCGCTAGCCTAGAATTTAATAATGAATGTACCTCTATAATAATGAAACTTAAAAGGATACGTATTAAGCTAGATTTACACGGTATTATCATTTTTTTCCACTCTAGAATTTCCATCGAAAATAATCTCTTCGAATAAAACTTCTTTCAAAAATTAACTCATATTCGTGAGGTAGAATTAAGATCGAAAGATAAAAAAATACATGAAATTAGTCCTATGTGAACGTTGCTTTATAAAGAAAATAATAAACACCTACACAAATTATTTCACTATAATAAACCTTTTACGCTAAAATTAGAAATTATTCAACCCTAAACGCGTTAATTTCATGAAAACTCCACCGAATTAATTGCTAATTAGAATTTTCTCACAGTTCCCTTTTCTGAAAACGTCACAATGATTACTGAAACGTCACAATTGTGTCACACGTAATATAATAAGGACGAAATGTGCTCACAGTAATATAATGCGATTCGTTTCCCATACAAGAGCACCCTTCTAATTTGCGAACTTTGTGCTCTCGTATACGTTTATTCATTCGTTTATTTATTTATTTATTTATTCGTTCGTACGAAAGGTCGCTTTTCGAGCGCAATATTGAGGCTTTATTCTATTAGCGTTTCGCGGAACGAGGTTCTTCTGGTTCGAAATTAAAAGTATAATTCCCATCGGGATGTCGCAAATTGAAATTGGAGCTTTTTTTCGCGTCTCGACGAATTTGATTCGTTTATGTTCTATTTTTTTTTCAAACTTTCGTGATGTAATTTTCGAGTTTTGTCTAATGTAATCGGAGCAGAGTTTTCTTTGTTGATTTCTTTTTTATTTTTGAGATTTTTTCGGTAGAATTGTATTAGAGGTCGTTAATGGTTCTATTTTTCGTATTTGTCTTTTATATGTGTCGTTATTCTAACTTTGTTCAACCCTTATCTAAATGTGACGTACGATTTGACCTAATAAATAAAGGATTTCATAAATAAAAAATCGCTAACCTAATTCAAATTGACACATTTTTGACTTATGCATTGACAAAGGTCAGTTATGATTTGTAAGCAAAGCATTAATTTTTCAGGAAAAATATTAATGGTCATTGATTGCTGCGTTTTTCCATATTAGATAATAATATAATGTAAACTCGTTCACTTCACTCTTGTAGATACATTCTGATTTTGAAAAAAGTATTTTATTTTTATTAAGTTTGTTCATAGTAATAGACACTGTCTTGTCAGTTGCTTTTCATAAGTTTGAGAGGTTTTTTAATTATAATACATTTCATTAATCTTTGTTCTCAACCTTCATATAATATGTTGAATTAATTTAACTCGTTGTCACAGAAAATATTACATATTATCCAGTAAATAAATGTATGACATACTTGATATGTGAAATTAACTGAAATATTTAATATCTAACATCCAGTAGTGATATTAATTTAAACGCTTTTAATAAACATGTGTCATATGAAAAGTGTCCACAATTAATTCTACCACTGTAAATATATTGCATCATCATTCTCTTGAGCAACCAAAGTAGTAATACTTTTTTTTTCGAATTTTTCTAAAATTCTTTCATTTGTTTTTTCCAGATAACGCATGGATAGCAATAAGAGGCAAAGTGTACAACATAGTCGCATATCTGGACTATCATCCCGGAGGTGAGATTCCGCATCGATTAATGTCACTTATTCATTGAATTCGCGACAAACACCCGTTTCCCGAATTAACAGTTTCCCCTCGAATTAATAATAATATCATCCTGAGAGCGGCGGAGCAATCTCTATCCACTTCGCCGTATTAATTTATTCCGCAAACTGTCCCTTTAAGCCGCCCAAAGGCCGCGTAATTCTCCACGACGTGGAAATTACGCTCCACCAGCCCTTAATTTTTGTCCTAGGCTCCGGTATTAATAGAATTTTCCATGCTTTCCAGGCCCAGACGAGCTGATGAGGGGCGCCGGTAAAGATGCCACCCAACTCTTCGACCAAGTGCACGCCTGGGTCAACTACGAGTCCCTTCTGTCCAAGTGTCTGATAGGACCGCTGAAGCAGTCTCAGATGTCCGAGGAAGAGTTCAAGAAGCTGTTCGGAAGCAGTCAAGATAGTCCCAAGGGGGCCGATAGATCCAAGCCGGAACTTTTGAGGAAATCCATGGAGAGTCTGAAGAATACTAACCAAACCAGCGAAGGGGCCAATCTAAATTCTGTTTCTGATAGTGAATTCACTGCTAATAAAAGCTCGAGCGAAAGCAGTTTGAATGTTAACGAATCTAAAGCTAGTAACAGAACGTCTTTCAGCAATAGTTCAGTTCAAAAAGCTTCCGGAGTCAGTATAGTAGTCAGCGATGAAGATACGAAGAGGACTCCCAGTGAGTCGTCTCTGGCTTCGAAATTCAAATATCCTACTTTGACTTTAACGAAAGCAGACTCTTTGAAATCTGACGACACTTCGGAAGCTGTAATAGACGGGCAAGGAAGAGAGCAAGCTGCGAAGATTCAAGCTCCTAAATTCGATTGGCTCCAAAAGTCGGATAGCATCTCGTTGATATACTACACGAAGACCTTGTGCAACCCGCATTGCAGTGCTCTGCTGTCTTCGTCCTCGAAGAGAGACTTGACAGTGAAAATATTCTACGACTTCCACAGCTTTTCGTTCGACGTGACCTTCGAGGAGAGGGTGGAGTGGCCGTGCACGATAACCGTGAACCACGAGACCGGAAAGATGGAGATAAATTTCAAGAAGGAAACGCCGAAAATATGGAAGAGTTATGGTGCCACTAACAAAAGTGATGTCGCCGAGTTTTCCATCAACATATGCGAGGATGGTGTCGCGTGCACAATAGTCGATAAGTGGGATATCAATCACAACACTAGCATGATCCTGCTGAAATGTGCCAATGATGAATATATCACTTTCCCCATCGGTTATCACTCTAGAGTTTTCAGCAATGTCGAAGGTAATACATAATATTATACATTACATAATATTTTATTAATGGATGATTGTACAATAGATAATAGATAATACCTCTCTATTATTCAGATAGCAAGACACTCAATCCAACCTTACTTAAAATTTGATCCAATCTAACCTGAAGCGTGACCCAACCTAATATAAAATCTAACATATTCTAACTTAACATAAACTTAACCTCATCCATTGAGTGTCATGAAATCGATACGAGCATCCCATGTCCTTATTTCTATATTTATATTTAAGTTTTTTTTTCATGTTTCAGATTCTGTATCGAGAGCATATACACCGATTCCATATTTTCTTGTGCCTGAATTCAAATTAGAGAAAACATCTCCACATCATATTTGTTTTATGGTTAAAAAATATGATCAGGGTGTGGTTAGCACTTGGTTAACTTCAAAAAATATAGGTGAAGAAGTTACAATTACTAGACCATTAGGAAGCTTTACTACCAAAATTGTAAGACTATTTTAACCAATTTTTTTTTAAATCAAACTGCAAGATTTAATGAATACCAATTTATTTTTCTTAATTTCAGTTACAAGATGTGTCACAGATGTGTTTAATAGCAGGTGGTACAGGGTTAACACCAATGATAAATTTAATTCAATTTGCTTTACAACGTAGGAATCCAAGATGGTAAGAAAAATTATTTCACAATAATTGTTGAATATGTACTTTTCTCTATTTTTCTATAATATATCTCTATTTTTTACAGCACAAGATTAGATTTACTCTTCTTTAATCGTTCCGAAAAGGATATTCTTTGGCATGATCAATTATCAACATTGGCATCGAAAGATGATAGGTATTTACCCTATGAATTTATGAATTAAATAATTCACATTAAAAAAAAATTCTCAATCTTATTATGAATTTCAGGTTTCGTTTAACAAATGTTTTATCGGATTCCACCATTTCATGGAATGGTCTCAAGGGTCATATAAATCAGTCCGTCCTTAAAAATCATTTTGGAAAAATTCTGTTAGAAGAGACAGAAGCACCATCGAGTAGTTTCGAAGAATGTAGTAGTCCGTCTAGTAAAACGATAAATGACCAATATTTCACAGAAAATCGCAAAATTTGTATTTGTGTTTGTGGACCATCTTCGTTTACCCAATTGGCAAAAACTTTACTGAATGGATTGGGATGTCCCGATGATAAACTGTATTGTTTTATCGGATAAATAATCACTTTTTCGTTCCTTAGAGTGAGATATTGCTAAACAATTAGCACTTTATGAATAAGAACACAACACAATATTTTTAATATTCGACGTGTAAGAAATTTTCAAAAAAGTCTATATTTACTTCACGTTAGAAGCTTATATGTAAAACAATTAATGTCTCAATATATTTTACCTATAGTAAAATTTTTGTCACAATTGTATATTAAGTGTTTTATATAAATATTTGACGTTGTATTACGATATATTTATAACATTACATACAGGTCATCCCAATTATAATATATGTGAAAGTTTTACCTTTCTAACCTTTTTTTTGTAATTTAATGCTATTTACATACATATCTTTAAGTATTGTGTTTGAGAAAATATGTTTCACTTTACAATGTTTTCTTTTCCATGTTTTTATAATTAATTTTTAATGTGATGTGAAAAATTCCAAAGGGATTTCTTGTATGTATGAATTCATTAATTTATTTTGTAAAATGAACAAATAGTTATTATAATAACAATGTGTTTTTCAGTGATTTTTTCCAATATTCTTCAATTACATTCAAACAGTTGTACATAAGCTAATATAGATTTAAAATTAAATATTTAGATTGGCAAGCAATATATAAAAATTTTGGTGTTTAAAATTGTTTAGTCAGTACGATGCAAATTATCTTTCACATGTAAATGTTCTGAGCACTTCTCTTCAACACAGTTTTGGCAATATCAATAATTGTTATTTATAGTTAGAAAATTTCAACAATATTTATTTCTGTAATCAATTTTGAAAAAATAATGAATTTTTAAGTATTAATATATATTGTTCGCAACTTAATGTTTTTAAACTTTTTAAAGTGTTTAAATAGATTATTTTTGTAGAAAATTATCAAATTGTTTATACCTAGTTATGAAAATCCTAAATTAATAGTTTTCTTCATAGCTTTATTCTCCTGTTGATACATTTGTAAGTTGTGCATTTTTATCCCATTACATAAATCATACAGTTTCTTGCATTTCTAATTTTGATTCTTTTCAAAATATTTCTTTTTGTTAATATTGTATTACAAGATTGTGTAAAGGTGCCTTAAGTTGAAATAATTTTATTGTAAATATGCTTTTTCGATTTATTGTAGCTTTAATGTAAATTATATTTGTATTAAAATTAAATAAATAATTTTTGATTTTATTGCCTTTTTTCGAATTTTCACCTAGTTTATAATGTGCAGTTAAGAAATGTTGATCGATGAACGTTTCTAATATATTTTACTGAAGTAAATCAGTCATCTACAATTATAATAGCCGAATTTTACGAAGAAAATATGAAATTCGTCATTGTAGATTTTTTTCAAAACGTTCAGACGATCTATTTAGACCGAATCGTTTTTCCTCCGGGATACTAGATATTTCAGCTGTCTTCAAACTTTTTAATGGGCTCGCATTATTTTATCATATAACACTGAATAAATACATTTATCCGTCGTTTATTAAGCAAAATCGATGACACATGTACGTATAATTGAGTTGCATTTTTCACAATATATGGATTTTAATCGATTGCAATCTATTTCCAATTTATCACGATAAAGATTGCACAAAAGTAATATTGATATCTTTAGGTGCAGTTTATTTTTATGATTTGAATCTAATTTAACCTAACCTAGAAATAGAATAACTAATCTACCCAAAACTTCACTCAATCTAATTCTTCAAATCTCATAATAAAAATCAGTCCTTGAAATTTTGAAAACGTTTAGCTGACAATTTATCTCGAATTTCATTCCGAAATATTGACAGAAGCAATCGCGCGCACAAATCCCGGCATTCGCATAACAGAACGGCACCGAATAAAACAAAATAATCGTCTACAAAAACAACAAAAAGAGCGGGACCGAGCCACAGTTTGAGGAGCGACGCGATAATCAATCTCGGCTCGCGAAAAGATTGCCACTGCGGAAAAAATCGAACCAAAACAAAAAAGGGCGTCGCGCGCTGGCAACACACTGCGAACTGTCTTTGTGGCGCTCGGCCGGGGCTCGGCCCTGAAATGACGGTGGGCTCGATGCAGGCCGCGCCGCCGCGGGCTACGCCCCCCAACCCGCTGGCGCCCCCCGCGCCCCTCCCTCCCCCGCCCGCGCCCCCGCAGCACCACTCGGGGGCCAACGGAGGCGCCCCCCCGGGGAACGGGGGCGGAGGCGCCGCGAACGGGAGCGGGCACTCGAACGGGAACGGGAACGGCAACGGGGGGCACGCGCTCTCCAGGTGGACGCCGAACCTGGCCGACTCCCGCAAGAGCGCCTTCCTGCCGTATCGACCGCCGCACTGCACCGTGCTCACCAACTTGCAGAGAGGTTCTATTCTCTTCCCTTTTCCTTTGTCTTTTCGTCTTCGGGTAGAAGGTTTTTACCATCGTGAGATTTATCCGACGACTTTCACGAAGGACGCAGCCGTAGATTCCTATATGTCTTTTGTGTTATGCGTCATTTTTATTGTCGTCTTCGGTGTCTTCGATTCTTCGAATGTTCGTTTGACGATCGTAGATTGGTCAGCCGCAAGAATTTCTAGTCATATACCAATCTAAGAACCTTTTTGAATCTCGCTCATTGTGCTTTTCTTTGTCTTTTTTTCAGCTGAAAGGCCATCACGGTGAAATTTATGTGACCGTATTTACTCACGTTATATCACCCGATGCCTAACTTTTGTGTTCAAAGAATCTCATATCTATCCATTCATGTTTGTTTTGTTTTCGGTGCAAAATATTGTTTTCATTGTTGAACAAATATCACTTAGAATTTGTGACGTTCATAGATATGTCAATTATGGGGATTCGTATTTATATACCAGCTCAGAAAAAGGCTCTTAACAAGGTTTTTCCTTTGTCTCGCTTTTTCAGCTGAAAGGTTTACACCGCTATTCTGAGCTATCAGTTTGACCCGATTATGTTTAAAGATTATGGAAAATGCCATTTATAATGATCCCCTAATTTTGTTTTCATCATTTACCTTATGTATCTTTGTTTAGTCAAATAGTTGTACAACATTTATAGATTGTATGTATGTAAATATGACAATCATAGATTTGTTTAACATAAGAATTTGATACATAAAGATAGATTTATCATGGCTTTCTTTGTTAAAATTTGTTTTCATTTTTCTTAATAGTATTATTATCGACCATTTTTCTTACACTTCTGTGTTTATTTACTTTTTACTTTATTCATAAAATAAAAATTTCTAGGTAACACTCAAGCTAAGACACCCGAACTTCAGGAACCCGATGCTAGTTTTCACAATAGAGCGGGACGAGGGGAGATTACGGAAGATGAAATAAGATTGGAAAAAAATATTGATATTTTAGATGAAAATGGATTAACCGGATTGCACTGGGCTGCTTCATATGGACAAGTTGCCGCAACAACTAATTTGTTGAGGTATATTTCTATTTGAAAGTCAAAATCTTTCTTGTCGGATAAGATTTTAATTTTTACATGTTCGTTGTAGATGTGGGGCATCGGTCAATTGTGTAGGACTCGAGGGAGAAACGGCACTTCTTTTAGCGGCAGCTGGTGGCCATCATGATGTTTTGCGAATTCTATTAAGAGAAGGAGCGGACGTTAATCATCAAGACAATGTTTGTTTTCTTGAATAATTATGGTGATTTCGTTCATTTTGACTAATCAATAAATAATATAAACATTTTAGGGTGGAAACACCGCTTTGATGTATGCAGCTGGTGGTGATTATCCTTATTCTTGCTATGAATTGCTTCTCAAAGGAGCAGACTTAACTCTTACAAACGAATGTGATCAAGATGCGTATGGTATAGCTACAACAAATGGAAGTAAAATGGGTAAGTTGAACCGCTTTACACTAGTAATTATCAAGTTGTTTGCTAAAAATATTATTCGCATAATTGTTGACTTGTTTGTAGTGGATTAACATTTTGATTTTTAATTTCAGCCCAACTCGTCATTGAGAACTTTTTGGTTGCAAGTCTTTTGAAGATGTAAAAACTTCGTTGATTTAGAAGTAATTTATTTTATTGTCGTTATTAAATGTGCTTTTTTCGATATTCAATGATATGATGATTTTTATCGGGACCTGTTGCAGTTTAATGTCCAATTAATACAGGATTCATAAATATATATTAAAATATATAAATAATTATATACATTTATAAAGTAACATTCTGACTGAAAGAATATCATCTTTCAATTTAAATTATTAAAAGAAACACGAATATATTTATTGTAAATTCATTGGAGTTTCTATTTTAGTATGGTATTTTCTTACACAAGACCATATATTGTATTTTGTCACCAATCTGATAATTATCAAATTATATTGATTTGTTAATTTTTATTGGACCCCTTCATTGACCTCAAAACAATATGTTTTTTGTGTTGTTTTTGTTTTTGATAATTTAATATCTAAAAAATAGTCATAAGCTAAGTCAAACTATTGTGAAAATTATAAAGTCACCTCGCAGGTTAATTATATTAATTAATTTTAATATTTACGTTACGATTGACTATAAGGAAATAGGAAGGTTTGTAAGTATTATCGATATTATTTCTGAAATTTAACCTAATCAGTTCGTAAGAATACTGTGCTGCCTCAAATATAGATTTACTTATACATCTGTACATGTGTTTTCAGTGCACTTACACAGTTGTTGTGGTTTCACACAAATGACCGTATGTGTATATTATTTTTCGAAACACACTAATCATAGAATAATTATATTGATTATTTATAGTTTAATATTATACTCAATTTATTGGTTCACTAAAACAATTTTCTCTTGCTAAAAAAGTCTTATTACTAGTAAATTTACTTGTTCAAATAGTCTTTAAGAATTATCCTTGTCAATTTGATAAAAAAATAACAAATTGAACCGAATTAAAGTATGGGTAGAACGGATTGCAAATATAGTTTTTTACATCTAAGGTTAGTTCAACTAAAATAATTATTTTTAAACTCAGAAATTGCTTGAAATGCAACAAGTCACTGCATTTTATTGTTTCTCATGACATTTGTATATTGTATCAAAATTTGAATCTCAAATTTTTCTTACGCACAAAATCACCGAAAAATGTATACCTATTACAAATTTTTATCTCATTTTACCTTATTGCTTTGTGAAAATGCATTTTCCACATCAGATGGTTGAATCGACAATGTAAATTATTTTTAATCGTGTACTTGTGAAATACATTCTAAAACTTTCCATTTTTAATTTTTAAACTAATGTAGATTTAGTTTTCACATTTCCTATTAAAGTTATTTCGACTTAATTTAAAATTACTTTTGATTTAATTTTTTTGATTTACTCAATAAGTGATTTACTCCTTATTTCAAACGTGTGAGTAGCGCAAAACGAAAAAAATAACTAATTAATTTGTATATAGGCCTTATTAATCATATTGTATAAATTATTTTTTTTGCAATTTTATTGTTTCCCTTAGATACTCATTCATTTTGTGTTTAATTAGATTATTTTAAGTTTTTACGGCAGTCGACATTGACGAAGTCATAATATCTAAGTCTAAAATATATATGTATGTATACAGTGCCAAATAACCAGACCAATATTGCATTCTACTCAAAGTTCAAGGTTTATATGGTATATTTAGTTAATTTTATAGTTACAACTGTCTGTTTATTACATTCACATGTAATACATTACTATGAAATATGCCAAGGGGTTAATCTGACGTGGCAGCAATTTTAAGAAAAACGCTCAAAGTTGACCATGTAACTATGTGTATTAGGAAAGAAATGAATGAGGAATGAGAAACTGATATATCTCAGTACACCTTCCAATTTTTTTTATATTCTTTAGCTAACAAACACATGTGCATACATCGAACCAATTCTGTACTTAACTCAATTTCGGAAAAAAAGTCAGATAATCCCTTTGGCTTATTTCATCGTCATATATACATAAGTTACTGTTGATGTCTGAAGCTAGGATTATTTAGAATTGACTGACCATTTATGGAATAATTTTACCTGGATGTGATGTGCGTATTTGTCAATCGGATATTTACTGATGTTTTCTCACAAAAATGGAAAATAATGTAATAAAATCTATTACAGATGTCTGCATCAGATTCTGACCCAACTTCTTGGAAATGGGTGGTCAATTCTGAATCATTTTCACTTTGGTCGTTGACTTTGGCAAATGTATTTCTTGTTTCATTTATTTCATTAGGATATATTTGTGACGGGAATTGTATTGTCCATTATGTAAATTTAACGGCTTACAAAGCTTAGTGACCGATGATTTAAAAATGATTAAAACATTTGTATATGTAAGTTTAAGAAAATTAAGAATAAACAGAGCTTTTAAGGCAAGTTCGCCAACTTATATTATCCTATTATTGCCAAATATAGAAAATATTTTTATTACTACAATATTTACATACACCCTTTTGTTCTCGACTCCACAGGTGGTGCTGGCCCAGATAATAGTTTATCGATTAAGACTTCTTTCGAAGTATCATTTGATTCGTTGATTTCTATATATTCTATATACATCACATTTTATTATATATTGTAGCTCGTTTTAAAAATTTTCAGTATGTTACTATTATTTCAGCATGCGATTGTATACGTTGCAGGCTGGTGACAATATTCAAATTAATCTTGCTTATCTATAGCGAATCTGTACAATGGGCTCTATAGTCTTTTTCGTTTCACGTCAAATAAGCTAATTGAATCGTACGAGTGCTAATGAGTTATGCATTGTTTTGTTTGTGTATCATTTGTTTAATTTGGTAGCACTCGCGTTTTCAATTGGCAGTGTTTAGTCGACGTTATTTTTTGGCGTCTGAAAAATAATAAAAAAATTATGAAGTAGAATATGAAAAGACTGTTTTCACGAAAGGGATGATTGTAAAGTTGAAAGTTCATAGGGGAATTTCAGTTCGTTTGAATATTTAAACATATTAAGAGATTAGTGTGGAAATATTTTCTAGAAAACGTGGAAGACTTTTATCAATTTTATACTTACTTAAAAAAGTCAATGCTTGAATTGTGGTAAAGATTTTAGAAAACGCCCAGGAATTTTGTAAAACGTGTATTACAACGAGATTATTATTTAAATATATAAAATTTGATTAGTAATATCATCGGAAAATTACGAATTTAACGATAATAATTTATGAATATATATAAATTTGATGTTTATTGATAAATGTGTCTATTACGATAGGTGTTTACAATTATCGTTTTGGTTACGTTTGCTTTGTCATTCTATGCAAATATTTTTTGTGGTTGGATAATTGTTTAATGGAGAAAAATGATTTATAGATTATGTATGGCTATATGAAAGAAAAATATGTGATATGGTGATATTTATTTTGTTTTCAATGATCATTGTTTAGCAATCGCTTCTATTGGAATATGCTTTCTTAATGTACAATTTTGTTATTCTATTTCTTTTTTGTGTTTTAACAAAACAATTTTAAATCCGTATATATTTATTGAATGTTAATATATGTCATCAACTTATGTGTGTTGATGTTGTGGAAATTTTATCAAAATGGTATTTTATGCTAATAAAATAATTTTTCCTTAATCATGCACTATATTATAATTTTACATATCAGTTTTGGAACATTTTTATAAATCAATTTATAGTTTTATTAGTTTTGGCAAACTTTTATAAAGCTGATTGAATTTGTTTATTATTTTTTAAATTAATTTCATTAATTTGTCAATAGAAATAGACTGTTTTATTGTATTTATGAATTCAAGATTATTTTATTGGCATAAAATGCTTATAAACAATTAATAAAATATATTCACTAACCTGTTTTTAGGTGCATACTTTTTTAATGATAAATAACATAAAAATATTTGGGATTTGATAATGCGTTAAAAATAATAACAATGTTGATGTTTTATGTGTCACAAAAATGGATAAATAAAATGAATGTAACATTATCAATGTAACCTATGCAACATTTGAATGTACCACAACCTTTCAGGTGTAATTCAACTGAATAAAGTGTTGAAATAAAATTGAAACACATTTTTTTATTTGAACAATTTTCTAAATCTAATTCCCATCCTATTTCAGTCATAGTTATAATTAGAGCTATGTCTCTTACAGGATGCTTTTTTTTCTCAATTAAACAATAAAAATAATTAATAATCCTTGAACGAACATAAAAAAAATACACAATTCATAGTCGATTAACTCAAAATGAAAAAAAAGAAACAGGGTTGCGACACGTCGAATTTTCTCAGTGTGGCCAACATAAATAACGCGGCAGATTAACTTTTAACGAGGCCGTTCTTCGGCGCCGCTCTTATTCGCCAGTGCCCCGAAACTATTTTTTATTTATTCGGCTGTAAAGCGTGGGCGCAAATAAAAACATTTTTATGCATTATGTATATGAGGGGAAGGTTAGGTTATGTTTCGAGTGTCCCGGAACGTGGAAGGGAGACGAGAAAGAGAGAGAGACGAGATCCCGTGAAATATGAAGGGATAGTCGCCCTTTCGGAGGCAATTTAACTTTCCCTCGCTTATGTATATGTTTATTAGAGCGTACGGTTGTAAAGGAGGCTTTTATTTAGTTATTTTTGAGAAGTTAGCAAGTCTATATCTTAACTATAATATTTGCAAGGTATAAAAATCAAATCGTATATATATTTTTAAAGATAACTTAAGGATTTTTTCATATCTATCTTTGTTCATCTTTCTCTAGGAATATATTTCTTTAAACACGCTTTTCAGAAAACTTTTCTCTGGATATCTTTTATTAAATGTTCATCTTTAGTTAGATTTCTTTGAAAATATTTTTCTTTAGGTATCTTTGTTTTATTTTAATTTCCAAGTCTAATTGTAAGTACCTTTTTCACTTGGTGATTCTGGGATCTTAATGATTTTGGGTCACTTGATGTCTTTGAGTCATTTGATGACTCACAAATCATAAATTCTCGAATTTTGATTTAGATATTAAAAAAAATGAAAATTCTCATTCGACTGATAATATTTCAAGTGAAATTATATTCAGGCACTCTTTGTGCATAGCATAAAATGCAAATGGATACAACTTCAAGAAAATGCAAGAGCACTTTCCAGATATTCGATATAACGTCATTATTTTGAGTGGCCCGATACATTCGATATTATTCGAGTGAAAAGCGTCTCATACCTCAATGATATCATCAATACATTTCCCCTACGAAATATCGCAACGACCTAACGATACTAAATCACCATAACGCTTCTGAAAAACAAACAAAACACCGCATCACTATTATTTTTTCAGTTTAAAGGGGACGACGCCTATCGGCATTAACCCGGATAGCAGACGAGGCGTGATGATACGTATGAATAACTTTAGGGGGATGGAAAAATGGCGAAACGGCATAGTGATGATGTAGTGTCCCCTATTAGACGTGCCGGTAATTTTTTCGAAGTGTCTCATTCTTCTGCTTCCATTACTCACTTGGCGGGAAAACTTCGCGGAGAAAAATTGAGCCGATAAAAAACGGAACCTGTTATTATTTTTTTGAAAGTTTTTCTAGATGAAAGTGGATTAAGATCTGAATTTTTTTAATTAATGGTCGATCTTTTCACTCAACTTAATTAAACTATAATTCAACAAGCATATTTTTCTATTGAAACAGTTGACAAAGCGCGTTTAAGAACTCACAAGCTTACTAAGCTAACGTCCAACTTATAAACGTCAACACATTGCTCGATCGAATCATTGCGGATCTTAAAATTAGTGATAATTTTTCGATTTAATGTACGTGATAGAGGACAGAGTGTACTTTAATTAAGGTCGACTGGCTTATTTTGAATATAAACGATTTTTAGACGTGTCTCGTATCAGCGGCGATCCGAAAAGTTCGGGATCGGATTGGGACGTGGATCACGTGCCCGGGATCCGTTTGAATAATTAATTTGGCGCCAAAGTAAAATATATCGTTCGCCTGATTTCGCCGCAGAGACTTTGAACACCGTTTCGCCTTTCGGATCACGTAAACCCGATACGAACCAAACTAAACACCTTCGGTATTATTCTGCCAATTTCTAAATTTGACCGAATCACATAATTTTCTACGTACTTATGTCACGTTTAATATGTACTATTAGGTCGATATTCATTGGGTTTATTTTGTTTTCAGCAATATTTTATTTTTATTTTTAACATTAAGTTAAGTTAGTAGATCTATTGACTTATACTTTGCTTATCTTTCCAATTTTAATTTGATATGGAAAGATAAACGCTGATTTACCAGCCCTTGACTATTTTTTATACATGAAGCTGAGCCTCTAGTACACAAATTTATTTCTTTAGTATCAAATGAAAAGAAAGAATATTTATTTATTCATGAAAATGTGAAAATAATAGAAAACTTACTAGATAGAAAGCAACTTGAATAAAAAAAGAGAAATAATAATTATTTTAATTAAATGAGCACATATAAAATTGCTTAATTTAATGAATTAGGTTAGGCTAGGTTTCAGATTAGGTTAGGTTACATTTTCCTTTCTATTTTTATGTTAAATTATCAAATATTGAAATGAAATTGATCTCAATGTGAACCCTTTCAATCCAACAAAGGTGTTTTACCTTTAACCTAACCATTCAACACTTAATATTATCTGATTACTGAATCTAAATTCCATCGAATCTTGACACTTTTATGTACGCTTGTAAGTAATAAGCACACTTATTCTTAAACTTACGAACTGTCAAATTTCCAAGCGAGTGACAAAAGACAAAGACAGATATATCTTGAATGAGTGTATCGATTCTCAATCGTTATTCCGAAGAAGTTTTAAATTTTGACATCGGTCGGTTCGGTACAATTGTTCAGCTCTCGTTAAGCGAATTGGAGTGTTTATTGGCGTTAAGCTTCCGAATCTAGCAAACAACTCGCTTCCAAGATAAACAAAGTACGTATTCGGTTACACAAATATCCGCAGCCATCTCTGGGGATCATTTAAATCGGTTGTTCTCAAATGCCACGCTGCTGTTGGCCACTCGAGGATTTCTCCGAGGAAATTTATGTACCAACTCTCCTAAGTGCATACGATTCGATAAAGCGGACAGCCTCAAGAGATAATATCCTTAGATTAACAATTGTTTTATATAAATGATTTACGATCTGCTTATCTTCTATATAAAGTATTTTATGTACATTCACATATATTGAACGAAATGTTTCTGAAAAGCCTCGATCTTTACCATTCATTTGCAAATCTGTACATCGACTCGAAAGGCGACCGAGAAAGATCACGAGAGATTAGCCTTTACTTTTATTTAATCAAACCGAAAGCTTTTACGTCCGACAAATAAATTACGGTCCATTAATGCGTCTTTCTTTCCTCTGGAGGTGTCCGAGAGACAAAAAATAACACGGCAAAGAGACGAGTCGACGGTAATTGCGTTACTTTCGATTCCCAGGCTAGAATTAGCATGATTTATAAGACGCAAACGTTTCAGAATGGGATTCGGTCTAGTTGAAAACGATCTGGAATAGTGGGTGGTTAAATTGACCCATTTGGACAGCTCAATTGTTCACTAATCACTGGGAGATTAGTCTCTTTGTTGAGACTGTTGCTGGGACAAAAAGTCGTTCAATGGTTGCGCCATTTTGATCGATGATTTTAAGTTTGTTGGAGTTGTGCTTGTTTTATAATATGATGTTATTTGTGGTTGAAGGATTAGTTGGATTAGTTAGATTTTTTTTTGGGTAAGATTAAGGGCTTGTTTTTTCATTTCTGGTTTGAGAATTAAACGATTTTAAACTTATGATCTGTCAAAATAGCCTCTGAAAAAGACAGAAATACTACAGTTCGTATCACAATACATATATCTATTGATTTTCCCAGATTTTGACAGTTGGTTAAAGAACTAATATAATTGTAGTTTGAAATCGTTTTATTCTCGAACCAGAAGTGAAAAGACCAGCCTTAAGTATTGAGTCAATAGTCTATTCCACTAATACTTTTTACTTTATTGAATTTAACTGATGTGTGCAGAGATACGAGAAATAATCATTATTTGTCTAATTAGATATTATTGTATTCATAGCTCTTGAAAGATAATAAAAATACATCTTTTGCAATACATCTCTGGATGAACATAAGTTGCAGCTAATTAAATCGAGTTTAAATGTAAAATTTTCTTACGTTTAAGCATTGAAAAATTCTATACTTTTGTATGATACAATTCGCTGAATTTTTCATTTAAATAAATTGTATAAAATTTTAAATTAACTCCGATGCGATAAAAGTCAATGGACTGTATCAACTTCGATGGAAAATTCCTCGGTGGTCGGAAAATTCAAGCTGTTTTCACCTCACTCTAAGAGTGCAAATAAAATTGAAAAATTATTGCATCCAGTCAGCAGGTACTATTTGCTAGATGAAGATAAAAATGCTTTCAGAGCGTCGAGAGTAAAAACGTGACAGATATTTCAGGATAAAAAATCACCATGAAATTGGATTTTCGTACATTTTTCCGACAAGAAAAAATCACAAGAATCGCCGAAAAAAGAAAAACGATATATAAATAACGAAACGCTTCAAAAATATATCATCGACAATCCGAATCTTCGAGTTGATTTAGTGAAAATTAGATTTTCGAGCGCTTCCTCGATAATTCAATTCGATGAAAATATTATTAATACAGAGATTCATCAGGGAAAAAACTTTACGATTCGATTTCGACGAGAATTTGTCGAATTCAATCATAACTTGTGCGATTTCGAAAAGTTCACCACAAAATTACAAAGCCACTCTTCTCTTCACGTACCTACATATTATATTGTATGTATATAGCGAAAATCTCTTTGTTTCTGAAATATTTCAAAACCGACTCGTATTTAGTATCGATACGATTCTAAAACATATGTAAATAATATAATATGTGTACATGTCAAATTTGGGTTCGTCGAAATATCCTAGACTCGATTCCCTAGATACATGCTCTTGTTTGAATTAGCGGTAATTTGCTCCCTTGTGGTGCTGGAAAACTATTTCTATCTCAATTTTATCTAACCCAAACATATATTTGCGGTGTGTGGGTTGTATTATTATATTATATTCCATATACGTTGAAATACGCGCTTCTGAGAAAGAAAAATGCGTCGTCGCGCTTCTCAAGATTTAATTGCTGCTTTCGGGGAATTTCTCTCTTATTTTATATATTATATTTGTTATGATCTATAGATCATACGTGTGTGTATGTGTGTCCTCGGACATTTTCTCGGATAAAAGGATCAAAGAGATTTGTCTAGCCTGTGATAGGCGTGCGGTGATGAAAAGAACGAAGCTTTCCCAGAGCATATGATTGATGATATACATCGCTCTAAATTTGGCCACAAATAATATCATATTCACAAAGCCAATACTACAATGAGATTTTTCGTACAAATTTAGAACTTTATCGCAATAATGGATTATATATTGAATTCGAGCGGAATAGAGAGCGCCTTGAAAGAAAAGCATAGGCTTTGTGCTATGTTAAATAGAGCGAATATTTTTTTTTAACATACATATTGTAATATTGCATCGTTTATTTGATATTTATATAAATGAAATATAAGGGTTTATGTTTTATTAGATTTGGATATAATATTTTTTATATGAAGTTCGAAATGATTAGATAAAATCATAATTATAGCTGAATATACTCGTGGATGATGAAAATAATTAGATTTTTTTAACTACGAATTCTTCCATCCTTTCATTTTAATTTAGAAGCTTTCAAATTTTAAAATATGAATTATTTTGATGAAAAGTCTATTAAAGGGTTATTTAAATCATTTCAATACAATATCAGATCTTAAAGCCTTAAACAGAAGCTTATATAGGAAAATTCGATTTTGGCTCATGATTCATGAAATATTTTAATTAATTTCACGAACAAAGTTTATTTTTCAATAAAATTCCAGTTTTTTAAATCAATATTATTACAATATGAAACATAAAAGTCTCTAGTCATACGAGCAAAACACAACAATATCAATTTACTCAAATTTTAAAAAAGCTTAATAACTTCAATTAGGATTATTTTCGAAATAGAAACATCCTCACATGAAAAAACCCCCTACTTTTGACAATATATATTTTTTTCATGTGAACGCCCAAGTAATTTCATGATGGATGATGCTGTCATACCACGAACCTGTACAAGCTTAATGGGGTCAGCGTAATATGAGATTTTCCCCATACGCGATGTCTTTGTATTCATATGAGCGTGTTATTTTTCCCTATATTTTTTTTTTAAACACATTTTATTTTGGCCAAAACGGAAAAATAACGCACTCGATGGGGGCTTTTCGCACTTGGCGCCTTTCGACGATGCGTAAAATTCGGGATTCGACGCCATAAAAGCTCGCATTACTTAAGATATTCTTATGGGACACGTACGGTGCGTAAAAGACCTTAGGTATGTGCACGTAGAAAAAGTTTTTCTAACCATAAAATAAGGCTGTAAGTTAGAAATTCGTAAAAAAAGTGCTTTGCTCGCTGTTGGATGAAGTGCGGTTGAGAAATTGAGGTTGATCAATGTTGGCTTTTAACAAATGTTTGATATGATTGTATTATTAATTACATGGTTTTAAAGTGAATTTTCTATAACTTGAATTGTTTTAAATTATATTAATCTGTATATTTGAAGTCTCGATATTTAGGGAGGTTGAAAAGTTATCTGAAAATTAAGTGGAAATGAAGTGGAAAACTGTGTAAAATATTCGTTTTTAGTTGAAAATATTATGTTTGATAATTCATGATGTTAGCAAAGATAAATATCTAATTGCTTAAGATCTTTTTATTTAAATACTTATCTACATCTAGAATATGTTTTTAACACTTAAAAATTACGTTAGTTTGAGTGAAATTTTAGATTGAGTTAGATTAGGCCAGGTTTTATTAATTTCAAATTAAGTCGCCTACGGTTTAAATTAGGTTAGGTGTTAATTAAATATTGTATCGATATTCTGCACTTTAAATACGCACTTACATAAGTTTCTCATTTATATTTTGAAAAGTGACGAAATGTACGAAACAATGAAAATCAAAAAATGCACGTTCTTCAATAATGCACTTTACACTACCATTAGAAATAATTTCACAAAAAATTACAAATTAAAAATTCATCAAAATGATGTCCACGATTAATTCCAGCAACACATAAGCGAAACAAGCAAATATAACCCAGCTTACAACACCGTTAATTTATTCGATCGCTATCGTCCCTTGACATCGCCTACTATGCGAGGAAACGTATTTGTTGCGGTCTAAAAAAGCCAAGTGGCACAAGCGACTTCACAAGAAAAGTGCGCTCAAAGTTGAACATGCATTAGGAGGAGGTCGAGTGATTTGATGATATATCTCAGAACATATTCCGAATTCGTTTAAATCCTTTTGCCAGCAAATATATGAAGCGTGATTCAATTTTGGCGAAAATGTCACTAGTACCCTTTGGCCTTTTCAGTCGTCGTTTGCGGTCTGCGGCCATGGTGTGTGGTCATCAGGGACGGTTCTCGATGCCAGACGGACTACTTAGTTTCCTGTACCGAAGATCTATATCCTGTTTCCCCATGTTCTATTATATATGTAGTCAAATGCAGCTCGAGTGTTGCTTGCAGAAGTCCGCATGTCGATTTCGCTAATGACATCCCATAAATTGCATTTCCGTACCGAGGAATATCCTCCAGGGTGTATTTCGCAGATCAATCTCGGGAAGTTCGCTTAATCTTCGTTTATATATCTTTTTCTGGTTTTATAATACTAGTAGACAAAGTTAAAATTCGAAAAATTCACATCGAAATCTATAAAAATAGTTTAATTCATAAATTCCTTCAAAAATACTACTAAAGGCTCGGACTATAATTCAAAAGTTCATCATTCGAAAATTCAATATTAAATTTTGAATTTGTTATGAAAACTAACTAAAATTTATAAATTTAATTAAACTTTCAACATTCACTACGAAAAACGTTTTGTTCATACAATGTTTAACATGAATTCATTTGAACGTAACAAAACTGTAATACAAATACGGAGGTCCGTAATAAAACAAGGTAGTCGATATTAATTTATCGGAGTGGTTGAATTTTTTTTTTAAATTAAATTAAGCAAACGGTCACAATAAAATAAGAGTAAAAATTATTAACATTTTCATCATTTGATTGAGGGTTTTCGAAACGTTTTCACTAGGGACATCTTGAACGATATTTATATCTAAGCGAAAAAGCGAGTTTCAAGCTCGTAAAAATATCACTGAAAATTTATTATTTTTTTCATAAAATTTCCTAAGCCACGTGGAATACATCATCCTTGAACATACTCATATCTCTTTATTTTCCAAATTGAATTTCCATATTTATTTTCACCTTAAACGTATCGAAGTACAAATTCCAATTTCCTTCATCGATTTCGGCCTTTTAAAAGAAACGTAATTCTTAGGAGAGATTTTCGTTTCGAGCAAAGCAGAACCTTGACTCTTCGAGAGGCGGCTAAAAATGCGAAAATATGAAAAAATAAAACAAAATAAAATGGAAAAATGTAGAGAAAAGTATAAGCAAACGCCGAGACTCGTTTGCTTGTCCCACGTACTGAACTTATAATAAATAACGCCGTTAGGGGAAACAAATTACGAGCGGCTTTTTCTCGGGTAGACGGCTGGTGTCGTACTTCACGTAATAAAATTGTATTTATATGATAATAAGAATGGTGTAGAACATATTTATATTCGCGAAAGTGTGCCTGCAATATTGTTTAATTAAATGCGTAAGATTGCCTCTGTCTTACGTTTTGTATGTGTGAGAATGTTGAATTACAGTTTTGGTATTGCGTATTTGTGCTGTCGAATTTTATGTGGTGAAATTTATATTGTATAGATACATAGAAAATATTTCTCAATGTATTTATTATGAGTTTTCTTCAGATTTTTCGCATTTAACTTAAAATTGTCTATCTGATTTTAAAAAAATTGCTGACATTAAGAAGCTTTTAAAATTTTCCTGTTGAAAGAAATAATGCTGAAATGAAAAATTCAATGTATTAACGATGAGGGTCGGTCTTTTTACTTAACCCTCATGTTAATTAACTTATGATTTTTTTTCTATAGTTGTATATCAACTGTCAATTTTTATTGAAAAAATAGCACTACAAACTTTAATAAAGTAAAAAGACCGGCATTGAAAGTTAATCGATGAGCTGAAATAAAACAAAATGACAATTTTCCACTCACCAAACCCATAAAATTAAACCACACACATTCATTGCAAAATATCGAAACCAATCAACTCAAGTTTGATTAAAACTCTCATATAATCGAAAAAACTCAATTCACACAAATTCACTTCAATCAACCGACTCCCGGCAATAATTAATCAAACCCGACGAAAAACGCAGAACCGAATGTATCCAGCGATACGTGAAAATGAATCCATAAATTCACATATGACGACTGAAATGACCAAAGGGTACAAGCAACATTTTCACCGAAATTGAATTATGTACAGAAATCGTTTCTATATTTGGTGGCAAAAGGATATAAACGAACTCGAAACGTATACCGAGATACATCATCAAATCACTCGACCTCCTTCTAATACATGCTCGACTTTGAGCGCGCTTTTTTCGAAATCGCTTGTTCCTTTTCGGCTTTTTCAGTCGTCATATAAAGCCTGCTACATACTAAGTAAGCGATACGCACACACACCAGCCGTACATAATAAATTTAATACGAATTCGTGTCGGGCTCCTTTTTTGCAGCACGTTTGCGTTTTTACGAGCCACCCCGGCTTTTTGAATGTTTTTATGAAAGCCCTTAAAGGATTGCCCTTTGAGTGTGTCACCTGTCTTCGCCATTTTTGCCAAATTTATGACCGACGAACGTCGGGGCCATTTGGGCGAAAAATCGCGAATGCAGTCCGAATAAGGGCTCGTTTACATGATGCGATTCGTTCATTTACTAGTGTAAACGACTTTAACTTTTTCAGTTTGGTTTCATTCATATAAGTACAGAAAAGTTAATCTAAAATTGGATAAATTGAGAAATCTCATTTTGGCTCGAATTGACAGATAAAAGTTTTAAAATTGTTTTATATCGAAAAATATAGTTAACATTTGTTAGATTGGTTCGTATGTTTAATTTTAGGAAAGCCTAATGAAGTTTTATACAATGACGAAGTTATTGCAATTTATTATGCATATGTATGTAAGTACATATATCATTAATTGCAATTGATGATGAAATCATAAAATTTCGAGAAAACGCGTTCAAAGTTGAGCATGTACCCAGGACACTAGTGATTTGTTGATAAATCTCACAATCAGTACAGATTTCGAAATGTTTTATATCCTTTCTGTTTAAATTCAAATTTCGACGAAAATGTTAATTTTAAAAATGCATGTAGTTTTAGTTAGATTAATTCTTCGAAGTAAAGAGTATATAATAAATTATTAATTTTATACACTTCAACAACCTTTGTAAACTAATATTTTCCTAGAAATGTTTGGTTTAATTAAACTTTTCCTTGAAAAACATTTCAAATGTTAATACCAAATGTAATATTACAAACTATACACGATTACTCTTAAAATTATATTAGAAACTATAAATCTATTTATTTTTCACAAAAAAATCAAAATTTCTCAAATTCATTAATTGTTAAATGAGTATCCATACAAACAATGCTTGCACATATATTGATATTGAATTTAATCAATCGATTCAATCAATAATTGAATCAAAGGATTATCATTGAATCCCATATCCATATTAGACTAAATCGCTTAGTGTAAACGTGACTTTAGTATTCGTAGTTTTTGAATCGTTTAGTATTATGGGATAGTGGGATTCCGTTGGTCAAATGGTATTTTGAATGCGAATTTCGTACAGATTGTGGTTAGAGGTAATTTAGATTGAGCTGTGCATCCAATTGAATTTAGTAATTAGTCGAATTGGGTCATGCAGTTCGAGTTGACATCAAAATTTTATGTAAAATAGATTCAACGTCATTTCGAATGCACTATGATTATTCCGGTCGGAATAATTGTAAGCTGTATTAATCTAAAATTGAATTGAAGAAATTTCGCAAAACAAGATCTCGCATCATTCGCAGTGAAAAAAAATCGCGAATTTTCAAGGGATTCCGTTCATTACCAAAGTTTTTCGATCGCTCGAAAGAATCTCTAGAAAATATTTCGCAGAAAACTGTAGCTTTTAAGTCTTCCGCAATAATAAAAGCGGTGGCACTTTGTGTTCTCTAAATTGTACTTTTCATATTTTGCAGCGGCTAATGGACTCATTACGCGAAAACGTCTTTCGTATATTTCATTTCGCCAACGTGAAATTGCATAATTATAAATTGCATAATTGCACAATTACAAATTTTAAATTTCGTATAAGAAAAAAATTTAAACATGGCACACTGATGTATGAGACAATTTCGAGCGGGAAAATCGCGTTTACGCGTCGATAGTAAATCCGTTGCACACAAACAATGAAAAATTGCAAAATTTTCCTTAGGAAACGATTCGATTAGCGATTTTTCCCCTCATGCGTAAATGAAATACGACCGCAAAATCGCTACGGGATACGAAAAGACACGCATATGTTAGGAAAGCCTGGAAAATTATTAGAGCTGAAATTATTTCGGAATATACTCAGTATTAAGTAGGAGTTACTAAAATATGTACTTACGCTTTAGTGATTTTCATCATATTAAATGTTTTCAAATTCATGTGAAATATAAGACAGATATTAAAACTTTCCATTTAATAAACAAATTGAAAGTTTGCGTGTCTATCTGTCTATGTTCTATTGAATCGGTCATCTGATTTCTATCAAAATTTTCAGTCGTTCTATGCACATCTGAAAAGTATTCAAAAAAAGAAATTAATACGAAGATCTAACAAAATAAACCAAAAATTTATATATTTTTTAATATGAACATAATTTAATAATTAATTAAATTGAAAATTAACAGATTTGTTGAACTAGGTTGCTAATTGTTAGTTGCGTCAAATAATGAAAGAGTGTTGTGAATAACTGCATATGATCTTAGAAACCAGAGTATAATTGAAAAATTTGAATCACTGATATTGTTTTCTTTAGTGAATAATATTTAAAAACTAAATTCTTAGATTAACCTCTTAGATTCTAAAGTGTTTATATGAAAAAGTCATCAGAGATTCTTTGAATTCAATTATTTTTTTTTTTACAAATATCATACGATTTTCTACAATCAATTCAAAGTCAACAGCGTCGAGCAATTCCAGGTCAACTGACAAATTTATAACAAATTGTTCACAAAAGAGTCGTTAAAATTTCCCGCTAGTTTTTCGCCCGAACTGCGAACTGTTCTTTATTCAAAAAGCGGGTTTTTCCGTCGAAAAGTCTAACCTTTGCGGTTCGCCTTGCATTTTTAACGAGGCTCGAACGTTTTTAGCAGATGGACTCACTTCATTATTCAATCGCCTCGAGGGATGCACTTATTATTGGGTCAGGGGATGAAATGGGGTAATTTTGTGCACGAGAGATGGCCTTTGTTCATTATTCGACCGAGCTTTGTGCGCATCTTTAATATTCAACGAGGGAAAATTTGATTTTTTCACTTTTTTTCCATTAGCGGTAAATTCGAGTGTGCTTTGGTTCACCTAATTCTCAAATTTTAAGTTAAAACTACGTTTTATTTAAGTTTATTCTAAATTACACATACAGTTCATTAATGTGACACCTTTGTATTGAACCTTATTGAGTTTCATGATTTACTATTCGATACTATGAATTAATTAATCAATGTATTGTTCAGTATTCAATTGATCAATATTAGACGGACGTTGTTTTCAAACCCTTAATAGAATTAATTGGATGGTTAGCAATACTACAACTAGATTAATTAACATATTACTATGTATTACATAGTGTGATTATATAGGCAAAGATGTACGAGTAAACCGCAAACGTTAAATATGTATGATCAGTTTGATGTAAATTAATCGAAATAAATTACACTTTATTAATATTTAATCGAACTTATGAATAGTTAAGGAATTTAATGTTTAAATCAACGATCCTACGTAAAGTTAGGTTGGGTTGGGTTTCAAGTTAAGTTAGGTTAGGTTTTTTTTCGTTATTTCAAGTAGAGGAATATGAGACTACTTGATTCTTCTGAGAGATTTTATCCTCATTTTGTTTTTTTTTTTTGCCTTTAACTCCCTTTAAGAAAATCGTAAAAAAAGTGTCAATATAATTAGAATTTAATTCGAATCAGTTCGACAGTATTTTTTAAATACGATTTTTGAATTCAGAGACCAAAGTAGATCAATCCCAAGTCAAGATTGTGTCATTAATATAAACACCCATATACAAACAATGAAAATATTTAAATTAAAATATAAATTATTTAGGTTTATCTATAAATACAGCAATATGATATTTTCTCAAGTGATATTATGTATATGATAGTTATTAAGTGACGCTTTAACCGAACGAAACAATTTCGATAAGCAAACTATCGACTTTGAGCCTTTACCAAGTGGCAAAAAATATATTTATATATTGTATTTTATATAAAAAAATATATAGAAATCCCATCAACGCCGTTCAATGGCTAATAGATTGGAGGACGAAGCTTTCACAGATAAAAAGCTGGACCAATTCGACGCAAGATTAATGGACATGTATGAACACAAGAAGCGAAAGGCGACCGAACCTTAGCCATTTCCAAGTTTCGATTTATGTACAAGAAAGTGAACGATCACCTACGTTTCGTTGCCCACTTTCGCCATTAGGGCTTTTTTTTAGAAATATAGACTTTTTAGTGGTCGATTTATTTTATGTACTCTAGGATATAGAGTATAAATTATTGTACGCGTATATTGTGAGTTTATTATTTTGTTTGTGTGTGTCATAGTCGATGCTCAAAATAAGGAATGTGTTGTATAGGATAGTCATTTTTTAAATGGCGAACCAGGATTTTGATTTTATTTCAATATTTTCCAATTATTCCAATATTTCAATTAGATTTTGTTGGTTGTTTGCTTATATGACTAGCCGTTGTTTGAAATTATTAGGACTTTAAGTAAATTGTTATCTGTTAATTTCTCATAGTAAATTTAATTGTGTGTGTAAACCATGCATAATTTTAAATTGCTACGAATTTACTAAGAGTGAAGAAGTCTCTGTGGAACGTCAAAGTATAAAATGAAAAGTCAAATGTAATTATGCAGAAACCTTCCTTAACATGCATAAAACAACTCTGGAAAGTTTCACTTTCTATGGACAAATTTTTAAGGAATCTATTAAGCATCAACAGACATATACTAATTTTTATTTTTATAGATTATTTTTATTCTTAATTAAAATTAGATCGGGTTAAGTTATGTTAGCAAACATCAAAATATAATCGACATAAACTAGCAACAGAAGCTATTATAAATCCTTATAGAAAATCTTCAAAATCGTCAATCAATTCCCAAATTATTTTCAATGTGAACATTAGCCATAACATGAGTAATAAATACACAAAGTATTATAGAAATTAATACAAAAATATTATACATGACAAAATATATTTTAGAATTGTGGTAAGCTTTGCATCCCCAGAGATGTTAAAAGTTAAGCCAGTGCATTTCGCCGAATGCATTCAATTTTTCGTTAGTGCCGTGTAATTTTATTAAAATGTTTATTACAGTTATAAATATACGGTGAAGCTTATGTGCGGTTATTTTTGGTAGCAATTTCGTTTTATGAAAATTTGCATTTGCTACGTTGATTCTGCGCTGAAAACTAGCATCAGAGACTAAAATATATTCTCGTATGCATGCAAATTTGAATAAATACAAAGAACATAGATTAGAATTGTAATTGAAATGAAAATGCGATCATATTTGTACAAAATTGAAATAAAATATGATACTTAATAAAATCAAAATTTGAAAAGGATTTATCAATTATTCAAAAAAAAAAGAACAAGGACGTTTTAACAATCACTTTTTAATTGAAAATAATTAACAAATTTCGGCTGAAAAATTTCAAGCGGTAAAAGCGAAAGTAAATTAACGAAAATCCCACTGCAAAAAAAAAAAATAACGAGACTGAAAAAAGTATAAAAACGAAACGGTGTACGCGAAAATGACAAGGCGAGCGAACGGCGAAATAAAAAAGCCAAATAATAAAGGGTGGAGTACATTCTCTACAAAAGTATGTCGGTGATGTAATGATGGATGGTTGTTCCATGGTGTTACCGGATGTATTCGCGTAGCGCGCGAAATTCGAAAGGGTTTGAAAAAATGGAGCTCGCGATTGTTTTACATGATTGATTGCGAACTCAGACGGAGGCTTTTGCGCTTAAAATGTTGTTGTTGTTATACATTTTTTTAATATAGTCTGAAAGATGTGAAAATTTTCTATTTTTTCTAGGTTTTATAATGTTTAAGGAACGTTTTTTTTGAATAATTAGGGTTTGAGATTTTTTTTTGTAAAGTTTGACAGTTATTATGGCGCGTTCGCGAACTCACTCAATTAATTTTAATAGTTTAATATTTTTTTCAAAATCTATAAAATTCGGGTGAAATTAATTTCAATCGAAGCTTATTTGAAGTTATATTAGACTAACTTCTATTTGACGACTGAAAAGGCCAAGGGCTACAAGTGAAATTTTTGCCGAAATTGAGATATGTACAGAAATTGCTTCTATGTACGCTCATATATTTGGTGTCAAAAGGATATAAACGAATTTGTAACGTGTGCCGAGATATATCATCAAATCACTCGATCTCCTTCTAATACATGTAGGTAATAGTCACTTGTACCTCTTGAACTTTTCAGTCATCATCTATGATTAAGAAGTCGGTAAAATCGATGTGATGTTTAAAAATGAATGAAATTCAAATATGAGTTTTAAAGTAAATCTATATTATTAATCATAAATAATTGATCGATTCTAACCTTTCTTATGGATTTAAATAAAATTTCAACGATAGCATGTACTCATCGTCGTCACTATAATTGAAAATGAATTCAATACTGTATTCAGACTAATTTCATAAGCAATTACGATCATAAATGCAATAGACGCGAAACTCAAACAATAGACGATCAAATCATCAATTATAATTAATCGAGCAAACATGACAACTGATAGACGTAAGATATAAGATAATGCAAAAAATAAAACACTCTTTAAAAGCGAGATAATTACACTAATAGACACGCCTCGAATTAAAATTTCAATCAAATCTTTCACCGCATCAAAAATTAATCCGAACCGTGTCAAGGACGAAAACGATACAAGAGAGAGAGAGCTCAAAATATTATTTTATTAAATGAAAATAATTAAGCGGAATTTTTTATATGGCTCTTATAAACGTAAATAATATCGCGGTCTACTTTGGGAAATGCGAATAAAAAATGCGTACGCAAAGGGCTTTTCCCATAAAGAGGAGCGCTTTCCCTTAGGGACTCAACGGGTGCCGTTTTCTCGGAGACCACCATAATGAACGTACATTTAAAAAGAATCCCAGCCGCAAAGAACAAAATAAAATGGAAGAAAAGGACGAACATCAGCATCGCCAGCTCCAGACACTAACGACCGAAAAAAATATAAGACTCCTGAAGAGTCCAAACTCCGAATTCAGACCACTTGAGACGGTCATCATCTTCGATTGTGCTCAGATTTAATACGGACTGCATTCACTTTTTGAAGAAAATATTTTCAATTGTGATTCGTATGAATGTATTTTGGATTTGTTTGTAATATTGATCGTTTGAGCTCCTGAGAACATTTCAAAACTTTGTGGTCTTTCAAGTATTTTTTAGTATAAGAATAAAATTTTAATGGAAAATTCTTTAGAAAGCCATTTTTTTATCATTATTTTAAATAAATTAACGTAATTAATTTACAAAATTTTCGATATAAATGTCGAGTTTGACTCGACACGGAGTTAGGGGAAAAAATGGTTGTCGAGTCACACTTGATACGGAGCTCAAAGGGTATTGAGAAAAACGATAAAAATATGGATCGATATTGAAAGATATTTGAGCTGTTCAGTGAATAAAGTGATTTACTCCACTCTTTGAGAAAAAATAGATTTGAATGTCGAAGCACTTGGTACAGTCATAACTTTTTATGTCTGAAATATCTTTCTTGAATAAAAAGGTTAAATATGAACTATTAATGATATATTTTTGACTTGCGGATTTATTATGTATTTCAGATGCCATTTAAATTAATTCTGTACTCAAAAATTAAGTAACCACATTTGTAGCATATCATAAACGACATTTTTACATGTTGATAATTTCTTATAAACGGAATAATAAAGGTAATTAAAAGAACTTTGAAAAACGCACTAAACAAGTTCCAATGTTTTATGAAGTTAATAACTCAAAAAGACTCAATTAGTCCATTCATGATTTTTTTTCTGCATCAATTTTAATATTTTGTACATATAATTATACGATTTAGATTCATCTAAGAATACGATTTTGAAAAACTTCAAATGCGTTTTCTTCTTATTTGATATGCCGCCAGAACCATTATGCTAATGCCCTTAGGAGAAAGGAGCATCCCTTCAAACTGTCAAAATGTGGGTACAATCCAAGTAGGTACAATGCGATTTAAGCGAAGGGACAATTTCACACATGTGTACGTACGTAATTTATTAAGGAAGATGGACGTTCGAAATCTGTCGATTCGAATCTGTTTCGAAAGCAAACATTTTTTAAAGGAAATTTAAGTTCATATCGAATTTTCTTAAGTGGTCCAGTTTTTCGTGTTGTGCTTGTTTTCTCGTGTTTCGTGATTGAACGATCGAAATTGGGTCATTCTTTAACAAAGTGCAATTTGTTCGCGATACTTTTGAATTGAGTTTTTGAGTTGATAATCTCGTTAGAAAATTTCTCGAGTGGAAGTTTCGAGTTGTGAGTACATTCGCATCAATTAAATTAATCAATTCGTGAAGCAAAACGAACGATTCGAATGCAAATTTGAATTATTGTCGTCGCGACAAAAGGATTTGTTCAATTATATATTCAAAATTGAATCATGAAATAATTGCGATACTCTTAATATATAAATTGAAATTAAATTTCAATTCGAAGGCTTGTGATGATGGAATTTTCGGATGCTGCGATAATCAAAAATCGAAATTATATGACTGAAATCGGTATAATGTAACGCATTAAACGTTATAAATTGCCGGAACTTGAAATAATTCATAAATATGTATCAGTTGTGAAGTGAAACGAGGAACACTTTAGTATCAGTATGAATATTTATGCGATAATAATTTGTGTATTTTAATAAATAAATACGTGGAGCACGACTCAAATTATTCATCCAAGTCAAATGATGAAAGCTATTTTCATTAAAAAAATTTCAATTTGAATCATAAAAGATTTTTTTTGTATGAATGTTGCTTTTATACATACATGTTGTATGTTCGAGTTGTATAAAAATTATACTAAACCTCATTTTGAATTTTCTCATAACATAATAAAATACTACAAATGAAATATATATGATGACATACATGTATAATATCATAAAATCGAGGCCAAAAGAATGACTATTAAAAAGCTACATTCATGTTTTCACAACAATTGAAATTCAAAGACTTCAGAAATGAAGAAAAAATATTTGTCTATGTGTTTAGGGGTAAAATTATTTTTTTATTTAAAAATAAATATTGAATCATACAAAAAATATTTATTATATACATATTTCAAAAAACTACACAAAAATAAAATTAAAATTAGAAGTTCACAAGTTAAACTTATAAAAAATAATTTTAATAATAAATATTTACAAATATGAGTATTTTTTTATGTATGTGTCGGGCCGTGTGTGCGTGATTAATGTTGTTAATAGTGTCAGGATAGATATTGAAGCACACACTATTTCTTAATCCGTTAATTCTTTGTTAACGGACAGATAACTACGCACGACCGCCTGTGCGCGCGCACCCTTAGCGTCTCTCTCGCTCTTCTTTCTCTCTGCCGCTACATCCCTTCCACTAAGGGTTCTCGTAGCGGCTCCGTGAGGTGTCGCCATCTGGCCGACGGGTAGAGGAAGCTCGATCTCCGACATATATATATATATATATGCTATAATTGCTATAAACTAACCGCAGTCGCAGATTTAACAGAAAGGTGATTATGAGATGTATGATAAGATCGTGATGTAAACTTTAATATGGTAATGGATGCTTTTTAACAGCGAAGCTTGTCTCTTCTGGGTACATGTATTATCAAGGAGGAGCTGAACTGAAGAGAAGGAAGGTTTTGAGCGAGTAAATGTTCTATCAACCTCACACTTTTGCTGGGATCTGGCCAGCAAAGTAGTCTATGAATCGAGGTGCCCTTTTCAGGGCTACTAGAATCAGGGAAATTTTTTCCCTTCTCTCGCGAAAAAAGAAAAAAAGGTTAGGTTATGTTTGTTTGTTAGGTCGTAATAAATCTATCGGAATAAACAAATTTTTAGCCACAGTGATATTAATAAATATATACGGGCTTTTCTCCAGGGCGAGTTGAATTATGTGTTTGTAAACAAGAATTTGCTGTTGCAACAAATTCATATGAGGGCGTTGATAAGACCATTTTTTATGATCACGAAATTTCAATTTTGAGGCAAATATTTTCTTTGCTGCATGGTCAGTATGGATATTGATACATATAACGAGGGAAGCCCACCATCCCGCCTTTTAACTGCACCCCAACTCTATGTCAGCTTGTTAGGCCGGCTGGATATTGATACAGGTTTTTTCCTGTATGAGTCTTATTATATTTTTGCAGATAAAATTTTGACCATATTGCTTATTCACAGTACATGCATTAATAAGGTTTTTCTCCAGTATAAGTAGCAAGATGATGTTTCTATCTATTCATGCAGCTGTTTCTTCAGTGTGAGCATAAAGGCATTTCTTCTCTATGAATCCGAAAACGTCGTTGTAGATTACATTTCACAATTGCTGCATATTCGGTGAGGGCATTGATAAGGCTTTTTTCATGTGTGTTTGAAGATGATGTATCAAATTATCTTTTCTCGCAGCTGCGTATTTACAGTGTGAACATTGATAAGGCTTTTCTCCTGTGTGAATCCGAATATGTCTTTGTAATTGAGACCTACAATCTGCTGCATATTTACAGTATGGGCATCGATAAAGTTTTTTTCCTGTGTGAGTCTTAAGATGTCTTTGTAGCAAAGATTTTAGCAATGTTGAATATTCACAGTGTGAGCATTGATAAAGCTTTTTTCCTAGGTGAATGTTAAGATGTCGTATCAAATAATCTTTTCTCGCACCTGTGTATTTACAATATGAACATTGATAAGGCTTTTCTCCTGTGTGAATCTGAATATGTCTTTGTAATTGAGACCTATACTTTGTTGCATATTTACAGTCTGGGCATGGATAAGGCTTTTCTCCTGTATTATTCTGAAGACGTAGTATCAAATTATTTGTTTTCGCAGTTGTGTGTTCATAGCGTGGGCGCTTGTAAGATTTTCCTTTCGCATGAGAAGGAATATGTTTCTTCAAATTTTTTTCGCACTGAGACTCAAAAGCACAGTAAGGGCATCGATATATCGTTTTAAGAACGGATGTTCCGTTTTTTTTCGTCACTATCTGCACGTAAGAGACTTCATCGTGATACTTGCAAAAGTACCTTGTTTTCGAGTCCTCGGGCCGTTCGCCCGTCTGACCATCTACGTGTGCAAGGACAACCGAACAACTTCTGATCGTCTCCATCTTCGAATCCTCGATATTCTCGTTTACCGGGTCGTAGTCTTCCTCGTTATCTGTCTCCATTTCATAATCTGATATTTCAATAGACGTGTTCAAGAGTGAGAGTTCTTCTTCCTTCACTTCAAAAAGTTGCTCCATCAGAAGGTCTTCATCAGCATTGAAATCGTTCGCATCTTGAATTTCGGTTTTTATTTCCTCCATGTTCACGATTTCCTAAGGACAAAGTGTCTTAATTGTCAAATTACAAACGCGCAGAAAGTGTATTTTGTCGTCAGCCGTTGGCCGCAAGACGTGCATATTTGACCATAGTCAAAATTTTTAACTTAGTCAAATGTGGGGAGTGTTGGTCCATTCATCTGTTTTTAACGTCAGCTGATATTTATAAAATAACATTAAAAAGAAACAACACCGTCAAATAGAATGAATGGGGATTAAACTTTCGAAAAATATTCAATATCATCTAATATAGTGAAGGATGGGGAGACGTGATCCGCCATTTATTGTTTGAGTGTCTCGGTTTGACTTTTAACGAATCCGGCAATCCTAGATTTGCCCTTAAGCTTTTTTTGAGTTCTAAAAACCATTCAAACGCTCATTATGGTCTTAAAATATCATCAGAATCACAATAATATCGAAAGGACTAATTAATGGGAACGCGAAACGTGGGCGTGGGCTCAGAATTTGCATTTAATTCGACTTTGCGAACTTTTGCGTTGTTTGCTTCTTTGCTCCTCGAATAACGAGAGCTTTCTAATCGCTAAATGGATTGCTCCGTTTCGAAGTCGTTTCGAAACTTCGCAAAAGGGAGTCGAAACTGAGATTGTTCATATTGCGTTTGTGCGTAGCGCGAATGTGCACCGTTTGTCAATTTTATGGTTAGGGCGTTTAATGTGCGCGGTTGTTTTTGGTCATGTCGGAATTTATGTTTGTAATTTTCATTGTATACAAGTGTCGTAGAGTTCTCTATATATTCTAAGTCATGCATTTTGATATATCGAGTAATTATATGCAAACCCAAAGAACGGAGGGGTATAAGTGAAAAATTAAAATCACTGTAATTTAGTGATTAAATTTATCTATATTGTTCAAAAATTTAAATCCGGAAGCAAAAAAAATGCTACTCGTATCACTCCAAGTTCATATAGCTCAGTACTTGCACACTAAGCGCGTGCATACAACCCAATATTTGTACTCGATGCGTATTTATACAACCACATCACATTTATAGCATGCATATTGATCGACTTTTTTAAGAATTTCATATTTATTTTAACATTTACCGATTATTAAATTGTATCAAACCAAAAATATCAATTTTTGAGCGTTACACGGACACACACACACATACAAACACACAGAATAGTGCAATTATATAGTAAGATAATATATTTTCGGATACAATAGACTTTTACTACATCGCTCAACACACTCACAGGAACAATTCAAATATTCATACAAATCAAACTGTAAACAGACTCCAAACTTACAATAGATTCCAAGTTCCAAGCACATAAGACTGAACTCAAAACACACATACACACAATTTAATACGACTAAGTGCATTTCCGTTTCCTGAAGCGACATAATAAGATTACAAATCCTCGCCCGGCCAACAGTCAGATTTGAAACGTAATAAGTTCCCGAGACCTTAAATTACCCGTTAGAACATTATCTTCGTTGAAAATTTTCGCTACGTTCTGGAATTAGTGAATTTTCCGCGCGTTAATCTCGCGTATTTATTTCTCGTTTGTATGACAAGACTTGCGAAAATTGCTATGCTCCGCATGTTGATTAAACTTGTAAGAAATTTCTGTTCGTGCGAGCAGATAATAAGGCAAACGAATCTCTGTCATTTTCGTGAATTTTCAGCACACGTGAAAGGCCGATGTGCATGAAAGTGTATCAGCTTATTATATGACGACTGAATAGACCAAGGGGTGCAAGTAATTTCGAGAAAAGCGAGCTCAAAGTTGAACAAATACCTACATGATTTGATAATATATTTCGGTACAAGTTACAATGTCGTTTATATCATTTTGCCACCAAATATATGAGCGAACATAGAAGCGATTCCTGTAGATAACTCAATTTCGGCAAAAAATGTCACTTGTCCCCTTGGCCTTTTCAGTCGACATATGTGCTGTGTGTATTCAATGAGATTGTGTAAATACGAGCGAGTTGTATTTGTACTTGTTGTAGAAGTTTGAAACTTTTTATGTCGAATACAATGGATTCTTTAAGTCTTAAAAGCTTCGGATGAAATGTGCATCGATAAAGTTAAGATTTTTATTTTTGAAATTCACTGTAACTATTTAACAAGATGAGTCTTTGGATTCGAGTCAAAACTTTGTGAAAATATAGTGCAAATAAACTAGTCTAAAATGTACCTTATATTCTTATCGATGACATACAGTATGAAAGCCTCCAATTAAGTCGATAACTCTAGATTCTCATAAATACACTTACACTGTATTAGATATTATGTTATATATCGTATATTAAATTATATTTCATCGAAATTGTGATCAAAATATTCAATTTGATGAACAAGTTGAGTGAAAAGGCGTTTAGCTGAAATTTCTGCAACAAATTAGTGATGCGAAAGCTTTTGTTTCGAACATGGCATGAATAAAAAGCAAATTGATTATTTTCTTTCCAGGAAAAGTTGATTGAAAATCTGGTGACGAAATTAAGTAAACTCTTTGATGTCGAATGCACGAAAATTAATTATGAATATAGAACATTAATGCATTATAGATTAGAATCAGACAAGAGAGCTATAAAGCGAAATTTAAATCAGAGTCACAATTTAAAACGATACGTAAAATTTCATAATACCAAAAAACCAATTAACATATCAAAGGGAATGTTTAAATTAATTTTATCACCTCACATTATCGAAATTTATATGAAAATATCGCAAATAAAATTGCGCTCATATTTCACACCGCGGAAGAACACCAACCGTTTTCACTAAAGCGCACCTATAACACTATACGTACGATGAAAAATCAAACCGATTCACTAGCAAATTCGTGCACATTTTCGATATGATACATGACACGTTTAAAATACGAAATACACGCGCAATATTTCATTTTCATTCATAGGTGAACCGCTTTTGGCGATGATCGCATCCCTAAGCGAAACGAGAAGAGAGTGAAAAATGCGGTCATTTCGCGAAGTGCGTGAGCGATACACCATGAAATATTTTCAAACATCAATTTCACACCCAAGATCATGCTGGTTGTGAATAAATAAACGAAAGCTCAAATCACTCAAAGATACAAGTTTTTACTGTGCTCAAATAATTTTTCTAAGTATAAAAAAATCATAGAAAAAATGGCATGTTAACTCAAAATTATTCGATATTCGAAATACTATTGAATCATATTTCACTTATTATAAGAATTTTGTTAATTATTGTAACATTGGTGGAATGTTTATAACCTAATATTCGTACACAGTCTATTTATATTTATCCTTACACATAACCAAATCGTTTAAATACAAATTAACAATAGAAATTTTAAGCCTTGAGCAATGTTCAAGAAAATTTGTTTATATTACAGATGTTTGAGTTAGATGCAAATACAAGTTTATCGATTTTTATATTCGCTTTAGAAAAGTCAAATACATTTTCACGACTGATGCATTTTATTCAAGAAACTAAACCTATCCGTTACAATAAACCGAGAAGACAAAATATCCCACAATGCGATATCATGTACTCGACAGTGAAATATATATAACGACTGAAAAGACCAAGGGGTTCAAGTGACATTTTTATCAAAATTGAGTTATATACAGGAATTGCTTCTATGTATTTGGTGGCGAAAGGATATAAACGAATTTGGAACATGTGCCGAGATACATCATCAAATCACTCGACCTCCTCCTAATACATGTAGGTGTTTTGTTCAACTTTGAGCGCGCTTTTCTCAAAATCGCAGCTAAGTTACTTGTACCTCTTGGTCTATTCAGTCGTCATATAACAAGTGGCAACTAGTTAGATGCGAACAAGTCGGTTACCATTGAATGGCCCTGTTCTCGACTCATCCTGGATGCATATGCGCTTGTTTTCGACATGGGGTTGCAAAAGTTGCAACTTCCATGTGGCACAATGAGCTCGAGGCCATAATCGAGGTGTCTGCTGCCAAAATTTCCATGGGGAGAGAACCTGATAATAATCCTCTCGCCATGCCATGGAATCTTTTGAATGAGGATGCTGTGTAACTTCGTGACTCTTATCCTAGGATATGCGAAGCTATTGTGGTTTTAGAGATGTTTTGGTATTGTGTACGTGTCAGTTTTACGTCGTGTGATTTTAGTTTGAGTTTAGTGATTGAGGTTGTGTTATATGGAGAGAGATTGGGATTTATTGTTGGTTAGGTGTATTGATTGTTTTGAAAATTTGTATGTATGTAGTGATCAGATTTTGTATGCAATTGGATGTTCAAATGTGTGCGAATATTGAAATGTTCAAAAGTAGAGAAACTTAGGGATGTCAAAATCAACTCAGAAAAAAAATATCTTTTCTCAAAGGAAGGGTTTATCAAATATTATTCGTAAATATTCTCATTTTATAAGAAACACAGAAAAATTGAAAGTAAAATAAGTAAATAAATACGATTGAATAAAAATAATTATCATAATAATGAGATCAATGGATTGACTTCATATTTTGCAATCCTTGACGAATGTGAAAAAGTCTCTTATTTCTCAATGATTACAGTAATTTAACACGCTTTAGACCTACACATATCTATTATTTTATATTTAACGTATTTTTCACAATAATACAAAGGTATTATAAATATGCATGAAATAACTTTTTTCATTATCAAAAAAGTATTTTTAAAATCAAACTTTTCAAAAATTGAACAGGTACGCGTATTTGTGAACATACTCGTATATACTATACTCAACATGTTAAAAAATAAAAACTTAATAACTGTTAATTAACCATAATAACTTACTACTCCTAACCAAATTTAAAACCTAACCTTATCTGGCACGTACACGTATCAAGTCGATCTTATAGCATATAAGCACAGTGAAATATGTGAAAATACAGCACAGCCTATATTATAAAATTAATAAAAGTCACGATTTAATATGTGAGCAAATGTTGTAGAAACGAATAAATATTTCATACGATATTACGTCGTCGCGAAAATTAAACGCTTTAATATAACGGCGCGACATTTTTTCCACGCGACGAGAATTTTCCGAATTTTCTTCCGCGCCGCGTGATCCGAAGTATTGTGTGTCCCTGATTAATGGTTTTCCCATAAGAAAAGCTCCTTTTATGCCTACTATTAAGGGTATGGGGACTTTCACCGATAGTGACGTGGTCCTGTTACGATTTTCCTTTGACCCTTTAAATCCGCGATCCCATAATAGAGACCCCCGGCGCGATTTATTCACCTAGATTACGTATTTATACATAGAAATATATTCGAAGATTTCGAAGTACGGTTACATCGAGTGTATTGTGATCTGGCAATTTAATTCGTTGAATAGATGAGAATTCGAAGACGATCCTGCAGCTGGTTCGTGTGAATCAAAGGTGCTTTTCTATGGGATGATATACTGAGGGTATTATTTCAGAGTCTATTGAAATGCATTGTCGAATGCTAATCATTTAATTTTGGTGCATTCGGGTTCAATTTTCATATATTAGTTAAATTGAAGCGATTTTATTTTCGTGAGTTTGTTTGTGTATTTTTTTATTAAGCGTTATTTGAGTTCGGTTCTCAATCGACGAAGTGGCTCTTGAATTTTTATTTTCGTGTAATTGCTCGGAATGAAAGCCTTTTTGAAATTTTCTATTGAAAAAAAAAGCGTTTGAAATAACGAAATTTCAACATTTCTTTGAAAATAAAAATTCCTGGTCCGTTTTGAGTTTTCGTACATTTCCCGGGCGTATATTTAAAGTGGTACAGCCCTCTGAGCGGTGGTTATGCAAATAAATGGAGAAGCGTATTTTACAAAAAAACTTTTTCATATTGTTTACCTTCTGCTCGAGTGTACTCTTCAATATTTTTTCAGATTTCGTCCGACGTTGTTTCATTATTGTAGATTTATAGAAAGCCTTCCAAGATTCTCAATTTTTTTGGAGAATCTTATGTTTGACAAATGCAAATACGCAATGTTGTGTGAAAATAGTCTAATATTGAGTTTTTTGTGTGTATTCAGTTTTTTTATGAAACGAATTTTTATATAAATCTAATAAGTTGAAGAGAATAGGTACTTTATTAGATTAAATTTGATTTTGATAGACTTGTAAAGTTTCTCAACGGAACCAACTTTTTATCTCATTGTTAGTTATTTTTTGTTTGATGAAATACGTAAACATACATATGTTTACATATAAAAGGGAGCATAAACTTTACAACTCAGAAATGAAACATTCAGTGGAATTTTGTAAGTAGCTGTACCTTTCATTGACATTTCGAAAAACAAAAACTTTAATCTTATTTCAGTTTTGATCAGAATTTTATATGAAACGATTTATTTGTATTACACAATTTTTTAATAATGAAATCCAGATTATTCTTTATACCTTTTATATTAAAATCAATAGAAAAAAAACTAGTATATATTTTTGTTGCTAATAGAAAAAAAATATACTACAATAGAATTGGGTACAATACATTCGCTACCTTTTTTTTATGTGTACGAGTATTTGTACTTTCCTAAAAGGTGTCTGCTGAGGTGAACACTTTTAACATTCCTTTTCCCCCTTTTTTCGTGAGAAAATTTGTAACTCGTATACATACGATTCGAACGTATAACGATCAAACTTTTTCCACGCAACAAGCGTAACTCTAACATTGCGCAATGACGTGAATACATTTTAAACATCCTAACATATAAATAAGCGAGTAAAAATAGAATCTACATATAAATAAAGGATCGAATTATTAAAAGATATGAAATTTATGGCGGAAAGCTTTCAAATCAAAACGAAACTTTATACACGGCTGCGTTATAAATCACGAGTGCAAGTTGTCACAACACCAACTTCTCTCCAGATAGAAGAAAAAAAGAAGACTTTCTCATATACAAGAAACGTATTTGCATCCTCGGGGCATTATTCTTTTCGCTTTGGCCAGATTTATTGCAGAAAACCTGTCCGGACAGCCTTTAACATTTCAATTACAAGAGTTCCACTGAAGTTTCTTTTTTTCCTCCGCCACACAATTTTCAGATCCCGAAGAAAACATAATAAATAGCGACCGCTTTGACGATGACTACGGTTGGAAACTTTTGCCTCGTTTGTGTGCCCTAAAAAAAGGTAAAGAAGCGAAGACGTAAAAGTTACCAAAAAAAAAAAGTACAATCTTTTTAACGGAGATTTCCTTCTAGTTTTACTTAGATTTTTTCAGGGCGAAAAACACCGGTTTGAATTTCCGCGCGCGCGCGAAAATATTTCGGACAAAGTCAAAGAAATTTTCCGGAAAAGTTTTCTTTTCCGGACTCGTTTGTGCGAAATGAGGGTTTCGGTTGAATATTTCATGGGATTGGGTTCGGTGTGAAAACAAAATCGGAAAAGTGTCTTAATTGGTACGCATGTTTGGAATTCGATGATACGATTGTAATTTAATATGAAGTTTTTCTCCGAGTTTTCGAATGTTAAGTGCTCGTTATTTTATGGGGATAATTTGTGTAATACGAAGATTGTTCGGGAAAAATGTTGTTCTCTCGTGAGACGTCTCGTTAAAAGTTTTTCAGTCGTTGTATTAAGAATTTTATCGATACAATTTTTACAAAAGAAAACACAGCATGGGGTATTTTTGAATTAAAAAGTTTTCAACTATACGCACGTATATTGTTATATTTTCTTTTCGGTTAAGGATTCATTACGTTACATTAAAAAAAATCGAGATAAACTTTAGGTCGAGAGAAAACATGGAACGTTAATTAAATTCTCAACTATATATACAAATATAGATAATTCATATTCAAATCCGATTAAATTTAAGCTAAATTTATTATAATTATTTAATACATGAAATTTAACAATAATTTCTATATTTTATATTATATTGAAAATGTTTCAATTCTCAGAAAATTTATTTGAAATACAAATTTCCAAACAAATTAAGCCTTTATTTATCGTTCGATTCAATTGACCTAGATACAAATATGTATTTTGTATACCGAAATGTTAATAATGTATGCAATATGCATTGCAATTCGAAACATTTTAGAAATCGTTGTTCTGAAAATTGCAGCAAACGTATTGAAAACTCTTCTTTTAGTAGAACCGATAGAAAATTTATTCCAGAGACCGCTTTAAGCCGATCAGCGTTTTAAATTGCAAGCAATGTGCTTTGTGTTACGATAGAAACGATTTATCGAAATAAATACAAGGTTTAAATTCACAAATAAATACTTAAAATAAAACTATATAATTTTTAATCAAATTTTAACGAATTAAATGAAATTTCAAAGATATCAATAAGAAAACTTAAAACTCAATCGAACAAATAAGAATGAGAATTTAAAATCTGGGTCTCAAAACTCGAACTAGATTCTTAGCAAGTTTGGTTAAAGTTTTCCAACCGTAGTTGGTGAATTAAACATTTTGCATGGTGTCGATTTCCACGTCGCTTATAGTTTTGCTGATGTTGTTTTCGAGGAAACGAGAACATCAAGAGATGGTTTCGTTGTCTAAGAACGAAGAGCTTTTGTTTATTTACCCGAAAGACAAAGAAAAGGGCGGCGCTTGTTTCGTGGAAACTTTCGGAAAAGTGAAAAGCCACCTCGTATAGTACAAATTCGTGCTGCGATAAAGTTATAGTTCGGCCAAGTATCGTAATAAATAAAGAAAATCAGACAAGCGAAATAATATGAATAATACACCCACTCAGTAGCATATGTACGTTATCTTAATCATAATAATTATTTATATAAATAAAAATGAATATCTATTACTTTCTTTATAGACTCCAAATCGCTTATTTTATTACAAATATACTTTTCAGAGATGTGTGCATATTTGAGAAGATTTTTGAATAATACATTTTAATTATTACTATCAATAGTGTTTCTTAAGTTCAATAATGACGAAGTGACTTTTGCATATCAAGACTAGGAAATGTATTAAGTTCCGTCTACACACGAGACATAATTTAATAAGTTTTGACAGACAGTTTACAATCTCTTAATCGGATAAAGTCTCGAGCTATACTGGCTCACAAAAGCTATTAATTATTAAAATTATTAGACAACCAATAGTGAAATAGAATAAAGCTATTGTGCATGCTGCGTCGATTCAGTATTCTTGGGATACCTAGGTCCGAGTATTGAATAAGTATATCGAATTTATCAAACATTTGATTCATAATGAGTATCAATTTAACGATTATGTATTGTACCTTACATTATACACCTTATCTGTATTGATTTAATCGACACCTATTGTGTATGATCTTACTTTTTCTTTTGATTTTATAGCCTAGCGAGTCATTTCACTTCAAAAAGTGGATATTAATGAACAAATATAAAAATTTAATAAAAATACCTTAAAAATAGGTTCTCCAACTTAGATCCTGTCCTCTAGTAATTGATAAAAGCGAACATATTCGACGGAGGCTATAAAAGCGAACGTCTCCACGTCGAACCCTACGATGAAATATTAAGCAGCTTTCAAAGTTTCCTTTGTTTCTTAAGGACCTTAGGCAGACGCTTCGTATTCATCGAGAGTCAGCAAGACGTAGACGATTATCATACAACCTGACCTCTCTAGCATACAATATAAATAACACGGGTCTGCCTGAGAAGAAAAAAATATACAGGGTGTGTCGAAAACGCTCGTCAAGTGCACCGGAGCGTTTCTGCCGAGGAAATAAGGAAGGAAAAAGTGCGCAGAGATAGATAGGCAACCTTCTTGGTTAAGTGTGTGCCATTATTGCTAACGGGCCAGACCTATATACTCTTAGAGCCCAAACACGCCGACAGAGATTCTCGCTGTGAGAATGGAAAGTTTGCCGAATGTTTAATGTTGTCGACGTAGGACTGCTTTTGAATTCGTTGAGGGTGTTAGAAAATATTTTTTTTAAGTGGCGTAGTTTTTTGTATGAAATAAAGGGATTTTTGAATGTTAAGCAGATTTCATAACGAAACTATTTTTCATAATGTTCATAAACACATTGCAATATTAGTCACAATTCCTATAAATCTGCCAGACTAATGTTAATGATATATGTATATATATGGAAGAAGAAAGAACAAGGATCGAACCAATTAAAAACATAAGAATACGAGATAGATGTTAGCAAAATGATCTATCATATGACTGATAAGTTCAGAAAATCCATTCTTAGAACCAAATTAAGAAAAAAAAAAAATATTCGAAAAAACTGATAAAATTTTCTTATAGATTACGAAATATTACAAGTTATTATATCCAGAATTTAAGAAGACTCGAGCTCAAAATAAGTATCACGATAAGACTGTGCAAGACAAAATATCGTATATACTACTGTATTATCAGCTGATTGTTATGTTTATTTGCTTTAAGGCTGATCTTTCAATTATTACTAAGCAACTTATTGGTTCGATAAGTATAATATTTTTTTCGAAACAATTTACAGTATCAACGAACGTCAATTTAACGATTGAAAATCAAGCCTTTAATATGCCTAAAGACGTTATCAAAACATTATGTGCTTCGATTGAAACTTCGTACAAATTTCGCCAAATTTTCCGTTCGCAGATTAATAGATTCATATTTATTTGTTGACTTTGAGTGCGATACAAATATTTTCTTTTAAAACCATAGTTTTCTTAAAGCCTCGGGCCGCCTTTGCGACTTTGATGTTTGAGCCGCATTATCCCTTGGAAAATCAACAGCCTCGAATGATTTCCCTAAGGGATTGGGTAAACATTTTGCTCACGACTTCTGAATCGAAGACGGGCGACGTCCTAAAATAATTTGTCAAAGGGGAAATATTATCGGGGAAAGAAAGAAGAAGGAACGAGATCATCTTTCACTACGCGAGGGGTGCGTATTGAATAATTTAATATAATAAACCCGAACGATGAAAGGGGTACGATATGAAAATGACGGAAGAAAAAATTGGGCAGAACATCTTATACGAGTGACATAGTGAAAACGTCAACGATTTAAACTCGATCCTTTCCCTTTATATTTATTTTCTTTCAGGCGGCTAATGGCTTCAGAGCTTTCTATCTATCTTGAAAGTAAACCGAAATCGTTGGAATAAAACGAGAAAAAAGCTCTCAAAGTAGAACTCATTATTTGCAACGTTCTACAAAAAAAAGAGGAAATACATAAGAAGAAAAATAGAAAACTAAAACTGAACCGCTCTTGTTCTTGTGCAATTCGTATCGTCGATAATGAAGTTTATATTGTCAGCAAAAAAGGAATTTACGATAAACGGAAAAGGTTGTTTTCTTAACGATTTTACATCGATAGGAAAGTATATATACGAAATCATATTATTCGTATTTCTGTTAACGAATATTGATGGATATACATATATTATTATAAAGCTTCTCACAATCCAAAAATGATTGAAAAAAAATGTTTTTTATTTATCATAATTCACTTAATAATATGGTACTTGTATATATGTATACAATGCAATTGATTAAAGTCGCAAATGCGAATTTTGGGTTAGATTAGGTTGTTTTTCCTTTTTTACGATAGGTTTAATTAAATTAAATGTTACGTTCTAGACATGATTAAATTAGGTCAAATATCATATAGATAGTGTTATTTACAAGTAGCAATAATAAATTATTGAAAAAAATTAAAAAAGTCACAAAGCCGAAATAAAATCATATCGAAATAATTAAGATATATTAATACAAAAAATATTATAAGAATCAAATTCATGCAATAGAAGCTCAAAAAAACGAGAAAATTCTCTAAAACATCGAAACGAAACCAAAATTAAACTCAAATTATACATCCAAACTCAAAAGCACAACACTAATTATTCACATACATAAATATACAGGTCGTCCACTAATTACGACACCCGATACACCGAAAGCAGGACGTGTCATTTGAACGAATACAACGAACCAGATGCGAAATTAATTTCGCCGAATATGTTCGAGATGTGAACGAACCTTCAAAAAGAGTTTTGTTTTATCCGAAGATCTCGTTTATGTGTAGCACACAATAAGATGGCGAAACGGGATTGCGGCCGTTAAGGGGTTGAATGTATTAAGTGCGATTGTATCTGGTTGTTTTTCGAATGTTGGTTGAAGGAAATCGAATGATTTTATGAATGGGTTAAGGTTTTGTTTTTGTTTTTGTGGGGGTTTTAAGTGTGAAGGTTTTAGGTGATGTGTATTTGAGTGTAGTATTGTAGGTAATGTTGATTGAGGTGATGTGTAGTTGCATGAGAAATGATTTAAGTTTTAAGAAGTAAGTGGAAATAGTTGACATGTAAATTAAGGAATAATTAATTATATTAACTTTTGGTCATTAAAAAATAAATTTTCGTATAATTATATGATAAGATTTGTAGTTTTTGTTCATGCAATATTTATAAGTATCATTTCAAATGCATATTTAAGTTGATAAAATTTAATTCTTTATACATTTTTAAATCGCAGATTCAATTATTTTGCCTTTGAAATGAAATTGATTAAACTCTTGTAATTTTTTTTATATAAAAATGAGTTCGTTTGAAAACGAAAATGATGAAATCGTCTCTTTTTACATTGAAAATAATCACAATTTTCGAAAAACCCAATTGATAGAAAATAAATTTTAAATTTAAATACTATGAGAGCAGTCTTTCATGGAAGAATGTTTAAAAATGAATGAAATAAAAAAACTGTTCAAAAATAATATCTCATCATATTTTAACGGTGAATTTAATTAGTAACAATTGAAACTAAAATAAAAATCTTGCGACGTATCTATGTAGTACATAAAAAATGTATTGAACCAATCAATTCTATATTAATCAATTTATAAAAATATACAAAAAAATATAGTATATGACGACTGAAAAAGCCAAGGGGTTACAAGTGATTTTGCGGTAATTTTGAGAAAAACGCGTTCAAAGTTAAGCATGAACCTATATGTATTAGGAGGAGGTCGAGTGATTTGATGACATATCTCTATACACGTTCCAAATTCATTTGTATCCTTTTACCACCAAATATATGAGCGTACATAGAATCGATTCTGTACATAACTCAAATTCGGAAAAAAAATCACTTGTACCCCTTTTGATACGAGAGCACTCCGAATATGAAGCACGATGTCACGTACGAGCCCGTTGCGAATATTTCAGTCGCATTTCACTTGCGGGATTCAAAATGGGCTTAATACGTTCGCCAACACGGTAGCTCCATTACCATCGACGATCATAATGCTGGTTGATGCCCTTCGAAGCCTTCGTGAAATATTTCAGAGGCCGGACCAGGGTATGGAAAGACCTTCGACGAGGATCGAAATTGATGGTGGCGGTTTTGGCGGGAAATCTCATGGACGCCCTTCGCGGTTTTGAGGGATTGGGTCCATGGAAATTATCTGATCGGGATTCTTGTTGAAGTTTAGGGTTTTTAGATGTATTTGTATAGATTTACAATGCGAGAATATTGAGGGTATTTATTGAGGTATTATAAATTAGGTTAGTATACATAGGTATAAATTGATAGTCGAGAAGTTAGGTGACTCTGTATTTGTATCGGGAAAATTCTGAATGTTTTCGCGCCATTTAGACGTCCAAAACATGATTTTTGGGAATTCGAATCAAGTACACACTGAGTATTTAATATATGTTCACATAGTTCACATAACCTAGAATTTATTTGCATTATCATCGCTCTCAAATCGAGTACTTATAATCTAGTATATGCACTCTGTGCGAGTATTCTTAACCTAGTATTTATGCATACAGTCGCATCGTAAAATATTTCAGATTCTTCTTCGTAATGCAATGAAATGTTTTTACATAAAATAGTGATTCATTATGTATAGACCGCTTATTTACTCATCAAACGATAACTTCACAACGATAAACACTAGAAACTTTTGATGAAATAACTTCCCTTGGCAAAAATTCAGCGCTCAAATCTACCGAAGTCGAATAATATAATTAACCGACACTAATATTGAACGAATTTCGTAATTAAACGCGAAATATTCCGCAGGGCGAGAACGAAATCGCGAACTTCTCCAGAAACGGGCGAAAGTTTCGTTGCGAGTTATTCGACTAATTTGTTTAGTTTGAGACGTTTAAATATTTGCATTGTTCTGCGGTGATGTATTATGGATTTTCAAACAGGGCTTTTCAATAGAAACACCCACTTTCGTCGCATCGTTTACTATAGCATTCGTATCGAATGTTTGCTAAATACACGGCATATCGTAAACATTCAATATTATTATGAATCTAACGTGATACGTTCTAAGGGGTATCTCATATCGCGTCTCATATACGAACGTTTGCACACTTTGACACTCTGTATGCTCGAACAATGTCTGAAGATATTGCGATCGGTATATATATAGTTTCGAGACTCAATTTCAAATTTTGAAACGTATCGATTGCATCTGCGATTCTGGATTAATAACAATAGTTTGCGAAATTGCTTTCGAGATGAACTCGATCGGTTGCTCGCTTTGCAACAATCTATCAAATGCAACAAATCTAAATAGTGCTACAAAATGTGTTTAATTATGTATACAGTTTTTATAACTCATTAGGAGAAAGTAGTGGATGATTTTTACCGATTTTGATAGAAAAAATGTAAAAATTTAGTATGAGTATAGATATGAATAATGGTATATGGAGAAGACGAAATTTTCAACTGTTTTTTCGGAAAATTAGATCAAAATTAGTATGAATGATGTTGATTAGTATACATTTGTTGAACAAGTTAGTCTTAAGTTCAGTTTTGCGTACCATGATAAGCAGCAAGAGGCACGCAGCACGCAGCACGCAGCGTGGTCAATAATGGAAAACTTTATGCTTTTATATTTTTTTGTATGCCTTTTTTCTTTAAAGTTTCAATTTTAGAGATAGTTAATTGCCTCCGACAAAATATAGATTCCAACCTAGTATCCTTATCGAATATAGAAGCAAAATATTGACATTAAATATTTGCCATAGTATAAAGAGCATATAAGAATCGACAAATGTGACTTTATACAACGTAACAGATGCAATCGAAAGTTCTCTCATGCACCTTAATATCCATTTCAAGTTAGTTGATGCAAAATTGCATTGTGTAGTTTCTGTTGTAGCCTTCGCTGGACTTGCTCGCATATGTGCGACACAGTCTCAAGACTGTAAACGTTTCAGACACAGTTGCTCGTGTCTCGTAAACTTGGACGAACTTACGAGGTGAGCCATTAAAGCAATCTCCCTGCCCCATATTAAACCGAATTCTCTGCGTGTGTACTGTGGGATATTCAAAATTAATTGTCAGAACGTTGCGTCTATTAATATGCGTATATTAATTATATTTAGGGCTGATATTTTAACTTAAACTGAGTTTGTGTGGTATTTTTTTTCTATAGAGTTTGACAGTTGATATGGTGCGTTCACGAACTCAGAGCGTCTAACTCTATAGTAAAAAAACTAAATAGAGGGTTACTAATTAGTAAAAAGATTGGTATTTATTGTTAACTGGTATTGCTACTAACTCTTTTTAATCATTCATTCACTTTAAAGTGAAGAAGTAGTCATTCAGGTAAATTTTCCGATACGAAAGGTGGCACTAAAATCAGTCGAATTTATTCGACATAGGTAAAGCGGGATATTATTTTCAGGCACCATTTCTTGAATTGTTAAATTAGCATTATTTATCAAATATTTAAGAGAAACGATCAAATCAACATATCAAATAAGAAAAACTTCATATGACTCTTTGAATGACTGAATCATAAAGCGGCATATACAAATACTTCATAACACGTGCAATCGATTGAATTAATTAAAAAATAGAGACTGCACAATATATTTAATATTATTCTTAAATTATGACTTTACGAATTAAGGGTTATTCTTTTTACCTCTGGTTTGAGAATAAAACAATTTCAAACTACACGCGATACTCCAACTACCAACTGCCAAAATCTGGGAAAAAGAGCATGTATTGTTGTATGAACTTTAGTATATCTATCTCTTTCAGCGGCTATTTTGACAACTCAAAGTTGGAGGGATCTTAAAATCGTTTTTTTCTCATACCAGTGGTAAAAATACCGACCCTAAGTGTCATACAGATTATATATTTCACAAGTACCGATCTAAATTAATTATATTGAAAATTTCCTATTATAAAATCCATCAATATTTTTTTATACAAATAAAAAAAACCTTTATTAACTCGTCTAAGTCGTATATTTCTATCTATAACCGCACACCCCAACTGAAAACTCTTGATTTCCTTTGAGATTCGATTCTCGTTTAAAAGCTGACCTGAGCGCGGAAAACTCGACAAGAGAGAGAACGTCAAATAAAAATGTCACCGAGGCCAGGATATGGCAACACTCTCGTATTAAACACGGAACGAGTTTTCAGCTGAATGGAAATGCTTTCAGCACACACGGAAAATAATTTAATTTAAACGAGACTCATTCATCCGACTTCACTTGGAGCGTATTTTATGTTTTAGATATCGTGGATGCAGGTTAGGGGTTGTTATTTTTGTGAAGTTTATGCTTTTTTTGATAATTAGTTGTTTAGAATTGGATACATTTCATAGGAAAGTTGATGAGTTTTGAATGTTAGATTAAGAAAGATTTCTTATGCTCGAATTTAGATCTGCGATGAAATCGATTGTGTGTGTGGAAAATTGTATGTTTCAAAAAGTTTTTATAATAAGTATAAGTATTTATTAATATTGTAAAAATGTATTTCATTCAACGTGCATTTTCATGACTAGAAAATGGAATGGCATACAAATAAATGTCTACTCTAGATTCAAATGAAAAATTTATTTGTTGGAGCAAATAGGGAAATTGCTTTTCTCAATGTTTATGTTATAAACTGTATGAAAATATACAATTTTCTTCATCTTCGAGAAATTCCTGAAAATCACACAAGGAACTAAGAATATATTATGACATGGAATTCTAGAATATTTCAAGGATTTAATAAAAAAATATATATTTTTAAACTATTTTTATGATCAATCTTTTCTCCGGATTTATTTATCTAAGCTTACAAAGGACACAGTGGTTTTAGCTTCATTTGGAATTTCATGCTTTTATAAATATTCCGATATCACTGCCCATCGCAAATTGCCGTATATGTATGGAAATCGACGAAAATTCAATTAGATAGTTGTTTTGCCACAGTTTTGAGGTTACACCGGATACATAGACACACAAACACACACAGAATAGCGCTATTATATAGTTAGAAATTTGGAATCAAATGATATTTTTTTATTCTAAAAATATTTTCAAATGTTAATCAAAATTCAAATATTATAATCGATAAAATTTCATATAAAAAAGTAACAATTTTCCGTAATACGCCATCCCTGAAATCCTCCCGAAAACTGTAATAAAATTTCAATTTAGACCAAAAATACGACCAAACAAAGACACAGAGCGTTCGAGAATCGTGCATTCTCGTTTTAATCTGACCAAATTTGCAGAGTCGCGACTTGCTGCCGCACTTTTTGTTTATATTGCGAACGAAATTAAGTCGCGGACTTTATTCGATCCCCGCAAAAGGCTTAACGTTTTCGGCAATTAAACGCCGGTCTGCGGTCTCGAACACTCTCCCCTATCCGAGTAAAGGGGAGAGTGTGCGAGTTTCGGAGCCACGCAACTGGGTCACGGAACTTCTCGAAAAATTATGTAGGTGTATAGAGTGAGAGATTTTCAAATAAATTAGACGCGCGTTTAGTAATAAATATATAGAAAGGGGAGAGTTATGAATATTTCATGTGGCGGCTCGAAGATGTTTCGGGTTGCGAGAGTAAATAGGACATGATTGAGTAAGGATCGGCGATTGATCTATGTTAGATTTCGATTTGGTTAATTGAGATGATTTATCTTTTGATTTATTTGTGTGTGTCTTAAAGAAAATTCTATAATATTTATGCAACTTGAAATGCAATTCAATCTGTTTCATTTTTTTTGTATGGGGATTAAAATTAGGGTAACTTATTAGTCATTTTTTTCATAGATTTCATCAAGTGGAAAGAACGAAGAATCCTTTAGTTTTTATGCTTACAGATATTGAATTTATGCTGAATTATCTTTTGTGGTCTTGCATTATTCGAGGCTCTATGGATTTTAAGCCAATTAAGGCAGTAGTTTAATATCCATAATAAATACAAAACAAATGAAATGTGAAATATCTTTTGAGACATGTTTAATTATGTTCCAGTCTTAGGTCATTCATAATAAATATATTTACTACACTAGTTGATTGTAAAATATGAAATGTAGATTTGTAAATGTAATTGAACCTTATCAGATATGCCCACAATATCTCTGAAAATTTCATCGAAGTTGAATAAGCGGCGATCTAACGTATAAGGTACAAATATATCAAAATACATACAATCAAACACAGATTCGTTCATTATTTATATTAAAACAAAAAGCTTAAAAAACAATCAATTCAAATCACGAAAATAATTGGAAGCAATAAAACCGAACCTCATTATCAACGCTTCACTCAACTGAAACAAACACAGATCGATTACAATCTCCGAAAGCACAATTCAATCAACTTAAAATCCTCATTTAAAAAACAAAAACCGATTAAAAAAACATTACAAACGCATAAAAGACAACAAACAAGGATATAAGCAGCATCAACGAAACGACCGCGAGTTTTGAATTACGCGCCAAATTGCACAGCGAATACATACAATAGCTACACATAATAGTAATTGGCGGGTCTCCTTTCTTCTCTGGAAAAAGCCATAAATATTTTTACGATTCAATTAAGAGCACGGCCAGGTGTTTTCTCCGCCTAATTGGCGTTTCGAAGTTAAGATTAAGGTTTCTCTCGCAGAACGGACCCTTGGATGGTCGTTTCGCTCATGTCCCTTCTCTTTATTCTTCAGGATATCCCTCGTGGAATGGAGGAATGTAAATAAACGAAGATGTGCAGAATCGCAGGTTGGTAAAAATAAAATAGGATAAAAGGCCGTAGGAAATTTTCGCACGTATTTTATTACTGGATCGGTTTCCGTTGCGAGTCGAATATTAATAACGGCGCTGTGACGTTTTAATTTCCTATGTTGGAAAAATTTCGATTTTGTAACGAATTTTTGGAATATTGTGTTATCAAAGGGTTTGCCAGACTAGGTTCTGTTGAAATTAAACGGAGATTAGGTGAAAATTCGGAGAAAAATCAATAGTTTAACCCTTTGACATCGGACGAAATTTTGCGAGTCATTACAAAAGGGTGAGAGAACAAATTGCATTTTTTAAATATTTTTTGCAAATTATATAGAATTTGAAATTTTATAAACAAATCTTCACAAAATTGACGACCCGATTTGAAAAAATTAAAAATTGAAAGAAAAAGGCTCTATCGAAAAGTGAACGATGATTATACATTTCTCGCTGATTAAAAAATTAAACTTATTATGAATGTTTCCATTGCATGAAAAGCTTGAAAAATCCTGAATTTACAAATCAAATTGATCGTAAACAAAATATTTCGATTTCGAATGAAATATGCCTTATGGAATTTGCGGTTTGACATTTGTGAATGAATGGTATTTGCGCGTGCACAGTTCAAATATGCAACGCTATAATCACGCATGAAGAATTCTAATTAAATTCACCACCAAACATCGAATTGAATCGAATTCAAATCATAAATAACTCATTAACAAAACTCTCCCTAATCGAATATAATGAATTCGAATGCAATAACGACACACGCCGAGGAGCGAAATTAATAAAATGGAGTTTCGTCGCGAGACTAAACTTTTCGGGGGGCGCAAAAGCGAGAGTAAATTTAATTTAATATCGTTTTATAATGTACTTTCGATGCTTAGTCATCCCGGGGCCTTATTATTAATTATTATCAACGGAGGGGAGTGCCAAAGGAACAAGGGATCCTTTCAAGTCATCCGGGACGAGATAAGAGCAACATCGTATAACATCGCGAGAAAAGAAGGTGACAAAATGTTACAAGTGACCGAAGAAAATTCAAGAGTTGACGAATAAAGGATAACGAATCAAAGAGATGAGATTTTTTTATGTTTATTGTATCGTTATTTATTTGTGTCGCTTTTTTCATCATAATGAATCTGTGTATTGATTTTTTGTCTTGTGTGTGTGTATGGAATATTGAATTTCTGAAGTGATTGGAGAGTGATATCTTATAGTATCCATTTTTGAATATCATTGCTTTTATAAAACTGTCGTGACTCTTTATAGTTCGAATACGTAATTAAATAAAGCATAACGTCAAATTATGAACTATGCTAGATTTTTTTCTTAGACAATCAAATATACAGTTAAAGAGAACTCGGAGTTCAGAAGTCAGACATCTTAAAAAGTCTCACTGAATGTGAGTCAAACATTAATTTCTATATCCAATATAACGAATACTTAACAAAACTTCGTTTATACAATATTCATAGCAAATATAGATGATAAATTTATATAAAAAGAAATCTTAATAAATAAGATCTACCTATAGATAAATAGTTTTAAGATTGTGTTGTGTAACAAATTCATATTGAACTGTGTTTAGAGCTGAATCTAATAAATGCTCTTGTCGAAAGATTGTTGCCAAAATTGAGTCGAATTGTTAGTCAGGGTTATATAGCATCACTTAAGCTAAGTGCCTAAGGTTCGCATCCCTCGAAATCCTTGCGGTCATATAACGTTAATGAGATTAGATACCAGCCGAATATTGCAAAGCATGTAAATATCGAAGAAAACATCGGTACAAGCCGAAACAACGATTCGAACCGAAAGCAAACATATTCATATTCGAACAATTTTAGATAAATATTACACATGTTGAATTTTATTCATAATTTATAAGAATAAACGCACGTGTATTATCATTTCGAATAGGGAAAAAACGATACGTGTCGACTCTGGGGCAATATTAAATATTAAAATTTCATCATACGCACATTCCTCGTAGTGTGAATAAACCGAAGGTGTTTTTCCCCACCTTTCTGTTTCTTCAGCACGCATGAAAATAAAGTGGCTGAAAAAATATATAATAAAAATAATGAACGAAAAACGGAAGACATTTCAGGCGAAGTCGCTCGCGTGAATCATCCTAGATTTCTAGCTGCGTGAAAAAGGGACGCGTTTTGCATGTTGACGTTTAAAAACGGCGTTAGAAAAACGCGATTTTTCCATTGTTAGGCTGTGTTTTCACTATAAATGAATTGAGAATATAAACTAGCTTAGTTTATCTGATATTTTTGATGACTATATAAAAAAAAGTGGTCTAGAAATGATTCTATAGATCTGAATAAAAAAGATATCTTATTGATATACTATCTGATGCTATGAAGATTTTTATTATTAATATGAATCATAAATTGATTAGAAAATGAAATTCCAATACAAAATTAAATTATTGATTATATTTGATAACTGAATAGCACAAAAAGCAAAAGTAACCTTTTTATTGATATTGAATTAAGTATTGAAGATGGTTCTGTATCATATACTGCACGTAGAACTATTTTCTGTACTTAACTTAATTTCGATAAAAAAATATTACTTATACCTTTTGTGCTATTCAGTCGTTATTTGTAAAATGTGTGGGGCTGATAATTTTGATGAATTTAGTTTAAAAAATAGAAGAAAAGAGATTTAAGTCGAAGTAATTGATGTGTGAACTATTTTTCAGTTTCGATTTTCACCTTAATTCATTTGATCATTTATATAAAACATTCACTTTTCACAATGAAATCATTCTCAAATATATTTTAAATAGTTTTTCGTTTAAAAATAAACACATTGTTAAAAAATTGAATCGACTTTTCCAAATCGCAAAGCCACCAAGGCGAAGTCGAAACGCTTTCGCTGATTTCGTTCGCGATATTTCGGTGTGAAACGGCCTTTAGGCGGCAAGGACGCGGGAATAAAGGAGGCTGTTTGAAAAAAAAATCACAACCGAAACGAAAAAAACACAGACAATGTATAAAATACACAGCTTCTTTCAGATTTCGAGCTGGAAACGTTAGACACGCAGAGAACGAGACGTTCAAGTCCCGCGAGCTTCGGCATTGCGCGTTTGGAAATTCCCTTTTGCTTGTAATTTTTTCATTCCTATTTTATTTTAAGAAAGAAAACATACAAAAAAAAACCCGAGTCGAATTGCTCGGTCTCGTTTTGTGTACGTAGATATAGATGAATAAATGCGTAAAAAAGGCGATTTCTCGAGGCGTTCGTTTTCTCATTTGGCAAATAGAAAATGTATTGCGGTCGATTCAATTGACATCTACTTACGTTCGATATGATGAATCTTCGATTTTTTTTGAAATGTATCAGATTTTTTCTCGATTTGAATAAAAAATATATAATTTATTTTAGGATTTTACGGTAGACGTAAATATACGAAATTAATTTGATTTTATAATATGCAAAATACATGAATTGAATCGCACTTCTCTGAAAATAAATGAATTGCATGATGAAAGCAAATCGAATTGTAAACGAATTCACGGAATTCATAAATTTTCCAATTTATTTGAGATTTTACTAGGAATTGATAAAGTGACAAACAATTTGTAAATAAAAGCTAAATATATTCTTACGTAAAGAAATTTTCCAAAATAATTAGTCTAATAAATCTTGAAAGAAACCTGCATGAATTTAATATTATTCTAAAAAGTCACTTAACTGTTAAGGTAAGTAACATTTATACTGCAAATAAATAAATCTAACATAAATAATAAATAAACTTTATATTATAAAATTTCATAATGAATAACCTATTTTCATGCACCTTATTCCGATCAGAGCAATTCTTTTCAAGAACTTTCGAAGTCTACAAAGTGCACATATTCTTAAGTTAGATTCACACAATGTCGATTATTTTCCAAATTTAGTTGAATAAACAAATCAGCTTTTATATGCCAATCATATGACATCAAGTAAGCGAGATTTCATGAGATAAATCACGATATGTATCTATATTATAATTTTACTAACGTGTATCTATCTGCGATTTTCTATGAATAATATTTAAATAAAGTAAGTGAGATAGAAAACGATAAGCAGACAAATAGAGTATGTGAGTCAAATCACAATAGAGTACTTAAGTTGACATAGAATCCCGTGTGAACACAGCATTAGAGGAGAGTTAAAATGGAGTCTAGTTTAAAAATTGTGCACGACGTCGCGCAAAGTGTCCGATTTAATTAAAAGTCGTTCTGGTTATTTCGCTAAAAGTTCCCGCTCACTAATTCGATTCGGGAATTCTGCGGTTTCGCCTCTTAGCTTCTGTCGCAGTTGAGATGTTTAAACTTGTCGTTGTCGGTGTGTTGTTGGAATTGTGCGAAACTTTTCAAGAGCACGTACTACGTCCTTCTTCATTCCGTTGGAAAAAATAAAAGAAATTTTGTTTACGGAATGTTCGCGAATGAGTGGAATTCTGAAGGATTCCGCTTCGGATGCTTTTTATATATTTTTTTTAATTAAATTTTATTTTATTTGAACACTTTACAATTGCTTTGTGTTAAGTTGAATCGAAATATATTTATATGATGACTAAAAAGTTCAAGGGGTACTAGTAACGATTTTACCGAAATTGAGTTACGTACAGGAATTGCTCATATACATATTTGGTGTTAAAAGGATATAAACGAATTTGGAACGTGTGTTGAGATACATCATTAAAATCACTAGAACTGCTTCTAATATGTGTAGGTACATGCTCAACTTTGATCACTTTTTTTTAAGTCACTTGTACCCCTTGACCTTTTCAGTCGTTATATAAAATCATAAAGCCCCAAATTTTCAATCGTTTAGAAATTAAATACTTCATTAAGAATGACAGCAATGAAATTCTATGTATTATATAAAGAAAAAAGGTCATGTTGGTTAAGTATGTATGTACTTGGATTAAAAATTTGATTCGTAGTATTTGAAAAACGTTTCCAAATCGATTACAAATTTTGATTGATAATATTTAGATAAAGTTTAATATGAAAGCATTTTGATTTTATATTAATTTTAGTATGCGCAAATTCTCACTAATATTACGTTGAAACGTAATATTAGTGAGAATTTTCACGAAAATGTGATGTGTATTAATAATGTATTAATAGAAATTTCTATTTACGTTAACTAACAATACACTTTATAAATAACATCTTTGAAAAATATTAACACCTACACATTTTATACAAAAGTGAAAATGTAATACAATACGTACAAACATTAATATTTTCTGTACGCCAATTAAAAAATCGCTACAGTATCCGATCGGATAAAGCCTTCGAGTATTTTAAATTCGTTAACATATGAAAAAAATACCTAAAAAACAATATTGCCAAATAATCCACGATGTGCACTGACACTTATTTATATTTCATACTCGATACGTTCGAACGTCGAAATCCCTTAGGGATTATCGTTCCGGGCGCTTTCCCTTTGTTGCGTCAACATTTAAACTGGGACCGCGAAAAAGTGCGATATGATGAAAAAATAAAATTTTCCAATAAATAAAATAAAATAAAGGTCCCTCGAAGGCTGCTTTTCCGATATTTCCATCGGAAAATCGGTCTAACGAGGGTCGGCGCGAAAACCCTTCGACTTGTGGAAATTCGCGACTTACACGAATGATATATTTAGACGATATGAGGCATTTTGTGGGTTGTTTAAATTTGGATTTGTTCATAAAATATAATTTTTAATATTTAATTTTCATAAAAAAATAAAGTAAGTGAATCGAGACAATTTGAAGATGTAATTATTCTGTTTTTCGATTATAATCTTATCATATACTAATGTAAAAAATGTAATTTTATAGAGGTATTCCACTTAACGTTGAGTATTTAATATTTCGATTTAATTATTTTATATTATTAATTGAATATTTTTCATTTCAAATTCAATTGTTTTCGATGAAATATTGCGAAAAGCAATCGAGCGTAAAATGATAATTATTTTACTAGAAGCAGAAAAACTGAATAGTGAAAAATAAGCAATCAATTTCTTCATAATTTAATCTTCACAATAATTTTTATTTTGTTATAATTTATAATGTCAAATAATTAAATAAAATTATCAATATTTCTCAATTAAAATTTTATCTTAAATATTGTACAATTTAAGTGTACGTAAGTCAATTTACACACTACAGCGTTATATTAGGTATGTAGGGTTTGCTTTAATTTAATAATTTAGATAACTTAAATTAATCTCATTTGATTCGAAATTAATTATACACACAATTTAATTAGACTCATTGAGAAAATCGAAAAATAACAAAAGAAAACTATCTCCGATCGAATTCAAAATTAATTAAACACATAATTTTATTAGACTCATTGAGAAAATCTAAAAATAAAAGAAAACTATCTTAGATCAAATTCAAAATTAATTATACACACAATTTTATTCGAATTGATGAGAAAATCGAAAAATAACAAAAGAAAACTACCTTCGATCAAATTTGAAAACTAGCAAAACAAACACGATTTTCCTAACTATAGTAAGAATTTTTCGAATCGATTCGACAAAATATCAAAATTAAACGTAGATCAGACTATAATACATATATAGAACCTTCGAAAAAGAGACAATTCACACGGCACACGAGTGAAAGGGTACATTTGCGACTAGTCGCAGGTTTTAACCCGTAACCCGCTCGAAAATAAACTTTGCTCGGTCGAACTTCCATAATCCATTCGTCCCCAAGGCCCGTCCCGCCCACGTACGTGGATATATTTCGCCGTTATAAATACGTCCCTGGTGTGTTTGTGTGTCTGTGTGTCTGTCTGTCTGTATGTCTGTCTCTGCCCACACGTTACATCTCTTCTATTTCGCCATTGACGTTTCGGCAAATTCAATTTGGCGCCCCGGTGACATACGCAAAGCGGAATATGGTGAGTGCGCATTTGAGGTTTCGTTTCGAGTAGATTTCGAGTAGTAGTAGTAGAAAAATTCGTGAATGAATTGTAAAGAATGGTTTTGCGTATAGCGACTAGTAGCAAGCGGCGTAGTCAATAATAAGAACAATGGTACACCAAGAAACAGATTCCGTTGTTCCCAATGTTGACTATGTTGCGTGCTGCGTGCTCCATGCTGCTTGTCGCTGTACTCAAAAGCTAGTTTATGTTAAGTTGTATGATACGATGATAAAAAAAAATAACCTATCCTAACCTAACCAATCTCAATATAATTCAAACTAGCTGATCAAATATCGTTCTATTCATATTATCATCTTGTGGGTACTCATCTATTTTTTTTCCTAATAATAATTGTAAGAATTCATGTGTTTTTGTATATATTTATATTTCTTAGAATGTTTTTTTTTTCAATTAAATTTATCTTTTGAGTACAAATCATTAGATTTTGACGCATTTTAGATGAGAGATCAATTTGCATAGATTAAAAGTGGTTACGATATGTTTCTTGTTGAAGATGTTCAGTAGAAATATTTTTATGATATATCGAATATTTTTAAAATAAAATAGTCTTACAATTACTTAATGTTATGTAATACTAGAAAATATTCAGATATTTATTAAAAAAAAACCTATTAATTCTAGAAAGTTTCAAGAAAAGCGTTAATGCAATACTCATTGAATCGATTAAGAGTTATTTTCAAAAGCCATCGAATCTCAAGTGAACAAACACGAATACCACATTCATATTTTTTACATCTGAATAAATAACATACAATACGAATTACACAAACCGTTAGAAGTTGATAAATTCTGGTTAACATCGTCGACTCGAAAATGTTCGCTCGTTCGCAAAAGTTGATAAGTATAACTTAAATTCGCACAACTTGACAACAGTATGTCGACGAACGATACGTTAACGAAACTAGAACAAGTTACAAATGCTAAATAGTCGAAAAGCCGAGTTTAATTGACAGCAACTAAGCGAATTGCAAATTCAACTTATGTTAACGAAACTTAAACTCGAACATAATATGTTTCTAGGTACACATAACATACATAATATCGGAAATTTCACATACGCGGAAAAGCCTCTCGGTTAAATTAATCCGGCTATTTGCATAAAATTTTAGTACGTAGAATATATTTTCCGTGAATTCCGGATGTTCGGATAAGTCTCTATAGTCGATTGAATAAAATCGACATAGTTTTTCTATTTTTTCCGGGACGTCGAACAGCGTTTAGATTTACATTCGCACTTAAGTATATTATCTCTACGTGATGCTGGAGCAGATACGAATCGTATCTATATATCGTTTAATGCCGAATACACAAGGGAAAATAAAGAGGAGGTACTGGAAAAATGTACATATAAATATAAGGGGAAAGTTGTATTTTTTCTCGTAGAACGAAAGCGTCAGTGGCGTGTGCGTAAAATACGATACGCTCGAAATAATTTCACCACATTTTGTGTTCGCACGAATATATAAATATATGTATGTAAATACATATATAGAAAGAAATGTGTATTTATCGATGTATTACATTTATGAAAAAAATGTATAATGAAATGTATCCGATACAATGAGATTGTGAAGACAGAGAATCTGCGACTTTTTTGAATGTGTATACATTTTTTCATTGAAAACTCGGAAAACTGTTGATCTTTTCAGAATTATTTTGTGCATAGTGGAAAGGGTTCTGCATAATACATTAAATTTTAAGTTTTCAAGAAGGGATCTTTATCTATAATAATAATATGCACAACCTATATAAACGAAGGTCTTCAGAACGGAAACGAAAATTAAAAAAATATGGAATTTCTTAAACAATTGCTAAATTCAAAATAAATATTGAGCGATTGTAATCTAGTAATAATATGTTTTGGATTCATTATCATGATCACATTGTAACATATCAGAAGAAACAATCAGTGTTTAGCCGCAAGCAAATATCAAATAGATATCTTAAGCTCTCTATGAGATTGAGTTACAAAAAATATATAAACCAAATACAATGATAAAAGCCTTCATTTCAAATTGATTCACAGCATTCATTTAGATTTTCGATAATATTTTCATATGAAAAAAAAAATGTTTCGAACAAAACGAAAAAAAAAAACCTTCAACATTACATTCTCATAACACTATCATAATTTACGATAAATAATTTTACGAAACGGCAAAAAATCACTTTTATAGACCCTACTAATATAAAACCATGCATAATTTCACGCAACAAAAAACAATCCTCCAGATTCTCGCTGCGAGCGAAAAATAACACAACTACTACATGACGAAACTCGCCAAAAGTAGGCAATACTAATTCGGTACACAACTCTGTTTTTCCCTAACCAAAAAAACACATATAATATAATGTAACGTGTACAAAAAAAATTGAAAATCGTCGGATAAATTACTCAGTTCTTCGAGTTGGCCGAACACGTCCGCGTAAAATAACGATTCTCGGTCGCGTTGGGAAATTCGCTTCGAATGTTTATTGCCAGACTCCGGTTTGTTTCGATTAAAGTTTCCTCGGCTCCCAAAAGGGTCTCGGATATACTGAAATTGCCACATCGATGCTAAAACCGTTCTAAAAGACGAATTTCGCCATTTCGCACCGCATTTTTCACAGTTTATGCGATTTCCGATCGTACCTAAGTGGTGTTAAATTTTATGTACCCACGTCTCTCGGTTGCAGTTTTGCTTTAGATCTAGTTGATTGTGTAGGTTATATTATATATTTTTTTGAGGGTTATTGTCGTTTGTATGTTTTTGAGTTATTTTGAGATGATTGTGCGTTGTAAAAATGGCAGTAAAAGAAGTTTTTGATAAGAACCCAGTCGAATTGGGTCAACGGAAGTGGTATATCAATTGTATACTAATTGTAGATTTTGGTTAATTTATCATAGATATGGAACGAATTAAAATCGAATATTGTAAAGAAATGTATTCGTTTAATATTTATTTATGTATAGAAATAAAATCTAATGATCATTTATATGAATTTAAGATCAGATCTTTCTATCGTCATTTAGTAGTTAGTCATATTCTCGACTTGTGTCTATCATATTCTACAATAGATTTTTTTTTAATATTTTTAAATAGCATGTCTGACTATTGAAAGATCGATCCTAATACATCCTAACCCAATTATTCAACTTTCATTGAAAAATAGTCACAAATGTTCATTACATCTGTCAAATTTCATACAAAAAAAGAGTAGTAACAATTAGTCTTTATACGTGAATAAAACGTTCATTGATATGAAACAAGACATCATATTTGCTATAGAGATTTGTTGTAATATTCAGCTGATAGTTAATTTAGATAAAACACGTTATATAGCACATTATATGACAAGCTACGAAAATAGAACGAATGTATTGTTTCATATTTGACGACGCGTTTTACGTGTGACATAAAATTTCGACAAAATATCATACCTACATTTTCCAGTGATTGCTTCTGCAAAATTTAGTGATGCAACAAATCGACATGGGAATTTTGCACGATTTTAATGAAAATATTAATTGGTTATCGTCAACTATTGTCTGTGAATCTCGATGCTCGTGTAGCACTATTCGAGTAGATATGTCACATGTTCGTTTGTTGTGAATTTAAGTGCAAAAATGTTAAGTCGATTCTACACTTTTATTTTGGTAATTAATTAAATTTTAGTAATATTATGTTAATTAATGATCTAAGAATGAAGATGATTAATATATGCGAATCATTGAAGCGTGTTCAATCTTGATCACGAATATGACATTTCATATCAAATGTGCGTATCTTGCTTTATGTAAATTAATGAACGTTAGTCCATCAATTTGCTCAATCACACCTTCGATTCGAATAATAATACATAGTATTACATACATACATGAATCATAAATAGAATTGAATATAAATAAGTTATTCTAGAAAATTTACTCAATAACTAGTTCTTGTTTTTTTGTTAGAATCAAACGGAATGATAATGTGTCATTTATAAGATGACACAGTTGCTTCCTCGATGAACTGTCGAAAATCCGCGGAACAAAGACAGATTTTTGACAGTTCATTGTAATAAGAGTGACTGAGACTCTCGTCTTCGTCAATTATGACAACGATTAAATATTAAAAAAAAATGAAAAGTGACATTAGATAAATAAGTAAAAGTTGTGCATAATCGCCACTATAATCATATAAAAAATAATATACACTGAACTCTCGTTTTACACGGTGGATAGGGACCAGCAAAAACCGTATAAAAAAAATGTCATTTTTTATTTCGCGATATTCATTATATAGTTCAAACAAACCGTGTTAGACCAAATCAATCGTGAAAAAAAATACATATTTTTTAATTTTTTCAAACCGTGTTATTTTGAAACCGTGTAAAACGAGAGTTGGGTGTAGTTCCTTCCTCAATGAACTGTCGAAAATCTACGGAACAAAGACAGATTTTTGACAGATCACAGTACAAGGAATGACTGTAACTCTCGTCGTCGTTAGTTGTCAATTATGACGACGATCAAATATAAAAAAATAAATGAAAAGTGACTTAGATAAATAAGTAAAAGTTGTGCATAATCGTCACTATAATAATTTAAAAAATATTATTGAAAAATTCTATCGAATTAGTACCGGAATCACCTTTGCGAAATCGCGCGTAGACAGTGGCGCCACACGCAGCGACCGAACCGTAAAGCGATACGCGCGAAACGAACGCTTATGGCCAACGAGCTGTCAGTGTGTCTGCGGCGTCGGTGCGGTGCGGAGCGGCGTCGCGGCGCCCGCTCGCCGAACGAATTTCGATGACGATCTATACGAGATCTATGAGATCTACGGGATCTATAAGATCTACGGGGTCCATGTAGCGCGAGGTTGAACTGAGGAAAGGCGGAGATTCGATCGAGAGGTTCTACGTGAATGCGCAAGTAAGTTCGTTTTGAAGTTTCGCGCCCTTTCTAGGTTCGGATAATTCGATTTGGGTTGGGTTAGGTTGTGTTTTTTTTTGTATAAAAGAAAGATTTGTTGTGTTTTGTATAAAGGGTTTCGTTTATAATTTATTATATCCGTAATTAGCATTTTGATTGCATAGATAAAAATTGTTCGTTATCGTTTTTTGTTAAATGTAGATTATTTTTAGTGTCGCATAGTTTTTAATTTTGATATGAAATATTCTAAGTAAAATTTTCATGAAGAGTATTCATTTATTTTATATGAACGTTTTCGCTTGAATATTTTTGAATTTGAATATTATTCTATTTAATAATTTGAATAACGGAATTTTCTTTAACGTCAATTTGTTATCATTTGTTTTGAATTTCAAAAAAATATAAAATAGTTTTCGCCACAATTTTTTTACGGGTCATTAACGGTTTTACAAATTAATTTTTTTTTACGAATTTTGAATTTATTTTATGAAAAGTAACAAAGATTTTAAAAAAATCTTATTTTTTCTGAAAGTAATGAAAAACGATATCATTATGATTGTTTAGTTCTGAATTGAATTTTTATTTGTAATAGAAGTTGTATTCACAATATAGATGTGTTTTTTGTAGATATATTATTATTATAATTTATTAATTTCATAAAATAATTAAAATGTGTGTAAGATTTTTTAAATTAGTAAAAATTTTTTTTCGATAGTGAGTTCTGTCAGTTTATATTGTATCTTAAGTTATACACAGATTTAAATACAGATAAATCTGAATCCTTGCACATTTTTCTCGCATTCGATACGTTTATGTCTCAATAAAATAATAAAGACCGAAATCGAAAAACAATCAATCGTATAAAGAGGGTATACGACTTCCGAATGAAAATTTAAACTTTTTCGTTAAATTCCAATCAACTTGTGTCGTCCCAAAGCGAAAAGTAATCCCCATTGTTAATTAGTGTTTACTCGTTTACAATCGGGGATCAAAGCGTATCCTTCGATTCAATACAAATGTATGTTCAGGTTTTTCATTATACTTTAAAAGCGTGTTTTCAGATTTATATTTGGATTCGTTAACGAACCGCTCAACTTTGTTTTAATCTCGCTTAATTAAAAGTTATGTTTGTTTTCAATTAGATTGGATTTTTTTTCAAATTTAAGCTTTGATCAAATGTGGCATCAAAATGAAAAGGGTTTTCGTTTTATGGTGTGTGTGTCAAATTTTGCGCAAAATTCGAACTTCGCGCACAATTCCTTTGAAAAAACATAATGGAAGGATAATTTAGCGAAAATCGAAGGCTGTCTTCTTCCATCAGTTCAATATTTTAATATGCAAATATGACGATCGGAAGCGGAATTTCGTCGGGGTTAATTGAAAATATAGGCGTTCTTTCGATATTCGAGCGAAATTTTCAATTTTCACCCCTGCTCCGCTTTTCGCTGAAGGAACCTGAAAGTATGCCTTTCGATGCTGAAAAAGCATGAAAATTTTCGTGAACGTAATTTGAAACCCATTGATGTATTGATCAAAAGCGACAGTAAAAATTTTACGTGCCACTCACGTTAAATTCAATCGAAATATCTTCGAATGTCAAATTAAAAAATATATAATTTTATGAAATATTGTACAATATATAATAATATATCGTTCGTATTAAGCGCAAATTAATTGCGTGAGTTTTAAGGGTTTCTGTCTCCTTAAGGTTCGCGTTCCTCCCTTCGTCTAAAAGTTATAACGGTCCCATTTAAAATTCCTCTTCTTCATTGTTTGCACCTGAATATTAATTGGCAATAACCTCGCCTCGTGCTTCAGGTTCGTTACGGAGTTACGTTTTTCCAAGTGACACGTTAACGCGGTTTCGTTACGTTATTGTTTCGTTCGGGAGTTTTGATTGATTTGCTTTCGTTTTCAGCGTTTTTCGGTTAGATTTTTAATTAAAAATGTTCATGAGTGTTTTTTTTTTTTTGATTGGATTTATATTGAATTTATGTTAAATAGTTATGACTATTTATAGGTCGATTCATAATTATTCGGTTCGGTATTTAAATTCGGGTTGAATCTCAATTGAATCTGTTGAAAATTTGATTTATCTGAAAATGAAATGGAAAAGCGGCAGAGTTGTTTTGTAAGTTAAGCCGTGCTCGATATATTATATTTCGGTAAATAAAATGTTGTATTGTGAAATTGTGGATAAATACGTTTAACGAGACGAATATTAATGCGTTTCTCGTTGAGAAATAAAGTACACAAAATCAAATTTTCTCAACAAAGCTAATTCGAAATGAAATATTTTCGAGTGGAACGTCATTATATCGCATTCGAAATAACGGTCTTTGTACAAATATTTGTCTAGAATTTGATAATGTAGTATTTTTTTGTAATCTTTTTTCCGGCGTATTTCGAAATGCATTCAATTATAACTCAAATACGACGATTAAGTCGTAAACGTTGATATTTCTTGATAATCATCTTATTTATATTCAATGATTTTAAAATGTATTGAAATTTATTTCGAACGGTCCTAAAATTAAACTTAACTTTTGTATATAAAGCGCTTTCACGAATTTGCATTCGCTCACCTACCGAAAGTTGATACGACCTTTAAAATTAAATTAATTAATTTAAAACAAAATTCTTCGATTGTGTTGTTTTAAAGCGACGAAAAAAAAACACAGTTCCTAATTAATCTCCGTCGTTTGTTTATCCAGTTCTCTGAAGTTAATTAGTCGCAATAACTCCGGCACCGTGTCGAAGAAACATCTCTCCCAGGTAAGGAAAAAAGCACAATTCACCCTTTAATGAACGCATTTAAGACGGGGACAAGCACTAAAGTCCGTCAGGTGAATCGAGCGACAGACGATTACTTTCGGTGATTAAGCCCTAGCTCGAAAGTATGTCTGAGCCTTAACTTTATCTAAAAATTTCATTAAACGCCGAATCTTCCCTTCTTTATAAGGACACGTATAAGGCGTAATGGAATAGAGAACTCGAAAAGGACATCTCCGAAGAATAAAGTCGAGTGTGTGTACCGAGAGCTAACTTTGAATCCTTCGTAAATATATTCGCGACGAAGTTTTAATATGCAGTGTTTAACATGTAAATCTGGGTGCGAGTCTTTCGTATGTAGCGAAATATTTACGTTCTGCGATATAAATTTCGCAATGCGTTCCCTTGATGAAGTTAAGGGTTGTTGGTGTGTAACTTTGCTTAACGAGACTTTTTTAGCGATTTGCCTCGTGCTTGTAATCTGGTTTTAAATGATTGTAATATTTAATCTTTTTTTATTTCAAATAGATAATTTATGTTCCTATGTAATAATTGTATCCCAAATAAGAACTTTGTGTGAGTCGAATGTTGTAGAATGAAACTGGAACCATAGTAGACTAACAAATCATAATTAGCTGTTACATAGATTATATTTTAATGATGATTTTCAGCTATATTTTCGATGTAAAAATAACGTAGTACATGTATTTGTTAGTTTAAATTGAATATCTCATAGTATTTGCTAGAATCCAACAAGCGAAATTTTCGCGTAACGTTTGTAAAGTAAAATGGGATGCACGTTACGAGCGGAAAGGCGATTTTCTTTTTTTCCGTCAAACGACGATATATTTTTTGGGGAAAATTGAATTTTCACAATGCGCCTAGGAGTTTTCCGCGATAAGGAAAACGCTGTTCGTGTTCGACATAAGGTTTTCCGTGGAATATTTAGCACAGGAGACAAGCATAGAAATAGCCGTTAAGGCCGAAGTCGTTTTCTCTGAATTCATTGCTTTAATGCCTCAATTAGGTCTAACGGTGGTGGGTTCGAGCTTTTTGTATTAATTGATCTTTTATGTTGCTTTAGGCCGCTAACTAGGATCGTATATTTGGACTAGGGAATTCTTCAATGTAACGTGTGTGTATATAAATTTGAACGAGTTAGGATTTAGGATATAATACGTTTTCGTTATTTCAACGAGGCTTTTATATCATTCTAGATGGGTTGTACGTTAGGGGAAACGTTGCATTAAACATTAAAATGTATTTGTATCTTTTCGTGTATATGGCATTTGATGTTTGATATCAGGAAACACCGTTCCAATATTTACTTGTGCCGAAAAAGGGTTATGTTGCTTCTTTCGGCTAAGAAAAATATTTTCATATTTGAACGAAAAATCCATTTGTATGTATCGGAATGAAATATTCATACACATAAAAATTTCAGTATTTTAGTATTCACACATGAATATATTACTTAGAAAACATAATTAATACTTATTCCATTTTATAAGATAACATCACTTATATAAAGTACACGTGTAATATTACACAGTATAAGCATCACAACATACTTGCTCTTTCCATACGAGCCTTCGAACGACCTGTGCTCATATTTGAGAGATTCTCCATAAACTCCCATAGGGCTATACGGGCAAGATTCGTCTCTTCAAACATCCGAAACCTTTGATATTATACGTCTGAGTTCGAAAGAGCGTGAAATTATAAACGAAATATGTATGAGAGCCGTTTTGCAAAACATCCACCTACCGAACCATTGTACGATATAATATACACGTGTCAAAGGACTCTTCCTCTTCGACGGTCCATTTAGGTCGTCACGTCCTTTTTTCGAACGTGATTTATGCAACAGACGAATGTTTTATTCATCCGAACGAGTTTGAAGCATTCGAACGTACGTAGTTTTAAATGAAGCGGTTCGAAAGTTCAAAATTTCGCGCGCGCTTTTCTCTCTCTAGAAGTTGCTTTGAAAGGATGCACTCGAACGTCTTTCCGCCTTTGCATTAACATCGGATCGAAAGAAAGAAAGAAAGAAATATAGATAGAAGGAAAGAAAGATAGAAGCACTCGGTCTTCTTTACCTCGTAGCCGGCTTCAGTTAATAAGTTGAGGGATGAAAAAGAAGCGTAGCGGGAAAAGTTTGTATGCGAGTGTACCAGATGCGGCATAAATGTGATTTTTTTTAATGAATTGAATTGTAAATTTTCAACTGCATTAAAACAATGTTGTTTCTTCATATAGAAAAGTCCAATTTGAGTGTTTGTATTCTCTATAAAAAATAAAATTATAATGTAACCTCACTAAACAAGCAATTCACACTAGTGAGTAATTTTCATAAGCAAAACAATTTTGAATAAAAAAATGAGTCATTTATCGAGTGATGTTTTGCATTACGAGTAAAAAGAAAGAAAATATTGTTGTGTGCAGCATCTTTGTTTTTCATCAAACAAAAAAAAATATATTTTGCTAAACGAGTGTTTCTCGTTATAAGCGAAATACGGGAACTAATCACTCTCGTTATGAAAAGTTCCAATTTAATTTAAATTGACCATACATTGTTTTCAAAAAAATCAATCTCACAAAGTCATATTTTACTCACTAATCTATTCATTAAAAAAAACTAACTAATATGCCGCATCTGTCTACATACAAATAACACTTTATTGCTATTTTATGCTACATACGAGTACATCTTCGATTCGCTCGAACCATTCCATTCGTCATTCTAGACTTTTTCATTGGATTTCCTTCAAATAAAAAAAAAAAACCTCCCATTGAATAGTTTGTTTCTCGTACGCAAATCGTGTACGTTTCCTCTCTTCATCATCAGGAAAAGCCCTGGGCGATGGACGCACCATCAATCAACGTCCACACCCGATAACATTAAAAGGGATAACCGACTCGATATCACCGAAAGCACCTTCGTTAAATATTCAAGCCTTCGCATATATAAGTATAAATATATTTTTTCTCCACCGAAGCTCTAAATAAATCGAAATACGCCCGCCATTATTTTCCACGGCCGCATTTATTCTATTACGGCTGTTTATTCGCGAGATAAAAACGTATCGTCTCTGAATTATTCATTTACGTATTCGTTTTCAGCATCGGAAACGGATCCTTATATCGATTCTAGCTTTTTTATTCATTTTTTAATCTAAATTATTTCATTTCGCTTCATCAAGCTTGTATGGTGCGGTTTCGGCTTCAGCTCGCGTTGCGGTCTTAGTTATGTGTGTGTTTCTCAAACCTCGACCTAGAAGATTCGGGTTTAATTCGACCGCTTTTTTGCTTCTATCCCATGCGAGAATATTATGCGGTGTATGCACAGGGTGTTCAAGAAAGGATCGTAAATAATACATAAGTAGAGAGAATGTTCTGTATCATCCGCTAACGGTCAAGGGTCGCTTAAATAGCTGCCGATTTCGTTAATAATATACATTTTATTTCGTTCCTCTCGCAGTATTATGATCATAAATATCTTCTATAAGACCATCGTATAAATATAATATGAGATTCATTAAATATGCGTTGAGATTTATGCGAGTTTTCAACTCGAAACATGTGTTAACTCAATTTATGACTCGGAATATTGATTTCATTATTGGGTCAAGTAATTTATTCGAAATGTTCGTTAGACTCTTATATTTTTTTTGGAATTTATCAAACTGTACATCGATCATACAGTTATTTTCCAATAGAATTTTCAACTAAAACCAGCTAGCTTTTCATTTGTTGAATAGCAACACATTGGTTCAATATAACTATTAACTATATAACCCAATATTCACTACGAGCGAAACTAATTCCATTTAAATTGAAACGGTCAACTTCACACGAGGTGTATATTCAAAGTTTTAAAATTTGAATCGCATTTAAACCGATTAGAATTCAAATACACATAGAAGCGAAAGAACTAACAAGCTGCTATGCAACGATCGAAAGACTGCTTCAAAGCGACTTTAATCATAAAAACCGACCTATTTCCCTAACACACAATCGATATTTAACCAAATAAAGCTCGATTCGCATGAAAAACAACACCGCACCACAGACGCAAATAAAAACAAACGTTTCCCCGGACAAACACGAGAAAGATTGATCTTTATTGACTCCGTCCAACATCCGAATGTTTACCAACATCCATGATATTTACACGAAGTCAGCTTTTAACGCAAACGATCAACATTACACCGGCACAGCGTAATCGTCCGGCATTAATCGGAAAGTTTTTCAAAACGAGGAAAACTTTTCTTCCCCGATCCGACTTCTCTTCCACGTGGAGAATGAGAAGGCCTCGAGTTCGATGGAAACTGGGAGAAGGATAAAGTTTATCTTTATTGCGACGGCGCCGTTGGGATCGAGTGTCAAAAAGCCGGATCCCGTTATCATATTCCCGGGATTCGGCTTTTTATACGTGCATAAAGTACCCGGGAAACGGGTGTGTCGAGTGGCTTTGAGTCGCGGCGATTGTGCGACTCTCGAGAGTCGACGCTCGAGGATGCTGTGTAGTGTTAGATAAAGTCATTAATGTTGATGATTTAGATTTTTTTCCTATAATTTAATTTAGTGGTATGAATCGTTTGTGTTAAGCTACAGTGTCCTCGTAATGTTAAATTTGAGTCCTTTGAATTCTGGTGAGAGTAACAATTTTTTTTCGATTGTTTCGAAAAGATATTGATGATTTTTATAAGCTTGTTTATTTTTTATGAAAATTGTCTGTAAATGATGTTAATTGTTTGATTTTTTTTCATTTTCTGTTCGTAATGAACAGCTTCTTTGTCTTCTCTGCGGAAAATAATAGGTTTCGTTGTAGAAATGATAAATTTCTCTATGAGCTTCCGGTTTTGTTCGCTGGTGTGGCTCGAGAGATATTCGAGACCATTAAATAATTTCGTACCGTATAAAAATATAAATTTCCATCGTTAAGCATTGTTTTCATTCGAAAAATATGCTGTGAACTTATTATGAAATTGTAAATGTAGCTGAATTGATATTTTTAATATATTTTTTCTACCAGTAGTTAGTGCTAACGCAAGTTTTATTATTAATATTCGAGAATCAATAAAATCGAACAGTAAAAAATATACGGCTTTGATATAAAATCGTTCAATCGTAAACACTTTTATGTGATCAAATGAGCTTTTTATCTGTCGATATCGTTCGCATTTCACATAAAAATATGTCAAATATTTATCATTATTTTTCTAAAGGGTGGAATTTCATTCGTCAAATAGCAGTATTTCCAGACGTAGATGTCAATTCTTTATAAAAAAGTCAATTCCAATTTCTGACTAATAAACTACTATATGAAGATTGAAATACTGGTCTTAAAATCTTCTTCTGTATAAATGAAAATGAATATCTAGTTTATCTTTTCGATGAAAATTTCCACGGTTATTGTTTACACTTTTGAAAAAGTTTCTGTATCATTAAATTTTACAATTTACATTTAAAATTTTACAAATTATGAGATTTCTTACATTGAAATTTCATTAAGAGCCTGACCATAGCGAATTATGACAATTAAAAATTGGCTTAAAATCGATAGAGTATCGAACAATTTGTGTCACAGAAGCTAGTATGATATATTGTATATAGAAAGGTACAACAACGTTGAAAATTAGAGTAGCATATTAAAACGAATAGCTTCATCTAATTAGCAATTCACTCAACGATACGAACGCACAAATTTCCAAAATATCTCCCGAAATAGAGATATGAAAAAATCATAAAAGCCCAAACAGAGTCAAAGAGATAAGCGTTAACCCCTTTTCGTTTTTAATCCTGCAGTTTTGCGTTGCTGCATTTTAAGCAAGGGCTCAACAAGTCGCCCTTGGCACATTCGCGTGGTCATTAGGCCGGGTTTATTGTGTCGGGATTAAAACTTATCCGCGGGGGTCTGAATAAATAATGCAATTCAATTAGTCAGGTCGCCGCAGGGTTAAGATTAAGGGAAGGACCTCCCTTCGGAGCCCTTGGTTCGAGAAATTCAAGGGATGAGGTGTTTAAATGGGGGTTTAGGGGGTGGAAAAACAGGCTGTGTCGCCTCGTATTTATATTGTATACGTAATGAGGGAAATTTTTGGGTGAAATTCTCTCGAAAAAGTCGTACTGTCCCTCTGTAGACGAATGTTTCTCATTACGTTAACGTTTTTATGAAAGTGAAAAAACGGTTGCGTATTCTTTTCGCGGTGCGGTCGCTAAGTGATGGGATTTTATCTCGAATTGAATATTGTATTCTGTATTCAGTTGGTTTTAGACTTTGGTTGGTATTTGATATTCATTGCCGATATATAATGTTGTTTTATATTATTGGAAGTTGCCATTTTTGTTGACTTCGTCTTTTTTGCTTTCTACTCATATATGCAAAAGACAGCTAAAGGCATCCGTAATAATCTAATGATGATGTAATTAAGTGTTATTTCGATTGTATACTGTATCTATAACTGCTGTGATAGCTAAAAGTTTTTGAAAGCAGTGTGAAAGTTTTCAATTGGAATTGAAAAAAAATGCGAAAGGATATTCAGTATGCGAGGTTGAAAATAGTTTAAAGGTGATTATGTTCAAAATTGACGATTTTCAAAAGATTTAGTAGATGTGATATTCCCGTCACGATTCTGCAACTTGGACGCAACAATGTGAACGAATTTCTTATGCATGCAACATTGCATGTTGCTTGTTGTGTTTCTATGTAGTTTCAAACAATGTTAGATTAGATTAAACAGTACCTACAGTGAATTTAACTAAACTTAGAAACTAAAAACTAGAACAATTCAAATAAAATTTAACTTATTTATTTATTTTATTTTCCACAAAAAATAATTAAATCTTATAATAATGAATAACTATTGCATTCTTAAATAATTATATTTTTGTATGCAAAAAAAGTTTAATAGAACTGAATTTAAATAATTGTTAAAAGCAAACCAATAAAATTATCAATTCAATAAGTGGTATTATTTTAATGAATTAAACGGCTTAATGTGCGCAATAAAAATCCCATAATTTAACAGCAACACCGCGCATTTTTCTGCGCGCTTTTTAAAGCTTTCTGTCTTTTGTCGCGAAAGCTCGTTTCGGCGAATAAACGGCCTCGTTTCGAACGGCGATTGGTTTAAAGATAATCGCGGGTTTTGGACTTAATTTTAACGCGGTTTATACCGAGGACGTTAAAAATGAACGCCGAGTTTATCGTTGAGTTTATGTAATTTTTCGGTTATATCTTCGACGAGACTTTACGACGGCCAAATGGAAAAACTCGCACGTACCGTTGAAGTGTGCTTATCTAGAGTGTAGTATAATTTGTCAAAAATACGTCTTGTATTGTATTACTCGGTTAATTTTAACTTTATTCTATATTGTGAGATAGCTGATATTTCTTTGTTTGTACATTATACTTCGAGATTAGTGTTCTTGTGATGCTAGGTTTAAGTTCTATCCCGTCAAAAGTCATGTGTCGTTTTTCTCAATCAATTATATGATATGGTAGATCGATTATTTATTTTAATTATTTGATAAATTTAATTAAATGAAAATGTGTAATTTTTTCATTGATTGATGTCTCAAAAAGATTCCTTAGTTTAAAGTGGTCAATTGAATTTGATTGATTTTAAAAATATGGTGTTACTTCCTCGATCACTTTAGTAACTGCTTCTTTATGTAAGGTGAATGGTTTATATAAATTCAGCTTAGTTTGAAGCTTGAAGCTTGAGCTGAAAATATTTTTATTTCTTCTGATGCTAGAATTAGCTAATTAAGCTAGTCTTTTGGCTAATTCTTTACTCAGGTGATTTTCGATGAGTATTGTTTCTATCGTTGCTACATACATCCATATATGAAAAATCGTTGTATAATGCATACTTGCATAAAAAAAATATTATTTAAATCAACATTTAAAAATCGATTCTCCTAAACACACACCCCAAACTAAACACCACCTTAACACACAATCGATAGAAAAAAATCTCCAAAATAGAACCATCCCATCGAACCTTCCCTAGACCCGAAACCCTTAACCCTAAACCTGCATCCAGAAACAAAGCGAGAAATCTCCGTTATCTCATTTGGGCCGTTCGATGTTCGCGTTAACGACCGTCTCGTCGGCCGTTAAAAATAATTCCGTCGCCGGTCCCCGGTTGACGATCCCTGGTCGCCGGTCCCCGGTTGACGATCCCTGGCTCGTAGTTATCCGGGTGCGTATCGTCGATGCGAGCGTCCGAAACGCTACTTCCGGGTATTTCGTGCGGCTTCCGGTCGCACCGAAGCGGAAGTCGTAACGACGCTGACGTGACGAGCTCCTGCGATAGAAAGCGGTAGCCGACAAAATGGCGCCGTTTCCGCTTTCGATCTCGTGGATTTTGAAATTTTTTAGAGTTTTGTTATGACGACTAAAAAGATCAAGGGGTACAAGTGACTTTGCGGTAATATCGAGACGAGCGCGTTTAAAGTTGACCTACAAATATTAGGAGGAGGTCGACTGATTTGATGATATATCTTGGTACACGTTCCGAATTCGTTTATATCCTTTCGCCACCAAATAAATGAGCGTGCATAGAAGCGATTTCTGTACATAACTCAATTTCGGCAAAAAATATACTTGTACCCCTTGGCCTTTTCAGTCGTCATATATGTATGTTGATTAATTAAATCTCTTAATATATTTTCATCTTATCGATAACTGTGTGCAAAAGTGAGTGGTCAAGACTGGACGAACTAGAATGTAGTAGGGTTAAAAGCGATTCATTGTACCTATTTCGTTAATTGACAATTAATTATTTTCATTTTCAAACTATTCTATCTTCGATTGTTTTTTACTTTTCAACTCTTAATCTTTGAGCTTCTTTGTTCTTTGAAAGGTAGCATCTTATATTAGATTTATTTTCTTTTAATATTCTCATCGAAATGTTTGATTTAAGCCGTAGGTAATCTGAGATATTGTAGATCGGATTTTTCAATTCAATATAATGTCACCTGATTCTTTGTATTGGAAAATATTCTTTAAAATTGTGTTTGAAAAAACTTCGTTTTGATTTTGGTCCATCTAGTTTGATTACTCAGTAGGGACTCATTGTAGAAACTGATTCTAGCGTGTAATACGTCTGTCCTTTAAAATCAATACAATATAGAAATTTCGATTCTATATAAGATTTCTCAGCCATTATCATAAAACTTATTTCATATACAACATTAAATAAGCCATAAAATTCGCTAATAAAATTTTATCACTTAGCAAAACCCGACTAAAATTCAATCTGCGCTAAAAAACCCATTTGAAATTTCTAACAATGAGTTCAGCAAGCACACAAAGCGCAATGCGATTTTCCCAGAAAATAAGACACGTAATACTCGTGCAAATGGCATTTCCTGAAATCCCAACGTCACGAATTTTCAAATTCTCGAATCCCCACATATTTTCCCAACTAAAATCCACATCTCTATTCAATATTCGAAACGCAAACAGGGCAATAAACACTACATTTGTAATTTCATGCAAAGACCTCCGCGAATTTCTGAAGCTTCGCGAATATTTTTCCCGTAACGAATGTTCGAGGCAATTTCAGCTCACTTTTATGGGGTGCGAAATATGATATGTTGGCGATGATTTCTTCTTTTTTTCTACACCATGAAGACGACAAACGACGTATACGATATGCGAATTGGCTTTGATGCGAACGTTTGGATTCCGAAGGCGGTGCGTTCCGGCTTCGGGTGATTTATGCGGTGGACGCATTATTTTTGCTAAAAGAAAATGCAAATAAATGCGCTGAATAAATATTTACTGAATATTTCTGATATTTCCATAAAATTCAGTGTTGAATTTTCGTTTTTTCGTCGTAGATTTTATTCACTACTTTTTGTGTGAGTCCTTTGTTGAGCCGCTATAGTAAAAAGATGTAATTTCGTTGAATTAATTTCGTGGATATGATTTCAAAACGATTTATTAAAATATAATTAATTAATTAATCAACTTTTAATTCCTCAAAATGTTTGAAAATTTTAATATCGAGGAATATTGTCATCATATTAGAGACTGCTTAATTTATTTAATTTTGAGAAAGCCTAACGATTTGATGAAATCATATACTTTATGAAGACATAGTCGTTTACCTTGTGCATTATTGTGAATTAACTTTAATATAAATAGAGTAAAGAGAGTTTGAAAACTAGTTGTATAATGAATCTGCTTCATTTAATTGGTTATAATTAGGCTATGCTAGCATCCTTGAAGTTCTTCTTATTTTGGGGCTTCACTTTCAATATTATATCTATAATAATAGACTACCTATTTATCAACTGGAAACTCAATAACAGTATATAAAATAGTATTAAAAAATGATGATTTTTATTATAATTCACCAAATACCTTTCTATGTCATTCAAATCCCGATAGATCTATTTCGATCTTGAAATAAACGATACTTATGATGTAGGTACATAATAACTGTTGCGTCAAATCTAGAATATTTCGAACACATTTTTTTTTCAAATATATAAAAACACACATGAAAATCCAAAATTTGCGACATTTCAAAAACTCGCACATGAAAAAAAAACCTCGTTTTCCGACATTCGAATGCGTTCAGCTCATTTACCCCGGAGGGCTTCGATATCGCGCCGCGTCTGCAAAATTATTTGCAAATAAACGAACCACCCTTAAACCACTCGAATCTGGATAAAAAATATACCCATATATACATATACATATATATAGAATATATTCGAATATATTCCGGAAAGGGATGGTGGCCCGTTTGATGGTCGACCTAAAAAGTTAACACCGAAATCGATACATCGAGGATGTGCTCTCGCCCTTTGTGAGCTCGTATTAGGGAGCAGATAAGGCGGTTTCGGTTTAAGGGCTTCGAAAGGTGTTTACCGGTTTTCCAATAGACGAAGCCGGAACCGGTTTTATTATGGGGATGGAAGAGAGGATGTGCGGTGTTAGGAATGTATGGACTTGTTGAAGCGTATGAACTCTGCTGTCACGTATTGATTGTGATGGGTTTTTTGCATTTGGTTTTTGGTGGGTTTGAGGTTTTTTATGGATTTTGTAGTTGTAGGTTTTGTTATTTAATGTTTTATTCACAATCAGTGAATTTTCATTGAAGTTTTTCATTTCAAATTAAGTAATTTCTAATTCAAGTCATGAGTCTAATCATAGTCAACCTTATATGGCTCAATTAAAATTTCAAAACTTTCAATTTGAATTTGAAAATTTTCAACTTGAATTCAATATTGTTTTGTTCGTAATATAAATTATTTAACTTGAAATACGAACCCATATTTATTCTTTAATTTTTTTCGAATTATAAATGAAGATTTAATCTATTCGAATGCCATTATATTGCACTACTGAATAGTGTTAAATGTAATTTTAATTATGATTAAATTGCTCCATAACAGTGCCAATTTGTACATTGATGATTTCATCGCACTTATTATTTATGACTTATTACTAGCATACAGATGAATCTATTTCGATTAACACTAACCAATCGTCGAAATGATTACACATTTCTAAACAGTTAATAACGCGTTGATTTAAATCGTAATTATATCATACAAAAAATAACATTCGCCATAAATCAAATTATTATTTTTTTACAAATATTTCTCAACGAAACATCATTAATCTTCCCAAGAACGATGAAAAAAACGTAAATGCGAAGAAATCAAAATCGCTTAACGCGGCTTCTTATAACTTTTTGCACAATTTAAAAACGCCTAACTCAATTCAACAACGCAAAAATTCCACATTTCAAATGGTAATTAATTTAAATGTAAACGCAAGATTGCTTTCACATCTGGAGCTAAATCGGAGCACAAAAATTTATACGAAATTCTTCAATTTTTTTTCAATATTATAATATCACTTAAAATAACGGTTCCTCGAATTTTCGAATATCATACGAATCTTCAAAAATAAAATGTTCTTATAAAAATGCTAACGCAAAGCCGAATCTCAATTGTAAATGATGCTTGAAAAGGCCAAGAGGTACACGTAATATTTTTTCCGGAATTGAGTTATACATAGGAATCGCCTCCATATATTCGGTGGCAAAAGGATTTAAGCGAACTTGAAACGTTCACCGGGATGTATCATCAAATCACTCGACCTCCTCCTAATACATATAGGTACATGCTCAAATTTGAGCACGCTTTTCTTGAAATCATCGCAAAGTAACTTGTACCCTTTGGATTTTTCAGTCGTCAAATAATCTCGAAACATCGAATTTTTTAAAGGTCTTTCATTTTGGTTCCATCCTGGACGTGTCTGGTCAACAGTCCATCGAAGGGTCGACCTATCGAAAATCACACACTCATTGGGTATTTATTCGATGGGATTTTTTCCATGGCGTGTGAAAAGTCCCCGAAATCTCACCTGGCCTCTTTATGCGGAACCGACTATTTCAATCATTCAATTTGGACGCGATTCAATTCGACGCTGAATGGGAACCGAGTTCGTATGACGAGTCAGGGGATGCCAATTTTCGCCTTTTTTATATATATTTTATTAGACGTGATTGATTTATTTGATGGAAATTTGTTGGGGATTATGCTTTTTTTCGTTTTCGGCGGGTTTTTTTTTTGTTCGTTTCGGTTGTGTTTGTGTTGTTAGTGTAATCGATTTTGTGTGAGATTGTTCTGGATTATCGCTTGCATACGCTCGTTAGTAACAATGTATCTGAAGGATATTATGTTCTGATTGTATGGCTTTGTTACGTCGATGAACCGTTTTCAATTATACGATAGTAAATCATCGTGTTATGTAACAATATGTTTGCTAACATTTTCATGTTTAAATGTATAAAAAAATTTCATATATTCATACGATATTAAATCTTGAACAAACTTGTTAAATTTATTATTCGCAAACAAAAATAAAACGACAATTTGTTTTGTACGATTTATACCGAGAGTGTACTTGACAGCAACTCTTTATGAAAATGTTGAAAAAAACAACTTATGAAATACCATTATAATGAGAATTTGAAGAATCAACTAAAGCTTTATGTAATATTGTACGTTATTTTTCGATTTTCAACTCTGACATTTACAATATAAACTAATTGTAAGCCCAACTCATTTTGATACTTGTGAAGCAAAATTGTCTCAGTTCTCAATGGGATAGGTTAAGCAAAGTTGGAATAAATATCAGATTGTTTCTTTGTAAAAATTTGTTTCAATTGGGTTATGATGAGTTGAGTTTTAGGTTGTTGTTAAATTATTCTTTGCATCTTTATCCTGCTTTTCTTCATCAGATTCTAGATTAAGTGTATAAAATTATCCTTTCAAATATGAAATTCAATAAAAATTGCCGTTTTTTTATTGTGATGTGAAATTCAATGAGACTTATATGAAACAAAGCTAACTAGCTAGTTCATATGACGACTGAATTTCACAAAGGGCACAAGTGACCATTTTCATCGATATTGAATTAAGTACAGAAAATGGTTATATGTATGATAGAGAACCATTTTCTGTACTTAACTTAATTTAGGTCACGTGTGCCCTTAGTGAAATTCGTCATCATATAAGGTTGGATTAAGGATCGATTTTTCACTAGTCAGTATTACTTGTGTAAGTTATGTTGCATTGTTTTTCTTTTCTATACAAAAATCCCTAATTTTAAACCATTTTCTTTAACTCCCCACAAATTCCGCCCTAATACGACATCCCTATCCGACTCATAACGACCCAGAACCGCTCGGACATAATTTCCTTCGGATCGAACCCGATATTTATCGTCAGGTCCGACCCGAGGGCATCACCCCCGGGGATCGTCGCAGGTGAGAGAGATCCTCGCGGAAACCAGCCAGAGGTTCAGGTGAACACGTGTCGTTGGAAGAGACCACGTCGACATGTCAAGCGCACGCCCTCGGGGCCTCCGCCCTAATGGAGGCCCCGTTTCGATTCGATTCGATCGTGTCTCCCCATTGTGGCGGTCTTTTATTATGTTTGTGGGTATTTTTGTCGAAGGAGATGACGGTTTTTATCGTGGCTTTAAGGGTTTGAGGGTGGAAGTCGGAGGTGGGTGGTGAAGGGGTGTTGAGTGGCTGGGATGTTTTGATACTGTTGAGGTTATGTTTGTGGATTGAATTTTGTTTTTTGTGAAGATTTAGATTGATTGAAGTTTAAATTAGATGAAAATTTATATCATTTTTATCGTAATAGTCGAGATTTTCATTTTTAAATTGAGACCTATGAGAGATTTTTGAAGAATGGGAAAGGTTATAGTGTGAGCTTTAAGAAAATCTATTTCTTCATTTAATCCAACGATTTTAATATTTGATTGAATTTTCTAGTCATGAAAATTTACAAAATTTGTGTATATATTAAAAACCATTTGAAAGTGTCGTTTTTCTTATTAATTTCAATAACCTTTTTGAAAATGTACAATTTATTTCGTTTTAATGCGGGGTTCATATATAGCTATTGCCATTCGATTTTACTATTGTCTTTCTTGCTTTAACGTTTTCATTTAACACTCTTGCATTTGAGAAACATATCAAGCAACCAGTATTAGATCAATAAAGGCAATGACAACTCGAAATGCAAAAGCTAGCTATTAACACTACAGCTATAAAAAATTCTATAAAATTACGCGAAAAACCGAACTAACTCATATTTATATAAAAAAATTGAATCTATCAATAACAATCGTTAAATATATACTTCAACCCTCAAAAAACTTCGAACCCAATACAAAACGAGATCATTTCCCAGACAAACACAAACGACGACTACCAAATACATACATACATAACAAAAAACAGCAAAAGGGCAAATAATATGATATTTTTCAAGCGCTTATTTACAGAAAAGATCAAAACACGATCACAAACACGAATCGCTCGAATCGACTATATTTCAGCACAACGACCGATTCGAGAGTCGAATAATATCCTAGCTGCTTTCCACGATTCCCTATACCTTCTAGAGATTTTCCTCGGGCCAGTAGTAATCCGAGTTCGGCCCTCATTAGGGCCGGACTGGGCGATCGCAGCACACACGCCCTAAAGGGACTCGAATCGGACGTAATCAGATTCGAAATGACCTATTATCTGCTTCGAACTATGGCCGAAAGGAGGCTTCTATTCCATAAAAGGGAAGAAAAAAAGACCGGTGCGAAATCGCGATTTTATTCGCAACATCAAAGGAAATCGTCCCGAATTTATTTTTTTCTATCGTCGAATCTTTATGTAGTTATATATTTTATAATATTAAATTTAATATTTTTAATATTGTATGGGTATTGTTCAATTTATAATTTTGAGAGTCGTTGTTGTGTGCAATGTTGCTGCTTGAGATAACGGCGTCATTACTGTTCGTTAATCTATTTTATATATTTTGTATAAATAAGCGTTTTGACTAAATTATGTTGTCGTTTTAATTTTGAAAAGGCTGTGTGTCAAATATAGGGTTTTGAAAGATCAATTTTTTTTTTCAGATTTTCCTTAATCGATATAACGGTACTTTCATTTCTTTCAAATATTTGATTTGAAAAAAGTGTTAATTTAACGCTTTATGAAAATTTCTTAAAATGGATTTTATATATTGTCTGTATCAATTATATTCAATTGATTTTAGCGTGTCCTTTCGTATACTAATATTATTTTTTTGGAGTTCCAAATCTATGTAGTAGCTCTGCTTAATCACTTTGGTGCTTATACAAACTGTAGACTTTTTATTGGTCGATAGTTTTGTCTGCCAATTTTTTAATACAGATTTGGTTTTTTTTGTAATTTGAGTACTTTCATACATTTCCAAACTGATCGAAGAGCCCGACTAAGCTATTAGTCGATAGAAAATCTGTAATGTGCAGAATTCTTTAAATAAATAATCAATTGAATTTTTATTTTTTTTAAATAATTTATATATTTTAATGAAAATTCAGCTGATTAGGTTAATAATAGAATTCGAATTAGGGGACCTAAATTAGGGTTGAATTTTTGGTAATTTCGCAACCCTAATCGTTAAGTCCCGTTTCGCGATCCGGTTGCGGTTTTTCAAGCGGTCCATTTTCGGATAAATACGCCACCGTAAAAACGAGAGTTTTTCTCACCGCATCATGAATATTCAAACGAGACTTAATGAATTTCCTAAACCCTTAATCTTGCGGTAATTTGAATAAATTTTGACCGTTTTCTTGCGGTGTCGTTTTTTTTTTTAAATCAACCCAGCAGGAATTTTCCCGTCACTATACTTTATATTGTATATGAAACGGTCGACGAAAGCGGCGAACGGCTTAATAAAGCCCCATCCGTGATCGATGAATTTATATTTTAATATTAAATGCCGCGGGCAAGATTCATAAATTATAATTAATGAGAATCATTTTTAAAATAAATTGCCGAGCGCAAATTGTATCCGTATAAGAACGAAATTAATATGTAATCGTTGAGCTTTTGTAACGCCGTTTTTCATGCTTAAAAATTTCACGTTGGATTGAATTTTTCAAACGAAATTAATGCAAAATTATTATTACGTTCTGAAATTTCGACTACAAGATGATTTTTGAAAATTCCAATATGAAACATTAATTTTACGTGGGTTTTTCTTTAGATTGTAAAGCCCCACATACTCTATCCACATTTACATAAAATTTCAAATTATTATTAAATTTAAAATTTTATTATATTTTGATGTTTTTTTTTTAATTTACAATTAAACACATTTAATTTGATATATTTACATAAATACATACATATATTTTGTTTATTTTACTTCGGATGAAAAATTTCAGTATGATGTAAATATGCATTTTTTTTATTATAATTAACTTTTTTCATTTCATATGCAGTATTTTGTATTTTCATGTGACTTTTAAATCAAAATTTGATAGTATTCAGAAAAAAATAACATATGGCAAAATCATAGCTGATCAAATTTTCTGTACATCGCAGACGTACAATCGTTTCATCTAACCAATCTCTTAAAGATATTTAATTTATTATTAAATATTAACAATTTTATTAACAAAACAAGTAATTAACTCTAAAAAAAATCCAAATAAGAACCCAGACAAGACTTCGAAACCCGAAACGGCGAAGAAAACCGCAACTGCGGCATTAAAGGGGCGAACACACCTTTTCCATACGACCCATACACGCTCTCACTAGCCACAATGCGGAGTTCTGCTGTCACTTAGCGGTGAAATTAAGGCCTTTATACACGCCCAAAGTAACCCGTGTTTACTTAATGTTTCGAGAGTGATTTGCGCGTATTCCCCGTCGGTAGATAAATCCCCGGTAATTGATGTGTACGCCGCTTATTATTTACGATCTAGCGCAATATATGTACAATAATACATTATAGCACTTGGGCCTCGGGGGCTCTCGGGTCACCGTTATAATTCCGATAGTTGGCCGGACGTTACGCTATGTATTATTATGTTGTATGAAGTGTGTTGGAACGATGCGGAGTGTGTGTGGGTGCCTTTGGTTTCGCTCTTTCGCTCGGATCGGTCTTTTGTGCGATTAGCCGAAGATGAAGTGGACGATTGTTGGGTGGTGTTTAAGGGAAATTGAATTTTGTGCTGTTTAATTTGGGTTTAGATTGAGATTTTGTGTATTTCGAATCGCTGATTTTCATGAAAATTGGATATAAATAATATTGAATTGAAAAATTATAACTCTCATAGGTTCGAGTGAAGTCGAAAGTCAAATTTAAGTATACCTACTTCTTTAAAATTAGAATAAAATTTAGCTCTCAATTTCTCGTGAATTTTCTTAATTCACCATTATTCATGTCTACTCATTGCAATTTCTACTAAATTTCATCAAAATAGACAATCTAAAGTACACGAGATCTTCTTGCGAGTTACACGTTCTAAGGATTAAACGAACGTGATTGTGAATCCATTCCAATTATTGAATCGATCTGAAATTCTGCATCTGCATATTTACATTGTTGATTAATTTTCGCATAACTTCACTGTTTTTGGGAATCCAAAATTGAGAACCACTATTCAGAAATAAGAAAATAACGATTATTTACATCTTTTTTTAAACATTATGCATAGATTATCGAAAAATGTGGACTCGCACACTATTTGCTTTGCCTCGGGGGAGCGAGCGTCTCTCGAGATCCGATAAGCCCATGCCACGCCGTCAGCAGTTTTTATACAAATTTTGTTTGATTTTTATTCTAACGCTACTTCCTTATTTTTTGCTCCATTCAATCCTGTTACGCAGTCGGTCCCGATGATTGCTCCGGTAATTGAACAATCCATTTATTCTTTCCGACGCCTCGGCTCCGGGGAATTTCAATATGCGTTTTCCTCCCGATTTTATCTGATCCTCTCTCTAGGCTGTTTTAATACACGCCGAAACATCCATCAAAGTGTATTTTTTGAAAAAATAGCTTATTATCTTGCTAGGAGAGGTTTCATGAAGGTCCTAACGAATTTGATGGAATTTTGTAGAAATATACGATAATATATGTGAAAATGTGTAAAAGTTGTGAAGAACGAAAATGTAGCTCTTGATTGTTCTTTAGTTGACGCAGGTCAATGTTTAGCATATTTAATAAGAAAAATATTTTATCTTAATTATTTTAACATGTCGTTAAAGAAATAAAGGTTTAAATAATAATAATGCTTTATATGTACGTTAAACAAACCATGTAAAAATTTAATTTAAAACATTATTTTGTTAGTGTAGAATTTTGACCTATGATTACTAAAAATCTATTGAGTTATGATTTAATTTTTCACGACTATTCAATGTCTACATTTATACAAATTTTCATTAAAATCAGTAGACTTTTATAATTTTTTTCTTTATTCGTTTATCAATTACACATTTGGGCAAATAAGATTCACATCTTGCTCTATTTCACTTCGCACACCTGAATTCGCGCAAATCACGTATGAAAACGAGGTCAAAAATAATTGAATACGTGAAAAAATATTATAATGAGACTAAAAAAAAATCAATTGTATATCTTTTGGATAGATACACGAGTTCGTTTCGGTAATAGATCGTAAGTTCGATCTCGGCTATGAGCAACAAATTATCGGCGATTGTTCATGAGCCAGCCCAAGGCTTTGTTGCCGTCTAATGTATATTATTATTTTCTCTTCAGTGTGGCTAACTCGGTTCGCGGTTAACTTAATATCTGACCTAATGGATTTTTGATGTCTGTCTACGGCCCATTCTTCACTTGCTCGAAGCCACTCTCTTTGTTTTTATTATGGAGTGCGAGCACATGAGCATTCGTTCCAGGTTCAATGGTATTATTCGACGATTCATGAATCGTTATTCAGAATAACTGAAAGACTAGTTTATGTTCGTGCTAAGTATGTATAATACATTCATTGTTTTTTCTCGAATTTTCGATCTTGTATAAAGTCAAAACTAGTGAGTTGTATGAATTGTAGATGATGTGAGTAGATCTTAGGTAAAATTAGGTTGAATTATTGTCGTTATTTTTATACTAGCGATTAACCTGCTGAATATATCAATGCAACTTTGGAGCGTTACATGGACACACAGACACACAGAATGGCGCTATTATATAGTTAGATTAATCTGAAATTTGCGTATTGACTCATTTTGGGTGGGTACAATGTTCATATTATTCATAAGTTCATATGACGTAAGTAGTTTAGTACACAAAAAGTGCCAAAATCTTCTAATAATATTTTAATTTTTCATTCAACTAAACATAATAATATCACTTATTATGATTATTCATTATCAATTATATCAATATCCGAAGCCTGAATAATTAGACAAAATTCAAAGCTCTTTAAGCTTAAATCAAATTTTTATGTATGAATTCACATTGAAATCATAAATGTCTATAACTTTTGATAGTTTTTAAAGACTGAAAGAAAATTTCAATTTCAAAGTTTTTCATTGATTTTTCCGACATAAAACCATATGCGCACGTACCTTCATACCACGTAGAAGTACGGAGCACATTTTTTTCTACTTTTTTTTTGAAAAAATCCCGTCGAAGGCTTCGATGGATCGAATGGCGGGATTGCTTCGAAACCGGAACCTCTTTGTTGCTTAAAATCCGTCGTTTCCAAGAATAAACTGCTCCCGTCGACAATGGGTCCTTTATTGGGGACGCCGTTCGTTAGACAACGCACATATTCGTCTTTTTATATTACGTTATATTTATATTTTATTCATTCCGTGTAAAGAATCGCGTCTCCGTACAAAAAGGAAAACGTTATGATCGAGAAAAGAGCGATTTTCTCTTTATTTCGCGTTGACTTTTGTGCGTTTTCCTTGTGAGAGTGAGATACGTTTCTGAGAATCGATCGAATATGAAAATATACGAGAGAATTTTTATAGGAAAATTTCAAATATTATCTAATTGTAGGTAATTTTACTTTAAAATATTCGTACTGTCGAAAATATTACTCATGGTTTTTAAACTCGAGCTTAAAATTTCCATTTTTTGAGAAAAAAACGTTTGAACTTTCAACTTGAATCTTCCATATTACTTTTGGTTTTTTCGTAGATTTTCATTTTGAAACTAAACTTGAATTTTCAAGTAATGGATCGGTCTTTTGAATAGAAATTTCAACGTATCCAAGATCAATAATTTTATTTTTTCAATTAAATTACTGATCTAATGTAAGTTGCACTACTAATGCGCTCACTTCTTTTTGAATAGTCGAATCATTTGTGTCGGCAAAAAATCGTTTCAATTCAAAAACAATAGTCATTTTCTCCAATTTGAATATAAAAAGAATATAATAGCGAAAGTAAACCCTTTTCAAACACGTAGAATGCGTTAGCGTAAAATAAGAACATCCGACCGAACCGTTTCATTATATGAGGATAGTACATTATATGCCTTTTATGGGAGCGTTTATGTGTTTCGCTGAATGAGATTACGAACCGATTTGTTCGAAATTTGATATATTATCGACATTAAAACTTATTTCGAAAGTGTGTGTCCCCAGAATCGATTGTTCGACCGTATAAAGCGAAAGTGCCCTTAAACGCGAAAGTGCGTCTCTTATCGGAAACGATTCGCGAATCGTATGCTATTTTTTTTCAATGGACCATCATTATTATTTTCTCGTGTTTTCGTACGATCCTTTATATAAACATCCTGAAAAAGTTTTTTTTTGTTCGTTCTATCTTTGAATTTAGCGCAAAGTTGTATTTCTCCCTTCTGTCGGATGTTTTACCTTCGAAAATATTATATGACTCGAACGTACAATGGTCTCTTTTCTTGCCGTAACGTTTGCATTGTCGGCCGTATGATAATACGGTATCTTTTAAGGGGTTGTTACGTTTTTTTTTTTCATATATATGTATATCGTAATATAAGGAGAAACAATTTTGAAAAGTGGGTCTGTTTGAAGCGTACATTCTCAGGGATAATAGCCAGATGAGTGCGAGAATAAACTTTCCTTTTGCAAAAGAAATATTTTTGCTCCGGTGCGTGAGTCTTTTAGACACTTCAGCCGAAACGCTTCTCTCTTATCGTTTTTACACTGTGTCAATAACGCCTTTTTTTCATCTGAAAAGTTATCGCCTTGTTTGAAATGGACTCGTAATAAAGACGGTCTTGTCGATTGGAACGCAATGTTTCGTTCGCGGTTATCTCATTATCATAAGATCCCAATTTCGCACATCATATGTGTTGATTCATAAAATCTCTTAATATGTGTTTATAAACGCTCTTCTCAGGTGGACATTTCTTTAAATTAACTAGCGCCTTTTAGATGTTAATGTATTTGAGTTGTCTTATCATATCTAAATTTTCACCTTTTAAAATATAAAAGAATGCTTCTTTCAATTTTACGCTCTTTTAGACATCTGAAAAGGCGAAATGTTAAAAAATTTCACATAGCACTGAATTCTCGCAACGGCCCGTTTAACACAAGTATCGGACAGATGGCAAATTGAATCTGGGCAAATCGCACTTTTGTCTACACACACCGAATAAGATCCTAGAGATTCAAACCTGAAAATCCGACTAACGAATAACCGGATTGCCAGAATAGGATAAGGGCAACTCACGCTAGCATAACAAGGGTTCCGATAGTGTAAATTAGTGTGTAATTGGGTAAAATTCCCCTAGACAAAGTACACACGGAACACAGTTTTATTGCTGACGGAGAAGACGATTTAATAGCAACATTTCACGCCGCATTAACTTTCAGCGCTGCTTCTGAAAGGACGACCTTTGGAAATGATAAATAACGAAAATTTCACGGGGCAAACTAGCGTGGAAATTCTTGGAATGTGTTTAAATTCCATGTCATATTCTATGATATTGAAATTTTCTTGTAATTATGGAAATTCTTTGGTATTGTGTTATTCTAGAATTCGAAATTATCGATATTTAAGTTAAATACATCGAACTATAATTCTCAATTTTAAATTGTAAAATTTGGAAAATTGTTCATAAATAACGATATTCTTGTTGAAAAGCATTCTATGCTACATAAATCTTTTAAAAATTTATACGCTATACCCTTATTCATTTTTTAAAATGCCAAGATGATATATTATGTGTTAAAGTTTTTTTCGTATTCTGAAACTCGCACATATAATATTTTCCCTCTATTTTCTTTTCATTCAACTATAAAATATTATTTTACCTTCATATATTAATTTTCCTAGTCCAATTACTAAAGTTGATTAAAATACGAGAACATCCCACACTTTTTACATTCTAGTTAATAACGAACTTTCTTTTACACGAAAAGACTTCATCACACAGAATGCGGCATTATATATTCAAACTATACAACCTGCCACTGTGTAAACCGACCTTAATATAAATATTATATATACAAAGTTGTCGGAAGCTTTGACGTCGTTGCACCGGCGCTGCTGTATTTTAGTTGCAGACATCAAACGATGCGTTCACGTCGACGGATTTAATTCAGTTTGGCGTGCATAAAACCAGAATGCACTTTGTTTGACGTTTGATGTCGAAGCAAAAATCAATTTTCGCATGTTTGGTTCGGATATATACCTATATGTTGTCGGTTCATCGCGGCTTTGATTGATTCTATTGTTCGTGGAATGATTTGGTCAGCTTTGATTTTCTGTCAAAAAATTATGTGATGAGTTTTTCTTTTGATAATTGATGTTTTTTAATTTTTATTTTCAGTATTTGTCGATTCAAGTGTTTCGGAATTGATGTTTCAATGAGCCTGAAAGATCGCGTCTACTTGTTAATGTAAGTACCTATACAAATCAAACTCTCTATTGTTTCACTAGTCATTTTGTCATTTGAAAGTATAATAATTTATGATTAAACTCTTTTTTATAAAATATAGATTTATTAATTTAAGGTGATTTAAATTGTATTTTAGTTAAAATATATAGTCGATATTTTTGAAAATTAGGGTGAGTATGGGAAAGTGTAAGTTGGAGAAGTACAATTGGCATTAATTAAAAAAATAATTAAATTATTAAAAAATATATCTAACCTAGTACATATGCATATGTTTACACTAAATGAATCTTTTTTCAATATTTTATGAATTTCTAAAAAAACTTATTCCAACCGTACCTACCTCATAAACTGCACTTACCCTAACTTACTAAAATTATGAGTTATTCAACTTTCAAAATAAAAAAATAGAATATTGAGTCATTCGAGTCACCATACATTCAAATTATATTTATTTGTAATAAAATATATCGATTATTCTGCGATTTTATCAAACTCTTTCCAAATGACAATCTTTACATATCGATCCAAACCAATCTATCTTATAAAAATCTTAAGATACGAATCACTCCTATCGACACGTAGCGAAAAAATATGACACAATCAAACTAGAAACTTTATTTTTAGAAAAGAAAAATCCACTCACGTCATAATGCGAAAAAAACGCAAATGTGTCGCAACGCATTTGTCGCAAGATCGAGTCGCGGCTTTTCTCTTTGCGGGTCCGCGGAAAAGGGTGCGCCCTTTTGTCGAATCAATCAAGTGCCTATATTGAATCACGTTTCGCAAACATTTCTCCTTCGCTCAAATGTGGCTCGGTTACGTGCCCGGTTTTCCATCGTAAATTCTCTCCATACACCGTGTATCGAAAATGAAGCAAACTCTTAACTAGGACGCTACATGAAAATTTTATTTAAAAAAAAAAAAATCAAAATTTTTGTATGTAATATATGATGGAAAATTCTAAAATTTTCATAGAAAACAAATATAGTTTCTATATACACATATTCCACATATATTTTCTAGAACGAAAACAAACATAATTCAAGCTCATCTCTATCTTTCCTTTCCCTGGTTTACGACGAGACGCGCTCACCTTTTTCAGCGCCGTATAAAATTTTCAATTTGAAAAATTGCATATTTCGTTCTATTACATACTCTACCGAATAAGAGAAGTGGAAAAAATAAGAGAGTCGACAAAAAAAAAACCTTCACCTTCATCTCGCTTCGAGAGCATTTCTAAACTAGAGTAGCAACGACTCTATTTTTTTTACAAAATCAAAACGAACACGTTGAATAAATCAAATGAAAAATTACATTTTTTTTGATGATTCGTTGCGTTTTTCTAGCGTAATATTATAATATACGAGCTGGGGTATAATTTCGTTTAGTCTGCAAATTTAGAGTGAGCTTCGCTTAAAAATTAGCAGGGAAAGGGAGAGATGTGCTGGAGTAGCAGTTTTTTCTGAAGCTTCAGCTGAAGACGGATTCGAGTGGTGTGTCGTCAGCAATTAACGGAGGTTTCACTGCACTTTATCACACTACCAAATTGCAGCTTAATTCACTTTTGTTCCCTTTTTTATATGTAGGGGGAACGAAACCGAGCACTCTCTCGGGCAGAGTGGATTTTACAATTTTATCCTGTTTCATCGTTTTTGTTTTATACGGTTTGTTTCATTTGGATTTGGTGCTAGATCGATGTTTTAAAAGCAGGATCAAAGCGTTTTTTTCGTTTTGATTGTTTAAAAGTGAACATTTGTTCGGTCGAATCAATTATGGAAACAAATTGATTCTTTCGTGTGAACGTGTTGAGTGCGAACGAGTAAAATACGTACAGATTGATGAATCGATTCGATTCATTTCGTTCTTGTTTCGTTTCGAATCTTTTATTTTTGCGGAATTCTATTAAATGAATTGATTTAACTTCAAACTTAATTACAGAATTCATAGAAGGATGCTTGAATGATACAAAGTATTGCTTTTGTTACTAATCGGAGCCTTTGTAAATATTTAGTGAGAGCGTTGAGAAAAACTTAACTTTACAAAAATGTACATATTTTCAAAATTATTTCATTTAAGTCTAATTTTATTGTATTACGTCATATTTTTATGATTTTATTTTATATAATAGAATAAAGGACCATTTTCGGATCACCATAATCAGAGCGAAACTAGACGGAGTCCACGCAACACGTTCATACAACATCCCACGGCATCAAACGAGCCGTACACATTTAATATTGCATAAAGAAGCCCTCACACTAATACGACCTTTAATAATGGCTAAAAAGAATCTCCGAGCATCGCATTCCGTTTCGAGGCTCGCGCTCAAAGGGCGCACGCTCCCTTAGCCCTAACGGGGGCCTAAACTAATTTGGGTCTCGGGGTTTCCTCTGTGTGGATGTATGAAGACCTCAGAAGCCAAGGAGTGTAAGTGTAATTTTGAAAAAGACGTGTTTTAAGTTTAAGGTCTATTTTGATTGAGGAAATGTTGAAAAGTTGTAAAGTGATCTGATATGTCGATATTCCTAAGGAGCGTCGGATTCTGTAGTGTTCTTGAGATGTAGTACTAAAGGAAATGTTCATCATTTGTTTTAGTAAAAACTAGTTCTTTTCTTGTTCTGGCGCTTGTAATTAAAGCAAGAAAGCAGATAATTTCTAGCTAGAGTGTAAGTAGAAAAAAATAGTTTTCCCATCAGTATATTTCTTGTGAATACACAAGGTTGTCTCACTTGCATTCATAATATGTACTTTTCACGGAAAGAAAATGAAATGGAGATTTAAAAATAAAACTTATGAATAATTTTTATTTGTCTAGCTAGAAACTATTGCTTTTCTTGCTCTAAAATGATGAGACTAATCAGTTAAGAAAACCTTCTGCGTTTTTCTTGAACCAAAGTCCATCCAACGATGCTAAATGTACTTCTCCCATTTTGATTAATTTAATAAAGTTATTTAAGACATATTTTCATCATATAAATATTTCATATTGCCAATCATTCATATAAAGAAAAATCATATGAAAAAAGCATTGATCAACTAACCAAAATGGATGAAATGTAGCGAAATTGGAGGATCTTCATTATTAAGAAAACGCGAACCATTTTATCGAACTAGAAACAATAGAATCTGACTGCAAACTAAAAACATTCCCTTGTATAATCCATTTTTGCTTTTACCACTTGACTTCTTAGGTTTTCATGTATAATAATAGATATACATATAAGGGATGCTCCTTTCGCGCTGACGCGACCGGCAAGATAACGGACTTTGGCCGTTTGTCCCTCCTCGAATAATCCTGAAGAGGACCACTCTCTCGCTTCCTGGGTGTCGTTCTTGGCTACGGAAAGTAGATTATGTTATGTAGGTGTGCTCGTCGTTTCGTGTCGGGTTTTGTTTTTGGAACTTCGCTAAGACGTGTCTAATTAATGAAGTATTTAGGGATACGTGCGAGGCCCTTTTCGGACGATACGGCTCCAAAATTGTCGCTTTTATAGTGCGATTTGCTTTTCTACGCTCGTGGATTCGTAGATTTGGACGTGGAGACAATTATCATTATCCTAGAAATTGTTTTTAATATAATATGTTCAAAATTGAAACATTGATGATGCTCAATTTATGCATTGTTATTTTTCACGTGCATCATTCTCAATAGATATAATAATAATGAAAAAATCTGAACTATATTCTTCATCCATGATTTACTTACAATCACATAATGTGCTTCCTATACTGTATTTGTTCATATGCTTCTATTGAACCTCGCTCAGAGGTAGGATATTGAATTTTTTATTTCTAATAAAGCACGATTCTGTAAATTGTGTTTTCGGAATCGATGGATTTACGTGAAGGTTAGTTCGAATAAGATAAAATAATCTAGGTACAGCGTAGTCTCATGAATTATCGATTGTTTCCTTCTTGTATTCTAAGCGTCTAAGGAAGCAAATACTATTAACTCGCAGCAATGTAGTTTTCTAACTTTGTTCAGTATCTACTGAATGCTAATCGTTTTATCGTCTTTCTAAGCATTTTATTTTTTATTTTTATTTTAGAAAGTAGCAAATGCGATTTTGAAACTCGCGTCGTCTAATTGACTTACAAAGCTTCTATCAACAAAATAAACAAACCTGTCCATTTGAAAAATTGTCAAAAGAACATGTCGATTCCTATAACGAAAACAAAGAATTTTCACCCTCGCATAAAAGAGAATTATTGGTATTTTTATACAGGCTGATTCTTTCTCTCTCTCGGCGCTCATTCGATATAAGTAATGGATTCTTTTAAAGTTGCGCTAAGCTCACTTCAGCCATTACTGGAAGCCTTTTCAGCTTTTGTCAAACAAACAAAGATAAATCGGCGCAAACAGCTTTTTTTTACCACCTAGTATACGCACAACCGCTAAAAATCGAACTCTTACTATTTTTTTCAGTACTAAACTATCCAACGTAAAATATTTTCAGCGAAAACTCAAATCTTACATCATTCCACTTTCAGACTTTTTCGTTTGCACTAAACTCTGATCATACAAAATGACTTTGAAAAAATTTTCAAAGCTTTCAGTAGGATCAAACAATTATAATGAATCTGAAAAATATGAAAAAAAATGCGTTTTTCAGTATTGAATAGCGACCCGATGTTTGAATATTCATATCTCATTGCTTCGAAACGCGCCGCGAACAAATAACGAGAAAAGCTTGAATTATTTACGCTCGGTGTGAAATTTTCAGCACGCTCGTGTCCCCGTTTACTTTGCATTATTGTTATGCTTTTATATACGTATATAAATATATATGACGACCAAAAAGGCCAAGGGGTACAAGTGACTCGAAAAAAGAGCGCTCAAAATCGGTCATGCACTAAGAAGAGGACGAGTAATTTAACGATATATCTCGATACATATTCCAAGCTCGTTTATATCCTTTTGTCACCAAATATATGAAGCGATTTTTGTACATAATTCAATTCCGACAAAAAATGTCACTTGTATCTCTTGGTCTTTTCAGTCGTTGTATATGTGTGTGTATTTGAAATATAATACTTCATCGGTGCGTTGATTCTGTTGTGTGAGCGTATTGTTGTGCGATGCTTTTGGCGCGAAACGGTTTGAATTTTCCCGCGCAGAGTAAAGGCCGTTTTCGGAAACAATCGTCTATCGAGTGCTTTCGTTGTGTTGAATTAATTAAATTTTGCGGAAATTAATATCTTTTGAATGTTTTGACTTATTCTCGAGTGGCTGCTTTAGTGTATCAATCGTTCAATGATCGATCGATATATTTATTCATTGTTAGTCGGAGATCTTTTGTTGTAAATATTCTAATTAATTTCGTATTGAATTTTTGTTAATAAAGGTGTTTGATAGATTTTATTATGAAAACATTCAAATATTTATGATTTTAAATATTTTTCGTTTTGATTTAAGTTGATTCTTTAATCAAAAATAACTAGCTGTATTTTCATTAAATCATGATTTTAATGAAGTCAATTTATTTCACTTTCAAAATCGACTTTTCATCATAACTGTTTTTTCAATTGATCGAAATGAAAAATAACCTTTTGTTATTTACGATAAGTTCAAACTTTAATATGATTTAATTTATATCGGAAACGTATTCAACGAAAGGAACATAAAAACCCCAATTCCACTTTTTATGCACCGATACCTAGACAGTAAAAAAACGAACGAACGTAAAACGAAAGTCGCACACATCCGACTTCTGTTTTTTCAAACAACGAAATCGTGAAAAACTGTTTTTTTCCCGCGTTCGTTTTATTCGGCGATGCTTCGGAAAACTTTTTGCCTACACTCAATAAAACATTGCTTATTTTTACGAAGCTTTCGCGATTCGGGATTTGCGAGGGCCTTATCAAAGCTGGTACCAAAAATACGTTCAACAATTTGAATCGACCCGAAGACAATAACAAATATCCGTGAAATTGGATCCACATATGGTATTTTTATCTGTTTTCGACGAAAACTTGTCTCAAATTAAGATTTTTACATCCTCGTATAAAATGGAAAGTTTTATGTTTGTTTAAAGGTTTGTTGTTTTATATCAAACTTATGTGTAGATTTATGTTATTGTAATATTACTTAGAATTCGTTTTCTATGTCTACATTCAAATAGTGCTTTTTTATGATCGGGAAATTCAAATTCTACGCAAACACCCCTCGTGTTAGAGCAGGTTTGTTTATTTGTGTTATGTACGGTGCTTTACCGATTTTTCGAAGCCCTCCGGTTGTTTGCTGTTCAAATGCAGCTTTCGCTTGTAGCGAACTTAAGGCTTATCCTATGGATTACCAAAGAGTCGATCCGGTTTAAAGCATCTGGCAGAAGTGATGGTTCCGAGGATTTATTCGATTTTTTTTACATGCAGAATAAAATGTTAAAGGTTAGAGTAGGATCGATTGAATTTTATATTGTGTTCATTGCGATAGCTTTGTTATATGGTTCGAATATAGTGTTCGTTCTTATTCATATATGATTATATTGAATGTATGACAATGAGTGAAAAACTGAGATTGATTTGATCAAGGAAAATTATTCCTATGTATGTATTGACACAATAGTTAATAGAGTTGATTTTCATTTGACCATATTTGCGTTCATAGCAGTGCAATATCTCAAATTTCTGCTTAAGTATCGATATTGTTCGTTATATTGATCTATCACGCAATTCATGATATGTACATTCCGATTCATTGTCTGAAACCGATATAATAGATAGATGAATAATAGAGTACGTGAGACAGACATGTCAGATTACGGAAAGGATTTGTGAACGAGACAATGCAAATTTTGTGCATGTAGTGTCGACTAGAATTGCTTATACTAACTAAGCCAGTTTAACAAGCTGATATTGCACGAAGTGCATGTAACAAACAAAATCTTGAATTTCCATTTGACGACTGAATCTCACAAAGGGCACAAGTGAACTTTTTTATCGATATCGAGTTAAGTACAAAAAATGGTTCTATCTACGATACAGAACCATTTTCTGTACTTCATTCAATTTCGATAAAAAGGCTCATTTGTGCCTTATGTGAAATTCAGTCGTCATTTATTATGAAATATTTAATATTATTTCGTCGAATATACATCGTCCGAAATTCAAAAACAGCACTCGAGCCAATTTGAATAAAATTAAGTCGCGCCCCGAAACATCGACGCACGATCGAAACGAATGGCGGTCCTCGAGTCTGTTGACGTTCGGACCGTCAATTAACAGTCGGGTCTGCTCCCGAGGGACTTTTTCAATTTGACAGGTGAGCCTCGTCTCCCGTGGAGTGGTGCTCCTCGGAGACGGAGACGAGGGTCCTCGTCGTCGTCGGCATACGGAGATCCCGACGATTCTGTTTGTTTGCTCTCGTTCTATGGATCTATACGATATCTTTGAAAGAGAGACGCCTGAAGACTGAAGTCGAGGAAGTGTCTCGATTCAACAGTGAGATGTTATGTGAAATCTGTCTTTTCGTTGTTCGGTTTTTGATTTGAGTCGAAAGTGGGTGTTTGTTGTTGTGTCGTGTGACGACTGAAAAGACTAAGTGACTCAAGAAAAACGCGCTTAAAGTTAAGCATGTAATAGGAAGAGATCGAGTGATTTGATGATAAATCTCGGTACACATTCCAAGCTCGTTTATATCATTTTGCCAACAAATGTATAACGTACATAGACGCGGTTCCTGTACATAAATCGATTTCGGCACAAATGTCACTTGTGCCCCTTGGCCTTTTCAGTCGTCATATGAGATTTTTGACTGGTTCACTTAGGTGACATCGTGATTTAAAAATATTCAGTGCTTATTTCATTTTTCATTGATTTAAGCCTCTTTCTACATATATTTGATATCTAGTATCTGGTTTGTGTCATTTATGATCGATTTTATTTATGAAATTCATATTGACATTCATACATATTACGATAAGAAACGATTACGAATCTACTATCGCATAACTGTCATTTTAGATTTAGACTGTACAGTTGTCGCTATTAATAAAATTGACAGTCAATAATTCGATCGAAATTCTTGTGATATATGTATATCAAGCTTTTTTAATGTCAAATTTGTGACCGTTTGTCTTTCAAATATCTTTTATCTAACTCCATATAATTTTCGAGAATTTTGCGGATTAAGTCGCAAATTTTCCATCGAACAGATTTTCTATTTCTTCGTTCGTGCAGGCGTCAAAATCAAACCGAAATCGCTGAACCATAAGTCGACAAAAAAAAGGATGAAAATAATAAAATTTCATTCAACATTAAGGATACAGCGCTGTCGTCGTGAGAGAAAGGAGATTTTTATTTATTGTCATGTCAGAGATGAGGATTTGTTAGTTGGACAGGGGAGATGACGTGGGTCACGAGAGAACAGATCCGTACTTACCTTTAGCGAAAGCACAAAACGGTTCAAATAGAGAATACTAAAAACAAACACTTATTGCACAACGTACTTTCGCAAATTGATTTTACAGATTCGACGTAAACCACCATTCATTGTGCCCTTAATATATCCCCGATAGTATTTTTGTTTTGACCGTAAAAAGGATCCCGAATCATAAATTCTATTAGGTTTTCCTGATCACGATATGTATACGACGTCCATATAAAAATTGCTACGTAATATTTGATACGGGAAAGTGTATCGGAGTTCGCCCGGAGCAATAAATTCGCATTCGACCTCAGTTGTTAAATTTTCATGGTTTTTTCATGCAACCGACTTTTGGACGTTCGAAAATCGAGTTTTCGTCGGAAATTTTTATATTTTTTCACTGGGAAGTTTGCGCAGGACGATTACGCCTCGGAAAATGGAGGCTTTTGCTCTTCGGCTTATCGCGTAAAAAATCTGCGATACTGTGGCATGTGTTCGGCCGAAACAGATGGAGGTTTTGTTTTGACACGAGAAATTCATCATTCTTAGGTATGAAATAGATTTTAGGTGGAGCAAAGATGGATCTTGTTTGTTTCGAATGTTTAATCGAGAACGTGTGCTTAGTCGTTCAATTGCCGGTAAACAACTCATGACATTTTCGAAATGTCAATGAGTTCGTTTGTATAGGTTGTTTAGATGTTTGTATATCTTTAGATAACTGAATAAACATCATTATAAAGATTTTATATAAATCGAAATGTTTTTGCGACGATAAAAATGAATTTCACTCTGATGCAAAATTTTCTGCAGAGTAATACGTTTTGCATAAATAATCCGCTTGTTTCATAAAATTTTATATTACTCTCGAGCTCTCCATTTTCAATTTGACTCTTTACACTTTACTACCTAGTCTAGTTTCTTTTTTTATATGTGCTGAAACGAAAACACTGCATCACTTGCACTTTTCCCATAAAAACTATACGACCCTCGGTACGAAGACAGTGCACATATTCTATGTGAGTTTACTTTCAACTGAAAACAATAGCTTTGCAAAAAGCTTTACTTTCTTGAAAGCTCACCTAGTGAGATGACTTTTCAGGCAGATTGAAAAGTTTTATTCAGTATCCGAACGTAAAACAGCGACTTTATACATCACACTTATCGCTTTTGCGAATATTCTTAGAATATAAATATTTTATATATTACAGTCCATATTGTATTAATCGAAACGTTTATCAGAAGTGAACCCATCGAACGTCATTTTTGTCAAACCTCGTTCGACAGAGTTGCGATGCGAAAAATGTGTTCGATTTTTTTGTTCTTCTTCGTTTTTTTGAAAAGGGCAACCTAAGCCTTCGTCAAACGAAGATAAAAAAGGGTCAATTTATTTTGATTGAGACACAAGTCTTGATGGATTCGAATCGATCGCTTCCCTTTATCCTCCAATGGCGATAATTTTCCGAACAATGGTGCTTTTTTGTCGAGTGTGTTCTGTGGTAAAAGTAGCTAGAGTATAATTTTTTAATGATTTTGAAATATTTTTTTGCATTAAAAATAATTATTACGAAGAAAAAAATAATAATTCATTCAAAATTATGTAAAATATCGAGTCAATTGTATAGATTTTCATCAAAATATTATATTTAGAATTCAATTCAATGACTGCTTGAGATGTTTTATTTAGTCGATAAAATTTCGAATCTTTTCGAAAGGTTCGAAGAATCGATTTATGTTTCAAGTATTCGAAGTAATCTCATTTTCTGTATAAAATATTTATAGCTATCAAACCCAAGTACACGATTTTCTTTCATTTCTCATTATTTCTAGTGTGTTTTTATTTTATTTCATTGTGAAATGTATATAAAATACATTTGTGTGGGTGGCTAGAGACGTGAAAAAGACCCAGAATCCGTAGTTTTGCTACTTTATTATTACTTGAAGGGCTCCATTCTGTAGTGGGCGTGGAATGAAATAAAATATTTACCTCAACGATGGTATAACAAAGCACCTTTATTCGAAAAACTAAGCAACATTACCACTGTAATGTTCGAGCACGTCGCGGTCGTATGTTATACAATGTCAAATATATCACTACTCCGATTTATCGACAAGATTGTAAGTTTTCTATATAAAAATATAACCAACTATCAATTATTTTCTTTTTAATTCAAGATATGTATTAAAAATATATATTTTTTTTAATTTTTAATCTAAATTTTGTTGGGTATACACTGTTGAACTTAATTGTGCCAACAGATCTCATATCCGAAGAATAGATTGAATATTATCGAAAATATATTCAATCAAAACAAAAACTCACACATATAAGCAATAAGATTATCCTAACGACGAAACACAAAAATAAATTTATTGAAAAATAAACGATAAGCGGCGATGATTGAACGAAGGCCTATACTAAACAGCGAGCAATAACGACTCGCCGTTAAATAAAAAGCCGATCGTCTGGAAATCCAACAAAACCGTCCTCGGATAAGGAAGGTTCCATCGAACGAATAAAAGCGACGAATCGCAAGCCGTAATGCGAATTTACATATATAGGCAATATTCGTTTTAATGTCCGAATCCCGGGACGAATACTCCCCATTTCGAGGGGTGCACGTATAAAATAAACCCTCTGGGACGAATGAAAAAAATGTATTTTATAAATATGATTTGTGTTTTGATGTCGTATTTGAGGTTTTCAAATTTGAAAATATCGTAGAAATTAGTTTCTTTAATAAAATTTTGGTTTTTTCGTATGAATCTCGTGAGGTTCTGATTCGTTTTAGGGATTGATTTTTTAGAATTTAATAGGTAATAAAAGAATATATAGTATAAGGTTCTTTATTAGCTGATAAAAAAGTGTCGCATTTGAGTGTTTATTAACGAGACATTTTCAAATGTAAGTTCTTAGTTTTTTTATAATTATTATTGCTGTTTAATGTTCCTCAAACGTGAATAATGTGCAATTTAGTATTGCAACACCTTCGCACCATTATTACGTATGTTCATGAAAAAAAATTATACTGTTTATACATTCATTGAAACATCAAATTGTATAACCTTATAGAAATTGAATATAAAATACGAGTTTAATTTTGAGACATTTTCACCTTCGGAAAATTGTATTTAATATTGAAAGTACCAACTTAATACATGACATTTTACATCGTGTTAAATGACAAAATTTCAAAACCATTTTTTTTTCAAATGTCCTGAAATTTGTCCTGGTTTTAGTCTTTGACATTTTCGAAATTCAAATAATACAAACATCTATTCTCCAAGAAAATATTGCAACCATTATATTGCAGATAAACATTCACACCTATACAAAAAGTAATTTCCATAACGTTTCGTTTCGCGGTGAGAAAACTCGCTTTTCTCAATTCGCACGACTCTCCTCCGGTCCATTTATCCCCATATCCCCCCCCTATCTAGAATTTATTGTGCACGGCATTCGAAAAAGTTATGCCCTATAATAATGCTTTCCGTATATGCGATTGCAAGTTCTCAGAACCGGGAAAGGGTCGATTTCGATTCAGAACCCGAAGAACAACGCTGACGCTTCGGATTACCTATAAACTTTTGCTTACACAGGCGTAATAGATTGTTCTCACAAATACGCCAGTTTAAACTGGAGACGATTGTGCTGATTATTATCTGTTCAATTAAAGCTGAAACACTTGGGCTTTGTTCGAATAATAAGTTCGTTTTAAGGTTTCGTTCATTAGGCTCGAGCTCAGCTTAATTAACGCAGATCGTTTATTACGCGCCGTGCATTATTTTAATCGGCGAAGGTTCGCACTAATCCGTTTCATTTGATATTTTTATAGTGAAAATTGCTTATTTTATTTCGCTCTTATTGAATTAAGCTATCAAAATAGAACTCGAACGGGTCGGGATGAAATGTATTTTTTTGCTGTCAAATTCTATCTAAAAATATATGACGATGTAGACATTGTCCTCTTTAAATATTTAGACTACGTATTGAAAAATACTGTATAGTCTATTGGATTGTGTCTTTTCAAATCAACTGTTCGTAGGACGACAGGAGATCGTAATGATAAAAGTAAACGTTCCCGAATTTTTCATGCCCGAATTTGAACAACGAAAATAAACATGCGACAAAATCGGATCCCAATTTTCAAATATTTTCTTTACTTTGAAAAGATCACTCAGCTTAACTGAAATATTATTTTTATTTATATAAAACTGAAAATTTTCACAAAATATAAAACTTTTAAACGATTCTATCATTTTTCAGTTTTGTTTTGATAAACTGCTTTCATACGAATTAACCACTCGAAATATAATACCAAAACTTTCGTACGATGATTCTTCTTATAGAATACATATTATATATCTAAATAAACTTAATCTCAAAAGGATCTTCGCCATACTTAACCGAAGCATTATCAGCTTCGGCTGAAAGTGTCTGAAACGACGCCACTCTACAAAGCAAAGCACTCGAGCTTAAAGCTCGCGTCTTTAATAAGTTATACGATTGTTAACCAACTCCGATTCGAGTCAAACTTTAGCCACAATCGCCTTCTGAAAAATCCTCTATCTCGACGGCCTTAAAACCCACATTTCATACACGTTTCGTTGTCGTCAACTTTTAATCGAGTTCGTATAACAAATGGTCCATCGGCGACCGTTCGTCTCGTCGAATCATCGCTGTAAAAGACGAAAATAAGATGGATTATCTCTGTGGGGTCGTAAGAAACTATTATACAGTCGAAAAGTTTTTCATTTCCTACGATTTTTTTCCCTGTTGCGGTTCTTGGGAAGAAAGTTTCGTCGAGTTGTTGCTGCGTAGCTGTTTCATTCTCTTCCCAAAGAACCATGATTAATGATTGTTTTATTTGTTTGCACATCGTGGATTCTTTTTAAATTAGTCAAAGTTATTCGCGAGGTAGATAATTTAAATTCGATTAACTTTTTTTTTGATATAAAAAAATCGTATTTATTACTTCATGAATAACCTGGATTCATCGTTTATTCATCGAAATACATTTCCATAAAAATAATACACAGCGTCGATAATTCGAAGAAATGGGATAAATAATTAATGTTGACCTTTCGAATCGTATCAACAATCTTATCAGCGCTTACGCTTCAGCAATTTTTTTCAGCTCTTAATTATACCGGAGTTACCTTTCGCTGACGTACGACAATTTGCGTCATCGAATATTTTTTTGCATTATTTCCCTTAACGAGACTTTTATACATCTCGCTCTATAAAACTCGTCGCTTTACATCGATAATTTCATGTAAAATTATTCGGCAAGAATTGCGCCGTTATAACGCAGCTATAAAGTCGGACCGTGCATACGCCAAAATGAAAATTTTCAGTGTGTCTGAAAAAAAAAATGTATAAAATAAAATCGCGAAATGGCAGTAAACCTTTTCGCGTTAACGACTCGCGAATTAAAAGTCGAACGTTTTTGGCGCGAAAAGAGCGCACTTGAACGTGTTGAACAAAACGAAAACGCTTTGAGTCGAGTACGTCAATTTATTATCTGGGGTTGAATTCGTTTAATTTTATATTAAGGGGTTGTTTAATTGTTTTTCGTTCAGTTAGAAGCTTAATATATTTGAAATTTCTTATTAAGGATGTTATTATTTTCCATTTAAAAAGGATGATTTGGGTGTTTAATTTATATAATAATTCTTCCAGAGTGTTTCTGTTTTGCAAAAAACATAAGATGATTAAATATGCAGGATTTCCTAATTAATTTAATTTTAGGAAGATCTGTCAAAGTCTCATCAAGTGACGACTAACGTAATCGTTTATCTTATAATTAGTACGTATAAAAGTAGGAGAACATTCTATCATAGAACTTTTAAATCGCTGACACTATAGACGAATTCATGACATAAATTTTACACCGGGCAAACTTAATGAAACCTTGAATATATACACTCACATATAATTGGCTGAACGAAATGAGACCAATCAGAAATTATTTGACTCGAAATGAAAAACCTTTATCAATTCCTAGTAAGCGAGCGTATAACTTTCTTAAGCAAATAAAACCGCTTAATTTTCTTCCGCTTAAGCGACCGATCGACACAAAAGAGGCAACCGATAGTAAAAAAAAAACATACACTCACGTGGTATTGGAAAAGCGTCGACAAAACGGGAAAAACCTTTCGAATTCTCATCACGTCTCCCAAAAAGTCCTTGATCAAACGCCACCCAAAGGGATATGTCTCTTTAGAACAAAGTTTACAACAAAAGGGGAAAACGTCTCAGAGTCAACATAGGGCGAAAAAAATGCGTACGTCGCTATATTTACTGACTTTTCGATATTGGAATTGGCCATGATTACGGTGCGTTGGCCTCTTTCGTTGGAAGACAATCGGTTAAAGTCGGATTAGCGAACGGCTTTTGAAAACGCAATTATGCCTCGACCGTTCTGTTTGTGTTTGCCGTTTGCGCTACGGAGATAATTCAATTCGAATCGAGTTGAGTTTGTATTTTTCGTATTAATTATGCGATTTTAATTAGTTTGATCCGATATAAAAAGTTTGTTAGTTGTTTTAATTGATGGGTTTCGGGTCATCGATTCTGTTTGATAGTTGACGCAGTAATTGACAGTAATTAACAGTATGTTATAGAAATGTTGTAGATCTGAAATGATTCAAGTTTTCCACTCTTTCTGACCTCAACTGATTTAAAGTTTTTGTTTCCTGATTCTCATGTTTTTAACAAAAATCTATAAATCATTTATACACATATAGATATTTATGTACTTTCATTTTATGAAACTGGAATAAAAGATGTTTATACAATGCTATGTTCTCATAGAACTGGATGTAATCACGTGACGTATTTATTTGTTCTGCTCTTTCTTACGATATCCTGCCGAAAATGTAATCTAATTGATTTACAAAAATCTACTTCTTCTCTTTCGAAGATACTATTTTCGAAAAGCTACAGCATTAGAAAACAACGTTATGCGAACCCAGTCTAAAATTTTTCTTTTCGAGTCCGAATATTTTATTCAAAATCCAAAATGTTATTATATTGAAACTCAGAACGAAAACGCATCCAAAACACTCTCACGCACTAATCTCCAAAATTCAACCGTTTATAAGCGAAATCGTCGACCCGATCCGAAAATCCAACGCATTATGATTCTGCGTCAAAATAACAATAACGCCTCCGAAAAAGCATATAAACCGATACAAACGCCGGTTTTCGCCATCACATTAGCGGCCCTTTGAGGTCGTCCCTCGACCCTGCCGTTTTAAAGTGCGACCCTAAGGCCCCATGCACACCGAAACCGAGCTTAAGACCTATTTTAAGACTGAGTTTAAGACAAAATTTTAAGACTGAGTTTAAGACCAAATTTTAAGAACGATTTTGAGACCGATTTTATGATCGAATTTAAAACTGAGCTTAACACCGAGTTTAAGATAAAATTTAAGACCGAGTTTAAGATTTAACTGATTATGAAAAAAACGAGTTGGCATATTTCGGCCGACCGAATCAAATGTTTTGAAGTAAATGGGAGTATGTACACCAAAAAGGGTCAAAGTCGGTTTTGGTGTAGACTCGGCTTTATCCCTGGTCCACTACCGAACACCTTTATCGGTCCCTCTCTGGTCCTCTATCCACCTGTTATAGCCCTTTTCTAACCCCTTTTCGCGTTTTTGGGTCCTCCATCCGCGACCCTGGGGAGGACGCGGTCGTTTGGCGCCAATTTCGACGAGAATTGGAAAAGCGGTCTGTTCGGCACATTTTTTTATTTTGTTTGTATTTTTGTATTTTGGGTGTTTCTTTTTGTCTGTTGCTGATTGGTGCGTATTTCGTTCGATGTCCGTATATGGAGAAAATTGAATTTGGCTAAATTGTATCTGGTCCGGAAAATATAATCAATTTTATTTAATTTTTCTATTAAAAAACACATTTAAAGCATGATGAAGCTTTGTTATTATAAAGATTTTCGATTTTGCGTCATTATGAATTTTAATAGCGCATCGCTCAATGTTGTCTCTGGGTCTGTATGTTCCATTTTTTGCTGAAAATTTAATCACGGTTTGAAAAAATATTCGAATTGAGCCTGTTTTATATGTTTCGTTCCAGTATTAATATTCAAAGTCAATTTAAGCGATTGATCCTTCGTTTTCTTTCGATGGGCGTCTCCGAGCTTAAATTTCGTCGAACGTGGAAAAGCTTTTAAAATTCGTCCTATCGAGCCTTTCTCGGAATAATTACTAACTATGCAAATCAAATTTTCCCAGTCGTTCGCAATAACGTTTCAATACATTCGTTTTCGAAAAAAAAATAGACGAAAACGAATAAAAATCCCCTCCTCGATTACAAATTGTACGTTTCCATTATAATGCCGAAGAAGAGCGGAACGAAATCGGAGCTTTCTTCGGTAATTATATTTCGTCTAATGGATTTCTTCGGGCTGTGAAATATGTGTTTCCCTTTGTTTTTGAATATTTCGCGATAAGTACTCGAACAAATCCTCGTTATTGTCGTTGTTCACAATGAAATAAACCGCAATACATAACGGAAATGACCCCGTAATTAATTTAATCTCCTTATCCTGCCTACGAGCGAATAAAATAAAACGAATCCTTTTACGACGACGCAATGCGATCCCACCATAATTAACAAAATATTTTAAATAATATTTTATCATTAATGTATTGCACGGAGAACCAACGAATTGTTAATTAACACACGCGTCAGTTCCCAGCAATAATATTAACCTAAATTGCTCTGTTTTGTGCTTTGTTTTTGTTATAAAATGGTATTCATTCATGAAAATAACGAATTTTGTATTGTCTATAATCGATGTTTAACTTTTATAATACACGATGAAAATGATATGTTGTGTTCAATTAATATTTTTAATGCGTTGAATTTATGTTCAATTGAGTTGTTAGATTAAATTTAATTTTACAAAGCGATCTTTAAGTGGCAATGAAAAAAGCAAAAAAGCTTCAGGCATTCTTACAGCAATTTTAAAATTTTCACGAAACTATTTTAGCATTTTCTTTAGCAACCATTTACATTCAACTTATCACAGTTTCTTTTTCATACAAAATGCCCTAACTTCTCAAAGGAAAATTCTCGTCCGCATACATTTACATCGTTATCTCATACCACACCATTACCATTTTCCGCAAACATGCATAATGTAAGCTCCTCATCAAAAGCTACGAATCAAATCACTAATCGAAATCAGATTTAGCAAAAGCACCCAGGGGAGATTTTAATTTCATCCCAGACACGATTCGCGAAGACTTCGCTTAAAGTATAATTACCGGTCTCCGAAATTAAAATCGCCAATTTCTACAGTTTTCCTCGAGGCCATTGTTCTCGGCCACCGTCGGTCGGATGCTTGTAGATTAATGAAAAATGAGGTTTTTCGGCCAAAAAAAGAGGCGTTTAATTAAATGATAACGCTTGGGGGTAAAAGGGGGTAATGAATCCGTTTCGCGGATAAAAAGGTTGCCGGTGACACTCTCTCGCGCTCGCACCCCGAATAACAATAGGTCGCGATAAGATAATATTTTCATTTATGTACGTGGCCCCAAATTAATTTCATTCACCATAAATTAGCATGAGAATGTGCCTTTTTTTCAATGTTTGGTTCGGTTTGCGAAAATATTCAGTTTCGCATCGCATCGCACCCCGGTGTCCTCTTTCGTTTGCCCCAGTTGAAGTAGAGTTAATGCATGTTTGTTTGAAAACGTTTTTTTTTTTATTTCAATGCGACGAATTTTCAATTTGTAAATTTGTTTCTGACTAATTATATAGGTCAAGCCAAATGAGTCATTTTTTATTTAAATCTTTATCAAATTTTAATTTCTATATCTAGAGTTTTTCTATTAGGAGTACTCGACCTGTGAAATGAAATAAAACAAGATGCATGAGTAATGATCCACCATTATTATTTTTAATTTAATTCTGGAATATTAAAAGTTCTATACAGTAATAAAAATGAAAACGATTGGTCTTTCAATAATCGATTAACAGAATAATTTAAAAAAAATGACAAAGTATTGTTTAGTAGTGCGGATCCCAAATTAAACGAGATAAGTCGAAATGAAGTTGAAGACAACTTTTGTCTAACATATGATCAAAAGATCAACCCTTAATTAATGAAAATACTATTTTAAAGAACATTGTATATTGTTATGTTAGTTTATTTCTCGTTCATCGTTCAATCCGATACATTTGCATACTTTTTTTACAAGCTCATTTTCGACAAAGACTCATGATCCATCTACTTCTAGATCGTTTCTCACGCTTCAATCTCCAATGGCGAATTCGCGCTCATGTCGGAGCTGATGAACTTATTTTCTCGGAAGCTTTTGCCATGCAAATTTCCCACCAGACGAAGAACGAAATTTCCCCTACTGCCTTTAACGAAAAAAAAAATAGATATACATTCAGATAGAGATACGTTAATCCAACGTCAACGGCATCATTTGGATGTTCGTCTTTGAAAGTTTCCTCGAGCCTCTGCTCATGATACGATCGCGCATTTTGCATATATTAAAGCGATTGCCGTCGAACTGTGAGAACTTCCAAATGGTGGAAAATTCAAATTTGCTCTGTGTACACCGAGATTTCGAGTTATATTTTATTTATATGCGATGTGTACTGTTAGTATGGATAGATTTCGCATAGTGGGAGGCGAATTGAATACATTGGAAACCTTTCAAGTTGCTCAAAACCCAATGTATCGCCGAATATGTCGTTTAAAATACAATATGTGCGGCGATAAAATATTTCTGGCGAGTTCGAAAAACGTGGAATAACACACAGTTCAAGAAAAGAAAATAAAGTCTGCATTTTATTTTTGTATGAAATGTGAAAAAAATATTATTATATGTACCTACTTGTTGAATATTTCCATATTATGTTGATATTATTTTCCATAATTAATTCATATAATATTTTCTTAAACAATTCAAATTTGATTCATAAAATATTCATTATTAACATGATGTTTTTTCGTTACAGAATTTTCAAAATTGAATCGACGATGATCAACAATCATGAAAACCTCGAAGTGTCACATTAACATCGATCACAAAATTGTCTTCGAATCTTACAAAAAACGATTGACTAAAAATAAGCAATGTGACCAACAACAATAGTGCCTCGAATTGCTCAGTTTTCTCCATTTTAAGGACGTCAGTGGCATCCGGCATCGCACAGTGATCTTACAGTGATAAATATTTCATCGGAATTACGTATTAGTGTTAATGAACGTTGCTCGAAAATAAGTGAAGCGGATTGAGTGATTTAGTGCGGTGAATGTATACATTTACCAGTCAATAAAGTAGAAAAGTGTGTAAAATTTTTAATGATTAAATATCGACGTGATGATGAATAGTGATTTGATTAGGTAAATGTATACATATACCGGTCAGTTTATTAAAAATGAATTGTGCAAAACTGATTTAAAAAAGCTATGAAAGAAGCATCGATTCGATCAAGTCAATGTATACATTCACCGAATAAAAAACAAAATGAACGCACTTGACACTTGAACGTCTCGAAGCGGCGCAGTGTGCGACATCCGGCGCGCTGCAGATAAGAGAGCATCCTCGACACGGTGAATGCATGCATGCTCTAGTCAATGTGTTAAGTGAGTGCCGCACGTGAGAGAGAGAGAGAGAGAGACATGGCGGGCGGGTGGTCGCCCCCGTCGGTGTCGCCGTCTCCGCCCCCGGCGCCCCCAGCGCCCCCCGCGCCCCGCAGGTGGCCCCCGGGGGCGGGCGGGTGCCCCCGCTGCACCGGACGGTTCGCCTCCGTCACCAGCCAGACCACTAACCTGAGCAACAGCTATTCTCATCCGTACAAAGGTATGTCATTGTTGCGACTCTCCACTAAAATGTGTATACAGGGTATTGTTGGAAGTTTGTGTATTGAAAATTTTTCGGTCATAGGAGGAAATCTGATGCATGATTCCTTTGAAAGTGTTTTGCTTTGAAAGGTGTTTGCTTTGCCATGGAAACGAATCTGATGAACGAGGCACTTCTATAAAAAGATACAGTCATCTCTTTCTGAGAGGAAGAGTGATGGATGTATTGTTGTATAGGCGTGTCTCATTCGTTAGATTCGGTGCGGTTTAATTCCGTGGCAGTACGAATGCTGTTTTATATCTGCAAGTATATTTAGGACTATTTCAGACTAAAATCGAAAAGCATAGATCTAGAAACAGATAGACCTACATACGCTCTTTCTATGTATCTAGAACTTTTGATGCGTTTACATAATATATGTTGCCGTTGTCTTTTTTCGTTCTTTTATTCGCATTTAGCTCTCTTTTTTGCACATACAAAAAACAACTAGATGTGAAGATTAAAGTGAGAAAGACAATGATAACTGAATGGTAACATCGATAAAGTAAACCTGACATTTGGTTTCGTTTTTGGTTGTCTAGTGTGAACTAGTCATTAGGTTCTTAGTCTTTTAGAACACCGAAAAAAGTAAAACATATTATAGTCTCTCGATAAAATCGATGAAAATATTCCCCCATTATATCCATCTCTGACTTGAAAATACACTTAATCTAAATTATATTCATGATCATTATTTTTGCTATTTAATTATGATTTTATGAAAGAATAAATCGAAAATGAATAGAGTCGTGCATTTTGGTTCTGCTGTATATCTATTCGTGGGATTGGATTCAGCATAATTCAGCATGTTCTCGGATTGTCAACCTTTGTAGTGGTTTTGTTAATGATTTCCATTGTAGTTCTCTACCGATGTGAAATTCTGAGAAATCTAAACGTATCATTATTACGAAATGCCTGAGGCTAAGTCGGATTCATACACGATTATCTATCTGTTATGTGTTCAAACTGTAAAAATATTTTTTTCAACATTGCCACATTTGTCCAATTTTTTCTCGTTCTGCTCAAATTCTATTTTCGATCACCGAAAATGAACGCAAATTGAATTATTTGTATGTCGAATCAATCTGATCGCTTCACCGATTCGAGTGTCATCCCGTTCTGTAATTTCATTTAATTGAATATTAAATTACACGTTCAGTAAAAAAATTCAGATTTATACGCAAGAGTCGCATTAATCTAAATTAAATTTTCCGCAAATCAGACCGTTTCAATTTCCTAGATATTGTCATGCAAATGATGAATGTGCTCGGTGCGAAAGTTTCATTTGTATTGCTTCCAACGCGAAATATTATATATTTTTATCGATAAGTCAAGAACATCGGAAACAATTAACTTACTAAAATTCTTGGGGTAAAATTGAAGGATTTTTTTTCCTTATACGACAAAGGAGCACTTTTAATCTGTTCGTTTTACTCTTTCATCCCGAAAACATACTCACTTCAGACGAAACGAGGACATAGAAAGGCTACGCGGGTACTCGAGCACAAATCAACCGAAATAATATATATCGAACCCGAATTCGGTCCTTATATTTTTTCATCGTACAATTTCTATTGTTATAAAAATATTCCTATTGAATCATATATTTTTCGATAAAATTTCTCTAGCTAATGAGATTTCGAAGGACGTTTTCGTTTTGTTGTAATCTAATACGTTTTACGTTTAACCTTTCATTTATTAGATTAGGATATCAGCATAGAATTTAAATCGAAATGTTATATCAGGATGATAATAGGGTTTTTTGTGTAATTATATTGGATCATTTCGAAGGCTGCTGAAAAGGTAGATTTTTTGTATAACATCAATATTAAGAAAAACGGTGTTTCTAACATATTTTTTCATATAAATATTTGATATTCAATATGGATCGGAGTAAATGGAGATATGTTTTTTCTTAATTTTCATATTAAAATTTTCCAAAAATGTACCTAGTTATCAAGGAATCTGCAAAGATCTAAAATTCTGAATTTGGTAAACACAAGTAACCCGACTATGATCATCATCATCAGATTCGTTCGCATTAACCTATTCACAATGAAATCTCACCTACGCACATAAAGCGCGTCCGCAATTCGGAAACTTTCCCACAAAACACAACAAACACCCTCGAAAACACATAACACACAATATGAGGGAACATCAATTTCCACACGGCATCAGAACAACCTTGAATTCAACACTAAACAAAACCTCATTTAGATAGCACAGCCTCGCTGCCAGCAAATTAACTTATTGATTGGGTCGTTTCGGTCGGATGCGAACCCCGACACACAACGAACCCTCTTCGCACAAATTATAACATACGACATGCGTTATAACATATGAGAGACCTAAAAGCCTTGGGGTATAAGTATACAAGAGTATATTTTGAAAAAAGTTAAGTTGAATATCTATTATGGAGTGCCACTCATGCCGGCGGCTTATGTCGGCGACTTGTACTGGTGGCATTATGTGGACATGTCATTATAATTTAAGAAACATTAAAAAGTTACCAAAAATGAGAATCTTCAATTTGACTTTCAGTGATATTAATAAAAATTTGTTGAATTGTAGTGTGAGTGTAGATATGAAATAGTCGTGAAGAACTAAAACGTGCCTCTCAATAGTTTTTTAGCTATCGTAGATCTAAATTTGGTATATCTATCAGTAAAGTGCACTAATAAGAATGTTTTATGTAAAATATTTTACATTTTATAAAGGCAGCATTTATTATATTGCTTTACTTTGAAGAAAGTGTAAAAAATTTCCTGTAAATCGTCATTTTTTTAGTGTATCTAACAAATATATCAAACTTTGCCCTCAATTGCTAAAAAACAATTGGATGATTCGTTTTCGTTCTTCACAACTATTTTATATCTACACTTGCTTTAAATTTCATTGAAATCGGTAAAGATCAAGTCGTCAACTCTTCTTGTAAGCGTTCAGATACTATACACAGTTTATATGTTCACATATAAGAACCAAACGAATGGGCATATTCTGAGACAATTTTTGAGCTATTTCGAATTTTTCTCTTATATTGCTTGGCTTCTAGGGTTCTCATACGTGTATAGAGGAGATATTGCGTGTGTCTCTCGTGGATGTGAACCCTTTTTCGATTTTCCGAACCGCGTATTCCGATCGAGCAACAAGATTTGTTCGGGCGGTCAATTCGGGAGTTACTGAACTGTTATTGCCGACGCTCTCGCTTATTAAAAATGTAGATTTTCCTCCTACCGTGGAAAATATATTCCGTGGGTTGTTCATGTGAGGTTATAAATATTTCATCCGAGGGCAAACCTCGGGTCGCAGTCTGCGGAGGCGTTCCGAGAATACGAAGGGCGAATTCGTTATGTCTGATTTGCATTCCGATACGATTCAGATGAGATGTGCTCATTGCCTCTAGTTCTGGTATTAAATTTATTTTTGAACTGTTCGATAATATTTTGAATTCGTATGATTGAAGTCGAGTCGCGTCTAGTTCGTGATCGATTCTGTGTAGCGAACGAAATTGAAATGAAACTTCGTTAGTCGGTTCAATTGATTTCATGTAACTGTTATTTAATTTGATTTATTTCATAACATTAATTGAAATTTGGTGAATCTTTTTATGAAAAAAAAATTGAAATTTTTCATATTTTCATTATATTGAGCTTGTGAACCTTATTTTGATTTAATAAGATTGGGTTCGTATACTTCAATTTTAAAAATTTCATTTTACGAGAATACATACTTGCTTGAAACTTTACGATTCGTCATTAATTTAAAAATTACGAAATTGAATTTTTTTACTTCATCGTTAAAATTTCAGCACTGCAAACATTGCAAAATATTTTATCTTCGCTGCAACTGCACAGTTTTTAATCGAAAAATTTCTACTAAAGATTTTATTAATATTACCGCTCTATGTTTTAGAATATGATTAAATCACATTTTTTCCCTTAAAATAAATGTATAATTATAAGTATGAAAAATGCGTAACTTTGTCTTAACGAATCTTATTCGAGTGACATCCGAAAAGAAGCCTCTCAATTGCGTTAAGAATTATAGCTGTCTTAATATTACTTATGGACTGTGTTATTATAGATATAAATATAAAGCTAGAATTAAGCTGTGAGAATACATTAATTATACTTCTGTGAGATTAACGTTCGAGATAGCAGAATGGCATAATGGTATTATTGAAAATAATTACTTCTTTCTTAATAACTTTGTTATTCTCGTAATATTAATTTTCTCGAGTATATCATTATATTTATCCACATATATGAAAAGGTTTTATTACATTTACAAATGCATATTTCTTATTTTTTTGTACAGAAATTCGCAATGTGAAAAACACAAGTACGTTCCGTTTATTAGAGAAAATATAAAGGAAGAGAACGAAACGTTAAATTGGTGGATGTAATTTGTATGAACCATTTACGAAAATATATATTAAGAGAATCGTACAGCAATTTTGAGATAATACAAGATACCTGAACGCAAGAAAACGAAGGGAATACGTAATATTAGTTAAAATTTAATTTTTCGAAATCTCGAATCTCTGATGCATCTTTGTCTTTCGAAATTAATTTCTCGTCGCTACAGGAATTCTCGTTAGACACCCTTTTTGAAATTCTTTGTCGTTTGCGACAGGTAAGTTTCAAAGATGGCGTCTTCCCGCCATTTTCGAGCGATCGTCTCTTGTCAAAACTTTTGTTCAACGCCCGTTCATTGTTCACAATATTAAAAGACAAAGCGCTACGTCAAAATTCATATCGATTCGTTTCAGTCTTGCGAAAATTTTCTAAAGATGAGAGATATTCGTTTCGCGATTCACATTATACTTAAATTCCCTGCAATTTGTTTAAAAAATGTATCAATTTCTCGTCGTCGTGAATTGTGTCATTTTCGCTTTGTTTGAATCAATTTTTCACTTTTTTGTTTGAATTTTTTTATGAATCATTTGATATATTTGAAAGTTCACAATCGTTTTCATTTCAACATACATATGTAAGTAATACTTTTGAAAGTTTAATAATTTTGAAATATAAAATATATGCCATTGTATTCGATGTAAACGGAAATTTACTCACGAATCTATTTCCTCAGATCCTTGTGATTTTCGGATCATACTTGACAATAGAACTTCGTTATTTACAAACATGTTCGATTTTGTGAAATCTTCGTGTGAAAAGAGCGCTTTCAGTATACATATTTGAGTTAGTCATATTTTTTATTAAAAATATATAGAATCCAATAAATAACTCGTTTTCGTTGTCATTTTACGCCATCGAATAAGAATAATCGCGATACAATTTCTATCTAAAACTAAAACTGATACAAATCTAACGCAACAGATACATTGCGACAATAAATCAAATGATCGGTTTCGATCCTTCGCAGAACAGATTAATTATGCAATTAGTCATTAGTAATCGACGATGATTTATAGCACCACTGTACCGCTAATCAAAGCCAATTTTGTAACTAACGCGTTATTGATCTCCAGCCAATTCATAGATTATCGATAACGATTCTATCATACAATATTGTATAGGTATGTCGAAAATTCGACAGGTCGAAAGTAAACGAGACAAATTCGCCGAAATCCAGTGGCAATTTTGGAAAATGTCCTTTCACGAGTGACGCGCTCCGAAATCAATAACGAAATCCTTTTTTCAGCGGCTTTAGTATATATATATCCTGATCGAATTCCAGCATGGCTTTTTTTTTTCGTTGCTCGAACTAATAGCAATTCTATCGTATTATCGTGATCCACTTCATTGCACCTTTTATACCGAGAGATGAGCCATATTCGAGAGATGAGCCGCAATTTCGGAATCACGCTGTGTGGGGTTTCGATGGAAATGTTAGAGGAAAAGGGTTGTTTAATCATGTTTAAATATATAGATATCGATCACGTGTTGTTAGAAATTATTTTTGCATAATTTAGAATTTTTTTATTTTTTGAATTTGATATGAGTTTTTGTCAAGTATCCAAATTGAAACACTATTCTTCTTGAGTTTTTTATGAAATTTTATATTGGATATTAACCTTAAATATGGTATAACTTTAACGATAAAAGTATCAGTAATTTATAATACTCAAAATTTTTTAATAATCAGTTTCAGTTTGTACGAGATGATGATACTTAAAGCTAAGAGCTGGCAATTTAAGTCATTGAAATTGTATCTGAATATACTCATTCATTTAATTTCGTTTTATATCATCAAATTATTTAACAACATTAAAATATTTTCCTAATTATAGATTTTTCTTGTGACTTCGAATAAGGGTTTCTACATTTCTTTCATGTAAGCTTGTACCCCTCAGTTTCAAGTATCATACTAGGATATGATTAGCACAACTTTTAAATATTTAATACAATAAAAAAATGCATAATGAACATCATTCATTCCAGAATATGCTCGTAGAAATACTCGTTAAGCAAAACAATATTTTCTGAACGACAAAAAACCGAATTGTTGCATACAAGTAACAATATCTCTCATCACTCGTTATGCGAAACATCGTTCATTAAATGATTCAATTTATTACATTTCATTTAAATCATTATACAATATTCTCTCCTTAAAAGATACTCACTATGCGAGATTCTACTATAACTACGAAAAATTCAATTTGGTCCTATAAAAAATACTGAAAATTCCAATCAATCTTCCAAACTTGAAATCGAAGCAAATTCGAATTTCCTTTCGTCCTACACATAAATTTCCCCCAAAAAATATCGATCGTTCGATTCGGTTCCGTTTCGATGGATATCGCCTCAAATGAGGTGTACAGAAGCGACAACGAGACCGTAATTATGAAAAGCTTCATTATCGTCGGATCGAAGCGCGCGAACCGAGACCGCTTCGTAATCGTCTCGTAAATACGAACCGAACTTCCGAATTTGCCAGATTTTAATCCGAAAATTAAACCTGTATTGTTTCAGGATTCGTCCGAATATCGTTTCGATATTGGATTCTGTAAATTTCCATGTAATTTCGATAGATTTTTGTGCGAACGTTCTATTTTTCGCTTTACATTCTAACGCGCGGTTTTGGTTCTTTATTAGAATTTTATGTTTTCTTATTATATGTTTTATCTTTGTATATAATGAATTTTGTTGATAAAATTTTATATGTATTCTGTTTAATCTATCGTGTTCATGAATATATTTGCTATGTATAGTTTTGCTTTACAAATTCATTTTGTTTTTCATATGAATGAATGTTTGATAAAAAAATACGTGTTTTTTGAAATTTATTAGAATACACATTTCAGTTTTCAATAATAAATTTCGACCCAAAAAAAAGGACACGATTCATGTTTACATGAAAATTTCAATATTCATGCTTGGTAAAATACTGATAGGCAATCGTGAGTTTACATTTTCCGAAACAAATATTGAAATTTAATGTATCACACACAAAATGGATTGAAATAAATTGAAAATCTCAAACGTGATCTATTCAAATGTGATATATTTTATTTGAGAAACTAGTGAATTGTAAATCTAAATATCGAAATCATATCATCCATATGATAAGATCGTAATATTTTTCTGATAAATAAAATATTATTTTATATATCAAAGGCTTTCGATTGAATCGCTTTGCATCTGCATAAATTATATTAAGAAAATTTGCTCTCTCGTCCCGAAATTTCCCGAAAACTAATACACGGAACCGAACTGAAAGCGGATCCCCTATAAACATTTCGATATGCAATAAGGTTTTATTGAGCGACCGAAATTCAGCAACCGACTAAAATTATATCGCGATCTCCCGACTTGATTAAGCCGAGACCGAATTTTTCACTCAAAATGAATTTCCCTAGGAGGAAATTCGAACTTCGATCGAGATTTTCCACATTCGAATAATAAAAAAACCTGAAATTTTCGAATGAAATCCCGGTTTTCACACTAGGAAAGTTCGTCGATAAAAATGCGGACAACCTTCGTCGCCCTTTAGCCTCCGGGCAATAAATATGGATCTGTTTGTTCAATAGAACGTGTAAACACGGACTGTTTCTTTGCGATTGAATTCGACACAAAAGTGAAGGGAGAGATGGTCCTTTTTGAATATTCCGAGGATATTGGCTCGAGTTTTCGCCGCGAAATTATCGTTTTCATGGTGTCCTCGATGGGGAAAACTTTGGCGATTCGTGCGCGTGTTCCACTTATTATATTTGTTCGAAAGAGAGTTGTTTCATCTCTTTTGTTCGAAGAATTTTATATTGTCAATATGGACTGATTCTTTCCTTGCGCGATTTTGGGTTTTGAAATGTTTCGAAGTTGGATTTTTCTTCTGATGAAAAAATTACCATCTAAATCGCGATATCGAAAATATAAACTCAATGATTGCCTTAAAATATTTATTTATTTATTTTACTCCAGATACTTTGTATTGTAAACCGATTATGAACTGTTGCATGGTATTTTTTATTCTTGTAATTAATCTCGTTGCGTTTGCTTCGCTGAGCTTCGAAAAGACCCCCTTTAATAGAAAACCCATTGTTTGTGAATTGTTACATTTAAATTGTAAAATGTAATGATGCAGAAACTATTTCATACATACCTCAATTCAATAAATTCAATTTTATTTACATAAAATAGATAGATTTAAATCATATTTTTTCAAATTGATGTATCTTATTAAACACATAGACTTTGTGCTTATTTGACATATTGTCGTTTACCTGAGTATAAAGCTAAGTCACGTATTGTAATATCATATTAGATTCACAGCCGTGTAACGATAATGATCTTGGACATAATAGTGTAACTGAAATGTATTGAAGTCGATGTCATGTAAAACAAATATTGTTTTCTAAGTGCTTTCGTTCGTGTGTTCGAACCAATATTTTCAGTATTTTATGTTGCGGCACGTATTTTTCCACACAATAGTATCTCTACGAACGCTGGAGAATACCTCTCAAATTCAATTTTCTTTAGAGCTTCATGATATTTATTTACGACGAACACCAAGATACCATTTTCACTCGCATTTTCTCTTTATTTAGCTTAGTTTTTTCGTGTCGTTCAATATAGCCGAATTACTAAGTCGAAAAAATAATATTTTCATTACGCACGAGTCAATTCTTTTCGCGATATATTTTTTTCTGAGAATATCTATATATTGTTTATTCATACAAAGCCGTGATAAGACAGCGTAGACTTTTTTCAAAGAATCCCTCGAACGTCCAAAGTTCTCCTTATTCGACACAAAGAAAATTCATAAAGAGGCTATCAAAATTTAAATTGCGAAAGAATGTCAAGAATTTTTATTACCTGCCATCAAAAATTTACTGTTTAACTAAAACATTCACAATGTGAGTGGTTTTTGTTGTACTCTGAAAGCATTAGTGCATCATATTCATTAACAAAGCGAGCATTTAATATTTAACTAAGCCACTACGAATCATCATTCCACGCTAATTAGAATTTCATTATTCGATTTATTGCCTGGAAAAAATATAACTATACATCATTTCGTTTGAAGTTTTCTCGCAATCTCATTACACTTGAATCGTTGGAGAAAAAAATCTAGTTTTATTACAGCCTTTAAAGCTCGAATCGAGGTTGCGAAAAGTAATTTCTCTTGTCCGAGCAAATAATTCGAGTAGAATTGGGGTGCTAAGTCCGTTCGTTTATTTCGGTCGTAAGTTAACTCGTTAAGTCGCTACGGGTTAATCCTGCTTTAGAGAAAATGCTTCCACTGTGAAAACTTATCGCACTCCACTTTCGAATCTTCGAATTTTCCGTACACTTTTCAGTTTTGTTCGAATTTACTGTGTGTGGTTAAGAATTCTTAGTTTCACGGTTCGAATGGCGAAATCTGCATCGAAAGGTCCGTGCGTTTCTGTTTCTTAGTGATTTATCGTGTTTCGTAGAACAAAAGTATTAAGTGAATTTAGAACCGGAAAAATGTCGGATCGGACTCGTGAAATATGTTCGTTTCGGTGCAAAGTTTTGACAAGTTCACGCGAATACTATAGAGACTCGAGATCCTGAAAGCGCTTATAAATCATACTATAATACAAAAATATTTCATAAAAATTTAAACGAAGCCTTAGAATGAAATGATAAATGATTTTTCCGTTTTTCCATTACTTTTTTTGCAGCCAGATCCTTTTTTTTCGGCCGAGATACAATGTACTACTATATTCTCTTATCTTAGAATGATAAATGTATGAAATATTCTAGTTGTCATTAGCCATAATAATAAATCAAATAATTCTTAAATAACATTGTTTCATCTTTTTCGATGAAGTTGTGCATATTTATCAAAATTTGCATCTTTTGTTGAGCGTAATAAATTTCAATGCAGAAAATTCATATGAATATTTTTAATGTTTTGCGGAAACTGCTAATTCGTAGATTGATTTTTTTTTATTGAAGCTAATAATATTTTTCTCTTTTGGTTCGTAAAACACTAGGGTAGGTTCAGATTGTTCATAAAAAATATTTTTCTATTTCGCGAAATTTATTTTCTTATTTTGCGGAATTTAATTAAAATGATGTGACACTTTCGCGTAATTTACGCGTGTTTTCGTGGAATTTTCAGCGGATAACGTCGTAAAAAAAGCACACACGTAGCGAAAATCACCGTTCTATGCGATTTTTTTTTGCACCCCCCGTTGGATATATTCAACGGCGCGTTTTACGATTCGTCGAATCCGTTTCTCGTAAAAAACGAAATTTTTCAGACGAATTGTCAATTTGGCCTTTGTACGGCGACAGACGATGAGATATAACGAGCTCCGCAACAACGAGATTAAAGCTCGTCATTTTCGTATTATATTGTAATATTTTGTTGTATCGTCGAAAAAAAACCTGTAGAGCGTAGCTTTAGTGCGAGCGTACATATTTTTTTATTATTTGATCGAATCGCATTCTTAATTTCACCGTATTACGGAATCTGATTGGAAAAAAGATTATTTTCGTGCAGCCGTGAAATTTTGTGTGGTGCTTCCTTTCGAATTGAATTTTAAGGACTCCGAAGGATCTTTTGATCCCTAAAATATGATAATACGATGGTTCAGTATACGTAGAATATGAAATGATTTTCGACCTTTTCAATCCGCGATAAACCTATATATTCGGATTTTTATAAGATTTTTCAAATGTTAAATTGAAGGTATGGTATTCCCTGAATAACGTCTCCCACAAAGTTTTCTCCTATGAAATTCTCCTCTATAGCATTTCTGGAGACTTTCTCCTATAATGTTTAAACCACCTATAACGTTATTTTTTTTTAACTTTAATGAAAATTTTCTGATATATTATTGTTCATTGTTCAATAAAGTATCCCAATGATCTTTCCAGTCCTAAAATACTGTTCTAGACGAAATGAGTAAAACCGAATACCAAAAACTCTATAACTTCACTCATTACAACGTAAGATCTATCTCGATATTATAGGGGATTTACTGTGTTTCCATAAAAATTAATCTCAAGCGGCATATGGGAACTTAAGCATGGTTCATATATAGAAAATCCTCGAGTCTCATCTTCTTAAACCGGGATTGTCTCCGTCATATTTTTCATATTTCACTCTTCGGAGTCTGTGGGGTGGTGTGGGCGTTCTTGGAGGAGGCTTTCGAGGAAATTGCGCCACACGTGGTAAGAAGTTTAATTAAATCCTCCTTCCAGTCGTAAAAGCGACCTTAAAACCGACAAGTTTGCGCCAAAACGTGCCAAACCGGAGGACACTTTTAGCGTTTTTAAGTCGACTGCAAGACGGTCGTAGTCGTAAAGCCGTGTCTGGCCTCGTTCTGTGAAGAACAATGCAAGTTTTTTCAGTTTGATGCCGAGATTTGATGAATAAACGAGAAGTCTGTTTGGTTTACTCCTGGGATTTTCCGTGTTTGAGTAATCTAGTTAAGTTCGAGATAAATTTTGATGTCTTATATAAATAAAAATTAATGTATGTTTGTCTGTGCTCAATAGAGTCTTTTACGGCAGATCTTTTGTCGGTGAAACTTTTTGAGTTATTTTGTGTACGTCTGAGAAGATTTTTGCATCGTTGCATTTAAAATTTTACAAACAATGGAATTTTTATCATTTAATAGTTCTTAGAGAGGTCTTTTCGTAGCCTAGCCGTAGAAAATGCATGACATACACAAGCAAAGAAATTTACTATATAAACAGGAAATACTATGTACAAATAGATTTAAATTCCAGAATTTCATGCAAAATCAGATCACAGAAGCTAGAAATACATTACTAAAAAAATCTTTGTATAAAATCATACGATTTACCTTTCATCGCTCGATTGATCAATTACGAACTCTCCGCATCGCATACTATTTTTCCTTCTCGGAATATTTTCCGCGAACACAGTTAATATTTGACTTTTTTCCTTTTGCTTGATAAAAGTTGGAGTTTTAAGGACGCCTCTATGGGCAAGTTAGACTAATTAGGCCTTCGTCGAAGTTCGTCGGAACTTTCCCCGAATTCGGCGCTTGAAAAGATCCCGTCGAGATTTGACTCGCATATTTAACTTCGGTCCATATCGAAATATTTCGAATTGCGCAACTTGTGTATAGAGAAATTCACCTTTCTGCGGCTTTTTATTCGTTTGTTTTCTATTTAATTTTTCGCTTACGAAAATTCGAAAAATTCGGTTAGCGCTCGAATTAGTTTCGTCGGGTTTCTCGTCGGAATTATTCGGAGTACGTATCGTATAATGCTTAGCGATTTCTCGTTTTCGATGTTAAGTATAAGCTAGTTTTATAATCCGGCTTTAATATCTCATCCCCGACGACTGAAACATTGATTAAACTCTAATCATCCCCTACGGGTAAATCCGACCGTCTGTGAGCTACAATGTATTTGTACCAAAGTTAAATTTCATGTTCGTAGAAGATTCAGTTTATTACTTACGTAACGTTTTTAATGATTTTAAAACTTTCACATTTATCTCTTTAAAGATTTCGTTAACACATTTTAAAATTCTTCTTATACATTTGAAATAATTTCAGCGAAATCATTACAGTAATAAATCTGCAATTTTGTTGACTTACACCTTCACGATTTTTATATGGTTATATTCATTCACGCCGTCAGGTTATATACACTCAGTTCGAGTACATTGTAGATTCAATTTCTAGGTTTTGCGAACTCAAAATACATACATTCGACATGATTAGTCCAAAAGCAATGTTTTGCACGTGTACATGACATGCGTATTTTAGATGTTATACGATTCAAGAACAAATTAAACTTTGCTATCACAATTTCATTGTAACGTATACAGCGATAATAAAATAACATCAAACGTCTCACATTAACCAATTTCCATTCTAAGGTACACTCAAATGAAACTCACATTCTTCCATTGTGTTAAAAAGCATATCAGTTAACATGAGACGTTTGCGTTTTTTCGGCAATATTCCATCTCATATTCGTTTCTCGCACAAGAAGAGGAAGAAGCAGCATCAGACACGCGAACAAATCGACGTCGTTTTCCATCATCAAAAACGCCACTTAGCATGAAGCGAACGTCGCCATTCTATACATCAGAGTTGACAACCGAGCCACTTCTCGCAAATTTCCTCTTATGAATAAAAACGTCATTACGAACGCGTTTGTGTACGCGTAGCATTTTAACGGTTTTTTTCCTCCTTCCTTTCGTTGTTCTCGTGCGAGTTTTCTTTCCTCCTTTTCGAAGGAGAAACGCTTTTCGAACGGGAAAAAAGACGAAATGAGAGGAAAAATGCGCAGTGTTCGGGGAAAAATATGAGGAGAGCCTTCCCTTGAATGTCAATCGACGTCGTGCGGTCATCGCTCATAGCTGTGCGAATCCAAAACACGCGGTGCAGACGTGGCTTATTTGATTTTCGATGGTTCTCAATTTTTTTTTTATAGGAACGTGTTGGATTTTCGATATATTTATATGGGAAGTTCAGATTTGAATAGTTTTTGTAGAGGGAATTTTGAAATTGTATGTTTTAAGGATCAGTAAGGATGAATGCAGCACATGGAGATAGTCATGGTAGAGTAAATTAAAGATGGTTGTATGTCTCTTAAATCAACGAATATTGTAAAAATGGTTATTTAATATGATTTTTACAATGAATATTATACAGATCAGATAGTTATTTTCACTATATTTGTGTTAAATTTTGAAATATTTGACGACAGTCACTCTTCTTCCATGAGTAATACTTACCCTCAACTCATCCTATATGAATATTTATTCGATACTATATTATTAGATAGATAATATATACCTGGATATATTTGAATTTTAATTTATGAGAAAATTTTGTATTTTAGTACATATTTTTTGAAACGATGTACGATATGAAATATTGAATCTCGCTAGAAAAAGAAATAGAAAATCTTAAACATGTAAAAACAATTGAGATTTCGTAATATTTGATTATGATTTTGCTACTTTCATTCAAATTTATAACATTTAATTACTAGAATCTTTAAAAATAAACTTGAATAATCAAATAATATGAGAAAACACGTAAATTCAATTCAATAAATAAATCACTCCTAAGCTTCGAGAAGAAGCTCGAACGCGACAGTAACACTACAATAAGGCACCGAAGATTTCTTCATTTACCGATCGAAATCACATAATAAAACAACACAGAAACAATACGACAAACACTTTGACCTTTTTCAACATTCACAATAATAAGACGAGCCTCGTGCACAAAACGAAAGCTCGCGGCACAAAGGCAGATTTATTTTCCATTCAACTTCGCGGACGCTAAGCGCACCGTTCCGTTCGTTTTATTACGTCGATGCCACGACAGTAAACCCCCTTATTATATATGACAACTGAAAAAGCCAAAAGGTACAAGTGACTTCACGGTGATTTCGAGAAAAACGCCTTCAAAGTTACCTACATGTATTAGGAGGAGGTCGAGTGATTTGATAATATATCTAGGCACACGTTCCGAATTCGTTCATATCCTTTTGCCACCAAATAAATTAGCGTAAATTCATCTGCATAATTCAATTTCGGCAAAAATGTCACTTGTACTCCTTGGTCTTTTCAGTCGTCTTATATATTTTTCCTGAAACCTGCTCTCAGACAACGTGGGCGACGAAAAGTCTGAAAGCTTCCGTCGAAAGTCCGCAAAGCTCCCGCGGCCCGGTGCTAGGAAATATAACCCAAACGGTGTTTCGAAGCATCCTTAAATATAACCCGGTGTCGGTGGTGATGTTTTGTAAGGTTGTGTGAGTTTTTGGTTCTGGATAGGGAAAGATGGTTGGAGACGACGAGGTTTCGTCTTCGGGTGGCATTAGCGTCGGTTTCGTTTGTGCTTGGTGTTAAATCAGCTCGAGAGTCGTACTCGATGTGTTCGGATGTTCGAGTTAGGGTTTTGGGTTGAGGTTGAATTGGGTTATTTTGCATTGAATTTCAATATTGAGAATTAGTTCAATGCTACATATTTTATTGATGAATTCTATATACCTCTGTATGTTTATTTCAAATTTCGTTGTTTTTTTTTTTTTTTTGGTATCTGTAACTAACTTAACCCAAATTAATCTGACTCATAAGATTTCGACTCTACCAAGTACAAGTACATACTTTATTTATCAAATCACTTGTCTTCTTTACTTTTTCTCAATTTACCAATGATCGGCTTGATCTCGTTCTTCATACATATAAATCGCTTTTTTCCTTCATTAATTACCCTTAAATCCTTTCAATATTTAATAATATATGTCAAAAACGAAGATCTCATCTTTCAACTCCAAATTACATTTATCTAACATAGATATCAATTTTACAGAAAAAATACAATGCTTATAAAACAGACCATCGATATGACATTAAATCTATCCCAACCAGAAATGTAATCCAATTTTTTCTATCCTAAATCAAACCTAACCTAACCTAACTTAAAACATACCCAATACAACCTCACAAATTCTACTCCACAAATTTCAAAAACGTACATCTGACTCTTAATCTCTTATTCAACAATTAAAATACTGAGCCTGAAAGTATAAAAAATCCATAAATTTTCACAACGAAACGTAGCTTTATTATACGTAACGTTTTAATACCGCATCCGTTATACGACAATATGTTTCAACCCTAACGAGTAAAACCAGTGGACTGTGCTGGCACCCACTACCCAGTCTCCCCTTAACGTGTCACCCCAAAGTTCCGATACGTGAAAGAGCCGATTTTATGATATCCCGAAGTGAAATCCTTCCATTTGCCAGTGGCGTCTTTTGTTCTTCTGCCTTATTATTATAGGCCTTCGCTACTATATTACTGTAGAATTCAATATATTCAGACATATTTTATATTATAAATTCGAATAAATGATCACATTTTTAGGTTGAAAGTTTATATTTTTGTCAATTATAATAATTTGATATGAAAAATCGATCCCTTTCGTCACCCACATGTTTGTTCTGTAGGAAAGTTGTGATTAAAAACGCCAATCACGCGCACTTAATTAACTCGAAAATTATACCACACAAACGAAGCGGCCACCGAACGTAATCAAACTTCCATTTTGATTAGATTCGAAGTTCGACGTAGTATAACAAAAATATAAAAATTTTCCATCGACCTTGCGGATTAATTACTCGATCCTTGCTCAAACAATATTTACATAATTAAGGCGAGCATTTTTCAACAACACAATTTATTTAATTCTGAAACACTTTTCAAATCGAATTAAAATTTAACGTTTTTCAACCCGAGACACTTTTTCTTTGAATGGAAGTCTAGAATATGTTAGTTAAATCTCTTTAAATCATATAATAATTAATAAATCTCCAAGTTATGTGTAATCAATTGGTAGTTTCGATAATGTGTGTTAGATTGCTGTATGTCAATCGATTCAAATCATAATGTGTTGTTTGAGATAAAATGGCATTCGAATATCAATTGACATTAAAGTTTAAAACAAATCTATATGAACGAAACTTATTTTATTCCAAATAATTATGTTATTTTCCATCCAAAAATAGAAAATAAACTAATGATCCATCCTACGTGTACGGCCAAAATTACCACCATGCACAACGGGTTAAAATGATATTTTAATACCGGATAAAAATCTCATTATAGACAATCAAGTTATTCTTTTTAAACCAACTCTAACTGTATTATGCGTTAATTCGTTAAGCCTTGTCAATGTACCCTTATTCTATATTCACGATCTAATTCCGCGCACAGATTAGAGCCGCGCTCGATGACATCTACGTATGAAATTCGCACAGCATTCAGATAACCGTAAATAATGCGATTGTTCCCCGACGTGTAGATTAAAGATAAATCTCCGCAATTATATCCAGCACAAAGGATTAAAGAAACGTAGGGAAAGGGACAATTAGCGAAAGGCAAGGCATAGGAGGATTTGACACGTCCTGTGTTTCCTTTGGTTTTGACGTTCGCTCTGGCGTATTTTCCTCTTCCGCTTCTATTCTGGTTCGTATCTCGCAGTGATAATTGTGCTCGATTTTAATCTTCTATTCAATTATGTATAATAGTAGATTTCGGTCTGGAGTCTATTAGCACCCAGTTTTGCTGCGCTGTGTTGTTTTGTTGTGGGGCTGTCGTAAAAATGCATATTTGTATGAGATTTCTGTGATGTTGTGTTGTACATTTTCTGACGTATTTGTAAATTCTTAAATAATCGTGAACTCGTTTGTGAAACCGAGATTTTTTTATTATGCATCTATGAATTTTAACTATTGTCATTTATGTAAAAGTATCAGTTTGGAATATTTTAGGATTCTACTGTTAATTGGTGCAAATTGATAAAATTTTGAATTTAGGTACCTACGGATTTTTTTTTCATTTAATTGATACTCATTATGATTTGGGATGATAATTGATTCAAGTTAGAACAAGACTGTAGGTGAAATAAATATTATAGTAAATCTTCTTCATTTCTCACATTTGATTATGAATTCACTAAATTCAACTATTGAGCATGTGATTTTATTGTTCGATCATGATTCACCATTCAAGCCATCGAAATCATAATTTCTCTAGTGACATTTTGATTCCACATACGTTCATCGTTTCACTGTAACATACGACACAGACATTTTCAATACGACTTATTGCAGGAAATAATTTCTTTGACTTTCAACCGGAACTAATGCGATTGAAAAAAAAGAACGAATTCATCCGAAATATTTTCATATACAACGTTTGATTTTCACATTCGCGAAAAAGTCGACCTACGAGAAGAACGTACATAACATACACACATTCGATATTTTCAATTTTATCGGAATTATGTGTTTTCAATGGGCGCCAGGAATTCTAAGCGAACGCGTCCCCTTTTTATTGCGCCCCTTGTACGCTCAAATATTTGCTCCTTTCCTCTGCGAGATTCTGTACCTGTATCGTATCTTTTCCGCGGAAAAACGCTATCGCATTTCTATTCGTGGTCTGTTTATTTTCAGCGTTGGAAATATATAATTTGATTGATGACCGTTTTCCATTGTGGACTTGGTGGTTAACACGTCGTTCGTTTCTCTTTTGTGCTGTTGAAAATTTTCGCGAATCACTGCGCGAAAATGTTGTAAACAGGATGACCCCACATTTTTCATTTTATATTATCTTTTCGATTCATATTCGGTTGTAATTGAACGAGCTGTGTGTATTTTGTTTCGGGAGTTATTCCAATTTATATTTCGTATCGGTTCAATCAAAAATTTTCATGTAAAAAATATCCAAATGTCCATTCAGTGGTTCAAATTAGACGATGAAATATCGAATATCTTTATATTTCGATCGAAATTGATTTTTTTATACGAAATTCAAACGCTAAAGATTGAATTCGGAGACACGTGACGTTTCAAATGGACGTCTAGAAACAGAGGATATTTTATCACTCTATTTGCTCTTAGAGTATCGCGCATAAAATATGAGATTTTTCCGGATCCACGAAGCAGTCCCACTTTTTTTCATCCTCTTTTGTATACACTATACAAATTTTATATAGTATTTTTGTCTAACATCCATTCCGAACCGTTGCGGGAGAAACGGTGAATAATAAATTTCCCTAAACCTTTACAAAAATAAAAGCGAACGCACACATAGTATATAATACAAGCACTATAAATCGCGGGTATAGTTTCCCGAATCACCTTTCTCCACGTGAAATTTATATTCGGCACGTGTATTTACATATAATATTTACGCCATAGACTCGTTCATATCTGATGTGATAAATGGAGTAAGCGCGAGTATGTAGTTTCAAAATTCGGGCTCAAAGCGACCAGGTTAATTAATCCTGTCGGAGTCATCTTGAAAATGGGCTTAATCAAAAGTTTCGTCGATATGAACTTAACAGTTTCTTTTTCAACGGATTAACTTTTTCGGTTAGGTTTCCGCGGAAACTTTCGCCAGTTTTCGCGTTAACAATATGTACACTAATCTACTTTGGTTCTAGCCTAATTACATTAACTATTGTTTTGTTTTGTATTTTTTTCCATTTCAGAATTACGTTTTTTTTTTCTCGATATCGCCTTCTCTTAGAAGCCTAATTGGTTTTTCGCTTGATTGAAGAAATAAATTATAGTTGGGGTGATTTCGTGTAAACTTGGCACGATTCAATTATGAAGATATTCGATCTGTTTATTCGTTCAAAAATAATTCATTCAGTCATACAAAAGCAATCTTTAATAATGCATATTTATTCAGCGGTAACTGGAGTTCTCTCGGATATTGTTGTTATTAATTGCAATCCATTAAGATATCGTATTTCATTTTCGGACCGAAATTAATTAGCTGCGAAGTCTACGACCGATCGAGACATTTCGAAATTTTCCGACTGACACAACGAAATTTTCTCCTCTTGCACTGAAATATAGACTAGGAAATATTTCTTTCAAAGTTATAATCGAAACCGAAAGCATTTCCGAAAACTCTTGCTGAAATTTGCCACGACTATCAATCAAAATACGAAGCAAAATCGACCTGACGTTATCTTATCGTCGGATCGGCAATTTTCCTTTGTCGCAAAAGAAAATTTGTCCAAAAGTCATCATTGAACTATCTCTCCAAGTCTAAGTAATTTTTCTTCCCCCTTTTACAAACTTTATATTGTCGCATATAACTAAAACGATCAAACTCAAATTCATAATTAATTTCCTCCAAAACATTTTCCAAATAAAGCGATCAAACATTCATTAACCATAGATAAAATCAAATATGCAGAAACTCACACAAAAGGTCATACATGCTATACAGGCACGAATATGACCTAGGTGAGGTGAAATGAGCCCTTTCCTCGTATAACTGTCAAAAGTTCGCTAACGTTATTAATCACCCTGTAGTCCAGATCCTTCGTCAAGTGGCTGTCAGTCGATAATTGCTCCTTTGGCGAAACTCTCACCTGGCGAATATAAACCCACACTCGATTTCAACTACGCATAAACTATCGGTTAGATTCTAGCACAATATAACCTTACTTGTGTCACATAATATAATAAGCTTATTTGCCTGTCTGTCAGTGAAAAGGTCCATTTTACGTACTGTGACAAGCAGCAAAAGGCACGCTGTTCTACAAGGGAACAATAGGTATTCCAAAAATCAGACTTCATTATTCTCATTGTTGAGCGTGCTTCATGCCGCATGCCTCTAGCTGCTTGCTGTGATACACAAAACGGGCCTTAAGAGTCGAAAGGAAGTTTAAAAGTCAAGATATTTTGCATGAGATCAATTCTAGCAAGTATTGCGTTGATATTTTCAACTGGTTGATTTCTCGTATAATACAATAACAGCTGAAAAGTTTCGACATTTGTCATGGCCTTCGATAAAAGTATGTATGGAGAGCGTTTTCGTTTTATCTATCGGTTTTCATTGGTCGTAAAAGTCGCATGCGAAACAATATCGGTTGTTTTGTGCGTGCAAGTTCGGCTTTACGACGAAGCCTTCGTGTTTTTATATGTCAATTTTGCACAATATTAACTATTAAAATTTCATTTTATGTCGCGTCATAACTCGTCTCCAAGTACAACAAATTGTGGCCGCGTTCTCGCTCCGAGAAAGTCTGACGATTGTGGAAGTATTCAGAAATGACTTTCGTATGTATGTATGTATGTAGAATTTCATATTTTATTTTATGAGGCAACTTCGTTAAATATTATAAAATTTACAATATTATATGAGGACTCTAGAAGTGAAAGGATATGAATGAAATTTCGTGAAAGGAATCCTTATATTATTCATATGAGATGTGCCTTTTGCGAAAGTCATTATTCAATTAAAGAAATGTCGTAAAGTGATCTGATAAACAAATTTTGAAAAATTTTAAATTAAATGAATGGATAAAACCACAGGCAATTCTGTTCTCAATTCCAGTGATTTGAATTCACCTCTAATTCCATTTGGCTTTTAGGATCCTCATATAAGAAAAAACCAAATCATCGTAAAATCGTTAATTTTCACCAAAGTTCAAACCTACCGAGAGAAAAAAATCTCATTCTGCGAATGGAAACGCCTCATCTTCTAGCAGAAACGACCCCTTTTCACAATAAACCCGGAAAACTCAATTCCCTAATGGAGTTTTCACACTGAGCACAACGCGAGGGTTAATTTCTAATAGCACGTCCGTCAATCCTATTCGTTTGAAAATCCCTTATATGCTCCCAGTCGAATATTTCAATTTGTATTATTCATAAATTAACTCATTTCACCTTCGGTGGTTTCGATTGTGCGTTATATTTGTGTTGCCATTTGCTGGCATGCGATAAATTTGGCTAACGGTTCGAATAAACAACCAAGAAAACTGGAAGTCTTAACGCGAAGTCCTGGCCAGTGTACCCTAGTAAAATTTACGATTTTGCTTCGCAGTGTTCACGTAAGCTACAAATAATACTACATTGTTTCCGTGTATGGGGTTATATTGGATTTTCAAATGTCGAAAATGGGAAAGTCGCCGTATGCTCGTGTATTTTATAACATTCTGAAGAAACGTGTGTGACTTGTGTACTTCGATCTTTTTTTTATTGATATTCGATGATGATATTTGTGTTGGCTCTTAAATCTTTTAATTCAAGTTAATATTTTTTGTATTCTTATTTTTGTATTAAAGTGAAAACGAACATGTTATGTATTTCGAAGCTGCTTTTCTATTATGTTTCAGACATCTCGAGATTGTATCAAAGTCGATACTATCCAGAATCCGAACAAACGTCTAATACATAATGCAGAAATATAACGAAATCGACAAATAAATAAAACTTCCACTATAACGAAAAAAAATCATATTGTCCCGCACTATTACGAAACTGCGCATTCCTCACTTCGGGCCTCGGAATCAACGGAATATTCACGATTTTCATATCGCGAAGGGACAAGGGTGAAAAAAAAATCGCTTCGAATAAATAGGAGAAGATCTCGTTTTAGACCCTAAAGTCTGCGACCCCGTATATTTATTTCCCTCTGCGTATAAATGTGATTTTCCACAACGGGTCGGATTTGCGCGAACTCACCCCGGGCAAAAAATATTCACTTAAACCTCCGACACGCGTGTGGGTCATTCGAAAAGTCCATACTCATGTTGTTTGTGTGAGGAATTTCGCATATTTGAAAAGTTACGTGAATGCGTGGTTGATTTGTGTATTGGAATATTTGTGATTTTGAATGGAGTCAAAATGAAACTTGTTTGATTGGGAATTTGTTGAAAGTTTCTTTAGAGTTGTTCATATTTGATTGTGTGTATTCTATCGTGCTTTGTCTCACGTTTTCTATTGTTTGTTTATCGATTCATGAAATATATAGTAGGAGAAATAAAAAATAGAGTAAATGAGACAGAATTCAATAGAATACAGATAGGAATTGTAGTCAAGTGAAAATCAGACTTTGAATTTTATAAAATTCAGATCAAAATGCATTATATTTTACAAATCATTAACATGCTTATTTTTTTATACAAGTTCTTAATAAATACAATTTTTCGATAATACATAAGCTTGCAAATACTTGGAAATTTCAATTTGCTCCAATTTACCTTGATTTCACTTGAAAATTGTAGCAAAGACGCAATACTTCCAAGTGTCTACCTTTCGAACTACCGAACATCTTTCAATAAATAATTCGTACCGAAATTTACTTCTAACGACTTTCCAATACGATCCTTATAAATTTACTAAATCATTTCGAATTTCCCAACACACAGAGTGTAACGCGAGTATTTTCAATGCGACCTACATACAATATTTAGACATTCGACTATGTTTACGTTTCGCGAGTACGGAATATTATATTCCGTACGAAATACTCCATACCTCGGCGCTATAATTTAAGTGTCATATCGTTCACGAGTAATGCTCGCAATTAAATTAAAATATCTTTTGCAGCGTAACCCCACCGAAATTATCTTCCCCGGATGGTGGGTGTCCTGGCGAAGTTTCTCCGACGAAGATCCTTTCTAACGGTACTTCCTCGAACAATGTGCAATAAAGATGTAAATCGAGTTTCGCCGAATTTCGAATTGAATTGCGAGACCGACTCGTATAATTGCACGTCATAACGTGTACATGAAACTAGGATTATCGTAAACTGAATCTATATTAAGTATAGGATTTTCTTGAACGTCTTATTATTTTCCGATGAAACTTTTCAGAGTCGTTGTGTGTTTACCTAGAAAGATTTTTGCATCATTTAAGATGTTAATCGAATTTCGAATTGAATTGCGCGACAGATTCGTATAATATAATTGCACGTCATAACGTGTACATGAAACTAGGATTGTCGTTAACTAATTCTATATTATGTATATGGTTTTCGTAAACGGCTTATTCTTTCTCAATGAAACTTTTCAGAGTCATTATGTGTACATCTAGAAAGATTTCTGCATCATTGAATTTTACAATTTACATTTTACATATTATAATATATGGGATTTCTTTGACATTTTACTAGAGCCTTTTTTTGTAGCTCAACCGTAGCCATTGTGCATTGTTTACAATTGCAACGAATTTTTAAATTAAAGACATATATTTTACATTTTGTTTGTTTTCAATTCATTATAAATACTATACAACAGTTTACAATTAATTTGAAGTCCATAGAGTTTCGAACAAGAACTGTCATTGCATAAATAACATATCTATTCGTTGGTAGGATGAATTCAATTTTCCGTTGTATCGATCAATTCTAGATTTAGAATCTCTGAAAGGTTTGAATGAATAGAAAGTTGTTTTCGTTCTAGGAAAAGGGTAATATCTAATATTCAAGTGATACGTTCACGTTTATATATTTCATACGTAGTATGTGCGTTTTTATTTCAGTCTTTCCTAAAAGTCCTTTTGAAATTCATATTTCATGATGCTTCCAAAGTCGGCTCTCTGCCTACATACCATGCTGAATGTTTTTAATAAATTCTTTTTGTTATTCATTCTGGGGAAATGTATGAATTTACTTATAAATTATACTAGATTTTCCTCGGGGCGACATTCGAGGTTTCTAAAATAAACGTCACTGTCTTATATTTTCTCGACGTTTGAAAATATACGTGTACGCTACGAGTTCAAATTTAATTTATTCCATTTGCGCATTCGGTTAGTTTATATAAGGTTTTAAAATTAAAGCACATTTTTAACACCGAGTAAATACATAATTTCACATTTGTACGCGGACAATAAATATTTACACAATTTCTGTACGTTCAACGTCGTTTTTTCCTGAAATTTCATTATTTTTCTACTAAAATAAAATGACATGATAAATTTTCACAACATCCAATATTATTTTAATCTTATAACATTACGAAAAAGTGCATCTTTCAACACGGCACGTATCGTCGATTTAGAACTCACAAATTCGATACTGAACACTACTGAAAGGCTATCAAACGCGAAAAGTAGCTTTGTACGCTATCGGCGATTCACTATTATTTTATGTGAGTCGTTTCCCATCGTTTATGTCTTCTACCATAGAACCTTCCCTTTCCTACTATGGACATCCTTTATTTAGACTGTCGAACATCAAATTCGCACACCTCATAAACTGATTTTACAGCAAGAACGTTCTGGATGAATTGGACAACGTCAGTGAATTTTCAGGACTTCGTAAAACGGTTTATTTCGATAATTTTTAGTACAGCTGAAAAAAGTCGCACTTGCAAAATGTTTTTTTTTTTTACTCTCTCGTGCACTCTAAGACATTTTTCTACGTTGTACGTGTTCTTTATGATATTTTTCATACTCGCTGCATTCTGAATATGATATATACGATTCAGCGGAACGTATTTCGCAATAAACTTCTACACATATGATTTCAGTTTTTGCTGAAGCTGGAAAAAATGAACTAAAAGAGCGTCTCAAGGGACTCAACGTTGCTTGAAATTAACGACATGAAATATAGTCGAGGATAGTAATTACTCAAGGCTCTATGAGGCAACAAAATTTGCATATAAATGTGAATATTATAAAACGCTGCCATGAACACTCTTTTCCTCGCAGATGCGTATCTTACACTTGAGGTGAATTCATCTAAGGCACGCTCTTCAAATTCGTAAGAAATGTCGTGATATTTTGCAATTAAATATAGATTAATCTCACAATTGCGCAAAACGCTAGGAGCATTTTCATTTTCGCAAAAACATTTATTCGATAACGATTAATCTTCGCGAAGGAAACGATGTTTTGCTCTCCACCCCAAGCGAGCTCGAAACAAACAACTCAAATTTTATTATTTGTCTTTTCTCCAAGTAAATTTCCATTCTCTCTTCGCCGTTCTGTGAGAAAAGTTCCACTAGTTAAACTATCCGTTTTTGTTTCAATCACGACACGAATTCCATTATTCTGAACGATTAAGTGTCCATCGGCCCAGATAGAGCACGTAGTAACGAGCCCTATTCTCTTCTATGTTTTGTTTTATTTTTACCACCGATGACTATCTTCACGTCTTCGATGAACCCTCGAACGATACGATAACCCATCGAATAGAATCGACTTACATATTCATATGAGGAAGCTTAAGAGTGCTTCATAGATGCTGAGAGAGCGCCATTTTCTGTAACAAGGTTACGAAGAATTGGGGAAATCTGATGATTTTATAATATTACAATCAAAATTTGTATTAATTCTAGATGTTAATCTTACAAGAAGGTTTTTATGTAAAGGAGGTTTTTAGAATTTAACATCAGTTATAAATTTTGAAAGTAAAGATATAAAATTGTGAAGAATGAAAATGCAAGTCTCAATATTTTTTCGATAATCATGGGTGAAATTTAGTATTAGGTATACAATTGTACGTAAAATAACAAAAAAACATATCATATGAATCGTTGAGACTATCGTTTCTAATTTTTTTCGAAAATGTATGGTATTTCACAAAAGTTGTCTAGAAATCAGAAATATATACTTAGTACTGATTCATCTACGAAAAGACAAAAAGAACAGCAATAATTTCACCATATCGATACCTGAGTGCAAAAGTAAATTATTGAGACCACATGAATACGAAAATAATCAAGCAATAATCGACTCTATGTATCTAATGATTCAATATACACACAATAATTTAGTTCGTAGAATCAATTATTGCCTAACCACGTATGCATTCATGCGGTTTCAATAACTCACTTTTACACTCAGATATCGACATATTTTTACGAAGCATATAAAACACAGAATATCACACCCTATTTTCATTTTAAATGTTATAATTTTGACCTACACTGAAAAAGTTGAAAGCTGCATATGAAAAAATCGAAAGCTGCATTTTCATTCTACATCATACTAACACAACATTTCTAAAAATCGATGAACCTTAATTTTAAAAAATCCTTTTTTTTAATTTTGACTCGAAATTCACCCTTTTTATGCGAAATTCTATATTCGAGCAGATAACGCCACTTGACCCACTTATGTATGTGCTTTGCAGTCTAAGCATAATTGATGGATCGCGCGAAATCGTGTCTCGCTTGCAAATATAAAGTGTTCGAAGGTTTAAATGGGGGGTCTGTCAAAGCATCGCGATTCTGTCTTGTGTCTTAGTTAGCATAAGCGACAAACACGACAGGCTGATGGCTTAATTAACGGAATCAGGGGACCGACACTTTGGCGAACATTGACATTCGGATGGCGTGTCCTTGTGTGGCTGTCGGTGCTAATTCGGTTTTGTGGTAAAGTAATTTTTCATGGTAGTTTCGGCTTTTTGTGTCGATATAGGACAGTTCAGGAGAAGTTGTTTTTGTGTTGGAAATGAGAGTTAAAAATATCTTCTTCCACAAACAGATTTCAAACAAATCTCGATCAACACATTTCGATGGTCTGATGAATTTTCACTGTGACGAAATTTACTGTAGATATGAAATTTTTGTGGGAGGCGATTTTTCGATGTTCGATGTGGAAATAGGAAAATTCAAGTGAAGTTGTTTTTGAGTTGGGAACGTGAATTAAAAATATCTTCACTCTAGAATTGATTTCAAATGTATCTCAATTGATGTGTGTTGACTGCCAGATGATTTTTCGTTGTGACTAAATTTTCAATAGGTATGAGATTTTTATGGAAAATCGAATTTTCTTATTTAGAACTCTGCATACTCTTCACTCGATTTTCAATTGTCAATTTTTGATTTTCTTCAGCAGTATTGAAAATGACTAAGGTAAATAGCTATTTCGTCAGATTTTCTTAAATTTAGTAAATTAAATAATCTCCCATGTGTTAACTACACAAGATTTCTCGTTTTAAACAATTTAAACACTTTCTTGTCTTAATATTCAAATTTTAAACTAAAATATATTTCATGATTGCTTAATTTAAATAAAATATTTATTGAATTTTTGAAAAACATAATTTATCTATTTGTATCTATTAAATTATTGCCATTTACCTTATTACCCTTTTTATGGATTATCATGAGTATATCAAACCCAAATCAATATACATATATTCGCGGATAAAATCAGCTTTCATATATTTTAACAATTACTTATCTTTCATTGATATGATAGTACCTATGATCTAAAATATAATATTATTTTATTAAATATAATGTATTAGTACATTATTCGTATACGATTGTATGCGCGAACGTATTTTTTTGTATTTCGAGAGAAGATGAATTGGTTTTTCTGGTAATCGAACTTGTTTTCGGCATTGTAGGGAAAATCTTTTTGAAAATAACACAAAAGAGAATACGTCTACTTTTAGTGATTGGATTAACAAAAACTGGTCCCGTGCGATTTATAAACGTACGCGCTTTTCCTTCGTTCAGAAGTTTTCCACGCGGCCACTTTTTTCTCCCCTGTTGATTGAGAAATCTCGAAAATTCTCTGCTCCGCTAAACTTTCAGCATAAATATATCGTTAAGATCTCGAAGATTGTATAATACGGAATGTCTGACGATTATTTTTCCGGCCTTTAATGCTGTAGCGACTCGTTTTTTCCGCCGATTAAATTTTATTTCGCGAAAACTGCTCTCGGAAAACTCGCGTCAAAATTTGTTCGGACGCAACGCGCATTTTATTTTTTCGTCGTCGAAACAAAAAATAAGCTTTAAGCTAGCGAATCGTTCAAATTCGAAAACAAAGCGATGTCGCTTTAATTGCGTAAATATTTTTCGGGGAACACAATAAGGTCGTTCGAAATTTGCTCTCGCGCGATTTTATTTTATTAATCGTAAACGAAAAGTGCGGAAAATTTATGGCGACCATTTAACCTCGCGTCTGTTGGAACAAGTTTATCGTTTTCGCTATGAATTTTAATTTTGGCACATAGAACCGCTTAGGATGCCTCAAAATGGATCAAACACATATTACTTTTGAACTACTCGAATAATTTATTACCCTATTTAACACGAGAGTTCGATAAATCTTAATTTGTCTCGGAAGTTTTCTAATTTTCTTTAGCCAATCAAAATATAAGGTTTTTGAATAGTTGATGTAAATATAAACTATTTATTAAAAAAATATATATAATTCAATATTTAAGCTCAACTAGATGAAAAATCACAGTTCACAATCTTTTCGAGGCATAATAGATTTTCTTCGCTTATCAGAGTAGATACATACATGCTCAACTTTGAGTGAACTTTTCTCGAAATCACCGCGAAGTCACTTGTACCCTTCGGCCTTTTTAGTCATCATATGGAATTCAATATCAGGGCTCGACTAGTTGAAAAACAATAGTTCACGAAGTATTCGAGCGAAAACAGACTTTTCTCGCTTGTACCATAAAGGCGATAATCTCTCGCTTAATCTCGAGAGCGAATTAAGGACATTCCGCATTCCTCCGTATCATTGTTAATTCACGTTTTCTAATTTATTTTGCATTAAGCGACGATCTCGCGTGTCGAGATTTCCCCGTGTTCCCTAGGCTAGTGGAACGACAATGAGCCTAGGTTTGTGTATATCTACCATAGGATATATTATAATGGGTATATGAAAGTAGGGAAAACACAATTGGAAAAGCTCCTCGGATTCGGTCGAGCTTTCGTGCGATGCCTTTCGTTTAATTCGAACGAGATTCGTCGTTTCGGCGAAACGAGGATTTATCCGCGGCCCAATTGTATTCTGCGGAGAAACAATCGCTAGGTACCAGAAAAGACGCTGTGTTTCTGCTCAGAATCGGACTCGAGAGGTAAAATAGGGGAATAATCTAGAAGGCGATCGAATAAAATCAAAAATTTATCAAATTTGTTTGGAATGATAATAATATTCATAAGGAAAAAATGTAAGATATAGGTACATTTGTATTGCATGCGAACCGAATGGAACAGAAGCTGACGAACGAGATACACCTATACGGTTATACGAGCATCTCTGTTCCTCTCAGAAAGTGAATCGATTGTATGTGTTCTTAGTCTTTGCATTCAAATAACATTAATTTAACATTTATTTTCTTATTTTGTTATAATGAATACTTACCCGAATTTCAAATCCCATATATTATCTAAATATGATATATCTATTCTTAGATTTATCGTAGGTGATACGAGTTATGAAACTAATTTGGTTAAAATTTTCAAGTGTTTTCTTCGTATGATATAGATTTTCTCATTGTTTTGAATTTAATTTATAGTTACAAATCATATGTAATATTTTTTTGTATTTGATGTATCCTTTCTATTATAGTGATAGTTCTTAGATGGTACGAATTAAGAAACTTTACCCTATATCACTATATTTGCCTTTGAGCTCAAAATATCCTAGCTACGGCTCTGATTCAAATAGATTCAACTCGTCTTCGGAATAAGCTTTTGTTCATTTCCATACGGAAATATTTCGAAGAATCCTCCAGATTTACAGTTTTCACTAAAAACAAATCACTTTTATTCAATTTGAACGAATCGTTTTCGACATGCTTAAAAAACATTTACAATATAATAGTGTTCCTCGAAAGGGAGCACGTTTCTTCTCAAAATCGCATTTTTAGCAAAACCGCACAAAGGATTTTTCTAAAAAGTTCACCTCGTGTAATGGTCGCAATCGACTCTCCTCTGTTTGCAGTGGCGTACTATCGTTTCATTCCATGAAAGCTTAAAAAACGGACAAAACAAGTGAATGAAATGCTCCGGCTAATGCAAGGTGAGTAGAAATAAATGGAAACGGTCCGACGCGGTGTTTCATTGTATCATGTACATGTATAATGTTGTAGTGGAGTCTTGTTATTTCGAAATATGTTGTCTTGCATGAAACAATGGGAAAATCTCTGAAAATCTCGCGTTTGAATCATGCTTTTTAAAAGAGTGAAATCGTTGAATTTTTATAGATTATATACATAAAGCTAGATATAGTTATTGTATAGGATGATTCTGGTAAGATGGCCATATGGGAGACGATGGACAGCGGTCATATCTACATATATGTATTTTAATGTTACTGAATGTGTGGGATTGCGTATTTTGCTTAGATAAAAAAACTTTGATTCAATTCTGTGTGTATTGAATGGGGTTGCGAATTTGGGGAAACTCCGGTACTGAGTAAACGTTTGTAACGGTTTAATTGCGTTGTTTGTTTGTACACTTCCCCGCCTTCGAAACATAATGAATTATCTTGAAAATAGACTGCCACCGAGTATAATTGAAATTAATTATTCGAACGGGGGCTATAAGCAATCGAATTGTATTACAATACAGTGTCGGTGAGGCCGCATAATTCATCGTACGACAGTGGCCTATTAGAATTTATCACGTAACTATCCGACATCATAATTGCTTATGACTAAATAGAATTTTAATAAAATTTTGTTTGATAATATAAATGTTGAAATCTGGCTCGATGGATCAATTTTTTTACTGAAAATTGTCGGCCCCAATTATTTTTAGATTTTCGTAAGAAAATTTAATGTGTTTATATTGAAACAAAAATAGTATTATTATTAATCTCTAATTGAATCATGTTTTTTTCAAACTTATATAAAAAACAAAGCATCAAGTATTTATTTATGTAATTCTACTGAACATCAAATAATAACATTATTTGGACCATTAATTTCAGATACGTTCATAAATTCGATCAGCTTATATCTTCAATTTAATTGATTCTCTTTTCGACAAATTTTATTCGAAAAAAAATCACATCTAATTGAAATTTGAAAGTCTCATTCGATAAGGCAACTTAATATTTCCTCAGAGCTTTCAAGTGCAAACATGTGCACGTGATATTTTGAAGATTCACGTTATCTTTTTGACTATCTGTAAGAAAATGGGAAGAACGTGCTTCTTCACAGTGCCGCGTACCAGTATATGGCTGAAGTAAAAATTACATTTCTACAAGTTTTTTGTTTTATGCTTTTTCTGGAAGAGCTGAAAACGTGGCAGAATGATAGACGTGCTCAGTGAAAAACACACGTTTTAACTGTGTATTTCGTTTCTTGAGAATTTAGCTAGTTTCCTTCGCTATACATACATTCCGTGCTTAGTTTAAACGTTATTCATACATAACTTTTTCAATAAATAACAAAATAAAAATCTGCATTTGTTTACATTCATATCGATTTTGTACATATTCAATTAATCCCTCATGGATATAATAATGAAATTAATATTCAAATGTATAAATGATATCGATCATGTTCAAAATCTAGAAAATTTCGCACACATTTCTGAAATACCCGAATACCATTCATCATTTTCGAAGACCTCATTCTCACTTTAATGAATTTCTGGAATCAACGGAGCCTCGTACTCTAAAAGGGGGTGGACAAATTTCACCCCCTTCTTCTAGGGCTTCGTCCACAATATTCGAGGTGGTCGATGAAGACAACAACCGAAGGTGTCTTCGACGATCATCCATCATGCTTACCTCAGCAGATGTCGCACTGGCAAACAAAACGAAGGTGTTGCCTACGACCGTCCCCTAAGATATAAGCGCGTCCCTTATATTGTGTATGGGGTGTTTGTCTTGTCTCTGTTTGTTTTTCGTTTAATTAAAATTTATGGGGAGGCGTTTTCGTAAATTATTCTAAGCGTATCGATGTGTTTTTTTCATCTTTTATGGATTGTGTAGTGTTTTTGTAATGTAAATTGTTTTCATTACTATGTAGCTTTTATTAAAATGAATGTTTTCAGTCAGTTAAGGTAATGGTCCCGCAAGTCTGCTAAAAGTTAAAATGAGTCTACGTAATATAAAGTTTATGTTATAGTTTCTTATACGCTCGACTCTTCTTTAAGTACTCTAATCGTTGTAAATAAACTATAATATTGCATATGAAAACTTTTATCATAAAATATTATTGCATTATTTTATTAAAAATAACTATTTCAACATTATTCAGTTACGAATTTCACATTTTAAAATATTTCTAAAAATATTCTATCGAATCGTTGCACATATCGTATTTGTGTCACAACTCAATTGAATTTGTGGTATATTTGATCACATAGCACGTGAACTTACCCTGAAGCAATTCTATCGTATTTCATATACCAACAATGTAGCAATTTTCAATCAGAAACGCTTGAACTTGTCGTAAGATATTGAAAAGAAATTGCATACTTTTTTCAAAATCAAATAAACGTAAACAGAAGAAATATTATTCTAGTTCGTTTGCACAACGAAACAAAAAAGAATACAAAAAACTGCTGTATCGAAATATATTTCTATCGCTGTACACATTATTATAACGACTGGTTATAAAAGACATTAAATTTTATTTACATATCGAAATTGCGTAATTCATCCACGAGCTTAATTGCAGTACGACGATCGTTAACTCAACCGATATATCATCTGTAATTTTCTCAATAGATAAATACAAACATTTTTCTTTTTCCGGTTTCGAAAAAGACGTTTATATCGAATAATTACTGTGATTCGACCTACGGCTTTTGAATAAATAAAAAATAGTTCATACACACGTTCATAAGAATGTATCGGTCGTTATTCTGCGTGAATTATGTGTTTGTGGCATATAAGTTAATGTTAAAAATGGCTAGAAATTATATGGAAATCCGCCAAGATTATTATTGTCTAACATCCTTTTCATTGGGTCGTAAATAATGGTAAGCATATGTTGTTTTGCGTAAAAGTGGCGAATTTATGCGCATATTGTTATCGGTTTTTCGCGAAGCTACGCTAATTCTATTATAATTATGGTAAAATTGTGGCTCAGAAAGGTTTCGTTATGTATTCAATTTTGCTGAAACGTCTAAATGCGTGTTCGTACCTAATGCAACTTAACCTATTTGTGCGTAAATTTGAATAATCGATACGAAATATATATAGAAAATACGTATATCAAGTTTTTCAATTAGATCACTTATTCAATTCTCTTTAACTCCACAAGTGTCATAAAAATTCAATACATCGTCACTAGAGTCATTCGTACGAGTGATTGAAATAGTTCAAGTCGCAATAGAAGTCACGTTATCCCGAGCATTCCCATTGCTGGAAACAAGTCTTGGATAATCTTATGGTTGATAAATTCTCGTTGTTGTAGTATGCGGTCGTTTGTACGTTGCTCTTATAATCAACGAGCATCTCCGCAATGCAACCTAATTGCAGGCGTTGCAATGGAACTGCTGCAACAACAGAGCGAAGCTTTGTTCAACATTGTGCCATTGTGATTCACTACTATTTGTCGGAATTCATCCAGCCGAAATCCGATATATAAATAAACCAGAGATGAACCGGTCGCAATATGCAAATTTTCAGACTAAATATTGCACGATATGCATTATAAATTTTCAATTATTAAAAAATACATATCGATATGAAATTTGACCTGTACAATTTATATAAATCAAACTTGATTGCTTTTGAATGGAAAAATTAAAGATTTTTATTGAAAAAGTTATGTGTGTTAATTTGATAGTTCGTTATGTTATCGTATGTTCGGGTTTCAATTTAATACGAGTTAATGAAATGAAAAAATAGTTTTTTTTTTTATAAATCGACTTAACAACTTCTTTAGGTTAATTTCGAAGATACAATTTCATCGCGTGTTGAAGTTGAATTAATTGAGCAATACCACAATTTTTTTGTTCAAAATGTCAGACAAAAGTCTTCCAATTGTTCGATATCGAGAAATTATAGTCAACATAACGTATTACTTGAATTATTTGATTTTAGAAAGGCCTGACGAATTTTAATAATAACTATTTTACTTAACTATTTAATCAACACATATTGATCTTGGCTTCGAAGAAACATTTTTTCTCACAAAAATATTTTCTTTAATAAACGAACATACGGCTGCGAACAAATAGCCTACGCACTCTCGAAGAATATGGGTCCGTTTTATTAATTTTTAAATTTTAACGATCCTCCCGCGGAAAATTGGTTATTTTTCTTTTCGGTATATTTCGCAATCTCGAGTGCGAATTTTCGCCTGAGATATTTATTCGGAATTTATTGCTGCGGCTTCCTGCGGAGCTAACCGCTCATTACGATTTCACAATGGGTAATAACGCTCCTTATGTTTTTCCTTCCTTATGTTGCCCACATACTGTAGATACGAGGCCGACGCATTTTTCTAATACTTTCCTATCTCATACCGAGATTATGAGTCTCGAGGAACATACTGGAATTTACGATTTCGAGATGTTTTTTTTTTTCATATGCGAGTATATTCTCGGAAACAGTGTGTGTTTTTATATTAATAAAATTCGTTTTTGTATCATTCGCTAATGTGATCGGTTTTGTATTAGTATATAAAATAAGAAACTTTATAAATAAATTTTAATATATCTACTTACGTATGCATGTTTCTTATAAATTTTTAAGCAGCTGATTCTTTCATTGTGAAACTTTCTAGGGTTATTATGTGAACACTTAGAAAGATTTCTGTATCATTAAGTTTTGAATTTTTCACTTTGACATTTCACGTATATGGTCCTTAGCTATATAATAGCTATATCAAATATTATGCATGGTCTACACACGTATCGAGATTTACTACTGAAATAAGAATGAAAAATACTATACAAGTTTCGATCGGCTTAAAGTTCATAGATTCTTAAGCAACACAAGTCACAAAAGCTAGTATATTATAAATGAAATATATTTAAGAATTTCACATTAATAACGATATAAAGAATTTTTCAAGACGATAAAACTCAATTTAAATTAATTAATTATGCTTCCATATAATGGGACTTTTTTCACATAAAAATTAGCCAACGCTCACCGGGCAACCATTCGTTTTCATTAGACTTACTGAAAAAGCTGAAAATGTATATTAACGAATCGTTTGTGTTTTTATTCGAGGCTCATAACGAAAATTGCGAAGCGTTCCACGAATCGACGAAATAACTTCGCATCGATTGTGAAACTTCGACTTGCCAAGACCTATTCTCATTCGACAGTCAAAACGGTTGTACCTAATTAAAGTTAATGATCTTTGGCCTACTGTTATTGAGATACGAAACGGTTCAACTTTAACGCAGATTCTACCGAGACACGCGATTAAAGCGAATCTTCGAAATCCCCGAAGATCATCCGGGATTTGAGGGAAACGCCTAGATTTTATTTTTTCAAAAGATTCTCCTTAAGTAGATTTTCTCGTTTTAATTATTCAGAAGGTGGCCAGAATCCGTTCAGGTGTGACATTTTAGCAAAGTTCGGTTTGATAAACGATGAGAGGCTCTCTGAAACTTAGCACTTTTCCCATTGTGCCACAAAGAAAGAGACCGTTAATGTTTCAGCGATAAGTTTTCAGATGTTTACGGTCTTTGGAATCTAGAAATGTTTGTTTGATCTTCGTTAAGAATTGATATCTGATTTCACCAGAAATATTTCGATGAAATATGAAACGATTTTATTTGTTTTTCCGTCGTATTTTTTTCCTCATTATGACTCTCGTTCAATATTTTACGATTCACATATTTTCTATAATAATTTGTATAATCCTCATCTCTTTAATTAAAATCTTCTTCAGTATAAAAATATTACATTTTATAATTATTTTTGCAATCGAAAAACTTTTTCATCTCACAATCTTGTTTTCCGCATCCTCATCTAGTATACTCAAGAGATTTTTTCGCATGAAACAATATATTTTTTAAATTCATAGAAAATACAAAGATTTTTTTTATATTTTTCGAACCGTGAACACAATTTCGTTAGAAATTCTGATAAAAAAATCGGAAAAGTCATCTTTTCATATATAAAAGTGCGAAAATCCAGCGACTCGTGAAAATTATTTTCAGCACGCAGAGCAAACCCGGATAGAAGAATTGATATGGAAAAATGTTTAATTGCGCCTAGAAAGCAATTCCTTCTACAGCATCCGCTTCCAAAGTGACCGAAAATAAAACTGACAGCCAAAAATAGAAAAAAATCAATTTTCAGTAACTGTGTGTAGAACTTTCAGTAGATGTAAGTACGGATTAGTTATCCGCAGATCGAACCAACGTGCAGCTCTTTGCACTGGAAAGCTTTTCAGTCGCACAAAGGCCACTATTTCAAGCTTTTATTCGAAAACTTTTTAATGCTATAAATCAGGATGTGGATGGGAATTTCCAGGCAGTGGTCGGATGAATTTTCAGAGCAAACTCGCAAGAGACACGATCAAAATTAAAATATACCGACTTTCCATTATGTGCATCTCTCTAGAGAGACCTTTGCATGAAACGTAATGAATATGCATTATAAATTAGGCGAATTTAATTTAATTTTAAATTTTAAACAAATGAATTCATATTTATTTAGAAACAATTAATGTTCCATAATATTTTCCATGTCAGATAATTTGTTCAGCTTACTTGAGATGCGTGGGTTCGAGTCCTATCTTGGTAAGAGTCATATGTAGTTTTTCTTAATCGATTAATTCATATAGATAGAGACGAAAATGAAAAATAAATATATTTTAATCAACATTTTATATTTTTAATTCGAAATCTAACATCTAGAACATCGCTCCACAGGAAAAATATCCGTTTCAATTTCAACACCTTTCCCGTTGTGCGTAATTAGCGAAACGTGAACGAGAAAAGTAAAGCTCTTTCCGGAAAGAAAAATATTTCGGCGAAGCGTTCCGTTAATCGCATTGTAAATTTCGGAATGCGAAAGTGAGACCCTTCGCATCGAAGAAAATTCCCATGACCTGAATTTTCCGAGGAAAATTCCCGAAATGCGGTCGAGAGATCACAGAAGCGCGTTACCACTTCCTTGTGAACGATTGTGTGTTTGTTTCGCGGTAATTTAGAACCGAAACTTTACGAAATTCAATCTGTTAAATCAAAAATTTTCGGCGTTATTTAGTTCTTTTCGGAAGCTGAAACCCACGTTTTTAAAAGGGCGAAAAGGACGGATCTTTAACAACTCGGCGCGAGATTTATTCCGCCATTATTGGCGAATTCGAAAAGTTTTTTTTTCCTCGACCGCAGAAAAGAAATTTTATATCTGGAAGCGGTCCAGATACGCCTTGGAATCGCTGATTCAAAAATTATATAATGTCAGAAGTGTTTTCACTTTTTAAACGGTCCCTAGGTCTTATATTGTTCGTTGTCAATGTATACTTTATCGCGCGAGATAAATTTTCCGCAAAAAATCCGCAGAAGAAAGTACTTTTGATAATGGCACGAAACGTAATAAAAGTTTTACGCTTCAATAAAGGGGGCTTCGTAAAATTTTAAATATGTCGAAAATGAAAAATAAAACTTTTTTTTCGGTATCAATACGAAAACCTTTAATGTATATCGCCTGGGGCTCGAAATAAACTCGTGACGATTTTTTCTCGTCGGGAAATAAAAGTTTTTCACATGCGGGAAAAATCCCTTCGATTCCTTTTTCACTTATCATTTTTTTATCATCCTCCGATAAAAAAAACTGTTTTCGTGATGTTTCATAAAAGAATTCGAAAATAGTGGTCTTCTTTTCCATACATTTGAAAAGGTTGCATATTTGAATGGGTAAATTTTTTCTCGGAAAGTGCTTCTATATATTGTAATTTTTATTATAATATAAAATCTCAATAAGAACCGAACATTTTATGTAACTATCAATTCTGTGCTCACTATTAATATGTCCAAAGCATCTATAGTACAAAAACAGCCTACTATAATCAATGATTAATTGAAATCTTGCAATATTGTAACCGAAACGCATTACCTCATATGTGATTACTATTATGGGTTTCTCAAATTACACCGCACGTACATTGTATTAATTTTGCATGAGACATGTTTACGAGCAACTATTACACCACATTGTGATTATCCATTGAGATGTTCCATATTTGAAATCTAAAACTTGAAAAAAAACATGATAATAAATGCTCATGTCGACGAGCTAATAAATTGGAAGAGTTTAAACTTAAATTTTATTGATGAACTTTTTTTTCATCGAACGATTAATATGTAAGCATATATCATTGTCTGGGCAGAAGACACACGGAATAGTAATAAAATGATAATAAATGTTGTTACTGACCCAATCGGTGTTTTCGAATCTAATCAGATATATACGAAGTTCGATATGTGGGGCGTAACCATTATTTTTTTATCATTACAGTGGTACAGAGCAGATTTATTATCGTGTTCATAAAACTCCCAAACGTTTTATGTATATGATCTCGCACAAAAACATCATAACCTTTGATAATAAATGAAATTCTATATATCAATTTTCTACGAATGCTCTGTATCGTTTTGTTTGCTCGTGCGAGAAACGCAAACTCGGTTTTACAAACGTGAGATTTGTTCGTAGGTGTATCGAAATGAAATGTTTATTTTTCACAATATTTGTACGCCGTTTAATAACGTAAATATATCACGATACGTTGAATTTAAATAAACTTACGAAACGAATAATAGTAAATGATTGAACTTCGCTCTGCACATTCTCATATTTTTACCAAACGCACGTTCATAGACCGGAGAAATATACGCACATTTATGACTTGAAAGGAAATGAAAAAGTCATCGGTTTTCACCGTAATTTACGATCGGACATAAATTTAATCGAACCATGGCTAACACCATTTAGTGATACATTAATCTTTTGACTCGAAAGACGCACTTTTCCACGAAAGCTTCCATGCCAAGAAAATCCTCCACATCGCATCGATAAGAGATTAATAATACACACTCAGACGACTTAAATAACGTATATTTTTTCGATGGAAATATTCAATAGACATATCTAAGAGAGATGCGAAAGCGATACGTCTGACATCCGATTAATGCCTTGATATTGAGGAAATACTTTCGCGTATCGGCCGCGTGTCAAAAGCACGTTTTTACCTGCGGCTGCCGAATATCGAATTGCACTGGATGTGACACGATAACGACATATCCCTTCGACGACGAGGCCCTCACTTCGAAATGATGTTTTTCGAATGTGATCCGGATATATTGGACGATTTCCAGCTCCGCAGACTCATATTGCGTCTACGAAATCTTCGAGATATTGAATATTTTCTTGAAATGCATGTTTCTTATAGATTTTGAACTGGAGACTTCTGATTTTCAATGTATGATAGTTATTTTTTTATTACGACACATTTAAATATGAAATTTATTTTTGAAAAATTTCATATTCGTCATATTTTCGATGTATGATATTTGTTTAACTTGCTTGTTATAAAAGTAATTGAATTGAAAAACACATATGTACATACCTTGATTTTTTTCGGACGTATCTTGTCTTTAGCGATTTAACACTTCTTAGCAATAATATGCAAAAGTTCGCTAGCCCAGACATATTATATGACTTGAAATCTTATCAGTATCATTGTTTTCAATAAGATATTTATAGTATCCAACATGTTATGACTTGTGATCATAAAGTTGAGAAACTCAGTCAACTTCATTTATAAAACCATGCAAGATCTCCAAAGTTTTTCCATATTTGTCATGATCCATTTTCATCATTTTCCATATTTTTATGTTTTAAATATTCATAATTTTCAATATTCGTAATTTTAAATATTTTTCATTATAAAATTTTTCAATATTCGTTACTTTCCATATTCGTCATTTCCCATAATCGTCATATTCATCGTTTCCCATATTCATCGTTTCCTATATTCGTCACTTTTTCTATATTAGTCATTTCCCATAATCGTCGTTTCTCATATTCATCGTTTCCCATATTCATCATTTCCTATATTCGTCACTTTTTCTATATTAGTCATTTCCCATAATCGTCGTTTCTCATATTCATCGTTTCCCATATTCATAATTTCCTATATTCGTCACTTTTTCTATATTAGTCATTTCCCATAATCGTCGTTTCTCATATTCATCGTTTCTCATATTCATCGTTTCCCATATTCATCGTTTCCTATATTCGTCACTTTTTCTATATTAGTCATTTCCCATAATCGTCGTTTCTCATATTCATCGTTTCCCATATTCATCATTTCCTATATTCGTCACTTTTTCTATATTAGTCATTTCCCATAATCGTCGTTTCTCATATTCATCGTTTCCCATATTCATCGTTTCCTATATTCGTCATTTTCAATATTCGTCACTTTCCTATATTCGTCAGTTTCAATATTTCAATATTATTTCATCACCTCCCATATTCGTCACCTCTCATGTTCGTCATTTCCAAAATTAATAATTTTTCCACATTTATCAAATTTCTTCATATTATAAACACTTAATATACAAAACTAACTTTTCACATTTAATTGTTCCAGAGGTGGGCTGTGTGGGCAGGGGCAGTCTTCCGGGCCTAGGTCCATCAGGGCCGGATATCGAAGAGGAATCAGGATGGGCCGGAGCAGGAATTTGCGAAAGGGAACTGAGGGCATTGCACAGGAGCGTGCCTGCCCTTCGAAGGAGGGACCTCGATACCATGGCGATAAGGACGCACTTCTACCCCGAGGGCGGATGGGGGTGAGCTATAAATATTAACATACATATATAAAAAAAAGGTCGTTTGCGTGCACTAAGTCGCTAAAAGCTCTATCTCTTGAGTCTTATTTATGTGGAGTTTTACTATTTCGTTTAAACGGTGATGATTGGATTCGTTTGTGGTTAGAGTATCTTATGATTTTTTTAGAAAATCGAAATGGAGATGAGTAAAAAATGTCTAATGAAGATTTCCCACTCATGAATAGATTTCAGTTGATACATATAAGCAGTCCTATACTTTTTTACTTTAACAATATTCACTGTAGACATGAGATTTTCATGAAAAATCGAATTTTCTCGTTCTTCAAATCATTTCATGTGCTCTATGACTGACATTCGTTTGTAATTTTTTCACGAACTATATTAATTTTAGAGTTTTAAATAATTATAATTTACCTTTCACATAGATCATTTTACCCGAATCCACCGAATTCACTCTTGGAGATTTTTTCAATCAATTTTTATCCACCCATCAAAGATTTCTGTCACAAACCAATTTTCAAAAAAAAAATGTTTCATAAAAGAAACAAATTTTATTCTGATCAAATTATTAATTTTTTTGTATCGTTTGCTTCCCGTTTATACTGAAGTTGTAACCGATAATTTTAACATTCGCTTTGCGTAGCCCGTAATTTAACTGTATTGCCAACTCGGTTGATTACCTCCATGTTACACAATGGTATACGTGTCTCTTCAATCTTATCAGATTTCAACTTAGTCAATTTTAACTATTCCGTACAGCAAACGAGAAATGTGTCGTTTAGAATTACGAATATATCGTTTATACAGCGTACGTCTGAATAATTTCAGCCTAATTGGTTAACTTGAGATGAATCTATTCAAACATTGTGTTTCTCACAATTCTTTAATTAAATATATTTTTTATGATCTAAATTTATCGCTATACTGTTTAAAAATTCTGACGGTGTTAAATTTTACGTAATTTATTAAAACATGGCAAACTTAAATATCGTTCGTATTATATTTCGAGGTGATTCTTTCCCGTGTCAAAGGGAATAATATCATAAAGGAATAAAATTAAGACAAAGCGACGGGAGAGAAACATTTCCATTGACAAATATAAAAAGGAAGGACGAAAACGGGAAAAGGGAACAAGTGAAGACAAAGACTTTGTAGACGACTGTTTAAAAATGATGGATCGGTTCCTTTCGGGCGCTTGGTCACCTTAAATTGCCTGAAAATGTCAATAATCGAGATTTTCCGAGAAAGGTGGAAAAACGACAGAGAGAAAGATCAAAAGTTGTACAGCCTCTTTTGCTACACTATGTACGTGTCAAAATTGAAATGAGAAAAAAGGCCTTTCTACGTTTAAGCGTCATCGTATTTTTTATACGAATATTCGAACAGATCCGAGCACGAAATATGCCTAGAAACGATGATAAGGGATACTCGAAATTTTTTCCCCGAAAAAATATTCTCTCATGCGTTAACATAAGATAATCTTTAAATCGGATTGAACGTTTTCCTCTAAAACATAAAATGAAATTGTAGCTCTTTATACTGAAACATTTATTATATTAAATCTTTATTTAACCACTGATGCATCGAATTATTCTTGAAAAAAATATGAAAAGCACTTGTTAGACATGTCCGCTTGTGCTTTCTCAACTATAATTAATAGTTGTTGCTAAAATTCGATACAATCGAACTAGTTCGTAAATATATGCAATCGGTCATATTCGATCTAATATAAAACTCGAATAACCTGATATACCGATATAGCATGGGCAATTTCCGATGATATTAATTGTATAATGGAAGCAGATAACCACTGGTCAGCCGTGGAAAAAACAGCTATATTTCATTATTAATGCGTTTTTAAAGGGTAATCATTGGTATTAAAAATAATTTGAATTGATCTATAATTGTTTTCGATAAACTAGTGCCTTATTTATTGCTCGCGCATAAAAAATAACGCAGCTTCTTTTGATGTTTCATTATATTTAGAAAGTACAAAGATTCAATTTAAATTCGTTCGAGTGTTGTTCAAAGTTAATCTTTGTCAAAAGTAATTGAAATTTCTTCAAAGTCGCAAAATTTAAATAACATTTTCGGCTAATTCAATGCGTCGCATTAGAAAGGTTTTTAACGAAATGAAAAAGTTTTTTTTGCATCAAAATGATATAAGACAGTAATTCTTAGTTCCAAGAACGAACATTTTCGCAATATTTACTACAAACGATATATTTTTCGTCAAAGAAATCTCATACCATTCACGGCTCGTCGTTCTGCGCCATACCATTGTTTCCTCGACAGTAAAAACGTACACAGGTTCGATGCGAAAAGTCGAGAGGTTTTTCGACCATTTCTTCCTCGACGTGGCCTTTCTTTTTCCCTCCTTTTTTTTCTTTGATAGAGCCCTTTTCCTTTTGCTTTATGTGTGGAAGCCTAGAAAAATATGTAACGCTGCCTAATGACGTGCAGTTACGACATCGGACACGGAGGCCCGTTCTGTTTGCTCACCTCCCGAAGAATCCAAGAAGATAATAATCGAGAGAAACGGACCGACGTGGACCGTTGCCAAAGAGATGGTCTCCGAATCCGGAAAGAGAAAGCCTTTCTTCTGTAAACAAGTCGTAGTAAAGGAAGGAAAGCCTACGAAGACGGAAAAGCCCTTACGTATTGCGCTTCTAATACGCCGTATGAAATATGCAGGAAGCTTTCGGGATGTGGCTTTTATTGTATGTTGTGGAAAAAAATGTTGTTTTATTATGATGATTTTAGTGCATCGGAATGTTTTTATTGAATTTGGAATAAGGCTTGTGGAAAGTTTGTTATTTTGTGAAAATTTCGTGCTCGTGTATTGTATGTAAGTACTTTACAATCGATGCGAATCAAATTAACCAAATCGAACTTAAAATGTATCTAAACTCATCGTGAAATAACAAAACATATAACTTTACTCAATGTCTAACCCTACCTTATCTAATTTGATACATTTAAATGTCATGATGATCATACAATATAATACAAAAGTGTCAATTTTTTCAAATATTCATAACACGATGTTAATTACTAAGTTAAATTCGATTAAAATCAATATTCGATTATTCTTTTTAATATTCTTCTCTGATTTTTGACCTTTCTGATTTCTGACCTTTGATTTTTTTTTTGAATATTCTATCATTATTATTTTCGAATAATTGATTTTAACGATTATTTAGTAACTCTATTAATTAATTTCTAAATAAAATCATTTCTGATCGATACGAAAATTATACGAATCCTCGCCATAGCGCGATAATAATTTATCTCAAAACTTTCCTAGGAAACATTCAACCCTTGACACGAATCGCGAACAATTAGCACCCGAAACGCGTACATACATCTTCGGAGCACCCTATATCAACCGAATAAGCGTCTTCTGAGAACGAACAAGGAAACCCTTATACAGGAGACACAATAAATAACACTCCCGCGCATTCGTCGCCCATAAAACAATGTCGCAGGACAATCCGGGATTAATTTATTAAATAGATGCGTAGCGGAGAAATTAAATCGGCTCCGCCGCAGATCGATAATGGAACACCCTGTATACGTATGTATAGTACACGGTGTGCGAGAAGCGTATGGATCTTCCTCCATTGTTCAACGTCCCACGATAAATTATTGCTTTGGAAACGTTTCCATGTGCGAACTCAGAAATTAGAGCCGAGTACACACTTCGATGGCTAGTCGCATGAAATCTAGTTGAGTCGGCTAAATTCATTCGAAAATTATTAATTGAATTGTCGTTTTGTTCGGTTTAGGTTATGGGTGTCGATGTTTTATGTAGGGGTAGGTAATAGTTTGCATAAAAGTTTAGGTGGGTTTATGTTAAGGTTCTTTTGAATTTTTATGCTTTTCGCTCAAGGGTGCCTTTTTACGATTGAAGTTTTTCGCGTTGAAAGTGAAAGTGAAAAATTTCGAGTTTCAAACTGTTTCAATTAAGTCTTTCAATTGCGTTGATGCTACGTCATAGAAATGCTCGAACTTGCTGATCTCATTAGTTATTTTTCTCTTCTAATTAGAGCTCTTTCTTCAATCACCATTCAGTATTTCTATGATCAGTTATATCTATCATATTTTCCTAAAACAAAACCCCTCCAATGACATAACATTTCATCTATTTAGGATGTATTGATGACGTTTTTTGAAGACATTTTTTCTATTAATTAATAGTCAACAGAATTAAATACTCATATGATAAAATTTGCTTTAAAGAATTTTCATTAAAATACCCAAAATCACTGAAAATGTCTTTTTTCGTCAACAACACGGTATCTATGTAAACACTATTGAAAATCTATATTTCAATCTTTGACTAATCTTCTTAACCAAAATTGAATATTATCCCCCTATAGAAATCAACAGATATTATTATTAACAAATTCCATAATTTACAATTGAAATATCATCTCAAATAACATAATAGCACTACTTAAAGTAATAAAATCACACACTTTATTACAAAATCCACCGAAAACCTCAAAAAAATCACTCAGGATTCAATCACAAAACAAAAAAAAAACATCTGACAAAACAACACTCCCCATAAAAGATTTCATCCCTTAAACCGGAACGCTTTCGAACTCGGTTCTAAATAAAGCCCTTTTTTTCGACGAACGGGATAGTGGCGGTCGAGCACGTTCCTTCCGCTTGTCGTAAAGAAAACAAGCAAACTTTCCGAAAGGATTTACGTTCATTTTCACAATAAAGAGCAGGTGTTGCCCCGCGGAAACGTCTCGGGGGTAACTTTCGATTTATGCGTCGGCCAAAAAGCGCGCGAATTTACAAAGTTTCCGGTTCCGGAAGGTCAGTGGAATTCGGAGGTCGATAGTATGTATAAAGTGTGTCGATTTTCGTTTGGCGGTCTGAGACGATTTTGAAGTTTTTTTTTATTTGCATATTTTAGTTTTTGTAACATTTTTTTTTATGATGACTGAAAAGGCCAAGGAGTACAAGTGGATTCACGGGAATTTCGAGAAAAACGCGTTCAAAGTTGACCATGTGTCTGCATGTATTATATTAGGAGGAGGTCGAGTGATTTGATATATCGAGGCACACGTTCTGAATTCGTTTGTATCTTTTTGCCACCAAATATATGAGCGTGCATAGAAGCAATTTCTATGCGCAACTCAATTTTGGTAAAAATGTCACTTGTACTCTTTGGCCTTTTCGGTCGTCATATAATAAGTGTTTTTTTCCTGAAATAATTTCCCTTGAATGGCATTGTATTTTACCGAATTTTCGTAGTTTAATGATTTTTTTATATGAATGTTTTGTTCTACAAACTATTCATAAGATGAAAAATCATATTAAAAAAACTTCACTAAACTACCAAAAATGCTGAAATGCAGTGATATTGGGTTTATTTTAGGAAAAACAAGGTAGTAGTATTCTTCATCTTCAAATTTTAAAACTGATTTTTAATTTTGAAATTAAATCTGACTTACTTTACTATGAAAAAAAATGAATATTATACGTAAGATGGTATTTATGATTATACAATAAAAATGTGAATATTTTTATACATCAGCTTGATTAAAATTTTAATCTTATCAGATCTAATCAGATTTAAGTTTTAATAAAACTTGTCTTCATAGAACAGATTATGTCTAAAACTTTTTCACAAGATTTCATCATATCTCATAAAATATAAAAATAGTCTTTCTAAATAATAAAACTGCTAATCAAATGTTCAAAATTTTTCATGATTTTATTTCAGAAAATCACATAGTTTGTACATTTATATATTTTTTGAAACGTTGAAAAATATTTCAAGCAGAACAAAAACCTTTTTCGTACTACTGAGTGTTCAAAGATTTCTTTTCAAAGACTATGCAATATAACACCGATCTACTCCAAAATCGCTAATTGAACAATTCCAATTCCTTGAGCACGGCCGGGAATCTAAATATTTATTGATAAAATCGATCTAAGGCAGGAGGTTTATCGCGATCGTCGATTTTCGCAAATCGGCGCTTTCCCAGTCCGAATGGAAATTTTCTTTGTGTTTTAATTGCCGTTAAAGGGGAAATTGAACCGGATTAACGGCGACCTTTGATCCGTTAACTCGGTTCATTTAACGCTGCCGAATGCGAGAGTTCGCTCGTTCGATTCGCCTCTACATCTAGTCGAATCCTATAATCAGAACTTTATATATGTAGTTACATATGTGTATTTATGTGTATTGTGTGTGGTTATGTGTGTTGTGTGTATAATACATTGTATAGAAATAAATTAAAGAACGACTCGATAAAATGAACAAGTCGTAAAAGCAATCTTTCTGGATGCGTATTGTTTTCGTTTCGTTTATGTTAGGGTTGAAATATATCATCATATTTCAGATATTGAAGAGGATTTTGTTTATTTTTTATGTTCTTAGAATGTTTAGTTGTGTTAATATTGAATCATAGATCGATTTATTAGTCAAAATTATGACTCGATTTAAGCAGTTATCGAATAAATTTTATAAATATCATTATTAGGATCTTTTAAATAAATAAAAACTGATCATCTTTGGATAAAATAACGTGGAGTATTTGTGTGTATGAATTACATACATATGTTAAAATAAATTAATATTTTTGTTTGACCCTGTATTTTGATGTGTTCTAACCTTTACACGTTAATAAAGCCAGGAAGCTCTCGTTCTGTTCACTATAGTCAATTGAAGGTACATAAATCTTTTTAACATGAATGTAATAAATATGATAATAAAACATACATAATAATATTTTCGCCTAATTTCGAAATAAATAAAACAAATCCTATTGAATTCGTTGATAAGTTTTCTTATTTGCTCAGCAATTGCATACAATAAACTTTAAATGTTTTCTCGAATATAAAGACGTATAAAAGTCATATAAAACGAACTATTATATATTTTAACTTTGTAGTATTCCATTTTATTGTTGTTTTGTACAACTTTTATTGTCATCGCTCTATATGTATGTATTTAATCAACTTGAAACGTTCCACTTTTCATAGTGGCGCTAAACCATTTAAAAATTCCATCATTTCATCTGCAGAGTTGAATAAAAATTTGAACCGTAAAATTTCTCTTTGTTTGAATTGCACTTCATAGCCTCGCTTTAAAAAATAAAATACCCATAAAAAATCCACTAGAATTTTCAACGTACACTATGCACACCGAAAATAAAACTGTCCAACAGCACTTTTAAAACATCAATTTGTTTCTGCCATTTGTCGAACTCTCTCTATTTTGTACAAGAGAAAAAAAAAATATTTTATTTTATTATTATTATACAATATGTGCCATGTCTTTTTCCTTATCTTCAAGACAAATATTTGAGCAATCTGTCACGCTAGATTTCAGGTAAAATTGGTACAAAGCGAAGCGGGTATAATTTATACGCGACACCGAATAAATCGTGTCAATAAGATGGATCAAAGGGCTTCGAATCGCTTCACTTTTTCATATGAAGCCTACTTTTTTGCACACCGAAACTTATTCGCGGAAAATGGGCTGTAAGTTTTCCTTTTCAGACTTACATAATATTTCAAGCTTTACAATATCTATTCCGATATTTGTAACACTTTGTCGTGAAAACGAAAATTTATCAGCGTAGTATATTGATTTTTTATTAAATATTATAAAACAAAAAAAACTCTGATATAATTCCATCTAATGTCATTCAAGACCACATAGATTTCAATCGGTTTCAGTTTTATATCGTTAATAAAAAAATCAATACTGAAAAAATTGATTCATAATTGAACTATTGTATAAGATCTTTACTCATAGATATTGTTAAATACATATATTAACAGTAGATTTGGATGAAAATTAAATTTTTGGGTCTCTAGTCTACGTTCCTTGGTGATTTCGAAAATATGCAACTCTATGTAATATTTCATAATAATTTGTCATAACTTAGTAACTGAGTTCAACAAACGCATATTCTTTTAATCAAAATAATTGCTAAACTGTAATTCATAGAAACAAAAGCATATCGCATGATTTTAGATCATTTACTTTTTGTATTCAATTGATAAAATATAAATGATGATTATAATTATACAAAAACTACTTTCTTAGTTGTGGACATAACATCTATAAATGGTTCGATCAAATTCTGGCTAACAATTTAAGAGCCCATGACTTCTCACAACTAGTCAAACCATACTCTACGAGTCAAACTTTATCTACATACATAAATAAAAATGAATGCACGCATGTTATTTATAGACTCCTAAGCGGGTAATCTTTTCACATTGAAACTTTTCAAGATTATTTTATGCACATTTGAGAAAATTAATGCATAATTATAAATCATTTCTTTGCATATTATAGAAGTGCTACTTATCTGTGGCAAACCAACTTACGAAATAAGTTAAAATTCCCATCATATGTTAAAATTCACCCACAAAACCCACTCAAATCCGAACATATCCTCACCACCCATCGAACCACAATAAAAAAACCCGTCAAAATGAATTTCCAGCACGTGAATTCCCGTCGATATATAAATGCAATTTTCCGAAATGGCGGACAATCGAGGACACGGTTCGCGCGTGATCCGAACGTAGAACACGTGCCGCTGCATTCGAAGTGCACACCTCGAATTCACGATGTGCACGTGTCGTTGACGATTAACCTTTGTACGTCGAGATACCAAGTGTCCCCGTTTAGTCTAAGTGGATTTTCGGTGTGCTTAATCGTGCTGATTTTGGGTTAGGTTTGGGTTTTTTTGAGTGTTGAATTGATTGTTTTTTGAGGGAAGTTATTCAGTTGAGAATGTCAACGCTTGAGTCGTTAGAAGAAAATTATTATGAGACTTAAAATAATAAATTAAAAACTAGGATAAGATACTCTATTATTGAATGAAATTTGAAAATTATACACTTTCATTTATCTGTACTGATTTTATGCAATCTTTATAGTAGCAAAGAGTAGATTACAGCTTGAGCATAATTCTTGAAGATACATAGACAAATCAGTGCTATTATTATATTAAACATTTACATTCGGTCCGATCTTTCTATTATATGTATGTTACCAATAAGATAGTAATAAAAATTTTCAAATTCTTTATTGAAAATGCGTTAATTGAGTAGTTTGACAACCGATTGAACGATCGTCTCTTAACTAAAATTATCTCATGTTATCATTATGAATGTTATGTCTAAATAATTTTATCTATTTTTATGTTTCATGATAGAATGAAATACATAAAAAAAATATATAAAGTCTCTGAATGAACTTTTTACTAGACAGATGATCTTATTACATAAGACCTTACTTTTTTTGGGTCTAACATTCGACTAATGATACTCTTGAAAAGAAAATTACTGAAATATCTTGTACATAAGGCATTTTTATTTTACCTGCAACATATTAATTAAAAAATATGAGTTTGTGATGAAAATTAAATATACTACACTTTCACAGCATTAAAAACTACCTTACTCAAAACAGCCAAATTTTTGAATATGATATTCTTGAAAGATGTAATCGATATTAGTTTATTTTGATTCATTATGAAAATATTTTATCTTTCTCTATAATGTTTTTATAGAGATTTATGTTGAATTTGTAGTAAATTTTATTCTCGTTTTACTACTTATAGTGACTTTTCCGCTTTCGGAAAATTTATGCGAAATTAAAATGACGTCGCTTTTAGGGAAAGCTTCTTGTTTTTTCTAGACAATTCTCCTTGCGGAATACGGTGGGCTTACCTTTTCTAATGGGCTTTCCATTAAGGTTTTTCTTCTTCATATTGTACGTGTATGAAAAGGGTATTCTTTCTCGTTGGAAATTTGCTTGTAATGTCTGTCCCGAGTGATTCTATTATGTATAACGTATGATATTCGATAAAAAAAATCAACATTATAATATATCACTTTTTTTCTTAATACATAGAGTATTTAATAAAATAATATTAAATACATTTTTATTTCTTATATTTTTAGAAATTCAATACGAAGCATGACATTTCCCATTTTTTCATTCGAACTAAAGCACAATCGGATTAATAAATCTCTGCACAATGAGAACGAACTGTCAAAGAGACAAAACCCATCGATGCCACTATTGAAAATTATATAGAAATCTGAACCGAAATTCTCATATTGCAAATTCAACCCCATATTAACCTCAATACGAATGCGACTCACCACTTCCCATATGCGAATCTATGTACCATTTCCACTCACAAATGTAATAATACTAACACGTGAATTCTAATACTCTCATGAATTTCTAGTTACATCTATGTATAAATTTTGATTAATATCGAATATAGATCATATGCGATGTTTTAACACCGATCCTGGTTAATTTATTGGTGCGATTTCGTTCGTTTCCTGAGGCTAGTTATGGTTAGAGCCAAAGGTTATTCTTCTAATATTTCGACCGTATTTGATTTATGGGTTAGAGTTAAGGTCTGTGACCATAAATATTCTAGATGATCTCCAATGGAGCATCATCATCGTCCTCGGAGTACGATCAATTGGTCATTCGTCCAGATGAAGTAGGTATTATATAAATAAATAAGCTGTAAATATTTCTGTATCTATAATAAATACAGATTTGTATATTGCATTTTATATAGATCTGTATATTAAATTCAGATAATATTTATTCTGAGTCGTATTTGTATCTACTTTTGTATGAATTCAATTGTCACTATTCATATTCTAAGCAAACAATGAACAAAAGCCAAACGAGAATCTTTTCACAATTCAACCATTCTTCGCGCTATTTTAGCACGATATAATTTCAGTGAGAGCATAATTATAAAAAAACAGAGCATTCTATAAAAGCCTGACACTATAAATAATTATATAACAAACGAAATTGTATGTTTTAAAAGGACCTCTCCGAATTCAAAGCTTTCGCCCTAATTGGTGTCGTAGAAGTGAGAACTCTAAAAGAGTGTCAGACACTGTCAACGGACACACCATTGCTGAAAAGTCTTTCTGAAAATTAACTTTGTCATATTTAGGCTATGCTTTCACATCGAGATTCAAAAATATTAAATTTTCTTTAAAAATAATACATAAATTTTGATGATTTTAAACGAACTTCAACAAGCGAATATGAACGTGAACTATTTTCTTCGATACACAGGATAGACTTAAGACTCTAATTTATGATTTTATTCTATTTTTTATATAAAAAGATGCTTAATTTCATGCTGTGCTACCTTCAGTCGAAAACTCCCGATCCTCACACGCATAACGACTGACCCGAAAGTTCCCGGAGTTAAAACCGCAACTCGCACGCAAGCTTTAAATTTCAGTTTCTGTTTTCGGGAATTTCGAGTTTTTGAGACTTTAATCTCTCTCTCTCTCTCAGAAACGATGATCGTGTCTTTTTCGTATGTATGTATTTCAAATTGTTAGAAACGGTTTTCTCGTTTCGTTCGGACGTTCTTTATCTCTCGTGTGTAAGGCTAAAGTTTTCTAAAGTGGAGTCTTATAATGTAACGTTAGAATTTTTAAAATGTATTCGCAAAGTTTTCGAAAATATGAACGTTCTATTTCTCGTACGGAAGAAAGTTTATTTCCATATAAATTTACATTCAATATGCACTCTATTATCTCAAACTTATATTTTGCACAGTTTAAAAATTCATTTAAACACAGGATATGTATTTTAGTATTATATTTATATACTAAAAATATATTTCAATGTTATTTTTACGTATAAAAATCACTTTTTAACGTAACCCAAATCTATTACACGATCACAGACAGATCCGCGCTTAAGATGGATTAGACCCCGTGCGTTGTATTATACGTCAATCTTCCACGCAAGCTTATATTGTAAAACTCATATACATCATAAAGGACATATTTTTTCAATTTCAGATGGATAATATGCGGAGCAGCCTTCCTAGTGAATTTACTCAGTAGCGGCCTTCAATTAGCCTTCGGCTTACTTTACATCTACGCATTGAAGCATCTGGGAGACGCAGCTGGATTAGTTGCAGGTAAAATTTTTAATTATTTTTATTTAAATACACAAATCTATTTATTTTTTGATAAATTGATCAATTTTGAGAACAATACGAATTGTGTTCAAAGTTCGGGAAGTTTGTTGTTGAATTAACCCTTGATGCGTCTGATTAGGTTAAGTTGAATTAAATTTCAAGTTAAGTAAGATGTTGTTTTTCAGCTTGGATTGGGTTCAAATGAGTGTCTTGTCAATTATAGTACGAAAATTTATCAAATTGAATGTCGAGTAAATCTAGTTGTTGGGTAACAGTTTGATTCATATTTTTTACGTTATTTCAGAATGAACAAGGCTCGATTTTTCAATCCTTAGTACTCAAGTCAACTGTTACGTAGCAATGTGTTGACTTTAAATTTTGATAGTGTCAATAATAAGAATTGTCATTAGTTATTGGAAATACATAAGTCTATTGGAAAAAAGTCAATACATCGCTACGTAAAGCATTAGTTGAGTAACTAACGATTGAAGATCAGACTTTTCTCTGCTTTAGTTGACTGACAGTTAAAGTTAGTTACAGTTAAAGTCAGTCTTTCTACTAGGTACTGTCGAAAATGCGTAGAAGAGAGATAGATTTTCAACAATTCGTAGTTTGAATACTGACTAACTCAATCCAGAAAGATCAGGTCTTAATATGTGAAAAAAAAATAATGTTAAAATATTTTTTTTGGAATCACTAATATTTTTTGGTGCACCCTATTTTAGTAATTTCCTCTTAATTTAAACCCATTAGCGACCCTTCCGCTAGGCGACTTCCGCCGGAACCGGAACCCACTCAGTTCAAGCCGCATATTATAATTCGCCCGAGAATTTTTCACAACCACCACAAATCAGTGCGCAAACGGCTTAAAAGTTGGACGAAAGCAATAAAAGCTCGGAAAGTCGAGGACTTCCCATTTCATGTACGCGAAAATAACGAAAGCCTCTTTTGAAATATCGCATTGTAGTGTCCGGTGGCACTATTGACGGCCATCCACTGTAAAATGACAGTGCTGTGACGAGGGAACGCGAGTTGGGTTCGATGAAAGGGGCGTCGAAAATTTTGAGAAATAAAATCAATAAAACATGTCGTTATTTTTGTTCATTGGAAAATATGCAGAGTTGTAATGTAAGATGTGTTTTGTTGTAACAATCTTTTATCAGTCGACAATTTGTATTAAGTATGTGATTTAAAATATCGAAATGTTTTTCTTTTTGATTGGTATGATAAAAAAATTCAATAGTCGAATTAAAAAACAGACATTTTTCTCAGAATATGATGTTAATTTCTGTTTTCTAAAAAAGCGTATTATAAAAATAAGAAAACTCATTAATAATTCGAAATTAAGTTCTTCTATTATATTGTTCAAAACGAAAAAAATATTTTAATTAATTGTAAATGAGATCATATTTACTTTTATATTTTAAAGAATGCACAAGTTGGTTCTTTATATTGCCATTTATATTATCGTTAAGATTGATTTCACGAAAAAAACTAATAATATTTTTATTAAATTTACAAAGTGTTAACGTTTAATTCTACAGGTGCAATAATTTTTCTGTCGATAATTCAAAAATGAAATTGTTTTTCTATGGATAACTATTTAGTTATTATACATATAACTATTGCTTTTTACATAAACTAAAAATTTAGATATTTCAATTTTAAAATTCTATGAAATTCCAAGTTACGGCACTGGTGTCAAGTCTACCTGGAGTTATGTATTATCGTGTGGTCGGTTCGAAAGTCGGAATCGTAAATTTTTCGCTACGTCGCTTTTCGTTTTTGCCTCGTCGCCAGACGAAAAATTTTTTTTTTCATTTTTTGAAAATTTTGCGAATTAAAAATTTCGCTTGTGTATGAAATACGAGCGAGACACGAGCCGGATGATTAACGCACTTCCTTTTCTCGAGCGTATTCAAAGTATCAAAGTGGAAACTTTTAATTTATTGCGGTGCGAAATCTGGAAGCAATCAGTTGAAAAGCTTCGGGAAATTTCGTATTATGAAAAAATAGCCGCTGTATAGTTTGAAATTTGTGGATAGCTTTCGAGATTTATTTTGATTAAATCATTTTTTTTTATGAAAAACTTCCTTACTACTAGTTTATAAACTGATTAAAGTCATCGAAAAGATATTCAATTAATGCGTTGATGAGTCTGATAACTTATTTTTTCATAATTTATTGAAAATCAGTGTGCCAACTAGAATCAATTTAAATTTGAATTTAGTGCTTGGAAATATTTCAAAGCCGTTTTATTAATTGTTGCATAAATGTGCTTCACGAAAACGCACCTTGATACTGAAATGATTTCAAAAATAACGTAATTCTTATGAAAAAAAATACATTTTTCTCAATTTAACGATAAAAATAGATCTACAATGTTTATTCTAAAAATAAATAATATCGTATTTAATTATCGATATTTTTATATCAGATGAAAAAAATTCAATTTTCTACTAAAATCGTTTAACGAATAGGAAATAATCCAACTTTATTACCTCCCAAACTACACAAAAAACAGCCGATTCCAATAAATCTCCTTAATTGGAAATCTCAGATTATTTATTTATCGGTCGAAAATACATTTAAAAAAACGCTAAACGAATACCTCTAGCAGCTGAAAGTCGATTAAAAATAATCCTCGAGGTAATCGCGTCGGGCATATTTCAGCAAATTTTCATGCAAATTATTTTTTTTTCAGGAAAGTTTATAACGAAACTCTTCGCATTTAATTCGTCTCCGATTCTAGAATTAAAAACGCTGAACAAACTCGATTTGCATATCGAATGCTATTCGGGGTATTTCAGGGGGAGGCGGTTATTTAAAGGATTTTGTCGCGGAAGCGATGAATATTAACCCGATCGTTAATCTGCAATTTTATTCGACCCACAAATCCTTTTTGGGTCCTTTAATAAACGCATTGCTTCGCCGAATTCTGTTCTCGTTAAATTATTCTGATTTATTTAGATTTGAAGCATTTTTTTTTCGTATAATAAATTTTCATATGAATAATGTTTTTGTATGTGAATTTATTACGTATTGATTGAGTTTTTTATTTGAATGGTAATTTTTGATTTATAAAGCTACTAAATATGTTAGTATGAAAGATTGTCTCAGTAATTGCTACTAATTGGTATGTATATGTTGAACATTATAATGATTAAAATTATTTAATTTTATGAATAAAAATTGCTATTATAATTCTAATCATTTGAATATGTACCTTGATATAATGTTGTTGATGTATTCATATGCTGAAACTTTTCACATTTATGAGCATGATATCAAATTTTGAAGCATGCTAAATTAACACCTCTGTGAAATTCACTCAATTTCACTCCACATTAGACATATAAATTTAGCTACGAATGCACTTTCCAGATGCAGTCACTAAATTCACTAATGCCTTTGCATCACCATGAAACAGAAATTCTCAACTATTTCCTAAGGATATATATTATCCTAAATACATTACACACGTAGGATGAATACAAAAATTAATTCTCATACAATTTCCAAAAAAAATACTCACATCAGTTCAGTTGACTTTACTTAAGAATCTTGAATATGATACAGCTTTCGATTTTACATTCGATAGACTCAATAAGGGATGATGAAATTAAATAATAAATAAACTAAATAAGGGTTGGTTAACCTCAATTTGAGAAACTGTTGCATAAAACATTATTGCAGCGACACCTCCAGATGCACTCGAACGAATTTCCAACACACAAAGCGAATATTGCAGGAAAACTAACTTCTACCCACGCAGCTCTGATGGAATAATATCCACACGAATGCACTCTGTTTATCTGTTGTATTGTATGTATGTATGTATTATGTATGTATATGCAACGACGTTGTGCAATGCGTTTCGTTGCATCGGAAGCTGCGCAATATTGACTGTTTGTTATCTGAAAATGCTTTTCATCTTTTCAATTTGTAACGTAATACCGATGCTTTGAGTGTCATAAGCTTTCGTAACAATGAGTTTCGATGAAAATGTATCGATTTTTGTGCATTCTGCATTGTGTTGCATCCGAGCATAGAATGATTTTTAGACATGAAATTTTTATTCAACGTGAAATCCGTTGTATCGATGAATTTTCATGAAATAATTTGAGATTGTTTTCTAGAATTTTCTTTATATTCATACAATAGTTATGTGCTTTTTAATTAGTCCATGTGTATGAGACTCAACCTAATTTGATCTTACACAAAATTCTATCTAACTGAATCTTACTCGAAACGTGTCATACTAATTAAATTTCTGAAAAAATCTAATCTAACCAATTTCATGGAATGCATTTTTTCTTTTATCCGGACTTAAATTTAGAAAATTATCTTCTCAATTATATAAAATTGCATAATAATTCGAAAAATAAACCATTCAATTTTGACAAAACTTCAAAGCGGAAGACGAAATCGAATCAAGCCAAAGCAAACCAATTAACCAAAACTCTCAACCGAACATCAATCCATTTCTACATCCGAATGCAAATCTCCAATGAATCAACCTAAAATTTTGCACCCCCTTATATAAACGAATAATTTATTCAAAAAAAATACTTTTTCTAACATAACACAAACTTCTCGAGGGGAAAGAGCGCTAATGGACTCTCGGGGGTGTCGAAAAAGACCTCGACTACTGTGTGGACTGCGACGATGATGATGATGATACACTCTCGATTCAAAAGGTCGTTCGACGAAGGCCTCATCACATATTCATAAAGGCTAAATTAATCAAAGTCTACCGAGCGAGGCTTAACTCGGCCCACTTGAAGGATTGTTGTCTATTTTGCTCTACCCTCGAATTTTCCTCAGAGTCTTGGGATTTTCTTCGGTGAAGCACAAAAAAATATCGTCTAATCGTTGGTCATTTTTTATTTCATGTTTTATTAGTGATTTTGATCAAATTTATTCAAAAAAAATTATTTTTTGACTCTCTTGAGATAGATTTGAAGTGATCTTCAAGAAAAATTCAAATTTTTGCAAAATGCAACTTTTACTTGTACGAAAAATTAGAATTTAATTTAAATTTTTATTCAAAATCAAATATGTTTGATATTTTGTTTTATTTCAAATGTTTTTCATTTCAAAGTGATTTTTTTTCAATTCAATTCAAATAATTTTCAATCCAAATCGAACATTTTCAAAATTGACTAAACCATTTTAGGATAATTCGAATAATGACATAATTACTTAAAACGGTTCGATATATTTTTTTAATTAAAATGTTAATATACTTTTGATAATATAAATATATTTCAGGATACATTATAACATTTCAGAGTAGATATTATTTCGTGTCGCTTTTTATTCGTCATACACTGAAATTCATATTTTGATACATTTTCGTCATAAAAAATGAACTATTCTTCCAACGCTACCTTGTATGTACTTCAATATAAAAAGAGATTGTATATTTTCGTGTGTAATTTAATTTTTTTATATCACACGCCGAAAATGTGTTTTCATGTTTTCTGTGCTAAAATAGGATTTTTTTATAAGGAATGTCCTTTCAGTGTTTGTCTGCTGATTTATAGTGTTTTTCAACCGTTGGAATATTTCGAAAATATAATTCAGTTTGCTCATAAATGTATTGGTATTTTTTCAATATATTTAAAACGTAATTCCGCGTCGAAATGTTGAAATTTATAGCATTTATTTTTAATTAAATCTTAGGTATTCTTCGCGATATTTTTCTTCACGATTCTTATTCCGCAGCTTTAAATTATATGATTTATCTTCGAAATTTATGGTTATTGAATTGGCGTGTTTCCTATAAATATCATTTTTAATTATGATAAATCAGCTCTGCGAACGGGAACATGAAAAACGCGTTAACGTAACTCAATTATACAAATTTATATCTGAATTTATTTTCTCAAAACGCCGAATAGAACGGGAACAAATCGCAAAGCGATCGATTAATAAATCTAGAAAATACGAAGATGATAAACTATTTTAAATCACAACATTCGACACTAACTATATTTTTTTGCAATATTGAACGGTTATAAAATTGTTCAATGAATCGACTTGAAACGATCCAATTAGCAAAGTGATAAGTTATTTTTAATATTACAACATTGTGTTTCATACTCACTGGAGTATTCAATACTGTCATTTCCATTCAAAACTGAATTGATTTTATGAATTATTTATACATTGAGTAATTTGGATTCAACTTACGATGATAATTCAAAATATGCAAGTCCATCTTTGATAATTGCTAGCATTTAACACTCAAATGAGCACAAACCATAAAGTTCCGAATCTCGGATTACCGAAGCTTATTGAACACTCGAGCAATATCGGCAAGGAATTAATTAAAGTACTAATATATGTATATATAAATTGGGGAAACCTTCGGACGTCAGATTATTATCTCTGGACCACGATCTCGAGTGCTGCCCGAATTACACTCCTAAGCATTTACCCTAATCTATACCAACATTACACTTCGAAATCTATTTGCATTATCTTTGCAGAACGCTTATCGTCAAACGTCTAAGATATTCGCGATTTGGTGGCTTTGTGCAAAATCGTATTTGTCTAGCACATGTGGTTTGTTAGGATCATGTTCGTTATGGATGATCCACGTGTCATCTTATCTCTAGGTGAACGTAAGGTGGTTCTGTTTTGTATAACGATAGAATAGGCCAAGAGGGGCAAGTCGTGTGGCGGGGATTTTGAGGAAAATATGCTGAATGTTAAGTGTGTGTGTGAAATTTAAAAATAATTGAGTAGCAATGTCTACATAAATAAATACTTATATTGAGATTGTGTTTTAGTTGAAATTCTAACTTTTCTTTCTAGGTTAATTTAATTTCGTTTCAACTTTGAGAAGGTTGATCAAGGTTAAGTCTCTCAGACGAAAAGTTGAGTTGTTAAGATAAAATGTTACAAATGTTGTATAATCTAGTAAAATTAGAATCTCAGTAAAGTCGGCTCGATCGGCTTGTTAGCCACAAATTTCTAGCAAGCTTTTGTGATAAACGACGTTCTAGATTTTGGCTGCTTTTCTAAGCTTTCCCGGAGATTTTCCGGCCTTTTGTCACGAACTCGCATAAAATCCAAAGTTTCTACGAATTTGCATCGAACAATAGAATATATTCAAATATTTATTCATACGAATCGAATTAAATTACTTCAGCTGTGCGATCGATGAAGAATTTCCTCGAGAATCTTTCGAATAGTTCAGAAGCCTTCTAATTAGTTGCGATTCGAATTATCTCTAATTAAAACGGACAAATCGCGCTAAAATATTCTCGGCCACTAAATAAAAACAATAGTCACCGTTGGTGTTGTTCGTTTTAATTAATCTCGTCCGTCTCGATATCGACGCCTATATACTATTTGAGAAAGTTTCCTTCGAGTTGCCTTTAATTAATTTTATTTGTGATTAAAGTTAAACGGCAGCGCAACAATTCCTTTACGATCGAGTTTCGTTATGTTGTTTCGTATCCGATTCCATTGCTATTGCTGTGTAAAATAAACGTTTCGATATAATTATGGCTGTTGTTTTGCTTCGTACAATGCGCTGTGAAAGAATCGCTTTTCGAATCGAAACATTTTATGTAGCTGGTGCGAATTTTCGCTTCGATTGTAATTGAAAATATATTTTTTTATGAAAAAATATTACGGTTTATTATATAATCGAGGTAAAATCGGTTGTTTTAATAATAGCGATATGTAATGTTACAGCTTATGCCCTGCGGGTAGCTTTTCAACACAAAGCTTTCTATAACGATTTTATGCATAACAGACAGGTGACGAAAATTTGGAGTGAGAGTTGGAATATGCAAATAGACATAAATGTGCTGAATTTTCATATTTTGACAGTAGCAGTTTCAGTATAATTAAGTGCATAAAAATTTTAAATTAAATAAATAAAAAAAAGTGCACATTTTATATTTTTAATTCATTTATTGATTCAAGTATTGTGCACAATTCTGACTGGAATCAAAAAGCAGTCACTAATTTAGAAACTCCCAAGAACAATCAGCGCTCAAAAATTGGCCTTAAAGTTGTTCTAGCTGCTTCTTCTATCATCTTAAACATGATGCAACTCTCGCCAGAATCGACATGATTCGAACCCAGCATCACATCGACACTGATCCCTACGCGTCATACACAAACGCTTCATACCACAACACTTTCGACCTTCAAGAACAAAAAAAAACACCAATCTACCCCTATAATCTTTTTCTCGACCCCCTCAAGCTTTTTTCCTTATCACCTTCATCATGATGCAACTCTCACCAGAATCTTACTAGACTCAAACCTAGCATCACAACGACACTGATTCCTCCACAGCATGCACAAACCCTATAAACCACTACAATATCATCAGACTAGAGCAAAAAAAACACTCATTCACACTAAATCTTTTTCTCAACCCACCAAGTACCTTTTCGCTCTCGTCTCCAATACGATGCAACTCACCAGAACCCGACACGACTCTAATCCAGCATAACAACGCCACTGACCCCTAAATAGCATGCACAAGTACTACACACCATCACACTAGAAAAACAACAAAAAAAACACCCATCCACCCCCATAATCTTTTTCTCGACCCCCTCAAGCACCAGCATCGTCTCCAACAGCCTTAACGACCCCAACCCTCTGTTATCCTTCGGCTGTAAACAAGTGTCGGTCGTTCGACGATGGCCATACTTACCTTCGAGATTAAACTGGATTCATAACCCTGGGGCGTCTGCGATAACTTGTCAAGCCTCGTCTTCCACCGCCGAATTAAATTAGGAGCCTTCCACTAGCGCTTCCTATTATTTTTATAGGGGCTCGCTCCTTGTTTTCCTCGAAGACGTTGTTTTTGAGGGCGATGTTTGTGCTTCGTGCTGCTGGGGAAATTTAATTTTCTTAATTTTATCAAATGTTGGTTGTCGGGTGTGTGTTTTGGGTAAATATGTTGTGTGGAATTGTTAATTTTTGTTTGTTTCTATAATTTGGTTGTAGCGATTCGATTTCGTCTTTTGTGTGTGTATAGGAAGTTTGATTACATATTTGCATATTAATCGTAATAACCATTAAATGAGGTTAAATTGTCTATTATAATCGATGCATATCAGGTTCATTTATTTTTAAACGTTATAAATTGTGTGTTGGAAATTCATTGATGAAAATTCTAAAACTGTCTTGAAGGTTACTATATTTCAGTTATAGAGTTTCTTAATATTTTAAATAGTTTGAGCATCGATTATTTATTAATATTAAAATAAACTAAATCGAAAATCCATTAGCAATTCTGAAAAAATTTCAAAAGAAATATTCGTAGCGATCAAATGTAAAATTACATATATTTAACCACCCAGATTGCTTCAGTCTAAATATAATGATATTTCAAATTCAGACCGATTTGAATTTCTAATTTACATTTCCAAAATAATTTCCGAGATTACATTAGAAACTTTTCTCGCTTTAATTTCAGCGTTTTCATACACAAAAATGTATTTTTAAATACATATTTATTCATTAATACCCAGCTTATTCTGCTCGGTTTATTTAGCATTTCAATTGCTATTCGGCACGTGTCGAAGTTTTTCTTTTTTCAGCAAAGCCGTTCGTGAATGAAATTCCTGAATTTTCATTCGCAACACTTTCGACAAACAAATTGTACAAGGTGTTTCGGAAAACGAATTGATTTAGTTTCGAAGAAACTTCTCCGAGAGCGACGACATCGTGGAAAATTCGCGTTTAGTTTTATTGATGGTTTTAATTAAAACTTTCATCGAAGCCTGTCGATTGTTTGCGAACAGTTTCTTTGATACATTTCGATTTCGATATAAAAAGGTAGGCGTCGATCTTTACTTTGCTTTGCTTGAAAACTTTGCTCAAGTTTGTTTAAGCATCTCATTGCATTTGATGACTTAATTGAGTTTGAACTTGGACAATCGATTAATTTGACGATTTGATTGCTTGTGTTTCAATTTAATTATTTTTAAATGAATATTTATGGAATGTATGTCGTTCATAGAAAACCTTATCAGATTTTACAATATTGTTTAAGGTAATCAAAAATTTTAATACGCACATAGAATTTATAATGAAACCTTTATAATCTGTAAGATTTTCATCCAAAATTTTATGTAGAGCCTTTTAAATTTAATCTTTATTCTCATATTATATTATAACGAGTATGCTCTACAGTTACTATCATTTTTAATGATTTTAATTAAATAAAATATTCAAAAATTAACATAATTAAAATGTCACCTCTTTTATAAAATATGCTAAACAATCTCATCAATATTTCACCGTTATCATAGTGATAACACAACATCACAATTTGAAAGTAGCTAATTGCTAACGGCCGACCCTAAACTCAACGTCTTAAACGATATTGCCGCGGACGACATACAGCGTGTCCCATTAATTAACGCCGAGTTTAAATCTAGCTTGTGCTTAACACTCACATATATACATATATAATGTATAATCATATAATACTATGTATAAAACCCTTTAGGCCTTGTCGAAGTTGGCCCTTTAATCTCTTTAGTGTCAGACATCGCCTAGTGCAATTTGTCTTCAGTTTATGCTAGTCAGTCTCAGCGAAGGGGATGCAATCTTTCAAGGGTTTCTGAGATGAGTCAAATTTATGTTTTTGTACACAGGGTGATTTCTGGATTTGGTTTTTGTATAGTTAGACCAAATTCACATGGAACTGAATGCTCCATGTTCATATACTATTGTGCTGTGTCTCAGGCACTCGAATTATCAATCTATTTATCAGGTTCTATCTCACTTGTGTTAATAAGATTTCTAAAATGATCTGTCTCAGGTATTATATTTATATATTTCTCCTATTCTTTTCTAGCAAACTCTGTGTTCACAAAATATTACAGTCAACATACAAAAATTGACTTTCGTTTCTTGGTTAGTTACTATTATTTTCATTGGAAATCTTGAGTACAAACAAGGAAGAGAAAATTTCATGTGAATTAGCATTATCGATTGTAGTTTTGTTAGTTTATGATTATTCAGATTGTTGCGAAAATGTTTAGTATGTGAGTTAGTGCTTTCGGGTGTTTGTTTATTATTTCAGTGCTAATTTCAATCGGGAACTAATTTAGATGTTAAACAACGTTCTTAATGCATTCAGAATTTTATTCTCGACTTGAAATCATCTAATTACTCTATAAAGTAGAGCATACAAAGTTTTCGTTCTCTCAATTAAATTACAGCTACATAAATTCTCATAAAACACTCGTTTCATTTTATTATCATAATACGTTATGAAACTCATAACTCTATTATGTAGTCACACTTTTCCCTTCCTAATCTATTACACTGTCTGTTACAAAACAAATTTACTGTTTTTTTACACACACAATTTCGTATTTCATCAATTCGATAAATCAAAAAAATAATTTTCCGATTTGTAATGAACGATTATTGGTTTATGCCAAGTGTGTCGGTCGGATGATTCGTGTAAACATCGTAAATTTTCTTTCCTCAATATCCGTATGTGTATATCGAACTGTCCAATGTGTTGACTTATCGTACATAATGTAACTCGATAGTGAAACGTATGTGTTTATCTTTCTACATAAACAATATTTCTATTTACTAAGAAAATATCTTACGATTTTTCTAGCATTTAGTGAATAAAAATTAAGTTGTTTTTTCATTCTACAATAAAAATCGCAGCAGAATTAAATTGTAGACTGGTTTACTTTGAATTTCGCGCAATTTCATCTCGGTTATATTTTGTTGGTCTCATTTGAGCCGTTGGTAGTTTTATGGTCAGGCAACGTTCAGCGCTTCCCTTGGAGAAGTGCACTTTTATTTTGCTTTTATTCTACTTTTTTACTTTTTCAGCTGAATTGTACCCAGGTGTAACTTTTAGCGTATCACCACAACACTAGTGCTATAACACTTTTTATATTCTGTAATAAATTTTATCCGGTTCGCGGTATTTTCACCATACAGCTCTGCACAAATTATGTTATAACGAAATCATTTGATCATATAAAATGTGTGCATATAAAATTTAATGAAGTTATTTCCTAGGAAATTTTCATTAATTTAATGCACTTCGTTAAGTAAGCAACGTCATAAGCTCAAAGTTTGCAATTAAGACGCTGCACACCGTAGATTACATTTTTCGCTTATTTTCAAAAACGTTCGTTTTAAAATACTCCATTTCGTTTAATCTCATATAAGTTGATATTAAAAAACTTTTCGTACGCGTGACGCGCTTCGAATTTTCATCGCATTCTCTTTTTTTTATCCATTTAAGGTTAGGCCATGCGAGTTTTTTTCTATTAAAATAATATAATGCGATACATCCTCGAGCGAGAAAAGCTTTTAGTTTTCCCCTCCGAACAATACGCTTTCGCTGCAATATAAATGTAAATAAGAGGAGAGTGTGGCGAATTCGAATTCTCGCGATACGTTCTATTAGGCCGTTGAATTTTTCGCGAAAGCGAAAACGTATAAGTACGAGGTTAATTTATTGTTAAGTTCCATTTGGAAAAAATGATAATAAAAAGATTATTTTCGTTGCAAATCATAATGCAATTCACAATCGGCTTAAAGTCTAAATAGTCTCGAGCAACGCCGGGTGGCAGAAGCTAGTTTTTATATGAAAAATATTTTCTTTGACTAGTTCTTTACATAGTTAGAGAAATTGTTTGGATGTTAGTATTAGCGAAAAATCAACTTTTCTATGCTCTCTCCATAGAAAGTGAGTAATTTTTAATGAAGACAACCTAGTTATATACTGTTTTTTTAAGGCAACTCATTCAAATCAATTTTTAAAACTTATAGAAACTTTCCCACTGTGAACAATCTGTTTTCACTACATACTTAAATATTCATTTTTTAAATCAAATCTTCGTTGAAAATAGAAAGCCGCTAATTTTTACTTCAAACATCTATGAGAATATCATATTAAAATTGATTTTACACTATGACTAATGTTTGAAAAAAATCCAATTACATATGTAAAAATATAGTTTATGAAATACTCTTTCATATGATATTATAATTTGATTTATAGAAAATATTTTTGTATTTTTTTCCTCAATGGAACTTATTGAGAAAACGAGCCTCGTATGTACACATAATGGAAATCGACGGAAAATTTTCGAGGTAGAATTTTCAATTAAAACGGAGAAAGTCGCGTCTCTTTTCATTCTCGATACACAATGAGATCTGCATCTGTCAAACCATCTGTATATTTAAATGAAGCGAGGTCGGAGTTTTTCCATTCTTCACATTTAACGGTGTTGTCAAAGTCGAAATGTGCAATTATTTGCGTTGACAGCGAAACGTCGAGAAAATATTGAAATTTTCGCAATATCGAGTCGAATTCGTTCGTTTTTAAATTTTGAAATAGAAACGTAATTGAATTTTTCAGAATTCGCTTGAAAATTGTCTTTCTACATAACATATTTGTATGATGTACAAAAATATGACATATCATATACTAATATCGAACATGTACAAGATGCACATATTCGAAAAACTATTCTCAGAATTTCATTTCATTTTATTTTCCCCCAATACATATTTCAAAAATCAATCATTTTTCACATCCACACGAAAAATCCAGGATATTTCCATTGCAGTTTTTCACCATAAACGACCAACGATAAATCAACCCATTTTCATTCTAATATTCGAGACTTCACTAAAACATATCCGAGCACAATTCGTTCCTACAATTTCAACGAATCGATTTCCCAACTCCAATAGAAAAAACGTGCATCACGACACCATAACTATCTTTTATCTAACAGTCCGATTTCGTGCCAAGGATCTAAACTGACAGTTATATCTTCAGATATCGCTAATTCGCATCTCGCATAACATCTATGAATAATAAGCGTATTTATAGGCCTTTTGATCGTTTCGTAGAATCGAAATCGCGTCTAAATTTACCCGGTCGTTTCGGCAGATTGGACGAGGAGAATTTCAGTCTAAAAACAATAAAAACGAACGGACATTTTCGATATCGATTCGACAAACGTGACCCCGATATTTTTTCGGGTCTTTATTTGTTTTTTTCATGTGTTTTTCAGCAAACATACGAATCGGCGCCGGACTAATGAATTTATTCATCTCGTACTCGAAAAGACTATTCTGTTTCGGTTATATTCTTTTAGAATCGTATCTTCTTTTTATTTTGTGATTTTTCTGATTTTGAAATCCTCTATTGTTATGGAATCGATTATAATAAGAATTGAATGAATCGTTGGCGAAGTATTTTATGAATTGTGCGAAACAGTTTATTTTATATGAAGGTATTTTTGTAGAGAATTATTTTTGTAAAAATGTCTTCGAAATTGATGATATATTATCTTTATTCAACTATTTATTATATGCTAACTGTAAAACCCATTAAAAAATAGTTCATGGTTAAAAAACAGCTGAAAAGTAAAGACCTAGGTCTGATTCGAACTAGCGACTTAAAAAAGACCTCATCTTTCAATCGTTGGTTATTTAACTTGTATTGATATTTTTTCCTATAGAATTCTCATTATTAATGATAATACTAATAGTTAAATCATTCAAATTAGATATATTATATAAGAGGAAAAAAAGACTTACTCGAGTTAAGAAACTAACGATCGAGAGATTGGACCTAAAAGACTATTTTATCAGAATCAGCTACACTATTAAATACATCATAACAAACTAAACACTTCAATTTAAGTTTAATTTAATATAAATATCTATTTTCTACATATGTGATCTCTTAATATTCACAAACCCCCATTTCGAAAACCAATTGCTTTCGCGCGCACCTAGGCGCGAAAATTTAAATTTTACACATGCTGCGTACTAAAAAACAATTTACACACGTACGAAATTTTATAATATCATACATACATGATACGAGCACACGCATATACGAGCATATAACGTTACAGGTCGTTAGACTGGCACATAATGATAACAAATGATTTTCTGGCCGTGGTGAAAATGAAATTACATACACACACCAAACACAATGGGCGAATAAAACGCGAGAAATTCCGCGGTGGACGTTGAGAAATCAAAAAAATTCGTATGAACACATAAAAGATGATCGTGGGCTTTTATATGACGAATGAAAATGCCAAGGGGTACAAAAAACATTTTTGTCGAAATTGATTTATGTACAGGAATCGCTTCTATGTACACGCATATATTCGATGACAAAAGATATAAACGAACTTGTACTGAGATGTATCATTAAATTACTTGATCTCCTAATATATGTTCAACTTTGAGTGCTCTTTTGTCAAATTCAGCGCGAAGTCACTTGTACCCCTTGGCCTTTTTAGTCGTCAGATGTGTGTTTTTGTAGGTGTCTAATGGCATATTAGTGCTATGCGATTTGCTATATCGATTGAGCGATTAGTTCCGCAATGTGAATCTATAGAAATGTTCTTGTACGTATAGAGATTATGTTCATTTGGTACAGCATTTCGTGAGAAATTATAAAAAAAATCGTTGTATCTAAAAAATATTATCATTATCATTGAAATAAGTGACTATATTTAAGTCTTGATACACTTTTTTTTTCTATGTGTAGATATTATTTCATTTGAAATCTGTCGACTTTTCATAAACAATACCGAATAATTACAGACAAATACTAATTATTCTTTAAATATTCATTGAAATTTACAGAGTTTTCACTTTTTTCATTTGCAATCTGTAAAGGAAAAAAAACAATTTTCGTCACAGTAATTAGGAGATGGAAAGTCGTTTACGAGCATACGACTCTCGAGAAATTTAATTTTCGTTCCCACCATCTTTTACCCATATTATTTCATAATATTATTCCGCTTTTTCGTATTTCTAACTTTTTCACAATGCGATTTACCATTCGGTCGCTTAACCGAATGTTATATACGTACATTTTTTTCTTTTAAAGTCGTTCGAATCGAAATTTTCGCAGTGAATCGTCGAGATAATGCGGTATATTCTTTTTTTATTATTTTCGAACTTTGAAAATGTTTTGTTACGGCGATGGAACTTTATATTGGTCAGTTTTCGAAGTTCGAACGATTCTCGATCTTTTGACTTCGAATTCACTATTTCAACCGAAGCTTTGCCAAGAAGTATTTTTCATTTTTGGATTTAAGCTCTTTTGAGTTTGCACTTTTTGAGATGAAAATCGCACGTGTTGTAAATCAACTTGTTGACGATGCGATGCTCACACAAAGACTTTTCTATTATTTTTTCGAATTTATTCTAAAATCTAAATATATTACAATTTAAAGAATCTCGATTTTATTAACCTGTGTCGAAAATTCTAATACATATCTAACAACACGAAACGTGAAAACGATAAGAAACGTTATTTATACCAATCGTGACTTCGAATTGTTATTGAAGATATTCGTGTCTGTTTCGAATTCTTTTGCACGTTCATTATCGACGATTTGAGTTTCGTTTGGCAATTCGAATGTACAAATTGGGTAATTTACACACTGACTATTGAACGAATTCACCGCAGGCGTTATGAATATGTGCTTGAATTTTTCGACTGGTTCTATTCGTCATTTTCAATTGCACACAGAAATTATTATCGCAAAGCTCGACTTTAATGTCAATATAATCACTGATCGTTGAGAACAGAAGCGATCGTAAAGTCTGAGCTTAATACGAAATATATTGCTAGTCTCGATACGAGCATTAATCTCGAAAATTGCTTAGATAATTTCGAAACCACTTCACTCTGATCGATTGTGTGATATTTATAAAATCTTCGAAAATTATTTATCGAAAAATAAAACAAGAATTTGTACAAAGTCTAGTACCGTTTATCAGAAAACAATAACGATAAATAACGAAACAGCCTCGAGGATTATTCTATTCATGTTCGGTCAGAACAATTTAATTTTAATTATGTTCAACTTTTAAGACAATCGCAATTACGTGTAAGATTTATAGCGGCATTCATCATCACCTGAAACAATTACCTCAACTCGGTTAACCACTTCGTTATACAATATCGTGTTTGTTAGAACCTTAGTCCACTGAGTACACCAAATCTGCTTAATTATCAACGATCGATACCCTGCTAAATACCAATTAACTATTCAATTACTATTAACAATTGACGGCTGAAACTATCAGATGTAAACTAGACTTAATCAGAATACACTAAGAGCTTTCGTATATACTATATATTTCGTAAATATTCTCAAATTTGTAAAGAAAAATATCCAGAATACCTCACAATACTTTATCCATATTCAATGAATATTTTCGATTTGTAACTAGAACTAGATCAAAATTTAATCCTGTTGTTGTGTTCGGAACCAAAATTTATTTGTGTGCACGTCATAATATAAAATGATTCATTTTTATGTGGCTTTTATGCTGAGCACGTACGTGAACTGGATGTCTTACTGCTTCCGCGAAATGGGCCTCGTATAAATACATATATCACAATTTTATTAGTTTCTTAATTTTCACACGCCACAAGGAGATTGGAAACGATTATTGTTTTAAGTATTTATTACGTCGTTCAACTTTGAGTGCAATAAATGGGTGAATTATGGACGAATGACGTGATCGGGAGTCGTTTAACTCGCGTGTTTGTTAGTTTAAGAAATTTTTAGTTTCAACATTGTTATTTTAGTGTACAAGCTCAAATTTGTATGATTTAATGTTTTTACTTTCTTTTGTTCCCGAAAAAATTATCTCACGTTCTTAAAATACGTTAGAATCTTTTTTTCCTTGGAAAGTTCCACGTTTTCTTCTTCCGTTTGTTTTCCTTGCGAACTTTTCTTTTGTTCCACACTCACGCGATACAGCATGTGAAAAAAAACGTGTTCCTATGTTGGAAAATTTGCGAAGCAACTTTTCGTTTGACTTACGAGATATTTTATTAAAATCCCTAAATCCGAAAGCGCGTTCATTAACAAATTTTCTTTGATCGAAAAAAAATTTACACAGATATAATATAAAACGAAATGAGCTTCTAATTAAAAATGAAATTATAATTTAAATTAAAAAATAATAAACTTTTTCGAAACATTCTTCGAAACGAAAAAGTTAAGCTCGTCCCTAACCGTAATTATCGACTCGAGCTTTCGCTCACGTGAAGCGTTCGAGGCTCCAACTTTTTTTCAATTTCTCGTCGGTTTTTCCCGGTTTTTCCTGATTTTTCCCGATTTTCCCTCGCTTAATTGGTTTCGGTGGAAGCAGGCATCGGCAATTACCAAACTATCGTTGTCGCTTCGGTTCGGTTTTTGTTCTAGACGTCATTATGACGGAGGAGCATTAATCATGGACCACGATCGCAATTAATCGAATCGATTTACCGGATTTACCTTTATCAATCTTGCTAGAGACGTTTGCGAAAATTAATTTCGAGGCTTTGAAAAATAATAAATTCTGAACTAAATATTTTTTTTGTCTCGAATCATTTTTATATTCGAATTTATACAGCATAAGCTTCAAACACAATATTATGATTGAGGATGAGTATGGTTTTATATTTTTTATCAAAATGAAATCTATCGTAGTTATTTGAGAGAGTGGTTCAAAATAGATTCAATACAATCTAAATACGAAATAACAAATATATAGGGTTTTTCGTTAAGAACGATTCATCTTTGAAATAAAATAAAACATATGCTAATAATCACAATTGTTTTTTGTTTGATTCACTAATGTGGTTATAATATGATTTTAATATAGTTAAGCTATACATTTACTAATTTGACCATTATTAACTATCAAAATACCAATGACAGAAACCATTGAAAGATGAACTACTAACCAAAAATTTCAGATTCTGTTATTAAATCTTGATTTATACACTGTACATTTTAAGATTTCGTGGAATGCATTATGTTCCAATTTAAAGATTTCCTGTTAAAATATATAAACGATCGTTTTGTCAACATCTCGTTTATATATAATTGAGCCAAATGCGTCTTCATAAATTGTGGCGCGTTTACGAAACTCAAAACGAGCATATCGTATATTTATTGAACGTATAATATTATACATATGTGTTTATGTTACCATGCATTTCCCTGTAGGATTGTTGAATGTTATTCCGTACCAAATTGGCAATTGTTAACGATTGTAAACACGAGACGCTCGAATGTGTTGATTTCTGGACGTTTGATGAATTCTGTATTGTATTGTATACGTAATGAAGTTATTGTTGGATGATGTCTTTTGTATTCGAATGTCAGATATAAATTGTGAAATTTTATATAAATTCAAATTAATGTATTGCTAGAAGCTTTCGACTATGGAAATGAACGGCAACGAGAATAAATTTTCGAAAAACGTTCCGGGAGTTTTCCACACGGCGAATTTTCACCATAAATTTGTCACCAAGAAATACGCAACGATTTTCCCTACTCGTTTTAGAGTCTATTTCGATACACGAAACGCGTTGTCCCACTTAAGCTTATTTATTTATTTATTTATTTGTTCGTTTCGAAACATCGCTAACGCACAAAACTCAAAAACCCATTTTGATACGTAATCTCGTTATCGTAACCGAGTAGTAGAGAATAAACCGGGAAAATTTCCCAACAAAGTGGAATTTCATACGCAAACTGAAAATTCGATTACATCGCGATTGTGTTTGCTACACACTGTGTGTGTGTACATAATATTTTTTCAGTATGTATGAAATTCTGCGAAATCAAAACTCGAATTAACTCCAGATAAATAAGTTGCGAAGGGCAAAGAGGAGAAACTTTCGAAATTTGAATCCTTTCGCTTAGATGGAAATTTTCATGTTGTAAAAACTTTGAACCTTTTGCAACTTTATCGTTTTATATGATAAACAAATGCTGTTTTTATTTCATGAAAGTATTTTTATTTTGATATTTTAAATCTGCTTTTATGAGAAAAATCATTCGGAGTGAGTTTATTTATACAGAAAAAAATCTGTCTAGACTATTCCATTCATTATTTTCATATTGGCGCTTTGAATAATTACGAATATATCTTTCGATTTACAAAAATGAGCAAGTGATTGAAAAGTGAGTAATTGAAAAAAATCCGTCTAGACTTTCCTATGTAAATTTCGACAGTTTTGTCGATACCTATGTTAAAAAGCTCTTTCGAAATGATGAAAAAACTCAACATTGGCCTTAGGCCAAACTCTATGGTGCTCCACTATTAAGGACAGTTCATATAGAAGCGTTTATCTGTACCAAGTCTCCGGAGAAGCCATAACATTTACGATAACTACCCTCAAGTTTCACTATAACGTTGAATCGCTCACAATAACATATTCATTAATCTGACCGTAAATACGAAAACGAATTCGAAAACGCTCGAAACAATCGTTAAATTCCAAATCAAGCATTCATAATAGATCGTTAATTTTTATGCATTCTAAGATTTATGATTGTGGAAAAAAATATTAATGTTAATAAATAAAGTTAAGTGCGCTTGTTTGCTTTCGAAAAGTCGTCTTGGATTAAAGCGAACTGAGTCGTTCAGAGCTAAACTTGATTAACTTAACTTTTTGATTAAAATGAGGTTTAAACCTCAATAATCATAACTTTATATGTGTGAAATATCAAAATATATGACAAAATTTGTTCAACCACCGAATAATAAATCATTTATTTCAGAAGGAGTTTTAATTAATTCTATAATCTAATGTAAACTGACCGCTTCTATAGCTTATTATAAACGACATTTTTATGTTAATTATTTCTGAAAAATTCAATAATGAAGAGAATTTAATCGTTTTTCTCGACATTTTGCTATATAAAGTTAGTCATATTTTGCTCTGAACGGCTCAATTAGCGTAACGCACAGAAAATTTACATGCATCAGAAATGTAACGATCATACAAGCAATAGCCGTAAGTAAACCGTTGATTTATAAGTAACGATAAATTTCCGAATACATGCGAGAAAGAGAACGACTTTTACATTCATATGAAAATTTAAACAGTCGTAAATTTCGCGGCGGTTGTTGAGTCCCGACTAAAAGATTGATGTCGACGCTTTTCTTCTCGCATACATAAAGTTATTTTTCAGCATAATCGTCGCTTTCGACCTCAGTAAATCTTTCAGCTGAAGATCGTTAGGCTAGAAGGCGTAATTTTGCATCGGAATATGCTTCGGATCGATTCGAATACAGTAGGGACACGATTATTCGATTTTTTTCATATCCAGATTATCTTCATCCCTGATTGATCTCAATAATCAAGGTTCAACTTTAGCTTTTCTGTTATTCAGCCTACAATATATTTGATACAATATCATTTGAATGTACCAAATATTTCATTGAAATATGTGAATTTCGTTTTTATTACAGCCAATATGGTTTTATAAGCATTTTATCTGCGATACGATTCAGTCAATATATCAATTCAAACACTTCATCAATAGAGTTCAATTTGTGAAAAATGCGATCGAAATCGAGCATCTATCGAAACGATCTGAAAAGCAAACGAAATTAATCCCATTTTTTCGTTTATTCAAGCTTGATAAACGTTCGCATTTTTTTCGCCATAATTCCCACACGAAATCAATCAATACGATACAAATTATTTTTCCGATACCCGAAATAATGGAAGCAATCGTTCCGAAACGACAAAAAATATATACATCCTATACAATCGAACCGAATGATGTCAAATTTTAATTGCATTACATTTATATTCCTTATGGCGGTGATTTAGCATCAAAGCGAATCCACCGCCATATCGAAATACGAACTGTTCGCTGCGAACAAAGCAAACAAATTACATCGTGCTAAACTTTCGCCGAAAATACACCGCAGATATCTCGAATCCCATATTCCGTTTCGAATTTCGATTTCTTCGAACGAAATCAACCCTCGAGTGGTGATTCCCTCAAAGGATTCTTGAATTACACAATGAAAATTTCAACGCTTCTGCCGAATTGTTTCGAATTAAAATCGTTCTCTCTGTGCGTAGTATTTTTGCTCGACTTCGTGTGATGTTATATTAAGGCGTTATTGTGTAAAGAAAATCGATGGTTATTTTGGGGATTTTATTTTTAATAATTGTATAATGAATCTGTTTATAATCGAGTATATTGTGTTTAAATTTGGAGCTTTGTGGGATTTTCTTTAAAACCGAGAAAATTGTTGATTTTAAGTAATATACATGTTTAGGGAAGGTAGGATTTTTAGTTCAAATATTAAGAAAAAGATTGTTTCCATTTGTTCCGACGTACGTTCCTTGTATTTTCATAACTAGAAAATGCAAATATATATAAATATTCAATCGATAATTGTATTTATTGGAGCAAATAAAAAAAATGTTTTCCTTCTTACTCATGCTATATTTTTTATGAAAATGCATCAATTTTGCAGCCTTCGAAAAACCTTAAAATAATTGCATAAAAATCCAGACTATTGAATGTACATTTATGTGATTTTTGATGATTTACATGAATATCTATGATAATGACCCTAAAATCAGATTAGACCTCGTTAATACACGACTATACCTTTTCTATTACGTAGTAATCTATCGTGATGTCTCATTTACATACATTATAATTCATCAATTTACTCCACATTATGAAATCGATAGAGTAGAATTAACAGATGATATAATAGAATGCGTGAGACAGTACGTGATAAGAAACACAAATATGTATATGAATTAAATCTTAGTGTATAGAAAGGAGCTTATTTCTAAACATATTATGAAAATTCTGGTCATTTTTGTAAAATTCAAAATGGCGTCCCTACTGTTTTCCCATATATCAACTTTAAGCGAATTTTCTCGATTTTAACAGTTGTTTCTTGTTTGATTTAGCGAGCATGGGCGGTTTGAGCGTCGGCGTCTCTCTGGCCACGGCTCCTCTGGTTGTTGCGGTCTGCAGACGCAAATCGACAAGATTAACAGCCGTCATTGGTGGTCTGCTGTTGGCTCTCGCCTGCTTGTTCACCTCCTTCGCAGTACAGCTACATCAGGCGGTTCTCAGCTACGGTAAATCAACGGATGACTTAATTAAATTGTGAAAAAATATATTTAAAATTGGATTTTTTTGAACAGGGGTCGTGCTCGGTATAGGGTGCGGCATGGTCAGGGAGACGTCATCGCTGATGCTGGGGCATTACTTTCGCAAGAGACGAGAGTTTGTCGAGATGGTCGCTCAGGCTGGTGCAGGAGTTGGCATCGCGTTGTTCAGTGTCTTTTATAAAGAGGCTGTTGGGTAATTTTTCAATTAATTCAGAATTTTTGATCATTTACATATTGCCATTGTAACTTGCACTGCCATTGCCTCTTTTGCTCTAGCATTCACATCTAGTTCTATCTTGTATATGTGAGCAAAATATAGATTGAATCACTTGAATTAAAGGCAACAGTAACGCAAGTTGCAAAGGCAACATCTAAATGAGCCTTTAGATGTGTACTTAATACTCAATTCTTATACAAAATATCAAATAGTTGACTTATCTTACGAAAATAATCTGCGTTTATTATATCGATATTGTCATCAGAATATATTTTTCACTTTAATTTTTCAGTAAACTTGGATGGAGATTAGGTCTTCAAGCTGTAACAGGTCTACTAGTGCTTGGATTTTTCTTAGGAATGGTGTATAGAAGTGCTTCATTATATCATCCTCAAAGAAGAGCTATTCTACACTTAAAGAATCAAAGAAAGAAGGTAAATTAGGTATTTTTATAAAAAAATATATTTGATAATTATAAAAATAAAAATTTCGATTATAAATTTTCAGGTGAAAGAAAAGAAAACACACGTAAGAGTACCGAAGCCACCATTCTTCGATTTTTCACCGTTGAAGAGCAGATCTGTTCAAATGCTCCTTCTGGCATCTGGAACTGCAGCTTTCGGACTGTACACGCCTGTATTTTATCTGGTGAGCATCCATAAAAGAAAATATAATAGAGAGACGTCCAGACAATACTCCAGCTCGGAAAATGCGGTGCAAAATGAAAACGAGAAAGGGTTTTGGCGAAAGTGTCCGCATGCAACCGAGTACGTGCTTTCGTCGCTTCTTAGGGAGAAAAAATTACACCCACTTGTCGAAGGATATTTCTCGAAAGTTTTCCAAAAAAGAGAATTTACTTTAGTTTGATACTTTCGAAAGTCTCGAGTGTGCCGTTCATTGAATTTTTCATGGCGCTCTTCGAAATTCGGAAGAAAATTTCTGATCGTTCGATACGGAATTTTCACAAATAAACTGTACGATTTTAAGCAGAAACTTTCTTTTTCATATTCTATTTGATATTTTTATTACTTAATGATTCATAATCAAAAACAATTTTGTTGAATTTTATAATATCTGATTATTTTGTATGCCCGTAAATAATTCTCTGCGTGCGGAATGAAACAATAAGGAACAAACTTTTATCTTTTCGTGCATCAATTCACTGCTTTTGTTTCAACGTAATTCTGCTAATTTGAAACAGCTCGTTTGAAACAAAGAACGAATATACATAATGAACTTAACGTAAAATTGTATTATTATTCAATTAATTTATCATAAGAAAATATGATTATAATCTCATCTATTTCAATTACACTCCAATAAGTAAAAGCTTTATTCTAATATTGAAGTTTAATAAATTCAGATGAGTTAGTTATATATGACGACCGGAAAGGCCAAGAGGTATAAGTTACATTTTTTTCCATAATCGAGTTAAGTACAAGAATTAGAACTCATATGTTTAGTGGTAAAAGGATATAAACGAATTTGGAACGACTATATCCTCCTCCTAATACATGTAAGTACATGCTCAACTTTAAAGGCGCTTCTCTCGAAATCACTTGAACTCCTTGGCCTTTTCAATCATCATATTCAATATTCTGTTTCAAAAATTAACATCTTTCAAGACTACATTATAATAATTTTAAAAAATCAACACAATATTACAATAACATTTTAATTTCACGCCCCTTCGAGCATCTCTCGGCAAAAACGTTCGAAAACCCTCTTCGCCTCCATGAATTAATTCATGAGCCTCCAGAATCGATTCGAAATAAAATTCAATCCGACGAAAATTTTCCATATTCAACCCCGAAAACCTCTCGACACGCTTTGGGCACATTTCAAAATTATTGTTATGCGGAACGCGCTCCCGAGCCGAGAGTTGACGAGGGGCCGCAAACGACACATCGCCCCGACGAACAAAGGATTTGCATTAGGTCCACCTGAAAACCCTCGAAATCCTGAAAACGGAGTCTTCGTCGGGGGTCAGATTCGCGACATTGTTGGTCCGCTGTTAAACGGTGGCGCAAATCCCGGGACGGGATTATCTGCCGAGGTCTGTCCCGATCACAATGGACCGCGAACCGATACGTGTTCGCTGGAAGAATGGAAAAATCTCATTTCGCACAATGGGGATGTGGAAGAGTGGAAAGCTCCTTCCATTCAGCCGGTTTAATCGTGCGGGGGAAGTTATTGTCTCACTCTCGTCGGTATGCTGGAAGGTCGATTGAGTTCTCGCTCAGGATTTTGTGGAAATTTACTTTAATTTTAAACTATGTGGAATGAGACTTTTGGGATTTTTTTCGTTATCCAGTCAACAAGTCACTCAAAATTATCTAATCGAAGCCAACAATTAATCTAAAATTGAACCTAATCTACCTTAACCGGACCCATTAAATTCATATATCAATAGGATAACAGAAAATATCTATTTTTATTTATTTTATAATAGACAAAAAGCAATTTTTCCAAATTTAGTTTCATATTTGGATGAATTTATTGAATGAATTCCATGTTTCGTAATGCCACCTATGAACTTAATATAAAATCTTTTTCATTGCTGAAATTTTTATTTACCTGAAAATAATTCCCAGTCCAATATTTATTTTATTCTCAGGATGTATGCTAAAGCACGCTTTTCAGCATGATTCATATTTATGAAGGAAAAATGGAAAATAATATAATTTACATTCAACAATTTCCAATCCAAAATAAAACTAATTCAATTGATGCAAGTACAAACATATTTTTATTTTATGGTTTCAGGCTTTGCAAGGATACAAAGAAGGCTTGGAAGATAGTGCTCTTGTGCTATTGCAAACTTTTCTCGGTTTCGCTACTGCTTTAGGCTGCGTAGGCTTTGGTTTGGTCATCGTGCGACCAAGTAGTCAATGTCTCATATCTAGACAATATCTTGCACAAGCTGCGATGCTTGGAATCGGTAAATAAATCATTTTATTTGATGAACATTAACTGATAACTGATATACAAATATTTTCATAAATTGTTTTCAGGTCTTTCACTATTGGCATTGAGCAGTGTACAAGGATACCATGGATATGTTTTGTTTGTTTGGTTGTATGGTTTGTGCCTCGGTGGGTTCTTGTATTCTGTGAAAATGTTAACAATGGAAAGAGTTCGTGCAAGACATTTCACTAGGGCTTGGGGTAATGCATTTATTGAAACATTTCAAATATTCTTTCCAAATTATATTATTAACGTGTTTTTTTCAGGTTTTGTTCAAGGTGCTAAAGCGATTCCTGTAATATTAGGTGTTCCTATGACTGGTTACATTAACCAGCAAAGTCCACGAGCAGGATACTATTTTTCATTTGCCACAACAATAGTAGGTGCAATTCTCTTATTCTTCGTTGGATTTTCAAAGCGGCCTGAAACAGGAAACTCGATAAACTCAAACATGACTGCGGCCACTTTGACAAACGGAGAATGCATCTGCTCCGGAATGTCTCCACAGATGCAACGCTTCAACAATAATTACAACCACTGCGGTTCTGTCAATTATGGACACTATTCTCATCCTGTTCCAATTTACTCTCATCCATTTTATAGTCATCCACATTTGCATCATCCACATGGATACGGACATTTGCAGAACGGGCTGCCGAAATCGCTTTCATTCGCAGCACCGTTAGATTATCGACACGAAGGAAACTATGTTAATTGCATGTCTGAAGAACCAAGCTGTGTATATAGTTGCATGAGATCTCCCTATCATTGCCGGCACGCATACAATCGAGGGTTGAGACCTTCCAAAAGTGTTCCCGAGGGTTTGGCGCGCTGCGACGCCACCTGGTCAAGGGGAGGCTCCTGTCGGAGCTCGTGCAGAAGACCAATAATTAGAAATGTTCAGGTTATAGAACAAATTACCACTTCGGTCTGATAGGTTTAAAAAATGAATGTTTAGCATCGATCGTGTTCAGTAGATAGTTAGATTAAATTATTTGATTCAACTGTAATCATTGATACTGAGAAAGCGTGCAATTCTGAAATATTTAATTGTATAAATACTCTAATTATTTATTGTATAAAATAATGTTGATAAAAAAAAAATATTAAAACTCAAAAAAGACATAGTAAATTTCAAATATTATAACTATTTCAAGGTTGTGCCAAAAAACTACAGTAGATTGTCAAATTTTATGATACGTATTAATCTTGATCTCATCTCAATCTTTAATATTCAAATATTGAAAACGAAACTCTCTAGCTGTGATCTTTTATTAATTCAACATCTTGCACTCTTGGTAGGATCCAATTTTATCAGTAAGAATCTTTTTGACCATCATGTGTAATACAATAACAAATCCAAGGAGTGTGATCATATTCTATGAGAAAAACTAACATCGATTTAATGTTTTTTATTTACCTTTTTAACTTATATACTGTCTATTGATGCCAAATATGAATATTATTATGTCTATTAAATATGAACTTTAATAAAAATATATTAAATAAAATATAATGAATAAATAAAATATTCTTAAGTTGAAAAGTGATCAATGAATGCAATTTGTCATGAATATAATTCACGTTATTGAAAATATAACATTCATTTTCAAATCGAATGTTTTTTTACATTATTTGTAATCATATCAGAGTTCGAAGCTTTTTAAGTGAATTCGATTATTTGAATTACGAAAATCATACCCATACATGATAGTGACATCGATGATCCTGATATTAATCAGCCTCAATTGTCGCTCTATTTCAGAAGAAAAATATCTACAGTGAGGGTGTATAATAATTTAAGATTGTAAATGTTTATATAATAATAAAGAAACATGATTTGTTTTGTTTGGTGTAACGAATCGAGTTCACAATCTTTTGACTGTTGATTTTGTTTGTTAATTTTATGAAATAAAATAAAAAGCAATAATATTTTTTAAAGTGAATTTTATTTAATAATTTCATATATAATCTAATGAAAAAAAAATGCTTCACATAAATATTAATTCAGAATTACTAATTGTAAGGCAGTTTTGAAAATGTACAAATTTTTCATAGGATAGATGGTGCTGTTTTCCAATTACATTAAAATATAATTCAATTTTCGCCAATTATCATAAAAGTAATTTGTAACATAACACCACAATGATTTGAAATCATTTTGTAACTTAAAATGAATATAAAACCAATATTGATAGCATATTTCAAAAGAATAGTAAAACACATAATCCATCAATTTGAGTTTGAATGTGGAACATAAGAATTATTAAATAAAACACTATTAATAAATCGTACAAAATATTATATATAGCACAAGGATATAATTTAATCTAATAATTATTCATAAATATTAATCAGTCAAACTCACATACATGTCTGTTTAACAAAATATGCAAACAAAAATGCAAAACAGATCATAACGTGAACGGTTATCCAGTTATGATATTTAGCCATAAAAGCAAGAAGTTTATATTTGAAAATTATGATAACTAAATAAGTACTTATGTTTTATATAAACTGATTGGTAAAATAACTTAAAAACAACTAAATTTAGAAAAAAACTACAGTCAATTACCAAAATATAAACTAAAAAAATAACAATCAGATCTATAAAAAATATACACTTGAAACATGAAAAACTGATACTATTATTTCAGGAAACAAAAAGGCGTTCAAATATTTTGAAATTAGAATCAATATGAATATTTCAACACTGAAATTTCGCACAAAATTTGAAATGTGGGGCAATCTTAATTTCATTAATTTCAAAATCAGGTATAAAATTAATCACCTTTGCGATAAAAACAGTACAAATCTTAAATAACTTCAATTATTTGAATGGATTAGCTATAAAATAATAATATCTCTAAAATGCAAATTTTAATGATTAAAATTATCTTGAAATTAATTTCAATTAGAAACTAAAATGACGTCACGACGGACGTTGTTGGGTGGACAGTTTTTCGAGACGTTGACAAAGGTCCCGAGCAAGCCGAGCTGCAGCTCCACAACCGGCAGGTAAAGGCTGACACCCGGATGCGGTAGCGGGGAAAACTTGCTTTTGGGTCGGTCGATCCGACTTGGGACAGACTCCTTGCCAGCGGGCCTTCGAACTAGCATGAGACTGTAATAATACATTAAAAAATATTAGCAATTTTACAATTTGAAAATACTCAACAATAGAAAGGCATAAAACATACCATTGTTAGATCTCTTTTCCAAGTTTCTCCACAGGCAGATGCTTCGCACAAGGGACACGGACGAACCAGGGCATAGCCACCACATTCATCACAGTCTAGCGAGACGTGCTGCTGGGCCCAATTCACGCCGCAGGTGAAGCAAGAGTTCATCTGGGTGTGGACCTCTTCGATGGTCAGCACGGCCTCGTAAGAACATCCTTGGGAGCGGGGTTCTTCCAATGGAGCCTGATAGCTACCTCCTTGAGATTCCAATGATGCATCACTCAGATTTCTTGGACTCATACTGGAAAAAAGATTGGAAAATTAATAAAAATGTCAACTATTGACTTATCGTGAAAATATTAAACATAGTTTATTTAATGTAAAATTATCATTTTCTGTATGCAACACAGTTGTATATAAACATTCTGTTACTAATTTGCATGAAAAATGACTCGACTGGCAGTTTTGAAGAACATTGTATCGAATACACATTGCATGTTTAAGTTTTGCATTAATTTAACTAAAACCTCATTACTGAAAAATGAATATTCAATGAAGTTTTTAAGTTATCTCTTGTTATTTAAATGCAATATGAAATACATAGTATGAAACTTCGACAGAAGCTAAAACATATACCTACTTCTAATAATATAATAGTTCAATTTATATGTTCATGTTGAAGTAAATATTTTATTTGGTAACAATAATAATGATCGGATGACTTTTGATTGAACAACTGAATTTACTGATAAATTGAATCAATATAAAAAAAAAGAATTGTAATAAAAATATACACATATAGAACTGGTATTATGCCAACAATGATTCACATATAATTTATACAAACTTGAAAAAAGTCATTGAAATAGAAAATAAACAAATAATTACTCATCATTCTAAACAGTGCCGTTACTCTATAATGATGTATGCAATTAAATAACAATTTTAACAATACATAAACTATTCATAAGCTTTGTCACAATGTGAAATTCCTCATCTCGCAGTTGAACATGTAAGAACAAATCGATAGAAATACAACCAGTACAAAAGTCTGTCGGTAAACACTCAAGATAACGAGCAGATAGAGTGCAGCATTTCTAGCGAAACAACGATTGCATTAGCTTTGTGCTAAAGTACTAAAAGCTACCCGAGCGACCCAAATACCTGACCTCATAAGTGTAGATAGAGCTATCACCCAACAAAAAAGGTTTACAAAGAGCAATGACTAAAATAAAGGCAGAAACTGCATTATATCACGTCAATATGTTTATTGAACATCTATGATTCATCGAAACATAATATCTAACATAAATTAATTAACGCGAGTACAATCCAATCATGAATCAATACCAAATTAAGCCCATTTGGAGCGTACTATCTAACATCATCAACTATCCCCATTCTATCATAGTACCTTTATCAGAACATTACCGCGGAACGCACTCAATTTATTACATTATCGATTCCTGACTTCCTAATGCAACAATTGATGACGAATCCGACCAGAACCATCGATAGATGAATCAAAACAGACATTATGTCACAGTTTCAAATCAATATGCACAGAGAGTTGTGCAACATATTATAATACAATGCGGTAAAACGACGCCCACTTCCAAATTCAAGGTTGGTCCATGGTATTCGAATATAGATTGCTTCCTACCGAAGCTAGAATGAGTGTGTTATAGAGAAAAAAATCTTTCCTAGTCAAATTCACCTTGCCGAAGGCTACATTGACTCGAATTGAGACATGTATCGAAACAAGTGTTGAAAAACATGAACTGTACATGATATGTTTCCATTATAATGAATATATGGTAAAAAAATAAGATTTTTTCGTATAGATATATTCTTTTTGAATTCGAGTTGGTCAAGTTTACTGTTGATAATAAAAACAGCATACTGAATAAAATTATTTCAACTCTTCAGACTGTGAAATACGTTATAATACTTATGAACTAATGGAAAATTGAATTAATAACTATTTTTTTCAAACTTTTTACATATATCTGTAAAATATTGTCTGTAACAAGATATTGATTTGAAGTTGTTTAAATTTCCGAAACAATAGCTGATTTTATTTGATTCAAAGAAAAAAATCCAACTTTATAATCAATCAATTTTAGCGGCACGTGTAACGAAATTGAATAGAAAACTTAATCTCCGTAAAAAAGCGGTTCGATTGATCAACAGCACATGTGCAAAGATTGCACATTGAATAGTTCTGATTGTGTTCGCAATTCAACTATCAATTGAGCAATAGATTCAATCTATACAATAATCAGAAAGTTGCAACAAGCGATAGTTGCACAAAGTTAAAGTGTTGTGAACCTGCGTCATCGACCTTCTATTGAGCAACTTAATGACCCCTCTGACGATCAATAATATTGTCAATATCGATCCATTTTGAAGCTTTGAATAAATCAATGATATTCCAAATATAACAGAGAACGAAAACAAAGAATCGAACGATTTTTTTTCATAGAATCAACGCTTACATATTCAATTGCATACATTGAAATTGTCGATGATCGTTTGAAAAATCTCGATTAGCATATAAACACATTCAAAATAGCATTAAAAAAGTCACGATTTTTTTTTTCAAACACAATGAAAGACACGATATCGTAATGAACTCTTCGACACATCGACACGAAAGGTTAAGCGCATTAATTCCACGATTCCATGAACGAAGAGACTCCGATCGAACTAAATTGTTGATGCAAAATGGAAAAAATAGCAATCGTGGTCATAAAAGTTAGAAACACATTGTAGAAACACGCTACATGTGAATTTCTAGTCTGAATTATTCAATCTTCGATAGTAGTTTTTATCGTTTGTAAGAAAATTTTTATGCTAAACATTTTTTTTCTAATTATAACACTTTATTTTGTAACTTGGCTTATTTTTATCTTTTCGTTGCATTCGAGTGTATTTGAAAAAGCGTTGCGCGATTTCAACCGCAATTCATTGATGTAATCAAAGTACACGTTAAATTAGAAAATCCATTCTATTTCTAGAATTTCATTATAGTAAACGAAATACGATGTCGTTAAGTCGTTAAGGAATAATTCGATTAAAATTAATTTGATAATACGCACAATTAATTAGCAGATATAGCCTATTAAAATAGTATTAGCCTCGAGTGACCCACGTAACATATGTAACTAAGCAAAATAGATAAACGTAAAATTTTAATCGCACGTAATTACAGTTTTATAGGTTCAATCAAAAGTGCATCATTACATCATAAAATTGAAACTTTTACAAAAAAATCCCATTATACGAGTCTTATTTTTAATTATATAAAGATGACTAAAGAAACGGACGATAAATATTCATCTTCAACATGATTCAACTTCATAAATAAGTTTTTATGCATTCGATGCAAGATCGTCTAGCTGAATTTCCTCAAACTCGAGTGCAGACTAAACATAAACATGGAAATATTTCAAAACGAGTTAAATGTCTTTCAGACGACGATGTCGAAAGATTTTACGATATTTAGACTAGCCTAGTATGTCCACACTATCTGAATCGTGAAATATTTCAATTTCTAATGTGATTCTTGATCTAATACAAACATTGATTTCGAGGATTTCTGAGTACGTTTTAAACGAATCGTTATAGCATTTTCTTAAATCCCTTAAAGTATAATATACAGAATAGAGTCACTTTTGTACTTATAACATGAGTTGTTTCACATGCACATTACATTAGACACAATAAACGACTCTATTCTCTTCTTTCGAAAGAGCACATTTGCTTAACAGCATGCATGTGGGACATGAAAAATCGTAATATGAGCAAACAGCTATTACCCTCAGACTTAAATTCGCATTTACCTTCGCACAAACCCAGAAAACACCCATAACCATCGACCTAGCATTAGACAAGAGCCTACAAAGTTAACCTAGAAGGAAACTACGACGAAGATGACGAGGTGTACGGAGGTCATCAGCAACTCAAGACTTTACGCAACTCCAAGAGTTGCGACAAACCCATCTTTGAACAACGTGGACCTTCTTATTTATACGCAGTGATCCATATGAGAATTTCATATATGCTTTAGGGCGACCATTTCGATTTCTAACCCAAAAGATGGTCAGAAAATAAGACTTAAGTAGATCAGCTACTTTGTTACAGCTAAAGGAATTTAAGGTTGTGAAACAAAGAAGAGTCATTTTAAGGTAAAAAAAATGGTTTGTGTGAATGAACCATTAAAAAAATGGAATAAAATATTGACGAGGGTTATCTGAATGTCGATACATCGTTCGTTTATCGACAGTTTATTGGTGAATGTTGAAAATTTGTTAGTATGTGAACATCTGCATGAATATTTTGATGGTGTTCAAAATTAGAATCTATGGAGGGTTTATAATAGAAGATTACTGATTCGTTCGTTCGAGATGTTTCATTCAATTATGAATCTGTTCTGATACGTGTTACTCACTAAATCCTGATCCAAATTTATGATCGATGAGTAAAAAAATATTGTTTTTTTTTTTAAAACGTCATAAGAAAATCCCATTGAGAAAATCATAAGTAATACGCCGAAGAATTTAATCTACCGGAATTTAATTGCAACACAGATGATAGCATCTAATGTTTAAAAATCTAATTGTCTAATTATCTTCGCATCGTTATTTCGAAACGGACCCATTATCTAAATTCGATAACGATTCAAAAGTCATTCGTTATCAAGACGAAAACTAGTCAAATCTATCATCTCATAAACAAAACAGGAAGCTATTTCTTGAAAGAAAAAAATATGTACAGAACTGAATAAAGGCATAACCACTTGACTTCCACGTGCGTTAACTGGAATTGCAAACGTAATAAAAATCGTAAAGAAGTAAGAACCTTGACATCGACGTAGGAAAATCTTATCAAACACGTACCGGTCGTGTGATGATAAAAACGTATTATGTATTAAAAATATCACGAAATTTTCCGATATATCGGCGCCGAAAGATACTTAAAATATGTATGCGAAATAATCTCCGTCTAGATCCAGACTTTGATCTTTTCGACGATAAGATCGACGAAATTTAAAAGATTGTATTTAGTAGGAAAAATCGATTCGAGAAAATTGCTATGATATGGAAAAAATATATAATAACAGAATTGAGTTTCGTATCGGAGCTGGGAACTAGTAATCGACAATGTGTTGCATGTGAATAAATTATATGAATTGGCTTTAATAACGAATGATAAGTCGGTTGAGAAAAAAATTGTAGAATACATTTTTGAAATTCATTTATTTGAAAGTGTGAAGAAAAAAAAACTACATTAACAAAATTTGAGTTTCGTTAGATAGTTAAACAATGAATCATATGAAATTATTCCTGCTGGCTCTAACTACCTTTCTCTATAAAAGAAAAAGCGTCAAATTATCACCTTTTCTATACGAATTCGAAAGAAAAAAATCTAAAATTCAATCGTGACGAACATGTGTTACGTTATAACACGTTATGTAAAAAGTCTTCAATGTTAATTATGCTCGATTGCGATAATGGGCATACGCTAAAAATCATAACCGAACGAAGCAATAATAATCGTAATTTTACGACAAAAACGACATTCGAATCCTTTTAAAATTCAGCACGATATACGTTTAAAAAATAACATAAAACAGTCAGTTCTTCAAATACAAACTGTCAGTGACGGATGTATGTACTGTAGTATGTTTATCTCTGTTTTGACAGTTCGTAGCTGGAAAACTGCCTGTACAATGAATGTTTTCCCTGAAAATAAACAAACAACTCACTGGTCCAAAGAAGAGGTGATTTCAGCAGGATGAACACTAGCTAGAGACATGTTTTCTCGAATATCTGAAAAAATAACAAAAACACAGATGAGTTATATGAAAATTTACATATCAAAATTGAATTTCTCTCTCGGACAGAAAGCATATGCTAGCGATTTCACTTTCATAATACGCACGGCACTGAACTTATTTATAATCTATACGAACAAGTTTCTAGCGAAAAAATAACAATGCTATTATTATTGTACAGTGAATAAAATGTCTCCGATTACAATTAGCGTTCGATACGATGGTGTATATAAAAAAGAAATGAGGTTAAGAAGCCGTCGCGTATATAACTCTATTCTGAAATCAGGCCAACGATGTTCGTAATGATTTACGCTTTTTATGTTATGACGAAACCGTTAATGCGATCGTTCGAAATTGGCGCCGTTTTCGTAGTTTTTTTGAATATTTCATATCTCGCAAGTAATTTAACTCGATCTATGTACGATTTATAGCTTCAAATTATAGTTGATTGCATACAAATCTTATGAAAACAATATCTTTCGAATTGAACACTTAAGCATATCCGTTGTGAGTAGTTTTAAAAGGAATCATATAAGATTCTCATTAAATCTGATATCAAATCTAGCTTAACCATTCTAATAGCCATTTTCACTCACTTGTCGAGCCAAGCAAAACAATTTTAGATTGTTTAAAAAAAAAAACTCCGAACGCAAAGGGTTAAAATAGAATTTGTAGATTAAAAATTGTAAACAGGAAAAGAACTGATTTCGAAACGAGTCATCGTGCAAAAAACATGTGATTTTGACATTTGCGTTCTATTAACCTTAAAAAATTTATTGCAACATTATTATTACCAATCAAACGAAAATCGCTCTTATTACCGAAACAAATAAGAGCGCATTTCGAACGCGCGCAAATAATAATTAGTCGCACTACTGCGATGCAGTACGAAACGAACCGCTGCACCGATGTGCATATTAAAAAACGCACTCGAACAAAAACCGAAACATTCAACGAATAACGAAACGAATATAAAGTGAAAAAAAAAACGCTCAAACGAAATAGAAAGTCGACCGAACGAACAACGGAAGAAATTTAACGGTAAGAACGGGAACGCTCACCAATATAGACACGTTAGTATGGGGAAGCTCGTTGAACCGCGTCTCTCTTCTATTTATGAGAAGCTCGGACGCATTCCACGCGAACTGCAACGCGATGCACTTTAGCGCGAACTGCAGACAGACCCTCGAGGCTTCCGTCAGAACCGACTAACTGATCACCGCGATCGGAATTACGCTCGGAACTTGAGCACAACTGAGCGCACGTCCGACGAGGAAGGCCAGCCGAGGCAGAGTGACGCAGGCGGACGTTGAAGCTCGAACCCAAACCCAAACACGGACCGTTCGCGAATTCGAAACTGGCGGGCTTCGAGCCGCTTTTCGATTTTGATTTTTGTATCTTTACGCTTTTTGTATTATTATCAGTGCTGTTTTTAGTGTTTCTGAAGCGTTTTGTGTTTTTATCGAGCGTTTTCGTGAACGAAAGCGGGCGCCATTTTGTGGTGAGTAGCAACTGTCAAATTTTTGTATTGTGCGTTAACGGTTTGATTTGCGGGCATGTCGATTTTTTTTTATGTTTGTTTTTTGAAAATTTTTTTTAATGTGTGATAAACTGAATGATTTGTGATTGTTTAATTGTTAGGGAAGAAATAAGATATTTTTTATTTAATTTTCAACTTAATTCCACTACCTAATCCTAATACGATAAAATCGTCAATAAAAATATACCAAAAGCAGCATTAACTCGGTAATTTTTTTGTAATATTCCACTTCTAACTCACAAAAAAACTCACATTTGATTTCGATATCGATAGATTTGACAAACATAATATTTTCCTTGTTTATTTGATCCATATTACTGAAACGAGGTCGCTCAAATCGCACAACTGCACAAATTCGTCACATAAATTCCTGATGATCCGTTTCAAAAACTCATTTACACTGAAATACCACCATATATATTTAGATAACAGCTTTCATACGCATTCGTATCGATTCGAACACCGTTTTCTACTATTCTCTGTGGCTCGTGACGTAGTCGTGTCCCCTCCTCCCCCTCGCCGCTCTTCCGCTCCTCTTCAAAGGCCGCTAATTCCTTTTACTTCGATGCTTTTCAAACTTCCCGCCATTTACACGCCCAGTTTATTTTCGAATTTGTCTATTAATTCCTGAAAATGTGCGTTTACGCACGCACTGCGTCACTAACGATCCGTTATCGCAAAAACAAGCTCTTAATACATAAAATCGACGATTTTTCTATAATGTGCATTTTTCAATCGAAAATTGTCTGAAGATAAGAATAATAATTAGAAATATATCTATCGAGATTATTCTATCGAATTCCATTCCTGATGTATTTGTTTATAAGCTCTCCGATTTATTTACACGCACCGAACGAAGCATGAGAAAAAATTGCAATAATTTTCCTTTTGTATGTACGTATTGAAATTTGTATCTTTGCACGTGTTATTTTTTGCTTCTCAATCGAAAAGTCATGATTTTTTGCTAACGTCAAAAGTCATGACGATGGATAATTGAGAAATCGTCTGTAAGAATATCAAGTTGAAATTACATTCTCACCGTATTCGAATTTCACGAATTGAACACCGTTACAATGTGCAAATGTTGATTTTCTATTTTTTATTCAAAGCCTATCGCATTAATTCATCGTTTCATTAATCAACTGATTAAATTGCATTCATGCATTAACCATTGATTAAATCTATCCAATTCCAAATACTTTTTTTTAAGAACCCCTAATTTTTATAATAATTATAAATTATATTCGATTGCTGCATCAACGAGACGACACTCGACCTAACCCAACATAACCTAAAATGTAACCCAACCTAACCTAATGTCGTGCCATTGACCTAACCATCCTTAAAATAACTTCAGCGTACGGAAATATATTCACAATAATATTTACTAAAACTTATTTTGTACACAACCAAGACCGAGATTTCAAACTAAACAATCGTAAAAATAATCTACAGTTAATTCATCAACGGATTCTTTATCTTCATCAAAACAACTGCATTTCTTCAATGTGAACGAACATTGATCTCAACTAATTTGAATAATTTTATTTCAGAACAAATAATTCATTCAAAATTAACTTCAATCTTTCAATTAGAAATTGAGTAGCATTAACGATTTCTTAAACCTATCAAATCAGAAAAAAATAAAACAAATGGTTTAAGTAACGATTTCAAGTCCGACTCTTGAACTTTAGCTATTTTTTAACGACTTTAAGCTCGATTCAGTCGATAAAATTGAACTCTAACGATTCAAAAATAAGCTCAGATTAATTACTTACCTTTTTCTACGCCGTTCATTCGGAAAAACTTCGGAAAATAATCGAAAAACTAGCGGAGAACTCGCACACAACCTTTCTAAGAAAGCGTCACCAACACACTGCAGCTACAAGCGAATTCGACGCCCACTTGCAGAAAATTCGAATTTATTTTTTACGAATGCTTCGAAAAATATAAGACCGACGATTGCAATCTATAATCGATTAGTGATGCTCCTAGAAATCTTTCCTCAGACTGAAAAAAAATTCAATGTACATAGTAGATAAATTATATCTCAGATTCGTTCCTTCTAGAAAATAATCTGTTCGAATCGATTGATTTTTTTTAAGCAATTATATTAATTGGTTTGGATTTTTATCTTATTTCGCAAATTGATGCATTTTTATTGAATCAAAAGTGCAAGTCGTCTTCGTTAATTTTCCAATGGTGTATTGTTCGATTTCCTTCTTGTAATTTTTTGTAACGATTGATTCGTTAGAATCTTTATATTTGCTGGAAAATGATGTGAAACTTCGTGCTGAAATGTATTTATTTTTTTTATATTATATTATACTGACAAAGTTCAATTTAGAAAATTGAGTCTATAATGATACTGTCATGATATTGAACTTTTTTGCGTGCTATGGTAACGTTTAATTTCATATTTTATTGTAACATCGTACAATACAATATAATAACTATTCTATTTTATGTATCCTATAATATAGATCGAAGGAAAATGATAGATAATGATTTTTTTCATTATAATAAATGCTTTAACATTCGTAAAGAGGTGTGTCTTTGAGATAAGGTCTACTTAAAAGATTATTGTTTTATCTTTAAGTTGAGTTGTCGTTTTCGTTCTGAGAAACCTTCAAAATATTTCATCTTTACAACAAATGCTTTTGTTATTCTATTGACATACTTAAGCGTCCATTCCACACATTATCTGATTCACAATTTCTTAATTTTTATGCAATTAGTTAAATACTTACATACAATTACTTACTGATGAGCAATCGGGAAAAAATTCGCGAAACGAAAAAATCTATTCGTATAATAAATACATATATATTATAAATATTCGAGTAATTTGTACATATTACATGACCTATGTAATTAGACAATATATATTCACTAGGTTCATATGCTTCATGCAAAGATTACTTTATCGTTACGTTGCTGTGGAAATTTCATAATTTTCATCAAAAACATTCTTGTTTTTCTCATAAAATTGCTCGCTGAAAACATGAGATTTTTTTCATTATTAATTCATGAACAAACCTATCATATTTTTATTGTCATAAAACTTGGTTCTTTACGAACTAATTTATTTTCTTTATACTATTTAGTCAGTACAAAGCGAAAAAAGATTTAATCTTATCGTATACGTGAACGATTAACATCGACTTTGTTTGACATTGTAAAATAATGCACTCAAAATAACATATATGTATTTGTTTTATTCAAGCGTTAAACTTTAACTATCTGAAAGATTACCTTTTGTAGTTTCTCTATTATTTTTTTAGTCGGTTTCTTTTAATTTATTGACGATTCGAATCGTAACTAGACATTGAAAGTCAAATTTGTCATTTAATCATAATTTATGACAGACTAGCATGCGATAGTTCATAAAATTTTATTTTGCAATATTTACGAAGCCTTTTACCATCGATATTATCGTCAACGTTCAGACGAACTCTGGTTAAATCCATTGTAAAATTTTTGAAATCTTTTGATTCTAAATAAACATTGATATGCCTAATTGATAAGATTGTGAAAATTTAAGAAAAAGTTATCACTTCTATGTAATCTCATTAGCTCAAAAGAATTCTTCGAAAATGTTGCTTGTTTTTCGAGCAAAAGTAATCGACATTTGTAAATTTTACGATTTCGTAGAACTGAAATCTTTTCATTCATTCCAGAACATCATAAAGCTTCGATTTAACTAGAATTTCAATTTCCTTTCGATCAAACATTAATTAACGAACGAGAAATATACTGAAATTTATATTCATCTGAAATTGAACTAAATGTCGAATATAGAACGAAAGACCTTAAATCGATATGTCAAACAATCTAAACCTTGATAACGGCTCGAACAGTATTCATTGTGAAATATTTCGCTGTATAAGACGAAAAATCATTGTTCTTAACCCATTAACATACAATTATGCTAAAATCGACGAATTTTTAATCATTTTCACTACACAATGCACTTATAAACAGGTCGCACATGTCATCGTTATAACGGAATATCAATTTTGATTAATTTTCCTCGTTTTCAGTCTATGTGGATGATCGAATAAAATTTTATCAAAAAATTAATTTGGATGTTTTAAAAGATATAAGTATGTTTTTTTTTTCAAATCGAATATCATTCGCAATAATCGAGTTTGTAAATTGATAGATTTTGAATATTCAAAGAGTGTCGCTTCTTCTTTGATTGCTTATGATGTAAAGTAAATCCGCATTCAGTAGGATTCTTATGGAAAATTTCAATACTTTCATTTGGTATAAAATTTTCCTCTATTAAATATATGTACAAAATTGTATAATTCGAGTCAAATTACCATATCTAGCTAAGAAATATTTCAATATTTTTTCATATGTACCTAAATTGTATTTTTATTTTTCAAAAATTTATTTTAAATCTATGTCTTTGTCAAATGAATCTGTAGATTAAAATTTCATTCAAAAAATCTAGAATTAAATGTATTTACTCGATAGCTGCAATAATCTCAATGATCTTCCATAATGCACTTACTTACTTTGTTTCTCGAGATTCTTATACATAATACCTAAGATTTAGATAAATCAAAATCAACATACAAAAACAGCATTACATCAGATTATGTATACTTTCTAAATGCACTTACGTTATCAACTCGAATTAATATTTCATTTCCTCAACGATTCAATGCCAATACGCATGATCGATACTTAACCGTACTTATTAAATCATAACACGAATCGAGTATGCACATAAGTTATTCAAATACCAAACAAGCCATTTACGATTTATTCCGGCATTTACAACATCGAATTTCGTCAAAGTAGAACTTTGCGAAAAAAATATGCCTTTTTTTGCTCGATTCTCTCTCAAGGGTGAGCTCGAAGGAAAATCGAGTCCACGGCCTCGTTTTCCACTTTTCCTTTGGAAATGTGCGCATTTTCCGAATTTTGGGCATTCACTAATGTCCGTCCACGTAAACGCGATCGGGAAAACGGCCAAGTGTATGAAAAAATATGAGGAAAAACAGCGAAACGTCACCGAGAGCCCGGAAAATTCACGTGAGATGCGTGACGTCAACTCGGTTCATTTTTACGCAGGGTTATCTATTCGATGAAAAAAATATTCCCAAATCCAAATATATTTTCGAATCTGATATATGAATCAATTTTTCATTTGATCGATAAGAAACTATGATCGTTTTTAGACTTACAATTAAAAAATAATGAAGTTTCATCCATTTCTGATTCAATTGAATGATGCATAATGAAAATTTTCTTCGACTCTATATTTTTTATAGTACAGTGAAACTTCACAAAACGAGCATAGTTCGTTCTTGAATCTTACTCGTAATGAAAAATACTCATTGAGTGAAATTATATTTTTTGAAAGATGAAAAGCCAAGACGCTTCATACAACGTCATAATATTTTCTCGCTCATTAAGCGAGTCATTTCTTACTATTTTTGTTCGTTTAAAGTTATTCTTTTGTATTATTTTTTTCATAATTTCTATTCGGTATCATAAATGTTAACTTTTATTTTACATCCCTGATTTCTTTTATCATCTTCACGATTCAGTGTTGTCTCCGTCAAATTTTTCTTTTGCCTCGTAACTGTCCCGTTTCGTGTTATATTTTTCTTATTTGCGAAAATTCAGAATAAGCTAATCGAGGACATTACGCTCGAAATAAATGGTTATTTTATTTTCTTTAATTTAACGAAAATTAAAACGACTTCTTTGTTTGTTTCAGTCTCGCTTAATGAATTGAAAACGTTTCAAAGCAATTTGTTAAGATTAATTAAATTCTATATATAAACGGATTATAAGGATTATAACAACTCGAGATATTTGCGATAAGAGAATTAACAATTGCTGAAAACAAATCCGTTATTCGAAAGCTCGATACGAAAAGATGTTTCGTTGGTGATGCTCGTGCTTGGCATGGATCGTAGAATATTTCTTTCGTCATAAATTAATGAAATAGTCGTTTATGATATTATTTGTTTCATTTCTGAATAACTTTTCTGACATTATCAATAAATCGCAATTAAAATAAAAAATTGCGGTTTAGCCGGTTGAATTTATGTCGAGAATCAATTGTGTTTCTAAGCGAATTGTATAAGAAGTCGGACGCCAGTATAAACGTAAATTCTACTTGGGTTATATAAATGAATTTTGTGATATTTTTGAGGTTTGAACTCTCTAAATAGTTTGCTCAGCTAATGAGTGCTTAAAATACTATGCTTTTCGCTTTGATAACAATTTCGTTTGAGATTTCTGATATGTTTTTCTAAACAGTTTTCTGCAGTACATTTCAAATATTTTCATATTAGAAAACAAATATTAAACAAACCCATATTCCTGAAAATATTATGAAAGACTAAATTTATTGAAGTGTAAATATGTTTATTGATTTTAAGACTAGATATTTTCATCGTATGAACTGAAATATTAATAAACATGTAATATTTTCATCTGAATAGTATTATTTTATAAATATGATTTTGTTATATGAATTTTGATAGCTCATTTACGAGCATGTTTTGCATAGTAGCTAATATCACAAAAGAAATACATATATAAAGCAATTTCAGTACCTACTTTCATCAAACACAATCTGAATTTATTAAGTTTTTCTCGAGCCTGGTAATTTTCCTTTGAAAAGAATTTCAATTACGTTTCTTTTGAAAACGCTCATACATTCATAGCACACATTTATATTACGGTAAAGATAAAAAAATAATATTAATTAAACGAATGACGTACGAAATCTTCATATGCATAAATTATTTTTTAACGCACATACTATAACTTCATATTCTTCAATTGCTAGTCGATTTTCCGGTTTCGAATGGAAAAATTTCAAACACATTCGACCAAAACTTATTCGTGCATTCGAGTTTCGACATTTCGAATGAAAAATACGAAAATCAACATAATCACTCGGACATATTATAAATAATGCATTTCTGTCAGAGTTAACGACTGGACATGAACGGCGAACTTTTTGTACGTAGAATGCATTACCATTATAATATGAAATATAAAACATTCCATTTCCATATTAGTTGAACGTTGAAATTATAAACAATGGTGACAGATTTTGTTGCATATCGAATAACTCAAATTTATTTTATAGTTCATTGTTTAGCTTTGATTGAATTTTGCTTAAAAAAATCATATATTAGATCATCGTGAATGATCTATACTAAAAATTGCTTCATTCATTTAAAACTTTCTCAATAATTTGTTTACGTTTTAGTGAAAAGTAGATCTTCTATAGCAACACATTATAAACTCAGCCTACATTTAAAAAAAATGTTTTTAAAATGTCACTGCTCATAATTTATGTACGTCGTCATAATATTTTTTCAGACTACTGAAGTAAAGAAAAACAGTTCATTCATTACATTCTACGTGCGCACGAAGATCAAACTCACAATAAGAACTTTACATACATAATTTACTAACCAACATTATAATTATCAACTTTAAATTATCAAAAAAGTCATGTTTATATCACGTATCATATGTTAAACAATTTTTTTATCGATAACGAACATAAAAACACCTGAAATGACAATCGGTTACTATGCCACTTTCATCGCCAACTTGCGGAAGGCCAACACAATATTGCTTTGATAATGATAATAAAAAAAAAGCCACTTGAACATATAGAATATTGCGTTCAATGCTATACAGACAACAATGCCGCATTTCGTGCCAAAAAAATATTTAGCCAACACGTATAAAAAAACCACATAAATCTGAACGTGCAAATGATCCACAAACAAGCGCTAAGTGTCTATGGATCCGGCTGACGTGTGGCACATATTAATTAATTGAATATCTAATTGGTTTTGATTAAAAATCAATATTTTCTTTTATTTGGATCAATATTTTTGAATAAATTGATCAGAGATATGCGTCTAATTTAAAATATTTGTGTACCCATTGCCTTGGCCATCTCTCCCGGAATTACCTTATTCGAATTTACGTAAAGCAATAGAATCAATTTCGAACATTTTTCATATAACAAATGTTCACAATTAATTCTATTACTGTATGATTTTTCAAATTGTATGACAATTTCGAAAAAGTTCATTAGAAACTATAATATTTAATAAAATATGACTTTAAAAAAGAGCACATCGTGTCAATATGTATAAGGAAAATATGACCTTTTCAGAAGCAATGATTCAATTATGAATTAAAGTTTTTATGTATTTGAATCATAGTATTTTTTTTTAATATTTAATCATTGTATTTTTTTTAATTTTAATAATTTTTAATGTTAATACTTGTATATCAGAAAAAATATGCATTAATCTCTGATATTAAAAAATGAAAGCTGTTAGTTAATTAAGTTTGCTTTCTGTATTATTTTTTTCGCCAAAAAATATTAATTTCGTATCCGAAGAATACTCAAATCGCATTGAAAATTTTCTCAAATAATTTTTTCATGTATTTTAAAAATAGCAATCGTAATAACGCCGTTTCAGATAAAATTACCATTTACAGAGCAAAACAGTAGCTTTATTGCTTTCAGTTATATATTTTTTTTCACTCCATAATCTGCTTTTTGCTTTGCTTTATCGTCAAATTAAGAAATAATTAGAGTGAACGTTTCGTGCTATTTATAAATTAGCAGATCTTATCTACGAAAAAAATTCACGAACTGAGTAAAACGAAAATATGATTTGTGTTACTGTGTAACTCCAATATAATCTTCATTGACGTAATTCATCCAAAAAATAATACAAATTCAGTTTTTTTTAGCGCATTATCTCTTTGTTTATTTAGCTTTACAAATCAAATATAATAAATATGAAAAAAATAACCAAAGTCAAATATTGAATACGAAAACTCATGAAATGTTCATTAACACATCGAAACTATTCAATAAAACAATTTACTCTTAATGCACAAAATGCTGTAAAAACTCTTTACTTTTGATACATAAATACTATTTTTATTAACTGCAAATATAGAATTACACAAATTTCAAACATTATAACATATCTACGAAAAGAAACACCACTTTTCTTGAGGAAAAACCATTCCATTCGATATTGAATTTTCGAAGCGATACGCGGTTCGCACTTTTTTTCATCAAAATCGAGGAAAAGCGAATTTTCACAATGTGACTTTTTCATTTTCTCTTCATTATCGCAAAACACACGTCGGAAAAATCGTCTGAAGGACGACGATATGTTAAACTGTCACGAAACGAGTGTTTCATTTCTGTCGTCGTTTGAAAAATTACGTCAATCGACAATCACGACGATGATGATGACGATAATGATGAAGAGATTGCGAAAATAAATAACGGGGTCGCGAATTCGACTGAAATTAGACAAAAACTACGCACATTTGGCAAAAATTCTTTGTTTTTTCGCTCGTCATTCATCGTAATACGCTGTTGCAAAATTGGAAACTTTTTTATTGTTTGTTTTGAAAAACGTACTTTTTGTTTGTATTCGAAACTTTTATTATATTGTTTATGTTTGTATATAAATAAATATTGTTTATCTGTAAATGCTTTGTAGAGTCTTAAACAACTTTCCCTTTCACGATGAAACTTTCAAGAATTATTATATGCACATCTGAGAAGGTTTCTGCATTATTACATTTCCCAATCAATACTTCAAATTTTGAACTTAACATTAAAGTTTCAAGGAGGATCTTTACTGTAAGCAAATATTATGCACAACCTACGCCTACAACATAATTCAACATATTTCAACCATTTTTTTACATTTCATTTGATATTTTTTTATCAATGGCTTTCAGTTTAACGAATCACAGAAGCTAATGTCAAATTTAAATATTCGATAAAAATATGCTAGTATTTGAAATTCTTGATTTTCTCTTTGACAATCTAGCTCAGGTTTCGATTTTTTTAAAACTAAATTACATCATCTGAATGTCAACTGAGGCGCATCTGAAATATTTCTGGAACGTCATTGTGAAATATTTTCAGCATCGGATGAAATTCTCGCGATTTTTCTTATCCGCTTTCTCCGCAAAGAAATTTCTTCAGAATTTCATAGCGCTTCGTTTCACGTTTTTCACGAACGACGAAAAAAATTCGCAAAACCGTATTAAAACATAAATACGATTCCGTTTTCGACTCAACTTTTATAATGGAACCATGTTAAATTGAGTATTTGCCTAAAATACGTTTCTCGACGGGTCGTCGACTCTCAACTTGACAAAGAAAATTCGCTCTGGGAATAATATTACGATTTTTAACACACAAAGATATTTTACCTTTGTGTTGTAATTCGTAAGCTTTTTTCAGATTCAATTAGTATTTATAAATAAATCTGTTAAAAAAAGAAGAATTTTCTTTGACATTTTTGTTCCGCCTTTTTTCGATTTACTCACAAATATTGAATTTTAAAATTCATTAAGATTCAATTCGTTTAATATCGTATTGTATGCTAATTTTACAAATATATTTATAGTTGTAAAATTCATTGCGGATTAAATACAAACTGAAAAAAATACGTCCGTGAAAATTCTCCTTGAACGTGGCCATGACTCTACTGAAGCCTTATTATGTTGTGAAAACGTTGTTCGTAAATTCCAATTAAATGAATGTTGAAACCGAATTGATCACGTAATCGTACTATTACAAATATTATATAAATTAGGGTTGTAAATTTAATTGTATACTAACATAATTTTCATGTCTTTCTAATTTGATCATTATAGTAACAATGATGTCTTTTATGTAATTTTCTTATTGTCAGATTTAAAATTGAATCTGATTGTAATCAAATCCTTCGCTAATTAATCCAAAGTATTTAAATTTGTAAATCTGATATTCTTTTAACATTTCTGTATTCATTACAATGTTATACAACCCTGATTAACATACGAGTAACTAATACGTTGTATCAGATATCGTATTATCAATACGTTAACTCTCATATAAATTAATTTACAAACATTCTAATTTGTCAAATTAACACTTACACAAAGTTCTACATGATTGATAAAGGATAAACACAGCACTTAACCCATTCATTCATATCAAATATTATTAATATTTCCCGCAATACCACACATCACAAACGATCATCACGAGGAAAACGGACGTATGTATATAAACGAAAATAAACTCGCAATCCGAAGCATGAAAAAGCATTTAATATAGATGATAGAAAACAATTTTCAGCACGTATTTCAGAAAACTCGTGATTCGATGAAATCCGCAAATCACGCGTTTTTGCGGTCGCACAATTTTGCCAACTCGAACACGTGGCTTTGCACGCTGCGTGTTTACACTTTTATGTTCGCATTCGATTTAATATATTTGTTGTTTCTAGCATGCAATATGAACGCTCACATAGCTGAAAATAAGCCCTAGTGGATCTTTGAAAATATCTTCGGTTGTATACTGAAAGTGAGACCTAGTTGAAGATGCATGGCAATCTACACGTGGCTTTGCACGTTGAGTGCTTACACTTTTATGTTCGCGTTCGATTTAATATATTTGTTGTTTCTAGCATGCAATATGAATGCTCATATAGCTGAAAATAAGCCCTAGTAGGGTTTTGAAAATATATTTGATTGTATATTGGAAATGAGACCTAGTTGAAGATGCATGGCAATCTACACGTGGCTTTGCACGCTTAACGTTTACACTTTTATGTTCGCATTCGATTTAATATATTTATCGTTTCCAACATGCAATATGAATGCTCACATAGCTGAAAATAAGCCCTAGTGAGGTTTTGAAAATATCTTTTATTGTATATTGGAAATGAGACCTAGTTGAAGATACATGGCAATCTACACGTGGCTTTGCATGCTTAACGTTTACACTTTTATGTTCGCATTCGATTTAATAGTATATTTGTTTTTTCTAACATGCAATATTGCAATTCTCACAACTCTCGCGTATTCCTGAAAATAAGCCCTAGTATTTTTTCGAATAATGTCTAAAAAATGAAACCTAACGAATGAATGCACTGCAATGTACCAACTTAATGTAAGGTTTTCAAAATTATAATACAAAAATGAAAGAGAAAATAGTTAGAAAACTTGCCTTCGTTTCCCCTAGTCATAAATATAACGTTAATTCAACACATTTTTCCTTGAATTTTATAAAATTGCCTTATTCTGTAAATACCTTTATTTTGTAAAATTATCCTTAATTTTATCAAATCGTTAAATTTTCCTCGCCTACGCAAAAATGCCCCCATTGAAAGCATATTTTCAATAATGAACTAATGTAAATTGAATCCTTTTTCCAAAAATAAATTTATAATAATGCAATTTGTAGAAATGCTGAAAAAAAATCAAATGCAATTTAAGAGTAAGCAGTGAAACTTTTGAAATTACGCAATTTAAAAATACTTTCTAATGCGATTTTTTTTGTATTCGATTTCATAAGACTCTCTTTTCAACGATACAATCAAATCATATATTTTCTCTCAATAGAACTAATAAAAGACTCCTTCAATTGAATATCAAGTTATTCCATTCATACGATAATCCAACTCTTTCAAACGCGATAACGACTCAATAACAGACATTATCCAACAACGTCTTCGCAACATAATCGACGTATGAAAAAAAAATCAATCTTTCGAACAATCGACCTCAACCTTGCAAACACCATAAACACCTCAGATTTCATTTATAGAACCTGATACTGGGCACAAGTCAACGTTTTACGTATCAGAATACGAAACCAATAAGTGCAGTATTAATTGAAGACTTTTGCATGAACCTAATTGAGTGCAACCTTATATTATGAGTCAAGAAATTTTAAAATTATTACTTTATCGTCAATTTTGGTTCAGACAATTGTATTATACATAGCACAAATATATTATTCGATTCGGTATGTGGTTTTCCCTTTTGATGTTGTGCGTAACAAAGTCGATAGAAGCGATCAAATGTCTCCGAATTAAGGAATCATGACTTATACCATTGTCATAATGATGGACACAATTATAGCCCGATTGCAAATTGGTCTTCGCAATTATCGTAATTGCGTTATGTCCGCTTCGATGACGTTTCAATGGATTCGTAATTTTTCGAAAATTGCGTTTCTTTTCGTGCTACTGGGTTTGAGGTTGCTTCACTTAACTTATGGAAGGAAATTTCATAGAATTTATCAATAAAATGAATGTAGGTATCCCATTCCATTGAATAAATATTGATGATATTACATTCAAGATTGAAATCTTGAATAGAATACCGTCCCTTATTTTATGATGTAAATATATAATATTATTTTATTTACATACAAAAATATAACAAAATATGATACGGTTTCATCGAATAACATTATTTCTATAATATAAATGTGATCACAATATTATTTTATGAATTTTATTTGTGTATTAGCTACCTTCGTTCGATCGAATGAGATTTTTCAACGTGAAGGTGACCTTAAATCTTTTTTGGATTATTATTGTATTTGGGATTAAAATATCTGGTTTGATTTCAGTTTTTGTTTTTGGGATTTGTGAGCGATTGTGCTAATATCACTGAGCTCGATGATTGGTCGAATTTTTTCACAAATCCGATTATTTTTCTTTGTATTTTTATTGAACTGTGATATGGGTATAATAACATTAAAAAACATTCCGAGAAAAACCCAACGAATTTAATTACTTTTTTCATATTTATCGATATGTCATACATTCTAACATCGACATAAAACCTAGCATTGAAACCTTCAAAACCATTTCGCGACACGAAGATAACGTTTTTCCATACGATCCGCATTTTATTACAGATAAATCTAACAAAACTTCAATATGTGCTACTAAAATAGAAGAAGAAAACCCAAAAACCCTTCAATATACAATCGAACCCCATAAATTAATTAGACGTCGGACAATCTTCGTGTACCATGAACCGATCGGTTCCATTTCCACGAACGACAAACAAATCCTTATCACAGCTTCATACAATATTACTCGTACAAATACGTAGTATAATATACATATAATAATAATAATATATGAAGTAATGTATGTAACCGTTTTACATGCACAAAGTGCGCAAACAAATTCTATCGACTTTTGCGTCATTGAGTTCGCATTAATGTTTCATCGATGTTTTTTGCATTGAGTTTTATTTTTTGCGTTAAGAAGGTTTTGTTTTTGAAGTATTTGTAACGATTTTTTTTATTGATATTGCGTATATTCAAATCGGTCGATCTTTATGCGAATCATGTGTGGAAAATTATAGACTCGACTGAGAATTAGTAAAAAGTTTAAAGTTAGTATTTTTTTATATATTAACATTGATTTTTGTTATTCTAAAATGCTTCTATGCTGAAATTATAATAAGATTTTCAATTTGGAGTTGTTTCTTAGTATCGAAATTAAAATAGAACCTACAATTGAAACTTTCGATGTAAGCATATGAGTTCTTACAAACTTGATTGTACTTAATAAATTTTGATATTTTATATAAACAGTTTGTATCTCATGATATATTTATCAATTTTCCTTATAAATTACACAAACTTGAAAACAAATTTATAAGAAACCATAAGTAAATATATTGATTAAACTTTTCCTTTCGCTGCGGATATTTCACATACTATAAAATTACAAAATAAATCAACATTTGAAACTTCTAACTAACTTTAATTTCACTCAACGCTGATTCGAATGCTTCATAAATAAACATTCATACATTAACATCAATCTAATATTCGATTCGCACTTCGGATCAAATCAAACCACTTTTTTATCGATTAACGAATGTCGTGGCGAATCCATAATGATTTTCATGCGATTGCTGAAACATCCATCGAGTTGATGAATTTTAGTGTTGGTACATTGAAGAAAAAAAATTACAGAAGCCAACATCTGTCCTACTTTCTCTCTGTTCGACACGCGTCGAATAATTTGACGGTCGAGTTTCTAATGGTGCTCCTCTTATGTAAGGAAATATTCGAATTTTGAAAGAATAACGAACGTTTTCAGACAAAAAATATTTGTCAATCGTACTATAAACGATTTCTTATTTATTCAATTCCGAAAAAAGTGATTTAAATCGCATTTTGATTCGATCCTAATTCAAAAATACGAAATGCATCGTCGTTACGTATCGAACTATCGTTCATACGACTATCGAAATTTAACGAAAGCGGACAAAAGTGTGCTTCTTCGATGGGTTTTTTAGTCTCATTAAACTCAAAAAAATTGTTGTGCAAATTTACATTTCGAGATGCGAAAAAAATTAGCACTCTTACAATGAGTACATATCGAGGTGTCTGCAGCCTTAACACACATTCTATTCGTTTTCATCTGTCGATTTTTAAGTATCGTTTGTGAATAAATAATTGCGAATTCCTTTTGATTGCCGTCACTTTTTTTTTCCACAGACGTTAAATTAATCTTCGCGAACTTATCTTTTGAGTGTCGAAGTTAATTATTTAAGCGTCTGTACGCTTCGACGATAAAAATAGATAAGGCGATCGTTAGTTAACCGCAAAAATCTTGTGAAATCTAATATTTTTATGTATATTTAAACCAAGGTTCTAATGGAAACTCTATACTTAAGTGGAATGTGAATGAAATAATAAGTTTTTCCGAACTGCGTAAAATGTTTTGAAAAATATCACGTCGATATCGTAATGTAAATAATTTTTGTTTACAAACATCGAATTCGACTAATGATTCATTTTTTGCTGCAATTTTGTTTCAGAATCTTTTCCTTGAAATAGAGTTATACAAACAAAAATAAAAATTCCTGAAATGCCAAGAGTATTCTTATTTATACAATTTATGAAATCTAATTCACAGTACGAAATTTTGAATTTCAGGAGAGTTTTAACACATCTAAAATATGCAAGGCTTGCGTTATAATTAAAATTTTAATTTACAATGTAACATCATGATAATTCATATGAAATAAACCTTTGTTGTAATTTTGAAAAATATTTTTCATTAAAAATACATTATGAAATTTTTATATTTATTAATAGATATATTAACAATGGAATTCTAATTAATGAAATGAAACTTATCTACCGTAATTGTTTAATTATAAATATAATATAAAAATATATTTTTTATGTTCTATTATCTGAATCACATATCATTTTGGGAAACACGTTTATGACAAAAAATCATAAGCATGATATAAACGTGGCTGTTGAATATTATCACCCATTTTGTAATTAATTCACATATGAATCACATTTACAATCTTTGATATTATTTTTGTATCCACACGTTTTTCACGCGATGATTTTCCAGTTGTTCACATTCTCATCTATCATGATCAATGTACTAATATGTCATTCCATTTGATCGATCGACCAAAGTTTTTTCGCAGTAATTAATCAAAAATTATTTCCATATCAAGATTTTTATTTTTATCGAAATATTTCAGACAGATGTGCAATCTATTATATTCAAATTTTAAATTTACCCTTAATATAGCACAAAACGCTCATTGTATTGACGAATTCCTCTCGCTTTATCATTCGAATGATACGTCAAAAGACGTCTGAAATAAATTGGAAATATTTTGAGTTCTTACGCTTTTTTTTCATGAAAATAAGGATCGTTCAGAGAATAACGGTTAGAGTTTCAGCTGACCGATTCTCAGTTATTACTCACTGTCCTGAAAAACATCGTTTCTCACTCCGAAAATACGGCAAAGATGAAAAATTTTTCCGATGACTCCTCGCTCTAAATACTGGTAAAATGTTAGCACACGTCTAGCAAATTGACGTGAAAATATGCATATGCATCACAATGTTGAGTATTGCTATTTTTTTCGATACAAATCAACGACCAAAGTGTAAATAACTGGATCGGACGAGTCGAAAAAAGCAGTTTTAGTCATTTCGAAATATGAAACGTTGATTGTTATAATGAATGTAATAATTTTTAATTTGAAAAACAATGATAGAAAATTAATTGAAAAAAAATCGGTTAGTAGTACAAATTAATCATGACTTGAGGTTCAAAGTTCATTATGAAATTTGTCGATATAATACATTTTCGTAATATAATATTAAGATCCGAATTCAATCATAGAATACACCTGAGACATAATTAATGTTAACGTTAATGATTTCACGCCTTTGTTAATTAACCTTTACGTACCTCAAATAATCTTATTACAATCTGAACGAACTGTACAATACAAACAATTTTCAAAACATAAAATATTCTGGCTGAACAAATTAACGAATTCAAAATATAAATCAAACTAGATGATATCAAATTCAAGTTAAATGACGACTGAAAAGGCCAAAGGGTACAAGTGATATTTTTGCTGAAATCGAGTTGTGAACGGGAATCGCTTCAATTTATGCTCATATAGTTATTTGGTGACAAAAGAATATAAATTAATTTGAAACATGTTCCGATATATCATCAAATCATTCATACTCAATTTTGAGTGCACTTTTCTCGAAAGTCACTTGCACCCCTTGGCCTTTTTAGTCGTCAAATAGCTTTCGAATCAAATAAAATTATTTCAGATTCAATTTTTTTAAAAATCCATTCTAAGCACATCATCAAAATTGCACCAAAAAGGTTCGATCCAATCTTTCGAATAATCAACCAGAATCAAAAATTATTCAACTCGAAATGGAAAATTTACAAATTTCCCTCATCAATCCAAACTTCGAACTAAAATTAGCAAAATCCATCAAACGGAACATTTTGGAACCACCCTCGAGCGAAAATACGTCACATAGCCCCGACCTAAGTTCAAGTTAAGGGTCAGGGGTCGCGCACCGCAAGGGTTGCCCGTCCCTGCTCTGTAGCGTCATAACCGGGACACGCAGGCCTTCCGGAGGCTGTGTCTGTGTGTGCACGTACCCTTACATCTGTGTGGGAACGTACCTTTACATATGTGTGGGAACGTACCTTTACATATGTGGGAGAACGTACCTTTACGTTCGTGTGGGAGCGTAGTACGTTTAACGTACCTTTGCGCTTGTGTGGGAATGTGCTTTTATGGCTGTGTGGGAACGTACCTTTACATGCGAATGGTCTTGTGTGACGTATGTGGGTTTCGTTTGTGTGGTGGGATGCACCTTTACATTGAATTTTGTTGTATGGGAAATGTATTTTTATGAGATTTTCCTTGTTTATTTTGTGTTTATATTGAATTAGTTTTTGTTTTTCGGACTTTTGTCAGTAGGTAGATGTGATGGGTTCGAATTTGTTTTTTTTTTTTGGTTCAATTTTTATTTGTTTTGCAGATATGTGGATTTTCCTTATGTACAAGATTATTTAATTAAACATAATGAATATTAAATATCAAATAAAATTATATTTCAATATTATATCAGTTATAGGTGATGCTCAATTGATTTCATTTTTCATTTAAACTCTTAATATATTTTATCAACAATTTATTGACGATATGACGTCACTGTAACTCATCATACCTTAACTAGACATCAAAAAGATCAACTTATTAAGAAAATGTTACCAAAAAACTAAAGCAAGCCCTTCTTCAAAGTTCTTCAGCTTTTCACCTTGCTCTGAGTACTTTTTTTAAGATTCATATATGATTTTTATTAAATCTATCTACTTATAACTAGGTTCAGATTTGAAATAATGTGATCTACAAGATACCAAATCCCTAAATATTACACGAACTCAATGTATCTTTAGTCGTGTATATTTTTTCGTTGAACCTTTTATCAAGGATATTTTTTCATTGGACCTTCCGTCATGGACATTTTTTCACTGGACCTTTTACTCTCATACCTTTTTTCATTTTATTTATTTATTTCATTTAATCCATATTAAACATGAACAAAACTCCCATCCAGAAACAGATCGAACAACCCCCATTCCCCACAACAAAACAGCCTCAACCCGAAACGACCGCATCCTCTCCAACAGCCCAACACACCCACAAAGCCTCGAACACATCCTACACTAACATACATACAAGCTTACGAATCTGCGAGTGTAGGTCGGCCTTGCGAGGGGAGCGTGGGGATGGGTGAGCGCGAAGGGCGATCAATACACGTGCACCGAAAGCACGTGCCTGTTCCACAATAATAACAAGGGTTCCGTCTAGGACCGTATCTGTGTCACGGCGATGACAGTTGAGGGGCCCAAGTCTCCCCGATCCATGGTGGAGGCCCTTTTGAGAGGTGATCGATTTCGTCTGGGTCCCTTTGTTTCGTTCTGGATCGATTTTTTTACGGGAATATTTGATGGGTTTTGGTTTTTGTATTGGATGTGGTTGTTTGTTGAGGAATTGATCGATCGTTTGTACTCGTACTGAGTGCAAATAGTCAATTATCCACATTTGCACTGAATGCAAATAGTCAAAAGTCCACAATTTCACTGACTGCAAATAGTCAAACATCCACAATTGTACTGATTGCGAATAGTCAAACGTCCACAATTCCACGGACTACAGCTAACTGATAATTCGCATATGTATTGACTACAAATAAAAAATTTAGCAAACAAATACAAATTTCATTTTTTTCAAATACAAATCCACAATTGCACTTACAGATAATAATTATTTACAGATTTATCAATTATTCAGTTACATAGACTGCAAGTAGCCAATTATTTGCAGTCGCATCGACTTCAAATAGTCAATCATTCGCTATTGGATTGACTACAAATAGTTAATTATTCGCAGTCGTATCAATTTCAAACATCCTATTGTTTTCAAACGCACTAATTGCAAATAGCCACATCAATTTTAATCAGTTGATCGCGATAGAATCTTAATTAAAATCGTTCCTTTTCAATTAAAAGCACAATCGTACATTAGCGAATAGTAAAAATGAATTTAAGTTAAAGATTTATTATTTAAAAAACATTTATTTTCTTTGTTTAAAATTTACATCGATTTGGAAAGAGGGATGAACGAAATAAGAATATAACGTTTTGAGTTAAACGGAAAACTGTCTATCCTTGTTCCGTTCAATCAAAGTTTTATATCGATTTTTCATCTTTTGCTTAACGAGTTAAAATGATCTTTTTCAATAGCGTCTAATGAAACTCTAATTTATTTGAATTTTCTTTCCTCAAAGGTGAATTTCTTCGATTGGAATCATAAATAAAAATCAAAAATAATCTTTCCTTTTGCACCCTACAAGGATGGAAAATTTTATATTTTTCCGGGAAAAAGCTAGAAAATTGAATAATAACAAGAGAGGTTGATTTTGAATCTTATTTGAAAAATATAGCTTCTATCATAATAAAATCCTACTTTCTTTCCTTTGATGCTTCGAATCGATTTTGTCTGGAAAATTTGTTGAGTCAATGTTTGTTTTATGTTGCTTTTTTAGTATCATGTATCTTTTGCATGCATTCGTAACCGTTCCGTAACATGATTTTAAACATTTTAATACAATAATATTTTTTAACCAGTCATCCATGAAATAATGTCCAAATGAAGTAATTTTTTGCTCGTCGAAACGAATGAAATATTCAAACAAATTTTGTCCTTTGTAATTTGAAATAAATTACGAAGCAAAACTAATTTGTTCCACGTGAATAATTCAATGTGTAACCGACGTACAAATAAATCAACATTCTACGGTTTTGCGTCTCAATTATGATAACGTAAAAAATTTCCTCATATTGCAGCGTAGTAAACAAACGTTTATTAAATCATCTTCGTTTGTTTAATATAAAACGTAATAAGAATGAATTGATATAAACAAAAAAACACTAAACAAATTTCTCAGTTCTAAATCGAATATGAAAACAAAATTATGCGCAATGAAATTAAAAAACAAATCATACTCGACCGATGACTTTTACAAAAACAAAGACTAGTATGAAACATGCTTTATTTATATTGTAGAAAGCCGACTTATTGGAAATCTCGGTACTATTAATATCCAACGTTACGAATACGAATAGCAAACAATGGAAACCCTTCAGCAGTATCAGAATAATCCTCAATTTCAACACTGCCTCGGGAAATTCTGAAATTTACTGCATTTCTCAACATACGACATGCAAATGTCTAGTGTTTTCGAATACCCATAATGAAACTATTAATATATTGTAAAATCTAAATAATGTTTGTGTATTTAATCTATTTTAAAATTATTTGTCGATCTAATGGAGAACAAATGTTCGATGTGTCTAGCTTATTATCTCTTTAGCGAAAATTCTTTCGATCTTTAAATATTTATGGAAAATGCTTATGAACTGTCAGCAGCGAACATATGAAATTCTCGGAAAATTTATACAAATGCCAATCATTTATGCAAAAAACATGTTAAGTTCATTGTTAAAGAGTAATTTCTATAGACAATTCGACATATTTTTCAGAATTATTTTCACTCGTCTAACTTCATAAACAAATCATTGCACAATTAACATAAATTCTTAGTAAATAAACACATGTTCACTAGTAAAATCAAAAATAGTCATTTCAAGAAAGCAAACGAGTTTTCTATATACATATTTTTTCAATCTTCTTACTTGATCCAACTATTGTACTTTTTAATTAATCATGTAACAAGAATACCTATAAAACTACATATACATAGTTCAATATTCAACACAGCTGATTCCGATTCTGGAATCAGAATTAGAATCTGAAGAATCAACTGAAAAATGATTACATCCCTATATTTTTCTGATACGATCGAACAATTCGAAGCATATACAAATATCAAACGAATCCCTTCACTATTTCTTCAATACGGAAGCAAATGACACACGATAAAAAGACCGACCATAATTCCAATTAACCGTCGAAAAAGGCACACGTCACAGTCGACAAATGGACATCAATCAGCCGAAAAATCGTTTGGAAACCATTAAAAGTGCTCCATCAAGATCCATTCAAAGCACCGATGACCGCGCTGGTCATCATCATCATTATAACATCAACTTGTCGACGCCGAATTGACGTTCGTTGGCTGAAACCAATTGGCACTGTACCGATTCGGTTCCGGTCTTTGTCGACAATAAAAACCCGACCATTTTATACCAATCATCGTCGAAGATGGCACTTTAATGGTCTGGAAGACAATGGATCGCCGTTCGATGATCAGATCGAATCGCCGGATAAACCTCTTTGGTCTAGACTTTTGTATGAGCGATTCTAGATATTGTCGTCTGAATATTTTGCTGAAATAACCTATGAGTAATTCGGAGTCGGTTTGAGGTCGTTTAGGTGTGATTTGTTGATTTTATTAAAAAAAATGTCAATGACTTTTGTGTGGTTTGAAAATATTGTTTGGTTTGTATTGGTTGACTTTTTTGAGTGATTGGATTAGGTGAGTGAGTGACCTGGTTGAGTATTCGAGTGACTAGGTTGAGTGGTCGAGTGACTAGGTTGATGATCTAGTGATTAATTTGGTGATTGAATGACTAGAATGAGTGATCGAGTAACTAAGTTGATGATCGAGTGATTAAGTTGGTGATTGAATGACTAGAATGAGTGATCGAGTAACTAAGTTGATGATCGAGTGATTAAGTTGGTGATTGAATGACTAGAATGAGTGATCGAGTGACTTACAATTAATCGAGCGAATAATCACTGGATTCGATTTTTGTATCGAATAGATTCACAATAATCATTCAAATTCTAATTGAATAAATCACAGTTAAAATATAATTATTTTTTTCACAATAATCTACATATAAAGCCAATTTATGGTCTTTCAGAAAAATTGTATCGATTGTTTTATGCAATATTGTTTCGCAGTATCGAAAGATTTTTCTGAGTGCTTTTTTATGTAATTTCTAGGTTGTTCTCTATATTGATGCCATTATAGATAAATCGTATCTAAATTTAGAACACTATACTCTTTTGTTATCTAATAAAATATTGCAATTTGGTATTGTGTTCACATTGTGCGATGCATGCAAAAGATTATCAATTATTTTTTCCCCGAACAAAAAAAAATCTCGTGCTTTTGTAACGAATACAATTTTGTTCGAATAACACAATGATTATTGCAATTTTCTAAAGTGCCTTTGATGGTTTTGAATACATAAATTCATTTAAAATCGTGAGTTGGATTCTTATAATAGTTTTAGCGAAAACACAAACTCATATGAACATCATCATGAGTATGAAAAACATTTTTTTTTATTTTAAGATAAATAACAATTAGCAATTTTTTTTCATTAAAAAAATATGTATAGGGAATTTCCATAACTTTTTCCCCTATATGATAAACAAATATCTAATTACTTCAGAACTCATTAAAAATTTCCCATTTTATTATGTAGAGTAAATCAAATATGTATTACAACACCGACTCAAAACTATTATTTATTTAAAATATTCGTTATCTATTATATTACACTACTTCAGTCAGAATTCATACACAATTTACATGTAATAAAGTGACGCAAAATATGAGTGTCGTTTACGCATGTCACCCATTGTCCATATATCGTGATACACAATATGACACGTGTAATATATTTAATATATAATATAATAATATCTTATCGCATCTTTAGAAAGCACGCCTACAGGGTGTCCTAATAATAATAAATATCTCTTGAATGTCTCGTCTATTTGATGTTTAGAAACGTCACTCCCGAACCAGTTTTATCTCGATCAACACAGTATACTCTGGAACGGTGATTCTCAAACGTCTGACGCACTAAATCATCAGGACCACCTTCCAATAATTCCATTTTTGATTTATATCGAAAATTTTATATCGATATCTTAATGCAAAAGTGAATTATCGGGACTCGTGCGAACAAAAATGCGATCTACGATAAGCGACGTAGGTGAGTACGAATAGTCACTTATCGACGATCATATTCGTGTTTGTATAGACCGCGATAACCAACTTTTGTATTCAGTTATAGATATATGAAAATCGACTCTATTATTCTATTTCTATGGAGTTTTTGCTAGATTTTAAAGATGTGTTAGTCTTAAAAATCACTCAACACGTTCATCTCTACGTTCATAATATGAACTATCTTTCGGATTTTTGAAAGTAAATGTAGGAATAAATGTATGAATGACTACTTTTAATCTCAGCTTATGTCAATTGATCGTAAGATAAGTTTTTGAAACAATTTAGTTAAGTGCCCTTTACATAATCAATATCAATGTCAACTTCAACATTATTGAAAATGAGTATCAATATCTTCAAATATCATCAATATACACTGACAAAAAGTCAAATTTTGCATCATTATAATCTATCAATTAAAACATTTTTCATTCCTCTTCAATAGTTATCCCATTGATCTTACAAATATGACATTACGTCACATCGTATCTGGCTCTTCTCAAACAAAAACAAGTTATGTAAATAAATAAAATGTATCAAAATTCGCCTCTGTTCACATAGCATACAATTCAGCAAATGTAAATACAAGTCGTGATTGGAATATTGGATCGTTCAACGCCATCAAAAGTTGAGAGCACATTTCGACTCGAATTGTCGACAATCATGCAATTATGAGACAATAAAACACCTCGTAAGTGCACCGAATGCAACCGAAGAACAATTGAACGACGATAATAATCGATTGCGATCGTCAGCTGGTAACACACTACAGCAGCTAGCCAAAAAATATATTTTCATAATTAAAAATTGAATGCGGTTTTTCTAAATTTTTGGCTTAATTAAATGGGATGAGTTTGTGATTTTTTTGCATATAGTCGATGCAGTGTGTTGACAGCTTCGTTTGTTCGGTTTAGCCAAGTGCGCATCGTTTTGCGTTTTGCGCTTTTCGCTTCATTCTAATTTGATTTGTCGGTGTTAATTTTCTCTTTGTGTAGTTTTTTCATTGAATGACTCTTGTATTCTGTAGATTTTTTTAAATATCTATAGCTATTGAATTTATATCGAAATGTGATTAAATAATTTTCTATCTTTACTTTAAAATTAACAATATGAGAGATTTTTGATAATTCAGATATTATCAAATCTAGATGACTTTCAAAATCACCTTTATAAAAAGTTCATTTGAAATCGATCGAAATATTTAAAGATGTAATAATCTACTAGTTAAAACCTTAATTAACGTACATATTGAATTTCTTTCGAATAGGTTTCAATGCAATTTGAAATTCTCGTGTAATAATTTTAATTGTGAAACTTACACCATACCTTTAATCGATATCAATTGAAAGCTATTATCTCTATCGTAATATGATCAAACTAACAAAACAACTAATAAAATGAGCAACATTCTATATCTTACGTAAACATAGTATTATTTTCATTCCAATGAATAAAAATAAAGATAAGAACCACCTTGCAAATTATACATCAATTTGACTAACGATATTCCAAATCTCACATTCATCGACACGATACAAATAACCCAAGTACATACAAGGAACTTTGACGTTTTTCGAATGAATTCTTCATCCAAATAGTCATGCCAACAATAATTTCTTCATTTTCGAATATTTTTATCACTTTAAACCACAGTCTGTTACAACATCATCACCACTTCTTTCAAACAACACCACTCTTCAACCACCATCCATTCAAACCCCACAATTCCCTCAAACCCTCCAACCTTCCAAACCCATTGAATCCCCAATACAATCCCAAATCTTCAAAAACCCTTTCGCAACCCAAATACACATTTCGCAACCCAAATCCAATCAAGAGACTCGAGCATTCGCTTGGCTCGTCTCTCGTCCCATTTGGACAAAGTCGAGGCGCGTCTCGACGAAGAGGCGCCATGGACCTGATGAGCATCGCAGACCAGATAAAGAGACGACTATAGGTCAGCAGGAAGTCTTCGAAGGTGCAATAAACTTTTCCAGCGTTTTTCAAATATAGAACCGAGCCGTTCGTGCGATTCGGGAACGCTCTTGTGCAATGCGAACGAACGGCCTTTGAAAGAGCTATGCGCTTCCGGAAAACTGATTGTCTCTTGGTGTCTTTTGTTGTGTTGGGTTTCTTTCGAATGGAAATGAATTGGGATCTTTTCCGGTGTCGCAGTTGGGAAGTGGGTCAATAATTCTCTGGTGAGGAGTTGTTGACTTTTTTTTCATATGTGACTTGCTTCTGTGGTCTGATATTGCGCCAGATTCTTTGGAATATATATAAGTCTATTGTATAGTGTTTCTTGTAGTAAAATTCGTTGCAAGTGTAGGTCGAGCGTAATATTTATGACGGATAGTCACCCTTGTGAAGCATGAAAGTAAAAATTCCGTAAAATGTTAAATACAAATCATTAATGTTGCAGAAATCTTTTCGAACGTTCATATAATAATTCTTGAAATTTTCACTTCTAGAAGATACAGACAGACATATGTACATTTATTTTTATTAATTGTAAATAAAAATTTACTCGTATTGCTCATCGATAAGATTCTTGACCTAACTAATTACACCGTTCGACAAGAAAATGGCCAATCAATGAAACTTAATGAACTTTATGTATTTTGATGTTCTGATCACGAATATCAAATCCGTTTTTCTGTAAGACAAATGGTTTTTGAAAAAAATCACATTTTGTAGTTTTTTTTTTGGTCGATTTTCAGCGAAAAAATCACTTTAAAATCATCATAACATTTTTATTTATTAATGTTTTTATACAAAACTTTCAGAAACTATTAAATATGAGTGTATTTATATGTCAATGGAAATGAAAAGGTTCTATTGTTTTTACTTTTTGAGAAAATAATTATTAAAAGTGAATTTGAAGAAAATAGTACAAAAACATTTAAAATTGCAAAAAATGCTGATAATAAAATAGTTTGAAAGCATTAAACTGTGCTTAATGCATCAATAAACAACCTCAAAAGTCTCAAATTGTAGTATAAAATCAAGTTTTGAAAAAAAATAATAAATAGTATAGATTAATAGAGTAACGCTCGCGTCGAGAATATCCCCATACATTTTGTATGAAAAATGTGCGCTCACAGATATTAACATATTTCTTTTATAAAAAAGCAATTTGTACAAAAATAAGGATAGAACATGTAAGCTAATTACTTTTGAAATATCGAGAAATATATTTCAAATGGAAATTAAGATTGATGTATTAATAGGAATGTTTTTAAAAAATGTGTGATTTTTTTCATGAAAATTCGTCATAAATCAGCCAAAAACGATGTTATATATATAAATTATTTTTTGTATGATTTAGTATTAATCATTTTAACGTTTGAAACCAATTTCATGAAAATAAGATTTGAAATAAATTTATAATTTCGATTATACCTTGTATGGAGTTTGAAATTTTATCGAACTTTGAACTCAAATTGTGAGTAAACCAGTTGTTTCATGTAAATTTTGACTTCAAAATCGGATTCTACGTGGTCGAATTTATAATAATTTCTTATTTTTATTGATGGGCCATCAGAAAAGGCGAAATTTGTATATCAGTGTTATTATCTAACATGAAAGAACAAAAAAATCTAACCTAACCCTATCGAACTTAAAAGTAACCGAATCTTAATAGTTTTATATGAAAAAAAAAAACCTAACTAATAAAAATATTTTACCTGACACAATCTAAAATTTAACCTTTACCTAATTGAACGAGTCGAAAGTCGTTTCGATGGAATGTTGTACAAGTACGGAAAATTTTGCGATTTCACATTTATGGAAAATTTCATGTTTAATATTTCAATAAAATTCGAAACTCTTCATTATCAGTCTATTCATATTTTACATTATTGAAAATACATAAAAATCAGCTTTACTGACTTTTCATATTTTTCTTTGGCAATAGAAAGCTTTATAATCAGATTATGACATTTAAAACACCTCGGAGATCCCACGGCATTGTCATAAAAAATATCTAAAGCTATTTTTATATTAAAAAAAGAATAAAGTCGCGTACAAAGAAAATGTCGAACAACCCGAATAAAGGTCAAAACCCTTTCGAGAATGACAATGACACTCTCTCCTATCAAAGTGCGTAATAATATCCGCTTAATAATAAGGAACGTACACACATAATTACTTATAAAATCATATAAAAAAATATTCATTTTTCAACATGAACGTTAAGGCGTAAATGCAACGAAATCTGACACAAATACTCGAACTATAATCATCCAAAGTTTCCTAATTTTCTTAAACACGTTCACCTTCGTATTGGAAAAAGAGGATTATTCACGTGATTTTTGACACGTAGTATACGTGATTTCCACGTGTCATGGTTAATCCATGTAAACACAACTAGAAAGACAACTTTCTTCCATATGCACTTGAAAATAACGACGACTTGAGTGCTTCGAACGAAAAAAATCGTATTAATAATATATTTATATCAGTATCGTATAATAAATCTTTTCAACAATGAATAACGAATGATATATTACGTGACTCGACTTTGCATGATTCCAAAGGGATTATCCTCTGAAAAAACACACGTAACGTTCTTTACGTGAAAATCACGTATATTTCGTTTATTGTTCGATAATAATACGTGATGATATTAATTTAGAATAATTCTAGATGCGTTTGGAAATCGAATCTATATACGATTATTATGACAAACAATGATCGTTCGTCAAACAAGATGAAATCATTGCTCCAATTAAATCACAATTGACACTTCCGATATCAATGAACGCTCTCATTGTTAAATCTAATGAAAAATAACACTAATTTAATTATCTTTGGAAAACCTTCGTGATTTGGATACGTCGAATGCCTCCAGCTGATAATTTACGAACGAAGGTTGGTTCTATTTGAAATTCTTGAACGTTTGAGGTTGAAAATCGAAAAATTATATTCGTATATGAAGACATAAATTGAAGATATTCAGTGCATAAAATGATTGATCTTCGCTTTTTGAAAAAATGAGATTTTATTGTCAAAGCACTTGGTATGAAAAATACCTTTCCTAAATAATAAAGATAACATTGATTTGTTTGACCATCAAATAATAAATAATTTATTTCAGAGAACACTTCAATTCATTTTATTCTCGAACGGGAACAATGGAGTCTGTTTTTTAAGGTTCCCAATGTTCTTATTGTTAACTATACTGCATGCTGCGTGCTGCTTGCCGCTAGTAGCGGTACTCAAAACGTAGCTTAACGATAACTGATAACATCCGTAGCTTATTACAGACGAAATTAGTATGTGGATAATTTCAAATAAATACAACAATGAAGGGAATCAAACGAATTTTATGAAGTTGACTACATTGTGCTCTGAACGTCTCATATAACGACCGAAAAAGCCAAAGGATACAAATAACATTTTTGCCGAAATTGAGCTATATACAGGAATCGCTTCTATGCACGCTCATTTATTTGGTGGCAAAAGGATATAAACGAACTTGAAACGTGTGCCGAAATACATCATCAAATCACTCGACCTCTTCCTAATACATGTAGATACTTTAAACGCTCTTTTCTCAAAGTCAATTGTACCCCTTGGCCGTTTCAGTCGTCATATATTACTGAAAGTGGCAATTTTATGCGATAGACGAGCAGTCGAAAGCGATTGGTCGATTCTCGTGCGCAAATTGAAAAATCAACGACACTTTATAAGCCAGACAATTCCAGATAGATCTAAATTCTTTTAAAATTGTTTAGCGCTCGTTCGAATCTCGAAACGCAAAACGTGCTATCTGCTTACGCATTCCATTGCATCTATAACCACATATGCAGTGAAAAATTCAACAATCGATATGATATCATCGATGAATCTATTGATATTCGATCGAAAACAAAACATGATGATCGAAGAATAAATATTGAGTCGAGGCGTAGAGTGTTTCGTTAGGAATTTCCCGGAAAATTCGTTTTGATGAGTTTTCCTCAATGAATTTGAATTCGTTCTTATCGAGAGTGTTGTTCGTCATAATATTTTATGGGTATTTGTTTCAAGACTGTTCCGATTTTATCCGGATATAAAATATAGATGCTTTCAATAAAATTAATTGCATAATAATGGCGTCGTATATTCATTGAAAATACGTTCTAATAAAATTGACATTTTCAATGGCATCATAATGCGTAATGGCAATATTAAAGAACATCACGAGGTTCATAAAATTTTTCCATCAATTATTGCAAAATGTGTATCTTTCTTTAATATCTATTTTCAATGATCTATCATTAATAGATCTTGAATTGAATTTACACTCGAAATCTGCATTACAATTTATTTAGTAGGAAGTAAAAGGAAATGAATTTTAATTAAGTCTTATCTTTGAGATCGTGAAGATATCGATCGAAATCATAATAGTCTTATTCACGAAGAAATATATTTCTTCAAAATTATCTTTCTTTATCACTTCTCAATTTTGTAATTATACGCATTGATCAAGTGCTCAGAATCGACAAGACAATGACACAGGCGTAGTTAAGTGAGCATCCATGAGTCAACAGACGACCTTTAAAATGTGCAAACTAATTATTCACCTAGACTAACTTTTCAAACGCAAAAAGTGAAAACGAAACGACTACAATTTCAAGTACACACGACTAAACACTTAATGGGAAGCCCCTCGAATGCCTTATCAAGTTCCCCGACCCAATTACATTGAGATATAGCCTTTCTAACGAACTACAGCTCATATTAAAAATCGGCATGGACAAATCGGACTCAGACCACGTTGTGGCAATTTTCGAATCACCAATGGCAAGGCCGACTCTTAATTACAAGGGCAAAGTGCACTCGAGGGCCAACTATGAATCAAAAAGTTACCATTAATCATCGTTGTGTAACTATTGATTTGGAAAAGTTGATGATTTTTTCATAGGTTTTTGCTCTGAAGAACAATTATTTAATTCTTAATTAAGAACCCTAGAGTTCTGCAGAAGCCAATTTGAGAATCTTAACTCTGATGTTTTGTTATTAAGGGTTAGAAAAGTGTTTTTGATGTGGAAATTCGAGGAATTTGTTACTCAATTTGTGTTAACTGATCACGACACGTTCTTCGCTAATTCGATAGAAGATGTTGATAAGTGTTATAATTGGTTGATCAAACTAGTGGAAAACCGTTTTCGAATGAAATCATTCTGAATGCAAATGCGTTTCATGTTCAGATCTGAAAAATATTCTCTGAAGTGAAATTATATTATGTTCCAATATCTTTCATCTGAAAAATTATTTCAAAATAATTCCAATAAGTTTTTCGAAAATATAGTAAATTACGATCGTCTGTCACTAACGAGAGTAAATAGCATCTTACGTATGTGTAGATATGTAATTAATAACATATAGATAATAGAACGCACATATTCCACATTCTTGTCTTATCATCAATACGTGAACACCTTTCGTTTTCGAAATACGATTTTGGATTGAGTCACGAAAGCAACGTCACAAAGTCACAGCAAGAGCTATAAATTAATACGTTAATTTATTCTCAAAAATATACAATATATGTATGTAAATATAAAAATAGCACCATCGACACAAAACTAAATCTATTACATACATATATGACGATCTGATTTAAAAATCTAACTTAAGCAGTCATGTATCATACTGATAGTTTGTCCATAAGTGCCAAAAAAAACCTAACCCAACTTTAGCTCTATTAATTGACGAGAAATACGATTGTGTCTTTATGAGAAAAATTCGTTATTTTTATAAGATTTCATTCGAAATTCATTAAAATTGGTCAATTTTAGCGATGCACCCTGTACATGCACAAGACGAGAATAGTGTTGCGTGTCTCGTGTCCGAAATAAACCCTCGGGAAAGTCTCGTGATGCTGACGACGGAGTCATCTGAAAAACTCGTCCGCTGGCCCTCCTCGAAATCGGCTTATTTATTTATACTGACGAGCATTATGCAATTTCTCATCTGGCTTATCTGAAACGCTCATAATCATACTGGTCAACTCTAAAGAATTAATAAATTGTAAGTTTTGTTTCGCATTGAATTCTGAACTGGAAAAAATCAGTCGGTTTCCTTGTGTAATTTTGTGGGAAAGTCTTGCAATTTATGTAAATTTTATAGTGTGAACATTATGTAAATTAAGTCTCGTTTGCTTCCATAAACATAATTTTCAGTTGAATTCATAATTTATTATATTTTGTAGTCATGAAAATGTATGAAATTTATGTCGCAGCAAATGTAATACTGTTTTCTTAATACTAATACATACTATAATTTTTCCTACATTTTTCAATTTTTTCCATCTTCAAAAAGGTTTTACAAAATTCTAGAAGGGATCTAAGTTTACAATAGAAATGTAAATGTGAAAATAATCGTTTATGTATTTTTTCTTTGTCTAAATATTAAATCATAAATCGTTGAAGGATTTTCGTTTTTGTTGATGATGATTTGTATCTAATTTGCTATTTTGCAATAATAGATTTGCAATCATTAAACATCTGAAAGAACCATAAAATAATCATACTTTTCAATTGTATATTAAATTGAATAGAAGATAAATGATTTTGCAGCTCATAATCGAAAAGTGATTATCCACCGTTTTCAGATAACGTTCGCAATTTACGCAAATAGATTTCTTTTCATTTTATATAAGCATCGATAATTAATGCTAAATTCAATTTAATTCTACTTGAAAAATATTTATTATGAAAACCATTGTAAATATTCATGTAATTTAAATTGTACACATTTTATATGTACGTTGAATGGCTTCGTTAATTTCCTTTCCTTCTCCGTTTTCGCTCTTCCTGAAACAGGTAACTGAAATCCGACTCAATTTCCCCTAAATAATTGAGTTCGACTTTATTTTGTTAGTTCGGAATAGAGTCCAATCAAAATGTCGTAAAAATAAAGTGTACTCAATCAAACAAATTACATCGCTTATATTACCCAATTCTTATAAAAAACTTATATAAAGAAAATTCGATATAAATGAAGTCACTTTTTCTAGCTTAAATATTTTATGTCTATTTTCGTTACCGAATTCTAAATCCGTTACACAATAGATCCAAAAACCACTTGAAACGTTCATTCAAGATTTCTTTTCGAAACAAATATATTTAGACTCTATTTATACAATAGAACTCGAAGCGTTCGAATATATAATTGACAGACGAAACTTGCGTTTCGCTAAAACCATTCATATGTTAAGAGTTTATTTACCCTCGTACATATATTATAATATAATATAATGTGTTTCAAGGAAAATGTCATCGCGTAATCGCGAAAGGGATGTCGTCTGCCATTATCTTTCAAAAGAGGAAATCTCTATTTATAAACCTGAAAAGGGCTCCATTCAAATCTATCTGCATCAATTCAATGACGTCATTCAATATCAGAATATATTGTATGTATAAACATATCAGAAAACTTCTTATCGGTGTTTTGTTCGAGGTCTTTCTTTTATATTTTCAGACCTTTTGTGTGTGTACAGTAGAATAGTTATCGTCTAATAAAACATAATTTCATTAAAGGAATTATAATTTTATCAATTCAGATAATGAATACATATCTCAACTATTTAAAAAGAGTTTAATTTTGTTTACTCCAATTTCAACTTGATATAAATTCTAACCAAACGAAAATCTCATATCAATTTAATTTATATTTTTCTCTTCTTACCAATACCTTGTTTGAAATTGAATTTCACTCTGCGATACAATTCATTTTATTTCATACAAATTCTATGAGAATATTTTCTCTAGCGCCATATGAGATTTTTTTGTGTTCGCTGAAGAAAAAAAGTGTCGGAAAATTCGTGCGGAAAATATCGAAGACTTTTCACGGTCAACCTCTGCAGGTTGCGGTCTTATTTTTAGAATTTGAGCTCCTAACGATTTATCTACTTCGGAAATGGAATGAGAAAACTCACGAGTATCGACAGAATTTTCCGATTTTCCTTTTTTATATGAAAAAAAAAATGTACATTTCGAAAGCCCGAAAATAACAACAGCCTGACGCAATATTCGAAAGGGATGATAACATATCGCCCACGATTCGAAATTTTGAGTGGGATTTGAAATTTTATCTGGTTATTCGACCCACTCTTTGTTCTTTTTTCGATTTGAAATCGAATTGGTCCTTTTACATCATCAATACCCCCCACAAACAATGTCGATGATAATAGAGGTTATCGATTGCTTGGGTAATTATGGAAAAATATAAGAGCGTCAGTTTATATATGAACTTCTCGCTCGGATTCAATTGCTGGAATGTTCTGTAAATTGATATATACGCGGAATTAACTTGTTAAATTATGTTTTCAATTAATTAATGATTGTTTTCTGTTTGTGAAAATTTCGTTGTTTTTGTATTGATGAACTGTTTTATTACCATCTGTCGAAAGAATATAAAAATATCACTTCTAATGTTTAATGTAATGAATATATTTATCTATAGATGTCAGTTCTGATGAAGATATTTGTTTAAATTTTTATCACATTTGTTAAGATTTTTTATATTGCTTCTATAAATGATTGTTTAGTGCTTATTTATTAATTCTTTACATTAATTTCATGTTTGGACCATATCCGCGTTAAAGAACAAACACAAATGTATTTTACCAATTTAGGAATAAGATGATAATTAAATTATTGATTCCTACCAATAACAATCATATTATTTATGCTTCAATATTTGTTTTATATCCATGTTTATATAGTTTATTTATAAAATTAAACAAAAGCAAGATTAACATTTAAGAATTGACCTTTCTATATTATAGGGTCACAATAAACTTGTGTGGTAGACAAATTATATCAGTTCTGTGACAGATACCGAGATGACCGCCAGTTTGTGCACAAAACTTTTGCTTGTCTCATTGTTTTTCTTTGCAAAATGCGAAGGAAAACGCATAGTTTATTCCACTCTCGATGGTGATTACATGAAAGTATTTGAGGTTGAAAATGAAAGTGATATTCCTGAGTATTATTTGGCTAGAGCAATATTCGACGATAAGATCAATACAACTGGGTGAATTTCATTAATACTAAAATTATGATTTATTTTGAAATCATATTCTAATCGTTGGTTTCTTATAGATGGTCATTTTTAGAGCTTCATACGTCAGATAAGTATGACGATGATAAACAAGCATACGCAGCCGGTTTCCTTGAAGGCGCTCTAACTCAAGAGTTGATATGGATGCATTGGCAAAATACGATGGCTGAGTAAATATTTTACACATTTGATTCAAAATTAACATTATAACTCTAACATTTTCCTTGTATATTTCAGTCTTTGTACAGGACGTAAATTTGCTTGTTTAAAAATTAAATATTTCCTTAATAAAAACAGAAATTGGGTAAAAAGCATGGTCGATACTTTATCACACACTGACCCATATTGGTATCAGGTATAACTTTATAAAATTAGATATTTTCAATTTAATTTGATAAAAAAAAATATTGACACATGCAGGTCAAATTATATTTGAGTCAAATAGAAGGACTTGCCGCTGGATACAATAAAGTTGTTAAGAATCCAAAGCATAATCTATCTAGAGATTATTTAATGTAGGTATTTTATATATTAAGTATTCAGCAAAATTAATGTCAATGTAAATATTTATGAGTAATATGAAACTATAAACATATTTTAGGGCAATAAATCTTCAAGGTGATCTGGAAGATCTTTTCGCAATGGAAGGATTTGAAAAAGATATAGGAAATGGTCACTGTTCAGCTCTTATCAAAATATTACCTGATGGCTCAGATTTGTATGTTTCACAAGTTACATGGACTAGGTAAGCTTCATTATAATTTTACAATTCAATTCAATACAATGTGTGACTAATTATATGTTAATATTTTCAGTTACCAGTCGATGATACGGATACAAAAAAAATATGTTTTGAACTTCAGCACCATACCAGGATCTGATGAAAAAATCAAAGGGCACACAATGTCTTTTTCTTCTTATCCGGGAACTTTGCAATCTGGTGATGACTTTTATGTCATTTCATCTGGCTTGGTTAGTTTAGAAACCACAATTGGTAATTCAAACAAAGATCTGTGGAAATATGTTAACGCAAAAGGACAAGTGATGGAATTCATAAGGACAATGATAGCAAACAGATTGGCTGATTCTGGTGAAACTTGGGTTAACATATTTAAAAAGTATAACAGTGGAACTTATAATAATGAGTGGATGGTGGTGGATTATAAAAAATTTAAAGCTGGTAGTGATTCCAAACCAATCATCAAAAGTGGCTTACTTTGGGTTTTGGAACAGATACCCGGTACAGTAGAAATGGAAGACATGTAAATATTAATTTTCAGGGTCCATTTTTCATATACCTACTACTTAAACATTTGATTGCTAAAGAATTGAAATTATTTTTTTTTTTCAGGACAAAGTTACTGAAAGATCAAAGCTATTGGCCATCATATAATTTACCATATTTCCCTAAAATATTCAACATGAGTGGAACTCTTGATATGGTGAAAAAGTATGGTGATTGGTTTGATTACTACAAGCATCCCAGAGCTCAAATTTTCAAAAGAGATCACGTTAAAGTAACCGACATGGACAGCATGATGGCTTTGATGAGATACAATGACTTCAAACACGATCCTCTATCACGCTGTGATTGCAATCCTCCTTATAGTGCAGAAAATGCTATCGCTGCAAGAAACGATCTGAACTTAGCAAACGGTACGACAAATTTGTTATTTTTGTAAATACAAATTATTAATTATATGTTAAAATTTCAGGTACATATCCGTTCAAGGCATTAAACCATAGATCGCACGGAGCTACCGATGCTAAAATAACCAATTCAAAACTGATGCGAACTAATCAATTCTTATCCGTATCTGGTCCTCCATTTAATGAGAGTAGAGGTCTACCACCTTTCAAATGGAGTGAAGTAGATTTTGGACCGAAAACTCCACACTTAGGTCATCCCGATGTTTGGCAATTCAAACCCCTTACTTATACATGGACATGGGAAGAATAGTCAAGGAATTTTGACATTTTACTTTTTATATAATTTTTACACTTAATTTTTTATGAATAAAACGGAATAGTTTAATATATAATTATTTTATTATTAATATTTATACTTAGAAATTATCGTTATGTTGAATGCAATTCAAAATGAAAAATTATATAAAAATAAGTGAGGATTCATCCTGTCGACGAAGACGAACCGGCGACGACTCCTTTCATAGGCATACTCTTAGAAACGGTCTCGTCAGTCTCGGTGATTCTTCGGAAAGCTTGCACATCCAACATGGCGCATAGGCACTGCACAATATTTGTAGACATGAGAACATCAACTTTTTCTTCTAAATGTCTCTTAGGGTCTTGTTTGCCGACATTCTTAATAGCTAACTGTTCAGGAGTCATCTTTTCTTCATCTTCAAGAGCTTTGTTATAGTTTTTAGCGAATTCGAGCATATCTGCTATACTAGACTGATTTAGACAACTGTGCTCTTTGTAATCGGACAATGTTAAACCGTCCATCCATGATTTTTTGTGCAAATTAAGCAACATCTTCTGTTCCAATTCATTCTTTCTATAGTTAATGCTAATCGAGTAGTAATGACGGTTCAAGCCATGAATAAGCGCCTGAACTGAAGGTTTTTGCAAATGTCCTAAATTAGAAGTTGTCTGTCTAGGTTCTTGACCTAAAACCATCATGTTAGGGTTAATCAGGCGAAAAGCGTCGATCACTACTTTTCCTTTCACAGATTGGATCGGATCTACTACGACGGCTACGGCTCTCTCGGAAAGTGCTTCAAACGATTGTTGAGTGTTAATATCTACGCCAGATAACCAGCAACCAAAACCAGGATGTGAATGATACCTAAAAATATATGGAATAATGAAAATTCCAAATTTTTAAGAACAGTGTGCATATTAATAATAGAATAATGATGATTTACCATCCGACGACCATTTCTGGTCGACCCGTTTGCTTGAGCATATCCAACATTTTCGCTTGGAAGACGGGATCGACGGCTTCTACTGACACTCCGGTTCCGGTTTGCGGCATGGCGAACACATCAACAACTCTAACTGTATAATCGTCCACAAATTCACCTGAAATATAGGAATAAAATGTATGAATGTTCATAACGAATAAATCAGTTAATATGTAAACCGAGAATTGGATTGAATTAGTTTCTCTTTGTCAGATTAGTACTGGGTGAATTGAGATGAAGATTAAATGAAGCTAATGGCACATATAAAACTTGAAAGTACCTTAAGTAAGAAAAGATTAGAGTGAAAGTATGCTGACCTAACATCAAACCCATGACTTCCATGGGTACTCCGGCCCGGCCGTGCTTCAGCATCTTGAGTAGAGCCAACGAAGAGATGTAAACCTGTTCTGCGGTGTCGACTACGGGAGCGTCCGAAGGCGGAGGCGCCTGAGTCAACCCCGACATGCCTCCACCTAATCGAAGTAGACGATCCATGCTGACTCCTGACTCTTCAGATCAATCTGAATCTACAGAATATAGATAGAATCCATTCGATATCAAGATTCATACATTACACAGTTCATGAATATTTTCATCTCACGTTACCTGATGTATTCCCGATCTGAAGACCGGAAGAATTGAAGATATGAAGATGTGGAGTCTATACGAATTGTACGACTCGATATGACTCCACAATATGAAGAGTTGTACACGCCGATCGGCCAATCCCGCAATTCACGCTTGTCCCTGTTCGACAAATTGTTAAGTCGCATCTACGCTCGGCGCAAAATAGTAAATCTTGTTTCACTCTTGTGACGATTCATTTCTAGTGAAGCGGCCGGTGAATTCGGTGGCAACACATACGGTGCAAATCGGTGAGATCTTGCGATGATATTTTCGAAAGGACACGCTGTTGCGGTTGCCGCTTCGTATAACAATAAAAAATACGGCTATTCTTCATAGTAAATATTTCCAACAAAATTATCAATATCGATATTTAGAGCCTGAACTGATGATAGATGTTCGACGCGCGTTTCTATATAATTACGTATCGTAAAGCGCGTTTCGGTTTTCTATGGAAAATTGAAAAAATATGAATTTTTAAAACTGGCGATTGGCAGCACTGTATGTCAACTAAAATAATATTCTGAACACAGATGTCAAAAACATAACTGTCAAAATGTCAAAAGAACACGAACGTACTGTACTTCCTAAACATTTAGGTGGTGGACCTCACGGCTTAGGTAAAATTCATAATATTCTTGTTATTTAATGCAAATAAAACTTGAAAATTATTGATTTCAATATAACGCACCTACATTACTTTATTTATACATATATATGTATTCTTTATATAATTGATTAACATAAAAGTAACTGAAATTTATCAATCTCATGTTAGATTTCATAAAATTCGTAGTTATTAAATCTCTAATCAAGTTTTCAAACTTTTAAATGCACCAAATTAATTCTTCATAACATTTCAGGTGATCCTGATGATAAGACTCTTCGCAAATTAGAATCAGATGTTTTAATACCTAAAAAGATGCGTGAAAAATCTCGAAAAGAAAAATGTATACCTGAAGTACGAGCTTTCGAAGCATGTTGCAAAGACACCGGCTTACTTATGGTTGTAAAATGTAGAACTGAAAACACCGCATTGTTCAATTGTCTCGAAAAATGGTACAATGACGAAAACTTCAGAAAGCAATGCACCGATGAATATTTAAACGAAAGGACAGAATATAGGAGAACTGGCATCGGATTAAAGGATAAAATAAAAATGGCTGCTGAAAACGTTCAGTAGAATCAATATTGTTTTTGTTATATTCAAATGTACATAGGCTTGAATAGTAAAAGACGTTTAATTCTGATGGTCTTTTTTTGGTTCACTAGATGTCCAGCGTCTAATCAATGTTTCGTTTATACTTATTTGTTGGAGAAAAGAAGGATCGATTCTTAATGTATTGAGATTTATTTCTTTCGGTATTTCAACATTGGCAAATAGAATTTCCTGGAAAAAAATAAAAATACAATAATTAACGTATGCTGAAAATATCTTTATGATAAACATTGATAAAACATACTTTTCCAGTAGTTGTAGACATTCTTATAGAATTTTGAATAGTAATCCAATCATAATCCGAATGAAACTTTTCTTGAATACATTTTACTTCAGTAATAACTCTAACAAAAACTATATAACTTGCATGATAATACATCTGTCCTTTCTTATATAATACTGAAAATAAGAAAAATAATAAAATTGTATAGCAAATTAACCAAAACTCTTATAAAAATCTAAATAATTACAAAAATCGCCTCCAAACTTGATGCCTGGTTTCACAACCCATCCTTTTGAGCGAAAATGATGATAAACAGCGTATTGAATAGGAAAACTAAATTTGGTTTCACTAAATAGCTTCCAGGATTGATCTAAGTTCAATTTTTTATTAGATTCATCAACAATTTGTAAGCAGCCTAAGCCGTATGCCAAAAAATAAGCTTCTTCCAAAGATAATATTAATGTTTCATGTAAATTTGATTCGTCGATACACAATTTTGGTTCTAAATTTTCAAAATAATCATTTTCACTGTCACTATCAGGTAAAATTACGCATAAATTATCTGGATAAGTTTCATCTTCCATTTTTGATGTATTTTCATTCAATTTAACCTTAGAACATGATTCTACATCCATACTGTTATTCATAATTTCTTTATCACAAGAAACTAAATCTACATTAGATTTATTTATACAATTTGGGTCTTCAATTATGTTGTTTTTCAATAAATCTTCAAATATAGAATGCAGTTCGTTTATAGCTTCAACATTTTCAATATTTGTTATTTTGTTCGGCTTTGCGTCATCTTTCCATTTCATTCTTTCCTTATACTGCCTCTCTCGTAATAATGGTGGAAATTTACCTTCATTTGGACGTGACCTGGAGACAGAACCTTTTCCAAAATTTCCCATATTATATAAAGCATTCATCTCATCGCGTGAACGAACTTCAACACAGACACTGTTGAAAACACCAGTGCAAACTATAGGAACCCAGTTTTTTAATGGAATTCCTAGTTCCGACTCGATAAATATGGGAAAAATAGGATGAGAAACTTCAATCTTATTCTTCATTTTAGGATTTCTCAATTCCATTTTGATTCGAAAACACTAAAATAGTATTTAGAAAAAATAAGTGGATGTGAATAAATTTTACAATTCTAACCTAATTTTTAACTTGTGTATTAATACATTAAATTTTTACCTGTCTGCTAAATCGTAATAAAATTCACTTTTAAATATAACAATAAATTGAGAAAAATAACAGTTAAAATATATCAAAAACAATTTTCACACAATAAAAACAAATCAACAACGATACGTCAGTTTGACGTTTGAACTGTCATAAATAAATTGGTATAATTACATCCGAACACGGCCATAATATTTCACATAATTGATTATTTTTCTGATAAAATATAAAGAAAAAAAAATTTAATGAACACAAAATAAAAATTTACAGAATATTTTGATATTGAAAATATTTTAATATCGATAGATAAAATAACGTTTTATCCTCAGATTGGCAAAAGTGTAGAATATTGATCGAAATGTTTTGTTTCACTTGCACTCGCCAATTGATGTATGAGTTAGAGAGAGACAGAGCTAAAAGAGAAGTGTAGTCGATCTAGTCACGAGACCTGTCAGCTGAGCGGTGAACTCGCGGAGTTTGCGTCTCGACATCGTCTGGTCTCCGACTCTTTGTCTCTTCATATCTTCAGATTTTCGAGTTCTGAAGCATGGCGGGGTTCGACGCCAACGTCAAGGAGATGATTCCAGCTCTGGAAGATGATAAAACTGGTATAATAAATTAGATTTTAAAGTCTTGTATGATTCTTTCTTACATTTACGGTTCTACTTTGTTTTTTTTATAATTCTACTTATTTCATATATATTACTTGTTTTTGTATTATTCAAATTACTCCAGTTTCTAAATTTATCTTATTTACCATGTATATTAGACCTTTGTTTGAAATTGACCTTTAATAAATTTAATTTTTAGTCCTTATTTCATTGCTATATCTTTTGAATACATTTGTTGTCTATAATTGTCTTTAATTTGTTTGCTGTAACTTGGATGCTGAATGAAAATTAGTGTGTTATGAAAATATTACTATTATAAAGTTTTGTAATGGTTTTCATTTTTATCATTATTGTATAAATATTTGAATTTTTTATCAATATGTTCTAATTGATATTGATATTGTATAATATTCAAAATTAAAATTGTTTTATTTCAGATATGATTGCAGCCACTAGCGTGTTGCAACAGCAAGCTGCAGATATTCGCCAACAAAAAGTCAATTGGCAATCATATATGAAGTAAGTTGAAAAAGATTACAAAGTAATTTATCAATAATTATAAATAATTTTTTTTTTATTTATTCCAGATCGCAGATGATCACAGAAGAAGATTACAACTTTGTGGTCACTTTCGATAGTGCAGAAGGAAAAGCGAGAGAGACATTGCTTCAAGAATATAGAGCCCAGTGTGCTAAAACATTTTTGAATCTGCTCGGACACGTTAGCAAAGATCAAACGATTCAATACATACTTATCATGATCGACGATATGCTACAAGTCAGTTATTTGGATTAAAACATAGATCTTTTACAAAATCAACCAGTCATAAGATAACTTGTGTTTCAGGAAGATAAATCTCGTGTAGAGATTTTCCGAGAGCACGCCCTTCGTAAAAAAGATTCTTTATGGGGACCTTTTTTGAATTTGCTCAACAGACAAGATGGTTTTATTACAAACATGACTTCCCGTATTATCGCTAAAATAGCTTGCTGGTCGCATGAACTGATGGAAGTCAGTGATTTGAATTTCTATCTCACCTGGCTCAAGGATCAATTGAAGTTGAACGTAAATAATTTGGTTTATTAAGTTTATATTTCATGAATTTTTTTATATTGTTAAAATAATTAAGTTTTTTAACTTTATTATTTATTTTTTATATCATTTGAAGATTTTTTTTTATTTAATGGCCTTATTTTATGTTATTTATTTTTCTCTATACTGCTCTCATTTCAATTTTATATTAGCACTGATAATTTTCCTATTTCTATTTGTGTATAACAAATTATAAATCTCATCTTAATATATGAATTTAATTTTTCCTTCAATATAGTTTGAAACGATTTCTTCAAAAATATAATATGTACGTTATTATGCTCTTCGCATATTCTATAATAACTGCACTTTTTCTTTTCTATTGATTTTGTTTTGAATATATGCATTAATGATCAGTTTTATTTAAATTTTCAATATGTTAGTTTTCATAGTTTGTGATCTAACAATTACTGTTTTTTATAAACTTTATATGTTAAAAATCTGATATAAAGAAAATTTGAAGACAAACTCTTTTTATCAGGTAAAATTTTCTCAAATCTTATTAGAAAAATAGATTGTTTTTTAACATCTCTGGGAAAAGGGTGATATTTATTAGAGTCTTAGTTCCATTCTTTATGGAATGTGTCTGATACTCTTTCAAGGGCGATGAATTAAAGTTAGAGTTAAAAAATGCTGAGACAGCTCGGCAAATTAACAGTGCCGGCAATGATAAGGGATCAAAATCGATTCAAGACAAATGCAAAGACTTATCGGCCGCTATTGATGAGCTGAAATCATATGGATCATTGGTAAATCTGTTTATTTCTCTAGTTAGAGATTATTCACAAATTAACTGATAATTTCAAACAACCAATTAATATATTACATTGATTAGACTTTTATCAAGGTATTTCTTATTCAGAAGTTTCCAATCAGCAAAAACAGGTTTAGCCTTTAAAACATTAGGGTTCATTGTAAATGAAACTGAAATTAATGTTTATATTGACTGCTAGTTTTTTTTTTTTTTTTTTGTGCATGTTCTTTTCAGAAATAGGAAAATTAAAAGTGTTGCATTATTGTAACATGGAAATGGTTTAAATTTTTTTTCTGCATGCACTGATATAAACATTTTATTCATTTTTTCTCATTTGAAAAAATATTTTGATTTAACATAAATTTATTACACGTTTAGAACAATGAATATATTCAATCTGTCGCTCGTTGTCTTCAAATGATGCTGAGAATCGATGCATATCGATTTGCTTTCTTGTCGGTGGATGGTATCTCAACTATACTATCAATTTTGTCATCGAGAGTTAACTTCCAAGTAACATATTTTCCTTAAATAATATTCTACTTGTAAAATATGACCAGTATTATCTTTGTGTTATTATATTTTAGGTTCAATATCAATTAGTTTTCTGTCTATGGGTTCTTACTTTCAATCCTCTTCTAGCAGAAAAAATGAACAAATTCAATGTGATTCCCATCTTGGCAGACATCTTAAGTGATTCGGTAAAAGAAAAAGTTACCAGAATAGTATTAGCCGTGTTCAGAAATTTGATTGAGAAACCTGAAGACAACCAGGTATTTCTTATCATTCAATGAAAACAGATATACCCAATTTTTGTTAAAAATTTTATCATTCATCATTAGGTGGCCAAGGAACATTGCATGGCAATGGTTCAATGCAAAGTATTGAAACAACTTTCCATTTTGGAACAGAAGAAATCTGATGATGAAGATATCATGGCTGATGTCGAATTCCTAAATGAGAAATTACAAGCATCAGTCCAAGATTTGAGTTCATTTGACGAATACTCCACTGAAATCAGAAGTGGAAGGTAAAATCATCTACAATATTATGTATTTTGATTTTTGTACTCATTATGTTTATCATTATAGACTGGAATGGTCTCCCGTCCATAAATCAGCTAAATTCTGGCGTGAAAATGCTGGAAGACTGAACGAAAAAAACTATGAACTCTTACGTATCCTCATACACCACTTGGAAACTTCCAAAGATCCCTTAGTTTTGTCAGTTGCTTCTTACGACATTGGAGAATACGTCAGACACTATCCTCGTGGCAAACAGTAATGATCTTTCACTGAAATTTATTATATATAAATATTCATCAAATTATGATAACTTTTTTCCATAGTGTTATTGAACAACTCGGCGGAAAACAATTGGTGATGCAGCTTTTGAGCCACGAAGATCCAAATGTACGTTACGAAGCACTTTTAGCCGTTCAGAAACTTATGGTGCACAATTGGTAATTGGATCTCAATTTAATTTGTTTAGTAATCTTTTTATAGTATTTTAATATTATTTCTTCAATGATAATAGGGAATATCTTGGTAAGCAGCTCGAGAAAGAACAAACCGGGAATGGAGCTTCAGGAAAGCAATCCGGAGGCAGCGCCCTCGGAACTAAAGCTTAGTTTATCGCTTGTTGAGAATTTTAGTTGCTTTTCGACTATTAAAAATCTAATAATATGTTTATTTTAATGATATTATATCAATTGTGAAAACGTATTCATATTGTAATTAAAATTTCGCTTTGTTTCGTGGAACATTGAACACATCGTGTTCCTCTCGTTTCATCAATGTTTTGGCGTGATATACTATAATTGTATGATTGTAAATACGTAATCACTTTTTTTTTTCATTTATCGTGTACATAAAGTCGAACATAATTAATGCACAACATTCCTATTTTCATGTAAATTTTTGAAATATAACTTGATATTGTTATTTTGGTGCTTGATCACTCAAAGCATGTTTCTTAACTGGAAAATGCGAAAAATTAAAAATTTCAATCAGCTGTAAAAACATTTTATTTGTGTATACATATGTATAAACACATTTAGTTAAAGAGTTGATATTTCTACTGTAGTATTAGATGTATGGTTAATATTAAAAAAAAATATTAATTATGTTAAAAGTTTCAAATATTGAATGTTGAAGATGTTAATAAATATTTAAATTTATTTTATTCGTTTTCAATTCATTGATGATCCTCATATTTCTACATTTATTTTTTCTCATCGCAGTGATAGGCCTATTCTCCATTGTGGTGTCGCTCTAAAAATTTTCATTTATTATATGTTGAATATTCATTGCATGTTTATATTTCAAATATGAAATCAAACTACTTGTATTTAACTCATGCCGTTATCCAAATTATCTCAAAGTAGAATTATTTAATATGTGTACTTACAATTTAGGTATATAATCTAAACCGTTTATGGGCATAATCGTTTCACGTTTTTCCTTCTTGTCCAATATTCTATATAAACAAGATTTTGTCAATTTTGTATATTGCTGTCCTGTATATGTATATTTTACAGGATTCTTCTTTAGAATCTTATTTGTAGGACGCGCTTTAGATTCTTTATGCTTTTTCATTTTTTCTAAGCGTTCTTGTAAATATGTTTCATCACGTTTTCTATAAAATAAGAATAAGAATGTTCAATTGAATGTGAGAACCATGTCACAAATTTAAACAACTGAGATAAATCACCGAAATTCTTTGATTTTTTTATTAGCTTTGGCGCTTCTCATTTCTTTCATTTTCATCTCCCTTTCCTCATTTTGAGATTCAATTCTGTCAAATTCTCTATGCTTTGTATTGATCCATTCAAAAATCATTTTCCTTTCTATTCTTCGATTCCGATCCTTAAAACAATCTGATTCTTTTTTTATTATTACAGTATCAGCCTGAAATCAGTATTATAATTTAAACCAATTATTTTTTTAATATTCAAATTTAAAATATTTCAAACCAATTTTTGAGATTCGGAATTTCTGGATTCAATTTTCGAAATTTTCCATTGATTAAGTTCTTCTTTTTTCAATTTAATGTTTTCATAGTAATGTTGGGTTTTTGAATTCTCTGCATTCAAATATATTTCATATTTTCTTACATATTTATCAGCTTCATGTTCTACTTTCCAATTGTGCAATGCACTTTTCTTCAAATTTTTAAGTTCATTATATTTATTCATCCATTTTATGTGTAAAAATATATCTTGCGAAGATTTCTCTATGAAAATAATAGTAAATATTCAACATTGAAAATTTATACCCTATCAAAATAGAAAAACTACCTGTTAATATATTTTGAACACCTTCAATAATATCGTCTATGTGGAGATTGAGTTCCATAGTTGAGTTTCTATTATATTTATGCCAAAATTTCAGAAATATTTTATGTTCTTCTTCTCCCCATCCACCTGTATGTCCACCAGTTTGGCGAAGAAACTTTTCAAAATTTTCAACTTCCTAATTGTAAGATTCGATATATTATTATATGTTAAATACAATGTTATAATACGTCATAATATTTTGTAAATATTTAAATTCAATATTTCAATGAAATTATAGATTTCATCAATTTACTTGAGATAACTTAGATGTATGTGGTCTTGACTTTTCCATTTTCATTTTTATTTTTTTCGTAGTTGTGTTATTGGATTTACAAAGGTTTTCTAAAAGAATCATCTGAAATTTTGATATCCAACCTCATCAATTTAATTTTATTAATGAAAATAATTTGCATAATAACTTAACCAACCTCGTTTAACATAGAAGCTTCATTTTCTTTGAGAACTTTCATTTTGTTATTTATTAATGTTTTAAAATTAATCAGTCTCGAATACAATTCTTTGGCATGTTCTTTATAATATTCAATATCTACAAAAATAATCACATCAATACACAAATCATTTAAATCATTACGACTATTGTTAGCATAATATTACCAAGTCTTTTAATTTTATCCTTACAAGTTACACTTTCAATGAATTCACTCAGCAACTGTTTAATTGGTTCATACTCATTCTCAATAACTAAATTTTCGATTTGCCTGAATATAATGAAACATCAAAATCATATTCATATTATGACTAGGTATATTTAAATATTTTAGTCATGAATACTAATAATAAATTTACGAAAAGAAAAAATAATTACAATTATCAATAAGTGTGAATGATAAATTAAAAGTAATGAAAAAATTGAGGTACATATTACATTTTGTTCTCTAATGCTTGATGCATATCTTCGACATTTGGATACCTTAATCGCATTATAGCGATATAGCAAGCGGTTGATATTGCTTTTTCTTTAATTTTCAAATGTTTTAAAGATTTCTCCATTTCAATGAGTATAAAGCAATGTTTGGTGCATTCTCATAAGTTGTGTTACCATAACAACCTATAATTGAAACATTTGTTTGTGCATCAATGTGCATGATTCAAAACCCAAATTTACTGATTTTTTTAATACTCTATTAAAAAATATATATAAATACCTACTCACTCATAAACATTAATCGACTTATGAGTCTTTTTTCAATAAGTAATAGATGATTTGAACAAAAAATATTTTTCCTGCAAAATGGTTAAAAAATAAATCAATCACAAAACAAACACAATTTCAATATTATATTCAGTCAATAGATAAGTTTATATATACAAAATTATTAGATATATTATCACAAAAAAAAATATTTATGAAATGGAAATTGATCATTTTTAGGTGAGTTATGAGAAATAAGAATGTAAAGCTAGAAACTATTGTTGGAAACTATTCAAATATACAAATAGATATCTAATCAAGTATGATCAGCAAAAAATGCTCAACATTCTGAAAATTCAGAATATTATCAATTTTACAAAAATTACATCTTAACACCTTGACGATGGTAGATAATTTAAAGAGACATCTGTTTGATACGGGTGATTTTATAAGAAAAAAAAAGTCAGATAACTCTTAAAAATGAATATCAATGATGCTGAAATACTCTAAAGCTTGAAGCAAATCTATATGGAAGAAATTATTTCATTCCAAATTGCTTTTTTCCCCTAAAATGTCATTAAGTTCTATAGCAGTAAAAATGTAAAAAAAGCAGGATACGGCCCACGGGTAAGATCAAAATTATCATGAAATCACAGAATTTGTCCATAATGGGTTAACTTTAATTAAAATAATAATTGTTTTATTTTCAATCAATTATAACTCAATATCAAACCATCTTATCTGAAATTTTCATTATTAACATCACATATTCACACAGCTGATAGTTTAAAAATCAATGTAGTAAAAGAGTATACATAATATTACAAAATATCTCGATGAAAAATGAAATATTTAAAACAAAATAATATATTACAAATAATTTACATATTCTACAAATTAAAAACAGAAAGGTAAAATTACATTGATCATTGATAATTGTGAAATCACTTTATGTTATAACAATAATCTCAAATGGATTCAAAAAAAGATTAAAAACAGAATAACTAATTTTAACGGCTATGTCCTCATCACTGTATGAGACTTCGTCAGGCCTGTTTGAAGAATATTTAAAAATGAAAAAAAAAAACACAATTTTTTTTAAAGGTAAGGGAGCTTTTGCATTATGATGGTTGCAAGTCATAATACAGTTGCATATGCAGTTACAGTAATTTCCGCATGGAAGAAAACTTACCTAACCCAGGAAGTTATGGAGAGTGAGGTAAAAAGTCTACAACTTCATCAGACCTTCCTAAAATTAAATAAATCAAGCAATCCTGCATATGTTAACTATGTTTCTCAATATCGAACAATATATAAATATCTTCGTCTGACATTTTGACCAAAAAATTTTTTTTGTGGAATTGCACAATTCATCCAATTCAAAAAACACGTGACGAAATTATATCCACAAAATTAACCAGACGAAGTTATATCCCTGTACTTTTGTGTTGACTTTTGCGCACACATTAAATAAAGTAAATGAGATAATTACAGAATTGTGGTAGAAATTGATTTTGACAACCTACAAGTTTATTTTAATTATATGTATCTAAATATTGCATTTAACAAGGAGACACCGGGAGATTCGACTCACAGATTTTGATGAAAATTTGCAGATATTTAGATGAAATATAGACATAAAACTTTGCTGAAGTGAGAATTCCAGAAGAACAATAGTTTTTGTGGAAATAAAACTCAAAGTTTGCATTTCTCACAACCGATGACGTCAATCGGGCTGAATGAAACGTGAAACGTTTATGCACTACATTGAAACGTATTAAACAGCAATAAAAGTCTCGTGCGTGTGCGTGTTGTTGTAAAAACACTTTGTGGTGCTCTATTTCGTATTTATTTTTTTAATCATTATTATTTATAAAAATCATCATTATTTATGAAAAAAATATATTTTCATAACTAGAGTATCTATCAATATGATTTGTTATAAGTCAGATCATGTTCGGTCGGCGCACCATTCGTATTTCGTTAATATTAAAAATATTTGTGTGAACGTATAGGTGTGCGACTCGAGTTCAAATAAAAATGATACCGGTGACGTCATTGATTGCTATTCCATACAAACTTTGAACGTTGTTTACGCAAAAACTATTGTCCATCTAGAATTTTCACTTCAACAAAGTTTCATTTCTATATTTCATCTACATATCTGCAAATTTTCATCAAAATCTGCGAGTCGAATGTCCCGGTGTCTCCTTGCAAGAGAAAAATTCAAGCACCAGGCTCAATTTTAAGATATAAATATAAGATATAATTTAAGATTGCAGTTGTCATTTCTGTAAAAAACAATTAACAGTTTATAAGATGTAACACTAAAAAAACAAATAAAATAATTGAATGTCTAGTATTATCAATTAGAAAATCAGAAAAACAGATTATGGTATCCTTTTCCAGTCAGTTTTTTCCTGCACGTCGGACACTTTTTGCTCGTTTTCATAACCATCGCGACGCATTGCAAACAGAAAATGTGGCCGCAAAATGTTGAGGCGACCGGTTTTGAAGACGAGAAACTATCTAAACATATGGGGCAGTCTCGTAGTCGAGGAGCTCCAGGACTGCTATCACAGTTACTATCAGGTATCGAACTGTTCAAACTCTTTTGATGCTTATCAGTCGAAAGTTTAACTTCAGAAACTGAAACTCCACTCGCTAAATTGAAAGAATTGTCCGAATCCACAACTATCACTTCGTTGATCACCGGAGTTGGCTTAAACGTGTCCACGGATAAATCTACAGTGTCTATAATTCTGGCGGCTTCGTTGTGTCTATCGTAACTGTCCCAAGAATCTGAGTCTGAATCTGACCAACCGTTTAGTGAGCGAGTCGCACCATTAATTCCATACGAGGACGTGCTAGGGCGATGATTGGTGAAAATAGGTCCTAGGACGAATTCTTCCATAGGTATATCGTCTGGGTCAGTCGATAGACCGAGCATATCTCTTCTTCTCTTCCTGCTGCGAGTTCGCATCCTCGAGAGTTGAGGCGATTCGGACGTCAATATCGGAGTGTGAATTATCGGCAGAACCGGCTGAACGAACTCACAAAAAGGATTAGGTTTAAGATTTCGGCTTCCGTTGACTACGTCGACTATTTCACAGTCTGACGAATCGGATACGACATCGACGCTGACTTCGGTTCCGGCAGTCGAAGCCATTTGATCTATTGGTGTATTTTGAACTGTAACTGGATTGTCCACAAGAGTGGCTACAATTTCTACGTCTACGTCTAAATCTACTACGATGGGTTTATCTTCTAGGATGAAATCTGCGGGCGGATCCGGCTCCGATTCCTGAGCTTCCGCGGGTTCGGGCTTCGCGGCGAGGCTCTCCTGGGGCGGATCGATCCGCTGATGCTGATGAGTGCGGTCGTCTTCCCGCTTTATTTCCTCGCAGTGCGAGTTGAAGAGCGAGTCGTTGAGCGCGAAGGTGTAATGATCGTCCGAAGTGCTAGGAAGGGGCGAGAAAGCCAAGCTGTCCTTGGACTCTTTCGGCTCCTTTGCTTCCTTGACCTTCTTCACTTCCTCATCGTCCGTCTTCTTCGATTCCCCGGTTCCTGTCATTTCGAAGAAACATAACCTCCGAATGCTCACCAACACATTCGAATGTCAAGGAATCGAGGATGCCAACTTTCTGCAGGTTCTACTCGTAGAATGAAAAAGGGAAAACTTTTCTACCTTTCTCACAATTGATCAATTACTGGCAAATTCATACGTCAATAAATTGTCGTAAACGTACCTAAATATCAAAATTTGAATTGATTGTTGAGTTGGTTTTATGAAGAGATTTGGAAAAAGATTGAACTTCAACAGTTGAACGAAAATAGTAGATAACCATTCAAATTCAATTCCCAATGTTAATGTGAATGCGTTTTTCTTTAAAGTCTTTGATTAAAGCTTTTTATTTTTACATAGAAAACATATTGTACGACAGTTTCTGAACCAAATGTTAATCTTGTATTTGTTTCATAAATTCCTTATTAAATTACAAATGTATAATCCAGAATATGATATTCGGATTAATGTCGACAAACATATTCAACTTGACTAAATTATGAAACTATTTACTATTTAACATTCGAATTTTCGATTTTATTTCATTCGTCAAATCATACAAGAAAAATATCATCTTATCTAAGATTTTAAATTAATTTGCAATATTGAAACGTAAACGAGACATCGAAATATGCTGAATAACACTTTTAACGCGTATTAAAACATATTGCATCATGAAATCGATGAAAGATCATAGAAAATGGAAAATTCTAGAGTTTGCAGACGGTGCAAAACAGCCCCCACCCTGCCCTTTTTGCTGCGAAATGTGTGGAGGGGATGACCACTATATAAGGCCGACGCGGGCTGAGCTAGTGTTGGTGTTCGATCGGCTTTTGCGAGGTGCTGAGGTCTTCACGCTGCGCAGTAAAAACAAGTTGTTTTTCCAGTAAGTTTTTTTATTAAATTATTGTTATATTTTTCATTATAATTGTTGTCTTTTCATTTTGATGCGTTTTCTTTGTATTTTTTGTATCGATTTGCTCGATTGATATCAAATGTTTACAAAAATCATATGTTCTTTGTTATTGATATCAATGTATAGCGCGCGTTTGAAATCTCAGGTACTTTCTTATTTTGAGCGAGCCATCGGCCTCATTCGACATTAACCACGCCCCAACTCGATACAAGCCTTAATAACATCTAATTTATATCGTTTTGATGATAATCGAACGTTAACATTCCAATAAAGCCGAACATAAAAAACTAACCGTTCACACCTATCTTTATAACGCGTCGAACGTTTTGCGTCGCAGTTCACATTTACCGAAACCATTTGACGACTGAAAAGGCCAAGGGGTACAAAGGTGACTCTAGTGGAAATCGAGTTATGTACAGGAATCGTTAACCGAGATATATCAAATCACTCGACATCTTCCTAATACACGTAGGTACATGCTCAACTTTGACCGCGCTTTTCTCAAAATCACTTGTACCCCTTGACCTTTTCAATCGTCATTTTGTATCTACACACCTTTTTTCGTTTTGTATGTAATAAAAAAATACATCAGTCGAAGTGAATATCCTTAATGCGCAATAGAAGAAAAAACACATCATCTCATTTTACATAACGAAAACATATTGCGAAACGAACACGTTATTTGCACACCTAAACATAAAACGGGTCATTTCTTCGTCGTTGTGCAATAAGTATTGATTTTTTCGATGTCGTATCGAGTTTTCGATCGATTTGCGTTAAAATGGAAGGTTCCAAGTTTGCAAATGGCCGATGCTTTTCGATGACACAGCCGTTTGTTTCGTTTCAGGTTCGTTATTTTTATGACTCATCCATCCATGATTCCGCCATTTTTGGTGTCGTTTTTCTTTCTAGCAAAATCTCATATTGCAATATGGCGCAACAATTGTGTGTGTGAATCGCTGAGTTTTCAATATGTTGTTTGCGCACGGTTTTGTTTTTGTTTCGATGCTTATTCATGCGTTGAAATTAATATGTTGCATTGTATGCATTTATCTCTTGGGAGATAAGAAATGAAAACTGATGATCAAACTGTTTTTATTGAAATGAGTGGCGTGATGAGGTTTATTTCGTATTTGACCCTTTCTGATCTCAATTATTTTGAATGACGAAAATATTCTTTTTCGATTGATTATTGATAATGGGTGAATCATAAAAACGCTTTTATCTGATATTGGTTCACACACTCTACCGGCGAAAATACTCCTTTGAAATCTATAAAAATACATTCGTAATAATTTTTCCCATTGGGAAGCATTGGAAATTGGAAATGCATTTCTTTGATGTTTATCTATTCAAATCAAAGCAATTATAAATTCAATCTGTAGTGTATGAATGTTGTTTTCATAATACGTGCTCAATATGCATTTGAATGCAATATGAATCGGCATATTTTGTTACAAATTTGCATTATTTTATTATAAGATAAAATGAGTATCTTGCTAATATTTAAATTTAACTTATATGCATTTAATAATTTCAGTTTGGAAAGCAAAATGCAGTCTGAATTTACTGTGGCTTTTAAAGCCTATGTTAAAAAGGATGAAAACAACAGTGAGATCAGATATTTTACGATTGACAGAGGAGCAGAAAACAATTTCGAGTATCTCACAGCTAAGCTCTTAAATGTTTTTCCATGTTTGTCGCAACAGCCATTCACCATTTCTTGGAAGGGTAGCAATGACTTACATTAAGTTTTCAATGTCTCATTTCAATTCTGAATTGTTTTAATGTTTAAAATTATTTCAGACAATGAATCGGATTATGTTACTATATCCAGCGATAACGAACTCTTGTTCGCTTTAACAAGCATGAGTTCAGATGTCAAGAAATTATACATTTCGCTCGATAAATCTGCAAGAGAAAATGTTCTTGAGATACCCATTACTGCTAAAATACCGAATATATCGATCGGAATTTCTCAGCGCAGTAAGTATCATCATTATTTTATTGTAAAAATATTCTTGAATGTTTGTTCTCAAATTTTTTATTTTCGCATTTATAGAACGCTCTTCTATGCCCATGGTAGAACATCCAAATACTATATGTGATGTCTGCAATAGAAAAATAGCGGGCTTCCGCTATAAGTGCTTGTTGTGCGCAAATTACGATCTGTGCCAATCTTGTGAAAGTCAAGGAAACCATTCTGAACATCTTATGTTGAGAATTCCTAAGCCACTCAATGCGGTACATTTTCAAATATATCTGTATTACTCCTTTTTTGTTATTTAAGTCAAATATAACATTAGTTTATATTTTTAGCAACAGAAAAAAGTTTTCCAACTATCAAATGTTATTATCCCAGATTTTTGCGATAATATTAAAATTTCCGGATCTTTTCATGGCAAGAAGCACTGCAAAGATAGGTAGGTTTTAATAGTGATAATAAATATAAATAAAGCTTATTGATAATAGGAGAAAAATTATTTTTGTAATTATTTGATTTTTAACATATGTTGAAACAGGAAAAGCCACCACAAAGATAATCAAGGTGAAAAACATGGCGAAAAACACGAAGACAAGCATCATGGAAAACATGGGCGTCATGAGAAGAAATATTGTTTTTCTTCGAGAGGCCATGAACCATGGGTGAAAACATTTGCAACTTTCATGAATGATTTCGCTAATCTAGCCGAAGACGTAGGTGTCAGAGTTGAAAGTAAGGAAAGCTCTCCGCCCGAAGAAAACCAACCTTCGACTTCAAATCAAGAAGCCAATGCGACTTCTCAAGAACCAAATCCTATTCACCCTCAAATCATTATTCCTGATATGGAAATGGTGCGAAACGCTATCCACGGATGGACTCAAAAGTTCTCTCCTGAATTGACAGGAAAAATTAATCTTAAGAATTCAGGCATCTGGAATGCTCCTAAAAATGGGGATGCTAAAAATGAAGGTGTTGAAAAATCCACTGCTACAGATGACTTTAAAGAACAATCCAATCAAAATGCAATGAAGAAAGGCTATACCGATGCTGCTTCTACATCTGCTATTAAGATTCCTGTCACAATTGCATCTGCCGTGAATCCAAATGGACAAGTTTTTCAACAGAATTCAACTGTTACTGATAGTTTCACTGCAGTAAACAATATGAGTATTTCTGGAGAATCTGATTCAGACTCAACTGGATCTGATTGCTTGTTTGTCAAATCTTCAGATATGAACGAAAAAGGTGATGATTGGACAATGCTGAACACAGAAGAACCTGGAGACAATGGTAGCTATTTATTTTCAATCAGCATCAAACACCATTCTTAAAAAAAAATAACTTATTTATTTTTTCAGAACTCATTCAACTCATTCCTTCACAAAATCGAAACACAGAACAAGATATGGAAATTGTAACAGACAGATTCAAAAATCACGTAGAAGTATCTCACACTATTTCGAATAATGCAGCTACTTCTGCTCAACCTCCAAACGCTGAAACCAGATATGTTCTGATAGACACTTCGTCTATTTCGTCTGCATCATCGGCTACTAGTGCACCACCTGCAACTCCGATTAATGGTGTACCTTATGCGCATGCATTTGCTACATCGCAAAATTTTGGATCCCAACCAATTGTATCACAAGCCTTTGAATCGCAACAAACTTTCAGTTCCGCGAATTTTGGAACACAACCTACTGCATCACAAACTTTTGGGTCGCAACCTACTGCATCGCAAACTACTGGATCGCAACCTACTGCACCACCGATGCGCCATAGAGGTAATTATTGTTTTATAATAATGAAACTTCAAGTTTATTATTCCTCAGATATTTTAAAATATCCTCTGAATGACTTACAATATTATCAATATGTTTACTTTGTATTGAAAATGTTCTCCAATATTGATTGAAAGTTTTCTCTGGAGTAATTAAGACATGAGTGTTTCATAAAATGTTTATGTATTCACTGAGAAACACCATTTCAAATATTTCATTTTTAATGTAATTTTTCAGATCCTCATATTGCCGTTGCATTGGAGCAAATGATGGCTATGGGATTCAGCAACGAGGATGGCTGGTTGACCCAACTTCTCGAATCTGGAAATGGAAACATCAATCGAGTTTTGGACATCTTGTCGTCTGTTAAAAAATGAATAACCTCTTATGTTGAATACATTTATCTTACATCTACTATGTAAGTCAAGTTTTCAAAAATTTCACTGCATCTAAACGCATCTAAATATAAAAGGTTTAGGTAGTTTAGTTGTGATATTTAGTGTTAAGTATAATACATCTTATATTATAATCTCATTATTTTTTTTTCAATATTTTATTCTTTGACTTATTTGTTTCTAAAGTACCCGAATTATTATTTTATTGAAAAATCTTGACGGGTATTGGATAGTTTATTAAGTATAATACAATGTGTAAAGTACAGGTATTTGTGATAGTCAAGCATTTTTAGCTATCCTTTACTTCTATTCGATATTTCATTGTATGTCACTTATATGTATGTACGCATACATTTCCCAAATTTATTTTTTTCTTGGTAGATATCAGACAATTCATTAATTGAATTTTTCCATTGTATATTGATTATATGTTAAGCATTTGGATCTTTTTATTATTTTTTTCAATAAAGGAATACACTTATATGTGGTTTTCATTATCTCTTACTTCAAATCACACTTAAAATTTGACAAAATAGATTTTATGTATATGATTGTGATATAATACATACACGCATATAACAAACTTATATTATTATTTATGTGTTCGTCGATATAATGTTCTTACATAAAGTCTTGATCTATGCATATCATTGAAAATCAAAACAACACTGAACAAAAATCTTTCAATTAATATTTGAAATATAGGTATCATATTTGTATTTTACAATAATGTAAACCAAAACAACAATTCAATTTTCCAATTTAATCAAAAGATATTCCACAGTTGATATTACACATATTTTTTTCTGTTATTAAAAGACAATCATGATATGATAAGTGACTATCTAATATATGTAAAATAATAAGTTTTCTTTTAATTATTCCAATAATAATCTTCAATCCATTTGTTTATTGTTCTCTTGTGGAAAGATCTAGCTTGTATAACTGAATTAGGATCGTTTGGATTATCATCCATTAAATCTAAATGATGCGCTCCTTCCGGTATGATGACGGCAACAATAGAATCACTGAAATTTCTCAAAACGCCTCCACTGGCCCAAGGATCGAGTAATCCGTTGCTGAATATTATGTTTGAGTAATAATCCAGATTCTTCCCACCATATTCGTTTATTGGAAGTTCATATTTTGGTTCCACTAACCATTTCTTTTTGCACTCGGCAGAGAAGGAATCTGGATTAAACGGTTCATTCTCAAACATGTCATATATCCCAGTTGTGCACATCGGCATTACCATTTCAGTACAAGCCTGAAAAATCGTAAGATATTTTTAACATAGGTATCTAGTGTGATTGACACAATGAGTGAATTAAGCTGTTTATTAGAGTGAATATTCAGGTAGACTGATGGGTATTGTCGTCGAAAAGAGACTTTTGTTTTAATTGTGGAATAGTTGTTCTAAATAAGACACAAATCTCAGTTTAAACCATATTAAATAGTTTGTAAAATATGGTAAATGTAGGTATTGTTTGACACCACATCTACTACCCTACCCGACTATTCACACAATATTTCTACCTGATAATCCCAGGCTTTTAAACCAAGATCATTAGAACTTTCAGCATTCAAATCGTTACATTTAGTGCTTCCAGTATAATTGGTGAAAACACTGACTGCTTTGAAAATAGCCTGAAAATTTCTATCATAAATATTTTTTGACAAATTTGAAACTATAATCACAATCTACCTGTAGCAAAGCTGCATCGACCAATGAATTGTTCTTTAAATAATTACAAGCTTCACGTACAGGGAATGCAGGCAACGGAGCTAGAAAATCATTAGGGTAAGGGTAGTTCACCATAGCTAAATTTGTGTATACGTCCATTAACCATTCTTTGAACAATAAAGCGTCTTCTTTAGTGTCTGACAAAGGTTTGCATAATTTCAACTCTTTCGATATCCACTCTCTTCCAGCTGCGGTACCGATTTTACTTCTAAATATTCATGATAAATTTATATTAAATGAAATATAGGTCTTCAAGTTCAATTATTCCTATTTGAAGATCTATATTTCAAAAATTGAAAAAAAAAAAAAACGATTTCATGCTTGCTTCATTCTAACTATTCTGAAACAGTTTGATTCAATTCTCGGAATATTGAACTTAAAGTTGAAAATTTTCATTCGTTTTATGTTTTTAGAATAAAATAATGTAAAACTAACTTCAGTACAGGCCAAGATTTTTTTATATTATTAAAACAACTTTCATGAACTGTTCTATATGCTGATGTTACTATTCTGAAGAATACATCACATGGAGTCAAATCTTTGTATTGCAAAATAGGAGCAGAAGCAGCAAGGGCTCCATTCACAATATGAGGATATTTCATTCTTATATAAGCCGATAACATTCCTCCATATGATCCTGAAATTAAATTGTAAATAAAAATAAAATTTTTCACTGTGAAAACATGAAAATAATCAACCTCCAATTGCATAAACGGGGTTTCGATCCTGCAGAGCCTTATCTTTTAATAGAAATGTTATTAAATCAACATAATCAGCTATTGCTTGAGATGATGTTAAATATCCAATGTTTTGCGGTGTTAAGGATTCATTTCCATATGGCAATGACTTTCCATAGTATCTACATCCAGAGAAAATTGAAAAATGTGTGAGAAAGCTTTAAGTTGAAAGTGAAAAAAAAAACTCTTCATAAAATCTTTTCAAATTTAAAAATTTATATTATACAAAATGAACCAAAATAGATGATTAACTTTTTTTCTCAATATTTTGACTTACACTACTGTCATAATTATAGGCACATGTGTGTTAATTTTACCTGTGTTCAGCGAAAACAATTAATGCCTTCAAATCCGGAGCCATATTCCAAATGAGTCCTGTATGTTCAGCAAATAATTCAATAGCACCCTATTAATTTTTGATGTAAATAGAAAACTCAACATAAATTGGCATATTGAATCATCACATATAAGTAAATAATTCACAGTAATCATGAAAATTAAAAATCACCATTCTACTTAAAATAAGTATAGATACATTAACTGACCTCATTCCCAGTGTAAAAAAGAATAGGACCTCTCATATCATCCCAATAAGTATCATTGATCAAGTAGCGTAGCTTAAATGTTTTATTCACACCAAAACTGAAATGATCTAATGGAACATCTAAGTAGCGTGTATCATAATATCTTTTTTTAGCATCCACATTGTAGAAGGTGAAAGCGAATAGTACACTCAGGAATAAAATATATTTATTCAACATTGTTAACGAAGAGAAACAAGAATGTTCTCACCCAATGATCGGTAGCAAACTATTTATTTGTGAGTCATTTTATGTACGTGTCATTCATAATAATCATACTAAGTGGCGGTCAACCATTTCTATTTATTATTGTTAAGATTTATTTAAGGGTGTTCATAAATTTACATTTTCTAAAATGACTTCAGTAATTGGTTTATTTTACGTCAAAAAAGTGAATGATTTGGAAAGTAGGAAAAAAAAATTAAATTGAAAGAATTATATTCGCGTGCAATGTTATTATATTTAACAGCGCGGTCTAACAAAGTCAAAGACACAATATTAAATATCTTGAAGTGAAAGAAACATGATTTAAACCATTTTCATAATGATGGACACAAATATCAAAACTAAAAAATAATTCAATTCATAAAAACAATAATCATATTTGAAGACATTCAACTTTGACATTAGATAACTGAATAAAGGAAAACAATTGTAAAACAACTAATAACAATGCAAACAATTGATATTTTAGAAAATTTAATGCTCATAAAAAATTACAGTTAAATAAAAACATTATTTATTATATAAATCGCTTCGTTATCACAACCGCACACTACTTTATTTTTGTTACAATCTAAAGAATTGATTGACTTGTGAAGATTGCCCATTAACGAAGTCACTTCCAAATTAGATTTTGCCTCATCACCCATCAACCAGGGATTTATCGTAGACTCATTGAGAGACATAGCCGAAACTGTATTCGTAATCTGCTTGGACATGCTAGATGTGTTCCAATGCCATATTTCTCCGTTGGCAGAGCAAGTGAAGAGCCGTTCAGGGTGATCGGGATGAAATTGTATCTCAGACACTGCAGCTGAATGTGCGTTTAACAGACAAGCAGGATAAGTGTTCACTCGGAGATCCCAGACAGTGAGAGATCCATTTTCGCTGCCCGCTATGACTAAATGACGCTGGGTGGGATGATGAACTAAACAAGTCGCCGCTACTTGGTCGTTTCCTAGTGAAAACGTTGCACTGGGGCTATTACTGTGAGATTTTAAGTCCCATATTTTCATCTGGCCTCTTAAGTTTCCAGTTATGACCTACAAAAAGTGAAAATTGATTTATTTATAAAAACTACATACTCCATTGATAAAAAAAGGTTGAAACTCACTTCATTGTGTTTAAGAAAACAGACACAATGTAAAGTAAAACTATCTGCATTTTCAATACTTCTGACAACTTGAGATTGGTGACTCGTTAAGAAATTCATTTTTCCATCTTCTCCTACTGTGACTATGTCTCCATCCATGGTGGCCAAACTCGTGCACGGGGCTGGGGAACCATCGCTGTAAAAAGAATCGAAATATTGAGTTAAAATTCTGAGTTTTAGATGAAATATACTGATATTTCAGAGCATTCTTAAAATGTACACAACTCAAAACAATCAAAACTAGCAATACATTCTTGAAAAGAGTGAGCAATATACAGAATCAAACAAATAAATAAAAAAATGACTAACTCGAACGAATGAAGCCCATTCCATGAGAGGAGTGTTTTGATATGAGAAGAGGCAAATTCGGTGATTGGAGAGAACAGAAGAGCGTCTCCGTTGGAAGTGGCCGCAGCGAACTGAGATTCATTAACGCTTCCTACGTAGCGCAACGAAGTCCAGTCTGATGCTGAAGTGGAATCCAAAGAGGCGACGCTCTTCACCGAAGTGTTTGGGTCTTCGACATCTTCAATCTGCCACAGTCTCAACTTGTTGATACGCTGGTCCCATGCCGCAGTCAGGAACTGTTTAGCCGACGAGGAAGAGAGTTGCTCAGGAATCCACCTCACGCACCGTACTTTTTCTGAAGTGAACGTTCCTTGTACGTCACAGTTCATTTCAGAACTTGATGTTTTAACACTGACAGATTGAGGTTAGGTACGTGAAGGTTTGTTTCTTTCAAAGTTTCAACTGTCAAGAATTCGATGTTGCTAGTGTTAATAAGTGTTAATGTGTGCACACATATGTTTTATTTATAGACTTTCTTAATTTTCATTTTTTTCCTTGATGATGCTAAATTAAAGAAATGCACGTGCTTTGTTGGCTAAATTTTATGATGAGGCTATTTAACTTCAGTAGATTCGCATTTAAACTTGAATAAATGTAAGTAGTAAAAGCTTATAAAATATGAAAAGACTTGATCCCTCATTTTTTTTTTTAATATTTTAAAAATGAATTTTTCTTTTTCATCAATACGAAAATATTTTTTCCTTTTCCATTTAATCATCAAATGTTATTTATTTATTTATGAAATCACAAGAATCGACACCGGAAAGAAAAAGCATAAACTCAATATGCAACGACAGCCCGATTTCGAACTACGCAACTAAAATAGACTACTACAAACTATTAGACGACCTCTCCGAACATCATAAACTGAAAATACACCGAAAACTTTTTAAAAGCCCCAATATTTCAACAAAACGACTATCTAAAACGACGCTTTTAGAAAAACTTTCTAGCACTCGATGTGCGCAATCCCATCATCTAATACCCGTCACAAAATCACAAGGGTAACAAATTTTCAGTTTTTTTATTTCACTCTCATGAAATCCTATCAGTTTCATTGTATCAACACTTTATATATTTTCGTATAATAGTAATTTTTTTATCCTTCGATAATTTTAAAATAAAATTATCATTTTTATATAAGTTATTGAATAATATGAGTCATTATATTGGATGACAGTCATCATCATCAGTCTAATAAAAACAGTCATCACTCATAATGCGATGCAAAAATTTTCATTTTCAGCAAGAAATTAGAATATATAAAATAAATAAATAAAGTAAAAAATTCTAAATATTTTTATTCACAATCAATGATATCTACGTAAGCTGTACTCGAATAATAAAGATCCCATCAACTATATAAATAATTATGTGTGTTATAGTGGAAAAAAAATTCATAAAGACATATTTTGATAAATTCACAGGTGAAACTTTATAACGAAATCTCTTCCATTTTTAAGCTTCTTCGCATTTAATTTCTGGTGAATTCTAATGCAAAAATCACATATAGCCATTGTCAATTGTGTCTCCAATGTTTATATCTAGCTCCTCGCACATTCACAAGAGAGTTAAATATGCACATTAGAATTAAAAACCTTAAAAAAAGCCAACTATGACACGAATTACAACGGTTATATGTAAACACCGCATAATTTTCTTTAACATAAAGTAAACGACTATGTCCTCATCACTGTATGAGACTTCATCAAGCTGTCATAAAATTAAATAAATCAAACAATATCGTATATTTTAACTATATTTCTCGATATGAAACAATTAAGACATTTAAAGTCGGAAAAAAGCAAGATTTTCCAATTCACCCAATTTAATTATTATAAATAACCATTTACCTTAATAATCAAAAAATATTTTTCCAATAAAAACATTCACATATACATCACAATTATATAATTTGTCTACCAACAATCTGTCACAAATAAAACTGAACTGAAGATCGAACCCGAACACCATTCCATCGACAACCATTATTATACAACACACAATAATACAATTATACACATCTTCCGACTTTCGAAAGTAGGAAGATTCCCGAGTTTCCCAACTTATCCTCAGACTCATGAAAACCCACCCCAAGCCCCCTTTTCCCGCCAATCGTCAAACTGGCTCGCGCGCATCCTCTCAAATCCCATCAAGAGCTCGAAGCAGAGAGACGTCTGCAGAGCAGAACCCTCATCACACCCCGACTTCCTCGAATCCAAGAATAGCCTAGAACAATCCAGGATACCATCGGAAGAAAAATTCTGATGCTGCTCCGACGCCGCGGCCGGAAAAGTCGCAGCTTTCCCGCGCTAGCTCTCGCCGCATGCCTAATCGCTCATGGTTGGTTTTTCCGCTGTTTTTGATTGTTTTTCCCGCTTTTTTTCGCGTTTTCGTAATCGTGATGAGGTGTTGCTTTTGTCGTTGACGTATTTCTGTCGTGCTCATGGGGGCGGAAGAAATAAATCGCGTCAAAGACTCGACTCAGTTCGCTCTGATGGTCTCGTTTATTTTGGGGAAATTCGAGTTTTAATCTAAATGTCGAGTGTTGTTATTGAAGATTTTCTCAAGATGGGATAATTAAAATTAATTAATTTTTTTTTTGGCGATTTGAATCTATCGGATTTTCGTTGTTTCGATTGCGGAATTAGATAACGCGGGAGGAAAAATTAAACGATGAGAAAAACTGTGAAATTATGCGATGGAGGTTTTAATTTTTCGTTAATGGATATTAAAAAATAACGACGCCTTTCGGTTGAAATAAATTGCTTTTTAATGTTATGATATCGAAATAAAATATTAATTAATGAAACGAATACTTGAGAATCTTGAAAGCGTTTGAAACAATGTCTTTCGTATATTTTATAAATATTCATTCGTAAAATGTATTAGATTTGAAATATAGCGATAAAAATGTTTTATTATGGATATGTACTAAATTTGTTTGCGCATCTAGTGAATCTCGAATGAGAAATTGTAATTTTAATATTTTATTACGTACCAAAAGCATTTTCCTTATCTAGAACGAATTTCAATTTTAAATTCGAAACGTAAATTTCGCGATAAATTTCCAAACTTTCAATATATGCAAAACAATTTCGGCGAATTTTTCTGTTTTTCCACACTTTTTTAAACAAATACAAAAAAACACGTAACCGTTTTATAAAGCTTTCAATAAAGGAGTAAAAAATTGCCTTAATTTATTTTCGCGTGAAATGTTGAAACACATGCAGATGTATGTAGATACACGTGTCTGTGTAATGAATTTCCACAGAGAAAAATTCACATCTGTTTCGATTTTCCTCTCGACAACTAAATTTTCACACGCGAATATTCAAAGCGTTCATAGCTCTGATGAAAATAAATTAATTAATAAAAAATTGCGAGTTTTTCAAAATGGTTAATTACGACGGGTGAAATCTGTTTGTAATGAGTCCAGTTATAATGGAATTATGGTCTCCCTTTTAAATTCGGGTCACTGTGACAATTTGCCGCTTGAATTTTCCGAAATTTCATGGGAAATTTATTCAGAACGTTTCGCCAATCAATTCATGCTTCGCGTACATGTTACAGTATCAATTTTCAATTTGTGTATTCAATTACATTTTTATCCCATACAATTAATCAGTTTAACTAGAATCACGTTCCGGCTTTTTTTAGTAATATTATATTAAAAAAATATATAATAAATCAACTAAATATATTTATAATCAGAAAAATTAAATATGAATTTTATAAGTCACTATATTTGAGGTCAGTAATTTCTACAAAAACGTCAGAATTTATGTTAAAATAAGTGTTCATATTTAAATTTTATCTTACACTCAACAAAATTTAACATTTTTATAGCTCTTGTTATAAATTTCAAAGTAAAATTCAGATATAAATATTTTAAATATTCAAATATAAAAAAAAGTCTTATCTGTAATTTAAATAAATATTAACAATCAATCGAAAAATATAGTAAATAAAATCACAGTTTATAAAATATTGACCACATTTATAAATATTTACTCAACATTACACAGCGCTTTTGCACTAAATAATACATCAAATAATCGCCACTATAGCTAAAATCAATAAAATATTTAAAAAGCAACAAATACAATTATCTAACAATCATAAAAAATCGACACAACTCAATATCAAATTCATGCATATTAATCACCCCAAAATGCCCTAAAACCAATTTTGCTTTGATAAACTCATATTTAGCCATACATACATACATTATTTCAATATATTACATCACATTAACATCGTACGAGATTAAACGCAGTTTATCGACGGAAAACAAGCGCTCTGGGCGTGTATTAAACTGAAAATGGAAATTTGTCAACAGTTCAGGTGATAAAGGGCGACATCCAAGAGTATCTCCTATCGAGAAAGTTAATGGAGACCTACGACCCTGGGGTCAGACCCGTCGAAGATTACTCCAGACCCTTGCCGGTCACCTTCGGAGTGTCCCTACATCACATCATCGACGTGGTGAGTTTTTCCATATCGTATATTTTAACATTTTTACATATGTATCGATTTATTTTCGTGTGTGTCTATTTTGGGTTTTCAAATGGTGTAAGGATTTTTATATTTCGATATAGTTGATTTGATGTGTTTTGGTGATGTAAGAGTATGTTGTATGAGGACCTTAAAGTCAAGGGATAAGTGATGAATTTTAATTATTTTCGAACATGTATATTTGAAAGGTTTTAAAAAAGATTTGAATGCTTTCGAGATCTAAATTAAATTAATAATTTTATATCATTAGGTCACATAACAATTTTTAAAATTTTCTTCAATTGTGATACAATAGATACTCAACTATGAATATGGATTTCTCAAAATACTATACGTTCATGTTATATTAAAATATGGTCTTCACATCTAAGTTTTTTCAATTTATTTTCAAAGAAATTGAATAAAAATACATACATGTAAGTAAATCAATCGAAAAATACTCATGAAGCGTATAATCGATATTTTTATGTAATTTCCGCAACGAAACAAAAATATTATATTAAACGATCCAAATAATATAGAAAGCAATGTCATTAACTCTACTTAATGGATTTTGCTGAACTTCGTTACGTATAATTACAATCTTTTCACGAAGCGAATTTCTAAAACAACCAATAAGCAAAAATTTGATTAAACTGTATTGTAACCATAAAACAAGAATCGATCATTAATTACAGAAAATTACTACAAACGTAATCAAATCTAGATATATTAATCTCAAACTTTACAAATTACCAAGTCAATAAAGCAGAGCAGCCACATCCGTTCATCACATTTACGACATCAACCCTCAACTAAAACCCTTCGATATAAAGTTGGGTTTACATACCATTGTTTGTTACAAATTGGTTGCAAAAAGTTACATGTGAAAATATACATTAAACAAAGAGTCAGTTTTGTGAGCGAAATTTCTTCAATACGAAAGTAATCTCTATTTTTTTTTGTGCAAAATGTTATTTTGATGATACATACTGAATAATTTTGTGTGAATTCAACTTAATAATTTACTATATATTTAATAAGGGTTCCTATGTTTTCAGTTGATTGTATTATCTGTGCCACTCATGGTTGATTTTTCATTCAATGTGTGTATGCACATAGAAATCATTAATTAGATGTTCATCTACCATTAACCTTAACTTTTGAATAGTTTGTCCCACTTATGATTAATCTTATAAGTGCATCACTCTATTGTCGACTGAATAGTCACCAATATAAATTAAACTACGACGACAGTTTGTAATCCGATTTAAATTAAAAAAAAGGTAACACAGTCCGAAAGACTTAAACCGTGGTCCATCGCCATTGTTTTCCACGGTTCTTTGTTCGAAGCCGATTAAACTAAATCGACGTCTTAAAGCCTCCATCTCGCAGCTGAATGCTGAATAATTGCGACCTCAGGATACCCTCAGACGAGGGGATAATTGAGACACAGAGCCAACTGTTAAATCCTGGATATCGGATTGTTTTCGTATATTTTTGCCCCTGTGCAATTAGTCGCACGTGTTGTACGGGAGATTCGTTTTTTGGTTCGCATTCGAGGGATTTGAGGTCGAACCCGTTTTTGTCGCCGCTTTTATATTGCAGGGTTAAAATGTCGGATCGATTTAGATTTGAATAAAGTTGTGCTTATTTTTGTTTTATTAGATTGCAAACTGTCGTATAGGTAACTATTTGAACCATAAAGGAGAATGTACAGTTTTCAATTGATCAGACAAAACACAGACATAATATAGCCAGAACTAAGATCAATTTTAAGTTGTATGAACTCACTTGAGGCTAAAATTAATGGTAGATGAGCTACAAATTTAAGATTTTTACACATGTTCTCTCATCAAAGTGTCACATAAGCGAAGAAGCAGACTTAAGGGTTAGAAACCCAAGCAAATATTCAGAAAAAAAGGTTATTAAATTCGAATGATTTCAATTAACTAACAATGAACTTAGGGATTTATTTGAAGATGATGATAAAACGATTGATTTTCAATATCAATTAAACAAAATTCCAACAAAACTCAAATTAAGTATTATCATGACATTGAGCTCGATGCAGTTTTCATATAAGTATAGAATAACACTATAATATAGGTTGATTATTTTATATGAATTTCCATAGATCATCACTATCAAAATAAGAATCAATTTATGATATTTTTTCAAAATAAAGTTTTCATCGCGTGCCCATGAAAAATTAAAACCGATCGCCATTACGTTGCATTATTAACATTGCAAACACTGCATGATATCGCCGTATGAATTATTTAAATATCAGAATCGAAAAATTGATATTGCAGAATCAAAACACGTTAAAATTTCAGGCTTTCACACGAGAAATATACGAAATGCATTTTGTATAAAAGTTGTGTCGATTTCACTCGATAGCAAAGTAAAAGATATAGATAGATAGATATTTCGTGAGTGTGTTCACAACTTTATATTATATATATGAGAATTGAGTCTGAATTTTATTCTATGTTTTATTGCAGACATGATTCGTTTGATTGTACAAATGCATTTTTCTCGATTGAGTCGAGCTTTGTGATTGATTCGGATTCGTTTCGTGACATTGATGCATTAAAAAATTGTACAAGTGAACTTTTTATTCGAATATGTGTGTATTATCAATACAATTTTTTTTCTGCAATGTTTTTAAAAGCCTTTAGAAAGGTTTCATTTTAATATTTTTTGCTAAAATCATAAATGAGCGTATTGTATTAAGAGTAACATTTCAATTAACTCGATTCCAGATCGTTGCTATTTCAAGCTAATTGGTAATTCGTTCAAAATAACCATTTCTAAAAACATTATCGATACATCGTATGCAAAATCAATTTCCGATTTCTATCTTTATGCCTTTCGATAATGACTTCGTGATTTATCCTCGCCCAGGACAAATATTTTTATTTCGATCGTTTTATGGGCCACCGAATGAAATATGGCCGTACGATTTCCAATATTGTCGATTCGCATGGCCCTTGTTCTATTCGAGTGCTTTCGAAATTTAATGAACAGATGAAAAGTCGTAAAAAGTAAAACGGGATCTGAACGAATTAATTGGAACCAATAACTCGAGAGATTCGACTTTATTGTGTTTCTCGTAAAAAAATTCAAGCGCACAAACAATCTTATTGCACGCGAAATTTCCTCTGGCGTACATCAAAAGCAGAAATGTAATTTTCCAGATATGCGACTAAAGAGTTGGAGCATTTTTCCCCCTAAAAGAAGTCTGCAACTTTAAATAGAAAACGAAGTCGACAACTACTACCACCGCGGAGAACATTTGCGAAAAGCTTATTTTCATTCATACGGAAATTAGAACGACATTCGAGCCGTTTAGAGCACAACGCGATCAACTCTACATAACAAAAACTCGAAAAAAACTATGAGACATTATTCAGAATTCTCTTCATTATTCAATTTATCAGAAATTATTTAAATTTATAACAAGTTAATGATGTGGTCAGATCACATAAAAGAGTGCAAAATTTATTAAAATGGTTTCTGAAATAAATGAACTAATATAATTTTTGGTGTCCAAGCATTTGTCATTTAATGATATTTGACGACTGAAAAGGCCAAGGGGTATTCGACATTGACAAGTGACAGTTTTGTCGAAATTAAGTTATGTATAGGAATCACTTTTATGTATGCTCATATGTTTGGTGGCAAAAGGATATAAACGAATTTCGAACGTTTACCGAGATATATCATCAAATCACTCGACTTCTTCCTAATACATACATGTACATAGGTATATGCTTAACTTTGAGCGCGATTTTTCGAATTCATTTGTACCCCTTGGCCTTTCAGTCGTTATTTATCTTTATTATTTCGAAAATATAAAAAAATATGACTATATCAAGTGTTTTAATCCTTTCGACTCTAAAGAGTTTTCCGAATGTAGGTGCATAGAACGAAAATTATCAAGTGACTCAGAGTTAAAATTTGAATTTTAATATTCAAAATGCAGAGTTAATCACTTTATGAACTGAATATTTAATAGTGAGTTTGAACTAGATCAAATTCAAAAAAATAAAAATCACTTCAGATTCGTATAAAAATCAATTCCGTCTCCCGAAATTTTCAATCTTTCGCATGCACCGACGAAAATAAAATTTTATTCCCTTGTTCGCAGTCATCTCCACTTTTACGAGACGTCGTTTTGTCGAAAATAAATCAAATTATTTTCCGAGCATTTCTTCACCGCGAATATTTACGGAAAAGCCTTTGTCGATTATGCTTAGCCCAACGCGGAACGTTTGCTTTAATATTTCGGATTCCATCGGAAATGTATTCGAGTGTTTTTCGCTGGATGCAACGAAATCGCATAACCGGAACAACGGAACGATGCAGAATCGGGGCCGTTGTAAAGAGATGCAAATAATACGTAAAGAGGCGAAGAGATGAGGTAGGCTTTCGTCTATCTCTTGTGTTATATGTATATGTATGGGGATGTTTCGTTTTTGAAATAATATAGTGCTTTTCTACAACGATACATAGAAAAGTGTGGTTTGGTGAAGGTCTTGGCAACCTTTTTCGTCTGCAGGTTAAAATTGATAAAATGGAACTTTTCGTATTCTACTCCGAGTTTATATAACTAAATTTGATTTTGATGTTGATGTAATTAATTTAGAAGAAATATTTTTAATTTTAGATTGAATTGTTTTCTTGCATCATTTAAGAAAAAAGCATTGTATAGATTGAATTAAATTTGATAAAAACTGAATAAAAAATGAACTCGAATAGGGAAATGTTTACTTATGAATGAATAATATTCAATATAAAATAGTAATTACTCTACTCGAAGTGGATTACCTTATGTATGTACATATGTGCTCTGATTCTAACAAATAATTTAGAAAAAATAAGCGCATTTACAAGACAAAACGCTATTAGTTAGGTTTTTCATGTAATTTATACTTTTAATACTTTTAATGCAAGATTCTTAGGTTAGTTGAAGTCATTAAAAATAGATAGATAGATGATACGATGACCTGTGGGTCATAGGTTGTCGAAATCTGGTTCAGTATAATAAAACATGCTAGACTCGTACGTGTGGAGAAAATTCTTTGATGTTATCACATTGAGTCGTTTCGTATGTGTAATATCCAAATTTGTCACTGGTTGTGATTTTAATAGAATGAAAAAAGGACCAGCTTCTATAAATATAAATTATTTTGATATGATTAAATATGTATTTTTCATATTTATAAAAATATCATTTCGATCCGCTCGAAATATTTTAAATGCTCCTTTGAAGTATGTTTTTCCTTCGCGAAATGTTTTCATACATATTTTTTTGTCTTTGAAAATAATGAACGTGAACGACGTAGTATTATCACAGTACATTAATGTAAGCTAGTTAAATATTAAAAGAGCCTTTCCACGGTTTCCTTTTTTCGCAAGAAATATAATTAAGTGAAGAAAATATAGATTTTCCGGAAAATTTTCTCACTTCTCTCTTAATGAAAATAATCGAATGTCTCGCACACGAGTTTCAATTAAAATCGTTCAAATAACATTCGAGAAAAATCCGAGCACTTTTCCTTGTAAAAACACTCGACACTGATCTAATTGACACATTTTAATTAAAAAATATTAAAAGAACTCAAACACAATCAAAGAACACCTATTATATTACAATCCATCGACATAGATTTCCACTTCCAGTCAAATAATATCTTTTTCGATTTAAATCAAATCAAATTGTATCTGGTTTGATTCAATTTTTATAAAATGCAAGTTGATATGAAAATTATTCGATTCAAATTGGAGATTATTTAAGTTGAATTAGAGCAAATTCGAATTGAATTAAAATTATTAAATTTTATTTTGAATCGAAAATTATTTGAATTGAAAGGAAAACTTTTAAAATTTGGAATTGGAAAGGCAGACTTTTGGGCATTTGGACAAAATTTGGACAGATACGCAGAATTAATACGAAAAATTAGTCTGGATGTCACAAAAGTCTCTGCAGCCACTAAAATTTAATGAAAGTAATATTTTATGTTTTCGTACGTTTGTGTGCCACGTTTTGATATACGGTTCTCCGCTCTCGAGACGCGAATGAAATATATGAAAATATTCAGGACTCCGCTACCGGCTTCAATAAACGCCAAATAAGCACACGAAACGAGTCCAGAAAACGATTTTTCATTTAAGGGTCATCACCTGTTTGGATACGAGACCAAAATTTGCCAATTTGCAAATTTGCACAACCCTATAATTCATGTTTGCATTACAATGTACATAAAATTGAGCGGTAGTTTTCCAGGAGCAAATACCTTTTCTGCGTTTCAAAATACGTACATACTCTGAATTTTGTTATATTCTATAAAATTATTGATTATATGTTATATCAAATTATTGAATATAAAGTTGGTTTTATTATTCAGAAGAAAATAAGTCAGGATTAAAGATATTAGGTTAAATATTACCGAAATTCGTATGAGGGATGAATCTGCGAAATGGGATTTTTTCGTAGGCACGTAATTGGAAAGTTTTTAATGTTTCAACTTTTCGTTTTGTCCATCAATCATATTATGAAAGTAATCTTTTTTCGTTTGTTTCTTACATAGTTTTGAATTATTCCTTTTTTTTTATATAGCGACTTTTATTCTGAATATATATTATAAAAACTCCCCTAAAAATAAGCTCTGACATTATTTTGAGAATGTTTTCAATTATGTCCCAAAAACAAATTATATTATTTTTGTGATTCGTTTGTAAAATCGTCCTTTATTTCATATAATCAACCTTTATTTAATAAAATCGTTAAATTTTCTTTATCTACATAGATCTAAAGCCTCCTTTGAAAGAATACCTGTATTATCAATAATGAACACTAATGAAGAAAAAAATTCAATCCGCATTTTTTTTCCAATAAAATATTAGCCCTGTCCTAAAATAAACTCAAACGTATATATTTAGTAAAAAAATATTATAAAAACATATCTTATATTTAAGAAAATACCTTAGATAACTGTTTGGTCAAAGACTGCTTTATAGTGAAGCCTTGTCTCAAAGAACTAAATAGACTTTTCACACAAGATTCACATTTATATTATTCGAGTTCAAACAAGAAAATAATGATCAAATTCGAACACCAGAGCATTCCAAGATAAAAACCCACCAATTTTACTTAAATAAGGATCTGGTTTTGGAATTCGTTCTCCGCGCAACAACAACAACGTAACAGTGCCATTCGAAATAATCCGCTAAGAGACAAACGAATCGGATTACGTTTTCTCTTTGGTTTATTCCCTTTTTTCGGTGGGAAAATAGATCGAGTCTCTGAATTCCCATTCGTGTGTATGAATACGAAGTGTGCACACAGATAGTTTTCTGGTGCCTAAAATTCCCGTGTTCTCCTTTGCGATATCATCAATCTGATGTCAGACACAATTATCTGAAAAAAATAGTAAAGTTGGAGCACACTCCGCCTCTAAGGGAGGTTAGATAACTTCGCAGTGTCATCCCTAATCTAAAATAATAAATTTAAGACTTTTTCGTATGTACGAGAGATGTCGAGACCAAGATTTCTGGTGGATTCGGCCCATTTTTCTTGCCCACTTTTATTATTTTCAGGAACGTGTCTTGTCTAGGTGTATGCGTTGTATTTCACAATCGTAAAACCGAAATAAGTAAAAGCCCATAAAAAAAATGGAAGTGGGTGTCGTATATTTCAATTTATCGACGAATATTCATCAAAGCGCCTATCGTATTTTATAAAGTTTGCGTTGAGAATATAAGTAACGAGTTTGTTGTGAGAAACAAATACGGCGTTTCATAATTTATCGCTCGAATAAAGGACATAACTCATAGTCGCTAACAATTATATCAATACAAGTAAGAATTATTTAACGCTTTTATATTGCTCGAGAGTAAATAAATCGTTTTAATAGATGTCCAATTAGCAAGTAAGACAAAGGGTTGTAGAAAGTTCCATATATCAGCTACCAAAGCCATGTAACTACCGAGAGCATCGATTCGTTAATCTAAAGAGCTTTGTTAGCGAAATACACGACTCCATTCCACAGTTTTTAATGAATTTCGATTATTTTTCTAAGCACTTTGGTACATTTCTTTGTGCACACTCTATCAAGATCATTGTTCTTATTATAATAGATTAGATTAATCAATTGCACCCAATAATTAACTATTTTTTCTTTGTACCTACTTTCTTCACACTATACACTGAAACTAAATACAAACTTCAAGACAGAATTACAGAAACACGCTCAAAGAATTATTACAGTGATTATGTCGAGTTAGAATTCTATCAAAACTTGAATGAATGAAATTTTTGTATTTATTAGTTTTTTTCAAATATTCATACATTTCATTTGTTTTAAAATTTTATTCCACTATGTATTATTTTTTCTTAAACGAATTTTTTCAATTCGTCAAAGTTGCTTGATAGATCGATTTATATCAACATATATGATAGATAGGAAAGTCCTTCTTTCCAAATACTTGCATCAAGTCTGAATCTTGTGATTACTTCTTCATTTAAGTAATTACTTAGTACGCTGTTCTATCATCGTCTAACAAGTTTGTGCATCGGTGGCCAATATTATCAATACCTAAATTTATATACTTGAGTGCTATACCTTTAGATAAAAAATGTATTTTTCACTAAATTTAATACACGTCAGGATTTCAGTGTGACATTTTCGTGGGTAGTCAGGTGTACGAAATTGGCGGTACGCGAGCGCTCATCCGGGATAATAAGTCAATTCTGGACTTTTCCCAGTTTTACATGTCGAAATTCCGACGAATCCTTTTTCAATTCGAAACAATTTGTGCGAAAACGCTGAAAAATGCTGAAAAATGCTGAAAAATCCACCCCCCGAATCGGCGGCGGTACACTTTTATTGCCGTGCAATTCGATGAGATTCTCGATTACGCATAAATACACGCATCGATGCACTCGAAAATCGAACCGAGACTGTAAAAAGATTCAGAATAGTTGTTTTCAGCTGAAACTGTGACCGAATTCGAAACGTTATATAGCGAAAAGGTCGAATAACCCTCTACTGGAAAGCTATACAACCGGAAACTCACTACGGTCCACTGCGAAAAGGTTCGCGAGGAAATTTCGTAATGGTTTGTTTTTTTTCATTGTTTTTTCAACGATTATATTCTTTGATAATTGAAAAAAATCAAATCATTGCTATATCGAAAAAAAAATCCGAAAGTATTGAATTTTCAATTTATTTTGAAAGAATGGGCGAACCTTTTAATCTTGAATGAATTCGATCTGATACTTAAAAATATTGATACGATTAAATCGAAGTGCAGTCATTTATATACTTCTTATTGAAGAAAATGCACTCTAAAATTTCAAATATAAGGTAAATGGCTTTGTAAATGATTTTGTCACTGTATGAAACTTCGTTAGATCTTCCTAAAATTGAAAATAAATCAATCCTGCTAATGTTGTCTATATTTATCGATAAAAAACAATTTAAACACTTGTTTGACATTTCGAACCGAATTTTTTTTTGAGATTCCTCTATCAATTCTATTTAAGGTTAACTTGTCCGAAATTATATCCACTAAATTGACTCGACGGAGTTATAGCTATTTATTTTAATTAATAGTATATTCAAGAATTTTAAGGTATAATTCACAAAGGGATTAAACTAATCGTTTCTAGAGTCAGAAGTTCAAAGATTGAATTTATTCGAAATTAGTGAATCTAGAATCTTTCAGTCTTGTATTTCTTTTTATATTTGAAAAACTAAAGCTATATTTTTCAACCTATCAAGTAAGAAAAGCATTTAAAACACTATATTCCGAAATCGATTAAAAATAGAATTTTCTTACATCATCGAACATCATCATCAATTACTAGCCCTTACTAACACTTCAACAATTTCCTCACCATTCAAATTCAAAACTCAACCTCAGCACAACGCAAATACATAAAATTAAGCAAACATCAAATCTGTCCAAAACCGACCCTTAAATTTTAATAGACACAATAATCGATTAATCAATTCAAATTGAACCCACACCGAACTTCGTCGAGCGTTTTGTATACGATCCGATCGAGTGCGCTCTGTGAATGCGACCTTAGCCCAAAGTGTATACACTGGCCTTTTAAATAGAGCCTTTTTCTTTGAACGAGATTGATCGTCGTTTTCGGAATCGTTTTCACGAAATAAAATTGACGGGGAGAGTTTTATTGGGGGGCGATCGCAAAACGCGGCCGCGAGATTAATTGCTCTTTGTGCGGAGCAGAGATGAGCTCGTTATCGATACAGTGACCATTTTCTTTATTTTAGATTTTTTTTTAAAGAAAATAAAGGAAATTCTGGTATTATTCATGCTTCCAAATGAATAATATTGGAAAAAAATGGTGTGACAATATTTTTATATTTTAGTAAAAAAACCAGCGTTCATTATCACACGCATTTCTAGATCAAAGTTTGTTAGAATTTAATAAAACACTAGCAGTAGGCGCACGTGTATCAAAATTGTTCGGAATTAATCAAATTTTGTACTGCCACAGATGTGTTTATTGCCATCTATGTGTGAAATAAAAAAAATATTTTACGCCTTATATACATTAAGCGGTGCAGTTTTGTAATTACGATGGTAGCTCGGAGAGTAAGGCGGTGGGCTAATAAATTGAACGCCCGGGTTCGAGGCACGGTTGAAAATTTCGAGCGTTAGCGCATTTATAAAATAGATATTAAAAAAAGTGTCACTATCATCAACATTTAAGGAATTTTGGAATGATTTTCAATCAATTATATTCATTACCTATTGTGTGAATTTTATTGGTATTAAATCTCCGTGAATAAAATGTTGTGAGAAATTCAGGACATTTTTCAATGTTGTATTTTTCCGAAAATTTTCTATAAAATGAGTTTTTAGTTTCTTTTATGATTTAAACATTGATAAAGTCCTGTTTTTAATATAACATTTAATACCGATATTGAAAATAATTTCCATGAAAAATTTTGATTAAACAAAAATGTTACATGGAAGAGATTATTCGGGCTAGGTATTTAATATTAATATTTGATTGGATGACTCTTACTTTTATATATTTTTTCAGTTCATTGAGACGTTAAATTATAATAAAATATTCATTTTATACACTTCAATAATTCTAGCATAATAACCTCTTCCGAGTAATATTTTCGTTTAATCGAATTTTCCATGAAAATCATTCCAAATGTTGGTAACAAATACAGTAATAAGAACCCTAATTGATAACTCATTATATATAAAAGAAAATATAAGCCCATTAACTAAAAAAAGTGCAACATTTCGTTGAAAAGTGTCCAGAATCCCTTACTACACTATAAACAATATTTTTTCTTCTTTCAATCACATTAAACAATTCAAAATTCACAATTGTGGTCTAAAAACAATACTTTTTCCATTTCTAACTTAAAGTTTCATTATAAAACATTGAAATAAATAACTGTCCCATGAACAAAAGACATATAGTCACCTCAGTTATCAAAGCAACGACGACTATTCGGGACTTGGCATTGTGTTGTGCTCCATCGGAGCAAGAGCAGGAGCGAAACCCACATTATTCTCAAAAGTCCGTCGTTGAATATCAATCATTGTCGTGATTCGATCCGTTTTTGCCGGGCTATGTTAATTGCGTGCGCGTTTATCTCGCTTCGATGCGTGGCCTTAATCGTCGTTAGTTTTTCGCCGATTGATTGATCGATGTATCGATGTTTCGGTATTGTGATCGGTTTGTTGGCTTTTATTCGAGTTTATATCTTTTATTATGGCATGATTAATGAGGTCGGACCGAATGAGAGTCATTTCGAAGATTTCGAACGTGTTTTGTGAAGGGTGTGATGCGATACAATATTGCGAAGTAATGCAATAATGTTGTGTTTGTGTAATTTCGATTTGAGGAATTGTATGTTTTCGATTGGCAGATCGACTAATTTGAGAATGAATAAGCAAAGTCTATTTTGTATACGATCGTAATTGGAATGTGTTTGACGTTTGTTTGCTTAACTATATGCGTTTACTCGTCTTCCTTATTCTAACCTCAAAATAAACTAATTTGTTTTTTCTAAAGAAATTTTGAATTGATTCAAATATAGGAACGTGTTAAAATGATAATGAATTTACTTTTCAATGGAAATTTTATCATCGTGAAATAATATAATACATTTTCTAAAGCTACACAATGTTAATAATAAGCAAATAACAATACAGATACAAGCTATTATTTTAGCACAAAAATAACACAAGGTGTAGATTGAATTTTTTATTTTCTTAGAAATATTTCGAAATATCTCAAATTATATCATATGAAAACTGAATTTTACAAAGAGTACAAGTGACCTTTTTTAACAAAATGAAATTAAGTACAGAAAATGGTTCTATATATGATACAGAACCATTATCTGTACTTTACTGAATTTCAATAAAAAAGGTCACTTGTGCTCTATGTGAAATTCAGTCGTCAATTATGTTATTGATTTATGTGTGTAATATGATGTGTGTTACCAGACGGAATAGATTTCAGTTAGCTTTGAAGTAATTTTATATGGTTCATTGATTGTTGGATCTAAATTGAACCAAAATTACCGTTTGAAATCTATTCATGTAAAATATTTTAATTTAGGTCCTATAACCGTTTTCATTAGCGAAATTATTTCACTAATTAAGAGTTACAGTTTGCTTGTCGAAGGTGCAAATTTAATCATTTCACCGTGTATTCAATAATAATATTGTGTTATCGTAAAGGGTATACAACTATAATACTACCCAGTTTCATCTCGTATAGATTTCGAAAAACATTGAAGGCGCTTTATGAATTTGTAAAACAAATATTAAATTCGACTAGCATTCGAAATGCAAAGAGTTTCCGAAGATAAAGGAAAACAAATATTCGAAACACTTTTGGTTCCCGAAATATCGGCGAGTTGCGAAACTTTGAAACTGTGAAATCGAATACGTCGTAAAACAATACTTATCAACTTGGCGAAATACGAAATATTTTGTACACAATAAGCTCGAAAGATTTACAGCTGAAATGCGACAAAATTATTTTTCAAGTACTTGAGTAGAGTTTTATTTCAGATTAATGATCAAAATATTTAGATTTAAAATTTTATTAAGATTGAAAATTTTTCTTATTTCAATCGTGGATCAGATGAAATCTGTTCTGCATTCTGCGTAGTGCATCGTTTCGAGATTAAATCCACTGAGCGTAATATTTCTGCATTTTCCTCACAGATTGATTCGAAAACCTTTATACAAACAAGATTGAACCCGAAGACTATTGTTCGATATGAAATATATTCGCCATGAAACCCTCAAGAAACGATCGACCGCAGAATTTAGCAACCCCAGCGAAAGCAAACCTTCACAGATTATGAACATAATTTAATTGAGCCCTAAGCGACGTCGCCTATTTCATTTAATTATCCGAATCTCCGAAAACAAAATCTTCCGACTGAACAGAGAAACCCTCTCCATCTTGAGAAAATTTTCATAAGACACCGATGGGAAAATCTAAACGGTTTTTCGCCATTCGATTTGATTGAAAATGCAGTTCAACGATGTGGTTCTGTTTTAAATACAGCTATTAAGTGATCACTAACAAATTTTTCATAAGTGACGTCTCAGTTGTGTTTTTTGAATGTGTATTTAATTTATTTCGAAAAAGTTGATGATGTATGAAAAGTCTACATGAGAGTGAATTTCAAATGAAAATCGTTAATTTCCAGAATATAGATTAAATTGAATTGTTTTTAGTTGTTATAATTGTTACTTTATCAGTAATGAAATGTGGAAGTATTTCGATACACATAGGCTAGGTTTTTCATTTAAGATGGGGAGACTCGATCCATTTGAGAGACTTGTACCATCTGGGTTTTCAAAAAAAAAAATAGTGTCAAATTAAACCCAATTTAATTCTGAATGTGTTGAAACTATTATTTAAATACGATTTTCTAAAAAAGATTTAAAGAAAAAAACAAAAGAAGGGATCAAATCTCCCCACCTTCCTTAACTACTTGAGGTTGTTTTTGACTAATTGTAAGATGATCTATTAGTGTGTAATTTTTTCTCTAATAAGCTTTAATTTTGAATCCATTTACACGTATACTTCCTATTAAATATAAAATATTAAAAAAAAATGCCAACTACACTAATATTTTTGAGTTTGACAAGGACTTTTTTCTAACATTCAATTCACATGATAAAATACACTACAGCAATAAACATATAAATACATAAATAATATAGAATCACTAATGTCTTACATATAAAAACAGATTAGCACGGTTATGTACAAGATATTCAAACGAATTTTCCGATATTTTAATGATCCTGCTCTCAAACGACCTCGAGTTGTTAACGTCGACAAATTAACGTTTCGTCCATCGATTTTTTTCCCTCTTCCACACAAAGTCCATTTATTTTATCTGATATTGTTATATTATGTCCCGACACGGCTTCCCATTTATAAATACGTCGGATCCATTGAAGGGGAAGCCGGGGCGATGTGGGACTCCATTAAGGCTTAGTGTTCGGATACCGCTTTTGAGCGTTGAAAAGTGTACAAGATTTGCGCTTTTTTAAAGTCCCAATACTATATCGAGTTTCCAATATGGATAAAGAGGAGTCGAGCCTCGGATGACTCTTTGCGCCCAGTCGAAGGATCGCGATTTTGGAGATGAATCTGGCAAGATTTTGTAAGAAAATTTGGGGATTTGTGATAGTTTCATAGAAATATTGTGAAAATATCAAGAGTGCAACTCATTGGATGTGAATCGTTGTTTAGTCGATGGAGCATGATTTGAAGTCGAGTCTCTAAGTTGCTCAAGGAACTTGTGAAAATTTTGTGAGAGTTTCATAGAAAACTCTGTCGAACTTCATGAATGAAACTCTTTCGATGGAAATCGCGTTGAAAGAGTTTTACATATCGTTCACTCTTTTCAGAAATTTCACACCTTAGGCTATGTATTTTAAAATGGCCTGAAACAATGTGCATTTTAGCAAAATTTGGAATATTTAACTCAATAGTTGGCATGAAATGTTGTTTGTGCTACTTCAGTGATTTTTTTTTTCTAGAGAACCATATGTCAAATTTTGTCGGATATAGAAAAAAAATATCAATTTTTATATGAAAAAATATCTGATGCATAGATAGTAAAAAAAATCAATTGAAGGTGTAATTATATTCAAATTTTTGTTAAACTTTATTCTACTTTGTAGAAATCTTTGAAAGGAATAGATGATACTAGATTATTTTTAAACTTATTCATCCATGAATTTAATTTAATAAATCAATATATTGCATTAAGAATCGAGTTGCTCTAATTTAAGTATCATACAGATTTCGATTCGTGATTGGCTTCCGATTCTTGAAATCCATTTGTAAATTGAATCTATTGTTAGTAAAGAATCAAGATCATTGCGAGAGAAATTCATTATGAACAGAATTCGAATGTTTCTCTGCGGTTACTTTTCTTAGATTTTTCATTAGGGTTGCCATTCGTTACATTTAATGCGTTGACTTGAAATGTTCGCAGGTAGGATTAAAACAAAAAATGCGAAAAGTGTTTTTCGGAAAAGTCGACTGTGCATTTTCATATCGCAATAATCGCACGTTGGAAAAGTCTCGGGAAAATTTAAGTTTTGGCCAAATGGCTATCTAGTAAATTCACCAGATTTTAAATTCTCAACGTGAAATATTATATTGCTTTTTCACAGTCAGAATAACTTTATCTGAAAACTATCGTATTAAATAAATTTATCTCATCTCTAATGTTTGAACAGATTCATATTGAATGTTTGAAATTTCAACGATAATATTATACTATCCAGATTCATAACATTCACCTTGATATTAAATAAAGGCTCATATTTGCGATCAAACGATAAATTTCTCATATAAAAAATATTTCCTAGAAAACATAAACAAAGACATAATTCTTAGAATTAATTTATCGCTTACGAAAACTTACACTACCTCAAGGGAAATGAAAAAATGTGATTTTTTTTATAGAGAAAAACCTTACATTTTATATATAAAAATTAATCTAGACGCCAATTGATTCGATAAATCTTAAATTTTTTTTATAAAAATCCCCTCATTCTATAAAACCTGCACATACACAATGAGTTCTAACGTACATTTAATAGTCAGTAATGAATCACTCGGGTCATTGGAGATGCCATTCGTTCATTTTATATATCCTGAATGCTGATATACAGTCTTCGTACAGTTGGATGGAATTCAAGTGTAATTCAGGATTTCGATAGTCCATTTTTTTCAGATTTTTCGATTTCGAGTGCCACACTCGTATACGATCGTCGAGCTGATTGCACTCGAAGAGATTACAACGTGGATACTCGTTATTTCTTTCAGAATGGAAAAGGTGAAAAAAGGGCTTTATGTTGTGTGTAATGCCGGCTTTACTCGCGTGTATTATTTGTCGGTAATGGCTCATATCGAATTTCTGTATGAGCCATTGATTCTCAACGAACGGTAAGATGTCGGAAGATGGCTATCTGTTTTCATCTCTGTTACATTTTCTTGTCAATATAATGAAATATTTTATAAAATAATATTAGATTTTTATCTAAAACATATAAATTGTTCGTATTACGAAATCTATCAACAATTGAATCTTCAATTTTAAAAAGTCTGATGTTACTTTCATTGTTCATTTAAAATGTACTCGATTCAAAATTAGTGATTCAATTGTTCGTAAAGAAGAAATTTTCCGTTAGCAAATTGACAAAGAGCTATGTTAAGTTGGGTTAGGTTAGTGAATTCTCATACATTTCTGTTAAAAAAGTACTTATATTGAGTTTGAATGATAATTTAAGTTCCATTCACACGAAATTATCTTGCCTCGGTTCATACTAAATCATATTCTGTCTAATGTGCTAATGTGCATATCTATTCATTCTAGTTTAATTTGCAAAACTTTCCTTACAAGATTTCACAAAATTTAATTCCTCTTTGTGGGTGCAGAGACTATTTTCATAGTTTATATACGACATATTTCCTTGAAAGCCTAGAATATGGATATAAAACAGACATCGTTAATAAAAGTCATAAAATGATAATAAATATTTATTGAAAGAAAGCTAATTTAAAGCTTAAATAGGTTGCTCATTAGAATCAAAGTTTCCTAGAATGTTCAGTAATATTAGCGTGATTTTTTTGTTGGAAAGCTGCGGATTTACAACACCCTCGTCATTTGGAAATAATTACTTCGAGCTTTGAAAGACGTTCGGAATAGCAAAGGATGTTTGTTGCAAGTTTTAGTTACAGAACGTTCAGCTTCTTACTTTGTTTGCGAGAGCAATATTGATTGTATTGTTGTTCCGAAAGAGAACAAATAAAAAAGGACCGGAATATTCATTTCAAGAGAGTTTATTTCGAACATGAAAGTAAATATTCGTCAATCGCTCTTTCATATATTTTATTGTTCGATGGAATATTTCGAATATTTATTTTAATCGTTTTACGCGAATTATTTACACGACCTTTCGCATTGAAATTAAATACGAAATTGAAAAGGACATGTTATTAATTTAGAGAAAAACGAAGTGGAAAATTCGTTCAATTGTACCGTGAAAAATTCGGACGAATCTCAAAGCGTCGACAATAACTTCACAAAAAAAAAAACATAATCCTTATACAATAAGACATTCATGAAAAATCCTTATACGCTTATATAATTCAAGTAGAAAATTTAATAAAATATCGTCCTTCTACGAAATAATTTATTCCATTTCGTGAAAATGATTTTTTTTCGAAGCGCAAAAAGAATCTCTTCTATCGAAGTTTCAATTGAATATTTTTCGAAAAAAAAATCCATTCGAAAGGAGGCCAAATATTTGCATTGCTGAATAATCCTCTGAAAGATATTATTCGATGCATCATCGAAGTAACGTTTTGTTTCATTCCATAAATACGTTATGAACGAAGCCCGTCGTCTTTGAATCGATATTATTAAATTAGCGAATTTTCCGCCGAGGCGAATTTTGACGAATTTGAATTTCCCGCCGTCGGAAAATTCGGGAAAAATTACAATAAAACAATCGGCGAAATTGAATGTGTTCGACGTTATTGAATTCGTTACAAAAAACAGAAAAAGGATGGATTTATTATGCGGAAAACTCTCGATATGAGAAAATCTTTTGATGAAAGGTCGTCGTGCATTTAGGATTTAATTATTTTATTTACTAGATGATATTTTTTTTATAATTACATAAACAGGTTAATAATGTAATATTGTAAAATTTGATGTTGAGCTTAAATATGTTTTTGATCTGAAAAGTTTCTCGTTTTTCAATGGTATCAAATAACCGACATTAATTTTCTCGTTCGTTTTAATTAAAATAAACTAAAAATGAAATAAATTAATCTCATTTTTCAAAATACACGTTCTCATGTTTTCTCAAAATTAATGAATGTTAGCTTTAATATAATTTTAATTCAAATATCATATTAAAATTTTCTAGGATTATTAAATAACTAGGTTTTCTGTTAATACGTAGATTAGTAGACAAGATTGATGAGAAATTCAAAATACAAAATTTTATACATCGAAAAAGACATTTTCAAAATATAATTGAGTGTTTCATTTCTTAGATAAATAAAACTAATTTTGTTCATAAAATATATAGCTTGATAAATATATTAAAATATTACATTTAATTTGCAAAAACTTGACAGATAAGATTTTACACTAGATATCTATTTTATAAAAATGGTAAATATTTTTTCCTGAAAATTTTCGAATCTAACATAAAATTTCTTTTCAAATTCAAACACAATAAGAATTTCGAATGAAACTATCCAAAATTTATGACAAACTACCATTCTCATGCAGAAACTTTATTTAAACCGCCACCAATCTGAGACTCCCTATCACGTAATACCTTCACAAAAACAAATTCCACCATATTAAACATACAAAAATATCTCAAATATAAAAAACATTTTATTCAAAATTTCACCCGAATTGAAAACAACCAACACACCGAAGACGATAGCAATCTTTCTCTCGGCGAAAAGAGCTCGACCGGAGTTAATTAATTAATATTTTTTCCCGGCACCCTTCTAGGGAGTTTAACTAGTTACCCAAGTATCGATTCCGAGGATACCTCGTCGCATTTTAACATAATAGAATTTAATCCCATTGTTTTGAACGTGTCCACAGAAGCGGTGCGAAAACACGCCTCGGGCAACGAACGTCGAACCGCCATTAACGAGAAAATTGGAAAATGGCGTCGATTTTCCGCCGAAATTGTTTTAATTCGATATCGTCTCTGGATTAGAATTAATTCCCTTTCACTTTTGCGGAAGCTCAGTTTTTTTAAATATCTTTTGATTTTTTTTTTGGCGCCAGAGATATAAGCGTTTATCTCTCGGGGTGTAATTAGATGTGAATTTTTCTTGGAGTGTGTTTTAAATGAATTTTCTTTTAGTCGAACATATCAGATTTCTTTTAATGCGTATATTGAGAGGAGATAGTGGACGAGAGTTTTCTTTTATTCAATTAAACGCAGACTCTCTCGGGGTACACTTGTGCAGATTCCCTTATAAGTCGATATAAAAGAAAATGTATTTATTATTCATTGTTGAAAATGGTTTCTAGATAATTTTTTCAACGAAAAATATAAGCATTTTGATGAAAAAAAACTTTAAAACTCTTAAAAATTTAGAATATTTGAATTGGATAACAATGATAATCTATAACAAGCTTTGAACTAATATCATTTATGATACATTTTTTGATAATTGATTTATGTATTAACAAAATTTACATAAAAACAACATTTTTTACTAGCCTAACTTAACCTAAAAATTCAAAAAAATATATGACTTTACCTAAACGAACACATTAAGTATCAATGATGATGGGTTACTAATCGTAAGCAAATATCGAAAAAAATTTTGAACTAATTATACATAACCTTATTTTCAATCCACATGTGTATTAATGATAATTTAATTTTTGACGATTTAGTCCAATAAGGAATATATTTTTTTTATAAAATAAATTATTAATACAAATTCTTCAAAAAGTTCTCGAAAAAACGTTTTCAATTCGTTTGAAACGTCGAAGAAAATTACGGAAACCGGAAAAGGTCGGTTTTGAGGAAACGGAACGTTTTTAAAACGGTCCTTATACGACGTATTCACTGTCACATTTAAGTACCGTCATTATAAATACAAAGTAAGTTATATTTTCGTCTCGCACGACGTTGGAAAATTCAATTTTCGTAAACGGAGTTGATTGCTGATACTTTGAAATTTTATATGCAAAACTTCATAGTGTATTCGAGATGCTGGAAATTCTGAGAAATCCCATTTTCGCAACAACAGGCACACATGCGTCGGAAAATTGAGTTAATCACGAAACGTATATATTATACTTCATTCTAAATTCGTTTAATAACATTTCTCGAACAAAATCTGAAATGTTTAATAATCGCTCGAGTTTCGGAACGATTCTCTAATTAAGAAAGCAGTGCCACTTTAATTTTTCAGTATGAGATATTCGCATATGAAATGATACGTGTATGATACGAGATTGAAAATAGCGCATGAGTTATTAACCGTAGCCTAAACACACAGTACTTAAACGGAATATTCTAAGTTTGAGATGGGTTGATAAAATGATGTAAAGTCGTTTTTCATTTCAGTGAAAATATACACACATAATTAGAGGTAAAAGCACGTTCATCAAATTAATCATTTATGAAAATTCCTAAAAGTCTCTCTTAGCTTTTTACAAAAGTTGAATATTAATACATTCTTTATTTTAATGAAATTCTCTACTGAAATTGAATCGATAGTAGTATTTGATTAATAACTTCAACGAAAAATTATAATATTCTCTACTATTTTTACTATGTTCGCTTCTGGAAAATTGTCGTCGTAGATTCAAATTTTTCTCGAATATTTTCCGACAATACAAAATAAAACACATACACGAAAATCCTCATACTCTATACGTTATGAAACAAGCTTTTAGGCCCACTTTTCTCCCCAAAGAGAGATTATAGGAGTTTATACAAAAAAAGAAAAAGGTACAAAACTCACTAAACCAAAACGAAAATTATCGCAAACCGAAACAACGCAACGCGACTCGTTCGCGTCACGGTAATGAACAAATGTCATACACTAAAAACCACATCTCAGCTCAACATGCAAAATTAAAATGTGTAAATGCTATGTGACATAAGAATAATTCAGGGCTGACGTTAGAATAAGTGATGCCAGATTTTCATTTAATTTCAAGTTTATAAATTTAAATATGGTCTTAATAGTTGTAGTCTAATTCTGAATTAAAATTTAAATCTGATTCATCAATTATGAAAAAAAAAAAAACAATTGAATGTACGTATAGTATATGTACTTAAATTATCAATTGTATTATTTATCATTTGTTTCATTTTAAATAGATAAAGATATTAAAAACACTTACAGTATCAATAGCATATCCGAAACTCGTTGCTTCACTACTCCGCAATCCTTCTCCAAGCTCCACTTCAGACCTTTGACAGTAAAGTTACAGCAGCTGTAAATAAACCATGATTCTGTATTGTATATTTTTGAAGTTCACTTACGTGTTGCCATTTCAATTTGAGCTGCTATTGGCTATCTCACTCTAGTACATTTAGTTAGAATGAAAAAGGCAACAAAAGTGCAAACTGTAGCGACAGTATATAAACAAACCCTAATTTGATATCTCTGAATTTTGTCTACATGTTGCCAACACAATTCATGCTACTATTGCCTATCTTACTCTAGTACTTCTATCTAGAACGAAAGAAGCAACAACAACGCGAGTAGCAGAGTCAGCATGTAAACGAACCCTATTTAACATGTTACCACATCAACTCACAGCTACTACTTCTTTCACTCTAAATCTTTTAGCTATTAGTGCTTCAAGCTAGAAAGAAAGAGGCAATGACAACGTGACTCGCAACAGCAGCATGTAAATGAACCCTTATTCTAGATCACACAAGTCCATTAACATGCTATTGCTTCTTTCACTCTAGATCTTTTAAGTTTAGTACATTTTGCTAGAACGAATGAACTAACGACACAGCAAGTAGCAGCGGCAGCATGTAAACGAACCTCTCTTCGACTTTACTCCATCCCTGAAATAATGCACTAGTACACAACAAAAAGGCAACAAAATAGTCGCTCACATGCACTCGCAACAAGAGACTCGGCAATTTGGCCGTCCGTTGATTACCCTCGACGTCTGTGCGCTTTTGCGCATTTTTCGCATCGCGGGAGTAATCGCAACTGGAGCACGAGCTTAACTCCGGCTGCAATCTGCTGTAACGAGATAACAATGGCCTGGTCGTTGCGGATACAACGTGATGAACGAGCCTCGCCTCCGCATCCACTCTTCGGCTTTCAGGAGCCCGATGGTGGCTCCATTGATGGGCTGTGTGATGCTGCTTCTATGTATGACGTCCTCGGGAAGGTATCGGATGCGGTGACGTTTGAGCCGTAAGTGACATTTGAGGTTATGTTGTTTTTTTTCGGGCGAGTTTTGTTGTGTTGTCGTTAGTGGGATGCATTTATTGGGTGTGGGTCGATCTTTTTATAAATATTTGATAGGGAGTTTTCAATACAGTAGTCGTCAAACTGTCAAAAGTAAGTGCTACCAATTGAATTTTTTTTGTCGAAATGTCGCTTACTAATTACAAATGAATCTCAACTTAATTATAATCTAGTGTTTTTTTTTTATTGAGTTTAATAGCTGATAAAGCATATTTGCAAATGAATTGCACCGAATTCTGTATGAAAATAAACACATGCTGAGTTTATTGTTCGAATTATTTTAAGACGGTTTAAATTTAAATTTCGAAATGTTTAGCATGAAGTGGAAAATATTTTGTTTGAGATGGAAATTATTTAGCTTGAAGATGAAAATCTGAAATTTATTATATTTGTTATGCAGGTTTTCTGTATCAATTTGAATAATTTCAAGAATTGAATCAACCGTTTTATGATAATTCAGATAATGACATGCTTAAAATGATTTAATTTTTTTAATATCTGACTCGAAATGGAAATTATTTAATTTATAACGAAAACGTAAAAATTGCATACTTCAATATAAGTGATAAGTAGTAATTATTTTTCTTGTTTCTTGATATCTTCCTCGTTTCTAAACACAATAAGCCTACCGATTCATCATCAGGTCAACCAGATAACGAATCCTCTTCTGAGACTTAACTAAATCCTCTTACAGAACTACACACTCATACAATTTCTCAAAACGCACCCGAATCAAATACCTAATAACTAAATAATTTCCAACCCAATATAATCACATCCACACAATCTTATGACGTGTCCACACGCAAGCCGGCGGCTTCCTGCGACAAAACAATACACAGCATATAAAAATTATCTTATGACGTATCCACACGTAAGCCGGCGGCTTCCAGCGGCAAAACAATACGCATAAAATTTATCTTCATGCATTCATAATGAATTTTGTTCTAATTAAACTTTAGTATTATAAAATGAGAATTCAATATAGGAAGATAAAAATTTTATGCTGTATAAAATATTTCGCCATTTGAAGTCTCCGGCTTGAGTATAGACACCTTAACGATTCAAAAAAAGTCTTCCATCAGCTGACAAAGATTGAAAACGAATAAATCCACCCATCGCCCCCATTTTGAAGAAAAACCCTTGTATATACGTAACAAGCGAGATCTCTCGAAAGTTTCGCGAGAAAAAAGAACTCGCCCATTCAACAACCATTTACCATCGCCTCCCCAAGTCGACCACCTACCGCTTTCCCGAAACACGCCCGCCACCCACCGTCTATGCTGCGCTGCGTTCGCGTTTTAGCAGATTTGTTCCGGGGAGACCACTTTGTCGCATTTACATACGTATTTGTCTCTCGTGCACGTGAAAGATGTGCTCTTTTCATGTACGCATGTTTAAGGTTGAGGTTCGAAATTTTTCAGCACTTTTATGCAGCGTTTTTTAAACTAGTTTTGTGTAAATTTTAAGTTGTGAATATTGTTTAAAATAGTTGAATTTTTAGTTATATTTAATATTATTAAAATATATGAAGACCTTAAAAGCCGAAAAGAATATGCATGTGCAAAATTTTTCATTAAAATCGTTCGATCTTTAAAATATTATAAAATAAATCATATTTTATGTTGATATAGCTTTTTTTTGTTCGATTCATTAAAATAGTTTTGGTTCATATACTACTATCCGCTAATATGGTCTTAATTATCTGTTAAATATTTTGAAAAACTCTTTATATGGTAAATTTTAATCTCTAAACTTTCTGGATCTCTATCAATTTACATCTATGTGCACGTATATATTCAGATCAGATAACTATTTATCAATATTTCATTCATTATTATTTTCTAAAAAAAATACTTCTTTTGAAATACAAAATTTAAGGGATTTTTGAAAATTACTAAGAAAATTTTCCTCTGAAAAAGCAAATTTATAAAATGAAATGAGCTGAAAATTCCATATTTTTTCTTGTATTCGTAAAGGGTTCCATTACAGGAATGGTTTGGGAAACCGTTTACTAGTGAATACAGGGTGTGAAGAAAGAAACCGGCTCATTTCTCAAACGGCCGTAATTAGAGAAGTTTTCGAGCTAATTGAAATTAATTGTTTGCAAAAAAACGGTCCACTTTTTTAAAACCGAGGTTCGAAATGTTGAATCGGATTTTTGAACACGTTTAACGAGATTAATTTCGAGCTGTTTGTTGATTTTCAGAATTTCAAAAAATGTTGTTAATTAAGAGATTCTGCGTATTTTATTGAATTGGTTTTAATTATATTTTCAAAGCATTTTCGATTATCTTAAGGGTTGTTTAAAATTGTTTGATTTGTTGAAATTACTTTTCTTGTATAAAACTTAACTAATCTTAATTGATGAGTGAAAGTTTTGAATGTTCTCCAATTTCGTCGAGTACTTTCTAAATTCTAAAATTTCTTTTGTAATTACAATATTTTTACTAGCTTATTAGATAATTAAAAATCTATTTAGTAGCAATATTGAAATAAAATGAAGTTTGCTAGCAGTTTTTCTTTTTGAACATAAGCTGAAGTTTTAATCCGAAAGGCAATGTTCAGGTTGGATGTTGGCTAAAATGTTAGTTGTGAAAATTTTTAATTACTAAGTAGCGGTAAAATATTGATAGGTTTCAATAGAATGTTGTAAAAAGAATTTTTATCTAAATTAATAGATTTAATATTTGAACTTTGAAATCCATGTTTGGATGACATGAATAAAATTACTGAAACTTGCGAAAGTTTTTATCACAAATTCCTCTTATAACGAATTTCGATATAATTCATATTAATATTCAAAGTTGTAGTAATTTTTCATGCATAATAAAGATATTCGATTTATGACATGATCAAATTCATACAATTTCTTAGAAATATCGATATTGAGTGGTCGTAAACTACAACCGGCAATATAAACTTGATTTTCACCGATAAGATATCATAAATAAATTATAACCATATCATAGATAAATTCCATCAAAATAATATTATACTAAACAATACAATTACATATATAGAATTACAATATATATTTTTATATAACGCCAGTTTAACACTTGAAATCTGGTATATCTTAATGTCAATTTTCAACAAAACTGCAAGAAAAGCAATGACAAAGTGTCATAAACTTAAAGTTCGATCGTAAATATATTTTTATCGTTAAACGATGGCTAAACCCATATCCGAAATGCATCGTGGATTCTATCGAAACATGAGAAATGCTGCAATTTTGTTACATTTTCTATGAGGTAAACTTCATGTCAAAGTTGAATTTTTAAGTGTACAGAATAAAATAACACATCAATTGAGTACAAAAATATATTTATGTCTTTCACAATATTATTTGGCGTACATAAACTTTTCATGAGTGTACAGACATTAACCAAATGTTTGCAGAAATACTTAAACATTTTGTGCAAAATGTCCCCCATTAAACTACCCTTTGAAATAGCTTCGAAATATTTGACAAACTTTAATACAAACGTTAGTTCTTAAATAATCATCTACTAGTTGACATTTACATATAAGATTTAAATATTTTCGATGGGAGAGTTGTCATTTAAAACCTTTTTTATTTCTATCGATTTTTGGAGAAGTCTCCAGCAACTACGAAGTATTTTTCAAATTATGAATATTTAATTAAAATCAAGTGAAAATATGTTTGATATGTTATTTTTAATATTTTTTAATTAATAATTTATTCATAATCTAATAACGATTACGAAAGTCGCAACGTTTCATATTAATATATGTATGTACTCATCTAGCCTGCGTTGTGTAAACTTTCATCTTATTCAAAGGAACAAACTTGATTAAGAAATTGTAAATAAACTTTTGCAAAATATCAAACATGTATCAAAAAAATTCAAAAAGCCATAAAATAATGCAGGTTTTTCCTCTATAAGTTGAATTATTTTCAATTCGAAATTAATAAGTAGGTACACAATATTTAAAGAAAAACAATTGAACTTAAATTATAAAATATTTGATTTGAATTGAATAATTTTTGAATAGAATTGAAAATTATTTCATTTAAAATGAAAAATTACATCAAATGACTGCAAAAAAAGTTAAGCTTTATCCGATGTTTCAATCATAAAGAATGAATCAATACAGAGTTCTGTGTACTTCTACTCAACTTCAGAATGCAAAAGATCCAAAATATTCAAAATATTTAGAACATATAAAATCACCAACATTATATTTTCAATATTCCTCGATTTTATACATCAGAACCGTGTTCGAATAACCCAATTCAACATCCATCACCGAATCCGAATGCATTACGCGAACATGAACATTGAATGCACGCAGCACATACAAACAGTCCTCGTCGAACAATAAAGTCGCATCCTCGATAATAAATGTCCTCAATATATATACTGGTTTGATACACGCACCAATAACCACACATTTTCGTCGACCGATAAATTATTTGCCAACGCGAATATTCCACTAACCCTTAAGGCCCGGCCCTAAGATTTCGGCGACCCTTGGGGGGTTTCCGCAATATTTACCTCGCTCTACATAATTCGCACGACAAAAAAATCGCATAATTCGAGCGTATAAATTGACCCCGTTCAGGGGCGTGGCTGATGTGTTTGGGGGTGTGCAGTGCGTATGGGCCGTAAGAGCGGTAAAAATATGAATAAAAAAAATTTTTGATGCTACAAATTATGTCTGGTTTGTCGATAATATTTGGCATGAATGTAGTTTTCAATTGTGCTTTTCGTTCTAGAAAGATGAACAAGTCATGGGGTGAGTTTTTATCCTCATTCCTCTCTTCTAAATGTCTCTTTATTTTCAAATTTATACAAATACAATAAAAAAATATGGTTAGCACCTAGGTAACTTAAATTTTTCAGAGGTATCGCCAAATTAACTACATATTTGACGACTGAATTTCACAAAGGGCACAAATGACCTTTTCTATTGAAATTAAGTTAAGTACAGAAAATAGTTCTGTATCATTGAACCATTTTCTGTAAATCAATATCGATAAAAAAGGTCACTTGTGCCCTTTGTGAAATTCAGCCGTCATTTATTATACGACGATACATTAAATATTATTATAATATAATACAATTTTCTGTCATGTAATTATGACCTACTTTTAATGGCCTTTGAATTAATTTTTGAAAAATCGCTTCAGTCTTAAAAAACTATTTCAAATCAAATAGAGTAAATATTTAAGAATAAGCAACAGAGTGGACATTTTTTTATTATGTAAATCCACTCTCGCCTAGTACTGAATATGAGAAACAGACCCTAATATCTTCACAATGCTACATAATATGTGTAAATAAAATATATCAATGAAGCACAGGAAAATATGTAAAGGGCCTCTTTATAATTTTTGCATATGAACCCAATTTTCATAGTTAGGTCACTGATTTTATGATGATGGTGTAGCTGGTGGTGAAAAATCGGTGATTCGTGAGCGCCTCTTGTGTTCGGAAGTTTTAATTGTTTTCTGCAATGTCCTTTCTCAGTTTCGCAAATTTTCAAAAGGCTCGATATAAAATTTGCGTCTCTAAATAAAGTTGGTCCTGAAATGGATGAGAGCTCTTAATCGACGGTGGGTCTCTGAGGATGCTGGGAGTGTTTTTTGTTCTGAAATATATGAGTTTTCACGGTTCTTCAGAATAATTAAAAGCTTTTCGCGTTCTTTGTTTATTTATTACACCATTTCAATTTATACAATTTTCGTTTTTATATTAGTTTTTGATAATACATAGTTACAATGTCATTTGAGACATTCAATATTGCTCGAATTTGAAGAGGTCGTTTGAGAATGAAAAGTTTTAAAGTGCTTCTTTCATTGTTCACTTGAGAATTTGTATCGAATAAAATAAAATTTGTTTCAATATTCGATACAAATACCTATGTATAGTTGAGTAGGACTAACTATGTCGTTATGTCGAAATAACGTTATATTACTACAAGAGTAATGAATTCTAACACTTCTCGATTTGTGATTAAGTTAGAATGGCTTATATAGGGTTAAGTTGGATAGTAGGCTAAACAGAGTTAGATAAAATAACGTAGGCACTCTCTGTGTCTAATTTCTCTTACAGATATAAGTAGTCATCACGAAGTAGCTAACCCCACTTAACTATATTGTACTAAAATATATTTTTTCAAAATTTGGTGCAATTATATAAAAATAATTTAATTAGAATTACACACATTTATTTCTGAATTTGAAAAAATATATTTTTCGACTCAATCTTTCAATTGTACCTTAAGGACCATAGAAATCAGGCCTTCAGCAACGTTTTATTTGTCAGATTTTATCACTAATTGTTTACACATGATTGAAAAACCATGCCTTATATCAAAACAAAGTCGACGCATCAACAATCAAACTCTCTTCCATGCGATAGAACAATATCGAGCAGAACTTCAATAATATAATTTATAGGCGAGAGATTAAGCATTAGGGCGCACGTTCAGATATGACTTTTCCGCTGCACACATGTGTACGCTTAATCTCTTATAAACGACATCCTGCGTTGTGATATATTGCCGACCGATGGCAGGGGGGCACGTCCTATTTTACTTGTTCCATTTTTATATTTTTCGTCTTTTCTTTTATATTAAAAAAGAGCGGAAAATAGAAAAACTTTCAACGGCGGCCCGCGGGCCAGACATGCGGTCCCATTCTTTCAGCACATCACCACCCCTGACATAATGAACCTGAGGAGGGTTTCCAGCTCGCTTTACAATGGACTAGTTCTAAATAGAAACCCCCTTTTTAGCATTTTTTTTATTATTATTTAACCCTTTGGCGACCGAGAGACGGCGCAAGTCTTTTAGTTGACACAGATGCGCTCTTTGATGAAAATATTTTTTTATATGAATTTTCATTTATATTTATAAAAATTCAAGTAAAATATACTGATTGCTTATTTCAAGATACATATACATTCCATTTTTAATTTCCTTGAATTTAATTGACCAATTAATTCAATTCAAATCCAAGGAAAATCTTGGAATATTAGAGGAAATCATTGAATGTGAAATGGAAAATATTTATGTTGATATGGATTTTTGATTGAAGTAAAATACTGTATATTCCATGTAAAATTATATGTATGTAGTTGACGTAATAATTTTTAATTAATTGAGATGTAATTTAGAGTAAAATAGGAGAAGTTGTCGTTGGAAGTTCCAGGGGTAAGTTGTTTCGATTCTGTTTCTTTTTTTAATCTGATGCTTTTCCAATTCAATTTTTTTTTTCAAAAAATGAATAGAAAACTTTGATTCATTTTTTTTTCACTCGAATTGAAAAGTGTTTAACTCAAAGCAGAAAACCTATAAAATTTTCATCATTAGATGATCTACGTGTACGTACATTACGATTTGAGTGTTTATACGGAAAATTTCTTAACGTGAGATTTAATTTTTTGATACTTTCAACATTTTTTCGCATTTTCATTCATATTCAAATAAGGTTATACTCGACGGGATTTTTATGTAACTCGGAGTGCTGTCGCTTGCTTTTTATCTATCATCGCACACTTTTATAACGAACACCAACTTTTTCTTATTGTTTTTATCATTTAACTTCCATCGCCAAAGTATCATTTAGCACACATCCACAGAGCAAACAACGAGCCTATAAACCTCCAATGTGGTCTGTGGCTAAATAAATATTTGGTCTTACAATTTTCGAAATAGGCTTTACGCATCAATCCGTTGTGGCAATTCACTAAATCAATCGCGATCAATCTTCTACGTTACGGAAAAGCCACCGGAATTAAATTAACTATTAGTTCGGTTTAACCAATCTCCGGTACATTTGTACGCAGCTTTCTCGTCGTGTGCTCGGAATTGTTTGCTCTGGTGAGATTTTTCGATGAGAAAAGTGAAAAATCGGATTGATCTCGAAAATAAATATTTGATTCAGTTTGAATCCGTGCGAAATTCTAGAATTCTGTTCGAAGATCAAAGCGTCCAAGTATCGATTATGTTCAATGAAAAGCGCGTCGAATTTTCACGGATTCGTGAACTAATGAGCTTTTATTTTTAAAACATCACTTTTTGTCTCATTTTGTAATCTTTGTATATATTTTAAGATATATTATAATCGATATGAGAATTGGCCAAACATTTCTATGATGATTTTCATGACTTACAATTAGACAGAATTTGATATATGCGTATCAAGCTGATTCAATTTCAATATTTGCTAATCTAATCTTTCTTGATTTAATATTAAATCTAATATAATCTAAAAAAATAAAAATATATCAAAAAAATCTAAATTTAAAATAGACAATATTGAAACGGAATCACATACATGGGCATCAGAATCTAGTCAATTATTTCGGAAATATCTGGCCAAATTTGGAATTTTCTAACTTCTAACATCTACTGTGACATATATTTGTATATATTTTTCGAATAATATAAATATGAATGAGTGATAATTTAAATTTTGTCCGAAACGAGGATTCGAGGGTGCGCACGTTGCGTCTGACAGCAAAAGGTTTTCACGTCCTTTTTTTTTTCAACAGTCACAATTCTACGCAAAAATTGATTTTTTTACGTAAGAATACGACACCTCACATTCATCTTTCGATATTTCTAACGGAAATCGTGAAAAATATCGGCAAACATTTAGCGAACTCGGATTAATCCTATGTGAGGGCGGAATATCTGCGGTGTTCAGAATGTGACGAGAATTAGCGATAGATTTGAGAAATCGTATTTTTTTATCGTTTGTAATCAGATATTGTCCATGATATTATAAATGAAATGTATCATTATCTATTTATTTTCTTATTTATGAAGTTTATAAAAAAATATCAGTGAATCGTCAAAAAATTTAAATACAGAATAGATATGTATAAGTAGATTCGTTTATCACTCATTTTCTAAAACGTCATATCTTAAAAAATGCAATCTTTCAGGAAAGCAATTTTGAAGTTTGAGAGTTGAATGAAATCTATTGTGAATAAATATTACTTCTCTGTCTAAACTTTTTAAAATACGATGGATTTTTTAGATAAAACCTGATGTTTTTTTTCTCAACCCAACAGTATTTGATTTAAGACACTCTAGAAAAGTACATTAATTAAATACACTGCATAAACAACTTGTTTTAATTTTTTTCTGCTAAATTTTTATAGAAAATTCTAAATTTAAGCTTTTATTAACTTTAAGAGCATCCTAAAATCAAAGCAGTTGGATTTTCACACATAACATTTTCGAAAGAAGTAAATGACAATAATGATAAGTCGACTTTTTTTCCACTTTAATTACATTCACTGATATTTTATACATTAATCATTAACGTAAAGATATTACAAACGAAAATCCACAATAATTCAATATATACCCTGACGTGATTTTATTACAAAATCTCACTTGTTTACGCTATTCAAACGAAGCACGAGATCGAGGAACGTGCGTTAGGTACATTAATTTTCAGACATTCGCTTTTCAGACATTTCGACGGTTACACATTCGAGTTCGTTTCAGGAATAATTTGATAAGTGAGAAGACAGCCTAGAGGAGAGCCATGACGTTTTCCCGCTTTCGAGGAGTGTTAATTTTCGCCTTTTTTTATGTGTTTTCCCAATGAAACTTTACGAGAAGAATGGAGGTTTTATGTACCGTTTGTCCTTATATTGCGCATATACAGCGTGAGGTTCTTATCTATTATTTTTTCGGACGAACATTATATATGTTTCAGGAAGAGAACAATGTGACTGTTTTGTGTATTTTTTTTTATTTGGTCTTTGTTGTAAATCAATATGCGTGTTGCGATTCGTATTTTCATACATTATATTTTCCTATCGAAACAAAGACAAATATCGATTCTTGTTGTGTCATAGTTGAGATTTCGTGTTGTAAATCTATTGTTATGAAAATGATAATATTTCGCGTATATAAAAAAAAAAGTGTTTTTCAAAGCATATATTAATTTTGTATGAAATAAGATGTTTGAATTTCTTTTTGATGAGGAAAATTTTCATCAGAGATCCGCACAATAGAAAACTCATTTTTACAATATCTCACATCTGCTGTTGAAAACTCTTTTGTCTATTTTGTTCTATATCTACGTATTTTTAGATTGATTTTATAATATAAATCTATGTTTAATACATCGACTCCATCTGAAATGTTGATTTATAAATCAACATTTTATTAAAAAACCAAAGAGATAGTTATGTACTTGTATTAGTTAGAAAAATTAGATAAGTTAAGGATTTTTCATTTAAGAAAAAATATTTTGTCATTATGTTGAAACTTGTATCAATTTGATACTTGGATAGTTTAATTTGTGACCATGTCAAATGAGATTTACAACTCACATATTGACATCCTTAGTCACTAGTGAATCACTAGTGACTACTATTGAAACACTACTAGTGGTGTTATAAATTAATTACTAAAAATATAATTTCACTAACAATATCATATTCTCTATAGAATATATACCAACTTAATAATCATTTATACGATTCCAGGACGAAAAGAACCAAATCCTGACAACGAACTGCTGGTTGACGCAAACGTGGACGGACCACCACCTGCAATGGAACACCTCGGAGTTCGCAGGCATATCCGTTATACGAATGCCATACCAGAGGGTGTGGAGGCCCGACATTATACTCTATAACAAGTGAGTCTCCCTCGAAATTATCGGCGGCACACTTCTATTTTGTTAATATAATAAGGGCCTCGGACAAAGCTCGACTATAAAAATGCAAATACACCGGGCCACGTTTCGTCGAGCATAAATTGCCCGATTACGCTATATTGTGTCTCGCTCTGAAAATTATCCTTACTTATTTATTGCGATGCTTATTCAGTGGCGTGTCTAGGAATTCTGAGCACGGGTGAGAAAATTGCGCGAGGGCATCGTAACATTCTTCCCAAATATAAAAAAAATCTCAAATTTTATAAAACTTGAAAAATTTTAGATTTGTTGTTTATATTCGATGACTGAAAAGGCCAAGGGTACAAGTGACTGCGGTGATTTTGAGAAAAGCGTGCTCTAAGTTGAGCATGTACCTACATGGATTAAGAGGTCTAGTGATTTGATGATGTATCTCGGCACACGTTCCAAATTCGTTTATATCTTTATGCCACCAAATATATGAGCGTACATAGATACGATTCCTGTACACAAAAAAAAAGTCAAATGTACCCCTTGGCCTTTTCAGTAGTCATTTGTATTTTCGATTTTTATTGTCGTGTTATATGTATGTAATTATTAGAAAAAATATTTCCGAATTTAGTGTATTTTCAAAATAATTTCAAATCAAAGAAAAAGTGATCATATTTGAATTTTATTCAAATAAATGAGAAAATATTTTGTCATTTTCTATTTTGCTCCCAGGAAAAAAGGCACCATTTTTGTGCCTTGTTTGGGCTTAAATATTTAATATCTTTGGATGGATATTTTTTTTTTTAATATTGAACTGAGCCCGATTACATTGTATACCCTCTCGAAAGAGTAGCTACGTCACTGGAAACGCTTATTAATAAATCAACGTTTGTGTGCATTGCGAAACTAAACGAAATGGGATTTAGATGATTTATACAATAAAATTCAGCTCATTCTTTCGCAGCTTGCACCGGCTTAATAGCGAAAGTTCGTCGGATTCGTTGTGTACAATTTTTTGTATTTTCTCTCTCGTTTAATAGCTTTATTATATTTTAAATCGTAAAAGAATTATGGGCCGCTGTTTCGGAGCGTTTACACGAAAAAAATAATGAAAGCAAATGATCCGGAACAAAGTCGACTCGATATAACGCTCCTTTGTGTGACATTGAAAAATTTCGTAAAAATCGTAAAAATTTATGGCATTCGAAAATCGGAAATATATCATAGATAGTAAACGCGTCTACACATTATAAAAACGAATATCGAACGTGGCATAAACCTTCGAAATAATCGACCTTCATCGCGGTTAATATTTAACATAAAATTTATTACGAACTCGTTATACTCGTACTATGCCATAATTCTACGTATATAATGCAGCTATCGCACTTTATTAGTGATCCCTTATAATAAATTATCGACATTATCATCGATGAATTTGGCAAATTGTGTGTCGCTCTCTCGTCTAATGAAAAGAGACTTCATTAAGGTTCTCACTGATTTCGATGAAATTTTGTAGAAATGTAATCTAAATATAGATATTAAATAGTTGTGAAGAACGAAAATGCAAATCTCAATACCTTTTTCTGTGATTTCATTCAAAATTTTATGAAGCCTTTTCTTGTAAAAAAGCTACATTAACTTTTCCTTGTCCGATAATAAGCCGCTATCGTTTTCCTGAAAATTTATATTGTTGTTCAGCACTCGTAGAGTTCGATTGGTGTTCGTAACGAACGAGTAATGGAACTTTTCAGAAAGTTCCTCGGCTAGTGCAATCGTTCCTATTATTCGAAGGCTTTCAATTAACTCGATCTCATGAATAATGTATTCGAGGAGATAGTTCGATCCGAAATTCAAACATTGGATGTTCGAAAAACTTGTAGATAATGATATTACGCTGGACTCTGGTGTAATCTGCTGAAAGGGATTTTCTATGTGATTAAAAATTATAAATTGCATAATAGAAATTCGATTGTTGTTGTGGATGGAATTTTATGAGATTCACAATATTATAGGATAGATAAATTATTGAATAAATAAATAGAAAATGTGACACAAAATAAGAATTTGAACTGAACAGTGTGAGATAAATGTTGCTTTAGTAAAATTCATTATTTTAACTTCGAGTATTATTTGATGCATTTATATATTTATACATATGCATTTTGAACAAGTTTTTATCGAAATTCACAGAAATAAATTTCACTAATTTACTGTGTTTTCATTATAGAAACGTTTTCAATCTCATTTATGCCTTTGAAAAAAAAAAATATCACACGAATGTGCTGTTTTTTTTTTTTTCAATAAATGAGTAAGTAGAATGCGCCAAAACAATATTTCAAATCGCACAAAACAAATAGAAACAATCAACTTATACGAAGCCAAATTCTCAGACACATCATCTTTTACGCCCCGCGAACAAATCACACAGCATCGATCCTCGATCCAATCAACCGCAACATTGATTAACGGCCCAAGACATAATAAATCCAGCGATTCTCAACCTTTTTCATTTCCAGCGCCGATCCTCAGTATCCGTCTTCGGTGATCAACACGAACGTGATAATATCCCATACGGGAGACGTGGTGTGGCTCAGTCATGGAATCTTCAGGTCCTCGTGCGACATCAACGTGGAATTCTTCCCCTTCGATATACAGATGTGTACGTTAAAATGGGCCTCTTGGACCTACGATGGATATCAGGTGAGAATATTTGACGACTGAAAAGGCCAGGGGGTACAAGTGATTTCGAGAAAAGCGCGTTCAAAGTTGACCGTGTACCTACGTGTGTTAGGAGGAGGTCGACTGATTTGATGATATATTGAGGCACACGTTCCGAATTCGTTTATATCCTTTTGCCACCAAATAAATGGGCGTGCATAGAAGCGATTCCTGTACCTGTACCCCTTGGTCTTTTCGATCGTCATATTTGTTATTTGTTGAGAAATCTGAGGGTGCAAATTCATATGAAGAGGCTTTTCGGGTATGAATTACACATGAGGTGTTTCGTGTGATCTACTTGAGTTAAATTTAACTTATTTTTTTGTATGTTTTTGCTTTCATGTTTTGCGAATGAGGTGTTACAGTGTTGCTAGAGTTTTCAATTTGAATAGATTTTTTTTAAATAATATTTAATTAAAATAATCATTGTTTAAGATTGATCATTAAATTGAGCTTATAAATTTGAGAATTCAGCCTTAAATGTTGCACGAATGGAATAAGAAAATTGATTCTTTATTTCATATATCGGAGTAGATATTTATTTTTTCATATGCCATTAGTATATGGAATACCTAATACAGCGTGTAAATCTGATTTTTTTGTTTTCTCATACAAAAGAAGATAAATGTTGCGACTCATCTTTTGATTCAATTTTCTTTTGAATCCTGAGTATTTTTCCGGAAAATATTAAATTATCTTACAAAATAATATCCTTAATCTCTTTTTTACATAAGTATTGAAATATGTAACCTCAATTAATAAAATTTATGATAACCTAATAATTGGTAATTGAATCATTCACAAAGAAAGCGAATTTCATAAAAAAAACGCATATCAAACGAACACATGTGTATCAATGTATAAAGAATTAAATTTATCTTGCACTATCATTCAACAAATAAATAATTTTCAAATTGAATTTTCGAACAAACGCCGCTAATTGCATATGTCAACTGAAAAGGCCAAAAGGTACAAGTGTAATTTTTGCCAAAATTGAGTTATGTGCATGAATCGTTTCTATGGATGCGAATATAAACGAATTTGTAACGTGTACCGATATTTATCATCAAATCATTCGACTTCCTCCTAATGCATGTAGGTAATATACATTGAGGAAGCTTTTCTCGAATTCACTTGTACCCCTCGGTCTTTTTCGGTCGTCATATACGAAAAGCCATAATGGACGTCGATTTCCTCGTTTCTTTTCAATTCCTTCATCGATTGCATCTATTCAACAGCTCGAGCTGATACAGCAGTCGGACCAGGGAGACATGACCAATTATCAGGCGAACGGCGAATTCGATTTGGTTAGCTTCGACGCGAAAAAGCACGTAGTTTATTATTCGTGTTGCCCGGAGCCGTATCCTGATATAACTTACGTGATCAAATTGCGAAGGAGGCCGATGTTTTACGTTTTCAACCTCATCCTGCCCTGCATCCTCATCAACGGAATAGGTGAGAGACGCCAAGAATTGGGTTACCTGTGCGTATATGGAGTTTCGATTTTTCTCACGAAAATAGGTATGGGAAACGCGACGAATGTGGAAACATTCGAATTTTGAGCGTGTATTTTTCATATATGAAAAATAATCTAAGTTCTCGAGAAATAGATTGAGGATGAATAGTGTTAGTGTTGATTATAGTAAAAGGAAGAAATTATCAGTCGAATGTGAAAAAAACGTCGATTATTGAAAAATTATTTTTTCATGTGTATCAAATATGTGGTGTTTTAATACGAAATATTCAATGGATGGCAAATGTGGAATACTGAATTTCATTTCAAATTAACGCGTTTTGAATCAAACCAATCGCCAAGCAATAATCTCATGACATATCCTAAAAAAATATCACACTTCAAAGTTATAGCTCAATATAGTTCAATCCTCAATATTTTTAGACTCAATGTCGATTCTGTTGTTTTTTATTTTTTGAAATCTAACAATAATAATATTAGTGACTAATTTTAGGTAAAATTAACAAATTGTCGAAACTGTTAAAATAAACTGTTAAATATTGCGATGTACCATATTTGTCGCTCTTCCTATGCGTGCGACGTTGAAAGAAATACGTGTTTTGTGCTCATTTTTTACAGAAAAAAAAATGTTTCTGATGATCTATTTGGTATTTAAGGAGGAAGTGTAATGACGTAAAATTCCACTCAAAATAATTAAAATATATCTCAATCGATAGATATTAGTAATCTCATGATTTTTTACTATGAATATTTAGGGTTTTCATGGAAAATCAATTTTAAATCTTTCCATTTTCATCTAATTTTTGTTCATGGGCGAACGAAAATGGAAGTGAAATATTTTTTTTTCATGAATTGATTTAAAAAAAAAACTGTATATCTAAATATTTGATTTAACATATGATTTGTTTAGCTACGTGATTTCAAATCGATTCATTAGCAAAGATATGCACGTAATTTAAATGAATCATTAACGGCACGTGTTTGCGATATATTTCTCATGCATTGCCTAAATATAAAATGCTCATAAAAAATACATCGAAACTCCATGTAAAATCCAATTCTGTACATAAATCTATTTTAAGCGCTCTAAATATAATGCGAAGTCCCCGAAGACAAAATAATTTTATCAATCGATTTTCTAAAAGCTTCGCATTAAATTTATATGTGAACTGATTCAACTATCGAACATTTTCAGCTCTGCTAGTGTTCTATGTGCCATCAGAATCTGGTGAAAAGGTCACACTTGGAATCAGTGCTCTGCTCTCGATGACAGTATTCCTGATGACCATCAGGGAAACTTTACCGCCGACAGAAAAAACCCCTCTGATTAGTAAAAACTCATCATATTTTTTTAAATTAGATTTTAAGCAAAAAATATTAGTATAAACACTATACGGTTTATTTCAGGTCTGTACTACGGAGTCAGTATATGTTTAGTGTCGTTCGCTTCAGCACTATCCGTCGTGACACTCAACGTATATCATAGGTAAGAAAATTCACCCTCTTATTAAATATAAAACAATTTACCCCCTTATTAAATAAGGAAGCCTCGTCTCCAATTTGGCTAGACTAACATTCAGCTAGAGCTAGGCATTCCTGCTTTTGGTTATTGTTTTTTCAGCACTCTCTGTAGCTATAGTTGCTGGAAGGCTGAAGCTGAGGAGATTTTTTTTGTTTACGCTTTAGAGTAGTTTCTAAAACTCGAACAACGAAAGTACCTCTCAATAAGAAAAATATTCGTGCGGCAAAAACGTTTACTTTGTGCGCGCGAGGGAAAATAATCGATGTTTTCTTTTCAAACGAAAGTTTGCTTAAGTGTCTCTTTTTTGTATCTCTGATACATATGTATGTGTTACAGCGAAATCAATATTGTTAGTGAAATCATAATTTCAGTTAGTTATAGTTATTATATGAATACCTAATTTCGCTTGAACTGAAATGTCAATAAAATTGATTTCACTATGAAGATTTTTACTTTAGTAAGGAGTTAAATTTAAATTTATTATTATCATAGATAAATATATCTCATGTTCACACATCAAATTAATCAATGACATGCATATACACATATATAATATTATGACTTCACTATTTGAGTTTAATAATATATGTATATCGGATTTTCGATAGCTTTGTTGATATTCAATGTACTACATAAGTGCTAGTAGCAAATAATTAATAGGTAGGTAGTTTCAGATTTTTTTTTATTAAAATAAAAAAATAAATAGATAAGTGGTATTAAATATTCAATAAGTCTATACATTTTAGATTGAGAATTACTTAATAAAATTGTCATTTTTCAGGGGTGTAGGTGGTTCAGGAGTTCCAGCTATAGTTCGCAACCTCGTCTTGCGCAAATTGGCAAAACTAATGTTCATCAGTTTTGAGCATACACCTGCAGATAAGAATAAAACTCAGGTACGAGAGCCGTTGACTTTTAAAAAACTTTTTATTAAACCTATGAGGAATAATACTTTTATAATTGACAATATTTATCATTCATGCAGACATTGACATTTACGACAAAATACAGCTACGGAATACAGAAAATATCTCAAAGTAGAATTGATCATTTGAAATTATAATATAAGTTTTAAAATAAAAACAATATATTTTGAAATGGGAAAACTTAATTACGTGAAAAAACTATTTTGTGAAAATTTTGAATTGTTATTTTGTATTTTCACCATTTTTTTTGTGGTCAGCAATTAAGATATTAATAAATAAGAACTGATGTAATAAATCTCAAAACATCTTGAAAATTAAACCGAAGTGTTAATATTCATTTTTTAAAAAATATATACATTACTGCACATTCTTATGAATTTATTGTCTCAAATTATCAAATTCGAAAATACTATTTTTTTGTTCTAAAGCAAATATCAACATTGAAGAGACTATGAATAACGATAATACAAAATGTTTGAGATGATGATTAAAAAGCATTTAAAGACTAAGATAATTTTTTTCGTTTAAAAATAAAAATATATGAAATATAAAAAAATCAAAAAATTATAAAAAAAATAAGTAAAACGATTGTCAAATTCCAGGTCAATCCACACACTGGAAGCAGATTAGAGAATGATGGAACTAGAATGATAAACTTAGAGGAAAACGGGCCTCACAGTACGTCTCCAAAGTTCTTTGTTAGGAGAAATTCAACCGACAACGATGAAACACGTAACATACATATTTAAATATATACAATAAACATATCCAATACATCAATTCAAGTAATTTTGTTCTTTCAGAATGTGTCTATGCCGAGCGTTGCGGATTGAAACGCTTAACGGCAGCCGTAGAGAGGGATGAAAAGAGGAGAATAAAGAATGAGAAGAGAGAGAGGGCAGCTCTGGAATGGAGACAAGTCGCATTCGTTTTAGACAGAGCTCTTCTAGCAGCTTTTATGATAGCGACCATATTCGCGACAGCTGCGATTCTCTGCGGAGCGCACCCTCCGGAAACCGATCCAACTTAATTTGTTACAATCGGTCAGCAGCAGCATATCAATCTCCAATTAATTTAGCTCACTCGATGAAAGGGGTTGAATATTATGCTTCGCTGAGATACAACGGTGTAAATGTTCTCAAATTGATATTGTGAATGTGTAATCGGTTGCATTATTATAATATAATTACAAAAATTGTTTCATTCACTATATTTCATGATCAAAAATAGTGAGTTCACATACTTTCGTTTGGATAAAACATGTTTAAATTGGTTGCAATTAACAATGAATATTGAATAAATGTTAGATACATATGTACATTTTAAATACATTGACTTATGTATTTGTAAAAAATAAGGTTGTTTTTGAACAGGATTATTATCCAACGAATGTTTGATTTTGAAAGTGTTGAATATTATACTCATAATATATTCGAAAATAAACTACGTTATAAAGTGTTTCTTTGTTTTTTTGCTATTGTTGATAGAATGAGAATAGGTATATTTCGTTTCAATCAATATTGAAATACATATTTTAACATTTCTATTCTCACATCATATACATACTTCTACAGTTTCACATCTGGCATTTATATAAAAACTTTACGTACCTACCTAGATATATTTGTAATGTTGGCAAATTAATTGTTTTATAGGCAAAACGTGAAAAGTTTTATCAATTGAGTATGATTTTATTACATTACAAATTAAGAATATTTTATTTTTTTTAATCTATCACTGACGAAATTCGCTTTTCTTTTGATAGGTTGGATTCCTGCAATATTTTCAAATATCAATGCATGCAGCTCATTATATAATTTTTGAAACGAGTCAATATTAAATGATAAACATTGACGTATACCATACCTTAATTGATTTAAGATTTTATTTACTTTAAACATTTCAGAATAAGACACTTTTAAATTTTCAAATAAAGATATTTTGTATGCAATAAAATAATGAGGAGTTTCAAAGACACTTTGCTCTCTAAACAAAATCAAGTCATGAATAAGAAACGTGGGCATTTTGTTTATAAACATAATTCTCAACAGTCTTTTTATTTGTTCCCATGATAATCTGCTTTCAGAACCTCGAATAAAATTCCACCATTTATGTGCATCGCCTTCTAACAACAAACCAAAATCCTTGGCAATCTCATTATCCAGAAATCCCCTTTTATTAAAAAGGATGTATAATGAAACACCTGTTATAAAAGACTCCAACACATTTAAGTCTCTTTCACCAGAATATTTTTCTTTACATGCTAAAAAGAGATTAGGTGGACATACAAGAAAATTGGTTGTGGTGCAACAGAACCTGCTCTCTTCCGCTTCTGACTCAGTATGAGACGGACCTATAGTGGAATGTGCAGATATCACATTGATGTTATTACTTTTAACTAAAAAAAAAAGGGGAAAAAACTACTGATTTATATTTCTAGATCATGTTCATTATTTATGAAAATGAGTTCTTACCTTCCATTGTTTTTATACAGTTCAAGCAAAATATTTATAATATTGAAGAGTCAACATATTTTTAATGAAAAGTTAATATCTAAAATATCAAAAATCAAACTATTTACGAATGTGCAATTGAAAGAAGAGTAAATATACATTGGTTCACTTACATTCATATAAACAAGTCATAAAAACAGAATGATGCAATCATTAAATCATCAATCTAGGTTACATGTTTCTTTCTTCCCCAATAATGAAAATTACCTAGGTATTACACCCATTAAGTACCCAGATCAATATATACAAAGGTGAAATTCGGAGATCTTGTAGAGTTTTCGAAATATAACCATAACTCAATGATTGAAAATGAATAAGCAACGATCGTGATTTCAGTGATTTTAAATGTTTTGAGTTCGTTCAACAGAGTGCGTTTTTCATAATAGGTGTGTACAGTCATTCTGAGTTTAATGCGATTACTTCACATGGTTTTTTTCAATACGAGTGCGATATTATTTCGATAAAATGCATCGACATGATGAATCTTATTACAAGTGATCATGTCCATGCGTTTTTTTTTTAAATATCGCATGTGTATTGAAAAAACCGTGTAAAATAATCGCGTTAAACGGGGGATGACTGTACCTACATTTGTTCAATAACTGAGTAAGTTCAATTTTTTTTCATTTAGAAATTTTATGTAACTACATACATATTTTTATTTACTTACCATTAGTTGATTGAAATATAAATTAATATGAAAAAATGCTTAAATATTATATTATGATCCTAATAGTTTATTTAAACAATAAGTGAAATTTTCACAGTAGGTATGTCCTATTTGGATCTAAAATTGAATAAAAAACTAAAAATTTAAATAAAATAGAATAGGAATCATCAGAGTTCGCGAAATAATGAAAAATGAAAATCGGCCACAGAGCTTATGAAATGACTTGTCCGATGAGAAAATTCGATTTTCATATTTACAATGGCTGCCATCGTAGTAAAAAATATTAACAATAAGCATCAAATAAGATATCCACATTGAATACATGAATCTGTTCATGGGTGGAGGTCTCCATTAAAAATATATTTAACCATCCTCAAATTAATTTAACTAAACACTCATTTGACAAGATTTAGGATTCTCCATTTAGGTAAGTAGGTATACAGAGGTAAATGTAGAGTTTCTAGAACAAGTGGAAAAATTTGCTATTAGTAATTAAAAAATAATTATAAGTTATAAATGATTTATTTGCCTTTATAAAATATAGATAGGTGGGATAATGAATATGAAAGAAGTCCTAAAATTATAATGCAAATAGGTACAAAAGTTATTTAACAAAGGTATTTGAAACAATATTTATAATATTCAAGTCACTTGTATCAAGTGTGATAAATATTAATATAGGTAAATATTAATATAGGTACCTACCTAGCTTATGATTGTTCAAATTATAATAAAGATTAATGGAATATGTTTCAATAACATAATGAATAAGAAAAAATATAATTTCAATAAAATGATAATTCCTCACACTATTATTATTATTATAACTTTGAATAATGTACCAGAAGCTGCAACCCTTATCAGCCCGCTGCGCTGTTTTGGAATTAAAAAAAAACTATTTTTATTTAAATTCTTCAAGCCAGTTATTTTTTTTTGATAGTCTCATATGATGGACGATGAGCGAAATTTAATTTATTTGATGTTGATGCAACATTATATAAATCTGATAAAAAATGTTTCCCTTCTATCACTACTTTTTTTTCAAAGGGCGGAATATATTATCATCTTCAAATAATAAAGCGTTTGACTCTCTAATTAATTGTTTAAATGAAGTTATATTCAATTTAGAATGCTGACGTAAATCAAATTTTAATTGACTTAAGACTTTATCGACTTTATATATATCTGAATATAATTCTTTTGAATTTTCAAATAAACTTATTTTGTATGCAATGAAATAGTGAGCGGTTTCAGAAACTTTCTGCTGTTTGAACAAAATTATATTACGGATGAGAAACTCAGGCATTTTGTTTATGAACATAATTCTCAACAGCTTTTTTGTTTCTTGCCACGATAATGTACTTCCAGCACCACAAATAAGTTTCCACCATTTGTATGCAGCACCTTTTAACAATAATCCAAAGTCCCGAGCAAAACGTTCAGCAGGAAAAAATATCCTTGACTTACATAGACCATACAGTGTAACACCTGATATAAATGATTCTAGTATTTTAACATCACTTTCGCCGTGATATCTTTCTTTGCATGTTAAAAAAATATTATTTGCATATACAAAGAAATCGGTAGTATCAATTTGAGCAGGATAAGATTCAATTTCTTCATGAATTTCTTTAAGATGTGCAGGCAATTTTGGTGGAGATGAGCTCACACTTTCCATTTTGCCTATAGACATACCAAACAATTTACCTAGTTAATGTATTGAAAGGTTCTATGTATGCATTGTATTTTAAATGAAGAAGGAATAGTACTCGAAGAAGTTATAATTATTGAGCGTATGAAATTGAAAACGAGATTTTCCACGCTCAAATGCATAATATGCATCTATCGGGTAACAAAGTTATGAAAAGTATTATGCACTTACTTCTTTCTTTTTCGAAAAGTACTTTACATCTATTTAATCGTAAGACGTACTGAAGGAAAGAATCTGAAGGCCTCGGAGAATTCTTTGCAGGAAATTTGAGAAACGACGATGAAAATGAACCATCGACTATCGGTAATTTGTAAGTTTTAAATTCTCCAAACGCTGCTTTTCTCAAAAAGATGTAGACGTTTGTTCAATAACTGGGTTCAATTCAGTTTTCATAATTTTATAAGAGCTTTAAGTGTCAATATATTTTTTATATAAAATTCGTTCAAGTATAAGTTGAAAATCGAAAAAATCACCCGAATCTAGCGATTCGAGTTGCCGTTTCGTTTTCGTTCGACCGGTTCGAAGAGGCTACTAAAATAATGCGAAAAAAACGCACACTAACTAAACCGCTCCAAGCCGAAGACTTCTCCGAATCGGCTTGTTGTCAGTTGGTCGGCGGTCGCCGTCGAGTGTGAGCGTTTGTATGTGTGTCGCCATGTTTCTCGAAAATTCGTACACCGGTCGTTTGACAGATTAGGAAAGAAAACAAACGTTTGCGAAATGGCGACGGCCACGTCCCCGAGCATGGAGACGCAGATCGACAGCTTCCTGGAGCAGTTCAAGCGCAGCGCCTCCAAGGCGATGGAGGAGCGCCCCGAGTGGAGTTCCGCCCCTCATACTCATGCTCAATCTCAACCACCACAATCGCAGACGCCACCCCCAGTACTCCGCTCCAGGAGCAGCTGCTTCAACCTCGACAGCGTTTCTGGTTACTTTCTCTTTTTTTTCATAATTCGCGTTTTTCATCCCCTTATGCGCTTTCGAGGCGAAGGCCGCACCCCTTTGCCGCTTCTGTCAAATTTCGCGCGAATTTTCCTTTTCCATTTTTGTCGAATATTTTCGTAATGTTTATGTGTTAAACGTGAGCTTTCGTATTTCCGTTTTTCACGAATGAAAAGTTTCTTTGTGCGTTCCATTTTTAGCTTTTATGTCGAATTTGCCAATTTTTTCAGTGTGCACTTATGAATTTTTTTCATTTGCACGCATAAAACGGTTATATCATTGAAATATATTAGACTTTCATTCAAAAGTTTTGATATTTTTCACAAAATGTTTTATCGTGCATATTTTCGTCTATTATGGTAATTTACCATAAAAAAAATCTCATTGAGCTTCTGCGTATGAAGAGATTCGATTTCTTTCATCGATCAGCAATTTATTCGCCAATAATGTGGTAAATGTTCATTTTTGTTGTTCAATTTCATGTTTATAAGAACAATTTAACTGTTGATAATCGAAAAAGTGCTTTTTATTATATGAATCGTTGATCATGATGTCGTTAAAAAAATTATATTACATGCATATTTCAGCTATTATTACGAACGATCAATAGATTATTTATGAATTGATAGAAATTCATTTCAACTGTCGAAAGTAATACGTACTAATTACATTCAGATTTACATGAAATTATCCCTTTTAATACGATTTTATACAAGACATTTGTAAACGAAAGGGGAAATGGAGTATCCCAGAAAGATCAAGTGTCCCCACATCCCTTACTCAAAAAATAAAGTAAATTTTTTAAGTACCAAAGACGTAACACTTTATTAAAATAACTATCCCCAATACGAATACTAATTTTTTTACCCATTCATTTACGACACACCTGCACATCTGTACTTAACCATCATACAAAACAAATCGTAATGAACAGAACACAATATTTCAACCGAATATAATTAAACACACATACAACACACCAGCGACGACAAACCTTTTATTTTATCCCAGCATCGAACCGCTACATCGAAACCGGTATTTTTTCACATGATTAGTTTTCTTTGCGACTTTTCTCATCACCGTTGCAACTGTATTTTCGTTGCATCGATGCACTTTTGTTCGTATCTCGAACGATGGATAAAAACAAGAGTGATGTTCCCATGGCTCCATGCACCAGCGATTGCGATGAATGCATCATGAATGCGAACTTGCTGAGTTTCCGTCGAGGATGCTTCGGTGGTTTCCATCGAAAATCATTTCTGGATGAAGGAATTCTAAAGATTGATCTGATGAGAGATGTTTGGATCGTTTCATGAAGGAATTGCATAGAAGACTATGATAAATAGGAACGTTGCTTCAATATTGACCGCTGTGAAACTATGTCGCCAATTACAATCCATTTGATAATATAATAACGGATCGTTTCATTCAACAGATTCAAAATATATCTCAATAAATATATATTATTTGTAATCTAATGATTTTTTACTATGACGATTTAGGGTTTTCATAGAGAATCGATTTTGAATTGCATTTTCACACTAATTTTTGTTGACGAGCGAACGAAACCTATAGATGCGAATTTATTTGAATGTGATCATAGCAATATTTTAGGATCACAATGAGTTAATTATTATCTATTTCAAATGTGTTCAAGGGATGTTCCACTCGCCATAGAAAATTGCGCATTGTCCTTTAGACAAATTAGGATAAAGGTAATATAATTTTCAGTGGGTAATATCATAGCACTATTCCTTATTTATCTATATCAATTTTTGATAATAGGATCTTCTCTGGAAAACAAAATATTAAAAACAGAGCATCACAAAATGTTTCGATTCATTCATTCATTCAATATTGATGCCACTTTTCACAATTTCTCATTAAATTCGAGTGCACACTTACGTTGTGAAAAATTTTCAATAATGATCCGACACTTTTTTTCTCTATTCAAATCCAATAATAAGAACAATCGATTGTCGTCAATCAATTCAACCACACATCTGTATTCTTTAGTAAATCGTATTATTGTTTCATCTACTGTTGAGATTTCGTAAGATTTCACAGAAATACGATCTCGTCCGTTGACTCTCGTATCGAATTTCTTTCCCAGCCGCAACATGTTTTTTGTACAGACAATTAGACCGTTCTTATTTATAATTGCTTCGCGTTTTATCTCATTTTTACATTAGAGGAAAACCGTTTTGATCTGTGTTGTGTATATGTATATCGATAAACTTGATACATGTACAAGATCAGCACGCAAGTCAGATCAATAACGTGATCATGTTTTACTAGCGATCGTTAAACGTATCGACGCAGTTTTGGTGCGTTACAGCGGACACACACACATTCACAGAGAATAGCGCTATTATATAGTTAGATATTTATGGAAACGTTTATTCGGTATGCTTTGTTTTTGATTCGTCGAATTTTCGCAGTACATTCACTCTATATTTGCAATTGAAATCGATAGCAATTCTCTTTTCGACTCACAATCGGGAAATATTAATGCATTTTTTTTTCAATGCTGTTTCATTGACCGCATTTTCGTTTTGATAATTCTGGAATGGCCACTATTATTCATTGAAATCATAAAATAGGGTTATTCCGGTATAGATGGCCATATGACAGACGATGGTAAGTGGTTATTCTTTTTCAAAAATTGGTAATAATTATTACAAGCTAAATGTCTAGTAATCAAAGGACGTCTAATAATAATTGTTGCCGATTTTCGAAAAAAAATGTCCCTAAGCCATCGTCTTCCATATGGCCATCTATACCGGAATTTTACTCGATGCTTATTTTTCATTCAACTCTCACGAACGATCCAAATCTGAAAAATAAAATTTGCACATAGATGCTGTAGTAATTGCTTTAAGAATATATTTGAACAGCGTTATCTCGTTAGTGAGTATGACGCATTGTTTGTTTTTTACAATCAGAACCGCTTCAGATTCAAAGAGGCATTATTTTTATGGCACTCTACGCTATTTTCGTTTACTCTCTTCGCTTGTTTTTCCCAAATTTACGATGACCGCGTATATTACGTTTAGTGAAGGTGTAGTACGCCGATTTCATGGTAATTTTCTCGAATTTCTACGCTATCCACGTAAAAGTAACGTCCCGAATTTCAGAGATAGGATCTGCGGCACGTGGAAATGATGCTAGAATAATGTTTTTTAGGCTGGTCATAAAATTAAAGCACTAAAGTACCTACATACGCTTCCTATATCATCTAGGTAATTTGATGAAAAAGATTTCGTGAGAGCACTTTTGGTCTGTCATATGAATTGCTGACGCAGCTTTTATGCTCTTTTGGTCATCTTTCGTTGAATCAACACATTTTTTTGATATCATTTCATTCTTCAATCTTAAAAATTCATATTTCGATGTCGAAATTATATTTACATGTCGTGTAAAAGCTGAGATATCAACAGAATAGTTTTCATTTTTGAAAGTTCAAAATGGCGTCCTTATAGTTATCTATCGGATCTAATCGAATCATTAATTTTCACTATTCTGACAATGAGACTTTTAGCTTTCCAATAATATACATACAACTTTACTTATTTACAAAAACATTTTAAAAAAGATACACTGCAAACCCGACTTCATGTTCCAAATAGTTGCGATAAGAATCATATGTGATTCTTATTCAAACTACTCAGTTTGCAGAGCTGAAACAAAGCTGAAAATACACACATTTACTTCAGATTCTTATCGAAAATTCTCGAAACAATCTCACAAAAAATTACTTCATCAACTTACCGAACAGTATACTATATCAATACTTACTTCAGTTTGGATGAAAGTTCTCGCGATTTAAGTGACTTCCATTAGCACACGTGTGTGCTTTTTGTCCGAGAAGTTCTCCGTGGTTAAATAAGCCCTAGCTGTATGATGAAGTTTGTTTGTTCGAAATATTATAAGCTCGGTTCGTCAAACTGTCCGCTTTTGTTCTTCGTTGAAAACAAAGGACATGGTGTTCCGGACGCGTGTCTCCACGCTTCAGGAGTTCCACGGTTCAGCTCGGTATCGATGGTTATCATTTTACGCGTGTCGCAGTCTCGATCGATTGAATTTCAGTATTTTTTTTTTAGTATTTCTATTAAAAAAAATTCGTCATAGATTTCACCGAATTTTCGATGAATTCGCAAACTTTTCCCCGTCCAGCGAAAGTCGCTTTCGTTCTGTCTTATTTTCGTCTTAAATTATTTTCAGCTACACTTCTTCGGGTTTACGTAATTCCATCGCTAACTGCATTACGACAATATTACGATTCGTATGCAACGTTAAGCTGAAACGTTACAGGATTTCACCTTCGTTGATGCGAAGCCTTCTAAAACACCTTTGCGTAAAAATAAAGCTGTTAAATGTATAAAAATCTTTACATTGATATCGAACACGCAAAAATTTAAGCATTGCATAGGTTAAAATTTCATACTTTAGTACCTCGATACTCACGAATCGACTATTGAACGATAAAGTTGGAAACCGAGCGAGATAAGAGTTAATTAGGTACGTTTCATTGTTATATTTCAACTATTTTAATCGAAAGATAAATCAGTTTAATTATCGCCTTGCACAACATTCCGAGTTTATTGTTTTTCCACTTAAAAAAATCGAGCCAATTGAACCGTTCAGTGCAGAACATGATTAACTCCATAAAAAAAAAGTCAAGAAAGATATATTAATGCGTTTTTTTTTAAATTTCCTTCGTTTAACATTTATCCAAAAATTATAAACACAAATTTCTTTTATAATCTACGAATTAGTCAGTTCATGTTTGAATCCATAATTAATTAAAATGTAATCTGAAGTAAATTATTTATTATTCGGGATAAATATTTTACACATAGTTATGACTTTCCAAGCTATTTATCTCCAAAAAGAGAAGTCAATCGATTTATGTATTGAAAAAGCTCATTTCTAAAACCGATCAACTATTTTATCAAATTTTCATTATCAACTCAATTGTTCAAAACATTCTAACTTATTAAGCGATAATTAACCGCATTAATTATACAGTTTTATTTTTATCTATTCGTTCCCCAACAATAAGTGGTTATATTGTCTTCTTCGACACAGAGGGTTTCCGTTTTTCGACGTGCCTTTATCGATCGCCCTTTCGAACTATATGCACTTATGTAGCTACGAAGTTTTTCGAGGTTGTATCCGTAATAAGGGTTGACGCCACCCTCATGTACGTTTTATATACGTGTCTTTTTTCACCTCAGAAAGGCGAAAAGGGAAAATTCTCCTCGGGAAATTCGGAAAATTCGAGCTGAACCTGTGTATAGGTCGTAGGATCGTGTTCGGGATGTATGAATATGAATGTCTTGTTTGTATGAAAATTGCGTTGTGGTTCAGAGGAATGTCTGTGGTTTATGTTTTGATCGAATTTTATCAAAATTTGATATGGAAAATGGTATAAATGTGTATATTTTTCAGTTAAGAGGGTTAGTCATAGTGTGACGTCATGATGACGTCACATTTACGAGAGGGATGAAATGTATAGTCACGCTTTTCAAGCCTTATATTCCTATTCCAATCTAACCTAATTGCATGAAAGCTTTTAGGAATGGAATCAAAATTTCAATAACACTAATATATTCTCATTCCAAACTTGTATAGCAAATACGCGTTACGAAACGACTCATTTATCGCTTTCATAGTTCATTGCACGTGAACGCTAGAAATGCATTGTTTGCTATCCCACGTGGAATGACAATGGACTCGCTTACCTGTGCAAAGAGCACATACGTCTCTATTCATAATTTGAATACTTTTCACATTTATATACGACTGAAAATGCCAAATAGCACAAGTGACTTCGAAAAAAGCGCGCTCAAAGTTGAGCATGTATTAGGAGGAGGTTGAATGATTTCATGATATATTAAGGCACACTTTTCAAATTCGTTTATATTATTTTGCCACCAAATATATAGGAGCGATTCCTATGCATACATGACTCAATTCCGGCAAAATCTCACCTGTACCGTTTGGCCTTTTAAGTCGTTGTAAAGCAAAAGGATATAAACGAATTGGAACGTGTGCCTTAATACATCAACAAATCACTCGACCTCCTCCTAATACATGTTCAACTTTGAGCGCTCTTTTCTCGAAATCACTTATACCCTTTGGCCTTTTCAGTCATCATATACATACATGCACCTAAATTGCTTTTTTCCCATTCGAGTATCAATCGTTTGACCCGCATCCGAAGAGGTCCATCGCATTACGAGGCAGAAATCGTTCCACACATGGGCACGCACTTTCTATGATCGATGATAGTCTCCATCGTGGAGACCTCTGCTTGATTTCTATTTATTTTCTCCTAAATTCAAAGTCGAAATTCGGCGGTGAAAGGGTTATGTGAATTTTGCTCGTTTTGTTCTTTTAACTGATATGATTTTGTTTTTCGTTTGATTTATATAACGCAGAAATCTTTTCCGGTTATCGTTTGCTAATTGTTTTCTTCGGATTGTGTGTGTAATTTAATTTTTTTCTTCGATAAGAGCAGGTGTGTGAAATGTGTAATGCAAATAAAGTAATTTTTGCACCGTGGTTGTTTTACGTTGTGCCAAAATTTCGCACGTTTGCGGTTTTGATTCGGTTATGCATTTAATTTTTTAATAGTCGGTATTTAAATTGTCAGTTAATTGTGAACTCTTTCTATAGATTTAATGAACGGTCAATGCTGATTGATGATTGAAAAATTGGATCTTACGATAAGTCTAATTTTGATTACATTTTCATGGTACAAAATGGAATTTGATTAAGTTGAATAAAAATTAAGTCCATAAGTGATCAATTTCATGGAACTTTTCGTATTAAAACTATAAATTTGCAATATGTTTGAATACTCATAAATATGAGCTTTGATTTGTAAACTTTTATTACTTATTAAGTTTATAACTATAGCCTATTACTATCACACATGATTAAATTTACTTTACATGTCAACATTCTTATATCAAAATTATGAAAAATCGTAAAGATGAGCTTTAGTTTGTACTAATTGGAGTTCATATTCATCTTCCGAATCACTTGATTTTTTTACATAGAATATCACAACTGTTAATCAAATTTAAATTACATTTCAATTCAACGATAAAATCAAATTAAAAACATCTTATTTTTTGCAAATTCGACAATTTCAATTCTTCGTACATTCTTCATTCGTAGAAATCCAATTCTGTGCACAGGTGTTCTTCGCTTCGTCGTCTCGTCTAAATGTGTCGTATCGTCGAGAGACCTTTTCGGGTCACCAGCAAATTGAATTTCGAAAAACTAGTGTGTGGAATGCAGTCACGTGAGCGATGCATCGATTTGCATAGCATTTTCGAAAATTTCGAATTCAAGTTTCCCATAAATTCCCCTTTGGCGAAAAGTCGCCATCGCGGAACAATCGCGAGGGGAATAAGCGAAAACGCGATATGGGAATTGGAGTGCGTTGTATTTTTTCAAGACTTGTTTCAAAACTGGCTTTGTTTCGCTTATTTGGGTTGGACTTTGAGTACAATAATGAAAATATTGTACGTGGTCCGTTGAATAATTGAAAGTGTTGGGCAATTTTCAGACGATCGACTGCGCGCAATCGTGGGAAACGATCGAATTCGCGAATTAATAATTTGTATGAAGGTGTTCTGTTTTCGGTGTTTTTTTCGCTTTGATATATTAACGATCTGATAAGTGGATTTTTTTTTCGTGTTCGCCGATTTCAAGATGAAAAGTTTCATGAAAGAGCTGAGAAGCGTATTTGATAGATTTACGTTTACAGCTCTTGGATTTGATTTTCAGGTAAGTTAATGTATTTATTTTTTACTGTAGATCGTGATGTTTATTAATGGAAATGATCGATTTTCGTATATTTTCGATGATTCGAAGTGCTTAATCAATAGCTATTTACTTTATTTTTCTACTTAAATAGTCAAAAATGTATATTTTTAGCTATCTATATTTCGTCTTCAGTTAAAGCTTGAATAATCGAAAGTATATCCACTAGTTTTCGAATATATTGAAGCAATTTGCAAATTCATTATACTCTCCCATTAAACTATTAAGTACACCCCTTAGTTACAACCCTTTTCGTTGAAACATCACTACAATCACGAATAAAAACGATGAATCATATTGAAATATTGAGCGCGGAAACACCTGACAATGAGATTTAAAAATGACATCGATACTTTGCTCATATAATCGAAAGTACGTTGTAGAAGACGTAGGGACTTCACCTTTCTGAGAGACTTTATCTCCCTCTTTTATTTTTTGACTTCAACTCCATTTTAAAAAATATTATTTAAAAAGAAATAGTGTCAATACACTCGAAGTTTAATTTGATGCTATTATTTTTTAAATGTTATTTTGCAAAAGGCAGTTGAAAGCAAACAACAAATGAGGGATCAAGTCTTCCAGAAGGATAAATTCTACCCATATTCTCCTATTCGGCGTTGACACTTTTTTGCCTGTATAAATCAAAAGTACCCTGTACTGTACTAATCAAAAATATTAATCATCGAAAAAACGACCAAAAACTACAAATTAATCGAAAAATATTGAACGCCCGAAAACGTCGATTGAAGTAGAAAATTTGAAAATGGCGCCGACGCTAGCAGTTGTGCGGCGCGCATGCGCAGATGGCGCTCGCGTCACGTCAGCGCCGCCATTGAAGCGTCGCCTCGCGCGCCGCTCGTCGCCGGAGCCTGCGCCCCCGAAGCCCGGGTCCCCCTCGCCCCTCGGCGCGTCGCCCCCCCGCCGCGCGGAGCCTGCGCCCCCTCACCGGTGAGCGCCCCGCCGACGGCCTTCTCCCCTTCGCTATACGGCCCATAATTGAGTGCATTAATGGGCCCCAGCCGCGCGATTATCGAACATAAAAACTGACTATAAGGCGGATTGTCGTCTGACCGTTTCGCATCACGAACGGGGGCGCATTATTCAAATATTCAAATATATTTTTCGGTTTGTGTCGATTCGATTCGGCGGGGCGGAGTCTCCGCCTCTTTCATTAGGAACGCCTTCACCCCGCGCCCCTCGCCCTAGCTGTCACTTTGGCTACTCAAAGATCTCTTCAGTTGTTTGATTTGTTCAGGTTTTAGTTTTCATATTTAACGTTCCCAATTTCAAACTCCATAGTTTTCAATTCATATTCAGTATTTTTCTATTACTTACTATTGATATAGTTACAGTACTGAATCCAACTCACCGACTTGTGTATGACATTTCTCTATGGATTGTAGAAAATGACTACGATTAATAGTTGTAAATCACCGTTTTAATATAATTTTTGGTCTAAAAATGAATAATTATACGGTAATTTTCAGAAAAAGTGTCATCCTTTTCTAGTTCAAAGATGATGAACTGAATATTTTTCATCGTAAGCAAAAAAATATTATATGGAAAGCAATGATTTGATATCATATTTGCAATTTCCTATAAGGAAATGATTATTTTTTGTTTAATCAAAAAAATGTCGCATACATGAGTCACTAGAGTCATAGATTCATAGCTGTCACTATTACTCTAAATCTTCATTCGTACGCACTAGTACATTTTCTATCTACATATACTCTATCCTTCTCCATCTTACATATTCTATTATCTCTCCCGATTCATGTTACTGAATAAACAGAACAGGGTAGTTTGATAACGAAGCGCATGAGACAGGCTAAAATAGAGTACAGATAAGAAACATACCGATGTATGTAAACGAGACATAATAAATACTTTCCATTTCAAATTCAATTGTTTGTATCTTCAAGGGAGGATATTTTAATTGTCAGCTTGTCACATCTCTATATAAGAATACAGCTGACATTTGACGAATAAACTGTTTGTTTTGTGTCTAAAAATTGAATGACCTGTTTTTATTTATTGTGTAGGTATTAAAAAATAATTATCCATTTTATCAACTGTATTGTATTGTAGAAAAATGGACGTCGTTAGTACAGCAGAAAAGGAAGCGAGCGAAGTCTTGCGTACTTTGCTTTCTGTGGAACGCAGAACTGTCGACTCAAAAGAAAATATCATAGTTTCTATTGAAAATGGAGACGGTCAAGAATATACTACAGCCGAACAATCTCAGTGGCACACTCCCGTTTTGGGCCAACATGGAGTGTATAATATAACTGACGGAGAAGTTATAGAACAGGGTGAATTCAACCAAAGAGATCAGCAACAAGTATATTTTTTTGAAATCAATTTTTCAAATCAATTAATGCAGATTTGATTTTATTTATTTGTATTTATTTAAGGTTATTTGGCATGGGCATACAATTCAAATAGACAATGGAAATGGCGAGACCATTCTGCAAGAACTCTACCCTATCGTTTCTCTCTCTGACAATATTACAACGAAACAAGAACATGAGCAGGTGCTCACTTCTGATGCTGATGAGAAACCTCTTCTCCCAAAAAAAAAGAAAACCAAGAAACGCCCGAGACCGGCTTCTTCTGGAGACGAAGAACATACGCAAGCAGAAAACGATGAACGCAGTAATAAGCTTGAAGAAAATCCTTTACAAGTTGGACATTCTCTCATTTTGTCTACTGTGAAATTTAATGTTATTTTTAACTTTGTAAAATTTATGTTTTAGGTAAAAGTGCGTTTGAAAAAAGGTTGTGACTGTAGAGATAACTGTTTTCGCGGATTGGGAGCCGATAATGTTTATAAACACAGGTTGAATATAGCCGAACTCACTAAAGCTGAGCACGACATGTATCTGATGGGAGTTACTATGGCATGCTTAGCGAATCCTTCGGAGACTAGTCGGCACAAGGCTAGACGTCGCCTACGAGCTTCCTATGTCTACCAGGGACGTAGAGTTTGCTTAGAAGCATTTTTATACTTGGAAAATGTTACACATTATCAGCTGAAAAGAATCAGACATCATGTCATCACACACGGAGTTGCTCCCAGAGTGCATGGAAATATCGGAAAGAAACCTTATAATACCTTTTCATTGGATATTTATAAACATGCTACTGAATTTTTGAAACAGTATTTAGATCAGCATTCCGGTGGTGCTGCTAAAGATAGCAAAAAAATATTCATTCAAGGTGACACTAGAAGAAATCTTTATGATGCTTACAGAGAATATGGAGAAATCTTGGAACCGGGAATAAAACTTATGGGCTATTCCACATTTAGATGTTTCATGAAAGAACAGTTTCCTCATATTAAATTTTGTACCAAGAAAGCAGAATTAGCTAATCTCAATATTCCTTTCAAAAGCGGGAAGTGTATGGCTTACGATAAAAATAAGGATCCAGTCAGATTGGAAGCTGAAAAAGCTAAAAGCGTTGCTAAAAAATCTTCAGCGGCTGCTAAAAAGAAAGAAAAAGTCCAGAATCAAATAGTCATTCACCAAGATATTCAAATGGAAGATGATGAACAAGAACATCTTGTCGTTCAACAACAACAATTGCAAACTGTACAAGTGTCTCAGAATCAGCAAGTTCAGCAGATTCAAACTATACAACAAGTTGGTCATCATCAAATAGTTCAGCAGATACCAGTCAGTGACGATTCTGGAACTCAACCAATCGAAGTGATTCCTTTGACTGTTGTTCAACAACCTCAACAAGCATATATCGTCACACCTGTTCCACATTTGCAAACTTCAGTTCATGGTGCCTGGTACAGCCGACATTAGATCTTATTTAAGTCGTGCACTTCGTAACAATATTCTTATTATGAATGTAGTTTGTACTGTACATATTCAATGATTATTTTTAGGAAAAATTCTTCTATTTGATGAAAGTTTTTTTCTAATTGATCATTCAAATATATCTGCTATTCAACACAGCAATATAATCGTTATAATAAGATAATTAATTATCAACACTGCATAGCAAGCTACAAGTTAGAATAATGATCTGATTTTTATAAGCTTGGATGGCCTTAATCTTATAAATCATTTCTTATTTATTTATACGATTATCTTTCTTAGGTTGATTTTGTTTTAAATGTGAACTTTGTTATGAAAACTTCACAGTATTTTCATTCGATGTTGCAGCACATTTTAGTATAGTAATCATACTTATGGAGATCTTAAAAAATTTGATCTATTTTGTCTAGTTGTTTATTAACTTTTGATGATGTGTGTTTGAGTGAATTAGATATGGTACGAATAGTCTCGTTTGTTTTTTCAATTTATGAAAAAAGACAATTGTACAAAAATGCTTAAGTCAAAATAAATTTATGTATATGTACGATTTATTGTATTTTTATTAAGTATGTTTTTATTACATATTATGAAACTAGTTTTTATTCACATAATTAGTAATATGGGAAGATTTATATTTTTGCAAAGATTTGTGAATCAAAAATTTGCAATGAATTTTTAATTGCTTTAGTATTTCATAATTTGAACAGACTGGATTTTTTGCAGTCTGGTAGTGTGTTTCTTACATTTTCATCTTAACTTATTTTTAGTTATAGATTATTCTGTTTTTTTTTTTTGCGAAATTATACATATACGTTCTGTCATTATTTTGAAGAAAAAATTGTAAACATTATTGATTTTATGTAAACAAGCTATGTACTCTCCATACCTCATGTATTTTTTCTAACTTTGAAAGATAACAATTCATCCTATAAATTTCATTGTTATGCTGACGTATTTTCTAAAATCTACTTATTCAATAAAGAAATCAATTTGATTTGGACTTTTTATTCGTATTGAAAATCTGACCATCATCATAAATAATAAATTACTTTCTACACATTCAGATGATGTTGATATTTTTAGATTTTTTAATTGTTTGATTACATCGCTAAATTACTCTTACGTATGTGAGTACGCATTAATTGACCACAGTGCCTCCCACAATTCTGATGGTGAGAGGTTAACAACTAGATAACATCTATATAATTATTATGAAATATGTTGCATATTTGATCCCTCGCTTCAACCACATTTCTAATCATGTCACTTAATTATCATTGATTAATCTCTCAGATTGCCAGGTACAAAATATATCAGCTTTATCAATTAAAGCGCTTACTTTTTTTTTATCCTGTTAAGTAAAATATGTAGACCCGAAACATAACCCAACTCAATCGATTCAACTTAACGAAGCTAAAATTTAACCAAATCTAAAATCCTATCTATCATGTTTCAATGCTGATAGAAAAGCAAATGAACCAATGCTTAAAATAACTTTCTTCTATGGCTCAATTTGACCTTTTATTAATGGAAAAAAATCAATAGCCATCAATCCTATGCCCAGGAAAAAGCTATTTTGCTTCATGTTTACTTTTTTCAAAGGTCAATTTAGCCTCATCAGCCTCTCATTATCTCAATCTAACCACCGTTGACTATCCCTGGCTGCTTCCGATGGACCAGCCACTTTCACAGCTCCAAATCTCCCGATGACCATTCGACGTTACGTGCATCGCCAGCAACGCACGTTCGCCAAACATATTTCGCATTCTCGCATCGTTGTGCTTTGTGTGCAAATACTTTTGGTCGTTAATATCTTTTTGGACGTGCCTTATCCGAGCTGCGATCGTTCGACTTGGTCGAGAGACTGCTCGTCTTCGAAACATTGTGCCACAACTCCTCGACTCCTGCGGTTCTATCTTCGCGCTGTCTCCAGATCGAGTCCAAGATGCCTAAGTGTTTCAAGTTTTTTCGCGGTTTTAGAAGGAGGTTTAAGATTTTTCGAGGTAAATCTGACCATCTATTGATCTGGAGTTTCATCCCTATTTGAATCCCTCTCTTACTTTTTAATTATCTCGATTTAAATAACATTTTTCTAACTTTAATCTGAAGTCTCATTCCTAACTCCCAACAAGCTATCACATCCTGTCTTTCACTCTACACCCAAAATCGAGATGCCTAAACATTCCAAATACGATATTAATAATACTTCTGACCCTGATCTTGAGTCTCATCCCTATCTCCCTCAATTTCGCATCAATCGTTATCCTCGCTGGATCCACTCCGAGGTGAAAGCTTTCGAAGTGGATGCTCTCCCTTCCTGTTCAGCGATCCGATAACCTGGTCCCGTGCTTTTGATCAAATTTCTGCAAGAGGACGGGTTGAAAGCCCTCGTAATTGTTCATCCAGACGTGTTGGTCCCTTTGTCTCCCATTGCTGGAAACGAATCCTAATTGAGCTCGACAGGCCTTAATAACAACGGACGATGGCTCCAGTAAAATTTTCGTTTTGTAATAAATCGTTCCATAACACATTTAGGGACGCCTCTCACTTGCAACACGAATGCTATGCTGTTCCAGTGTTTCTAATTTTCATCATAAGTTTGCCTCATTTTTTCGAGGGATTTTGTGGTCTCAATCTTCTGTCTCATTTATGTAACATTATTGCACGTGTAAAAACTCCCTAACTTTGTAGCTTGATATGGACAGTAAAAGCGGATGCTTATAATTGGCGTTTGCGCAATACAAATAACACTTTTTCATTCGATGAACTGCCAAATTAGTCTATTGATATTCTTCGCACGTAATTCAATTGTGAAACCATCGATTCTTATTGAACCGAGTTGATCTTTTTTTCTCCAAACGTACTTCGATGATTAATGATTTTATTAAGCCTCGTCAAAACGTATCAGTTAATTGAACTAACTATGTTACTTCTTGTCAACGCAGTTTGTTCTTAGCTTCGTATTCAGCCAGTCCGTTAATTTAATTCGGTCACTGAAAATTTCAGGCAAATAAAATGCACTGGATTCGCTTTGTTAATTCTAATGTTCACTTACATTCATTATCATGATTTTTATGTGGATTTACATATAGCTGTTGTTATTTGTTATCATTCTAAAGCTTGATTTCGCTTTCTGACACCTTAATCACAATGTGAACCCCAAGAAATAGACCCAATTATTCACATTATGAGTAAGATGTTGTAATCTGTCGCTGGAGACGAAACCCAGCTTAACGATTAGATTTAGATCTTTTTCACATTTATGAAAGAGATAAGAACATTAAGAAAAACAATGTTAATAAACATTGATATACGTGAATACATTTCATTATTTATGCACGTACTATCGATTATGTTATATATTATTTCGTCGATTAAATAATTAGTTAAAACCATAAAATATCACGTACAACCAATTGAAAACGAAGTCACATTTATAAACTCGACAATTACTTATTTGAACATAAAGTTTCGATTTTTCAAAACCGGCAAAGTGACTCGATCTCTAAAAGACCGGCTCTTGAAGAGGTTCGATCGAAAAAGTGGCACTTCCAGATTTTCCTCGACATATCTATACAAACATACGTATATTATTTATATTAAATTGCAATATTCCAGGTGTGAATATTAAAATATTATACTTGAAATAACAATCATTAGAGATAAAGTGCTATCTATGTTATGTCGAAATATTTGTTCGGATCGTTTGCGACTTATCGAACGATCGATTCTGTTTGCGAAAATTTCGAAATTTTCTCGAAAATCGATAGATTGAGCAGTTTGTTCAATCGATTTTGATTTTCATCGTTCAGATAATTCAGATTTAGTGTTTTTTTCATTGTGGCTGTCATATGATGTAACGCTTTGGTGGTTCACGGTTTTCACCTTGACGTTAACCAGCCGTGTACAAGTGCAATGGTTATTTTCTTATTTATTTTATAAAGTTTGCATAAACTTTTAAACATTTATTATCGAGGAATTCGTACATCTTTATTTGTCAAATAAATTCGCTAACTTTGCATTAACAATTCGAATATAAGTTTCGAATTTTAAAATTTATATATTTATCCCTCATTCGTCAAATAAAATGCGTAAAAAGCCATATGAGTAATATTTGATATATTTCACAAATGCGCAATTTAATCCATTGTATATTATATTATGATGACAAAGGATTTCGATTCTGATTTGAGGACAAACGATTCACTCAATTATTGCATATTCGATTCAACGAAAACCATTTACAGAATTGTGAAAACGATGTTTAGCAACGAAACCATTGTTTGCATCAAACATTCGAACGTTTTCGTTCACAATCACCTTAATTAGATCGTTTAGATCCTGCATGAAAATGAGGATGCAAAATTATGTTTGCGTCAATCCACTGATGATAAACGTTTTCCTGATAGCAGACGTTGTTTTGTTTTCATCACACTTTGATTTTATTTTTTTCGAACAGTTGGTATTTTTCTGTTCACATTCGAAATAGACAAAACCCTATTTCGTGAAATGCTATAAAAATAAACTAAAAATATTTTTCTTCGTTCGACTTTAGTGAAATTTTTGACTATTTTTAAAACGAATGGCATCCATGCATCAGCATACCAGATTTTTTTCGATACATTAAATTTTCGATTTTAAAACAAATCATTGAGAATTTGGTATACCTTATATTATATATGGTCTATATAGCTTTAAAATACATAAATATAATTTCTAGATGATCAATGTGGTTATTCATCAATATTGAAGCTAAATATTATCGATTATAAGGGCCCTAACAGTCTGTTATAGATATGTTCCCTTTACGATTGATATATACAACAAACAGTTACTAAAGCACTATCCCTAATTGTAAGTAGAATACGAAATCAAACAAAACAGTTAATCAAAACACAGTTAAAAAAAACTATCTTCAACTCCAATTAAAACCCGATCAATAAAAAACACCATACGACACTAATAACACATTTTAGACAAAAACTGCGGATGTTGAAAGAATTTAATCGCGAAACTTTATCGTACGATTAGTCGAATATGAAATGGGGGTCAACGAGACCGGCTACATCTGCGTTCGTTTTTTTCTTATTAACTCGTGCCATTATCCTCGATTGTTCGATCATCAATCACTCTTTTCATTTTTATTAATCTCTGGATACAAATTATATTAATTTCAGCGAAAATAATGCGCCTCTGCGTTTTTCCGTTGAACCGCAACACGAGCAGGTCTTGCAGTTTGTGTCAAGCGCTCGTAACGTTCGGTCGCGTTCGTCTGCAAACTTCCTTATTTTCAGCTGTAACCTTCTTATATTTTATCTAAATCTAGTTTGTGATTCGTTCAATGTTATTGTATGTTTGTTCTATGTGATTTGTGTTTTGTTTTTTACTTATGAAGTGCTTCGCTAAGACCGATTTCGGTAAACTTACATTGGATAAGACGCATGCCATTATTAACTTTCCATATAAGTCTCAATCTAATTTTTATAAATTAACCTATTTCAAATTCACCTAATTTTGATTTTTCTCTACAGATTAGACTTTTTCAGAATGTGATTCAAATCTGTATAAATTGCGCTTTTGCTTCTAAAAATGAATTAAAATCTTTTGATAAGCGTGAGAATGTAGTGAATTCACGAGTAGTCGATACGAGAGTACATTTTTTTATTGAGGAAAGTACAATGTTATCGTTGAGATTTCTTTGTATTTGATTTAATAGTAATAGATTTCTTGATAAAATCTGATGATTCAATAAATTTTCTAGATATCTCGTTTATTGCTTTCTGAAATGTCAATTTTCGATAAGGCAGATAAACTCGTCACAGCAGGAAAATCAATTTCAACCCTTATCTAAAACTATCCATCTAACAGGAAAAAGATCCGTTACTACGATCTGATCTCATCCGATAAATCATATCACTTTCATAGAAAAACTATACATAAACATAAAACTAACTTTTCAATATCGAAACCATCTTTATTTCCGTTCAACCCAAATAATACAATTTCGCTGAACACGAAGGTAACTTATCTCGATATTTTCATACAAATCGTACCAAGTCTTGCGGCATTTCACACGGCAAACACAGACTTTGCAAATAAAATGAAAATATATCGAATGTGGTATTATTTAGTGGTATTTGTACATATTGCGCAATTTTTCAGACACTTTCTTGGTTTCTTTCAGTTGTGTTGGCGCCAACTGGGCTATAAGGGTTGGGGTTTTCAGCATCCGCATAGTCGATCTCTTATATAGGTTACACTATATTGTTTTCTTTTCAACGATATTGAAAGGAAAACAATGTTTCTTTAAGCTTAAAACATGTGTGAGGTTAAAAGATTTAAGTATGGATCTATAGATTGCTCTTTCAACCATTGAATAATTCATAAAACCATGGCTAAGATTTTTTTTCTAACTGCTAATTCGTAACTGAAAAAGCGATTTAAAGTCTTATATGAAATGCATCTGTGGAATAAATTTCATTTTAAGTTTTTCTTAAAATTCGGACTGAATGATAAAAATTGAATATAATTAAGTGTCCTCAATTTATTCCACTAATATGTAATGTAGATACAATATTTTGTATGAAGTACTCGATAAAATACACACTAAGCATTATGACTAAATTGTGATTGTACAATCTCAGTTTATAATGAGTGTTCAAATGTGTTTTTTGATCTATTTACGTATGATTTCATATAAAAAGTCGTATGAAAAATCGATTTGAATACAATTTTCAATTAAACCCCGATCTAAATTGTACTTATATATAAAATAATATTATCCAACAATGAAAAACTGACCCAGAACGTTTCGAAAATTTTTCATAAAATTTATAATAATTCGGTTTATATACAAAAACAGAGCAAAAATGTTACATAATACAACTTACATATTCAACCATACAAAAAAAATAGTCAAACTTTTCACACAAAACGCGCGATCGATTCGCGTTATCGCAAAGTTTCACGAAACTCGCGAAGAAAGATATACAATACATTATTATCGCGCACTCATCGACCTGAAAGCTTTATCGTTATGAAAAATCGATTAACCATTCTAATAATATATTTTTTTCATCGATATTCTTTGATTCGCTCCAATTTTCGGCGAAATCGCCGAAGCGAATGTCGCTATATTATGGAATTGCGATGCTCCACTTTGTTTGAGCGAAAATGCATAATTATGCTAAATAACTTTAATAATTTTCATAATATTTAAATATTGATTAAACGTGATGTTTAAGAAGATAAAAGTTAGTTTCGTGCGATTATCTCATATTTTTTTCGATACAGCAGTTTTTTGTAATATTAAGCGTTCAAGTGATTAACTCTAGTTTTTGGGAAAAAATAGATTTAAATGTCATAGCACTTTGTGTAGTCATTTTTATGCGCGAAATATATTTCCTGAATGATAAGATTAATTCATTAAATGACAAAAAGTGTTGAAATGCCAAATAACGACTCAATTTCACAAAGGGCATAAGTGACCTTTTTTATCGAAATTAAGTTGATTACAGAAAATGGTTCTGTATCTTATATAGAACCATTTTCTGTCCTTAACTCAGCATCGATAAAAATGTGACTTTTGCCCTTTGTGAAATTCAGTCGTAAAATATGTAGTAAATTATTTATTTTTTGAACCGAACTGAATTGTTCACATTTTTGTACCTTATTACAAACAAAATTTGTGCGTCCATAATTTTTGATAAATTTGAAAAACGTATCCACTTTTCATCTTTTTGTCTCGATTTTTTGTTTTATAGAGTTAACGATGTTATGCACTGAAAGGCTCATATTTCTTATATACTGCGGATTATTGAGTTAGTTCTGCTTTTCAGCTGAACTTTCGGTCTCCGACCCTCGAGGGAAAATAGTGATAAATGAAATCTGCTCGTACAGCAAAGATTCATCGTTTATTACGTCGACCAGAAAAAACTTTGTTTCCTAGTGATTGATTGCTTCAGTTTGTGCCGCATACGAGCAAAGTGTTCAATTGCAAAACGCCGTTTAGTTCTGAATAAACGAATTTTCGATTGTTCTAACCGAAATGGAAATCGTGTTTGATTATCTGTCGTTTAGTACATAGAACATCAATGTCACCTCTGAAAACGCGTATTATATTATACTAACGATTGCTGATTTTTTCCATGGTAATCATCAAATTGGTTTACGTAATGCCAAGGTTGGTTTCGCGGTGTAATGTCGTGTTCTATCTATTGAAAAGAATACGTGTTTGTCGTTTGAAAATTTTCAGTTTCACAACATTTGTATGTAGATATGAGTCGTTCAGTGTATGAAGAGATTAAATTAGCTTTTTATAAAAAGAAAAGTTTTAAATGCCAATGCACTTAGTATAGTCATTACTTGTTAAATTGAAAATAACTTTTCTGAATAGTTATATGACGACGGAATATCGCAAAAGGCGCCGGTGACCTTTTTTATCGAAATTAAGTTAAGTACCTAAAATGGTTTTCTATCATATGTAGAACCATTTCCTGTACTTAACTCAAAATCGGTAAAAAAAGGAACTTGTGCCCTTTGTGAAATTTAGTTGTCATATATGTATTAAATGACAAAATTCGTTTGTCCACTGAATAAGAAATCATTTGTTGATTGTCAGAAGGTATTTTAATCAATTCTGTACATATGTCCACATTATAAATGAATTATCTAACTATATAATAGCGCTAATCTGTGTGTGTGTGCTGTGTGTCCATGTAAGGCTCCAAAACTGCACGTTGATATATTCAACTGGCTGATCGCTAGTATTTTTATATATTTCTGATGAATGGAATTTTAAAAAACACATTAAATATTTTTCATTGTTTTTCTCAACTTTTTATTTTATAAAGATAATCATATTGTGCACTGAACAACTCATATATGTTTCTCATTTGAAAATTTTCAGTTTCGCATCATTAGTATATTGATATATAATACATAATGATGTTGTTTAGAATCGATGAAAAACTGCGTGCATTTTCTTAAATTTTTGCTTTTCTCATATGAAATTCGCATACTTTCTCCCCGACGATGATGGGAATCGTTGAAATTTCATAATTTTTTCCGATCTCATTTTTTCGCTCGAAAATCTCGTCGAACCAGTTCGATTGTTCGTCGACGACATCATTATTGAAATTGAAACATCACTTTCTATACACTTTGTGCGAATATGTCGTTCCGTTTCGTCGGGCTCTATTGATAAACCCCTTTGTGCGCGAAACGGTTTTATAACAACACAATGGCGCCAAATTTGAATAGTCGATTCGCTATTGACGTTCTATCAAAATTTTCAGATCGAAAATAACCCTTAAATAAATAGATAGCCGTGAGAAAAAAATAAATGGTATCTTCTTGTGACTAGACCATTTGTATGGAACTCAATAAGTTAAGTGTGCTAGGATTTAGTTTTTAAGTTTTTTATTTAACTTGTTCTGTGTGTCTTGATGTATATTCGTTTTTTATATGTTTGTATTCCATTAGATTAGATTAGTTTAAGTTTCGTGGTTATGATCTACTCCACAATTAGAGGAATATGTGGAGACTTTATCCCTTATTTTATTTCTGCCTCTAACTCCTTTATGGAAAATCGTATTATCAGAAAAATAATATCAAAATAAACTGAATCAAATTCCGAATACATTGACACTATTTTTTCTAAAATACGATTTTCCGAAGAGGAATTATAATCAAAAAACAAAATAGGGAGATCATGTCTCCAACACGGTTTAAGTCTCCTCATATTCCCATATTAAAAAAAATCATATCAGCGAATTTTCATTGGGTAAAATTTGCACGAAAACGCCATAAAACATATGACGACTGAAAAGGCCAAAAGGTACAAGAGACATTCATGCCAAATTGAGTTATGTATAATACAAAAATCGCTTCTATATTCTCACATATGAGTGACAAAAGGGTATAAACAAACTTGAAACGTCTGCCTAGATATATCATCAAATCACTTTTCCTCCTCCTAATACACGCTCAACTTTCTCAAAATCACTTGTACCTCTTAGCTTTTTGAGTCGTCATATAAAGTCTTTTTTTATAGGGGACTCACGTACGCATTTTTTCCCTTTTTTACTCGGAATATAAACGCGTCCGGTTATTCGCGATAATTTTGTCGCTTTTTCGGCCCCGAAGAGTTTGTGCGGATTGCGCTGACGCGCGTGATTCGATTTTCGAATTTTCCGTAATGCGTCGTACGAATGCAGCGTAAGGGCGCGTTCACGTAACCGTCGGACGCAGGCACGTGTCAATTTAGGGTCGAATATGTATGAGCTATCTGCAGATCTTTCATATTTACCGTCGAATCTTTGATGGTTGAAGTCGAAAATTTGGTTGGGTTGAAGATTTTTTTTTTATTTAGAAAAGTGTTTTTTGACCAGGTTAGAATTTATGTCGAGTTGGGGTGAAGTTAGGCCAATTTGGAGAAATGGTGTGGGTGTGAATTAAGAAAGTACCTATGTGACTAATTACTATGTGTGATAGTTTTGTATTCATTAACGTGAAAGGTTCCTAAATTGGAATTTGATATTAGGTTATTTTAGTTAGTATTTGATGTATGATATTACATTATGTTAAATTGATAAAATAAAAACGAAAAAGTTTCATTTAAATTTTGAAAATTTTGATTCATTTTGTGTCTTAAAAAAAATGAAATGTCATTCACTAGTCACTGATATTTTCACTGGTGATATTTGATTTTAGATTCTTCCAAATTCTCAGGGCAAGTCTTTTAATTGCTTGTTAATCTTCTTAGCCACATGTTAACGTTTTTCTTTATACATATTGATAGTTATTATCACTGACTAATTACTGTTGAAAGATTAATGAATTCATTTTATCTTGGTATAGCTTGGTTTTTCATATCAAGGACCAGTATTTGGACCATCAGTTACAGTTAAACAGCTGACTACAAAACGTTCTCTCTAAATTGAATAAGTACAATTTGATATCATGACTTAAATGAAAGTACATTGAAAAGCATTCAAACAATGTGTCAACTCGATTAGTAATTGGCATTGACTCGTGAATGTCAATGCTTTCAATGAAATGTCCCATTTTTTATCATTTATGTCGACTTCAACCTTGATTACTCATTGTTTATTTATCGATTTCAGACACTGACGGAGACGCTTCAAGTGTGGAGGGTGGAATAGTCAACGGGTGCGGGGGAGCAACCGGCGAGGGCAGGGCCGTAGCTGAGCTCTTGCTACCCCAATATGCATTGCTCACCGGAGGTCGCTCTCGAGATGGATGCCCCCTCATCACATTTCCTGACCATGCCAACTTTCATGCGCTGGCACCACAAGAATACCAAAGATTGTTATTATACCTCACTTCGGTCCCTTCGTATGTTTTGGTTTCGTATCATAAGTTTTTCATGTAAGATTCAATATAATATTTTGTGTGAATATCTCATTTCAGATTGCAAGAAGCCGATTTGGGATTCCATTTAATTATAGATAGAAGGAAAGATCGTTGGAACTCCGTGAAAACTGTTTTGTTAAGAATATCTGTATGTTTTTGAAATATTAATGATTTGATTATATTCTGCAATTACTCATGAATATGTATTTATTTTTCAGGAATACTTCCCGGGAATTATTCATGCTGTGTACGTTTTAAGGCCAGCCAGTTTTTTTCATAAAGCACTATCCGAAGTTAGTAGCAAATTGTTCAAAGAAGAATTCAAATTCAAAGTCATTGTATGCTCGACAGTCGATGAATTAAATGAGCATATTGATAGGTCCCAATTAACTTCTGATTTGGGTGGAGAGTTACCATATTCACATCCTGAATGGATTCAACAAAGGATAGTGAGTATAATAATACACATTTCAATTTTTTATATTATACGATTTATTATTAAGGTAGAATCATGCTGGTATTGAAGGTAGACAAAGAATTTTTTACTTATGTTTCACATCCATATCCTTTCAGATTCTTGTTCATCATACATCCCAATCCTCCGAAACTATTTATCCAGAACAGACTGATGATAACATACCAGAAATCATCATTTCAGAAGAATCCGACTTTTTAATCCGCCCTCCATCCTTAGATGAAATTCCACATCCTAGATTTTCCATAAACTTTAGTCTCGACGATGTTTGGGATAAACTCTTAACAAAAATGGACTAGATTTAAGAAAAAAAAATCATCATTCTACTTAGATTTAATTACAAAATTTTCTTTATGATATTATGTACAATTAATATGAAATACTTATTACATAGATTTATCATACATATATGCTCATTAGTATAACTTAAATTAGTACATATTCAAATGTATGTTAAGTCGATTCACTTAATAAATATGTTTTGGGAATCTCTGCATTTTACTTTATTGTAAGAATAGAATTTTAATTTCAACTTAACTTACATGTGCAAATTGTATATGAGTTTTAAATTTTTAGGCTTTGGAAAAGTTTTCTTGTTTGATGCGTGAAGTGTCTTTACATCTTGATATTTTCATGCGAGACATTGTTGATTGTGATTTGGGAAATGATCCTCAGCAAACAAGAGAATTGTTAGAATCACAAGGCTCTAAGTGAGTATCAATTTTTAAAAGTATGGTTCATAATAATCTTATCAGGGTATTCTAATAAATTGTGATGAATTTTATTTCTAGATATGCATCCCTAAAAGAAGAAATATTATCTGCTGCTAACCATGGAGAACAACTATTGTGTGATATGAAAAAAGAATCTCAACCAGAGAGTGCAATTGGACATATAGCTGCTGTCGAAAGGTTTATTATTTTCTTAAGATTATAATTACATCAATATCCATTTATTAATTCTCCCATGATGAAATATTTGTCCTTGCGCACTGATTTATGAAGAAATTTGTGGAAGTTTGCAACGAGCTTGGATGCCTTGCAGATTTCTGAGGAGAATTTGTTGTATTGAACTTATCATAATTACAAATTATATCACTTGCTCATCAATTTTGAACTATGATTAAAAATCATTACTATTGTTCTTGTATTATGTGTGAATTTTCTTTTCAGGCTACTTGTACAGTTAGAAGAGACTGAAAGGCAATTCGATGAGTTTTGGCAAAGGCATTCCTCAAAATTGAACCACTGGTTGTCATTTAGAACATTTTTATTGGACTTCAAAGAGATGCAAGTAAGTTTTGGTTGTTTTATTTTCAAAAAAATGTTATAATTAGATAATTAACATAATTTAATATAATTGTTTGTTTATGTTTAGTGTATTCTCGATGGACATATGAAAACTGCCTGTGATATGACTGAAATTGGAGAAACCGCTTCTAGAGTAGACACTCTCATAAAAGAAATCAACGCTTTTGAAAAGATTTGTCTTTCTGATGTTTCACATGCTGAAGAAATAGTTCAAGCAGGTAAAAAGCACAGCGATAGCAAATATGTCTATATTTTTCTTTTTGCAATTGATAATTTATTTTGCAGGAGAATATTTAATGCTAAATCCTTTAAGTGCAATTGACAGTATCCAATCAAAATGTGAAGAATTGCGACGCACTATAAAATTATTAGAAGAAAAAATCCAAAAGCGACATCTGTTGCTTTCGAAAGCAAGAGAATTAATGGATCGAGTTGATAAAGTAAATTTTTGATCCAAAAATATTTTATTCACAATTGTTGAAAAAATAATTACCTTGTATTTCTAAAATTAAAGGCAAATCAATGGTGTGCTGCTGGAGTGGAAATGCTTGCAGTAGGAGTAGCCCCGTCTTCATCTCCAGCAACCGAATTAAGTAATTTAGAAAATTTCATTGAAGTCGCTCATCATTTCGGATTAACAGCTCCAAACGAATTCAGAGAAGCTTTATTAAAATCAGCAACACAAGAAACAAAAGCTCTAGTCACTCAAGTAAGCAATTATCAATCACACATGTTTTTTGTTATGTTTGATATTGCTAACTTGTTTTATTTTTCTACAGGTTTTGCAACGTGTTGATGATGTATGGTTGATGCTTGGTGCTCGACGACAATCCTTGCAACGAGCAGTTCGACCGCCGAGACCTGTACAACAGGTGAATCCTCAAGCTCCCGCCCTCCCCGTTCAACAAGATGCTGTTACTAACAATTGTGTTCGGCAAAAGGTAGAATCTAATGTTTTTATATGTTCGGTGAAGAGCGTCATATCTCTAGTTTCAATATTCTCACTCAAAACATTGCATAAATTATGTAATATCGTATATGTGAGATAATGTTTTATTTTTATGCATCATAAATGTATCTTTTGTTTTCGTTCATGAGTGGGTCATATCCTACTCAAACACCTTGAAGAGTTCAATGTCTCCACGAATGGTGACTAATGTAAAGTTATCAGTAGGTGTTGAATTAATGCATCTATTCATGTTGATCTATCTTAATACTGATTTTTTAATTAACATTTGTTCCTCGATTAATCTATCAGGCAAAACATGTAATCGTGTCCTCGGCTCGTTTTGTTTTATTCAACAATGGATGACACGATTCTGTAGTGGTTTTCTCCACTTTAAAATTTCACTCGATTTGTCCAAAATGTACCCAATTGATTAAGTCCGTGAAAGTTCACGTCGAAGAATCTTTACGGTTTCCTTTATTGGAGTCGGTTGGATCGTGACTTAAAATAATCACGTTGATGACGCTAATTGTCCAGTGCAATCAGGGTCAGCCATATAATAAATTGTGTGTGTGTTTTTCATGACCATCAGATCATGTTCTATCGAAGAAAGCGTTCCAAATATAAACGAACGTTTTGTTATTTCGAATCAATCAAATTTGTACGATGTGTGCATAGGAAATGATCGGTCTTTTCCCCTTCACGATATCACAATTCTCATTCAAATATTCGATGAAATATCTAAAATCGTTTGTTTTATTAACGAACCATTCACATTTGTACATTTGTTGAACATCCTCGTCTTTGAATCGTTTGTGTATTTACATTAATTCGACAATCGTTTATACGTTCACTTTCATGGGATGTTGAATATTTGACCCCATGTTTATGAACATTAAATTTATAGAAATTTCAATTTGCATTTCTGATGTGCGTTCTCGCTTTGAGTTGGAAATTTGAAGAACATCCTCGTTTCTTCGTTTCCATAATTATTATAGTGTTCTAACGATAAATCAATAAATTGAAAAAATGAATGAATGAATCGCTTATTTTGATTCACATTCGTTTAGGATCATAATTAGATTCATACATTTTTTGTAGAACTAAAAAAAATCCAGTATTCGCATCCACTTTTAACGGTATGTCCACCAAAGTCAAACACAAAACATTAAACATTTCGAAACGAAAAAAGCACGACTTAACTTTGGCACAATTTTCCGATCGAATTAATAAATTAAACATACGAATTTAGGTAATCACCGTTTACTATTCGATTCGGAAACTCTTCAGGATTCAGACGAATAACCTCAATTGAAACAAATGCATTCGGAGCAATCAGAAGCAGATGCGCAACAAAGTCGTGAACTGTGCGATGCATTCACTGTAGCAATTTGTTCGTTTATTGTTCGATTTACCCACATTTCCACTTTTTAGTTTGACCGTCGCAATCTTCAGATCCTCCATCATCAGATACGATCATAAATTAAACGTCCAATGGTCGCTGAAGATGGAAAGCTTCGCAAAATAGCACCCACGTTTAATTTCACACCCACATTAATGCCCACTGACTATTGTTGGATTTTTTTCAAATCCGTCTTCATTACATTCGATTTTCTTCTTGTGTGCGAACTCCATTATTGGGAAGTCACAATTGAAGAGTCTGTTTGCTATCGGTGACTAATTTCTAACTGTTTCTGCGATTTTTGAGGAATTTTTCTAATGTAGCTTCGCCACGGATATATTGTGTGACTTCCTTTTTTCGTCGAACGAGACGTTGAACTCTCGAAGTATTGCTAATATACCGTAATCGTTAAATATTGATGAACGTGCAAAATTTTTGCGAGTTCCTACATTTCGATATCCATGTTAGTTTTATTCATAACATAGATTTTCGCGCAAATAATGGGTTAACGAAATTTTTCATTTATTACCGTTGGTTTTTTTAAACACGTATATCTTTTTATAAATTTCTACGTCACGTAAGTTTTATTTATCTTAATTTTCTTACCGAAATTCGAAGCGCTAACTCTTTCGTAATTCATAATGTTTATTTTGCCGCGATCTTATCATTAATAGTTATGTCACATTCGGTTCGAAACCGTTATACAAACCGTGCTTTCACTCAAAACTAAAAAATAAGCAATCTCATTTAATTAAACATTTGCATACGATTAAAAAATACACTTTTTTTCACTTTACAAACTTCTAAAACGCAACCAGCTTCAGTTCGCACTTGAACCGGTAGCATTTAACCCGCAAGCGAACAAACTTAACTGTAAGCGATATTCCTGAACATTTTTTCTTTACAAAAATTTCACTCATCTTCATCTTCATCTTCATCTCTCATCCACCACCTGTCTCTTGTACTGACTCTTTAATGATTTTGAAGCTTTTGACTTTTGCACTGTGGAGTCTTGAACGGGCGTTAACCTGCGATTGTGCAACGGAATCAATCTTTCATCTGTACGATAATACATTTCGGTTGCTTCTCGTGAGAAATGTATTTTTTTACCGATTGTGTCTCGAAAAAGTGGCGATTCCGAAATCGGTGAAAGTATCGCATTATATAGCTTTTTTCATAGTAGTTATTATTATTCGTATAGGCGTGTTATTATGCAAAATGCAGTGTCCATACGCAACGCTTATTTCGATGGACGAGATTGATACATCTGAGTTACGAATGTCGATTAACTTTGCGGAAGTAATTAAAAAACTTTCCATGTCTAAAAAATATCGCGAGTTTAATATGCTCATTCTCATATGCATTAGTTTCTTAAAAGATTACGATGTGCATAGATTAAAATCTTTCAATTATTCAAGATTAGTCTCATTGTTCAATATCCATTCACAAATGCTTAAAAGTGCAATTTTAAGTTTTTTCCTTAACTTAAAACGTTCACCAAGATGTTGTATGTTGTGCCATCGATATGAGCGTCAAGTACCGTTTTTCATATAAATAATTTATTAATCGATTTCATATTAGTTTGCCAACTTGAACGTATGAACTAAAATCTAGATTCATCTCAAAATCGAACAAATATTTTCATATGAAAAAAGAACGATATTGCGAAACCGTTTAATTCGCGCAGATCGCCTATTAGCAAACGATTAATCCGTTCAAAATCGACATGTTCGTTTATGCAATGACTGGAGAAAAACTCAATTTCTTCCAATAAACACATGACATTGCATATTCGAATATTAAAATCGAATTCGGTTCACATTCTCGGACTGAATTTTCCTCGACTTTTATTGCGAAATTAAACACATACAACAGTTTTTATTCAATCTTCTTCACGAAGAGTGCACATCGTAACAAATCATTGAACTTGACGTACTTCAAATGAATTAGACCAAAATCGACAAGAATCGAGCCGCAACAATCGCACACTAGAATCGTTTGAAACATTAAATTATGAATGCAAGTGCTTAGTGCATAAAATGATTAACTCCTCATTTCGAGATTTAAATGTCAAAGCACTTGGTATTTTCATATCTTGTTAATATTTCCTCAATTATAAAGATTCAATATTGTTAAATGACAAATGGAAACTGAGTAACAAATCATTTATTTCAGAGTTAATTGATACTGTACTCTTATGTGAATTGATCACATATGACGACTAAAAAGGCTAAAAAGTGACATTTTTGCCGAAATTTAGTTAAGTACAGAAATTGTTTGTATGTACGCTCATTTATTTGGTGGCAAAAGGATATAAACGAACTTGGAACGTGTGCCAAGATATATCATCAAATCACTCGACCTCTTCCTAATACATGTAGGTACATACTCAACTTTTAGTGCGTTTTTATCGAAGTCACTTGTATTCCTTGGCCTATTCAGTCGTCATATGTAGCTTATTATAATAGAAATTTGTACATTTATAATTTAGGATAAATAGAAAATATGAATTTTTTAGTACGCATCAAACACGTTTTTCTTGACTTTCAGTTTTATAGAGTTAATCATATTTTGCACTAAATAGTTCACTTATTGCAGTTACTCTCGTTCTTGATGATCTTGCATTCGATTACCTTCGAAACGGCCAGTTACCGTTCTTTCAACTGTGTGCAACCGCATTCGACTAATTCGAAAAATCGTTATGCAAATACCGGAACTTGAAGAATTATAGAGTTCCTAAGCGATTTTAAGACGGTTATGATTATGATTATTCAGTCGGATGGATGATCGATCGCGATTTCGATTCGAATCGTTCGAGTTAGGTAATATTGTGTGAAATTATTCGTATTCTTCGCGTTTATGTTTACTTGTTTGATGTTTTTTTTTACGAAGAAAGTGTTATGTCAGATTTGTATAGTGTGTATGTGCGCTTTTGACATTCGGTGAAAACGCTGTGCTTTCTATTGTGTTATTTGTAATTTGACATTTGAGACTTGTTCCTTCTCATTTGTGGTAATGGTTTAAGTCGCGTTTTTTTCGTTTCGAGATATTCGAGACAGGTTTTGACAGTTCGTAGTCTAAAGGCGGGATGTAACTATTGATTAGTAAACTAAAGCAATAAAATAAACGACCCTTAATGTTTGAATTCGCAAAGTTACGTTTATGCTTTACTTATCTATTTATACTGCTCTGTCTGACGAAACCTAGTTCAAAATTTGTCATAGAATAGACAAAAAATAATTCATCTTGTTCGAAGATATTATTTTTAATAGAAAGTTAACAGAAGTTTAGAAAACGAATAAGTCGTATAATCCCTTCTTTAGATGTACTATTGAAAGTGAAAACAATATCCTGAGTGGAATTCTTTCCTAAATTTTTAAATTTGAATTTATTGTTAGATTTAAACCACTATCATAATCATGGTCACATTTCATTTTATCACATACAATACATTTTGCACGAAAACTCGTAAATGAACCGTTGCTTGTTACTCTGACAGTAATAAGAATAGTACAATAATACGTATATCTATCTTATACTTTTTGTTAAATGCCATTTAACGTACACTTTTACTAACACTATACATACAAATCTTTCTATGACTTGCATAAATAAAACGAATAACGTAAACGTTTCGCGCATCTTATACAATTATTATTCAGTCATGATTCCGAATCGTATGACCATCGGAGTTTATGCGATTCGTTAACACCTCGTTAATCACACGTTTAAAATACGGTTTCATTAATAAGACTTAATTACATTCAACGGAATTTCGAATCAGGATCGACTTGTCGTGGAAAACTGTACTTTGGCGCCTACAAGCTTTTATAATTTATCGACATTAATGGATCGCGGATCGATCGGACATAATTATTAACGGTGATCAGTATTTTTTTTTCAATGAAAATTACTGCTTCGAATTATACCGATCATCGTTCAAACAACGCGTCCGAATTTTTGATTGAAGTGTCTCGTTGAATTGTTCGCTTTTCCGTTAACCGAAGGCGATTTGTATTATGGATGATTTACGTTATTAAGTCGTTTCAAAATTCGATAAATTTTATATGCATTCCGGTGGAAATTTTCTTTATTTTTATGTATGTGAAAAATTGGCTAGGTCGTTTAACGCGAAGGTGAAAGTCGTCCTTCGGCTTCTTCATTATCGCATTCCATAAAGAAAGGGTTTCGATTTCACATTAATTTTGAAGATTGATATGTTTTTGTATCATTACACGATTCTCATATTGATAAATGATGAATAAAAGAACTTTCGATTTAAGTTGTAATATGCGATGCATTCCTCTCTCTTATCACAATATGTTTTCTGTTCTAATGATTAAGTTCTGTTTCTATATTTATTCTAGCTGGACATAAAATAAGATTTTTTTTGATACTCGTGAATTGCGAAAAATTTTCAGCACAAAATATGTCATCTTGAGATGTGATTTGGAAAAAAATTGCAAAATTGCGTTCTCCATATGTTTTTCGACTGAAGAAAAATGTAATTCGTTTTGCCAGATCAATGCTAGAAATACAATTGATGTCTATATAAAAAAACGACATTTTTAAACAGACAACCTTATAAATAATATGAGGTTGAAATGTCTATTCGGTTGTGATCATGCAATGTTAAAAAGTTTTATCGTTGGATAATATTAGGTATTTGTGGAACTAATCATCAACTACAGGTTAGCTGAGGTAAGTTTTTTTCAGGTTTGATCAAATTGGTTTTTAATCACATTATTAGGTCTAGTATCGTACAATGATCTGTTCTACTACTCGCTTTTGAATCTCAATATTCTTAACATGATATCCAAATTGCTATTAAATTGATTGTCATTTTCTAAGAGATTATTTAGCAGATATTCTCAAATCTGCTTTACAGAAACTCGCACTGGCGTTATATTCAATTATCTATTCGGCAATAGATAATCTCATACGAAACTGGTTACATATCCATCCAGGGTCACAAGGGCAGTCTCGCCGAGCTGGTCTTCTGAAACAGCCAGGAATAGCGGATTCCTCCCATATACGGTGTTTCGAGTGCTGTTACGCAAGCCAGCTGTCGGCGGTTCTGCGGTCTCTCGTCATTATCGACGTCTTTCGAACAAAACGCACTCTAAACTCTTCGTTACCATAATTCGAGACAGTCTTTTGACCAGCGGTGTAGTCTTATGGTCGATTTTGTTCGATTGGTAGCCAAATTGAAAGAACTGCGCAATGTACGATGCTTATATGCGCAAGCATCGTCCAGAAGTCGAATGCAGTTGTAGATGATCCTCGATTTTAAATGGGGGAATGAACTGTTGGGGCAAACACTTAAAGAGGGAAATTGTGCTGAATTTATATGAATTTCTCTTGAAATAATTTGCTCGTGTGAAGAAGTAGCCGTTAGAGTGTTATGACTTCGAAGGAGAATTGAATTATTTTTTTTTTTAAATCAAATGGGTTCAATATTTGAAGCAAATTGATAAACATGAATTAGTTTGGCTCATTGACTGATTTTATTGTATCGACTGACAGAAAGCATAAGATTCGACACATATCTGTATATTTTTTTACTGAGTAATTCGATCTAGCAAGGGAAACACATCGAGGGATGAGTTTTTACCCCCATTCCCCACCTTTAAATATGTCCGATTGAGGTTTTTCAGATTTATACATGTAATTTTAATTAGAAAAACGACTCGCCAGAAAGTTTCAGTTTCGACTTTTAATTTCAGTTTTGGTTTGACTTCATTCAACTACTGTTTGCCTGTTCGTAGTTTATGAAAAGAGTACTCGTTTTGCACAATACACTGAACTTTCAACGTGTCTTTCAATCTGTCGAACAAAATGGACTCCACCTCTGTTTTTAACTGTCTCGTCTTAGCTGCTGTTACGTCTGACGCGTTAATTCAATGTGGAATCGACGATTGGATTTTGCAATCATTATCGGCTTTGTCCGATTGTTGTCCGAGGCGAAGTCGAAGATTGGATCGAAATTATGTTATTTTCAGATCCGTTCGTCGATCTGTTGTGATGTTGTGTGAACAACACTCACTTGTGATTGAATCGTATGAGAGAACTCGTCGACAAATTCATCTCGTCATCTTTTCGATTTGGTACTTTTGTGATGTTATGATATGCCGAAATTCGAAATCGAATGTAAAGTGAATTTTTTCCTTAAGTAACAGATTGCGATTTCGCCCACACGCCTTTCATTAGGCTTCAATTCGTATCTGCGAATGTGATGATTGTAAAAAGCGTTTATGAACTGTTCAATATTGATTTTGTACTTTCACCGTGCATTCGTTTTTTTTTTTCATCGAACCGAAATTAACCTTGATTACTGTCGAATTTGTGTACGAATTACCACTATTCAAAACAACACACATGAATGCAACTTTTTAAAGAACTAAGCTAACCGGTATTTCATAACAGGATTTCGCTAGTATGTGCATTTGTCTGCAATACTGTAAGTGCATTCTCTATTAACCCTTTATATTCGGAGCTTTTTAAGAACATTCTCAAATGTCAAACTATGACGAAACCAAATCGAATGATTTTGCCATCTAATAATATTTTCATTATAAGCTTCGCTCTATCCAACGTCAGTTTACAAATCGACCACACATTATTTTATCTTCGATAAATATTTACGTCTCAGAATAAGTTCACCATCGACATTAAAGGGTTAACCGCTTCTCGGAGCGAACCAGTTGCGTTGCATCTTGAATGTGATGCCCTTCTTCGTCTCAACAAAAGGAAGATGAAAAAATATATACATATATAAAACGTTCAGAAGTTTAACGGCATCGTCTTTAATGTCTTTTTTAAAGTCTCTCAGACCAAGTGTTCAGTTCGTTTGTCGCTCTTCGGTAGTCGTATTTTTGACGTCTTCAGAACACGCGGTGAAATAAAACAGGATGCGAATTCGCGTCAAAATGTCTTCTTGGTACGTTTAAATTTTAAATTGTGAAAATCTTGGATACATAATTAATTCAATTCAAGAATGTGCGATGTGTAAACGATTGACACGAATATTTCCATCTCGATTTGGTACGTTTTACGAAACTGTAGAAGGCCAAATAAGTGCACGTCGTTTTTATTTTAAGATCCAGTTGTTAATTGCATGATTCGCATGTTGCATGCGTTCGAACTAGGAAATGCCATTATCGTTTTTTCGATTAGATCGAAAAAAAAAACTTATACATCGACTTTTCTCTAAGAACAACAAGATGAATGTTTTTTTTTTCAGCATAGCGCTCCGTTGAGAATTCGCATTTTTATTAATTCACCTTTCACATTCATTTGAATTAATAAGAAGTCGATGAATTTATGTTATTTTCCTTTCATACTTCTTCCGGGGTTGTCGAGTGAAGCACAATCAAGAAAAATCCTTCTTTTTGCTTAACATTAAATTTTATTATCGTTCGAAACAATAACGATGACAAATCGTCAAATTATCGAAGCAATTTGACCAAATTTAATTATGAACTAATCGCTATGATCATTGAGACAACCTACATCTTCTTTTTTTTCACAAATCCAAATGTTAAGATTATTATAATTCGTCATATTATTGTACGCATAGTCGACGTTCGTGTGACCTTTTCGCTTTCGGTTAACATCAACAAGAGAGCTTCTTAAAAAGGGAAAGCGATGTGATTTGCAGTCGTGAACTTTTCGAATACGCTTTTTTTTAATCATATTTATTTTTTTCTATTTTTTCTAAACATCGGTAGCTCACGCGAAGGTTTCGCGTAGGAGTTTTCAGGGGTCACTCAATTTGGCGACCTCTGCATGTGTTGTTTTATTCTTCATCTGCTACTTGAAGATTTTGTGTACCGAATTTGGTGAAACTTGATATAAATGTATGATCAAGAATAATGGTTAATTGAGGAAATGCAAACTTTGAACAGTTCTTGAGAAATCTTAAGTTACTAGAATAATTTACTAACTGTGAGTTGTAATTCCTGATTTCTCGTGAACTGTTTTGAATTGTATGTAAGTTTTCATTAAGAGCAATTTAACTTTAAAATGGAATAAAACAAGTTGTGTTTAAGTGATAAGTCACGTTTTTTATTATTTGATTCACCAATATGATTCAACTATAGTTGATCGTTTTTCATATAATTCAGACCTACATAGTTTGGCTATAGATTAACTAAGATGGCTGCAATTAAACCATCCAGGTTCTAACCTACTGATAAACCTTACATTTTCTCAATTTACTATTATTTATATCTAAATGTATTCATATTACGTACATTTGTACCGAGTTTTATTAAAATCGGCGACCGAAGCACACACAATCTTCTCATTATACAAATGTTTTTTTTTCAGTCGCCATTTTGTAATTTTCGCATCTCAAGATGTTTTTCAGTTGTTCAGAGCGCTAATTTGTCATTGTTGCGTCTTTCAGAAGAAAAATGTCAGTTTTTTACAATACGTACACACATCTTGTTTGTTCTTCTTTTCACGTATTATATATGAAGATTGATCGATGCGTTATTTTTCGCATACTTTGTATGCAAATCGAACTCGATTCTTCGACGTTTTCCGAAAATGAAAAAATATTCCGCGCTTCACTGATTTCAGTCGAATCTTTACAGATTTCTCTGTCGATTTTTATTCAGTTGTATGATTTAGTCGTTTTCAGCGCTATTAATCGTCGACCTGATTTATGAAAAATCGAAAATCTCTCACTGTTTGCTGCAGACCTGATTTTCACGGTTGCGAACGGAAAATCGTTTAATTTATGTTTTTGAATTTTCTTTGCTAAATACTTTTTGAACTAAAAAAATACGACTGAATTTATTTTGGCTTCGATCGTTATTTATGTTCATTGTGAAACCTCTTCGATGTAAAGTTACACAAATCGTTCGTCCGAATGTTGTGCAATCGAATGAGTTATACTCTATTGATTTCCATTCTGGACACTTTCCTTAATGAATTTGATAAAATGAAGATGTATCTAAATGGATTTGTATGTAGTTTTTTTTGTAATTTAAAGAGTGATCAAGTACGGTTCAAATAGTAAAGTATGATCAATTTAGTATCAAAATTTGAAATGATTTTCATATAAAATCAATTCGAATATTTTTCTGTTTCATCGAATTTTTCCATGGAAATCATTCAAAAATTTTCGCCAAATGCAATATTAAGAACCGTACTTGATCAGACTTCAAATTACGAAAGAAACTTCACACTTGTTTAATAAAAAATTGCAAAAAATGCATCGTTTGTTTTGGAGTGTCTAGAATTCTTCACGACAAGCGCAATGTAAGACCGTTTGTGTATGCAGCATCGGACTCAATGTTTTCATGATGCTTGATTTTTATATGTTTCAAATAAATTATTCTCTGTTTGGATCGCTTATTTTGATCTCTAATTGATAATCGTTTCGTTTGACCCTCGATGAGGAGATTGCGTGGGATTTGTGTGGGTTAACCAACCGCGACAATAACCTCTGATTCCAACAATGCTGAGGTAATTCCGCGAAGGAGTTCCTACATACGTGATTTTGGATTTTCGTTCTTCATATTTCATCATCACCCACGGACGAATTTGTTATAAAATTAGATTGTGTGCGTTTCGTAATTTGATTTATTAATTCGGATGAAAAATTATCTCATAGTATCGATTATGGTTCGCGAATTTTGTCTCTGGTCGTTTATGTAACTGAAGTAATATATACGATGTTTTATGTCGGATTTTCAATTTAGGCTTTTATTTTTCTCGAAACACCAGTTCGTTCGATAATTTCTGAAGAAGATTTCGTGAAAGTTTCCATCGTGGAACATGTTATCAAGACTCAAAAGTCACTCGACGAGCGGTGCCGTTGATTTTTCGTAAAAAAGTATCACACCGCTAAAGGTCGATTTTGAAAAAAAATATCCAAAACCGAAGCGCTTATTAGTTTTATCCATCATCGTGATTTACGGTATCGAAATTGGCTCAAGTCGTAGAAACATTACAGTTTAATGCAAATCGAAACAACCTGAGGCTCTTCGAACAAAAACGAAACCATATTTCGATTTGCATATGAACCGTTCAGTACATAAAACGATCAAAGAAATTAAATTTAAATGTCAAAGAATTTGGTTTAGTTATAACTTTTTGTGTGTGAAATATATTTCTTGAATAATGAAGATAAATGCTATTAAATGAAGAAATTTTTTTGTACTTTGTATTTAAAGAAATTTCGAAAAATACATGAAACATGTTTCATATTTTTTCTCGATTTTTTATTTTATGAAGTTAGTCAGTTCATGCTCTGAACAGCTCATATTTGGAACGCTGCACATTTTCCTCAAATTTACTTTTATTGACCCAAGTCTCATGTCATCGATAATTCAGACACATTTGCCATTTTAGTGTTTACATCTCAAATTGGCGCTGATTGCACAGCATCCTCGTCATATAAAATATTTATATAGACTTCAACCCAAGGCTGAACATCTTCGAATTTCATATGGAAATTGTCTCATCGCTTTCTTTATCGTTCGTGTTTCATTTTCTATCTAAATTTCATGATTATTATGCGCTAAAGCTGGTCAAGTTTCCAAAGAAGGCCATCCCGATTCTGACCAGATATCGGTCTGCAAAAATGGCATAGCTCAATATTGCGTGGGATTCGTGATATTTTATATATATTTTTAAATTTTCAAGTCAGCAACGAGCACTCAGATTATCGATACTCTGTAATTTTTTTGTTCGTTCCAAAAATCAGCAAATCGCATGCCAATTAGAGATTAGCGACGGATCGTCTTGACGTGTTAATCAAATCCAGTTTCGAATTTAGATTTGTAAGTTTAACGGTATTGTTCTGCTGTTTCGTTATTGGATTCTATATAATAGTGATTGTTCTCGTTTCTGTTCGATTTTTTTTTCGGAATGTTACGTTTGAGGCCTTGGCTTTATATGAGCTCGATGATATCCGTGATCTTTGAATTACTGTTCCCAGATTTATATTTGTGTTCATTTTTTTAGTCAGATGCAATAAATCGAAGAATTCAACGCTCGAGTCGTGAGTTAGATTGAACGAAATCGATGCAAGGTCTACAACTTGTCATATCATTAAAAAAAATGCAAGAATGTGAATTCGTGAGGAATCAATTTTAGAGTTTCGAATGAAAAATATCAACATGACAGAGAGGAAAACGTCTCCGAACCGGTCAAGAAGAGATCTAAACGAAATTTCGAATATCGAATCACTTTGAGCAAAAGCGCGTGTAGGCAAACTGGTATGTTGAGTTCGAAAAAGGCGATGGTTCTCGATAAATGTGCACGCTATAGCATTTAACACTTCACATATCACTCCATAGTTACGATCGATGTGAAATGACGTCATTGGGAAAACTATCATATGGGACAATTCTATGACAAATGGACCCCCCCTTCAACACATTTGAATTTGACAATTAACTCATATGATACTAAACTATTGCTATGATCATATTCAATTCCGAAATCACTGTGAAAATTAGTTCGCATCCATAGGTTTCCTCTGAAAATTAATATGGAAATGGAATAGTGAAAAATCATGAGATTATTACTATCTATCGATTGAGATATATTTTAAATCTGTTAAATGGAAGAGTTCGTTATATCACTCATCCTCATTTTCTAGATACTTTTTAACAGTTCCACTTTAAAACGACAGAGTTTAAATGTTTCGTTTTTGCATCGACGGTGGAGAAATCGGGTTAAAATCTATGTTGGAGGATATTAATCTTTTTTTTCGTAGATGTGATGTAATAAATCACAGTCTGTGTGCTTTGTGTTGTTTCGATTTTTTCGTCTGTTTAAGACGGATGTGTGTCTCATGGAGAAAATCTCTCGTTCGGATCGTTGACACATTTGAAATGTTATGATTGTTTCTATTTAATGTCGTCGCACTGGTTTTCGTAGAAATTGTGTGTAGTGTATGCATATAGCGTGTGAAATCATGCAACGGAACAAGCTGATAACTCGCTCTAATCGCGTTCAATGTTAATTGCCATTTTCATAAAAGTGCTCTCTGGAGTACGCTTTCCTAGTATTTTTCTGATTGTACACATAAAAATAAAAAAATCATGTTTTTACTCGATGCAGTCACAAACTTTTCGTCAGATTTCGATCAAACTTTTCAGAGTTGTCATATGCATGTCTGAAAAGATGTTTTTTTAACTCTGTTTCTTAATTACATCAAACTCATTCTTACAATTAGATGTAATTGTAAACTATTTACAATGTAGCAATTATATTGCTGTGCAGGATTTACAAAGTTTTTTAAAAAATAAATTAATATGTAACATACGTCCCCGCTCTCCCCTAAATCAACTTAAAATCGATAATTTCGTGTAAAATCAACAGTTGTTTTGTGATAAAAATGTATTAAATCGTCGTATTTCTATGCGTTATGTGTGCATGCGTTATCGTGGGAGTCGTTAAACGAAAGTAGAGTGCCTTGGCGATGACGTTTTGCATAAAGAATTCGCTAAATCCACGTTCAATGTTATCCGTATGTATTTTATATTAATTACAGTTCGTTTACATCTCGACAGTGTTACAGAATCGATTTATATTCGTTTTAAATTCCATCTTTATGGCTCAATCTTATCAGATCGCAGATTTAAATGTTGGTTTTTCTCGTTTCGTGATTTATGTGATTTTTCAAATTGAGATTATCATTTTTTATTGACTTAATTGGATAATGAAAAGAGATGAAGCTCAATCGAGCGAAATTAAAAAGAAGTCTGATTTATCGTCGTGTAAATGGCGTTGATGAAAAATTCAAATTTGGCTCAATCCATCAATATTTATGAATTGAATTATGCACAAGCGCAGTATCGATCGTAAAAACAACACTGAAAAAGCAACATATCGAATTTTTCATAGCGAAACGAGTTTGTTTCTGCAAACATTTATGCATATGTGCATTAAAATAATGTAATTTATGAAACACTCTTTATAATTTATTTTACGAGTAGAAAATTTAATTAAAATACACCGACTCAATTAAAACCACACCACACAATGTCTGCAATACACTTCTGCGACGATTTGCATGAAACTGCCAAGTTTTCTGTTCGTATGTTTTTCAATTTCATGCCACTTATCACTTCAATATAAAATTCATCTCAGTTCTTCATCAAACAATTAAAATCCTTACCAAATTATCATATTTGAGTTTGAATTAAAATAATTAAAAATGGGGCACATTTCCTAATTGTAAGCGAATTTCCGATATTGCCAATAGTGCGTCACTGTTTAATCAGTTTTTTTCTGAGAACAGCATAATGAAGCGTGTGAAAACAACAGTATGAAATAATTGTATCCGCGAATATGTATAGCTATTCAAAAAAATCGTTTATTTTGGTTCATATTGATATAAAGTATATTTTATAATACATACATACAGGCTTTCCATTTATCTGTGTTGCATGCCATTTTAAGCATCTTAATAAAGGTTACACCTTCAAGTTAAATAATTTTATTTCAAATAAAATATTTGAATAAAACGCATCAAATCATTTCAAGTCAATTCAGATAATGGCATTAAAACTGTTCAACAAAATTTATGAAATGGTGAACTCTTAATTGAGGAGACTGAGGAATGCCAGACCATTTAATTTATGTTTTAATTCAATTTTTTCAGTCTCTATATCAAAAATAATTCACAATGTATCATACTCAATAATATTTTGACGATGGTTATTATCACTTTGTCTCAAATTTTCGATTTTTTCCTCAAATTTACGATCGCCCGAAAAATTTCCATTCCATAATTGAATCATGATTTTTGAAAAAGCTCATACGTTCCTCATATTTTATCTTGCATTCCTCACATTTTTCAAACAAAATTTATCCTTTTCGAAATTAATTCAATCAAAAACATCACAAAGGGACATCCCAACACACAAAAAACCAAAAATTAAAACAAAAAAACAACCATCTTGAATCCGAAGTCACATCCCTACCCAGCGCAGTGAGAACTTGCAGCAACGCGACTCGGTGCCGCATGATCAGTTTCTCTCGCATCACCGACGACGCTGGTCGCCGCGACTCCGCGACTCCTCGGACCGCGGGAGACGACGATTTTTCCACGACGAGGTCGTCGAGGAAAAACCTCTCCTAGTTCTATCTCGTGTTGTACGTACTTGCGAAGTGTTCGGCCTCGGTGCGGTGACGAGTGCAGTGTTTTTGTTCAGAGTCAGTGCCTTTTAAGGGCTGTTGTTGCCTTTGCTTCGATCGGATTAGCAACTGTTTGGTTTTCGGTTTTTATTGAATGTTTGAAAAGTTGTTTTGATATTTTGTGTTTTTCAGAAATTTAGTTTAAGTGCTGTTAATGTTTCTTAATTTTTCCTGAAAGTTAGATTTAGTGAATAAAGTACATATTCCCCGCAATGCACTAGTGATTAGTCATAAGTATAAATACCTCACGCCCTTTATTTCAGTTTATTTATTGTTTGAAATTAGACTTTAGTCCTTTATTTCGTTGATTTATACTTCATTATGATGTGTAAAATCAATATTAATTTTATTAAATCGTTGAATAATCCTTGAACCTATTCATGAATCTAATGACGTTTTTGAAATGATAATTTCAATAATGAACAATTTATAAATCGATGATAAAATATGATTTTACGATGATTATTTTGATAAAATAGAAGTCTTACTTAAAAATAAACCCCAGAACGTTTTCTGAGTGCAAAAATAATACAATATCAGATCTTATTTTCAAGAAAACTCGGTAGTTACATCTCTTAATTCGCGTCAATCGTGTTTAAAATTTTTGCTTATATCACCAATAATTCATTTTCATCATATGTTCAGTTGATTTTTCAATTACGTCAGATGTTTAATTATAATTATTACCTTCACGACCATTTTTTATTTATTGTTTGCGGTCGATTAACAACGATAAATTCGTTTTCGCAGCACTGAATTACGCACAAACTCGACTTCAAGCATATAAATTAATGAATTCATCACGTTAATTTCACTAAAGTAACTTCAATTAATCGGATCACTTTCGATTCGTCAAAACGACTGATTCAAACTCGCACAACGCGAATTATAATATTCCATAAAAATTTGCAAATTTATCGACATTTGTTCGAAATCGAGTTCGCTCTTTGTTACCATTCAACGTATGTACTACTTTTTTCATATGTCGAACTATCAACAGCCCATTGTTTACGAACTGTGCTTATTCCGATTCGTGCTCATGTTCACCATAAAGGACAGTGAAATCTTTAACGTATTTCTAAGCACACGTATAATAAATGTACAATGGACACGTTTCTGCTTTCGAATAAACGTTAGTTCAACAGTTTCAACTTCGATCGATATATACATGAGAGTGAAATCTTAACGCTCGTAATAAATCTATGACTTTTCCGAGCAAATGTATATTTATTTGTACACAGTTGCTAATTCGATTTCTATAGTTAATTAACGTCTAATGGATTTTCAATATTTTTAATGTGAATGTTTGGAAATGGTGTTGAATTTTCTTCGTTAACCCTTTTCACTTTAGTGGCCTCATTTTGTTTTAGTCAATTATTTTTTTTGTAGGATGAAAAATGAATAAATTTGATATTTAAGTTGATGAATCATTATGTTTTAATAATAAAGTGATATCAATTTTGATGTAATCTCAAAATGGTACCACTCCGTCACATGCGACTAAACGACAAGCGAACATTCAATAGATTAGTCATTCATTCCACATCCAACAAAATATTTTAATCACGACAATACTTCAAATAAAATAGAAAATTTAATATACAAACTTTTAAATACTTCAACACCATTTCATCAATTCAAAAAAAAAAAATCCATAGATCACAAAAGTGCCGCGCATCGACACAATGAACCCAAACTAGTGCTCGATTGCAACCGAGACTCCCGATCAATCGGACACTAGGAACCGAACTCTTGACTAAATTTAAAGGTGAAATCAGTGAATTTTCGTGAATTTCCAAGATTCGCATGTTCGGATGAGCAGCAGACCAGTGTGGGTGGAAGTGGGCGGGCAGCGACCCTCGCCCGCCCGCCTCATGGGATGCAATGGGGAGATATACTGGAACGACTGTGCAGAATGCGACTGCTCCTACTGCAACCCTGACTATGTTTGTGTCTGCAGCGACAAGGTAATTATCGGCCGAAGTCGAGTTTCTCGTCTGTGACTTTCGAACGGATCGAATCTGACGATTTAGCTGTCGTTTACATGCTGCTGCTGCTCGCGCTGCTGTTGCTTCTTGTCTCAATTTAGTACTAACGTACATATTAGCTGGAGAAAGAGTTGAAACGGCAATGCGAGTTAAGGTTTTGTGTACTGCGACAAGCAGTGTGGTCAACAATGGAGTCTGATTCTTGGGATTCACGTTTACTATGCTGCGTGCTACGTGCCTTTTACTGCTCGTTGAGATACACGAAACGTGCCTTTAAGCTGATTTTTCGAGCTTGTGGCAAAGGTGCCTCATCCTGTTGTTGCTGCTGCTATTTTTCGCAAGCTTTAGGAGGCTTATTTAGATACTGACACTCATGCTGCCTTTGCATCTTGTCTTTTTCTAGTAATTTTTCATATATGATTGTAGAAGGATATACATAATTGAAAGGAATACTAATTGCAAGATACATTGCCTTTGCATCTCATTTCCTTCTAGTATTTCTGTCAAGGGTAACATAATTTGCAAAGTTCATTTATATGATCTAGCATCATAACATATATCTGCATCTCATCCTTTTCATATTAACAATTAAAGGCTTAAGTGCGAAATGCAATGACAGTGTTAGTCGCAGTGGCAGCATGTAAATTATATATGTTTTAATTGATTGTACATATATGAATAATTGGGAATAGTTAGATAAGTTGATACTTTGAGCAATAGTAGGTTTGAAACTTCACATATTATACATTTACGAAATATAACAAGTTTCAGATCGCAAGACTACTGTTGCTTAACGGTATCGATATGAGTTGGTTTTTGTCCTCAAATCAATATAGTGAACCTTTGAGCCTCGAACTTAGTTTGAGTTCAAAGATCGAATCGTTCGATTTTTAAAAATTTGAAATATTGAGTACAAATGTGACATTTTGAATTTTGATAAAATCTCCTTTTAGTTAGACTTTCGAAGATCAAAATATTCAAGAGTTGACGATTCACTGTACCGCTTTTCAGATTCATTTGAAAGTTTCATGTTGATTTAATTATAATCGCGTTAATTGGTGAAATTTGTACATCTGTTTGCCATAACGTGGATAAATAGATATCGATAGAAATGTGTAAACGAGGATGTATCATAATTACAACACACGCGATATGTATTTAAGGTTATTTAAAATTCAGGTCATATTTTTCGTGTCTGACCATTTAGGGAAAGGTCAGAACTGGGGCACTTGAAAAAACATTATTCGAGTGAAACAGAAATGACTTCATATATCTAAAAGTGTCATCGTAATTTTGTGTGAATTTTTCATTTCGCTTGGCCCCATTGTCTCATATGAAAAGTTTATTTTCGGCTCTTAAGAGTTGTTTTGTTCTTCTGTCGAAACTCTTATCAAAGTCGCTCACGTTTGCGAGACAATGAAGTCGTTATCGAAATCATCGCATTTTTCGTATGTAGAGCTAGGAACAACCTTGCTAAAGGCCTCGAACCCCTTAATAACCCAATTACGATAAGAACAAGTTTTAAAATCGCCAAAGAATTACAGCATATTATTAAACTATGCTACACCTATCTATTCAATGTCAAATGGTTAAGAAATACTTTTTTGTACATGTTGAATGAACCATTAGCACGAAACTCGACTTAATCCATCCTTAATTTTAATGAGACTCAATAAATCCAATCTAAAGTAAACTGTCAAAAGAAAAAATCTGATATAACATTTTGCGATTTTTACGTTATGTCAAGTCATATTGCAATTACAGTTATTCCCGGGATATGACAGCAAGTTTTTTTCCACACAAAAGCTATTTACAATTAGAGCTAAACATTGTATCCCAAGGAGTTACTGTAACTGCCTATACAACTGCAATTAACTTGCAATTTTAATAATATAAAAACTCCCTAATATAAATTAAAATCTGGCTTAACATAATCTAAAATGCAATTCAATTTATCTAGTATTTTACCAACGATTTATTCCATGAATATATTTTTCATATCGAAACAAAACAGCACAGTACTTTCTTATATTAAAAATCACACACATCATCATCGATAATTCCCAAAAACTCCAACCATTAACACATCAACTAAGGGCCATTAATTCCGAATAAAACACATTTCCAAATACGAAAGTTTACTTCGGCAATAAATTTCCGAAATATTACGCACATTTTCGCTAGCGGCTCGCTCCATTATCCCAGTTTCCGACGAATTCTATAACGAAAAGCGCACATAGTGCACATTGTGCTTATTTGCTCGTTAACGAATATGACCTACCGCATCATATGCATCGTAATATAACAATAATAATATTAATAATAATGAAAAAATTCAATGCCCCCCTCCGAAGTTCTACTTTCACATTTCGCACCGTCTCACAAATACGAAATTAATATGCGTTTCGCGCGCTTTTTTATTTCTCGTCTCGATATAAAAGAGTTGTTCGATTCAAAATCGATTTTAGAACAGTTGGGCAAGGTTGGTTAATTGCGGTTAATTGATCTTTTATATATAGGTCGAAAGAGTTGCGAGATCGTTTTGTCCATAAATGTCGATCTCGTCCATTCTGATGTTGCATGTGTACAGAATTTTCGATTTATGTCGTTTAATCGATTTGTATTTTTTTTTACAAATAAGAAATATTGATCGTTTTCGAACTTATATTGATGCATGATTTCAATTTGCATTTACAGCGCCATGTTGAAGCAATATTGACGATTGTAAAGTTTAAGGAATTGCGCAAAATTGTGTGCACACTTGGTATTTGCAGTCAATGTTGTTTATTTATCAGTCTTAATTGATTATGGCATTTATGGTTTATTTTTCGGCAGGAACAATTAAAATTTTAATTTATTGTAAAAGTGGTTACTGCGGTTACATAGTTAGCGAAATAAATGCGGATTTCGACTCAATAAAAACAAAATTGTTACTCAAAAATTGTAATGAATTTTTCACAACTATTTTTGTCCATATCGAAAATTAGCATACACAGTTAATTTAATAAAGTTTTATTTTTGAAAATTACCCAGTAATTTCACTTATCGCATTTTCCAATCGGGACTTTCTTACAAATCACACACTAATTAAAAATTTCGCTCTGCAAACAGACGCAATTCTGAAAAAAAAATTGCATAATCTCACAATCAAAAAAGAATCGAATTGCACAACAGCCTTCGAATTTCGATTCGTTTCTTATACATTTTTTCGCAATTATTTATTGTCCTCGAATTAAGCGAGATCGTCGAACCCCGGCTTCCTTCCATTGTTCCGTTACTTGGACACTTTTCCGACTTCTTGTTTTATTTTTTTCAGATCAAATTGAATTCTATGCACTCGATAAGTGCTTGTCGCTGTTCTTTTCGCTCGTAGAATTTCTCCGTCCGTTAAATACCCCGATGGCAATCGTCTCGATTCAATTACGGATACTTTATATATATGTATTTTACTTAGAATCGTTGTTGTTGTTGTGGTGAAATTACGCCATAATTACTGCTCGTTTCCCACGAATTAACAATGCTCGTTGGGTTCTTTTTTTATATTGAAAAAGCGAAATCCTCTTTGACTTCTCAACTTTTGACTCTGTGTCCATAGAAAGTTAGATGAATAGAAAACAAGTCGATATATCCGTTGAATATCAACTCTTGTTTGTTTCTCTGTTGTGATTACGAAAATTGCAAATAAATAAATTAATCGTTTATTGTTAATTTCAAGTTTGATAAGAGCAACGCAAGTGTGTCGCTATCTACATATCTCTTTCCTTGTCTGACTCGAGACATTGTAATACGATTATTATTCTAATTACAATATGAAATAGATACGTCGAAAATACAGCATTTCTACAGATTAGAATGATTACTTATAAGATCACAATAAGTAGGATATTCATCAATTGATTTCCATTGGATGGTAAATTTTCTATAATTCGACTGTGATCTCAATTTGATTTTCATTTGTGTCTAAGTATGTATTATCAAAATCATAGTAATCTTCTGAATGTACGTGACATAATTTTGCATGAAAAATTACGTCCGATTTCACAGTACCACTATCCTACATTTTTAAACTCAAATTCGCCATAGGAAAATATACAGTTATATCCACTCAAATCAAGTAAAAGCATTTATAAAAAAATCACTGTTTCGAGAATTTCAAAGATTTTTCATGGGAAAGATTAAAGATTTCATAAACGCAATCGAACCTGAAAATCGATGCGTTTTCAGCGAGTGAAAGTTCACGCATTTTCCACTCGATTCAACTAGAAAATTGAGCTCATTGTTTCGGAAACGATCGAGCTTGAACTTTTTCACTTATGCGCACACTTCTAATTAACATGTCATTTTTCTTGATATCTCATTATCGACTGCGTTTTTCTTAACAGAAGAACTTCCTCTGGGCGTTCTTCGAAGAACAAAAGGCACAATTAATCCCACGTTCGTTAATTTCTCACATACATCAAGAGCTATCGCATCGAAAGTATCGATTCGTTCTTGTGTGTTTTTTTTTGTAGAATTTACGCGAGCTTCTAATCGATGAGAAGTCCTTTTGTGTTGCATATTATTGTATAAATATGTCGGTGCATTTATCCAATAGAAGGTTCGTTCGAAAGCCGGTCCATTATATTCATTGGGTGCATCCTGTTTCTGTTCGTATGAATCACAAATAATTATGCTAAACGAGCCCTTATAAGGACGACACGCTTTACATTTGACGATCCTTCGATTTCCATTAGGTTCAGAACAATCGAGCCAATTGCGTGTGAACCTGGCCTTATTTCGCTCGAGTTGTCTCTTATTGAATCGTCTTTGCAATATGTGTTTTATAACCATTTAAAGATAAATATTGAATCTGATAATGAGAGTGATGAAACGGAAAAACGTGAGAAGTTTCATGGTGTGAAATGAGAATTATTCTCTTCATAAGATGCTTTTAGATACAGTTTTTCAATCATCGGTTGATTAAATTAATTAACAGTAATGATTTGGTAAATAATTACAAAATCTTTAAATGAAAAAAAATAACTATGACTTAAATTAGTTGTTCAAATTGTGATTGATAGATCAGCCCCTATTAACTTACGAGAGAACTTAATTACTAACATAAGAGATCTTAAAAATATCATTACTTGAATGCCTCAAATATAAATTTATTTCGATTTTATAACTCAATTCAACTTCTGTGCAAATTTTTCACAAGATAAAATCTTTACGATATCAAACGATCTCGAAGCCATTTCCATGCACGAAACTCCCTCTTAAGATTAACAATCTGCCATAAAAACCTTATTTTAACAACCTCTAATTACCAATCATATAATCCTCATCATCAAACCATATAAATAAATCCAAACTCGATCTGAAAACCGCTACTTCTGAAATCGCACATTTCACAAATCGCAATCACACCTATGCACAAAGTAAACGGGACAACGTATTACTACATATTACGTGAATATATCGACGTCCGAACACGAGAGCCGCTACTCCGACCTTGACTATTCTGCAGCGTGTCCATCCTGACTTCCTGACCCGCTAACTGTGGTACCGGTGCAGCTATAATATACGGAGCCCATTAATCCGGAGACCAGCTCGCGAGGGTTGCATCGCGGAAGTTGCGCAATCGAGTAACGGTCGAACGATCGTGTAATACTATGGCTGTGTAACAGAATTTCATAAATTGACAATTTATATGATGATGATGATGATGATGGTGGTGGTGAAGGTCCTTAAAAGCCGGATTGTTCAGTTTTTTTGTTTTTGAGTTGAACGGTCCTTTCAAGAAGGTTTGATTTTGAAGTCGTTGAAGTCGTTGAAGAACTTGAAAAAAATTTAACCCAACTTAACCTAACATGATTCTTACCAATTGTATATTACACAATTTCCATTTCTCGTTTTTTATAATATGGTTTTGTGGAATATTTCGTTGAAATATGGATTCGTGTTCTTCTGATGAGTTCAGATTTGTATCTTTATAGAGTTTCGTATGTTTGTTGTGGCTGCGTGCTTTCGATCTGTTTTCGATAATTTTACAAAAAAGTGTTTGTAATTTTAATACATTTTTTTTCGTTTAAGTTATATTATATTAACCAGGTCGAAATTTTCATGCATAATTTTCGAATATCAATAGTGATCTTTAATCTAAACACATTTGAAAGCGCATATAAATTCTCCTAACATAGTTACGTTAGCAATAAATTAACCGAATAGATTAAAGTCATCTTTGGATGTATTTATACATCAAATAAAATTTTATTTTCAAATATAAATTCTTTACATTCTAACATATATTCCATTCTAATTTTATTTATTGATACGATCGAAATAGACATTATGCTCATATATAAAAAAGATCGATTGACTCGTTAACTCATAACGATTTAATTATTTCTATACAGAAAAGATCTCCGATATGACAATCTATTATATTTTTTTGCTCATTTATCTCGTTTCTGGACCGGTCTTTCGCATCTGCAGCAGCAGCAGTCGTCCATCAGCGACTCTTCGGAGCTGGTCTTCGACGATCTTCGAAACCGTTGTAAGACGAATCGATGAATCGACTCAATATTACTGCTGACAAATTATCAATTTTACACTCGGAACCGACGAAAATTAGGCGATTTTCGTTCGAGTTCACGGTCGATTTTCTTCGTGGAAAATTTACGATTTTTTTCTGAACAGACAGTTCAGAAAACAGGATGATGTCATATGAAAATTATCCAGTTTCTTTCGCTCGAGGATTGGTTGTATTGTCTTATATGGACTGCAGGATTTAAACAGGTTTGATATTTTTGTCGTGTCCGAAAATACTCTTAAATGTCAGTGCACTTCGTTAATTTAAAGAATAATCATTTGTTCTCGAATCCGAATATAGTCGACTTCGTGTAACACAGTTTTTTGTTTTCGCATTTTGGTGGAAAATTTTTCGTATTCTTATTTTGTTTGAGTTTCTTTCTTTCTATAATGCAAACGAATTCTGTATAAGGAAAATTTTATTGTAAATGTATTTACTGATAGTTTTAACACTTAAAATCTAATTTGTAGAAGTTAGAGCTATGACATAAGAAAGAAATCATCCAACCTGAAGAATTGTAAAATTCTGAAATTTTTCCTTCTAAATTCTCCCGAATCGAACAATTCCCTTCTCCCTCCACTAATACAACTCTCATCTTCTCAAATCCAATTCAAAACATAAAATCTACCAACGAACATCCATACATAACATTCTAAACGATCGTTCCGCTCGATTTATCGAAAAACGGATTTCTTTCACATCATGCACATTTAGAACAACGAGAGTGTAATGCACAATCTAAATGCATAATTAATCAACACAAACGAGCCATCGATCTATCGACATACAAATTCTAACTAAAATTTTCGAATTAGACTTGATCGATGTGATGATGAACCTTTCGATGACCCCGATGATGAAGAAGTGCGTTTCCATTATGTTTCATTATTGTAAAGCATCTCCGCGCTTTTACCGACTTTCATCTCACGCAGAAAATTCGATTTGTATCTCGGTCCAGATAACGATCTATCAGTATTGTGAGTCGGTACCGTTTCTTAGGGAAAAATTACTCGTTTTTATTCTATGTGTGTGTGTAATTTTTCGTGTTTCTCTCCTCCGAAGAGCAAATTGTTATGTCGTATTGTTGTTTGTTAAATTTCACGTTACGTTAATGAATTAATGACGGCCCAGAGCTTAGAGATAGCGGTGCGTTTAATTATGCATTGTGCAATAATAACGCGTTTTTAGTTTATAGTTGTACGACAATTTCTCGGTTTATTAGTGGTTATATTATACTCTCGGTGATTAATATGTTCGCGGATTTTCTCACGTTTTTTTTTTTGTTCGATGAATTTCAGGTGTAATGTATTAAGTTTTGTCTTTTAATGGGTTTTGTGAGATTTTTTTTTTTAATTTGACACGATTTCGTTTATAAATTCATAACGGAATTGATCGTTTAATCTATTCGATATTTAAAAATTTAAGGGCAAGTCTTTGAATTAATCGATTAGATATAACTGTCAAATCTATAGAAAAAAAAATGTTGAACGCTTATTCAATTGATAAACTATTTATTGCCTAAGATCGATATTTCATTTTTTGGTTAAATTATTTAATTAAACTTTTTTCAACTTAATAATAACCAACTCATTGATAACTAACGAGTAAAATTAATATAATTTCAAACAATTCAAAAATTCAATACAGCCGCTACAAAATGGCGGATGATATATGTTTTATTAATCCTATCAATATGGGTACCAAATGAAAGGGCTCAACAAGCAGAATACAATATAGTATAAAAAATTGAAATCCAAGATGGCGGCCGCTACAAAATGGCGGATAACGTAGGTTTTATCAATCCAATCAACATGCGTATCAAATGAAAGGACTCAATAAGCAGAATACAATATACTATAAAAAACTAAAAACTAGAAAATAAAAAAAAATAGGTAAAAAAACTTTTTAAGTTAAACGGTTTTATGTTAAACATACATTGCAATGTTTAAGATAAATGTACTAAAAACCAAAAAATAATAAAATAGATACAGTCGTAGGAATTATAAACATATGCATAGACTAGACTAAAATTAAACCGTGGGGCACGTCGAATTTAACGACGAATTAAACGATTCTTCTATCGCACATTAAGTCGATAATTTGTAGACAATTGACTTGCCCCACGGTTTAATTTTAGTCTAGTCTATGCTTGTTATTAGTTTCATTTTTTTATACCCGATATGCACATTTATTCTATTTCCGTGTAAAGTATTTTTTATTAATTTTCGTTTAGTTTAAAAATAAATCATCGCGTTAACATTAATTAAGAAAATTCTTCAACGTTCGACCTGAGGCCATCGACGCATTCTTCTCTTCCTAGTCCATCATCAAATTAATCGAATTCCACAATACCTGGCGAGAGAGATCTCCTTTCAACCCACAACATTATCCAACCTCCATAAAAATAAGTAGACATCATAAAAAAATATTTCAAACTATCAAAAACCAAAATTCAATCATTGCACTTAACAATGGCCACAATTCGCACTATTGCGTTCGAAATTCAAACAGTCGACGTTACACGCTAATCATAATCGTAATCGATTACGATTCCAAGTCAATAATGATTATCAACACTTCTAGAATTAATTTCAACGGCAATAAGAACGATGCGTTGTTCGGTGGAACGTTTTTTACCTCGGCTCGAGGACCAGCTGTCTTCGGGGATCCTTCCCCTCGCACCTTCAAGGTAAATGTCGTTCTTATTTTGTACCTCTGTGTTCAGCGGATCTCAAACTGTGTGCTTGGAGTCCGATTTGCATTTATATTGCAATGTAAAATTGGCAATTTTATGCGATTCGTTTTAGTGTGTGTTCATAGAGTTGATCTGGGTAGACGGGTTTCAGTTTCAGTTTTTTTTTTTAATGGAGTTTTGAACAGTTATTTTTAATGTGTTTGTCGATTTTGGTTTTTTGAGAATTTTCGAAAATTCTGAATCACTAATGTTCATGTGATGATCAGTGTAAAAAAGCGATAATGATTCTGAAATTAACTGACTTTTGCTTTGAGGATTTGATGCATACTTTTGTAGTCAATTTTATTCTGATATTTTTTGTCAAGTTATTTTTTCATTCTTTGTTTAGGTTAAATTGGGTTAGAACAGATATTTTTTTTTGTTGTTAGATCAGGCTAGGTTGAATTGAATTTTAGAAGTTAGATTAGCAAATATTTAATTGAAATCGATCAGAAATTCACACATCAATTCTCGGTCAAGTCTCTCAGCAATATTTGGCTATTGGCTGATTTCCGAACAGTCATCTCTTCAGCTATCGACCATTACAAATCAACAACAATATTCGTTATATTTTCAATAATTATTCAATTCATGTATTCTTTTGTCAATTAATGCTTAATCATTCTAGCAATTATTGTAATTGAAGATCATTTTTACATACAAAAACATTAATTTCAGTAATAGTCTTTATAATATACAAGGCTATTTTCGATTGATTGATGATTCTTATACATATACGATTGTTCAATCTGAATTACGGTTCAAGAACGAGTTCAAATTCAAATGTTATTGAACAAAAAATATATATTATCGTGTCCCATAGTTTGGAAACGATAGTAAATGGAACAAAAGTTTTTACCCCTTGTTGGGTACGCGCACCTCAGTTGAATGCCTTTTTTGTAGAGGTTCGGTTGTATATTTAATGAAACGAGGATTCAAAACATGGACGATCCCTTATATGAAGTTTTAAAATGTGGTTATCGACTCCTCAACATGTTCCCATTGCCAGAAAAGAAGGTACACTACAACAAGAATTACTTAGATTGCTCTAAATTTCAATATTATAGCGTTTCCGTAATATAAACTCACTTACGAAAACAATATTAAGCAACTCCAATTCAAATGTGATTCAATATTTTCATTTCCACTCATGAGCAACAACGGTTTTTTCAAATGTTATCCTAACCTATAAAAATGCATTAAATGTTAATATTGATTTTTTCATCTGTATAAGTGTTGATTTATTATGTTTTTATCTTTCAGATGGAAACATCAGCCAGTTCAGAAAGCTCCACAACGTCCACAGAAGATAGCGAGGCTCGCAAGACGAAAAGAGGCCACGTCCTGCTGGAGCTGCTCCTCACCGAGAGAGCCTACGTTCAAGAGTTAGGCTCCATATTGAAGGTGAGCTGACATAACTGGTGAAATTTCATTTCGTACACACTCATTTGCAACGCTGTACGCAAAGCTGCCTCGAATATATTCCAATAATTAATGCACCAATTAGAGTATAACGTTCATGGAGCGTTGAAAATAAATATTATCGCGTTGCATTGGCTCTCTATGGCTCTGGTCAGTCTTCTGAATGCTTCCACTGCGGAAAGACACTTGCAGACATGAAGCATGGAAAGTATTCTCTGGAAAAGTGTTCCAAGAATGATAGCAATTCGTCTGGTTCATGGACTTACAACCATAAGGAGTATGAGTGCGGTGGTCTGGAGAGATTCAAGCAAGCAATGAAAGTCAAAAATAAGCTTCTGCGCTCTCCATCAGATTCTACGTTGTTCAGTGATTATACTAATCAAGTGAAACTTTTCGATTACGGTGCCGTGAAGAAAAGTCGTTTCAATATAATCCCCAAAATTAAGTGTTTTAATGATGTGAAGTGTATTAGCGATAAAGAAACCGTTATCAGTGATGATGCTAAAATTTCTTTTTCGAGCTTTGATAATTATAAAAATGATTATAATGATAATATTACTTTCGGTTCGCCTGTTGCATACTGCTGCACAAGGTTGTGTAATTCTCAACATTTGCTCGGAGAAAAATCTAGAGTTTCTTCTCAATCTACTTTGAAAATTGATCGTTCTTCACCCAAAGTGAAAAATAATTTCTCGAATTCGAGGTCCTCTGGTTTAAGCAAATATGATTCAAATAAAATCATGTATTCTTCTTTACCAAATTTCGCAACATATGATACGGATCAAGAAAACTATTCATCTTTAAAGAAGGGCTATAGAAAGAAATCACAAGATGTCTATAAATCCTTATTATCAGATTACACTAAAAAGATGAACAATTGGAATAGTGCAGTTAGCAACCATTATTGCACTCTGCCGAACGTTTCTAAAAATAAAAGTTTTGAAAGTAACAAGAATCGTGCAAGAAGTTGTGAGCCTAAATCCGTGTACAAAAATTTTTTTTCTAAATGGTGCAATAATATAGATGATAATTATCCAACTATGAAATGTCAATCGGTTGAAAATAATATTTATACAGATCCTCATACACCTTTGAAAACACTAAAAAGAAATTGTTTCGCTACGTTGGATAAATTGTCATTGAAAAAATCGAACACTAATAAGAGTGTTTCTAAATACAGTAGCAAAAATGAATCTGAAAATTCCATGTGTAGTGAATTACAAATGTTGTACAATGATTATGATGAGAGATTGAAAGAATGGACAGAGGCTGTCAGCGTGTTCTCTGACGATTCTGTAACTATTTTAATATCTACACTTTTCATTTAATTGAACAATATTGAGCTATTTATTTTGTTTATAGGGTTACAAAGAAGAAATCGAAAATCCAGAAAATGCATCATTGGTTCCACCAGGACTGGTTGACAAAGTCAATGTACTCTTCGGAAACTTAGATGATCTATTCAAATTTCATTCTGACATCTTTTTGAAAGATATAGAAAACTGCATATCCACAACAGAACTCGTCGCTCTATGTTTTGTTCAAAAGGTACATTTTAAATTCTTACGTAAAATGCACAAGAAGTTTTTTTTTGTATTCTAACTTTATTTCATTTTTCAGAGAGACACATTCTTCCGTTTATATAGCTACTATTGTCAGAACATACCTCGTTCTGAAAAGTTGAGAGCGGCTTTGGTGGACACTCACTTCTTTCTCCGAGCATGCCAAGCAAAGTTAGGACATAAGCTACCCTTAGCTGCATATTTACTTAAACCGGTTCAAAGAATCACCAAATATCAATTACTCTTGAAGGTAATGAATAATTTCATCTGGTTTATTTTAAAATATCGCAATAGTGGCTGTAAGCTTTTAATAAATATTTTATTGTTTCAGGACTTGTTGAGGTATAGCGAAAGTGGGCCTATCAGTCAAGGTTTACAAGAAGCTTTAGATTGTATGCTCATTGTCCTAAAATGTGTGAACGATTCTATGCATCAAATTGCAATCACAGGTTTTCCTGTAAGTGTTATTTTCAGCAATAATGCATTCCATGTAAATGAACCTTCTAAATTCAACATTTGCGTGTCATTTTCAGGTGGATCTCAGTCAACAAGGTGAACTATTAATGCAAGGATCATTTTCTGTTGTCACTGATAGCAAACGCGATATGAGACTTAGATTGCGCGCTCGACAAAGACATGTGTTTTTATATCAGAAGGCTGTACTATTTTGCAAACCTGCTGCTAAAAAGACCAGTCACAACAAAGCAACCTATCACTTCAAACACTACCTTCAAGTATGTTTTGCGATCAATTAATGCGTTCAGAATCTGATCAAATTTGCATCCTAAATTCATATAAACAATTTAATTTTGTTCGTTTTAGATGTCACAAATCGGTTTGACCGAATCAGTAAAAGGAGATCCAAGACGATTCGAAGTTTGGCTCCAAGGTCGAGCCGAAGTACATACACTAACAGCTTCAACGCCAGCAGTAAGGCAAGCATGGGTAGCACAAATCAAAAAGGTTCTTCTCGAGCAACTTGAAGAGCTGAAAGGAGAAAGAGTTAAACAATATAATCATCACCAATCAAACCATCACAGGTACACTTTCTGAAGCTTTCTATAATTTACAATATTTCATTTTAATTATTTTTGTATTTTCTTATAGGTCGTTGAGACAAGCAGCGTCTTGGGATTCAGGCGGAGGCATGGGCAGCATTGGAGGTGGAACTCCTCGCACGCTAAGTTGCGATGTCCCACAACATCCTCACTCTACAGCAACTTCCTCGGATGAACCTTGTTGGTCGTCCGATGGCTCAAATAGCGATGACGATGAAACACCTGTTGTTGAACAAAGTCAAGCTCCCGTAAGTGATGAAATATCTTTATTTTTGTACTTTCTATTGAATATTTATTAGAAAATATTTAAAGTTAGTAATGATACAATTATTGATGATCCCATTACAGGAAATATTTGAAAATGTTATTTGTTTTTACAGTTCTTAACTTCTTACTAGAACAAATCCATAGATTTTTACATTTTGAGAATCTGAAATTTCAGTTTTGTGCTCATTATTATGAAAGCGGTTTATATTTTGTCTCTTACATTTTGGAATGTAGGTATAATGTTTTATTTCATGCCGATGTGAACCAAAATAAACAATAAACTTTTTTCAAATTTTCAACTTATATCACTATCATAATTATGAGCACAGTTATTATTTCATATGATTTTCTTAAAGATATGAAAAAAAAACTAGTAATAAGTTATGAAATTAGGCTTATACTTCTCTGGTGAGGGATTTTCTGTAAAATGTTTGTCCTGTTGAAAGTGTAAAATTGTCATAAATATTTTAGTTATTTATCTGTAATGTTTTTATTAAATTGAAAATCATTAGTGTAAGAATATATTGATTATTCAAAATGAAAGAAAAACATCAGTGAAAGAAAATTATTAGTTATATTAACACAAATTGGCTCTTTCTTTTTATTTAATCACTTCACGCAATTTTTTCATACCTGATTTCTAAATTTTTTAATCATGATTTTCTTTTATTTACTGATAATTTACTAACCGACAAATGTACCTATTCTTCTCATCGCTTATCTTTAATAATTTGAAACTTCAATTGAAAATAATATATATACACATTTTAATACATTTTGTATGAGTCGAGATGAAAATTCAAATTGTGTATATATGTGGCCAGGTTCGTCTTGGCATTGAGCATTGTTATTTCGACAGGTGGTGGAGACGATGGGCACGATTCACAGAATGGTTGAGTTCTTTATCGGCAGCACTCAAAGCACGTCCACGTTTTACGTGTCTCAATATTGAGACGCAATCACCACAAGCGTTACGTGTACCAAATGTATATATTATTAAAAAATAATAATAATAATCGCTAGTTAACTTCCTTCGTTTGCTCTAACTAATCAGTCATGATCTGCGGGAAAATGTGCAAGGTTCACAAAATGTCCTTTTTTCGCTCATCGAACATCACTTAATCGCAAATCAAGCAGTAAGTTTGGTTTTTCATTAATTTATGTTGATATTTATTTCTGTTACAAAATAAGTTTGTCATGAATCCTTTTTCATTGATTTGCTTCACTTATGCATCATCACAAACTGTTTTTTCTGTTTACTTTTTTTTTCACTTCAATGAATGCAACTTTTTTTTATATTATATTATACTAGTGTGGCAACGCAGATTAGGGGATTTGATGAATTAAATATTTGAGCAGTAGGTTGATGTTTTATTATATTTTTCCATCAATCCTATTTTAGTGACCAAAATGGTATGGACCAGAGTAAATCATGGCTTCAACAATTTATCACAATTGAATCTTTCAACAGCTGTTTAATATTCTGCACAATTATTTCAGTCCTAGTTACGATCCATTCTAATCCAAACTTGATTGGTTACTAAAATGAGGTTTAAGGAAAAATGTGACAATCTATCACCAAAGTATTCAGTCATTAAAACTGCTTGATCTGTTTTGTTGCACTCATTATTTTTTTTTTCGATCTGAAGGATCTGAAAGTTGTGAACGATTCAAAGTTTCAGCTGAGTGTTCTTATATGTATCATGCTTTGGTTTTTGCATTTAAATTTTAAAAGTCTGCTGCAGTAATTCTATATGCATGTCGTTTTTTATGTAACAATGGTGATGGTACTGTTTATTCAGCTGAATGTATTTTGTGAGTGTCATAATAATACAGAAAAATATTCTTCAGAATACTTTGCCTATTAATATTAACATCTTATTTGTTTGAAGAAGAATACTTTTTTCAATTATCGGCGTGTGTATTTTTATATATCAATGATGTTTTAGGATTATGTATATCTATCTAGGCACCACTTCAATTAATCAATTAAACAAGCACTCTTCTATCCACTTCATATCTTCTTTTGAGTGTTTAAATCATAAATCTCTTCAAATGTCTTGATAAATTTTGATATGGTTAAAATATTAATCCTTCAAGCTTAATCATTTGATCGATGTTGATGTTATAGTGAAATTGCAACAGCAACGATTTTAATTCTAATTATGAATTCACCAGTAATCTCACTGTGACATCAATATGAGATGAAAACAACATTTGCTTGAAAGATTATTTGGGATAAAAAATATTTTTGTGAACATAAGAAAAAAATGAAATGGTGTAAATATTATTTCAATATAAGAACATGCTGTACGTTAAAATATTGACATTAATATTTTGCTTTGTAATTTTAACAAACAGGCGGTAGGAAGTGTACTAGTTTCATTAGCAGACTATTGCGCAGTCGGACCTTCTGAAGTATCCTTGCGAGAAGGCGATCCAGTCGAATTATTGAAAGTCGGATGCGCTGGCTGGTGGTTTGTTAAGCTTTTAGGTAAATATCTAAAATTTCATTGAAAATCATCTCTTATTTATTTCACACATCAATACATACTTATTTGTACACATACAATATAATTCCCTGAAAATAAAATTACAGGTTTTCCACTTCAAACTCAATATTTCCTTATGTCTAATTTTTGAAAATTGAATCAACCGTTCAGCACATAACCATTATCTGAATGAATCTATAGCAGTTTGATAGTAGATTGAAAAGTGGAAAACATGTAACACTTTATTGACTACTATGTTTACTCTTAAATACAAATAAAGCATTTTCATATAGGAGGAGCTGGAGAAGGATGGGCACCCGCTGCTTATTTAGATCACCGCAAGACGTCGAGATCTTCCAGTCGTTCGCAAGAGAGACTCGATTAAGTCATCTGCTTTGTTACGTAGTTTTTAGTCAATGTTGCTGTATCATCGCCTTAGTTTCGCAGCGGAAACATAATGTATAATGCTCTCTTACGCTTAGCGTATTTTTTTCTATCGTAACTCAGGTACTTTGTTGTATGCAAGATACATCAATTTCCATTTAACTAGATTAAACATTATACAGGTTTTTTGCTGAAAGTTCAATATTCACTATTTCAAGTTCAATTGCTTTCATTGAAATATTGCGAGAAATATAAAATATTGAACTTAAAGGATAAAACCTATATTATACGGATGAAAATTGTTCATCCTATATGATATGTATGTATATATGTAAATTACAAGATCATTATTTATATTATATTACGTTGATAATCCCATCCATTTTAACGTGTAGTATCTTTTTTTTACAATAAAATTCTAAGTCAAGTTATCATTAATAAATGTTATAAGTATTAAGAGCTATGTTATGAAAAAATATTTCAGTTTTAATGTTTAAGTTCAATAGAAAATTAACCAATCAATTAAATTAATGCAAATGCATAAATTGATCAGAAAAAAATATCCATTACTATTAATTCCTTTCGCTATATGACAGATTTTAAGAATTACAAGTTTTCAAATCTAATCAAAAAAGTATAGATTGTAGCTGATTACTCGATATATTATATAACACTTCTACATTTCTATACATTTTCTAAATTTTTTATATGTATTCTTCCATTTATACCTCATTTTTTTACAAAAAAACTATTATGATATTTATATTATCTAACATGAATTGGTAATTCAATACATCTAGCCCTAGTCTTCTTTAACCATTTAAAAGAAAAGGCCAAAAATTGAAATCCTATTACATTAACAATAATTTGAGAAATCGGTGACGAGTAGAATCAACAATTTCTACAATGTTTTCATTCATAATAGACAATAAAATATAAAATACTCTCAAAGTTGGAATTTTAAACAAACATTAGTTTAATAAACGTGTAATTTGTACTGATTAGTGTAATCCGTGAATGTATGAAATGATTTTGTGTAACTGTAAATATATGAGTTTAGATTAATTATAAAAGTACAAATGGCTGTTTTGTTTGCTGAAATATTTTTGATTGTTGGGTGAGCTTGTGTATTTTTTACTTTACTTTCAACATTCGCCTTTTGACATTTGTTACAAAATTACTATTTATTGTATTGTTAGAGATGCAGTGTCAATTGATAGACTGTGTGTATAATATTTATGAATAAAGACATTCGATCAATGGTTATTTTTTTTTTTCGATTTCTGAATTCTGATTTTCAGATTCATCGATAATTTCACTTATACTTTTCATAGGTATTTTGAAATTTTTATGTGATCCCGAGTCAAGCAGATGCAAAAGTGTCACCTAGATGTTCAATAATATTGTCAACACATTGCATTTCAATATTAACAGATATTAATAGAAATTTAAGTTTTCTTTCAATATTCAAGAGTTGTTTGATCATTAGGAGTTTCATTGTCAATGTTTTTTTTCAATTAAAAGTTAAAATTGCATTTTCCCAAAGTATGAAAAGTTATATGTATATCAGTTTTTCAGAACTGAAAGATTCAAATTTGAACTTGAAAACATTTCCAATTTGCATCACAAATATTACCAACTAAATTAACTTTTAATATAGAGCGTTCAAATTGAAATCGCATATATTCACAATATTATTGATCATCTAGGGGACACTACAAACAAATTAAGATAAATAAAAAAATGTTGATGATAAATAAAAATTAAAAAAATAAAATATATGAAAAAATTTATTATGTACACCTTATGAAAGGAAGAAAATAGCAAAAAAATATTTTTTAATATGTACATACGACATTTAAAACAATGAACCTCGCATTCTAGCAGCATTTCTCTTCATGAATATGCTATCTATCTTACTGAATACCTCTTCGCTGGCTTTTGAAGCGTCCACCCTATAGTGAAGCCCTTGTATCGCATAATAATCGATCAGAGGTTTAGTCTGCGTGTGATAGGTGACCAACCTCTTCTTGAGGGCGTCCGCATTATCGTCGGACCTTTTGATAAGCGGCTCTCCCGTCACGTCGTCGGTCATCGGTTTCTTGGGGGGATGGAACTCTTCGTGATAACTTCTTCCGCTCGCCGGATGAATGAGTCTGCCCGTGATGCGTCTCACCAGTAACGAGTCGTCTATTCCGAATTCTATGACTGCATCGAGCGGAGTGCGTCTCTTTGAGAGCAGTTTGTCCAGCTAAAATTCAATAAAAACATGAAGATTGAGCTTTAGTTCATTTAACTAGTACTGACATAGGATTTAATTATGAAAATATCTTACCATTTCAGCTTGAGGTATGGTTCTGGGGAAACCGTCCAGAAGGAATCCATTTTTGCATTCAGGTTTGTCTAAATTGCTATCGATCATGTTAACGACGAGGTCATCGCTCGCCAGTTTGCCTTCATCGATGACTTTCTGGAGTTTTTGGCCCAAATCCGACCCCGAAGATATTTCGGCTCTCAGCATATCGCCGGTGGATAAATGACACACGCAAAACTTTTCTTTCAATATAGGAGCCTAAAATACAAAAATAACGAAAATCACTTCAAATATAATAATATTGCACAAATCATATTACTTTAGTTTCAAAATACCTAATATTTTGTATTTCATTTTGCTAACAGTGAATAGTTGATAACAATGTATATAGATTGATATTAATGATAATTGTTTTATTTTTAACTTTTTCGACTCGAACCACTTGCACCTATAGATGTTTATGAATTTGTACAAAGTTTCATTGGGCATTATATAATGAACGGAAAAAGTGATGTATAAAGTATCAACATGAACGTAAATGATAAGAGTTTGTGTATCGTGTAAGATAAAAAGTAGACATCTAACAAATTCAATATTATATAAATGCTTTTGAATATACATTGAATGTATTTTTCAACACAATATAAAAGAAATATATAAACGGTAGGCAAACTTGTACATTTAATTTGCAAATCAAATTAGCTCGATATGAACTTTTTTCGTCAATTCCGATAATTTTTATTTTAAGCTGAATATTTTCCAATTTGAGCTGCGATTCGAGTGAAATATTTCGAAAATTGAATAAAACCTTTTTATGATAATTTGAATAATAGAGAGTGTAAAAGAGTTTGATTCGACTTTCGTAATGATCGACTTGAAATGAAAATCGTTTGAAAGTATTAAAAAAATATTTTGCTCGATTAGAAAACGAATTTAATTCGAATCGGAAAATATTTAACTTCTATCGAAAAAACTTTCGATCGAAGCGGAAACTTCGCTCATGAAACAACGGCTAAAATAGAAAGACCGATCTCTGAATAATTGATAAAGAAAAATTGATCGAAGGAATAAAAAATATAATAGGCGATCGGAGTTAATCGAGTTTAACGTATAACTGTAACGGAACGCTTGCATAACGTTACCGTTCGAAGAATATAAGCAACTATCGATCTGAAACTGAAAAAGGGCGGATAAACGAACGAATTCGAATGCAGTCGATGGGACGGAAGTGAAAGTGAAACGTACGAACGAAAATAATCGGAAACAGTCGGGCACACGTGACCCGCAAGGTGAAGAGCCATACCTGAGTTCCTTTCCCGGAGCCAGGAGGTCCGAGGAGCACGGCGCGCACCCCCAGCTCGCGGCTCGCCCCTCGGGCTTCGGCCACATTGGCTACCGGCATTTTCGAAAGCGAACTTTGCCGACGGACGAAACCCGACGCGACCTCAACGCGCGACACCTACACGCCGACTGCTCAAATTGACAACTCGATCCGAGAGCAGGGCGGCAACTCTACGACTCGATTAGTGCGAATATAATATTTAAGGGGAGACTCGAACTTTTATTTTGTTTTATGGCTTTTACTTTCTGTCGGAAAATCGGATTTCATTGTTTACAATCAATAATGCTGACGGTCCAAGACTACTTTCGGCAACGACGAATACGATTTGTCACCGTTAATACACAAGATTGAAATCGCTCCAATATCTCCAAATAATTTCATATTGACGGTAAACAGTATCCATTTCGAGTCAAATAAATTTTGATTCAAATTGAAATCGAAATGTAATTTTATAATGGAATCTATTGCACCTCCACCGTTGGGCGCAATTAAACCATTGAAAAATAATATAAGCTAGGACTTTTTTTAGATTAATATAAAAAAAAATAACAATATTAACGGGCAATTTATTAATTTATCGTAATATTTAAAACATACAAAACAGATAGATACTTATAATTCAGTAAGATCGAATGTAATTCCAATGCATAATACATAATATAAAATAATAAAATAGAAAGTAAAATATGCATTTGAAAATTTTCAAACTTCGAACGAAATTCTAGTAAAAATTCTAACGGCAAAGAGTTTTCTTCCCCGATCTGCTTGTGAACGAGGAGGATAAGTACACTTTTTTTTACCTATGTAGATACATAATTATATTAAGACAATGGAGTAAATTAAATGATGAATTAACAGCATATTTATAGTGAATGTTGAAAGATATCTCATTGATGCACCTTAAGATGTATCGCTAATGCAAATTTTTGTTTAGCAGCATAGCTACAGTGTGCGCAACGATACGGACCGTCTTCGTAATGTTTTACAAGGTGACATCGTAGATCGCGATTAAGTATTGTTGAAAATGAGCAAAACGAGCATTTGTGGGGTTTCTCTTCTTTATGTATCATAATATGAACTCGTAAATTTTTCATATGTTTAGCGGTATATTTACACAGTGGGCATCGATATGGTCTCTCTTCTTTGTGTGTTCTGAGATGCCTCTTTAAATAAGATTTACACTTCGCAGAATATTTACAATGTGGACATTGGTACGGTCTCTCTTCGGTGTGCGTCGCAAGGTGTTCTTGTAAATTATGTTTCAGTTTAGAAGCATATACACAATGTGGACATTGAAAAGGCTTTTCATCTTTGTGTATCAAAACATGTTTATCCAAAGCTGACCTATCCTTAAAGGCATATTTACATTGTAGACATTGAAACGGTTTATAATCGAAATGAGTTCTTATGTGCAGTTTTAAATTAACCGCACGTAGTGTAACATAATTACATTCGTTGCATGGATAAGTTTTTTCTTGCAGATGATGAGATTTAAAGTGTTTCATTAGTATACCTATGCCAGAAAAAGCTTTTTTGCAAAAGCCACATTTATACGGTTTATTTCCAGTGTGCATGTTTATATGGCACCAATACAAATCCGATGTTTTAAAGGAACAGACACATAATGGGCATTTATATTGATGATTTTCCAAATACGAATTCAAGTTATTGGAATTTTTTTTCAGTGGAAAAGTATTAAAACAGTTTCTACATTTACGAAGTTTGGTGAGACTAACAAGAAGCTGTTTATTGCAAGTCATCTTAATTTTATCCTCAAAACTTTTAAGCACTTTATTTTCAATGTTGATATTATTTTTCACTAGAGGGAACAGAAGGTGACTTTTTTCAGCTTTGATTTTTGCATGTGCAAGAATAGTTGAACTGTTAATAGATTCAGTTTCTACATCTTCAAAATTGAGAAAGGGATAATACACTTTACTGAGTGAAATAGACTTTCGAGGATCGGTTCGGAAGCAGTATTGGTGATCATCAGAATAATCTATAAATTCAACATCAATGTCACTTTCTATTTCGACATCAGATATTCGAACAGAATCGTGTAACGAATGGGGTTCTTCTTGCTTAATTTCTGGCAATGAATCTTCATCTGTATTATCATCATAAATTGTAGACCACTCTGTTTCAATTACGTTATCTTCAGAATAATCTATGATTTCGACATCAATGTCACTATTTTCTGTTTCGACATCAGATATTTGAACAGAACTTTGTAACGAATAGGGTTCTTCTTTCTTAATTTCGAGCAACAAACCTTCGTCTGCACTATCGTCACGAATTGGAGACCACTCTGTTTTAATAATGTTATCTTCAGGGTAATCTATGACTTCAACGTCAATATCACTTTCTGTTTCGACATCAGATATTTGAACAGAATCTTGAAACAAATAGGGTTCTTCTTTCTTAATTTCGAGCAACAAACCTTCGTCTGCACTATCGTCACGAAGTGGAGACCATTCTACTTTTATCATATCTCCAGGATGATCTATAACCTCGACGACGTCACTTTCCATTTCAACATTAGATATTTGAATAAATTCATGGAGTGAATGGGGTTCTTCTTTCTTAATTTTGAACAATGGATCTTCATCTGTATTATCGTCATAAGCTGGAGACCACTCTACCATTTTTATTACGGTATCAATGTTTGGATTATCCATCTTCGTCAACAATTCTAACCTCTAAAACTAACGACCACCTGTCAACAACAAATCAGTTTTTGAATGCCACTCTGACATGGCTGCCAATAGTAATTAGCTAATTCACATTGATGTTTTGAAAAAAAATCTCATTTTGAACTCTTTTTTCATATAAAAAATCAATTCGACAGTTTTTTTATCGATTTTCAATTGATGGACTCCTGTCTCAATCAAAATTTATTTCAAACACATAAATGTCAAAAATAGACTATGCTCGATATTTTTGGAGCTCGGATCAAAAGGCGGAAAACGAACGTTGACATTTTGACAGCTCTTAACCTCTTCGTTTCGCGACTTTCCATTTGATCAATGCTTTTCTATTATTTTACTAATTTTTCGTAAAATATGGCAGAACACGAAAAATTGTGGTAAGTTTCACATTTTACGTATAAAAATGCGGAAAATCGAATACTTTTTTTGTGTGATCGGTTAAAAATCGTTTTTTCAATCGTTAGTTAAATTATTTAATAACAGCTTAACGTTTTCATTTCTATAGAATTCTATTGCTGTTACTAATTGCCATTAGTTACGAACTCTTCATCTGCGATTGAAATTACAGATCTGAATATCTTGAGCTCAGCATTTCTATTGTTGGTTAAACTACTAACAATAAGCTGTGACTATTGTTTTTCCTTCTATAAAATTTGACAGCTTTAACTAATTTTAATCACTGAATAACTGATGATTGAATGACTGAGGCTAAACGCATATCTGCAATAAAATATAACCTGCAATCGGAAGACCGTTCTTCATTGTGATTTGTTTAACATTTAAAACTGATTGTTGTTTTTCTCATTCAAGCTATTGGAAAGATTTATGGAGGTTGACTTCAAATTCTAATGGACCATCGCACACTACAGTAGTTGCCAAAAAACTAAACGATGCTAAAGTCCAATTAGAACAAGGATTGTGCTTTTTCAAACCATCGTCATCAGAGTCGTATTCCAAATTGACTGCAAAATTCAGCGATTACCCAAGGGTGTTATCGTTCATTGAAAAACTTCAACAATTTATGGTATTATATATTATTTATATATTGAAAAATTATTAAATATGCACAGTTGAAAATTATTTACTAAATGGTTAAATCAATGGCACAATACTCAATCCAATCTAATCTTATCCGATTTTTCGGCCTGTGCATATATGTACTAACACTGACCTGCCTTTTAAATTATTACGCTTCGTAAATATAAATTATTTTATCAAAAAATATATTATACACAATATTTTGTACTTCCAATATATTTTTTCTTAATTTTCAGGATTTGGAAAGTTTTCAAACTTGGGATATATTTTGCCATTATGTATCAAATCAATTTCATGGCACTATAGAAAATGCATTGAAAAATTTTTCATTTGTTGACATTTTGATCAGTAATTTGCTCATAGAGGTGTGGACGTTTTATAACTCGGAAAGAATATTCATGTTGAAGCAAATCAGACTGATATTAGAATATAAATCTGATTCTGACTATATTTATCACAATGAATTCAGTACGTTGCTTTCGAACATAAAATTAGAAAACTTAAAGAAATCATTGATTAAACAGTTTCAATACTTGGTTGACGAAGTGCCTCCAAAAAAAACGAAAAATGGAGATAACGTAACCTTTGAAATTCAAAAGCAATGGATTTTGAGAAATTTGCATGAACAAGCTGAAGTATTATTGCTGATTTTATTGGTCATTGATGAGTGTCCATTGTATATGCAAGAATTCAAAGAGTTATTCTCAATTTTCAAATCACACAGTTTTGGAAGACAACCTATTTATTATAAATATCTCGATGATTCCACTAAATCGGCAGTTTTGAAAATCATTTATGGTGAAATAGCAATTTTTTATAAAATCGTTAATGATGCTAAAGGGTTAGTTATTAATCAAGAAGTTTATAAAATTCGAAAACTTGTTCGTTATTAACTTTAGTAATTGTTTTATGTATAGATCTGCTGCTCCTACAATTGTTCAGAATATCAAGGATGATGTTGAAAATGAACTTATTCGTTTACAACATAATGAAGAACACGGTGCTCTTTTATTGGCATGGATGCTGCTGTTGTTAGAGGTCTTCTTATTGAATGGCTTCACATAGCTGTTTTATATGTTTTATTATATTATTAACGTATTGTTTCTAGGATTCCATGACTGAAGAATTGTTCGTTAGCAAATATCAACATTTTGGAACTAAAGCATTACAATTGAGAGTTTTCGAATTTCTCTTCAATATGTGCAAACATCCAATGTTTTCTGTATGTACATTTATTGATCTTTTTCATCTTGTGACATAAATTATGTTATTTTATTTTTTAATTTTAGGGAGAAACCAGGTGCTCAACCATATTTAAAAATTCAGTACATCAATTATTTTCCAACGTTTGTGACAAATTTGACGGTGACGGTTCGATATCATTGCATCCATATGCCGTTGAATTGTGCAGTGAACTTTTGACAGATTCATTTCTTGCAAAAAAATTCTGGAGTTCGATAGAAAAGTCACCTTGCGTCGGATTGATTTCTATATGGAACACGGCATTGGAATATTTCCCCTTTGATTTCAAAGCTCTTTCAGTTATGATAGTGGGACTATCGCGTTCATCCGATACAAGTTTTGAAACAGTATGTAATGATTAATTGAGATATTTAAATATTTATTTTGGAAGTGAAACTTTTATATCATTTACATTTCTTTCTTTTAAGCTTTTGCAAGAGTTAGATAATTTACCATTATATACCGAAGTATATAAACCTAGAGTTGTTACTATTTCTAGCATAATGAACGATGAAGACAGTGTTGTTATTACAGAAGATTATTGTCCTTACGAAGATAAAGACTTTGTAATCAAAAGAGAGACGCCAGCATCTATCATGGACAGGAGGAACGCTTCTTTGATTCACTTTAGAAAAAGATGTTCCTATTGGAAAATTTTACATAAAGAATTGAATCATTTGATTCAAAACTGCTTAAGAGCAAATGTTGATATATCAGCAAAAATCGACAGAGTTATTTGGGGAATAAAAGCATTATACTCTGTGTTGTCTCGGATAAATAATGAAAATGTATTTTACAAATTAATTGATTGTTGTGAATCGGTTTTTGAAGTTCTTGTGAGATTTTCTAATTCACAAATGCCATTTGTTTCTCTCATATCATCTTGTTTAGATATATCTATACTGTTGATTCCTAAATTTTCTTCTAAAATCTTCTCAAGGTATTTTTTTTTAAATTGCAACTCAATGAATAATACATTATTTTGACTCACTAATATGTGATTAATCTATTTTCAGGCTCATGAATATTGGTCTTCTTCCTTATGTGGATTATTTGAATTTAACTGAAATTCAATATACTAATGGAGAATCTTTTCATACTTCTTTAATCGGTTTATATCTAGTCAATGTTGAATTGCCATCAGGAGAATATCAATTATTCAATTCCTATCTGGACTTAATAAATACATTTTGTGATGTATGTTTGCTTTTCAATTTTGAATATCATAATTAGATTATGCATATATGAACTGACTCAAAATTTGATTTTCAGTCAAAATATGATGATGAAATTGCTTTTGGAATCTTATTACCTGGATTGATTTTCATATTGAGAGAAGTTTTTCCTCACATGTTTGACTGGTATTTCAAATCGACACAAGAACGAGAAAAACTATGTTTCAAATGTGTATCTTTCATTTTCAAAACTATACAACTGTCTCCGAAACAAAATGGCTCTACTGTTGATCGTTTATTGAATCGTATATGCATTCGTAGCCTTCTAAATTCTGATAATGCTATGGCTTTATTGAAATTAGTTGCATTTGGTGAGTACTTTTCAACATTATTATGCTGTTCTTTTAATATTTATGCTTCATCTTTTGAATTTTTTACAGGTGAAAATAAAATACAATTGCTTATGGAAGAAGAAACTAATTGGATATATGAGCGAGAATTCAATTACATTAAATTGATTCAAATGTCTATGTCGATTTTGATGCAAATCTTAAGATTGAAACATTTAGTTCAGGAAAAGGGAACAATTAGCCCTCTTGAACATTTAATTTACACACAGCCCAAACAAAACACTTCGTTAAATGTGATTCCGACTGTTACAGGCTACATGAATCATGTATTCAATAAAAATCTGCCCAACACTGCATGCAGACTTTTGAGAAGATTTTCACTGGTAAGTTTAGCTTTTGATCTGAAATACCTCATAGACAATCAATAATATTGTCATTACATTGCTTTGATATTAAAGGAGGACAGCTTTATCGATTGTTTGTACAACATTCATTATCTTCTATTATTTTCTTTAATTAATATGTTTATTTATTTAGGAGTCCCACGTATCTCTGTTGATTTGTCTCAATATGTCACCTCATCAAATACGCACAATGTTTCTTGAAAGACTAAGAGACGCAACAGAATCCAACGTTTTGAAAGCTATGATATTAGAATTTGTCACGTCTTGTGTTGACAATCAGCCAGGATTAACTGAAGTGTTTTTCAAGATATCGCATCCGCAAAGTTCTAGTAAAATGTTCTCACCCAGCAGTGTCAATGAGCAAACTGATGGCATTTTGACTTATATGGCAGAATATTTGGCTGCTGTGAAATGTGTATGTATTTTTTATCTATATTTTCTTGTATGTTACTTTTCAGACTTTTTCACAAATGTATTTTTTTTTCAGGAGACTAATAGTCTTCGTAATTCATTATTGAGCAGAATCATGAGTTTATTTCATGCTTTATGGAAAAATAACATGCAAATGTTAGCAGAAGATTTGAAAGAGAATCCAGATTTCTGGACGTATTTAAGTAGTCCTCTATTTTTGGAAATTTTGCCTGATGTCAAAGCATATTCTCAAATTTTTAACATGATTGGTATCGAATTGTTCATACTAGAAGGAAAAGTGGATAAGAGCTTGCAAACTGCTTTGGAAACTTTTTTTAATCCGAACCATGACTATTTGAAAAAATGGGTTGAATATATATTTTCTTTCAATGAGCGAGAAAGCAAACACGAAGTTTTGGATGAAGTGCCTAGCTGGTTGAGTCTTCTGACATCATGGAAAGATTTCGTTTGCATCATCATGAACCATCTGCCGTTCCGATTAAATACAAAAAATAAAATCACAATGGTATCGCTGTGTTTAGATACTTTGAACAAAGAGATGGCAAATATTCACGACAATAGAACCATTATAATTCTAGCCGAAATGTATGTAACCTTTCTTTCGAATTGGAAAGATGACTGCTGTGGTGATAGGCAAGACTTCACCAACCAGATATCCACTTTATTAAATCTGACAGCAGCTTCTTTCGAAAGTCTTCATCACAGAGCAAAATATTCAATATTGTCGATTTGTACATTATCAATGAATATTTTGGCATATGAATTGAAAGCTGATAAAGAATTGTCGCTTGGTATTGTTAGAGCGATCTGTGCGATTTGCAACACAAAACTCGATAATTTATATATTCACAGTTGTAAGAATGCATATTCTCTCAAAGACAAAGAATCTGCAAAAGATGACGATCGTGATTCTGGTGTCATGGCACTTAAATTACTTGAGCAAAGTTTATATATTTGTAAGGATGCTTTCGTGCAAGAAAATTATTTTACTTGTAGAACCTTGATTAGCAAACTTGTATGTTGTGTGACGAATTCAATACAAAAACATTTTCTTTTTTCGCAAACCATAGCTGGACTTAATTGTCTGACAGCTTTCGCTCGCAGTAAACTTTCGAAAGAATTATTATTCTGCGACATCGGTCAAAATTTGTGGTTGAAATTCTTGCCGCCAAAAGAACTGTCTCAACCAAATGTAGAATCTTCCTCCGACAGTTGGAAGGTCAGCAACTGGTGGCAAGTTTACAAATGCGGAATAGAATTGGTCACTGCGTTATTAGAAAAACATGGAAATTATTTTTCGTCCGATGCGATTGTGTTCGCTGGAGTACAAGAAGAATATTTAACTGAATCGATTCTACTGGTTCGACATTCTCTGGATATTGAAGCGTTGAATTTGACTCAGTCTTCCTTATTCTTCATTTCGCAATTGATCAAATATGATTTCAAATGGAAACACGAACACTATCAATCGTTGCTTAATTTGATGGTTAGTTTTTGAAAAGTATGGTGTTACTCATGATTTTTATTTTAAATGTAAATTAAATTTTCCATTTTCAGAGAAGCATCAGTATCTGTATCCATTATTGCACTACATTAATATTGAGACCAAGAGGAATTCATTTAGCAGTAGATCGACCCTCATCTATGTCCATAGCTGAAGAAACTGATAACTCGGCCCCATCTCAAAAAGTTATCACCATCTTAAACAAGTAATATTTAATTTTGTTGTGTTGTTTTATTACAAATCTTTAGAATTGTTTGATTGACTATTCAATTTTCGATGACAGATTAATAGAAATTATGCATCTATCTGCTGTATGCTTGAGATCATTCAGTCCTAACATTTTGAATTTATTAACTGATCCTTATTTTGAAACTTCAACTTGGCAACCATTGATGGAACTACAATTTGGTGCACCCAAAATTTCATCAGAAGCATTTCCGCAGTTAACTTTTGGCACCGTAATGTCTGCAGTGTGTTTTCTTACTCGTTCTTTGAATTATGTAAGTTTATTTTCAATCATTTAATATTTATACCCATTATTGTGACAACAGTTTGAGTCATATTTCTTCCACTTCGAATTCAATAGTTATCATTTATATTTAAATATTTCAAAAAATAAATCAAATCTTTTACCCATACCACTATTCAAACAATTCGATTCAATTTGTTAAAAAAATATTTCAAGTAGAAAATTGATGTAATTAAGAGGCTTTTGTGTTTATACTTCTATGTACTTGTTATGTAAAAGTCAGAACATAATTAGGAAGATGAAGAGAAAAATATATTCAACAAAATTGAAAAATTTTCAGAATTATCACGCCGAAGATATTCCACTTAATACGGTAAAAAAGTATGCAGGAAAAAGAAGTCCCTTACGTCGGCGATCATCTGGTGGATCTGGTGATGAATGTGTTCGCCGTCGATCATTAAGAAGCGATAGTGTCACCAGTGTTTCATCTACCACAAGCAATGCCACTATTCATCCCAATTGTCTTGCTGCACTTGATAAAAAGTTAGTTCTCGTCACGCTGGAGAATATTCTCACGCTACTAGCTTCTCAAGCTTTGCTCGCGATAAAAGACTCCACAATGTCAACTAGAGATAAGCAAATCATTCGGAGAGAATTGGGCGGTGAACTACCTATATTCCACGATTTTGTGAAAAAGAAAGTCATTGACCTTTCCCATCCGAAAAATTATCTCAGCCGCAAAAAACATGGTAGTTATCCTTTGTGGTCGAACGAAGAAGATGGCAAACAAATGCCTATTGATAATTTAGCTTCGGATGACGAAAGCGTAACCAATGAAAACCTCTTCACTCCGCCACCACCGCCTCCAAAACGTTCCCACGATTCCATGAGGGTGTCTGTTGTTAGGAAGTTGCATCTGGATAAAGCAAAAACTGTTGGAGATTCGATTCTTACAAAAGATATATCTGAGGATCAAAATGTTTCTGTTTCATCGTCTAGATCTAATCTTTCTTCATCTCCAAGCACAAGTCGTTCTACTAAACGCGTAACATGGGATGATTGGTCATCACCGCCAGAAGAATTTCAATCATTGGATCCTATAGAACCTGAATACTGTCCTTTGTCTGAAGTTCAAATGATGGAAGAGGACTATTTGCATTTCTTATCTAACGTGTTTTTATATATTTGTCAAACCGATCATTGAAAAAGAAAATTATGAATGTATCATTATTATGCTCGAGACTAAATTAATAAAATTATTTTTTCATTTTATCCCATATATTCTTTAATTTCTCATTACTTCTCGAATATAATAAGGCTTATCTGTTTGGCTGACAGTAAGATCCCACCAGGCTTTTTTTATATTATTATAATGCTGAGAAAACAAATTGAAGAGAGGTATAAATATGTTCTTTGCAATCATCAATGATTGCATTCAAATGTGCATTATACTTACATAAAAATGTGTCGAGCTGATTGCATACAAATTATGTTTTATTAACATGCAGAGTATGAAAATAATATTAACAAGCAGCATACCTACTCATATTCGATTTTTCTTAAATATTCTCTTCCCCTAATCTTACAAATAATAACTTAATTTTCGTTGGTTATAACTTCACCATTCGAATTTTACGCCATTTTCATATTTTACAAATTTAAAAATATTTGGATTGATATCTTCACCAGATGTAATAAGCTTATTTACAATATCAATTTACAGTTTTCTGGGGTATTCAATCGATTCGATAGACACGTCTTAAATTTTATTTTCATTTTATCGGAAGTCGATATTTTTAAGTGTTTTTACTATTTTCTCATCATCTTGGATAAATTCATCCCAACTCGACATAAATTCTCATATAACGAGAAAAAGTTTTTTAATAAAAAATTTTCAGCCTAACCCGATTTTCAGACAAGATATAGATGTGATCATGTGATGTAATGAGAAAAAAATCGTTAAAATTGATTATGTTAGCTCATCTTGACCTAGATAAATGATAATTAAAATTCAAAATTCCTAAAGACCCCCATTCGTTCAAAATAAAACCATTAATGAATCATTCAAAATTAGTCCGAAATAACGACTCTAATTACAAATGATATTTATCGAATCGAATCAGGGTTGTAAATTCGTTGAAAAATTATTCTGATTTCGATTCGAAATACTCGACTCCGATAGCGAAAAAACTAATAGGATTGAAATAAAATCCAAATGAATTACATTTTTACAAAATTTACAAATACAATATATAAAAAAATACCAGAATCGTCGGATTTTTACGATTCCGAGTCCGGAAAAAGAAACGACATCGACTCCGACTCCGAAAAAACGCATGACTCCAACTCTGGAAAACACACAACATCGACTTCGACTCCGAATAAAATCTCATAACAACGACTCCGACTCCGCAGCCTTGATAAAGCGAAAATCGAGATTTGGGCCGCTATATTGCGCACACTGGCCAAAATATAATAAAATCCCTTCGCGTTCCGTCAGTGCGATTCGAACCGCGAAGTGGGGTGGACGCGCGCTCCCGGAAAAGCGGATTTTCCTCGATCGGAAGCGGAAGCCGCGGGGGCTGAAGGATGCTTCCGGCCGGCAGGCCCCTGCTGACGCTCGCCATCGCCAGGACCACTTCCGCCGGAAGCCTGCAGCTTTTCGCGCGCAAAAACGACACTTCCCAGGTATCTGTTATGTATTGTGTGTGTGCGTGTAGGGAAATCGGGAAATAGGGAGTGGAAAATTCTGGAATTTTTCCCGCACGTTTTTCTTTACTTTTTCAGGGGAAATGTGTGTTAAAATGAGGATATTGTTTCGTTTCGATGAATGATGTTTTGTTTTGTTTTTCTTTTGTTGGTAATTCAAATCGATGTGTCTTGTTTGAAAAAAATATATCGATTAAAAACAAAAATTGAAAATTTACAAAGAGAATTTATCATTTTAACGAAAATCATTATTTCGAATGCATTGTGAAAAAAAATCATGTTTTCAGTCGATGTTTCCTGAAACATGAGACCATGTCTTACATTTATTTTATATTCAGAAAATATAATAGGTCTTAATTTATGTACAGATAATTCAGAAAAATAATACAAAATCAAATTTTTTTTTCAATGTAATAAAAATAGATTTAATCGCTTTGTAGGTATGGTAATTTTTACTAGAGTTTATTTTTAAGATGATTTTCAGCGAAAATCTGCTGAAAAAATATTTTTCTGACCGCTGATATAATTTTTTAATCGTTTTGTGCACATTGTTTTCGATACAACTGCATTTAAATGTAATTTAATGGCACATTATGAAAATTATACTTAACTGCCTATATGTCTTTAAAATGAAAAGTCTTTTTTATTAAAAAATAATAGACATCGAAATAACGAATAGTTACGTCACAAAGTTATTAAATCGATACAGCTAGGTTTAACTGTACATCAGAAGGCAAACCCTATAATTTGTAAAGGGGGAGAATTCCCAATGCATTTATTACTAACTTTTCCCTAATTTTCTCATGATTCATATGGAAAACTGACGAATTTCTCATTTTTCAGCGGCGACACGTTTCGATTGTTCCGGTTTCGAAATCTGGCGGGAAATCCGGCTTTTACGCTTTCGAGCATTTCTTTGGAAATCAAAACAGGTATAAATCGCATGATTTAATTCGATCACGTATACATTAATTGGTTTTGAAACTATTTTTGAAAAAGCTTTGTAACGCCTGAACATCATTCGATACGATTTTCAGAAAATATATACATGTTTCGTACGCTTTTTGTGTTTTTTCAGCAATTAGCACGAATGTGCGGTTGTTATTGCTAGTTTTCTTTTCTCAGACATCATAAATTGGTAATTCAAACAAATAAAGATGGGAAAATATCGATCGGTTTTCACTCGATATTGTTTTTCAGTAGAATTGCGATACGTCAAATGTTATTGTAATATTTCGTAGTGAATTAGAAAAGGTGTTAAATTCATTATATATTCATTTCTTGAATCGAATATGATTGGTTATGCGTTTATGATTAGTTTTATAATTTCAACCTAGTTTTTACAGCAGCGTTTCTATGTATGAAGAGTGAATAACCTGAAAATTCTTTATCTCAATTTATGCTCACGATGTAAAGTGTCGAATGCTAACTTTCCACTGAAACATTTAAAACTGTTTCTACAACACTAACTATTGATTAAAACGAAAACAGTATTAGATATTAATACATTTGGCTAAAAAATTTAAGAACATTACGATCGAGCGAGTTAAAACTTATAATTAGATCTCGCCCCAGTAACATTTCTGATTAGAATAAATATTATATTACGCATCAGGAAGACTCTTGATTATTTTTAGGTCAGAACGTTTAAGATCTTTTTTGGCAGTGTCATTGTAAGAGAATATTCATCATTGGTTATTTATGCATATTTCATGAATGTCACTGAATGCTTATGTCACGCTTAAGTGAGATTTTCTTAAGAATCTTTCAGTGTTTATTCTTGATTCTTTGCACTTTTCTATAAATACGCGAGCTAGAAAAAAATCGCGTCATTGTGGTCTTAAAATAAAATCAATAAGTCAATATATTTATTGTTAGAGTTAATTCGATTAATTTAAAATTCTATTTCTGAAAATTCGAATCGATTTTTCAATTATGTAGATGTTAGTAATTTTCGAGATTACTTAAGATTATTGCGAATTTGCTTATCTTGTTTAAAATGCATTTACAGAGATAAAATAGATGATGAAATTATTCTGAAACTTTTCAACTGAATAAATAAAACTCGTCACAGTATCGCACATAGATACGTCAGCGACGAGTTCATTGAAGAAAAATTAAAATATATTAAACAGAACGTTCTTATCTTTTCCGAAACGTTTTATCAAACTGTTAACCATTTCCTACTAACCAAACGGTTTGCGTGAGTAATCCGAAAAATTACACATTTCACACGATCATTTTTCGGATTACGTTTATCTATCGACTGATTCCTTCGAAATTTGATTCGATTTACGCAGTGCTAAAACGCGTAAGATTTTCACGCGAAATTTTCATAGATGACAATTTCAGAAAAACAACCTCGCAGACGCATTAAAAATAGAAGGAAAAAATCATCTTGAAAACATATTAGCCAAGATTTTATTTCGGTTCGAATAACAACATTTTCACCGCTAGTTTTCAGCTTTTCAATGCGAAATAGACGCGTTAGCGAATTCGAACAATCGATGTCAATTCTAATTATTCTGTAGTCAATATCGTCTTATATTGAGTCAATAAAACGAGAACTATGTTCGATGCATTTAACTGAGCATGAAGCAGCATGTGGCGGTTAACGGGAGATATTTTCAGATATAAATAACAACATGAAAACAGCACGTTTTTTCGCATTCTATTATATTTATATCGTCTAAGCTCTGCCAAAATTAACTTAACGATAATTTGGTTTGATTAGAAGGCATTGATCCGTTTCATGCTCGTCATTAAAAATCTCTAATAAAAATATCCCGATCATTACTCAACCTAAACTATTTTTCAGTTTATGTACTGATCGAGATGTTTTAGTATACGATTGAGTTGGCGTGCATAAAACGGAAAAGTGCCCGTTTGAAAATATACAATATTTCATCAATGCCTAAATATAAAGTCTTAGATAATATCATCTAAATAATAATTACACGCATATTTGCTTTTATATTTAAAGCGTACTGAAATAGAATATAATATATTTACTATTATCATTGGCATACTTTTAAGTTGTTTATGTGAACTGCTAGTTTATATTTCGAATCGTCTAATGTTGGGTTCACACGAGTCGATATATCGTGCGACAAATCGCTCAATTATCTTTATGATTAAACATGATTTTTAAGTGATTTTCCACACGATACATCGATCCATGTAAACACAACTTAAGAATTTGGATTCAAGTAAACATATTTATTTATTTATTTAATAAGCTTCAATGTATGCTTCGAACTATAAACTCCAGTTTCATTATCTAAATTCATTATACAATTTTCTATTTCAAATTAAGTCTTTTTTCATTCAAACTGAATATTTTCCATTTTAAGTTTAAATGTTTTATTGAAATATTTTAAGGAAAATGATTGAAGCGGAAATAAGAAATGATTAGCTTAAAATGGAAAATATATAAATCTGTGGAAAAAAAAAGCGATCTCCCTCTGCATATCGATCTGACACATTTTCCAACCGAACCGACCTTCGAAAATAATCCTTGCTCGAAGTGCAAAAAAAATATATAACACAATTTTGCAACATTTCGAAAACACAATAATTGAATTTTCTCACTCTGATCCGAGTCATCAAATTGTTTACGATCGTTTCGCCTGGTAATGCCATCGTTTCGCTGGAACTGTTAACAAGTGATGTTTGCACATCCAATTCTATCCCAAACTCGAAGAAAACAACCCAGACCTCGTTTTAAAGCGGCACAACTCTGGCGAACTTCGACTGAAACGGTCGCAAATTGTCAAATTGTGGATTTTAAGTTATAAAATATCCTGAAATTGGCTGAAAAATGGGTGAGATCGACAACAAGAGCAGGAGGGAGTTCGCTTTCGAAACGACCAAAAACAACCACGTGGCCAAGTCTCTCAACAAACAAGACAAGTTCTACAAGTTGCTGGCCAAATATTTAGGGTACGCTTAGCACTCGCTGATACTAATCTGTTTTTTTCTTGTGTTTTTTCCTCTTGTGTTTGCCTTCGAAAAAAAATAAGGAAATTGTCCTTCGTCCACGATATCCGTCCGCAAGAACCGTAAGTGAGCCGTTAGTATTTTCCAAGTGTTTCATTTTGTTTTCCGTTTGTTTTTTTCGAATGTGCTGTGTTTGATTTCGTGCATGCGTTTTCTATTATTTATTTTAATTAATCTGTACGTTTGGCGAAATTATTGGAATTTTATACGATTCTATATCGTGAAGTCTGTTGTGTTGAGTTTTCCACGCCTCTCGTATAAAGTATTGAACGATTTCCTCACAATAGTATGACGTGGATGTCTCACCCTATTCAAATGACTGAGTTTATAAAAACTTAATACGGTCAACCCTCAATATATGTATATTTGGATCCATAATTGTGAAAATAAAAGAGCTCATTTGAAATTTCGTTCAAATGAGAAGAAACAGTCAAAAATGGAAATTATTCAACAAACATATAATATATGTGGAAAACTCGTAATAATTTTCAAAAAATACTTAGTATAGAATCGATTTATTAAAGGGTTGATTGCTGATAAAATTCTATTTATTTCGCCAACACTGCATAGATACAGTGTCCTAAATTTCTTCCATAATTTCACGTAATTTATATTTTCGTGTCACGACAAAAACAAAATATTTTCACACACCTTTCAATTGCATGAGCACTATCAAATCGTTTCGTATAATTGCACAGCTATTATAATGAAAATTAACATAACTACGGGATCTTTTACAAAATTTGTTGATTGCGTTCAAAAATATCAAATAACGATCGTCTGGAGTTCATTGTGGACCGAGGTCAAAAAAATCGTAATTGACGATAAATGGCTCATGAGCGCTGAAACGTTCGATTACATTTGTAATTATGAGACATTTATTACATGACGACAAAGCAAATAAATCTTTCGGAAGTTACGACTCCGAATGACGAAATTTCCATTTGGAAAATCGAACGAATCGATATCAATTAAGTATTTCTCTTATGAATCATAATTTCGGTTGCCTAAACATCATTTAGTACTTGGACGCAGTAAAGTTTCATCGGATTGTCTATAAATTCAATTTGCTGTGTCGCCATGCGAATTCATTGTCGAGGACATATCTACTACTTAACAGTATTTTATCGAGACCAATAAATCATGGGATACCGCAAAAAATACTGTTAGCGGCGTCGATAAATTCATGATCATACTGGCTCATTCAAAATTTAATTCTAATTTATTTTTTATTGGAATCACTCGTATGTATTGTACGATAGTTCTTGTTGCATGATATGTGTTTCGACATTTTTACTTTTTTGATTTTCCAAATTTGAAAAATAAACACGCATTCGAAGTACGCACTGATATGATTTTTATTACCCTCTCGAGATTGTTTTGTTTCGAAGCGTGTTTTTGTATTGAATATGTTTTTTATGTGCTGAGATTATTTTCAAATATTATAGGTCAAGGGAGCAGGATCAAAAAAATGCTGAAGATGTATTGTTCGACATGTTCAAAAATGAGGAAACTGGATTGTTACCAATCGGAAAATTTCTGGCCGTAAGTTTTTACTGATGCAATTACTTCAACCCTTCTATAACGTAGGACTAGGTTTTGTGTAATGAAAAATATTTAAGTTTGCCTTGAATCTTATTACATTAGAAATTAAGTTCTCGTTATAGAAGGAATATCCGTATCTTAAAAGGAAATTCCATTTCGATTCTAATAAATTGTTCTATTTCAGGCCTTAAGAACAACAGGGATTCGAAAAACCGATCCTAGACTGAAAGAAGTAATGGCCAATTTACACAAAGTCCACAGACAATCAGGATTCGAAGGAGGTTCACCAGAGACTCAAAAGATGGACCGCGAAACGTTCAAACAAGCAATTTCCCCCAACATAGTTCTGATCACGAGGGCTTTCAAGAGCCAATTTGTCGTTCCAGACTTCCAGGACTTCATCAAGGATGTAGAGGAGATGTACTGGATGGCCAAGAGCAATTCAGATGGCAAGGTGGCCAGCTACATTCCTCAGTTGGCTAGGATGAATCCGGATCTCTGGGGCATCAGTGTCTGTACCATTGATGGTCAAAGGTTCTCCATTGGAGACACCAATGTTCCTTTCACCTTACAGTCTTGTAGTAAACCTCTTACGTATGCAATGGCTCTGGAAACTTTGGGTCCTGAAGTCGTGCATCAGTTCATCGGAACGGAACCCAGCGGAAGAAATTTCAACGAGCTCGTTCTGGATTACAACAGTAAGTGCTTTCAAATGTAGATATGTAATTATTAATCAATGTGGCAAATGTGTAATTTATACATATTTATCATTTTAGTGAAACCCCACAATCCGATGATCAACGCTGGAGCAATTCTCGTTTGTGCTTTGCTGAAAACTCTAGTGAAACCTGAGATGACTCTAGCTGAAAAGTTCGATTATGTACTCGACTTTTTCAAAAGAATGGCAGGAAACGAACCATTGAGCTTCAACAACGCCACGTTCTTATCCGAAAGAGAAGCAGCCGATCGGAACTACGCTTTAGGCTTTTACATGCGAGAGCACAAATGCTACCCAGAAAAAACCAACCTGCGAGAATGCATGGACTTTTACTTCCAAGTGAGTTCCTCAACAATTTTACCGCTTTAATACATTAAAATCACTCACCCTAATCGATTACATTTCCCAGTGCTGTGCGATGGAAGCTAACTGCGACATATCTTCGGTGATAGCAGCGACTCTGGCCAACGGAGGAATCTGCCCCATCACAGACGAGAAGGTGCTGAAAGCCGAATCCGTCCGCAACGTTCTGTCGCTGATGCACAGTTGTGGAATGTACGACTATTCAGGTCAGTTCGCATTCAAAGTCGGACTTCCGGCTAAATCAGGAGTTTCTGGAGCCATGCTGATCGTGGTCCCGAACGTGATGGGAATATGCGTTTGGTCGCCGAGCTTGGATCCTCTCGGAAACAGTTGCAGAGGATTGCAGTTTTGCGGAGTGGGTATATGTTATGGAGTAGTGATCGTGTGATGGGTGTGTTTTAATATGAATCCGTTTCCAGGAACTGATTGAGCGTTTTAATTTCCATCGCTATGACAATTTGAGATATGCCACGAACAAAAAGAATCCTAGACGATTTAAATTCGAAACAACCGGCTTGAGTATTGTGAATCTTCTCTTTTCGGCTGCAAGTGGTGATTTGAGCGCATTGAGAAGGTATGAATACATGATTTATGTTACTTTCTAAACCTATCTCTTTTGAGAAAAGATTTGAAATAATTATCGTCCCTATGACCCTATGACGGTTGGTTAGTGGCGCGGGATAGCATCCCCTTGCCACATGTGAGTGTATTCGTTGTAGTTCTGTGGAAGTTGCCTAATTATCGTTTTAACCTATTTTGCTATAACTCACCATCACGCTCCAGTTAGTTTTAAACATAATATCATAATTTCTTATTCAAGCCACTTAGAATCATTTGAAAAGACAATTGCTCCAGATCCAATAATAAATTAAGAAAGGGTACGCTCTTTGTTTTTATTAAAAGCTCTAATACCTCTCTAGAACAAAAAGTGTACCCACTCATAATACATTGTTTAAGATCCCAGCTTAAGTTAAAATTTTGATGATCTTCCAGGCACCGTCTATCTGGCATGGATATGACACTATCCGACTACGATGGAAGAACAGCTCTTCATTTGGCTGCAGCCGAAGGACATTTGACTTGCGTAGAATTCCTATTGGAGCACTGCAACGTTCCTCACGATCCTCACGATCGTTGGGGAAGTGTTCCGTTGAACGAGGCAGAGATTTTCGGTCACACTCCTGTCGTGAACTATTTGAAAAATTGGGCTGCAACGCATCCGAACGCGAATCAAAGTACGGACAATAAGGAATCTGGCGCTGAAATCATAAAGAAAAACTCTCTGGAGTCAGATGAAATAAAACTGAAACACTTCGTAAGAAATTCTCCCTCTGATAATCCACCGTTCGAAACGAAAGTTCCTTCTGTTGGCGAATCGAAAGATTCATCTATCCTCGATTCTGGTTCGAAAGATAAAATGTAGATTTATTGACTTCGAGGATGGTTTATTTTTTAATTATGTTTCTGTTCTCGAATTTACAGAAAATAATAATGTATAGTTTAATTTTTGTGATATAAGTGCATAATAGACAATTTTATTTTCTGTTGATTTTTTTTAGAACTATAATTTAAATGGAAACAATTTGATGTCAATTGTTGAACGCGTGGTGATGAATATCTAAATTGTTCGAATCTCATACAATATTGAATGACTTGAGTAGCTAAATAATTACGCGTTTAATAGACTACGTAATAAGTTCTTATGTATATCTATTGTATGTATTTAGATGGTCAATTAATGAATCCTAATCACTTCATCAAATTAATACTCTAATGTATGATGTTCGAAATATATTTATCGTTAATAGCACGTAAATATACATGTTTAATGAAATTTGAATCAATCGTTTAATTTTCTGCAATGTTAGTTTAGAATTAACCTATGAGTATGTATTTTATAAGTGGAAAAAATATAATTTTAAATACAACAAAATAGAAAATTATATTTTGAAAACCTATAGATCTATTTTATAATAAATGTTAAAATGAATACACATACTAGCTTCTGGAGCTGAAAGACTTGAAAAATCTATCTATCTATTTACTCTTAAGTGTTTAATTCTCGTTATCAGTATTATAATATTTAAGAGTTAAAACTTGTTTCATGTATGATAAAATGACAATAAAATTTGTTATTTGAATTTTTTTTTCCTTAAATATTATTATGATTGTACATAAAGGAATATGAAAGACTTGATTTGTCTGGGATACACTATTTCCCCTTTTGCTTATTGCTTTTAACTCCCTTTCGGAAAATCATATTTAAAAAAAAATTGTTTAAATAAATTCAATTCAATCCCAATTGTATCGACATTTTTTTTTTTATACAATTTCCCAAAGCGGATTTTGAAACAATAAACAAAAGGGGGGATAAAGTATCCCAGAAGACCGAGTGACTCACTCTCCCCTACTAAAATTTGAACTGACACTATTGGCAGTCGTTTAAAAATAATGTCTGAACGTTGAAACTGACATTCGGTTGTTAGACGTTAGTTTTTGAGGTGTAGTTTCATATGAACAAATATGAACGTCGATATTATAACAGTAAAAAGGGAATTGTCTCCGATTCGCGACGATGAAGCAGAAGAAGGTCCAATATTTTAAATTAATTAATAAATTGGAAATTATGCTGAGTAGATATAGTATCCACCTACATTATTAGCCAACTTCAAAAATTAATGGAATAGGTAAAAAATACTGGGGTCAATTTAACACATTATAAAATCGGGGAGGAATGTGGTGTACCAACTGTCCCCATAATAATTCATTCTGATAGGAATTGGCAGTCATGTATAAATGGCTGCCATTCATTTGACAGACGTTGTTTGCCTATGAAGTTAAATTTGTATAATACAAACAAACATGAACGAATTCAACATCGAAAATATAACGATAAAAAGAGAAATATCTCCGATTCGTGACGATGAAGCTGAAGATCCGTTACTTAACATTAAGAAAGAAGAAAACGACTCACTTCTGGAACCTATTCAATTGTCCAATGTAAAAGTAGAATGCAGTAAAAAGATCGTCAATCACTATGAAAATGGACAATACTGCTTCACAACAGATAGAAGACAACCGATTACTTCATTTTGCAAAGTGTTCTGCCCTGTTAAAGTCGAAGATACTGCATCAATATCTGGTAATGGTTTAACAATTCCACGTATAAAAATCAAAGTTGAAAAGAATAAACAATTTATCGCTCAATCTGAAAAAAAGGTTGGAATTATTGTCAACAAAAATAAAGTGTACCGAAGTGATGAAGATAAAATTAAGATATCTTGTAAAAAACTTGTTATTGAACTCACAAAACTTCACCCATGTAGAGATTGTTCCTTAGCTGTTCCACTACAAAATCAATTTTCTAATGATTCAAAAGCTAATCCAGAAGATCAACATGAATGTCCTTTATGTGCCTGTTCTTTCATAACATTGGAATCATTATGGTGTCATATATATGTGCATACTAGAAATAAAGCACATAAATGCCATATTTGCAGAGGCACTTTCATCAGTTCAAAAATGGCCGTGGAACATTTTAAATCTGATCATCCACATATAAAAATATATCAATGTGATAAATGTGAGTATGTTACAGCACGTGCTCTCGATTTTAAACGACATGTGAAAACTCATGGTGATAAACCACATGAATGCCCATATTGTGAATATGCCGCTGTTCAAAAATATGTTTTGCTCAGACATCTTCGGATTCATAAAGAAGAGAGACCTTATCAATGTCCACATTGTATATATGCTGCGAAACGTAGTTATAATTTACAAGTTCATCTTCAAACTCATAACAGTGATGGGGAAAAACCATATCAATGCCCACACTGTAAATATGCAAGTGCACGTAAAGATAAGTTAAAAGATCATCTTAGAACGCATTCAGAAGAAAAACCTTTTCAGTGCCAACACTGTGAATTTGCATCTAGACATAAACGTGGTTTACAAGATCATCTTATGGTGCATTCAGATGAGAAGAAATATCAATGCCCACACTGTACATATGCATGTAGATTCAAGCATAGTTTACAAAATCATATTAGAACACATACAAACGAGAAACCATATCAATGCCCACATTGTGAATATTCTGCAAGATCTCCATCTAATTTGCACAGCCATATTACTAATATACATAAAAAAAGAATGCCCATATCAAATTCTACTCTTCAAATAAGCAGTTCCGTGTGAAATTACTTTGTATGTATGATGGGAAATTTTTCAGATCATTTATAATTTGTCAAATATACAGACCTCAGTATCGCTCTCAGAATCAGGGTCCTGCGATGTTATGTCTACAGCATTCTTTTGTACGGATCCAAAGCATGGATCCTAATGGAACCATGTGTAAGAGGCTGCAGGCGTTCGAGATGTGGTCGTACAGGAGGATGCTGAGGATCTCTTAGACTGCCTGGAGATCTAATGTTGATGTGCTTTCCCCAATGGATAAGCGGGTCAAGATGCTCAACATTATCAAAAGACGAAAATTGGTCAACTTAATATATTTTGATAAATGATAAATATAATGTCCTTCAGTTATCTATTAAAGGAAAAATTGTAGGACTACACAAGACATTTTGGTTGAAGAATCTCTGTCACTGGTTCGGACTGAACACGGTGCTGTTCAGGACAGCGATAGACGAAATAAGACTTGGTTAGCTGATTGCAAACCCCACGGGAAGACACTTAAAAGAAGAAGAAATACACAGATTATGTTTCATTTTAAATAATATGTACCTTTATGAGACAAATGCCTGCATTAAAGTTTTCAATAATTAATATTATGGTTTTTATAATAGTAGATGTAATACTAATAATGAAGTAACAAAAACAACATGTAACTCTAACAAAGACAACTGAATTTGAATCCAGCATTGCTAAACATAAAACCCAACTCATAAATATACGCTGTATACATAGTACATCTTCATTCTATTACCTGGGTATAAAAAAAAAGGAAAAAATGAGTTGTCTTTTTACAATTTAGGGGGACTTAATGCACGTGAATTATGAAAACATTAAAAGAATTGCAATATTTTTAGCTGGCAGCATCGATAGTCTATGACAATTCTCCCACACTCTAATGTGATTGGCAGCCATGGAAAAAATGTCTGTCTTTTGTTTGACAGGTGTCGATCTTTGCGGTTAGAGTTTTATAAAATAGATACGAACAACTTAAACATTACAATAATAAGAGAGATGTCACCAATTAGCAACATTGAAATACAACAAATTCCATTGATTGAAATGAAGAATGATGAAATTAATTCTTCAATTAGCAACAATGATGTAGAAGGTCCATCGCTAGAAATTAAGAACGAAGAAATTGATTCTCCAATTCGCGACGATGAAGCAAAAGAAGGTTCATTGCTTGAAATCAAGAAAGAAGAAAATGAATATTTTCTGATACCCGACATCAAAATAGAAAGTGATGAAAAAATTGTCGATCATTATGAAGGTACAGCATCAATATCTGGTAATTGTTTTATAGCTCACTTAGAAAACAGTGCTGAAATTATTGCTAACGAAAATATTTTTTTTGAAGGAATTAAGGATAAGAAGAGGATAATTTGTAAAAAGCTTATGGTTAAACTCACAAAACTTCGTCCATGTAGAGATTGTTCTTCAGATGCTTTACAAAATCATGTTTCTGATGATTCGAAGGCCAATTCAGAAGATCAACATAAATGTCCTTTATGTGCCTGTCACTTCATTACATTGGAATCATTATGGTGTCATATTTATGTGCATACTAGAATTAAACCACACAAATGTCATATTTGCAGAAGTACATTTATCAGTTCGAAAGTTCTTGTGGAACACTTAAAATCCAACCATCCAAATTTAAAAACACGTCCATGCAAAAAATGCGAGTATGTGACAGAAGGTGCTCTCGACGTACTTCGTCAAATATTTGAGAGCCATATATCACCAAAAGCTGCAAAAAAAAGGAATATTTCGCCAAGTGTTCCTTCCCGAATAGGCGTCAATAGCCATTTTATTGGAGTTTTACCAACAGCTTCACATAATATGAAAGTACAAAGACGAAAGTGTGTAGTTTGTTCTTCTTCTAAAAAACGTAGAGATACCAAATATTGTTGTAAACAGTGTGATGCGGCGTTATGTGTAGTACCTTGTTTTGAAATTTACCATACAGTAATAAATTTTTAATAAAATAGTGTAAATAATAGCAGTATATAATAATAATAAAAATAATGCTGATGATATAAAGTAACATTAATTGAAAACATTATAATTATGTTAGTGTGGTGTAAATATAAAGTAAAGGTGGAATGATCTAGAATAAGAACATAATAAAGATTTATAAATATTAAAAATTAACAATCATATAAAAACATAGTGATGTGACAACCCTAACAAGATCACGTAAAAAACCAAAAAAACATTGTCTAGAATGCATTTGAGTGACATATGTGCAGGCAAGAATACACTAAACCACGGTAAGCTTCATAATGGGATTTTTGAAATTTAGAGGGACCTAATGCACATGAATTATGAAAACATTAAAAGAATTGCAATATTTTTAGCTGGCAGCACTGGTAGTCTATGACGATTCTCCCCCACTCTAATGGGACTGGTAGACATGGAAAAAATGGCTGCCGTTTGTTTGACAGATGTTGATCTTTGCGTTTAGAGTTATATCAAACAAATATGAGCAACTTCAACATTACAATAAAAAGAGAGATATCGCCGATTTGTGATATTGAAACAGAACAAATTCCATTGCTAGAAATTAAAAAAGAAGAAATTGATTCTCCGATTCGCGACGATGAAGCAGAAGAAGGTCCATTACTTGAAATCAAGAAAGAAGAAAATGAATCTGTTCCGATATCAGACACTAAAATAGAAAGTGATGAAAAAATTGACAATTATTATGAAGATCAATATTGCTTTCCAACGGATTCAATATCTGGTAATTATTTTATCGCTCAGTTAGAAAACAGTGCTGAAATTATTGTTAACCAAAATAATGTTTTGGAAAGAATTAAGGATGAAAAAAAGATAAATTGTAAAAAGCTTATTGTTAAACTCGCAAAACTTCGTCCATGTAGAGATTGTTCTTCAGGTATTTTACAAAATAATGTTGCTGATGATTCGAAGGCCAATTCAGAAGATCAACATAAATGTCCTTTATGTGCCTGTTACTTCATTACATTGGAATCATTATGGTGTCATATTTATGTGCATACGAGAATTAAACCACACAAATGCCATATTTGCAGAAGTACATTTATCAGTTCGAAAGTTCTTGTGGAACACTTAAAATCCAACCATCCAAATTTAAAAACACGTAGATGCGAAAAATGCGAGTATGTGACAGAGGGTGCTCTCGATTTTAAACGGCATGTTAAAACTCATAGTGATAAACCATATGAATGCCCTTATTGCGAATATGCTGCTGTTTATAAATATGCTTTAATTAGACATCTCCGAGTTCATACAGAAGATAGACCTCATCAATGCCCACAATGTAAATATGCTAGTAGATTTGAATCCGATTTGAAAATTCATTTGAATTTCCATTCAGAAGAAAAACCGTATCAGTGTCAATACTGTGAATTTGTAACTAAATATAAACGTAGCTTAAATTTACACCTTATAAAGCATTCAGAAGAGAAACCATACCGGTGTCAATACTGTGAATTTGTAACTAAATATAAACGTAGCTTAAATTTACACCTTATAACGCATTCAGAAGAGAAACCATTCCGGTGTCCACACTGTGAATTTGCATCTAAACATAAAAGTTGTTTACAAGGTCATTTAAGGACTCACACAAATGAAAGACCCTATCATTGTCCACACTGTGAATATGCTGCAAGATCAGGATCTAATTTACGCAGTCATATTACTAATGTGCATACTGAAAGAAAGCCTATGCCATTTCCCATACACAAATTATATCGTTAAAGCCAAAATTTTGAGAAATCGTTAAGTCCGTCTTAATGTCCATCTTTAGATGCATACACAAGAGAGACTATATTATCAATGCTTGCATTGTCATTATACTGAAATGTGTAGACCAAAGTTACCAGTTTATCATAAAAAAAAAGTGATCTTATTAATGCTTCCATTATAAATGTGCCTTGAAATTATAATTTGTTTTATATCATCTTGAAAACTAGGTATTATGAAATGTATACCTTTTGTACATAATGCATATATGCCACCAATTGAAAACATGTTTTAATAAAACATCTTTGAAAGCACTTTACTGATCTCTTAAGTGAATACAAGTGTTGCTGGATTCTGTAACATTGGTTTTTGAAATCAAAACCACTTTATATTTAAAATTTGTTTAAACGTTTACCTATTATGTATTGTGTCAAAGAATCAGATTAAAATTTATATTAAGAGACTAGGCTATTTTATCTACAATTCCTTTTCATTTTACCATGATTTTTTAATTATATTTTCAACATTTTTATATGTATCTTGACTGAAGAATATAGAAAATGAATGTATAAAAAATCGGAAAGATTTCTTAATTTATCTTTTTAATGATCAGTTGTTGAAGCAATATGATATAAAATATTTTTAATTTTAATGTGTTATCAAGAGTGATTAAAGAAAACGTTATTTCAGCAAATCCATGAATACCAGGGAAAGCCAAACCAACTTTCACAAGGCTATTTTCAGATCCATAAAAAAGTTCTTACAGAAGAGAGATCTTTCAATATTTGTCTCCTGTGTCTATTTTTTCATAAATATATATGGGAACGTTAAATATTTTAATAATAAAATATAAATTGTTTCATTTGTGTCTATTATGCGTTTTTTTCATTAGGGGTAGCATCCCTACACTCTCCTATTTTTTACAATAAAATTATGGTCGTATTTAGATATTTTTATGCTAAACTGTCAAAAGACAAGACATAACCTAGAATTTCAATCGAATCGTTCAGTAACAATGTTGGGAATCACGATGTTAAAAGTCCTCGGAAGGGTTTCCAGAGTGAGAGGAACTGTAAGAAGATTCCAGGTCAGGCAATCGTCTACCCTGACGGAAGATTCATCTTCAAATGAGGTGTCCAAACTCGGAGGGTTCGCCAAAGCCTTCCAAAAACAAACTGAAGAGTTGGCTGCAGCCAACACTCCACCTCCTCCAGAGTCCCACGATTTTGCCACGCTTTTGAGGAATTCCAAATTCATTGATGTGCGTACCTCATATATTAAAACGAATAACAGACACCTACTATTTTATTAATGTATAGTCAATTCATTAGAATGACCAAACCTAACATGAAACTTAACTAACATAGCCTAAAGAAATAAAAAAAAAAAAATAATAATGTAATATGTTAAGTGTCGTGCCATCGACTTAAACATTCAGTGGCTTATTTTAACTAAATCTTCGCTTTCATTTAACATAATAGATAGATGCACAATGTACATGTCTCTATTAGTGAAGTTTTGCTGTCTATTTTTTTTTTTTACATTCAAAAGTTCTGTTTTGCTTTCAGCTTGGCGATCCTCAAGGAAAAATTGTAGTCGGTGAAATCTTCAATATTGTAGAAGATGATATGTACATCGATTTTGGATGGAAGTTCCATTGCGTTTGCACGCGACCCAGGAAAAATCCAGATGAATATGTGGTCGGAACAAAAGTTCGTTTGATGATAAACGATTTAGAATTGTCCACCAGATTTTTGGGATCGCATACCGATTTGACTATTTTAGAAGCCGATTGTAGATTATTAAATATTGTATATTCCCCTGCTAGAAAATAATTTTTTACCTGTCATTTTTATTTTTGTAGTTGTAATAAAAACAATCTGTTCGAATAAATATAATACAAAATTTACACTTCGTTATATATTTTTATTATTATCACTTATTTTTTATTATTAATTATTTTTATCACTTATTCCGGTTCACATTTGTAGGGAAAGATGGGGAGACTTGGTCCATCTGTAGATCATATGTTACTTCAAAAACGATTTTTCAAAAAGTAGAGGTAAAAAACAAGGGGGGGGGGGGATCAAGTATCCCTACATTCCCTATCACATTTTTCCACAATCTGATTTTACTGATCAAGAAATGGCCGACAAACAATCTCTTACGAGCGAAAAGTTTGAATCTGACAGTTGACCGTTTGTTGGCATTAAGTAACTATAGTTTAACAACTTTCTTAACGTTAACTTCGGCTGTTATCTTTCCTTAAAGTACTTGTGAGTTATCCTGTCAGCAAGGCACTTAAGTTAATCTTACCGTATCTCAAACATAATCGAATCTAACGAAAATATAATTTAATCTAAAATATTGCATAACTTAATCTAAACGGACGTTACAGAACTTTCGCTATTTTTCAAAATATACAACTTACAATGGAAGGAGTTGGAGAAGCATTGAAGTCGCTAGGCGTGGATACCTGCTCTCTATCTTTTGACTGGCTGCTCGCTTCTGACAATACCAAATCACCTTTATTGTGGCTCTGCAAATATCTTACTCTGGATAATGTTCTCACTGCAGAAGAAGCCTTCTCGTTAGTTATATTCTTATTCGATAGATACATTTTAATTTTCATTAGCCACATATATCACCAATTTCAATTCTGTATGCTTAAATGTTCAAAGTCGAAGTTTATCAGACAGAGTTTTGTAATTCACAAACAAATTAAGATTATGTGTGTAATATATTTTCAGACTTTCTCAGTTGAGAGGCGAACAAGTTTTGACCGATGAACAATTGGATGTAGAGTTTGAAAAAATTGCACAAAATGGTGAATATGATTTCTCAAGTAATTTTGATAGTCTTCGAGAAAAGAAAAAAGTAGATGATTTAAATGAAAGAATTAAATTGGCCGAGAGTTTTTTAGAAGATTTGGAACAATCTGTTAATCGAGGATTGTGAGTGCTACATAATTAATGCGATTTGAAACATATTTCATCAAATTTTTCATTTTCAGAGAATTGAATTCTAAATTTGATAGACAGCTGGAACACTGTAAGAAGATTCAAAATGAAAAGTTTTGTGAATTGTCTTGTAATATTGAAGAATGTGAAAATTTAAATTTAGTGTTACAAAATAAAAAAAATGATGTCAAATATGCGATAGATTCAGAAACAGCACATTTTATCTCATTAGGAAAAGTGTGTTTTTTTTTTATTTTTGTTCTGTAAAATTTACTAAAATGTCGATTGGTAGTATTATTAATCATTTTTAAAAATTTAGCACCTTAATGAACAAGTAAGCGAAGATGGTTTTAAAGAATACTTTGATAATTGTGATCGGCTTTGTGAAAAGTTTCAAAATTACATAATTTCTGATAATAAATCATTGAATTTCATCGATGGTGAATTTGACGAAAGCATTATAGATTCATTTATATCTCAACGTATCGATTATCCTCTTATCGACTCAAAGGCAGTTGCAAAGTGTTCCAAAAAGTAATTGTGATTATAATGATTTTCATAATATCTTATTGATAATTATTATACTCTTTTTCATTTTTAGAATGACGACTGCCATTGAAAATTATATTAAATCTCAAGCTGAATTAAGTGAAGCTGAAGAATTATTCAAATTTTATCTTAAATATGATGTAGATAAAACAGAAATGTTTGTGAAAGTATAAAAAAAAATATTTCAAATATAAACAAATTGATAAAAATACTCTTATTTTTTCAGATTCTCTCATTCCAAAAGTACAAGTAAACGAATTATAAATTTAGAATTGAGTGATAAAGATATTCAAAAAACTATCAAATCATTTGTAAAAGAAAATATAACTAATGTTTTGTACAAAGATATAAAACTAAAGACTTTAAATATGAAGTAATAGGATTTCTATATTTTAAAATAATTTCACAATTTTGTATTATTTATTCACATTATTTTTCAGTTATGTGTTAGAAGAAGTAAATGTGATACAATCATCTATTAAAAATATGCTTGTATGCAGTAATATGTTATTATCGTCGCTTAAAAACCAGGAAAAAAAACAAAATGATGTTATCGATTATTTTTATTCCACTGTGAAAATGTTAATAAACGACACTTTATCAATTCAAGATAGAAAAGTATATATATTAAAATTTATCTTCATTGTATTTTCACTACATATTTTCAAAAAAAAAATCTTTGTTTTCAGAATGTTATTCATAATTTAAAAGTTTTAACTAATAATCTTCAATGTACTGAGAAATTATTGAACATCAAAAATGATCTTTACAATTGGTTGCAATTAGATGAAAGTGTACCATTAGAAAATGCTCTCAAACTTGTCGAAGCAAAATTCAGTGAAATAGACGATCTAAAAATTTCAATATTCGATCAACAATTCAGAAAAAATGAGCAACAATTCAATGTTATGTAAGTTTTCTTACTGATTCTTTTATTATTAAAGTTTCTTCATTAATATGTATTTTTTATTACAGTAAAAATGAATTGATCCCATTGAAAAAATTCATTTGGGATGGACCAGTAAATCAGCCAAAGATATGTAACAGGACTCATGAATTGAGAATATATGAATTTGATGAAGATATTAAAAGCAGTTACTCGGAATGTAAAACTGTCACCAACAATTATAAAATACTTCATACTTCTTCAGCAGATTCTTTTTCTTCCACAATCAAGTACTGAAAAAAAATATTTTGAACTCATTTTATGTGCGCTCCTCCATGCATTACTCCTGAAAAAGCTATTTCAATTAATATCAAATTTTGCACAATCATCATGATCTCATGAAGCAATAATACACGATGGAACTTTTTAACTACTTTTATTTGTCATACATATTATCTTTAAATATAATTCTATTCATTAAATATAAATATTATATTTATAATTATCGATATCACATTTAATTTTCACTATTTAATAATCCCATATAATATGATGTCTTCCAATCCTAGCTATAATTTCATCATCAGGTGCAACAAATACTGGGTTACTAAAATCAACTATGAACGCTTCAGAGAAATTATCATTGATTGGACTGTCCATCTGATGATGATAAGGACCTTCAAATAATTTCAATGACTGTCAAACAAGTTATGATTTTATTATGAAATACAAACATGTCTTCTTGTATACTTGTGAAATTCAGAGTCGATATCAGTTCATCCAAGTGTCTTTGTTCGAGCACAGCTTTGATCCGAATTGGATTATCAACGCTTCGTTTTGTCCTCGCGGAAACCCTCACTTGCATAGTTTTGTTGTTTCGCGGAAGTAATGGCAGTGTGAATTCAGTCTCAGATAAGGGTGTATCGTCACTTCCAAATTCCTAAATATTTTTATACAATTAATATTGAAAATTAAATTTAGATTTACATTTTAATCAATACTCACAAGGCATTTTCCACTTATACAATATGCTGGTTTATTTTTACTACATGATGTGCCGAAAGGAAACCAACCCTCTTGGCCATTGACTAAATAAAATCTATGAGAAATCGCCTCATCTTGACAAGCAATACGGCAAGGTCTATCTGGATCTTCTATAATATTTTTAATACATATTTTAAATGAATTTGGTCTTGCTAAGACAATTTTTATTTTATTTTGTTACCTAAAGCAGGAGATATTTGCATTCCGACACCTGATAATCTTCGAACATGCTCCTTGTATTTTGTACAAATATATGTTGCATGTTCACTTGGTGTTTTCAATCTTCCACAACCCTAAAAAATATTATTTTCATTTAAATTTATCTAATGACTCTATTGATCTGTAATAGCATATATTCTTACAAATTTATCTGGTTGGCACAGTTGTATACTGTTTTTCGGCGAGCTACCTTTGCTTTTCACAAGTCTGATTCCTGATCCTGGAGAAACACAATGATAATGGCATCCACTAGCTGAATACCATTGTGGATCACTAGAACGTCTCCATTGGCTACTAATCCTTTCAGAATCTCTAATCTCTCTGTTACAATGACCAATATTGGACATGAATTCGTAATCTTCACTTATATCATTTGGACTGACACATTTGAACTCCTGTTTCATTATAATTCCATATCACATTTGAAATTTTCATTCATGATTGTAATAGAATTATTAACAATTAATACTCACAACACACATTCCGTTAATGCAATGCATGGGCTTTCTTCCCAATTTAGTTTGACATGTGGTTCCATCTGGAAATGTCCATCCTCTACTCTTTAAACCTCCACTGTGAGTTTTGCACCACACACCACACGCATCTGCAGCTTCGACAAAATATTCAAAATTTAATTAAACAATCGCTTTAATTTGAAGTGTGAAATTTGCAGCAAACACACTTTGTTTCATATCAGATATATTAAAACTGAATAAAAGAAAATTACCATCAGAATTTTGTCTCTGAAATCCTGTTCCAGTTAAATCTAAATCAACTTCCCGTGCTCGCAAACAAATTTGATCAGCAAATTCACTTATTGTCATTCGAGGAACATTCAAACACTTAAAAATTATAGAAAATTTAAATAATTGAAATCAAATATTCAGAAATATATTAAAACTATTTAAATACCTGTGAAGCTACGCAAGTTCTATATTTTTTCGGATGACCATCACAGTAAGCACCACCATTTTCCGGTCTATAAGTTTTGAATTTAAATTTGTATAAATTACTTAACTCATTTATAATTAATTTGAGATATTATGTTGTCAAATTGATCTTTTATGAACCTTGGTTGATCACATTTTCTGGTAGACACTTGAATGCCAGTACTTCCGGTGCTCAATCGACCAGAATCACTATGCAAGCAACCAGATGCACAATCTGGGAAAGGACTCCATGGACCCCAGCCTCCTGGAATTGGAGCCAAAGGTTGTATTGGCACTCCACCAGTGTCTCGTCCGTTTCTTCCAGTGCAACGCCCTCCTCTACACCACTTTAAATTAGCAATATACATTTCTTATTAAGAAAGATTTGTTTATTATTTAATTTATAAACATTTTAACTCACTTTATGTTCTCCACATTTAGTTCCTTCTAGAGCTGGATGAGATGTCCATGTATAACGTTCCCTTCTGCAGTGTAAATCTCTACAGACTTCAGATAAAGGTTGTCTAGTTGCATGTCGACTTTCTCTTCCGTATTTCAACATACCTTAAATTATTATAAAAAATCAAATTTAATTATTCCAATTAAAATATTCATTGTCGAATACAAACATTGCTGATCTGCTCCGAATCTTTCTCCTGGAAGCAATCCTTCAGCGCTATGATCTAATTGTCCTGCAGAGCTTCCATGATCTAATAAGCATCTAGATTGAGAAGTGCTGAAGAATAGTATGAAAATCAGACAAATTCTCAATTTTTAAATGAAATAGTTAAATATACAATGCCTTACTCTAAAAAATTTTGTAAATATCTTTTGCTACACGGTGACCAAGTTATTTTTCCACTACCTAAAGTTGGCGACATGATATAACTACTGGGATCACATTCATTTTCAGCTAATGGACCATCGTGGCGCATTCCCAAACTGAAAATTCAATATTTCAATCAATCGGTTGATCGAAACGATGATAAATAAATATCAGAATGCTCACTTGTGTCCAATTTCATGTGCGACTACATAGACACTTTCAAAATGTCTTCCTTCGTTAACAGTGCAACTACTAGTTACAGTACACATTCCAGCAACTGGAGCTAAACCTATAAGAAAGGAATCAGATTTCAGATAGTAATAGAGATTATCAAGATTGATAAATTGTTCTACTCACCTACGACTTGACTACTAACTTTTCCATGTTTACTAACTACATATAAATCTAATCCAGTTAAAATAAGCGCATGATCCCAATGCAGAGGATCATTATCTCCCGTTGGATTCTCCAACCTTTGCCAGGCACAAAAGTTGCTGAGGAACCTATCTATGTCGTGAGGTCTCTTCAGCGAGGCTGGATCCTCATGAAGGATTTCCAAACGTTTCAGCACAAAGTTAACAGTTTGTCCAAGAGTCGGATCATGATATAGAAGTTGGACAGCGTTGATCATCGCCAGAACGAACCTGACCAGCTCCCTTTCAGTGTCTTTAGGATAATTCAAGGACATGTGTTTGTGAAGATCTCTATCCACAAAAACGGCAGTTTCAACAAAGATGGCAGGAACTAGAGATCTCTTCCTTCTAACGTTTTCATTATAATGGCCACTGTCTACATTTAAATTTAACAATTTTTCTCTACATTCGTCATCAGTTGAGTTTTGGTGTTGATTTTTGTACGGTTTTCTCCTGTACTTGCTCCATTTATGTATTTTTCTAAAGTTGTCTTCGAACGATTTGTTGCGATTCGAATGATGCGATTGTGAATCGTTCTCGCTAAACGTTTTAGTAGTTCTACGAACTATTACATGATTATGAGTATCTTGGGGAGAGAATCGATCTGGCAGTGGATGAACGGTATAAAGAGTATTATTGTAAGCGATAATCCCTCTCTGAAATCATACAGATCATAATTTTAATCATGATTCACACATTTGAAATAATAGAAATCTTCTAATTAACAACATACTATTCCGCCACAGAATGAAAGAGCAACTGTATCACTTCTATACAAGCACTCATTGGGATCATCAGAATTGGGCAACTGTGCCACAGGCTCCGTTCTATTGGCCCATCTTCTGACGAACAAGAAATGAGGATCCAAGATATCAGCACTCGGCTTCAGCTCGGCATTTACGGCCTCCTGAAGAGCTTCAGTCTCGATAGAAACCCTCTTGAACACATCCCTCTTGCTCCTCTTGGAGAAGCTCACTCTGCCGAGGAAGAAGTTGTCCTCTGCGAAACAAAGAAAGTTAGCAGCTGATCCGTTTTCTTCTTGAGATCTGCGAAGCGTTAAACGCGTTTTTTTTTCTCTCCGATACGATTCGGTCGTTTGAATTTCACCTTGTAATTACATTCTACTCTCGTTAGACATCTCTTGTGTTCTCGAAGATTGCATTTTAACGAGCTTGGAGATGCATGACGGCTGCTGCTGGTTCCGTTAGAGCCATCGTACGCGGAAATATCTTTGTTCTGGGTTAAAACTTATTTTATGTATCTAATTTCATCTTATAATGTCAATCTATAAACGTGAAACACAAATGGGTGAGTCGATCCGTGAAAATTGAAAATTTTTATTCGAAAATGAACTGTGATCGTAATATAACGTTTCATCGGACATACAGACAAACGGAATCGGGGTATTATTAATATATATTAGATGATATTTTTCGGTAATTTTTTCTCATTCGTAAAAGAGTTGTTTTTTTTTCAGACCGAAACTGGGTATCATTTGAGAAAAGATGAAAAAACGTGAATGTGATCCAATTCTAGATTTGTTAACGATAATTTAATAATTGAGATCTTGTCGATTTAACAATTTGACATTCTCTAATAGCCTAGATTCTTTAAGCGCTCATCAATACGTTTGAATAACAAATCGTTAATTTGTATAAAAAGCTTTGAAAAAACATGACATATTTGCACTGTGAAAAAATGATCATTTTTAATTGACACGCTTTCTCATATGTACAGTCGAAAAATTCCAAATCATTCAAACGAATTCAAAACGATATAATTTGAACTAAGCATATCCTCATTGTTAACCCACTACATGTTGTAAAGGCATATTTTAAAACTCCTACGTTAAATAAAAAAACAATTTTGTAAGATAAGTGAAAATAATCAACGTCTATCATTTTATTGAATTCGAACATAAAAATTTCAAAATGACGCTCGAGATTGAGGAAGAGAATAAATCATGCAAATTCCCAACATTGTGTTCAACGAAAGGAATATTTTAATCTAGCTTCAACTAGATCCTTAAATAATTCATATGTATTTAAGTGGTACATTGTTCAATTTAAATTATTTTCGAACGAGTGTAATTCCGTCACATTTTTTAAACCAACGAGAATAACGTTTCCCATATCTAATTGATAAGTTCATTGTACTTCTGTTCAATAACCGAAACACGTGACAAATCGAACATTTTACGATTGTGCGAATCCACAGGTCAACAGAATCTGCTAAATTTTCGCACCAAATTCATTTCCGGCCAAAGATTCTAAATAAATTAATTAATCTCCACAATTACATGCACCTGAAAAAATATAATACTTAACCAGTAAATCTTATCTAAACTGTTAAATTCTAAGTATTAGATGTACTCATAAAGAATGACACATACACCCTTAATGGGCTTTTAATCAGGTTAGGTTAATTTTTAGTTTAGTTCTGTTATTAATATAACCATCTAGTAGGTACATAATCTTCATATTTTATTAATCGAAGTTACAACAAAATTTTTCTAATATAGACTATAATTTTTTTGATCACAAACAAAATTTCAATTTATATGTACGTATCTAACTTTGTCATTTGAATTTGATATAAAAAGGCAACACGAACGACTTAAGCTACATGTAAATTGACTTTTAAAATCCATTCTTGTTCCGGAAACAAATAATCACCCTGACTTAACGCGCCGAAAAAATTGCTTTGAATTCAAAATTTCAAATCAAATTCAATTCATGCAGCATTGAATGATTAATATTTTCAAAATTCGCAAAAAATCTACAAATTTATGTCGCATAATAGAGCTATTAGCCTCTTTAAATCCGAAATTTCGGCGTTCACTTTCGTACAATACCGAAAAGAGCAATTCCACATTTGGCGCGTAATTGCGCGAATAATTAAAGACAAAGTCACGGTGTGCGAACTTAACGCACGACATGAAAAAAATACGGTGAAAATAAAATAAAATGGTAGTAAAAAACAACATAAAAACCATAATAAATATAGCGTGTCTTACGCATTTTTACTCTGGGAGCGTTAACTTTTGAATTTCGCGCTCGATGGCTGTCGCAGATAAGGAATTGACACATTTTCATTACGGTACTTTAGAAGAATTAATCGTGGGTCTTAATTTAAGACGATATGGATCTTACCGTCTTCGTCGTGTCCGATTATCTGCTTCCATTCGGCGCTGGTTAATTGTTCTTTGAGAGCGTTGATTGTGAGCTGAAATCATGAAAAAAAAATTTCAGATGATTCATATTTCAATTTTTCGTATAGAAGATCTTATAATTAGACTTTTTTATTTCAAAACAACACAAGCTATTGTTACACTTACAATTTAAATCCACTTTCAGTTACTATGTTTTCACCGAAAAGATCAGTATTAAAATATACCTAGATCGAATTTTCGATTAGATTGTCAAGATAAGATTTTTTTAATGAGATTTAAAATCTGATATTCAAAAGATGAACTGATACGTGGATTTAAATATTGACCAATAAAATGTACCTAATCTAAACAATAAGCTAAGAAGATGTAAAGCTTAGCTGTTAAGTTAAGAATTGCAATCAAATGAAGACTGTGGATTAATAATTTGAGTGTAGATAAAATTATTTAAATATATAATACTTAAGCTTTTTCTCAATAATATAAAATCGATTGCAACAACCCACAGTTATTGCTAACTGATCGCTAACCAACGATTGAAAAATCGAGTCTCAAAATACCAACTAAACACACACAAATTTCAGCCATACGTTTACGAAACATTCATACAATCAATGATTTTAAACTTCAATTTCGACTTAAACTTCCTTTCGTTTCATTCAAGTCTATACAAAATCTATAAAAAAACCAACGATTCAAAATCGAAACCACCATTTTTTTCCAAACCCATCATTATTGAGATATCAACCCATTATACGCAAAACAATGAAACACATAATATCGCACATTACTCCACTCGTCAATCAAACTTAACACGCCAGTTATACAATTTACCAGTTGAGTAACGAAGAACATTTCCATAATACAATTAACTATCATTACCTACACACTAATTATAAGGAAAGACCTAATATAGAAGATCAAATGGCAATTTTCGTATTAACACATTAAAGGCCGGCTAGACGACTACCCACTGTTCAACCGCCTCTCGTTCGCACAATGGATATGTTACAGATATAGTGTCTAATACGACATTTCATAGAACCACTAGACAAAGTTTCTAATGTCTGAATCAGCAGAGATAGTTGATCCGTAAACACTATGTCTAGATATTCTATAGAATCGCATTCGCTAGTTCGCATTCGAAAGTAACTAGCGAATGGACGAAAATAAAAACACTGCGAACATGACAAGACAAGACACGACGAACATAGGAGAGACTCGATCCTCCTTTTATATTCTACCCAACCCCCAATTTCGACTACTAATTAATTATTCTTCGACAAATTTCTCATTTTAATGAATAAATACTATCGACGTAATATGTACCGTTGAATCGGATTACTGTGTTTTTTCTCATAAGAACCTCTATTTGTACCTAAATAATACCGAAAACATGCACCGAACTTCTTCAATCGTTTTAAACTTGCTAGGTTCTCTTCATTTCGTATCAATTCAACGATATAATTAGCAATTTCAACCCGGACCCGTTGTACGTACCTACTTATCATCGGATCGAGAAACGTCAAACCTCAACTGTCAAAATATCGGATTTTCGTTCGTCATGTTTGTGTCTTGCCTCACTGAAGCAAAGATGTGATTGCGAACAATCCCGCGACATTGTTAACAATGTCTAGTGATAGCTGCTGCTTTAAAATAACGTTAGACGCTACCACTGAAACCGTACGACATTGCATGCTATCACTAGTGGTTGTATGCTATCTCACTATTAGACGCTATGTCTGTAACAGATATACAAGGCTGATAATCGTTCAAAATGCAAGTAACACGTAAAAAAAGCCACTTTATTGTCTGCTAGCACGAAAAAGAAACATTCCAAGTGACCATAATAAAGTTCCGTTTTTACGTTTGCATTGTTTCCGAGGCGGACGCGATCTTGGCTCGAAAATGTAATGTCAGTTTTTTCAACATCATATGAATTCATCGTGTAATGATTGTTAATATTCCTTATTGTTGATGTGTATATGTGCAATGTTTTATTTTTCAGTTATTCTATTCGCATTGTGTTTAAATTTTATGATGTTTGAATTTTTAATGTACCCCTAAACGATCAATGATACTGTTGATACATCTTTTCAATATTGAAGGACAATATTAATGGAAACATAGATCATATAAAAATGTATATTGATGTTTAATTTTTTTAAGCACGATCAATTAATATTGAAGCAATAAATTGATCGTTTATATGGAATTATAGTTTGAAATTGCATCAATGTTGGTATTTTAATATCGAATCAAATTATTGATTAATTAGTGTATATTACATTTCTAAATTCCATCAATATGGTTATTTTTCAAAATCAAAGCGATTTTTTACAATATTATTGATCGTGTAAAGGTTATAGGTTTTCGAGTTATTCCAATAAAAATAGTCTGTTAAGAAATAATTGAAGAAAAGTCACTAGAGGCAATAATTATTATCACAGTGAAAGAAAATTTCATTCGGATTTATATTTCTTTCATTTTATAATTGCAAAAATTTCTATAAATTGTAGTGAAAGCGGAATTGAAACCAATCTCACAAAAGACACGAACTAATAGTCAAACACAAGCATCGACGCCTTATCACAGCCAAGATAATTTCCATCATCACGAAAGTCCAACCTTTGCACAAACACAAAACCGAAAAAAAAAAACACCTAACTAAGGCCAATCAATTTGTTATATGAACACATAATATAAAAGGCTGAACTATCAAGTTGCAGCGACAATGCATACGTGTGAAAAATTAGTTCCACCAGCTCGACGATAATGACGACGTCCAAGGATTTCGAGCCGAACTCCTCGAGCAGCCTTTCGACTTCTCAAAAGCCTGAAAAGGCTGTTTGAGAAATAGTCCGGGGTCGAAGTCTCGGATCGTGGCAAAAACCGATCTGTTAAACTCCATTGTGCCATTATCCATTATTCATCTCGGATGGAAAAGTGTGAGAAGCAGCTGGTCGAGGGTCTGATTCGAAGATGTTAGATTCGGAGTAATCAGTCCGTTGGGTATCGATGAAATTCATATTAAATTGATTCGATGCAGGGCTTTGAAATAAGTGAGCTCGAGATTTGACGGTTAATTACGGTCATATCAGAGAATCAAATAAAAAAAAAATTGAATGAAGAACTTTATATGACGACTGAAAAGGCCAAGGGGTACATGTGACTTCGAAAAGTTGAACATGTATTAGGAGGAGGTCGAGTAATTTGATGATGTATCTTGGTACACGTTCCAAGTTAGTTTATATCCTTTTGCCACTAAATATATGAGAGTATATAGAAGCTAATAACTCAATTTTGGCAAAAATTACACTTGTATCTCTCAGCCTTTTCAGTCGTCATTTAAAAAAAAATGCAATCAAGACATTGTGAATTGATTTATTTGTTGTGTATTTTTCATATGTTCTTTCTAGGATTAGTTTGTTTCAGGAGGAGTTATGTTGATGAGGCATCGCTTTATGATCTATTTCTTTTGGCATAACAACATATCATGTGGACTTAGACTGATAAACTCCATTAATCCTTATAAGAATATTTTTAATATTTCCTTTTCTGAACTATTATACATCACTTTGGTGGGATTTGGATAATGGGCCTAACCGATACATAAATCAACACTATTATCATATTAGATAGATGATAATGATAATATGCGTGTATATATAGAAAATTCATATCAGATGAAAGAGTATGATGTTTTCGAAGCAGCTGGTTGAGGCTGTGATTCGAAGATGGTCAATTAGTGTCGTTGAGCATAAAAGCGAGCGTCGGTCTCGCTTTTGCTATCTTGGTCACTGAAACGTGGTCACCATTCGAATAACGAAAGTGGGTACAGCATCTCGTGCGTTACAGACTAAAAAATGACTTTCCACGATTCGGAAGCTCGATGATGGTCTAGAAAAATATCAGCGATCTCAAAATGCCATTTCAATGTCTGACTCGGTCATAGAAACGAATTGTACGATGTTCCTTTGAAGACCGAACTGATTTCAGGTTCTACTTTAACTTCTGAATGTTTTAACTGTTAACTTTTATGAAAAAAAAAAAGAGAACCTTGTACAGGATTCGAAAAGCCTAGTTACACGTAAACAAATCTGTTTTAACATTAGAAAAATCGCGAATCACTTCCGCGAGAAGACGGGATGTGTTTTAATGCAAATCAGTTCAGTCAACTGTGCTGTTGGATTCAAATTGTTGTAACACCAGAACCGTATAAAAAAACTTTTTATACAAAACTACAAAACGATCATAGTACACTCGACTATTAAACCGCATTAACACATAATGTGTAATTGTTTAAAAAAATACATAAATATAGACAACTAGAAAGTTTCGATCGAGCGTAACTGAATAAAAAGACACTCATGTAATCGTTTGTGCAACAATCGTTTCTTACGCACATTTCTTTTATCTTTTTCCCAGTTTTGCAAGCGATCTCGTTTTTCGCAAAATTAGAAACGATACTTAACATGTTTGTTTTTCATGTCCGAAAAATATGAAGAAATCGATCGTCAAAAATCGCTTTTAGGCGAATTAGCCGCGATATGCAACATGTACAGGAAAATCGATCGGAAAATCGTACTGAAATTATTAAAATAACACAGATTGCTAAATTTTAGTCGGTTTTGCCAGATTGTATCGTCGTTGAAATTTCACAATTATTAAAATCAAGATCCTTGGAAAATTAACCGAATGCCGCGATCGTCGTTAAGAAAATTAAAACACGAATGAAAAGCGATTATGATCTAACTTTTCAAAATGAACTTGAAGGCTTTAACGCTGTCTATGACCGTCATTTCAAAATTTTTAGTAATTAATACGTCTGGTTAGGTTAGCGCTAATTGCTTGAGTCAAGTGTGCGAAATGCGCAAATTCAAGATGATTAATTTAATTGTAAAAAAATAAGTTTTTTATTATAATCAATATATTTTTTTACTTAATTAATACTTGTGTTCTATGATATCTCATTATTTGACCCGAACTAGCCTAAAACGTAACCCAATCTACCCTAATTTTTGTCTTCATTAGTGACAGATGTTTTTTAATATAAGCGAAAATTGATGAACTAAAATATAATTGTAAATGGTAATTAACTGATTTATAAATAATATGATGAAAATTTCAATTTATAAATTCATAAAAATAGCATAGTCATCTAAACTGTTGATTTGTTAAAAGTGGGTTGTTTAATTGAATCAACAGAATGACGAGTTAAATATGTCTAATGACATGTAAATATTTCTATCTGTGAATATGTGAAAATCATCAACAATAACAACTGTTAATATGTAAATTTCGACAGTGTCTAAAACGCACAGTCATGTGATTTTCCGTTCAAAATTCAAAATTCAAAATGCGCGCGCTTTACCAATAACAGTTCCGGTTTCTCGTTTGTCGGTCCGATTTGAATTCGGTCACGGACATGTTATCCGAACCAATTTTTTACAAAATTACAAAATGGCTATGATTAATAAGCATAGATTTCCCTAAGTAAATGTTGCGATATTAAATTTGCGCTATCATACATTATCATTACGTATTTCCAGCTTTAAATGGCTTAAATTTCAGTTATAAATGATGGGCATAATATGGTATTCATTCTAGGTTATTGTACTTATGAATTGGTTTTGATATGACTGCTTTTTTGCAATAAATAAACGTATCATATTTATTATTTTAGTTGCGATAGTCACGGTTTGGAATCCCGTGAGAGATTCGCACGCGAATTTTAAATATGCAACAGACTGCAAAGCATTTTATTTTAACTGCTTCACTGTTACTGTATTATGACAATTTTATGCTTAAATATTATATATCGGAATTCATTCGCAGAAAATAATTTATGAATAAATCAATGTTAACAGTTTCGTTCGAGGACATATTGTAAGGAATTTATAATAGGGGCTGCAGCCCTGCAGCCCATTGGGATGAACTATCATTATCTTATAGCTTATTTTAGCGTTACTAAATATTTTTTATCACAAAAAATAAAGTTAATTATATTTATATCTACTGTAAGTTTTCAAGAAAATTATCGTATCGGTGATTTTTTTCAACAATTTCAGGTGTTCATTTTATTTTCCTTGTCTATGTAAATACATATAATTGGTTGTCTGTATATTATTTATAAACTCATTAATGACTGATTCTTCGGTGAAGCTTTCTAGAATTATTGCATACATGTCTGGGAAGGTATCTGAATTATAATATTTTACAATTTACATTTTACAAACAATGAAATTTGTATCATTTTACAGTTTTCAGTAGGGAATTTTCGTAGCCCAGCAGTAGCAAATGTTAAAAAGTCTACACACTTAACAGGATTTAACACAGGAACGGGAATCAGAAATAATATTTAATCGGCTTAAAGTCCAAAGAGTCTTGACTCCAATAACGAGTAATCAGCTAGTTGAAATTATCAACGCACACTTGGTTAGAAAAAATCTAAAACACACACAGAATAGCGCCATTATATAGTTATAAATATTGACTAGTGATCAACCTGTTGAATGTAGTTTCAAATCGTTGAATACAGTTTTGGAGCGTTACATGGACACACAGACAGATACACATAGAATAGAGCTATTATATAGTTAGATAAGAAGATTTTCCAGACCAACCCTCATTAAAATCGAGCTAAAAAACGAAACGCACGATACTAAAACCCATTGTGCATGTGCAACACGATCACAAACGATTCGCAACAAACACAGATGGAATGAAAAAAAGGCATAAAACAGAGTTCGTTTCACCGACAATGCAAACAGCCTTTGTTTTCTATGCAAATCGGCCGCCGGTTGGACACACCTGACCGACTATTGTACGGCGATGGGCCGAGGTCAGACCCGGCTAAAAAAAATCATAATAAATAATAAATTAATTGAATAACACTGGAAAAAAAGTGCCGAAAACACGCGGCGGCACTGACCCGAGGTGCGCTATACGAAAATGCGCCGAAGGCCACCTAATTACTATTGATACACTTGTGAGGGAAAAAACAATGGTGGGTAAATTTTACAAGATGGGGCTTTTATTCTTCGTCAGCTTAAGGTGATGTTCGTGAACTGAACGATGATGATGTTTATGATGATTTTAGTATTTGACTAATTTGTATTTTTTCGGAAAAATGTGATTTTCGTATACTTAGGGATGAAAATGTTGGTGATGATATTGATATTTGTCTAGTTTGAATTATTTTGGAAAAATGTAATTTTAGAGAACTTAGGTATGAAAATGTTGGTGATGATATTGATATTTGTCTCATTAGTATATTTTTTTGAAATTTGATTTTTTTGCACTTAGGGATGGTATTATTGATATTTGTCTAATTTGTATTTTTTTAAATGTGATTTTTGTGCATTTAATGATGGTTATGTTTATGATGATATTGATGTTTATTTAGTTTGTATTTTTTTTTGTATAAAGGTGATATTTATGAATTTAGGGATGATAAATGATAATGATGGCGATGATCACTTTTGTGCAGTTTATTTTATTAAGGTGATGTTAATGGTGATATAATGTTAGATTAGGTTAAGTTAGGTGTTGGATTGATTTATTCTACGGATTAGTGATTTAAATGATCGAATCCCACGGTTCTTATCTGATGTTTGATTGTTTAAAGTTCAATGTTAAAATAAGGGTAATTTGCAATTAAAAAAAACTCATTCATGTAAAAATGTTTTTTTTTACTTATAAAGTTAATTTCTGTACATTGGTGGTATTAATTGTGGACACTTTTTATAAATTCTATAAATGCTGCAATTTTTCGTAAAATCATAAAGTGCAATATAAATGATTGTTTTAGTTCATTCTTTAAAATATTAAAGGAATTGTAATTCGATTTAGAAAAAAATAATGCAGGTACTTCTCATGAAAAGTATACACAATTGATTCCAATAGTGTGAATAAATATTTCGAATGAAATGAAATGGTTAAATTTATAATTACACACTCACTATGTGTACATAAACTGTAATAAATTTCAATAAATTAAAATTAAAAACTATCAATTAACTTAAATTGATAGGTATGAGAATTAAATTATCATAAAATCAAAACAAACAATTTTCTCATCATACATCATCAGGAAAACACGCCGTTTTCAGCTGCATTTCTAAACTGAACAACAAATACGGAATTAATTTTACAATTCAAATTACTTTTTTTCAATTAATAATTCGCATTCCAACCTCACTTTTGATAGCTTTTATCCAATATTTTCGTACACATCGAGACCTGAGGATGCAAAAGCCTTGATAGTCGCCTCATTATGATAAACAATGAAGACTATGAGAACCGCGGGGTCGTAAACTCTTATTCCAAGTTCAATGCAACTTCGTGCTTACACAATTTAACGACAATGTGGTCATTTATAATGTAGAAAAAATAAATATAATATAAGGTTGGTCCTCGAGTTCGCTCACATTTCGAGAAAATCGTTGTTCGTTTGCGAATTAGTGCGCTTAAAAAGCGTCACGATGTTGGAGCAAATTGCTCGAAATTGGTTCTTTCGAGTGATGACCGAAAAATGGCTCAAAGACGATTTGAATCGTAAGAATTATATTAGGAAAAATTTGAGCTGTTTAATGTATTTCGTTATTGTATTTTTATGCGTAATTTGGGATTGTGTGATTTAGGAAGGATTGTTATTATTGTGTTGTATTTGGATTGAAATAGTCAAATTATATTATAGAGAAATGAAATGGAGATTTGAAAAAATATGATGTTGAATTCGTTGAGATTATAAATATTAGAAAAATATATGAGATATGTAGAGAGAGTTGAGTTTCAGTGATGAATTAAAGAAAATTCTTCAAAAAAATATTAGTAATCTGAAAAATCATATGACAGTATGAATGAAAATTTCATCATATATTCAGATATTTTTTAATGATACTCATGACTTTAGTCACGATAAAATACATTTCTATCAAATAACTATTCATGATTCATTATTCATTCATTTTCATATTCCTATTCATGATTCAACTCACTATTTTACAATCGATTCAATCCTAAGAATTTTCCAGGCATTAATCGACTTCAAACTTTTATAATGATCATACTAATAGGATTCTACGCTTATATTCTAAATATTACACTTCCTAAATGAACATATACACAATATATTATGAAAATATAGAAAAATCATGAGATGAATAATATCGTAATAAAAATATGAACAATCGAAAACATCACATCTTTACAAAACAAAATGCTACATATAAACACATGCAAATCCACAGCAATAAAACTCCTCACTTGTATTATGAATCTTCTGCCTTAATACGTACATTCATAATGAAAAATAATGGGACGAACGATATCTAAGCGGGTTTGAATTTAAATATCAGGATCTGACATCATCGTTCATACACAAAACGAGGTGCTACATTTAAAAAGAGCAATTAGCTTATTTCTTGCATGTTGGCTGGTGGATAACGGCCGTTATGTACCAGACAACGCAAATTTTCCGGTTCACATGAGTTTCCTGCCTAAGCCGATTTTCGCTCACCATGCGAAACCACCATGGATTTATAAACATTTCCAGATTCATAAATAAGCCAATTTCTTCAGAACAATGAGCCATTAGCGTATTTCAAGTTCAATTTCCAGACTAATTGATAAAAAGTGTATAAATACACAAAACTCTTTTCGAACGAATGATATTTTTTTTATGAGAACGATTGTTCTATATAATTTTATTATGAGAAAATCGAAATGTGAACGGTTTTACGATTTTCATTCATCATTTGGCTATCCCTATTTAATGTTTCGTTCATAATTAGACATTTTGATTAATTAAGAGTGGTTAATGATATTTTTTTTGATCGAATTTAATCGTGCATGTTCTAATTGTGTTAACGTGAAAATGTAACGTAATTGCGAAAATGAACGTTAATATTGATCTATATTTTTATCGCTTTCGAATATTTGAAAGTTCGTTACGTTATTGATTGGATCGTGATTAAGTTGTAAACTAAATTGATGATGATTGATTGCTTTTCATGCACTATTCTGACCTTAAATGCTGAGTTTTATTTATATACATTTATTTCAAATTATTAAATAAAAATATTACAAATATTTTTATATTTTAACACTATTCATTCAAGGAAGTTTTTCATAAAACATTTGAGAGTTTCATTAGATTTTTTTTAAATAAATAATTAAGCTTTAAATTTTAATTTGGAAGTATTCTAGAATAAATTTACATGAATAAAATTTGTTTTCTCATAAACACTCTAAATATAATAATATTTTTTTGCATCAGGATAATTCATTCAACCTCATTAGAAAAACCTCAAATTTTCACACACTCATTAAAAATTATTAACAATTAATTAAACAACACGCATAAAACACTGCAATTATACGGAAAAAAATAATAATCAACACTGAATATAAAAAAAAATCATTCAATTAATCAAACAATTCTCGAATACGATTTCAATACGACTTCCTACTCGGAAAAATGTCTTAATTCGTATAAACGTGCCTATTATAAACTATTATATAGTAAGATGACCCTGATCGAAAAAAATTGAATGATGCCTTATTTATCCAAACCTAACCTAAAACTACACAATTAAACCTCGAATAAAATTTGAAAACAATGGAAATAAAACGGATTCGTTGCACGCTCGTTTCTAGACGCCCATTGTTCTTGTACGTGTCGATTGCGTTTCGATTTTCAAATTTTACCGCCAAATTTTTTAATTTCAATCCAAAATTGACTTTGAGGAGGAAGTGTACACTTTTGGGAATTATTTCGCTTGTTTTTCGAATTCGATTCGCGAACGGATAACAATAAAGTTGGGCAACGTTCGACCTTTATTTTATTGTGTGTATTATTTGTGCGTTATTGAATTTGATGGTTTCTTTTATTTGTAGGAGAAAAAAATGGGTTAGATTCGCTATTGTATTTTGTGAGAAGTGTTATAAGTGCATCGGAAATGATGGAGAATGCAGTTGGTGCAATTATTTTGCTTCCAAGTGAAAGTTGAGGAGAAAGAAAATGCACTTTGTGTTGTTCCGAAAAAATCTTATTGTCTTTTCAGATGCTTTCAATGGAATCGCAAAAAGTTTGCACAAAGGAACTCCGTTTGTATTGTATGAAAATTTTATTTTTTGTCGATTATGATTTTCTAGAAATTCAGTTTTCTCTGAATGAGTATCAGTATCGTTTGAAAAGTGAAAATTCTCTCGATAATCTGAATACAATAAAGAAAGCTGTTTTTTGGTAAATAATTTAAGTTTTTAATCATAAGATCGATTTTGATAGATAATCTTTTCATAAATAAATAAATTCGATAAATACTAATAATAAACATAACAACAACTCTATATACATACTATCAAACTAATTGCAATCAAATCTTATTAAGATGCACATCATAAAAATAACTTTCATTATTTTTCTTCATCGTATTTATAATAGTTTTATTATAAACTGCATCATACATAACGTTATATCACACACATAAAATAATAAAATCATATTATATGAGAAAGAAATGCATATTAATTATATTTTTAAATGAATCCATAACATGAAAAAAACTCAAAGTTTCAATTGAAATTTTGACATTTTTCTTTAATCTTCAAGCTTAAATCATACATAAATTTTACAAAAGCAATATTTCGACGTGTTTTTTTAAATAAATCTCAATGTACCTTAATTAATAACCTATAAATAGGCAAATCACAATAATGAACGTACTTTTAGATAATAAAACATAATCGAGTCGACTATACAAAAATGCAATGACTTTTTTCTGAATTATTCAAATTGCGTGATGACGTCGGACACCTGATGTGTCCCACATTTTCCATTTTCAACACATATCGCGTTTATGTTATATTATAATTATGATAATAATAACATTGTTGGACGTTTTCATATAGTTATGCAACTGTGTTAGGTGTATGTTGGATCACGGTCGCACACGAATACGATCACCGACCTCAAATTTACAATATGTCGTTTTTACAATGAAAATATGTATTTTTTAATTATTTTCGAAGGTTTTTTCATAGGATTGTAAATTTAGAATATAATTTTCATACTAGCTTCAGTGTAAATTGTTAATTTTATAGATAAAACATTGATTAAAGTACGTATAAGTTATGTAAAGATTATGATTTGACCTATATTCGAGTTTGCTGAACATATAAAAAAATCATTGAAATGTGAATTGTTTTATGTTTTTTAATTGTTTTATATAATGACTGATTAGGACAAAGGGTACAAATGACTTTTTTTATCGAAATTGAGTTAAGTACAGAAAATGATTCTATGTATCATTTTCTGTACTTAACTGAATTTCGATAAAAAATGTCACTTGTACCCTTTTTGGTATACAGTTATCGTATATGAGTGGTATTATTGTCAATATATCGATTCAATATAGATTGAACACCAAATCAATTGTCTAGGAAAGTTTCTTGATGAATTTTGAAATGTATTTGATACATGCTTTTTTATATGAAGCAACAATATTAATTCAAAATATTAACAATAATATAAAAAGTACTTAAGATGTTTTATAATTCGATATAAAATTAAAGAAAAAAAAAAGATTATTTAACTTCTCATTTTTAAATGCTCTTTCTGTATGTATCTGGTTAACTCGTGTTAATTTATCATTGTCCCTGCAAAAACAGCACAATTCACAAACAAAACGCCATTTTTTATCACCCCAACAAAAAATATACAATATACAAAATGCCAAAACGTAAAAAAACCTTCAAAAATTTACACAGCAAACGCGCAATAAAAATTCGGTCTAATAATCGCTAATTGCGCATACCATAAAACATCTTCATGAACTTGCTTTTTTCACATCACCTTTTAAAGGAGCAAAGCTTCGTAAAAATACATCTTAATTGCCATTTATTACGTGTTTTTACGACGTTTGTCGAAGGTGAGAACGATCAGGTCACGAGAGTGCGTCGAACGCAAAAAGATTCGAAAATCCTGTTTCCCGCCAACAGTTGATTATCAACTGTATGTATAAAGAAAAGTTCAAATGTTACGAGCTGCTCTAAAATCGGAGCAAGGTCTTTTATCTATCATTCGCATGTTCTTTGCGAAAGTTCATATTGAATAATGGATAGGGTTCGATATCAATTATAGTGTAAATGTTAAGCAACTTCGAAGTTGAAGTTGATGGAATTTGCTGCAGATTTTTCTGAAAGAGTCCATTTGAATAATTGGGGTATGATTAGATCTGAGGAAATGGAAATATCGCAAAATCACAAGTAATCTTTATTACCTTATGCTTTGAATTACATCATCGCATTACTATTGTTCTTGCAGATTTTTTGTATCGAATTCTATTGTAGCGTCGTTTTTCCTGATTTCAATGCATCATGTTGAATGTACGAGAAGTTTTTGTTTCGTACATATAATTAAGAACCATTAATCAATTTAACATATATCGATAATGATAATCTGAAATTGTAGTAATCATTGGAAATAATACAAAATTATTTGAAAATAAACATCTTGAAAATATTAGAGGAAGGAAGACAAATGGACGAGTGCTTTATAATGGGCCATCTTTAGATCACCTGTTAATTTTTGGATTCGGATTAAATCGATTATAATTTATTGGATATAATAAATATAATCATTTTGTATTGTATTTTGTTGTGAAAATCCTTTATTCCTTTGAGAATTGAAAACGCTAAATATTCAGAATTGAAATAACAATCTCATACGAATATGACATAACATTGAAAGTGTTTGTTAAAGGAAAGCAGATTTTTCATATTTTTGGGAAAATTAAAAGGCAATTACATACATTCCAACATAGAAATACACTATTTCCTTTCTGCTACTTTTATTATTTTTCAAAAATTTGATCTTAAATATAAAATCCTCTAGCAAATACCTAATAATATCAAAAATTAACTTGTCCAAGTCTATTCAATCACTGAACAAGTAGTTCTCAAGAGTGTCCATTAAAACCGGCGAAAGTGCCCTTCAATGCGTGAATGGAACACTATTCAGAGCAAAATATTAGAAATTCAAAAATTCATGAAAAATCAACGGCAATAAAGCAGAAAATTGCGGTCGGAGCCATAAACTACTTAAAACACAATAATAACAGAAATTTTACCAGTTTCGAAAACCGAATGGAACGCGAAACCGCACTGTTCGAATTTATTTATGTCTGTGTGTGTTTGTCCATTGCGACTGATTTAGTTCTTGTTTAGGAACGAATGTTGAGGAACGCAGTTTTGTTCCAATAAACATGTTGGCAATAAACTTGTTGCCGTAAAGTGTGATGAAAGTTGGCTTTGTGCGCTAAACTCTGAAATTGTATTTGCATCGATCGGTGAAAATACACTTAATTGGAGGTGTGTTAAATTGAATTTATTATTTTTGGATTTTAATTCAGTTTATATTGAATTAAAAAAAATATTTTTTAATTCGTGCATTGTTTTGTAATAATTGAAGATCAAATGAGATTGTCAATTAATGTTTGTTATCAAAGAAAAATTACATACATGATCATCACACATATTTTTATTAAACAAAGAATCGTTATATCAATTAGAAATAATTCATCGTGTAACTTACTGTAATGTTTGATATTTTTTATATTCATTGATGCATTTGATACACGAATGAATCGTATTTTTTCATAATGAAAATGTTAAATACATAGAACATCCATGACACAATTTCATACTTATTTACCATTTTGAGTTCTGTATTTCGAAGTTACAGTTTTTTCATTGAAATGTCGCAAAAAAAAAAACAATTGAATATAATATTAAATTATAAAATTCAAAGTAGAAAACATATATTAGAACCAAAATAATAAAATTAGATTAAAAGTCATGATATATTCGATATAATTTTCATGAAAATTTCCATTATTGACATATCCTGAAACTGAACATTAACTTAACCTTCCCAACCAATAAATCCATCTCATTTACAACACAAACTAAAGAAAGTTAGCTCGTAACAAACGACAATTGCATTCCAATCGAATGCAATTTGCATAGATCTATAGATCGATAGAATTCTTCCGCCTTTGTGACAAACGTTCTGTGAAATTGTGAGAAAATTCTCAAAGTTAACAATCTTTATTTACGAATCTGCAATTCTAGTTTCGAGCCTTTTTTTTGGGAAATTTTTCGATTTCGTATGTGAACTAGGCTCGCTTCTCACGTGGAAATATCATAAATGGCGACATTTATTATGGTGTGTCGCTTTTTTCTTTCATTTTATTCGTCTCAATTGTCGAAAGATGAGTGTCAAAATCTCGATTTTCAGATGTCTAAATTGCGATTGTGTCAAAATGTATTTCTGTATTATATTTTGACTCGTAATCGCGTTTAATATAAAAAATTCAATTCGAAAGGAAGTAATTTTCTTCTATTGCTTAAAAATGAAAATATATCAATTTGCGGTTTCCAAATATAAAATAATGATAATGAATTTCTTTTCCTGGTTCGTTAAAAAAATGCGCTAATTTATCAAAAGCATTGAAAGGCAATTGAAGCTCAAATCGTTTGACCTCAAATAAATCGCTTTTAGAAATTTTAAAACGAAAAACAATAATCGTTCACAATCAAAATTAATATTTAACTCATTGAATACTTTTTAATTGATTTCATACAATTATGCTAACAACAATAAAGAACGACATGCATCAATATGAATAAAAACGAATGTATGTATGTATGTTACCTATAAACTCAAAAACGACTGATATTTTCACGATAAAACATTCTAGAATTATTGTTTGCATGTATGGAAAGGTTTATGTATCATGTATAAAGTGCATTCGATTATCTAAAACAATAATAATGTCAATCTGTATATGTGTCATTTTATTTGTATGTTCAATGAAACGCTACATCACTGTGACAGCTCAATTTTCGATGATTTTCATACATTTACGAACTAAAAACATTACATTCATTATCATTATTGTTCATTATTATAACTATGATTATAAATGCATCATTCATGCACACAAATACTCTCCAATAAAAAAAGCATATGTATAAAAAATTTGATACTCAACAAGTCGATTCGATATCAAAATATCAAAAACCGAATTAAACCAGATTTAACACATAAATCGATCATCGAATCGACGATTTAATTCGAATCGAAGCACACGTGTTCCTACTTAATCGACGACTCGTGTCGAATTTACGAAAGCACGATTTCTGCACAAAAGCGACGTTAATTAGACACTCCTGCGGTCGTCGAACAGGTGAAAATATATTCAAATGGACGAACTAAAAGCGAGCGAAATTCAAATTAGAGTGTGTTGAGTAAAGGTGTTCAATTGCAAAGGCTGCACTGTTAAGTGCAATTGCACATCGCACTCGGAGGCGTCGTTCTGGAAAATTGTGGGTTTCATAAGGTTTTTTTAGTATTTTTAGTTGTAGTTGTTGTGGAATGAATGTGTGATTGTCTAGTTGATTAGTTGATTAATTGGTTGGTGCGGTTTTTATTGTGTTGATTTTATAGCTTTGGGATTGTTATATTGGTGTTAGATGATGCTGAGTTTGATGATATAATTGAAAGTCGATATACATAATTATTACATTTGACACATGAATGTTTAATATGTTATAGTTTTTGCGATGAAAAGGGTTGTTATTATAAAACTAGCAATCAATCCGTAGAATATATCAACGCAGTTTTGGAGTGTTACATGGACACACACAGATTAGTGCTATTATATAGTTAGATATATAGCTAAAAATTTCTAAAACTATGATAATTCCACTAGTGTATGCAAAAGTGTTTAACTGAATTGATCTCAATCGTTTGTATGTAGTTGTAAATGTTTAAGATTCTACTAAAATCAGCCGAACGTCTATAAATTAATTCATAAGGAAAAAAATATATTATATTAATAAAAAACAACAATTTTGATCCCTTTGTTACACTATTAGAATATTTTATTACCTCAAACTTTTAGTAAGTTAATACGATTTTGTTATACATTAGTATCATATCCTTTTCATGTTGAACACCTGACGGATCTAAAGAGGTATAAAATTTAAATCGAAACGAAAATTTAATATCTTTAAATAAAGCAACATAACATTATAATTGTATATTAAAATTGTATTAAAATTATATCAACATGACGTAACCATGCAAAAATCGAACTTGACCTTAGCACGGTGATCTTGATAACTTTCACTCCATGATCCATAGATCACAAGCACACAAAGCGATCATTAAAATTATATAAAAGCATATAAGGAAAAAAATAATAATCGAAGCGTTTCTTTAACGGTAACGAATACTGTCGCTTCACTCAATTTAACTCGAGTTCATACATTAGTTTCGCTGCACTCGATGACAATTTTAAAATTGCTACAGTGACATTATAATCACATACTATATCAGATTGAAGAACAGACATAATCACTAAATCATACATTCGCAGAATAATAATATACATTAGAGAATAATAAATTATTAGTGGCGAAATCAAATATTTCTTATTATTGTTTAGAAATTCTGGTGATCCTCATTTAAGATAGAGTTAAGTTCTGTGTTATATGTGAGGAAATATTTGAGTTAGGTTATCTATTTATTAAGTAGGATAAATTAATGCATTTATTAAGAATCTTTTTATACAAAGGAGTGTTGAAGAAAGAAGATTGAATGTCTTATTGAAAGAAATGATTGTCTAATGTCAAAAGATAGAAAAAAATAAGAAAATTCAAGTTTTTATCATAGAATTTTTAGTAAGTTAAGAATTAACAATTTTTGCTGTATAAGATTTATATTTAGTTTGCTGATTATTATTTCAACAATAGACTTTCGAATGCAACTTTATTTACAGCAATGTAAAGCGGGGCATGTTCAGCGTCAGTAGTCATGGACACACATTCATATTATCGCTATTACATGTAAAAATATATAGAAATATTAATCCTGATTTATAAGACATGAAACATTCTATTGAACGGAAAAAATGTTCGATTTCGCCATTGAAAGTAAAGTGTGCCACTTATGCAAAGCGTGCCGTTTTATTAAAAGCTCTCATGAACACGGAAGGCCGTTTTGCCGATTTTAATTTCTAAAAATGTTCAGTTTCTTATCGAGTTTGATTGATGCTGATTGAACTCGCTTTTCATAAACTTCCACTAAAGAAAAAAATTGAAAAGTTTCAATGCACTTCGGCAAACTAACGAACTCTTAAAAAGTGGAACGATTTACCTGTCGAACTTCGATCAGAAAACTTGTCAGTTTTGATTCAATCATATCTGTAATATTATATGTTGTAAAAAATGTGCGGTCTGATTTATTTTCGTTATAATACATCACGAATTCGTGACCGGCTATAAAAAATAGTCCTAGAGCAAGGGCGAATGTTTAAGGACATTTCCTAGTGTGCGATAGCATTGTTTTGAGTCTTAACTGGAGATTTATTTAAATAGGCTTCACAATATATTCTTACACGAGAAACTAATTGAATACCTAAGAAAATAATCGCGATTGTCTTATTATTTATTTATAATTTATGTGGGAAAACTTTCGATACGCGCACACTCCTCGAACATAATACTGCTTCGATATTATGAACGAAAATAATAATGTGGAGGAAAAAAACTATTTGTTTTATTACTGGGCGTGCGATTTCTCGTTTTTGTGTTACCGATTCAGAGAAAACACGCAACTGCATAAATAAATAAATAAACAATTGTAAGCTTCTTGCAAAAAGCGAACTGAAACCCGCGAGATCGAAATAAAGAGGTCAAACTGTACGAAACAATGAAAATTGCCGCTTTCGCTAACTGAATCTATGAATGATCGTTAAATAATAATAAAATACTAAATAATCGAACCTCCTACAACACGAGGTAATAAAAATAAGGAAACCCATAAACATTTTTGAGTTAAGTTCTTTGTAAAAGCTAGCATGAAAAAAATTGACATTTCGAACCGGATATCCTAATTTATATTCTTAGAATTGCGTTATAGAAACTCAAGTTATGTGAGTTAGGGATTACTTAAATCAATACTAATAATAATATCTATTAAAATGTATATATTTAAAAATGCAGTTGTTAATTTTGAGGCTTTTGCTCGCGGAAGTTGTTAAAAATTGAAAGATCTTTTGAAGAAGATCGGCACGAATTGGAGTGTGGTTGATTGATGGTCGTTGAAAGAAAGTTCTCGATTTTGTCTCGATAATAATAATCTCGATTTTTTCTCGATTAGTCTCGATTTTGATCGGTCAATTATGAAAGATTCAAAAGCGGTCGTTCGACGTGAAAATGCCTTTGATTTCCATAAATTTTCTTTATAACTTTGCACTCGAACGTTTCGAAATAGGATCGTTAAAGTTTATAGTTTCAGTTTCTATTCAAAACTGCTTTTTTTTTTCAGTTTAATATTCAAGAATTATTCAAAAAGTTTCAGATGATATTTAAACACGTGCACATTTTCTTCCGTAGAATTGTAAAAGGTGGAGACGAACTATTATCGCATTATAGCGTGAAATGTTATATGTACTTCAATTACGATAATTAACTATTAGTGTTACTTTAACATGAACCTACGAAGGTATATAATTGCAGATAATTATAAAAATTACGCCATTTCACACGAATGCAACATCGATTTACATACGCCACAACTCTTTCTATTTGAACTCACAATCAGAACTAAACGTTTCAATAAATCAATCAAATCAAATCAAATCATTATATTATATATGACGATTGAAAATTCCAAGGGGTACAAGTGAAATTTTTGCCTAAATTCAGTTATGTACAGAAATCGCTTCTATACACGTTCAATTATTCAGTGGCAAAAGGATATAAACGAATTAGGAACGTGTGCCTCAATATATCATCAAATCACTCGACCTCCTCCTAATACATATAGATAAATGCTCAACTTTGAACACGCTTTTCTCGAAATCAATTGTACCCCTTGGCCTTATCAGTCATCATATATAATCAATTGAAAATACGCATTCTTTTCAATTAAATTCCACGCATTATCGAGCAAAATCGAACTGCATCCACGAAAGTGCACAGCATGCAAATGCATTCAGATGCGTTACACTTTTGCTCCAAAGCGGAATCGTTATTTGTACGAAAAACTTTCACCCACACCGCATTATATCCACATAATTTCTAATTCGACGTGGAAATGTGACGAAAAAAACGCACACACGTGAAATTATGATGATGACGATACTTTCGTGTCTATTGTATGTGCCATTTTTATGCGCACGATGCAAATTGACATGTTGGTGTCATTAAAACTTTTCATGAATTGGGATCAAAGAACTTATTTCAATATACTTTCGGTGCCGTGGAAATTTTAGATGTGATAGTTTGCGAATTTTTCGAGTGCCAGTTTGATTTGGATTTTGTTATGAATTGGACTTGTACAAATTTTGGTTGTAGATCTAGAACAGATTAGGCGAATTTTTTCTATTGCAGGTTAAATTCAATGAAATTTGAATATCGAGAAAACTATTCAAACGAGTAAATATTGTCTTATTCTTAATTTTTCTATCAATTTAAAATGATGAAGGGTCAATTTGAAATAAAAAATCTAAAAATATTGCTTCTATAAAATAAAACAGTCATTGAACAAGTATATATGTATAACTTCTAATAAATATTCATGTTCTTTGGCTTTAATGTTGTAATACATATATAGCTTAAAATAAATACATGTATTTACATTAAAAAATGCAATTTGAAGGATTTCTTAAAAATTATGAAAAGAGTCATAGGTTCCAAGATCTATAAAACAAGAATAGGCAAGGTAGAGTCTAATTCATTTGAAAGTGAAAAATATATAAGATTTTGATTAAAATTTCGAAATTTTACATTACAATAGGTAAAATAATATGACTACCTTATATTTAGTTCTGTTATAAAACCCATTTGATCTAATAAATGTTTTGATATGAAAGTGTTGTTATTTTTATGTATTGACAATGAAAGTATTTTACACAAATCTTCATGCAATCGTAAAAACAAAATCATATTTAAAATTATAATTATTAGCCTCTAACGAAAGCTACTCTCACTAACTAACAAGCAATCTGTGTCAATTCTCACGAGTACGTAAGTAAACGATTATTAAAATTTCGTACACTTTCTTTACAAGATACGATCTGAAATTTTCATAAGAAGCCGAAACGAAAATCGAAAAACCTCTTCATACACATATTATCGACAAAAAAAGTAAATAATTGAGAACTTTAATAACGAAAACGTTGTGCAACACACATCGAACACCTACAACGCCACTATTATGCCACTCACCATTGTACTGTGACATAATAGTGGAGTAATTTGCACCATTTTATTTTACCGGACTCGTTAAAACGGATTGTGACCCCGTGGCTGCTCATTTTTACAGATTTTATATCAGTCCGATACGAATGCATATTTTCATTACGAAAATTCTAAGCGATTGCTTCAGAGTCGGGTCTCTATGGTCATTTTGAAAAGTCAAGTTGCAAGATTTTCAATTATTTATAATAATTGCATTTTCCGCTCTATTAGAGTGCGGTTTTGCAATTTTCAATATGCAGCTTTTCGAAAGTGTGCGTTTTTCGTTTAGGTCGATGAAAGCTTTTGATTTTTTCGTATCGGTTCATTGTTCTGAGGGAATTTTCTTGAAAAAGTACGGTTCTCATTGGTGATTTATTCTCATGTCACAAAAACATGATTCGAGTCGTTCGTAAATAACGATTAGTTGAATAAAAATTGTATGTGAGCGTGTGATTCGGAATCGCAATAAATCTATGTTATTTTATGCGATTTGTTAACTTGAGTTTGATTGATGATGTATGAAAAGTATATTTCATAGTGTTTTGTGATTTTTCCGCGTTATTATTTATTTAAAATAAATAAATTCAATCTTGAAATAAAATATTGCATTTGTAAATTGAACTAGTCGTTTGAAATTTCTTGAAAAATTTAATGAAAAAAAATTGAACTTAAATAATATTGCTATTAATTATTTGAATTAAGTTGTATAAAAAAATGAATTCAACACAAATAGAATAGATTGTCAATTAGCAGTTGTATCTTTGGAAAATTCAATCGATTCTATATAAAATTATCTGATGGATAAATTTCATTCACAATCATCTTAAGGGTAAGTAGGTATTTCAATTGTCAAGCAGCAGTTTTTCAGATATACGTTTTTCTTTTATAGAAGTGACTATTATAATTGACTGATAAACTGTTATCTGATTGAAATGTCATAAAAAACTATAATCTATTAAAAAACCTGACCTACACCATCGAATTACAACAAAAATCTGTAGTAAAAAAAAGCAATACTAAAAAGGTGACAATACCTTGTCATCGGTCGGCGCAGCTCTGCCAAACGAGGAGTCAGGAGTCAAAGAAAGCGCGACCAGCACGACGAAGGTCCACCTTCCGATCTTCATATCTTATCACCAGCTTCTTCCTCATCCGAGGACCTCGTCCAGGAGCCACTTTCCGAACATGTCACTGTCACTATCCACAGAGTCCTTCAGTTCTATCTCACTTCCTCGACATCCTCGTGAGGATACCCGACTATTATTCGAGAGTCGATGATGGTCCAGAGCTGGTTTCCGACGACGACGACCACCTTCGACCGAATGCGCGGTGATAGTGAGGCTTTGCAGAAATCGTTGGCTCGTTGGTCTCTATGTGCCCCACTCTACAGGTGAGTGTTTGAATTCAGTTTGTAGTTTATTGGTCAGTATTTCGGTATGAAGGGTCAGTATAATATTTGAATCACATCAATATCCTGTATAATTGTACAAGTTGCGATTTAGAAAATATTTCAATATTGTATGCGAATAAGTCAAAAATAGGGTTAGTTTAGGGTTGTCGTATTAATTCCCCTTTTGTGTCGTTGGTTTTAAGGTCGATATTTCAATCCTTGGTTCAGCTATTAGCCACAGTTTACTTTTTTTTTCAGTGAACCCAAATAATCTGTATCTTTTGCATTTTTGGTTTGTCATCAAGATTTTATATTAAGGCCCGTTCTTTCAATTGTATGTTGCCAATTAATAGCCATTGCCAAATAATTTATTTTGACAAAATTAATTACCTATGCTTAGGTTAAAGATATTATTATAAAAAACTTTTTATTAGGCCAGGATTTATGTCAAGTTGGGATGAAGGTTATGTTTAAGATAACGAAATTCATAAAACGGATGTGTACCCTATTGTATTACATAATAAAATTATTTTTTCAATTGAGGATAAGTAAAATTTTGTCCTATGAGAAAATATTAATTTTATTTATTCGTTGACCTTAAATTTTGACGTATTTATTTGTATTATTATATGAAATTTTCACATGTCTCAGAAGGTTCTTCATTATCATATTGTTGTATGGATTCTTTTTTCACTAATATCGGTTTTGATTATTTACGAAAAAATGTTTAATTATTCAGACAATCGTCAATATAATTGTAGTTTTCCCATTCAATTTATTTTATTTGTTAACGTGATGATTGTTGGTGTTTTATTAATATGATCACGGCACGCTGCCAATTAGTAGGTAATAATCTTGAAATCTTATGAAACAATAATGTAAATAAAAATTGAATATCTCATGGATTTATCGACTTGAAAATGGAAAAATCAAGTCTGAAGAAAGAAATTCTTCTCGAAAGTATTTCGATGAAAAAAAGCAGTAGATTTTCACTCATTAATGGGATAAGTTTAACTTTTTCAGAAGTTGAAACTTTAATAGAAAGTGAAAGCAATAGTGACAATAAATTTCGACAAAAATATTAATGATTTTTTTTCGCTTTTCCTTTCTTTATTTTGCGATTTTCATGCTTATAAAACGTCATACAATATTTCAATGTTATCATTCACGATATTATCATGAAAAAATATTGAATAGAAAAGAAAAACCGATGACAGTTTTCTATTATCTATTAATTTACTATCAAATTTCAAATCAGGAAATACCTACAATTGTTCTTTACTATCACCATCTATAGATCATTATAAGAATAAATGTTTGCTTGATTGTTCAGTTTCCATGTAGTGAATACAATGAGACAGCACTTACAAAATTAAACTACATATACGATAAAAGTTATCTAAATTCGCTCTTAATCCAGAATTGAATCAAGTACTTTGATATTTAATACAAAACATATTCTATATTTCAATTGTTGATTGATCCATTTATTACCTGCAATAAAATAGATAAGTGGTCAATAGATTTGATATGTACCCGTTAATCCAATTTTTCAATTGATTAAACTCTTGAAAATTAAAAAAATCTTAATCCCTCATAACAATCTTTATGATAAATATAATTTAATAATAATAATAGAAATAAATAAAAAATATATATATATATATATATCTAGTTTTCGAAGAATATTTACTATAACAGTTCATGACGAACTATTCAGAAAAGAAAATTTAATATTATCAGATATGTTATTAGATATAGGTATACCTACTATATAAAAAATTTGTTCATCCTTGACATAGCAGTTATATCTATCAATACATTTTATTGAAATGTATGTTCAATCGAATTGATTGAACAATCATTGCATCTTTATTATTTGAATTGATCGATAGATCGAACTGTGTGCGATTGAGCAATATAATTTATCATGTCTTATTGTGAGTATAAAAAGAAATCTATAAACAAATCGGAGTCAGTAGCGAATCTGAAACACTGTTAGATAGTTGTGTTGCAAAAAAATTTAAATAAACACAATTGTATCAAATTATGAGTTTGATTTGTCTATTAAATATATCAAACTCAAATCTATCTGAATCAATTTATATTCTTTATTAATATGTCGGAAGGAAGTAGAAAAGTTCAATATGCAGCTGCAATCTGTGGTATGTCTAAACTAATTATCAAATAAGTTATTAATTTGCTGATCGTTTTAAATATTATTTAGCATATTCTTATACCTATAGCTACTATGATTTTATATTCAATTAATTTATTTTTCATTTCAGCGGCATTCACAATGGTTTATCAAGGATTAATTTTAGGATGGCCGTCTCCAATGATTCCAAAATTGTTGAGTGGTGAAGCCGGAATCAATATAACTGCGGTAGGCAAATTATATTTCATATAATAATTTTAATATAAAAACATAGGTCTCTAAAAGGTTATCTGTTCTTAAACATAATACATGTATTGAATAATAAATTAGTTAATGTTAATAATCAATAGATAAGGTAGTAAAGTGCTGATTTTAAAATATTCATCACTAGTTGAAGGGATATTCAATTATGATCAAAATTTGAGACATGTGAGAGACAATATGTAATTTATTACAAGCAATTAAAAAATATGATTATGAATAAATATTCAATGAGGCCATATAAGTGGACATGTTAAGCCCGGAGATTATTTAACAGAAAACAATACAATGTCATTCTATTTTAGGAACAATGTTCATGGGTAGCATCTTTGGTAGCATTTGGTGCAGCGCCAGGTTGCATTATATCTCAATATCTAGTGGACAAAATAGGAAGAAGAAAAACTATACTTTTGATTGCGGGTCCTTGCATATTTGGCTCGGTAATGTGTACTAAATTCTTATCAGTTTACTGTATTTACAGGTTTTTCACTTATATTTAAATATTTTACATTTATTTTTGGTAGTAGAACTTGTAATGTTGAATTTAATCAAATTGTTTTACACACAATGCTATGTGATATTATTCTAAAATTTGAATGATTCTCTTTTCAACTTGAAGTGAAAAATCTTTACAAATTAAATTATATTTTATATAAGTGTTTAGGTATACGTTTTATTTTTAATCTTTCAGACTATGACAATATTTGTGTCAACTCCACTTCTATTATATATCGCAAGATTTATAAGTGGTGTTGGAAGTGCAATGGCCGTTGTGGTGAGTCAATATGATAACAGCTTCTTATATCATAAATAATGTGTATTATTATCTTTTCAGGCAGTATCTATATATTTAGGAGAAATTTCAGACAAGCAAATAAGAGGAGCTTTAGGTACACTCTTAACGACAATGGCAAATATAGGAAACCTCTTCATTTACACCATAGGGCCTTTTGTAACATACACTACGCTCAATTGGATTTGTTTTTCTATTCCTGTTATATTTTTACTTTTGTGCACATGGATTCCGGAGTCTCCATATTATTATTTGAAAATTGGTAGATTCGATGATTCTGGCAAAATGATGATGAAATTGAAGAGTTTGAATAGTATTAAGGTGAAAGCTGAATTCATTCTTGTATTTCTTTTGTCATGTACCAAAGTTGAGTTATGATTTTCAGATGTTTTATTTCAGCCAATTGAAAAAGAGTTGATAGAAATTCAAAAAAATGTGAAAAGAGATATGGAGAAAAAAACCAGTATCATTGAGCTCTTCAAAAAGAAAGAATACAGAAAAGCTGTTATTGTTCTAGGAGGTGATTTATTGTGAATTATTTTCTGTATGAAAATATTTTAGATAATCAAAATGATAAAAAAATTTAAGGTTTAAAGATTCTTCAACAAATGACTGGAACATTGGTGATTCAATCATATTTAGAAACAATCTTAATATCGGCACAAATGAATATATCTGGTGCATATGGAAGTGTAATATATGGAGTCGTTCAATTAATTGCAGGTGATTATCATAAATATTTTATTATAAATTTATTTATATGTTTTTAAATTTATATGAATAATTTAAGGTATTGTCTCAGCAATCCTTGTTGATAAAATGGGCCGTAAACCTCTTCTATTCATATCATCCCTAGGCACTGGTATATCTTTGTCCGTAGTTGGAATATATTTTTATATAAAAAATGTTTTGCAAGGTGGACCAGAAACAATGTCCAGTATTTCCTGGTTGCCAATTTTTGGTCTGGTCGGATTCAATATATTGTATGCTATAGGTTTAGGAAATTTGCCATACGTTTTACAATCAGAAATATTCCCGACTAATGTTAAAAGTGCAGCTTCTTCAATTGCTACAATATTTGGAGCTATGATGGCTGCCACTATCACGAAATTGTATCAAGGAATGGCCGATTCTTTAGGGATTCATTCAGTTTTTTGGGTGTTTGCATTTGTCAGCTATGTAGGAGTGTTGTTTGTGTATTTTGTGGTACCGGAAACAAAAAACAAAACCTTAGAAGAAATACAAAGGAAATTGAATAATATTACTGTTGTTGACAAGACTGAAAATGTAGAAGAAGCAGAAGCATTACAAGAATAGTAAAATCAGATATCAAAATGTGAATTGAATTTTTTTTAATGTGTATCGTTTAACTCGAATCTGTGATCTATTATTATATGTAGATTTTTGTTATCGAAAGTTGTTAATTTGATTATATAATTTTAATAGAAAAATATACAAATATGTACCTACATGTGAAAAAAAAATAGTTTATATTAGTATAACACGATGTTTAAATAAATTGAAAAATAAGCTTTATTTGATAGAAAACCTATTTTAATTAGTATATGTATAATATGAAAAAAAAAAACGAATTTTCAAACTCAACATTTAGAATTTCAAACAGATTCGAGTACAAAATAATATATGGGCATATAGATTTTACCCTGTTTTGTATATCTCATGAATGCTAACATTAGACCACTCATTCTCAAACTTTTTGTTACCATTGTTACCTGGCGATGCTCGAGGCTAGATATTATGAGATTGTGAATAAATTCTACTGTCATAAATTCTAATTGAAAAAAAAATGCATGCGACAACTCATCGAAGTTCGATCACAATCAAATAAATAATATACCTACCTATGTCGAAACGCATATGATACAGACAAACATTATTTTTTGTATTTACGGATCAAACTTCAGCTTTAAATATTTGCTTCACAGAATTCTGAATACATTACAGCACATGCCCTTTTTTCTACATACGAACATCTGGTGCACAGTACAGTCAGTTCAGTCAATCAGTACCGTCAGTTCATACCTATTTAGTTCATATTTTCTGAACCAGATTCGATGAACTAGATTCAATCTCAATTAGCACGGTTCCAACTGCAATTTTCACTTGTTAAATAAACATGTTATTGTTTTCTAAAAGCATTATCAGCAAATTATAATGGTAATTACATATTAAAAGTTACGGAAACACCGATATTGGCTAGCACAAGGAAGTCACGGGAACATGTTTATCTGAACAGTGCTGCTGGAACGGTCTTGCATTCTGGAGTGGGCGGAAAAAATCGTTCATCAACGAAAATAGGAAACTCGTTCAGTTCAAGGTCGTCTTCATCGTCCATCATCAGTGTTTTGAATAGTTTAGTAAGTTTGCGTGAATATTATCTTCGGCTGGGTCGATCGTGAATATATGAATTTATTGCCTCCAAGAATAGATGCTGGAGACACGTCAGCAGTATTTTTTATGTTTGAATAATTCTTATGCGGTTTGAATGGGATGAAAAATATCGATGCTCATCCGTTATATGAATGCCATTATCTTGGCTTTTTAATTTAAAGCTTTTAATTTTACTTGCTACTTAGTCCATTTGTCCTAAAAGAATGCCCGGATTCAAATCATCGTGAATTATTTACGTACCCACTTACTTGTTCCATCTTTATATTATCTTGGGCCCAAATCTTGTATAATTCATTTTTCCCATTATTTCAACCTCCATTGCAAATTAATGAAAATATTAATTTGTACAAAAAATAGCAAGCCTAAACTATCTCTAACTTAACCCAAATCAATCAAAAATCTAAATAAAACCAAATCTTATCCAATAAACAAACCCTAAAATTACCTTGATTTTTGATCATTTAACACAAGGAAACCAAAAAAAAAAAAAAATTAACAGTATATGAAAAATACTTACTCATCAATCTCAATTTAGAATTCAAATTGAAAAATGTAAAAGAAATAGTTTGCATTGATTATATTATAATTTAACTTATTTCAGATATTTTGTAATTATACATAGAGATGCAAACTATGATGTGGAACAAACGCAGAATAATCTTTATAGTAGTCATGAGTATTGGTATGTACTTTTTTATGCGAAAGAAAGAATATACTTACACAGATAGTGTAATTTTGAAAAATGTACGAGCTGAAACAGTCTGGGAGTTTTTGGCTGATTTCAGTAACATGAAAAAACATTTAATTCCTCACATGTAAGGAAATTTCATTATCTTAACTAATTATCAAAATATATTTGAACTCGTTATATCATTTATTCATCAATTTTAGGGATTCATTCGCAATTATATCAGAAAGTGGAAATTACGATAATTGGAAATACACAGTCAAATTTGAAGAAACCTATCATTTCTGGCCGTACTTGAAGAGTTATGGAGTTGGCCATTTTTCCATTAAAGCCAATGGTGATAAATATACTATATCATCAATTCACGATATCTGCTTTTTCCGTGGATTAGCCTGTTGTGAGTTATCAGTCAAATAATGTCATTTATGTTTTTAAAACTCAATACTATAAGATCCAGTGATACGAAGTACTGCAGTAGTACTACGTATCGCAGGGAAATAGTGTATTAAAGTGAAACAATCTTGTTACAGCAAGATCATATTGTGATTTCCATTTAAGCACAGCGGGAAAAGAAGATACTTTGTATGAAGAAAAAATAATTTACGAATGTACACCGCTGTTCAGCAGCTATTGCCGAAGTGCTGCGGATATAACTAGAAAAGGTTTCGTTGAAAATATGAAAAAATATTTTAAACAGCATTAATCAACCGTAATAGGGTCATAGGGTCCGAAAAAAAATTATGTGTGTACTTATTTTCTTGAATTTAAAAATCAGTTTAATGAATAAAACGAGATATATTTACAGTTTTCTTATTTATTTATTTAATTAATAAATAGCTATTATGCAATATGAATAAATATCAAATAGTTCATAGTATATTCTACAATATAAATTAATTATTATATATGATTTACTTAATTAGGTTAAATACATAGATTAATAAATATTATACAAGTTGGCATCATATACACGTAATTGTACTAATAGATCTAAATTAATAACAGAAAATAACAAATCAGAAAAAACACTTGTAGCTCAATACATAAATAATAATTTGATACATATAATAAATACATTAAAAAAGAACATCAACTATATAAATTAAAAACAAACAAGAAAAATAACTCGTGCGACTCAAAAATAACAACTTACAAAAACTATAAACTAATTTTGTGCAAAAAATTCATTGTATTGATTTAGGATTTTTCCAGAATGAAGTCACCTTGATTTTTAATTAAAATCTCATAAGAAAAATATTAAAAAACTGATAACTAATATAAATTTGTATAAAAAAAGACTGGAAGAAATAATACTTGTTTTATCATTCAAGATTCTCTTCTGTCGGAATAAATTCATTTAAATGTTTTGTCTTCTTATCGTTATTGAATAAAATTTCTAAAAAATGAGGTCTATCACATTTGCTAGACTCTCTTTCCATATCATTATTGTTTTCAGGGGTGTTTGTGGGGTTGTTTTTGCTTCGTTTGAATTTCAGTCCAGTTATGTCTTTAGTTCCCTTTCTCTTAAAATCGTCAGATTTCTTATTATTGGCAAGTTTCATCAATTGGTTTTTTTTAGGACTCAAAATTGAAGGTGAACAATGATCAGAATCGGAATTTATTATCTCAATAGTTTCTGGATTATCCTCAATTAAAATTAATGATGCATCACTACTGTTGTTTTTCAGAATTTCAGGTGTATCCGAAGACATGAAAAAATCATTGGAATTATTGTGAGTTTCTTTTTTCCAAGCGTTGAAATTCTCTTCATAAACCTGAAATAGATGAAAACACGTTGAATTTATTATTTTATTGAAAAATTAATATAAACAATAGCTATATAATAACCTTTGGTGATATTAGCGGTAAACTGTTAAGAACCATATTTTTAGTTCTTCTCAATAGCCATCTACGACAAAAAACATTGAGCTTTTGCCTCTGGCACCATGCATCAAATATATTTGTTTCCAATTTGTTAGAATAATCAAATTCATTTTCCGGAATAACAATTTTATGAGATATCCATTTTAGGATTCCAAATAAATAATCTGTATGGTCCTAAATAAAGTTAATTTTTATACATATTATGTTAAAAAAATAGAAACATATATGAATGATATTTTCATATATGGAAAATAACATACGAGTAAGTTATCCTGAGCCAACCATATTTTAAATTTACACGATGCTTTAAACTTTTTTACAATATTGTTCAAATGCAAATCGTCAACAATAACAATTTTCCAAAACTTTTCTTGTGATTCAATAGCTTTTTTCGGTGAACAGAGATAAAATCTATAATTGGAATTAGCTGAAACAATGAAAACCATTTATGTTTAAAAATAAATAAGTATTTGAAAAAAGCGAACTTACTTTTATCGTTCAGAATTGTGACGGAATGATTTGACCAGTTTTGAATATGATACATCCAATGATCAAACTCTGACTCATCACAAATTACAAGACAGTTTGCAGAGGAAGACTTATCGAGTATTGAAGAAGTGAAAACAACACTTTGGATAGTTTTACCCAAACCAGAGTCGTCATTTAAAACTGCACCGTCTTCCTGAAACAAACGAAAATCAAAATCAAGTGAAATTTAATAAAAACACACATCTATCAAAAAATCAACTCACAGCTTGATAAACTTCATGCAAGAATCGAACACCTTCGAATTGAAACGGTTTCAGCGAACGAAAACAAACTTTAGGAATGTTTAATTTATTCAAGTTCGCATCGGAAGCGAGGCTCAAATTTTTACTATTCATAACTGGCATGATGAATAATTAAGCATGAATTGTAACGTAATTTCATGCATTATTATAATAGGATAACAATTATTCGACTAAGACATGTTATGATTGACTCTGTTCAGTATGGAGAGTGTCATGATCAAGATGTAGAGCATCTCGAGGTAGAAGAGAGCCACAAAGACGGACAGGCTGGTCTTGTACACGTCAATATCCTCGATTTCTTGCATCATGACTGCAAAGACAAACTGATCAAAAACGAAGGAAGATCAGCTACATTCTTCCTCTCGATGTCTCACTTAACAATAGCACTGATCAAATCTTTGATTAGACGAACTGTTTCAGTGGAACCCTCTTCAGGTTATTTACTAGTGTTTTGTTATAAACAAATCTAGTAATTCAATAGTTCTTGATAATTATAAATAATAATTATGCAATAAACAGTAAATAAATAGTATACTAGTGCTAGACTAGACTAGACAGTTCCACCTGTCACGTCTGACAGCAGCTAGTACTTTGATTTTTGATAGAAATTACGCATTTGCAGCCATTTACGTTTTTATTTCATTTTTTAATTTTAATATTAATTATATATTAAAAATAATACGAGTATTTTAATAATGTTTATTTTATCTAAATTTAGGGAAGTAGCTTAAAAATAAGAGATCATAAATATTTAAATTTTTGAAAATATAGATAGATACAAACACTGATTAAAAAACATCAATCATTAGATTCGAATACTGATCATATTGCTATAAATACTAATCATTTTTCTTCAAATACTTATCAGTAAATTTGAATGAAATTATGGTAATGGTCGAAATTCATCGTGTTAAATTCTGATTCGGAGAAAATAGCTGTCAAATGCAAACGTCAAATTGAAATCTAAACGAACACAAAGACGCGGAGTCGACTTTGATAGAATTGAATAGAACGCAATGTCAATGCCTGTCGTCGACGGAACGTCTCCTGGTGGCCCCGGAAGTGGAGTGGTGTTGGGGAACAGCGCCAACATCTCCAACGCCGGTGGAGGAAGTGGACCACCTCTCCTTAGCCCGGTTACTTCCCAAGAACACCCCTCACAGGTTATACGGAATATGCAACCCTAAAATGCTTTCTAAGCGTCAGCTTTTGTTAATGATTCCACCTGAAAGTGTGCCTCTTCATTCTACATTTCCCTTAACATTCACAAAAAATATTAATTTATATATCAAAATCCATCTTGTATCTTGTACCTGTATTACATTCTCGAGATAACCATTCTACGGCATTCATGCATCCATCAAAGGATCCTTAATAGTTACTAAATTGGCATTCTATATATCACTAACTACACAAAACGAAAAAAAATCTCACTGATAAATACTCATTCAACAGTATTCCAAGGCTTCTAGAGAAGTATTCTTTTAAATCCCCACAAATATCACTCTTTCGCTAAATAATCATATGTGTATAGCATTTTTTTGTATTCTTAATTTTATTTTTTTATGCCGTGGACAGATCATAACAAGACCTAGACTGCAAGAGCTAGTCAAAGAAGTCGACCCCACAGAACAACTCGACGAGGAAGTCGAAGAGCTCCTTCTTATTATGGCAGATGATTTCATCGATAGTACAATGAATGCCGCATGCTTGCTTGCTAAACATAGACACGTTTCAACAGTAGATGTTAAAGATGTCCAGTTACATTTAGGTAAGATTTGCATTAAATTTATATCGCAATTAATTTTCTTAAATTCATGAATAATTTTTGTATTAGTAATGTTTTGATGATTTTTGATGATAACTACATTCTTATTATGAAAATTAACAGAGCGTAACTGGAATATGTGGATTCCTGGATTCGGAACAGATGATGCCCGACCGTATAGACGTGCGACTCCAACAGAAGCACACAAGCAAAGAATGGCTCTCATAAGAAAAACATTAAAAAAATATTAGATTAATCTTTCTATGTGTAAAATATATTTGTAAAATCTTTTTGGAAATGTGTTGTTTTCTGTCTTTACGATTTATCATTAGTTATTCTCAAAAACATTCTCAACTATTATTAAGTAAATACTGATCTTTTTTCATTAAAAAAAATAACATATGTAGTAATCCACAATCTACCTGAAAGAGCGTTTTAAAACTAATTCTAAATAAAAATATCTTTTATACAAAAATGTCATTTTATTAAAATAAATCACCAGAGTTACAATTCAGAATCTCTTTCGATTTTGATTAGTTCAACTTCGAATTTAAGAGTGGCACCGCCGGGTATTTTAGGCGGAGCACCATTATCACCATAAGCTAGATGAGGCGGAATGGTAAGTCTCCTCTTCTCACCCTCGCACATATTCAGCAATCCTCGATCCCACCCTTTGATCACTTGACCCTTGCCTAGAGTGAAGGAGAAGGGTTCATTGCGGGGAATGGAACTGTCAAACTCGGTTCCGTCCATAAGCGTACCCTGAAATCAGAATCAATAAGTATTTTAGATTGATAGCATGAGCAATTATTAGTAATTCTTATGACTGAGATATGTTTTAGATTACGGCTTATTATTAGGACAATTTTGGATATTTCTATACTCAAGTGTGGGTATTACCATGCATTATTGTAAATATGCACATAGTACATGAAATTTCACACTAATTTACTAAATTTTAATAAATTTCACACTAATCTGTATATTTTGCATTCAGAGGTGCAGATGTCGTCAGTGAATGAATTTATTTTCATTATGGTGTATTGATAGAGGCTTATATTTTTTTATGTAGAATAGATGCACAAAATACATGTCTCTATCGGTATTGGGTATTACCGTGTAGTGCATATGCAAGATATCTCCTCGCTTCGCTTTCATGGGACAAGTCTCGGGGCGTTTCAGTACTCCGATTTGAAGGTTTGCGAGTTCAGCAGCCTTCAGCTCTGAACACAAGAACGTGAGGAAAGTCAATACGAATATGAGCGTCCACGTCTTCATTTTGAATTAGTTTCTACGAATGGATATCACGATTTACGGTTGATTTATGATTGTAATCAAATTTTTCGTTATCTGTCAGTTCGCCGATAAAATCAAATGTCAAAACTGTTAACAACTATGCGCAACTGTTGCCAACTGAGATGTTGAAAAATGTTGCAATGTGTGAAATTTATTTGTAGTGAAAAAAAACCATTGGTAATATGTACCGGATATATCTTGAGCGCTTAATTCAAAATTCTGCTGATCTAATAATTAATGGGACGCTCGCATTGGAAGAATATGAGTCGAGTTGAACTCTGCTTCCTCTTTCCGTTTTTCTTCTCCATAGATTTTCATGATAATTATTGTATTCCAAATGATAGAGCTACTATATCTTATCGTTAAAATTGCAGAATTGATTAGTTTTGGTAAAACATTTACAATGTTTTCTTTTTATGTTTTCAGCTTATTTCACAAAGCAATGGGATGAAATAATAAAAATATCACGATACGATAAATATTTATTATGGATTCATAGAATATACATACATTCAAATCACCGAATCAAAATAAAAGAAGGAAATCATGTAAAACGATGGCTGGTAATAAATATATACATCCATACTTAAATGTAACACACAATTATGTAATGTATATTTAATTGTTAACATTTAAAGAAATGGCAGTGTTTTAAAAATTCAGAGTACCTCTCTGCGCAGATATTTGAATTTGTACCTAATCATTAATTAAAACTAATATTTTAAATTGATATCTCTATACGCACACATTTCAATAAGCGATTAGTGTAACATCATTTATAGTAAGTATATGTATCAGCATTATGAATTAATAATCAATAAATACTGATGATGAAAGTGATACATGTAAACATATATATTTTTGTAATCTATCATATTATTATCAACGAATAAAATAAATCAGTGAAGTGTATTTATCATGTATTATTATCATATTTCCATTATTTTGTTAAACCAAAATAAAAGAAAGTATCTTTTAGAAAATCAATATATATCTATCAAAGATATCTAACAATCAATATATTTTAATATATACAAATTGAAAATTATATACACATGCATATTGTGATTTTTCAAAATAAACAATTCAGCTCAATATTACGTAGTCGAAACGTTAAAAAGGTAAGTTTATCAATACATAGGTATATGGAGTTTTAAGGGCCTTAATATGAATTTGTGCATTGAAGACGGTCTTATATAAATGGTAATCTTAATTTCGTTGTCTCCGTCTTCTATGTTCGGGATATCAAAACAAAATGATGGAATTATGTTTAAATGGCAATGAGACTAAATTATGATTATAAATATGTGTTGAAAAGCTTTTGTCTTATAGATATTGAATTTTTTTTATCTTTACTATAAAAGTGAAAAGATTTCTGAATACAAAATGTCAAAAAGTAAAAATTCAAAACACTACATTTTTCATTTTTGATGCTTCTGTAAAAACGTTTCATTAAATCCTTTTTTCAAATACAATATATCGATTAGAAAATATCATTAAGTACAACGTTATAAATAATCAAAAATTTCGTAAAATCTATTTCCAAAATGTTCATGGCACCTTATTTTTTTATCTTCAAAATACAATAAATACATATGTATACGAGTATAAATATTTTAAAATGGTCAATAAACAATACGAAATTACTGGTCCAAAAAGCTCTCGAACACTCAACCTGCATGATTGCATTAAAAGTGGAATTGTTCTCGATGATCAGATGTTGTGGCGTCAAATAAACATTCACACTATTTCTGTAGTGACTCTTAGGCGATCAATAATATTGTCAAATATGTCACATCAATATTTATTCTGACAAAATAAATGTTGCATAGTCAGAACTTTCAGTCATATTTTTCAGAATACTTTTGGATCAATGCGGTTCTCCATCAATATTGAAGGGATGTATAAACAATATTATTGATTGTTTAGAGGACACAAAGATTAGAATACCATTACCGAAACTTGAACTCGACATGTACTTTTATTAAAAGCTGTCTCAATTTTATATATTGAATCACATTTAATAATCGGTATTACGATAACAATGAGCGTCACTTATAAAAGAGATAATATTTTCAAGTCTTAAAATTTACACAATGTAAAATATTGGTGATTTTACATATATAAAAGTATAGAAATTCACATGCTTGGTACTATACATTAAAAGATTATTAATATAAACACTAAATTACATTTGGATGATCTTAGTTTTATACCGAAAAAAAATTGCAAATATTTTTCTCAAAAAGCTTTACGTTGACTTATTTGACAAAATCGTCTTACACTACCCACATATAAGATTCGAATAACAGTATATAATGTTTTTTTTTTGTCAACTAACTTGGACATTTTGTGATTACATTCAATTTCTACTCATCACACATTAAGTTCTTTATTTTTATAAGAAAACCTTTGTAACCTATTTACTATCCATTATATATATGTGTATGTGTATATTTTTGCTTCAAATAGCTTTTTAATTAAACGTACTCGAGTATACTATTAATGTAAATAAATTTACTTCTATTCTGAACGCGTTAATATCGTGTTATTTGAGTGAATATCTTTGTGGATCTTTTTGTTTTTGTAATGAACACCATGTAATTTAATGTCCACGTATGATTTCAAGTCACTAATCTTCTTAATACCCATATAAACCGATATATTGGCTTTTGTAAAATCACTGATTTAATTAGTTAGTCATTTTCAAATATATTATAAGAAATAAATGCAGTAAGTATTTTAAAAAGCTAATATATCAGAGTGTGAGTATTGAAAAGTGTTTAGGAACATATTGCTGTTCATTTTTATTATATGAATCTACACAAAATTTGGCATTTGCAATGTTTATCTCTTAAAATTTAAAATTTCTTATAATCAAATATAAAAATTCAAAACTTATCGTAAAGAACAGTATGTAAAAAGGTCAAAATTAAAATTATCATATACGAAAAAAGTGTAAATTTGCTCAATTGACAATACTGAATCACAATCACAATTGGTGTACTGTCAGGAAAACAAAAAGTAAAATGTAAACGTAAAATCTTTTCTTTATCATTGTCGTTTCTCAATCGTATTTGAAATAAATACACTTTCAAAATTGAACATCCCATTTCGACAATCACGCATCGTTGAAAAAAATTCGGATGGTGTACTGATGAGAACACGCTGCTTATTCCAGACGGGCTTTGTAGCTAGTCTTCCATATCTCCGCCAATGTGACTGCAGAGTGGAATCGATGGAAAATGCATAGCGGCAGAGTGATACGTTGAACGATTGCCCAAGCCAGAAAACCGTAGAAGTCCAACTGCACCTGTTTTTAAGAGGATGATTTAGTTCACCGAGAATTGAAAATACTTTGAAAAAATTGATTATGTATTAGGTGAAATAACACTTACAGGATTAGCAACAACCTTTTGTGTTTCGAAAGTGTAAATCAGCCACATTGTAACATTGCATATCAGTAAGAAAGTAACGACTTGCCGAGCTGGTTTGCTTCGATCTTGTTCTGGTAAATGTACACGACGTCGGGAAACATCAGCAATAAATAGCAATTGAAGCACAACCTAAAATTGAATAATAGTTATATTAAATGTTCTAAATGTCGATTAGCTGATCAATGAAATAATGTATTACCTGAACTACACTCAATATACCAGTAATCATGACCAAAAGGTTTGGCTCGTTTGTAAATGCTCCCAAAGTTCCGGCAATAACGCTGAAGACTGCATAGACAAAGAGACCGAAGGCCGATACTCTCAGCAAGATGTCATTCAGGTCGGACTGTTCTTCAGAGCGGAACTTCAGTTGTTGCACCCTGGAAGGTTGGGAAAGGACAGGGTATCTATAGCTCCACGTCATAACTGATGCTCTGATGCATTTAACATTATGCATTGTGCAATAAGTATTAGATATTTTTTGTATTAATGAAATCATGTATGCATGATTTGTGCAAAAATGACAATATGTCATGAAATATTTTAAATAAATGTTTTTTTTAATGCAAAATAATGGAGTGTAAAATATGGATATGTGATTGGGATAAATGAATAAGGGTCACACAAAAACAAAAAAAAATAATAATAAGTAAAAAATAACTAAATAAAAAAAAAACAGTTAGATCTTTTTATACCCATGAGCTAATAAGTACTTTGTCTTTGGAAGAATTTTTGACATAGGTAGTTTAACTTATTCAAATTCAATGGTACCCCATGAGTATTAAAAGTAAATGATACAAAAAGGGATCGAAATAAATAAATATCAACATGCAAGTTTCAAAACTGAATTATCAAAAAATAACTTGCCTTATGAATCCAATCAGTATTGCTAATATGGAAAGTGCCATAAGAACACAATGAGAAACGTCTGCCAGATAAATTGCTAAGAGGCCGAGTTTCGGATGACGAATCAGCACGAAGAAGAGTATGAGGCATATCAGAGATCCAACCAGCAGAAGCAGACCAAAGAAGAGTCCCTTTGATGCCCCAACGCAGTCTACTCGTCCGGTTTGCTGAGCGTGAGCCATGGCTACAGCCCGCCTTGACAACATGACTTCCAAGCGATGTTCCAAATCCTCTTCAGTCATGTATCTATAAAAATTATAAAATATTATAGAATTATGAAAACATGTATTGTATAATTAGATAATTTTAATATTACCGTGAATGACGACCGATATGCTTCCACATTATGTATATAACTGCAGCACCAATCAGAGAATACTCAATTATGAATGGATATAAGTAAGGAGCAGAGTCTTGTACGATTGTTCCCATAATATTGACTCGACCACAACTTTGAGGAATTCCGTGAGTGTTGTTCTCCGAAACCAAAGCCGATGGGAAAATATTATCAAGAGATTCAACAATTTCTGTGGAATTTGGCATGAAAATACCTGAAATGAAAACAATTAATTATATTTAAGTTATAAATTGCGTTCTACAAAAGCGATTATAAATCTCATTAGTGCCCATGATCATGATAGTGGCACAAGTCGTAATGTTGAATGTAATGAGTTAATCATTTATTTTGATTTAGATTGTAGTAAAATTGAAATATTTTTATTCATTTTCTGATAGGTACACCAAAAATAGCAAACGCTAATTATTGAGTATCTCAAAATGAAACAAATACAATTTACACCACAGTCATATTGATAATGAACTTTTTGAGTTATGCATCATTTTATTCCAATTTCATGCACCATTAGTACAAATCAATACAAACCTGACAAGAGTGATCCCGCATTATCATCAGGTTTGTTATTAAAGATAGGATTATTCCAGATGTTATTATCGTCATTGTTAGTGATAGCTTGGTTAGTGGTGATAACAGAGTTCGGAACGAAGGTTTGGTAGAGCCACTGAGCGGATGTGGACATGGCCGTGGAGGCTTGCGTGGTGATTGTGGTCAGAAGGGTCGTGGTGGGTGTGGGAGGCATGGTCGGAGGAGTGGTCCACGGGTCATCATTGGCCCAAGGATCAACTGGATCAGGTTGAGGATTGAACCATGGATCGGGAGTGGTTGTGATGGTGGTTTTTATTTTTTTGATCAACGTGGATGCTGGAGTTTTGACGAAAAGATGAGGAGGGTAAAGAGTACTGGTTGTAGCTGAAATTTAAAATTGATAAATCAATTTTATTTCAGTGATACTTGTATTTACAATATTTACAAATGTATTCGATGATGGTTTTTTTAATATATAAAATATTTCCTTTATAAAATGCATGTTCTTTATTCAGAATCGCTTGATTAATCAAATCAGAAATTATGCAAAAGGTGATTTATAAAGACTCATAGAAGTTAAAGAGTTAATATATAGTATAAATGTTAAATCAATTATTAATGAAAAAATAATGATAGCATGCGAATCCATCACCACAAATTTTGGAGTGAAATATTGCCAATCGACACATACTTGGTAATTCTGTAGTCGGAGAAATCGTAGTGGCCTGAATCAAATCTTTCAGATTGAAATTTTTCACTGTAGTTATAAGAGAACCGGAGCTTGTTGGTACTGCTCTTGTTCCACCAATCTCATTACCCATTACAGTACCGGCATTACGAAGAGTGTGCAATCTGATACTTTCTGTAAATCAACAGTCAATGTCATTATCAATGTTCGGAAAGAAAATGTATTTATTTTTGATAAATAAGGAAATACCTAAAATAATACCATCTTCTGGATGATCTCCGCGCTTGGTGTGGTAGGCAGTGATTTCCTTTAATGACTCCAGCACAAGAGTGCGAATCCATACACACAAGTTAGTGGCAACGACATGCATCAGACCAAACCGAGCAATCACTTTGAAGCGGTGGATATTCAGCTATTTACAAGAAAAAAATAACAAGTTATATTACCTCAAAAACTTCATCAAAGAAAAAATTGAAAACCTAAAACTGAAAAAATCTAACATATCTATTTTTGAACATGAAATTAACTCTGCACTGCTTTTTAGTTCTTTTCCTTTAACTTTAACATGTTACATGCAAGTTTAAATCGATTTGAAAATTTATCGATAACTATTGTGCTTAAATTGAATAAAACACATTCGTCCAAACTCTAAATCTTAATTTCAAACTGTGTTCCAATATAAAATTGAGAAAAATGACAACATTGATTTTGCGATGATAATATGAAATGAATTGCATGTGTGATCATGCAAATGTATTGTCGAAAGTAATTCATGATTCAATGATGAAAAGTAGCTTTGATTTGTTTTTCGATAAGGTTTTTAATTGTGACAAATAAACTTCAGAAGTAAAACTCAATATTTTGACATAAAATAAAACACATATGGAATATGCCAATGATAAAAGAAAATGTGATAATGGTATATTGCTGATTTTTATGAAATTAGTACGAAATATGAATCTAAATATTCATCATTGCCTACCTCAGTCTTCAGTAACGCTATTCTTGAAGTCTGCACGAAAATTCAAGTTCATAATAACAATATAATTTTTTTCTTTACTTTTTACATATATAAAAAAAAATTTATATGCCAATTGAATATGTATTAAAATGAAAATATAATTTTGAAAAATATATGTAATAAGAATATATCAGGAAAAGCATTACTGATTATACATCATGATTTAATTTAATTGATTAATTTAGATAAAATCGAAATCCCATTTATTAATATCAATTGAAGTAAGGGATCAAATGAAATTCGTACTTGAATCAAATGAATAGTAACAATATTTAGAAAAAGTAAAATTCGATTTTTACCCGTGAGTTCATGAAGATGAAATACATTTGCATGAATGTGAATATCATCTGAAGTACTGGATTCACTCCCCGAAGAATCTGATAACATGGTGATGTGAATGGGATTTCAAAGAATGCGCCAAATTCAAGTCCATTGTAAATCATAGTACCAAGACCAAAAGCTGGAAAAAAAAATCATGGAATGTAATGTAATGTACAATGATGTAAAAATATTAATATTGTAAATTTGTGTATTTTAATCAGAGTGTGAAAAATATGAAGATTATATTTGCATTATATTGATATTCACCAATGGCACCGATGCGCAAAAAGAAACTTCCATGGCTGTGATCATTTTGAGTAGTCTTTCGCCTACGCATTCCACGTTGAGGTATACCAGATTCCACTTCAGCAACATCCTAATGAAAAATAAAAATAAAAAATAGTAGTAAGATAACAAAATCAGATTTCAAGTTTAATAAACATAAATTTTAACTTAAATTTGATGTGAATCAATTTCAATAAAATCATAGGTGATTGAATTTTATAATATTTTATATTAGGTATATTGAATAGAATGGAAAAATTAGTGTTTCAGTAAAAAATTTGGAAAATGAATTTCAAATCGGTACGTACATGTCGTAAAAGACAACACGTGTAATATGTATATTCAAAATATAATACATACATAAAGAATAATTTATAGTAAATATTAGTAAAAATAATCATTGCAAATTGTGTCAAATCAAAGGTTAAGAGAAATTTATACAGTAACATATTAATTCATAGTACAAATCACATATGCCATAAATATACAATCAAAATTGAATGTTGCGATTATTCATGCTTCAAATCAAACATTTATCAAACTGAAATGCTATTAATTTTCTTATATTATGGATCAAAATCACAAAAACTTTAAAAATCATATTTCATGATTCCATTCCAAGTAATAATGTCAAATTTCTTTGTTTAACTTACATTATCAGGTTGAATCATATCATTATCACTTATATTGTTAATGTTGCTTTTAATAATATTTTACACACATATAGTAGGTATATACAAATAATCACATTGTGAAAATACCCAATAAATCTAAGAGACAAATCACAAAGTAATTTTGTGCAATTTTTGTAGTTGAAGTGTATATGTTACAGTGAAATCAAGATGACGGTGAAATTATAATTTTAAGCAGTTCATTTATCAGTTTATAGACCAAAAGTTCGGTCAGGTAATATATATTTTCAAATTTTTCGATACCGTTTTTCAATGAGTTTTTTCATCAAGTTAAGTAGAATTAATATCATACTCAATAATTGCATTTATACACTGTATTTGAATGAATTTAAATATGCTTATTAGTGAAATTATGATCACTGTGAATAATGATTTTACAGTAACATATCCTTAACTATTGAAATATCAAGAAATAAAAATCTATAGGTAAAACAAATATTTACAAAATTATATACATGGATATACACCAAATACAGAAGTATACACAATTGAACAAGCACACGGATGCAAAAGCTAGCTATGCAAATATTGCCGCATCACAGTTAAGGATGAATCGGAAGATGCAACTAAGAGTGGAAGATGAATTTGCATCTAATACAGTGAATTTCAACGAATAAGTGAATATAACATAGGCACAAGCACTTGTAAGAGCACGAGTTATAATATATATTGATATAAATATATTTATTTATTTATACATGTGTCATTCCATTGGTGTCGAGCATCCTCACCTGCTCCTGTGCGCTATTATTTCGAAGCTGCTGTTCACGGACAATGTCGCGCATCTTACGTGGATACACCTCCTGCCCAAATTATAAAATATGGGGGAAAATAACCAAAATGGCATGCCAAACAAAAATCAAAAATGTAAATTTGGTAAACGGGTGAAATTATAAATATATGGATGGTAAATTATATTGTCCTTTAACAATAAGTTGGGGAGTAGTATTAAAATAATTTTACCAATGAATAATGGTCGAGTGTTGGTCGTTATAACATCAAAATGGTTAAAAAAAATAATGCACATAGCTTCCTTTAAAATGGTCAACATAGCAAAACACAACATTGAGATATGTAAAAAAAATAACACTAATATTGATCAATGAAAGCGGTAAAAAAAATTAACAATGTGCAATTAAACGTACAAATAAATGTGCTTGGAAAACATTCAAGTTCATATAAAAAGTGGAAAAATCTAAACATAATTTGCAAAATAAACGATCATTCATTTTTAATTGCAAAAAAGATATTGTAATTTTAATCAAGTGATGAATATTTTTGATTTGTTCTAACTCTAATAAATAATTAATCGATAAAAAAATAAGAATCATGAAAAAAAAATTAAATGAATTGTGTACCTGGAATTGACTTTGCTTCTTAGATTCTTTAGCCGGTTTTTCTTTACTTGCGTCCTTTTCTTTTTCTTTACTTTTAGCTTCTTTTTTCGATTCTTTAGTTTCCTTTTCTTTATCTTTGCCCTTCTTATCTTTATCCTTTTCTTTATCTTTATCTTTATCCTTATCTTTATCTTTGTCCTTATCCTTTTCCTTCTCTTTTTCCTTTTTAGGTTTTTTCTCTGGTGGCGGTGGTTTCGGTTTGGGAGGACTTCCACCACCACTGCAGCAAGTGCTTTCTGTTTTGATATATGCAAATGAATGAAAATAATCAACAAATAAAATAATCAATAGTGAAATTTTACTGATGTAAATAATTTTGATATTAATATACGAAATTAAAGTCAAAAAGAAAATAAAAACTGGAAAAATACTGACCTTGAAGCAGGAAACAGAAGACATACAGCAAAAACAATATGCTCATGCCGTACAGGTAGGAGAAAAATCCTTCATAATAATACAATGGCAGGTTGTGCGTGATGACATCGCTGATGACATAAGCAATGCAGATGACAACTAAAAGCTTGGCGTAGATGAAACTCATGATGATGAACAGGGAAGTTCTGAAAGTTCAATACGAAAAAAACTGTGATGTGTAGAAAAAACAATGGGGATGAAAGAATTGTGTTTAACAATCTAGTGAAAAGTTGAGGGGAGCATTTTGCCTATTATCATGCTACCACTGATGGAACGATGAACACAAACAACTATAGTTCTAAAAACAAACAAGAACTGATAGTGGAATTCAAATACTAATTATAAAATTAGTTCATATACAATAAAATAATAGAATAATTATGTAGATATTCAACAACAGTACCACTTTATCATCTTAAAATGTAAATATTTGAAAAAATGACATTTTTCATAAAAAAATATAATATTAAAATCTTCGGTTTAAGAAGCACAATGGCTCCAGCTATGTTCGAACTATAAAAAGAAAATTTCGGTACTCGTCCATTGTACATATGCCATATCCTGATTTTATCCTATCTACATCCAAAATTTATATAAATCTAAGCTGACTTATTTTTGGATCACAATCCATTCACGCAGGACACATTATAGAAAATCTATTTTGTCCCGGGAAATTCAGAACGAAGGGTCACTTTGCGCAAGTCCTAATCTAATAAATGATCCCAGATCTAAACCATTTTCGATATAGTCTAAAGTGTGTTTTTAGACTATAATTACTGGCATCAGATTAGAGGACGAGCACCAAAGCTTCTACCGATATTTCATTCAAATTTTGCAATGTTTACCTTTTAGCCGGCTTCGGCTGAACGCTCTTCAATTCCATCTCCTTATTTGCAGAATTGTTCTTCTCGGCTATGGCGATGTCGCTTCCCTGCTGCTGACGATGCTGCTGGGAAACCGGAAGAGTCGCCATGTTATCGATGGACTCCATGTCCACGGTGGCCACCCTCACCTCCGGAGGCGGAGCCGGCTCCTGATGATGCTTGTCCTTACCCATGTCGAAGATCCGCTTTCGATTCGATTAACGGAGCAACGGGGTAGAGAGCATCTCTTTCTCGCGGAAAACTTTGCTCTACATTCGTTTTTTAAGTTTTCATGAAAGAAATATAATATTTTTGCATATGAGGATTATCTAATTAATTTCTATCGCTTCGATTGAGATCGTTTTGCGTTTTTTCTTCCTAGTAAAATTGGGTTATATCAATAGAAGAGTGTATTGTGATGCGACTTTCAGTACAAATAAGGGCGTGTTTGAATGTTCGCGCTATTCAAATGTAAATGTTTACACGTTCGTAGGAAATAGCTATGTATAATCAAGGAAGTCATTTCGGGGTGCAAATGTATTTTTTACATTTTGATTTAATTATTTATTCAGAACAATAAAAAATATTTTTTGATATAAAATCCACGCAAACATTTATTTTTACTAAATTTAACTTACATTTCTAAAGAAAAAGCTAATGATGCCTTAGATATTTGAAAATAAAAAATATAAATTGAAGTTTTTTCAAAAAATGCAGCAAAAGCTTTTTCTCATACTAAAACGCGGAAGAAGAAAAACTGTTCGAAAAGATGAAACTGAATGAAAAACTGAAAAAAAGTACTCAAAAGAAGAATAGAGACACTGAAAAGGAGATGCACTTTTAAGAAAAACCGAGATTGAATAGAATGAATCTGGAGCAATCTCCTTTTCGAGTCACCTCGCTTCAACTTTGCCCCGCATTTCGAGCGGCATCGGCAAGAAACAAATACGATTTCCACCGAAACTACTTGGAGCAAAACCGAAACGAATGCAACTATTTAAAATTCAATAATATTTGAATATAAAAAGGGAACTATCAACCAGAAATCACTTCAAAACGGTCGGAAAAACAACGTCGATTTTCCCGAAACGAGTTCCTTTAAAATTTGACGCACACCTAACGATCCGACGAAGTTTGGTCCGTGCGAATTTTCGTCCGACGACGTTTGGTCCGCGAATTTTCGTCCGATGGAAACCAGACTATGGCGTCGCTCGAAACCGGGAAAAGGCGGAAGCGCGCGAACCGGAAAAACGCAAAACGAGCTCGAGCCGGAAGCGGAGCGGCGGAAGAGCGCCAGAAGCGGAACCGGACCTTCGTATCCTGGGCGTCGGGAGACGAGGAGCGCTGCCGGAGCGGCGGCGGGTACAAAGGAGGCCCGGAGCGTCGTGTGGGCGTCAGCCGGCGTCGGGGGCGAGGGGGAGAAAGGCGCGAGGGGGGCGCGGCCGGGACACGCCAGCTCCCGGGCGGCGGCGCAGCTCCAGGATCGAGGGGGTGAGGCGCACGGGGGACGAAAAGGGAGAAAGGGGCGGAGCGCCCCGCTCTCTCGCTCCTGCTTCGGCGCTCTTTTGCTCTCGCCGTTCCGCCCGCGCATTGGTGGCGTTTTTATTTATTTATTATTGTTCTCATTTTGATTGTATGAACATATTCTCAATCGGCATAAATTTCGCCTACTACTAATAAGATATGATTCGATCACACGAGCTTTCGAGAAGTCAGCTTCATTGAATAAACTATTTTATTAATGATACACAACGGGACAAAAATTGACGAACGAGACACACCTATACGACTATACAGTGACCTCTTTCTGAGAGAGACAGAGATGGCAGTAAAACCGTATAAGTATGTCTCATATATCTATAAGTTTGCAAATACGAACTCACCTTAAATGTAGAATTAAAAGCACATATAATTTATGAAAAATAAAGTACTCGTATGAACTGTTACTGGGAAAAGGCTCGATTCCAACTCACAATCGTATCGAAACCACTGATCTTGACACAGTGTGCACGAGCGCATGTACCACTGCGTTATCGCTAGGAATGGTCGGAACTGTTCGATCTCGAGAGTACTCTAATGTTCTAAATAGTAACGTCTGGAGAATGAGACGTATTGATAGATTCGAAGAGTAAATTTAGATTCAAGTCAGAGAAAAAACGTTGGAGTTTTTAAAATGTAAGTGTGTTCTTCACAATTTATACGTTTTTCTTTTTCGAGTCGATTGTTATAGTTGAACGTTTACATTTTACAAAATTTACAGATTGAAACGAAACAACTTTAATTCGAACGGATGGAAATCGGAGTATGGAAATAACCGCGAAAATCTTTTCAACGCCCTAACGAAAATGGGTCAATATATTTCGATCGACACGTTATTATTCTTGCGTGTTTGCTTCTCATAAAAAATGTAAGATAATTATACATGAATATACATTTTTATTCAATAAAATCAGAAATATATTACGACTGTCGAAACTGAAGGGAAAAGTGATCAATCAAAGCTTAAAATCAAACATAAATATTTATATTTATAATCTGAGGCGAGAGAAGGATATTTAGACGATTAGATAAAAACCATTCGATTTTATCAGACACCAGTTCAAAAACGGTCATCAACCACATTATTTATTAAATCAAAATAAACTTATCTACTGAAATTAATTTGTACAAAATCGACAGACTATTTACTGTAAGTAATCGCTAGTTTAACTATATCTATGAACACGGTACACATCTGTATTTTCTTCAAAATATTTTTGATTTTTGTAGTGTCAATGATTTATGAAAAAAATTATACACGTCCCTTATCACATGATATTGAAATCAAAAATTGATTTTTTTCGTTCAGAAGTAAAAAAACAGGATTTAAGACATAAAAATCCAACCATAACATTAAAAATAATTAAAAATGAGAATTAAATAAATGTACGCCACTGCGTTTTCACAGCATCCCCCGATTGGTCGATAGAGCTGTACCGGCAGGGGCGGCGCGCGCTGGCGCCGACCGCTCGCGACCCACTGACCCCGTGTGACCCCGGGCCGAACCCGGCACCCGAACCGAACGTTTACGAGCCCTGCACTGCAAAGGGTTCAACGGCCAACAACGCGCCGCCACTGCCGATGCACATCCGAAACATACAAACCGCCAAAACGACCATCTATGAACTGTCAAAGAAAATTTTGTACATTTGTATCCACTTTGGACACATTTTATCGGGACGTTTACACGATGTCTGATTCACATTATGGCAGTTGCCGTTTATTTCTCGCTCTATCATTCGTATCTAGTTCTAGCATGGCTTCGAATTTGATTTTCTTTTTACACAATTGAAAATTTTGATATGGATTTTTCATATGTCAGTGTTTAGTATTCGGTTCACAGTTTGGTCTGATTGTGAATAGACCATTTATGAGTAGACGTCAGCTGAGATGCACCAGCGACCTTCTCCCTCATCAAGGTTGCGGAAGCGCGCGCATCCTCAGTACACATTTGAGGATATGATGTAATTGTAATCATAATAATGCATATAAAGTGCATTTTCCGGGATACGATTGATTTTTTTATTCAGGATAATAGACCGCATTAGATTTCTTTTCGAAAATTTAACAGAAAAATTAACGAATTTTCCATAAATATCTAGGAAGATAATTATAACCCTCAAGTCTACATTTTAAATCTGCCAGCATTTAATTAATTTAAAAACTATATGAGAAAAATAATTGAACCGAAAAATTACTATTGTTGACTTTTACTTGCATCCGAATTAGCCAATCGAAAATAAAACGAAATTCAATAAAACATCCTTTCAACCTCAAAAAACCATTTCAATAGACCATAATTTTCTTTAACCGAAGAAAAAACCTCAACCTTTACGAATCCCAATAGTCATAATCCTCGAGATCGCATCGAAAACCTCTCGTCCAGAATGAAAGAAGCTCACGACGGAAATTCATCCCTTACACAAACGCACCCTTCACACCCCCATAATGTGACTTCGGCGACCAGATATCCCAAGAAAGAAGCAAATGGAAGGCAATAAGCCCTACTACGACACCTCAGTATCCCCGATTCGGTCCACGGGGAAGGGATGAGGACAGAGTGCACCCGCGTCGGTATCGATCCGGCACTATTCCGAGGGAAATTCTCCCCCAGGATGCCTCTCATATTATATATGTATATATGACAACTAAAAAGGCCGAAGGGTACAACTGAAAAAACGAAAAAACGCGCTCAAAGTACCTACATGTATTAGAAAGACGAATGATTTGATGATATATTGAGGCACACGTTTCAAGTTCGTTCATATCCTTTTACCACTAAATATATGAGCGTACATAGAAGTGATTCTTGTGAAATCAATTTCGGCAAAAATGTCACTTGTACCCTTTGGTCTTTTCAGTCGTATGTATGTTATGTAGCCAAATTGCATCGCATGTATAGCCGTAATGTGCACGTTTTCCAAGGAGTCAGTGGGTTTCGTGGTCGACGATCGATCGCCGGAGGCTTTTGTGCTACTGCGTTATAAGGTTTTAGGTTTTTTTTTAGGGAATGAAAAATTGCATCGTTGATTGCGATCTGAAAGAAATGCTTTTGGTTTTCGTCGAGGGTAGACTGTGCGGCGCCGATTAAGCGTGGGTGAGGTGTTTTTGTTTGTTTTGATCGTGGTTTAAGTCGATTTATTTTAGTTAGAGGGAAAAAAAATGAAAATTTAGCATATCGATAAAAAAAATGATATATGTAGGTATGGTAGTCCGCTTTTGATGGGTTTATTTGAAGGAAAAACGTTGATTTATTCAAATACAATTGATGATTTTCTCCAATACTAAATTCAAATAAGATTGATGAAAATTTATTGATTATATGAAAAACATTTTGAAATAATAATAAAAAAATAATATGAAAATTAATTGATTTCATACTTTTTAGATCATTCAATAGATGGTAATAAAAAAATAGTACTTAACTCATGAAAATGAAGAAATTCATCATAAAAATTAAATTAATTTTTCAGAGTAATATTAGATTAATGTATTAAATTTTTATGTGACTTGAATCGCTTTCGTAATTACAGTCCACACGTGTATAATAAGTGCATTCAACACGCGTGCTTATTTATAAAAACCCATTTTTCTAAATACAAATAACATCAAAACCAACATAAAGAAAAATGAAGAATTTTAATCCATAACGACATCATTTTTTCAGAGGGTGGAAAACAAAGGATTTAACAAAAAACTTTCCTTTCAGCGACATTACAATTCGCATGCATAAGTCAAAAATAACTTTCATCGGAAAATCGAATTCGTTATTTAGAGCGGAAAATTAAATTTTCTCCAATTTTCAGCTTAATTTTAGAAACAATCGATCACCATCTTGTTTGAAGTCGTTTAAAACGTTTCGAAAGCTAATTCGAGTGTTGAACGTCTCTTTAATCACTTTGTCACGAACAATCGAAAGAATCGCACTCGGACAAGCACGTTTGACTCGTTTTTTATGGTTAACTGTAAAAATGGTACATTTTGTACTTTTTGTAACATGCAATAACCGCAAATACGCTTGCGCTTTAAACAGATATAGATCACAATGAAAAAATAACGGAGCATCGCGATAAAGCATGTACACTTTTTTCATGAAATCGATTAGATCGCAATTTTTCAAGCAATGTTTGAACGAAAGCTATTTAAGTATATCTCTGATGAATAATATAGATATTTTCATTGTGATTTCAATGAAATATTTGGTTTGTGTAATTCGTCAAAATTAATATCACGGATGATTGAATATCTTAAATTGAATGCACGTTGAAGCATAATGAAATTATTCAACAGCCTAATTGCATTTACGCATACACTTTACTTGATTCAATTGAGCAAACGTAAGGGATTAAGCACAAATTAATTAACTAAGAATATTAAGCGTAATTAACACAATAAGAATTGAAATTTAAAAGAAAATTCAGCACTTTTGGCTCAATTTATAAAATTTTAAGCAAAAATGGCTTTGTAGTTTCTATTATAACGAGCATCGTTAGCGTATTTATAATATAGATTTTAAGACTAATCAAGTACTTTTCTTAATATTGAATTTGAAATCAACTTTTGGAATGATTTCCATGGAAATTAATGACTAAACAAAAACATTACTAGGTAGATATTATTTTCAGGGTATAAAAAATAATATTTTATTGGATAATTCTTGTTTTCATACAATGCCTCGATTCTTCAAGACATATGTACATATGTAGATGTGAGTTTAAAATGAAATATTATTTTTTTACACTTCGACAATAATTGCATACAAATCTCTTCAGAGTTTTCATTTTATCCGAAATTTTCCATGATAATCATTCCAAATATTAGTGTCAAATGGAATATCAAGTACCATACGTAATCACTCGTCGAATTATAAAGAAACTATACGTCAATTTGGTACAAATACGAAAAAAAAACATAGTTTGAAAAAAAATATCCAGAATTCTTCACAATATTGAAGTCTTGATGACCAACAACAACTATCTAAGATTCATACATAAAAAAATAAGATTCACTCGAGAGCTTTTCCCACAGAATTTAACGGGAGCGTAATCCGTTTAACGACAGAATCTACGGCCGTTGTCCGTTAACAGGAAACGCGATTCAACCGTTTAATTTGTGTCATATTGTGTGAGCGTTAAGAAAAAAGGCATTGTGAACAACGATCCGGATGCGGGACAGACTCGATTCAACATTCAACACAGTCGGTTTATAAATAATAACATAAGAGATGATCTATTTTGTACGATTCGTATTGTCCGATGATCGGAGTGAAGGTCCGTCTTAAGAAAAATAAGTGTAAGAGGTTTGTACGGCGCGGTATTGACATTGAAATTTTTGAGTGTGGCGCTTTGTAAAGAGGATCGATTCGTTGCGCGATTTATTGTGTTGATTTTTGTTGGGGAGAATTGGATGTTTTTGTATTTCTGTCATGAAATATAACGAGATTATCTAATAATAATATTTGAGTCGAATTTTTTTACTTGAATTTATATTGAAATTGTACATGAGTGTCATTAGTGTCAAAGATTAAATTGAAAGTGCCTTAAAATTTCATCGTAATTGGTAATGCGTTGAAATTCTAAGGCTTCAAAGTAATATATTTGAGACGAAATAATTATGTGATTATTTATTCGTTTTTCTTATATTCTTAGGATTTTCCGAAGACCGAGAAAATTGAAAATTTTTAGAAAAGTATCATACAAAACCTATAAACATCAAGAAAAACAATGTTTTTATTTGTTCTGAAACTACATTTATTTTCATGTTTTGGAAATGCAGTAGAATAATTCAATTGAAAATAATATTTATTGAAGCAAATCGAAGCACCATATTTCTCAATCTTCATACAATCTTTCCAAAAATGTACATGCTTTGTGGTTTTCAAAAAATTTCAACATAATCACGTACTTAAGATACCCAACAAATTATGAAATATACAATATTCAAATTTATTCAAATTTAAAATAGCATTATATCCACAAAAAAGAAGACGAAGAATGCAAAAGAGGGTGAGATAAACTGATTTTTCAAGCCATTATTCAGTAAACAACACCAAGATTTTATTCAAATTTTCCATGAATAACCAACAAGGGTTCAATTTTAAGAATATCATTCAATTTCATCTAAACACCAGAGATTTATTCTTATATAAAAATACCATTTCGCTAAACCAACTCAATCCAATCCATTATTAAAACCCTGCACAAGAAAACCGCTACAGCCATGAATTGCAGATATTTTCGGCGAAACCTCAACATCATTCCACCTTCAGCAAGAAGCAGGTTATCAGAATGCATCGACTGCATTTCTAAGACGTCAATCTTATAAGAGACCGTCTAATAGAAATTCGTATCGTGCCTTTTCTAAAGATGAATCGAGATAGCGAAACGGATCTGCGACTGACGCTATCTTAACAATATAAGATAATATAAAATGCATATCGGATCTAGACATGATCTATTTCAATTTTTAATTCGATCTAGATCATTTATCTAATTCCGAGAAGCGCTAATTAATTTATTAGCAAAAAGCGATCGCAGGAAACGCAACTCGCGTTAACTGTGACACTTTTAACGAGTTGTTCTGGACGACTTTTCTGTTATGTGTCGTATAAAAAGTGGTTTGAAGATCGTTTCGATGTATTATATATAGTCGAATAAAAAAATCTTGATCGTAAGTTGATCATTGATCGATTAAGATCGAACGAAAGCCATTCATGTGTGTGGTAAAAGTCGTTCGAGTAATTAATTGATAGATACAAATTTTCGAGCATTTGATTATCTTGTATTTAACTAATGAACGAATTTGATACACTGAATTGATCAAATTAGAACAAAGAGGTACACGCATTTTACATACGAACGAATTTCGAATTGGGAAACCGTTTAGTTATAACGAATAGTTGTGTTAAAACAATGTGTATTTGAATAAAAGGGAACGCGTATATTCATATTCAAAATACATAGTGTTTTATGTAATTAAGCAGACCAAAATTCTAGCTAAAACAACGCATTTTGAATATATGGGTGTAACTTGCATAATAATAACCACAACCTAACAATGAGAATTTAATTACTAATTATACCCTCTCTAATGAGTGTGTAGACGAATTTATATTGACAAATTATCCAATGCATGACATACAACTTGTAATTCATCGATTGTGCTTCTGAAGCGACACAAGAAATTAACTATGCATTAGTTTCAATAAAGCTCCCCTATATAAGAACATTTCCTATGATATTGAAACACATCAAATTTAACAACCCCATAAAGCATAAAAAGGAAAAAAGTACTTAAAAAACAATTCTACATATTGATAATTTTATTTTATCGTTTTTGTATCTATTTTATATTACTACTTCTCTATTTTTTATCGTTATCTCTGAACTTTTCATTGTAGAACTAATGTCATCAACTAGATTCTATGTATTGTGAAATTGCTTATTTAGATATTTGTGAAGAATACAATCTATAAGAAGAGATGTAGTGCAAAGAGGATCGGTTATTTTTTTATATCTAGAAGTTATTGCTTTTCTTGTTCTAAATGCGATTAATAGAGCAAGAAAGGCGATAATTTTTAGCTAGACAAACTATGAAAATTCTCCCTAACTCCACAACTCTGCATACAACACTCAGTCTAACCAAGTTAACCTAAAATGTAACCCAAACCAGTTCAATCTATATTTTTAAAAATGGAAAAAATTAAAAACTTGACTCAAACTATTCTGACCTATCCCATAAATGATCCTACCGATATTCTGCTGCATAATCACTCTTAAAACATGATTCGAAAAAATAGATAAAACTTGAACCTTCTTTACATCAAAAAAGTGGCAATGTTGTTGAATACATCTCAAAGATATCTACAAAAACCTCTAAATACGAATAACTTAAAAATGGAACTCACTTGGCATTCTTCGGTCCATGTCTGACTCCAGTGCAAGACTCGGATGGACATCGATGACGACATCCTTCAACACTAGGATCTCTTGCAACAAGAGGAGTACACGCATGAACATGAGGATGCGTATGAGTGGGACTAGTATGAGAGCCATATCCATCGGAATTCAGCTGAAATCAATGAAAAAAGCATTAAAGAGACTATAAATAATCGGCTTCAGACGAGTGAAAGATCTTCGAGAATAGAGAAGCCGACGATTGAAAGCTATGGTATGGTATGCGGAGTTCGGGAAGAGGAGTGACGAATGGGTCGTGTTTTAAAATGGTGGTAGTTTTAAATTTATACTGTGATATATACTTTTTGGTCGGTTTTTATGTTTTGTCGGTTATCGACGAGTTCAAAAGCGGTGCTTTTCATCATCTTTGACGTGCGCGGGCGAGTTTCGAGTCTGAAAGCGTGGATTAGTCGGTGAGGTCAATGTGTATTTTTGAATGGATTGTGGCTTTAGCTGAATTTAATCACATATATTATATAAAAAATATTGAAAAAATAATAGATTAGTTAACAAAACAAAGTTTTGGGAGCAAGGGATTCGCAAGGTCTGGACGCCAGGAGGGCCGAGTAGACTAATTTTATAAGACTATTTCTCTAGAATGTTAAAATTTATACATCCATAATGGAAAATGAAGTTTAAATAAAATAAATGTCTATATTTAGTTGAATACAAAATTTTATAAGTACTTAAGTAGACTATCAAACTTATACAATCAAGTTATGATATCAAACTGATCGCATAATCCAATTTAGATACAGTCAATATTATCATTTAACATTCCAACTCTGTTGATATTCAAATGTTGATTCGAATGAATTCAAATCTTCAAAACAACTCTAAACTCTAAACTATAAATCTAACGTTTCAACAATAACATCAATCAACGACCTAACTCAAACTAAACTGCGATCTTGAAATTCAAAAACAACTGAACCAAAAAAAACCTAATTCTAAAACACTTTCCTAACAAATCACGCATCTTATAAATAATAAAAAATACTTCCTTATAAAAAAATAACTCCTAATAAAAAACAACAACCCCTATTTTGCATCGCCGATTTCGTTCGCGTTACTAAATAACGACGAAACTTTTCACGACTTGGCGAAGTTTTATCTCGTAACTTCTTACGTTAGGGTCAGTATATTTTTAGATGTAAAGTTCGAGTCTTGGTACCTACTTGTATTGGACTTTTTGTTTGTTTATTTAGATTTGGATTAGATGTGCATTCGTTCGGTCGAGTTTTATCTTTTGTCGGTCAACCGAATGGAAAATGCGTACGTAGGTACATTGTACCAAATATTGTTCGACAGGTTGGAACGATGGGTCTCCTAAATATAAACGTTTCGCCTAATTCGAAGGTTGTCGATGATTTTCGAGTGAAAATGTGTATTTCCATTGAAAGCCTATATCGGGAAATTTGAGATTTATATCGCATTAAAATCGTATTCATCTTAAATCTTAGAGCTTTATCTGTATGAAATTGATTTAATGCATTTGTTGGGCTGGATTATATTCTGTTAGGTTAGTCATGTTTTAAGTTGGACACAAATTGATCCACATTTTGGAAACCAGTTGCTCAATTAAATCTGTTTTATTGATTTTCAGCCGAGACATTTTCAGAGATTCGAATCCGGCTCAACCCAGTTTCAATATATAAATCGAACGAAAAATAAACATATCGATATTTGCTTAAACGATTCGCCGAGTTTCGAATAAAATATTTACCCTAGCAGAACACGAATCATAATTTCATAATACTGTTATCTTAAAATAAACTAAATTTATTGAAAAAAAATCGATTTGTGTCGAAACGGTCAATCGGGTCAATTTTCCACATAGACGCGTTTCTCCCCAGACTTTCCGAAATAGACTCAGTTTTACAACAGCTTCGAATGAGAAATCGCTTATATTATAAATCATACAAGGCGACATATTGTAAAACTACTCGAAAAAATCTTTTACATCGCTTAAACAAGCTTGAAGAGGAAGCATAGCTACGAAGGTAAATTACGTCTTGCGCATTATGCATGCGGTCGTATAATAAAATTTAGATTTCTGAAAGGGTCAACCCATGATGTTAGAGAAGCAGCAGACGTTGATTTATAAAACTCGATTATGGTCGTTTCCTGTCTAAAACAAGCCGAGTGCTCCAGAGTGTTCGAAATGAGTTCTAAAGTAATGATGTATGTAGCTGGAGCGTGGTAATTCGAGGATACCGCCTTCGGGCGAGTGTTCTTACTGATGGTTTTTTATAGATGTGTAGTCTATGATGTGTTGAGTCTAATAAAAAAGTCGAATTTGATCTGGGATTATGGAAAAATACGGTAGGAGCTTTAATAGCGTTCTGCTAACAAGGGGGCCTTTTGTGTTTGGGTCTTTGAATTTGATGAAACTTGACAGAAATGTAATGTGAGTTGAGACATAAGCAATAGTGAAGTGAGAAAATTTAATTCTCAAAGGTTCAAGAGAAATTAGGAATCAACATTTGGTTAGTAGGACTAAGATAATAGATCAGTACTATTAATTTTGACTCCTATGAACCATTGAGAATTGAGTTTTCACTATTATTTAAGTAATATACTTTAGTAACATTTCAAGTAAAAAAGGTCTCCACATAACTTAAAATGTACGAAGAACAACTTAACAATAGAAATCAATCTTACACATCATTTAAGATGTTTTATAGATCAATCAAAAATTCTAACAATAATATGAAAGTGTGCATAAATTCAAGTTTTATGGCATTTACCTTGACTATGGTGCCGACTTGGGGGTCTTGGGTGACCTCCAGCACCTCTTTGTTGGAGTCTATCGGCTCCATCATCAGCATTTCACCAGGTTGTCCGAGCAGTCGCTCCTTCATCTCGTGGATGTAGGGACAGCGCTGCATGGTTCACCGAATTCTATGTACCTGAAAACCAAAAAAGCAATTTTAATCACAAAAATAATTCAAATATTCATCGCAGCGATGACAAAGTCTTATTTCGATACTCAGACTAAATCTCTCTGGTCTAATAAATAACACCGAGATCATTCCTATTATAAGACACTCGAATCTTGCAAAATCGTTTATATTCAGAGTCGTGTACGTAATCGACTGAAATTTCATGAAGTGTTTAGCATACGTTAGAACACTGAGGACACTGTCCTCTAAATTGTGCAAATATGTTTCAGAAACAATAGTGGTTTGTTTGAACGCCAATGAAAAGAACAAATTCGAGTTTTGAGACGAATAAACTGTTTTAGAAATTACTCGTAGAAGAATTTTTTGAGTATATTGATAAAAATATTATATGAATCATTTCTATGTGTAAATCAAAATAAGGATTCGCAGTATTTTATACATTTATATGATTCATCTTATATAAAAAATGTGGTATTACAGTGCCGAAAAATAAGATGAAAAATTAAACTTCCTAGATTATTAAGCAGATTTACATCTTTAGAAAGAAATTTAATAAAAAGTTTCAAAAAGAAAACTAATTTTCAAGAGAGAAATTAATCACTGCACAAGAAAAGAGCAAAAAATAGTTTTCAAACCCGAGTTGAACGACACAAACTTCAGACGCACCCGAAACTTATCTTATTCACATTTCGACAAAATCGAACAAAAACTCCACCCGCTCTAACCCAAAACGATCAATCAAACTTACAATAATTAAACCCATGAATAGATAGAGTTCTATTTCCATTGTGATTTGAACCAAATATCGCATTCTTCTTAAAATTAGACCAGATACAATCATCCTTTCTATATCCCAATTTCATAACAATTATTTATCGATACAGGTTTCATAACCAAATCATATTTTAAAAAAGATTAACCAGATTCTAAAGCCAATAGTAGAAACATTGCATATCTAAAGATAATTGAAAAACTGATAATGGTGCGTCCACGTGAAAGTCGGCGGCTTCCAGTGTTTTGCCGCTGAAAGTCGGCGGCTTGTATGGACAACTCATAAGATAACTTAACATACATAATACACTAAAATATCGATCATAGCCAATATTTTTCTCTCTAACTGAAGGCACGCCCTACACTCTACGCATCCACGATTAAAAGACAATTTATTCGGAATAATTCATTCGCACGCGACACGCACCATTTCCCATGCATCCCTTTATAGCCCTGCAGCCATTATTGAATTCTATGGAACGTTCGGAATCGCAAAAGCCAACAACCGAAACCGAATTCGTGATTCGAATCTGACTCACGAACACACAACAACAGTGGCACAATGGTCGCCGAACCGACGGCTAATTATAGTGCACGTGCCGAAATAAAATAGCTATAGTTCTATAGTTTAGCTATAGTCTATGGTACGAAAAAAGGTATTTGTTTGCACTTCGTTACGTGATCGGTAGCTCCTTCGGTATCTAGTTAGGCGTGTGTCGTGTCCCAGTAACGATCGAAGGGTTAGTGCAAATAGTTTTTTTTTCCGAGAAGGATTTGGATCAGTGTCAATAGCGAGACTGTTGCCAAGTAGTAGTAGGCGACCTAATTTTAAATAATGATGCGATGAAACAAGATTGAGTTTTTTGTTTGGTTTAATTGGGCCATATTTAGTTTTTTTTTAATCAAAATTTTAATGATTTTTTTTCGATGTATGGCAGTGAAAATCACGCTAAATATACTCTGATGCATATTAAACCCAAGTACTTGAGAAATAATACAGTTAAAATATCTTCAATACCCAAGTAGTATGATTTAATCAATAATATAACTTATTGTTATGTGGCGTTCACATAACGCATGAACATTGCATATTCAAAAACATTTGTCAATTTCAACTTAAACTTTCTCTAATTATGAAAATACAATATCGAATTTATATTTACAATCAAAAGTCTTTTTTTAACAGTTTATAGACTCGATTCATTATACTTCTATACGGAAAAAATAATGATGAAAATTGGATTTACGAAGTCGACAGAGCGAAATGAAATATCTCGCTCGTCACACAATAGGCAGAAAAACTTTGATGAAAAATTCTATTCATTATGAAACGTTCAGCGTATTCAGGTCAAATTTCAGCCGCATAAAAACGGAATTAGTTTTTCTTTCGTATGTGCAAGTCACTTCGATATCGCGTCGAAGCTTTCGCTGAAACGAATGTCACTCAAGAAATTCGATCACAGGTCACCATTGTGTTGCAGTAAGTCAAAGTTCCGAACTCGAGATAAGCGTATAAATACGATATTACATACGAAGTGGAAAAATTACGAGAATTTCCTTGGCTTCTCGTATTAAATTGCACAGCACGCGTAACCGCTACTGCTAATAAAACTTAAATGCAAGGAACGCATTTATCCAAACAACATAATTACACGGTAGGCTTTGAACTCTGTACGAAAGGTCTTCGGATGCAATACACATTTTTTCATCTATGAATTTATGAGAAGAAAGTTTCTCACCGAGAATCATTTTAAAATCTATGCAAACTACTTACATTTCGAATATAATTTCAATAGAATTCTAAATGATAATAATTAGGGAATAGTAGGGAAAGAAGAGTGATCAGGGAAAACATGATTGATTCATTAAAATTATACGTTTTTCCCGTCTTTCTCCACCAAATACAATAAACGAAATCTGCAGATGACAAATTTCATATATAAGATTAACTACCTACAATATATTAAAAAAACAGGCATATCTATTGAGCCCCTTGATGCATGCATATCTTAACGTTCATAAAAAAAATCTATTGTTTCCTATTGATTTGTATGCATACAGAATTTTCTTACGAATGAATAACTGTCCGTTTGATGGAAACTGAAATAATATTGATTTAAAGACAATCGTTCGTGAGGCAATAATCGTCAAGTTTATCCCGATCGTAAATTGTCACAAACGTGACAGGCTTTTAATATCAACATGGCATGATCTTATTGCATCGGCATCGTAAAAAGTTTAATTGTAACTATCACGACATCGTCTAGTAATCTCGGCCTGATGATGAGAAAAGTGCTCATCGCAGAAGTCGCAGTAATGGGGAGCTTCCACTGCCGAGCGGAACGGAACGGACTAGGGACACAGCTTTATAAAAGAAAGGGACGCTTCTTTCTTATACATAGTTATATCCCTAGTCCGTTCATTCCGCTCGACAGTGGAGGTCCCCATTAATAGTTCTAATATAGCGGATTTTAACCGGCTCGAATCTATTTAGAGATTGCTTTCGATATAGATGTGCTGTCATTGTACAAGAAATACAATATTCGAAATGGCAAAATAACATTAATCAAGAGCAATATACTGGTGAAACATTTTTTTAGATGGTCTATTAAAATATAAAACATCCATTAGGTGATTTTATATAATTACAAGCAATCGAGTATAATTCGAAACCATTACCCGAGCGATGATAAACGTCAAACAAAATTGTGATCGCGTATCTAACTACTCTCATCAGAACAATCACATCTAAAAGGCAAGATAAAAAACGATACAACAGCTTTTCGAAGATCAATCAGATCGATAAATGTATACAATTAATATTACGTTAGTTGAACGAATAAACAAGTTGTACAAACACTCCATTCGGCTACTGAGAAGCGGATACGATGTATAGAATTTTTTTCAATACACAAATAGATCTTCTGTAATCATCATAAAATTGAAAAAACTCGTATATTTTCTCAACAAAAATTTGAACATTTGTAAATCGATCGGATTTTTTAAAAAAACTTCATTTATGTATATGGAGAAATTATAGTTACTTTGTACAAATGCAAATTAAGCAACAGATAGATACGCAGTAGCAAAATCATAATAGGAACGCAATTACATTTCCCATCCATGAAAATGTATCAAATCTTCGAAAAATCCTTACAATGTTAAAATTTGAATATAAAGACCCCTTTTAAATGACAAAATAGCACATACACGTGATTGTAAGTTCATTCATCTCTAGCAAGCGACATTCCCATTCGTGCAAGCGATCCCTTTGTGCTCGGAAGATCGCTCCCTTTCATCTCACCAGAAGATTATCGTGCACATCCATTCTGGTCCATCTGTGACATCACGATCTGTAGATCTGTGGATCTATAGATCTGTTGGAGAGATGTCGAAACGGCTGATGATCCGAATTAACCCCGCACCAGCGCGGAACGAGCATCAAGATTTTTTATAGATCGTAAACGACGGATTAAAAGGTGGTCGTTAGTGTTATTTCACTATTGGGATAGTCGATGTATAAAATAAAAATCGGATCTGAAACTATCTAGTTGTACAAATAAATTGTTAGAAATAGGTTCTTAAATGCGAAGGATTTGTTTAAAATTGTAGAGAGTGCTGATGGTTAATTGTGAAACAGATCATTGGTATGAGATTTGAAGGGTTAGGTTGAATTTTTTTTTCATGTAAGGTTAAATCGAGTATTGTGTTGATAGTTTAATTCATAACTAAAATATATCTTCCTATAACTCGAGATTAGGCTCATTATTATAGAAGATCGTGCAATAGAAAGAAAGGAATCTATACTCAAAGTTAGATATTTTCTGCTATTTTAATACACATATTTCCGAAAAAAAAAATCATAAATAATGAAACTTTGTCATATTTGAGTAGATATTGATATTAAGCAACAGTAGGTTTCTAGTCTAATTACATTATAAGCTTATCACACATTGTGTAATGATTCGAGTAACTATTTATGCTTAATAGTATCAATATATCTACATGTATTCATTTACTATGCAACTTTATTACATAACTTAACTATTAATTAATTTCATTTTATAATAGCAATTCTAGCATCCAATAAATAAATAAAAGCAATAATTTAAACCAATCAATAGAACGAAATACGCTCAATAAGAGAATAGATTATTTATCAATCAATTAAAGCACACTATAAACTTTTATATGGATCAATAAAAAATCTAGCATGTTTAGAAAAGACTTTCCAAAATAATCCAGATCCAATTTTCGCACGTGTTCTTCGAAAAAGCGGAAATCTGATTGAACAAAGAGATTTCGCAACAAGTCACATGTTTGGCCCATTTATTCTAGTTCAGTTCAATAAACATGTGCAATAATAGAAACTAAGAAACAGGGACACGAGAATGGGCTATAAAACAATTCTTCAAAACAGTGAAACGAGGTAATATTGTTTTACATGGCGACACGAGTGCGGTACAAATATTGAGTTACATACGATTCATTCTGTTCGCTTAATTGGTTTGGGTTAGAATTTGAAATGTAGACGATCTTTTCACTTATGAGTTGATGAAGAATTGTGGACACTTGATAAATTATGTATTTTTTAGGAAAATTTTCATTAAATCGAGTTTGAAATATCGAAATTACATCTGCGTAAAAAGTTTATCATGCGGGTCATTCGGAAGACTTACAGATTACCTTCATAAAACTCAATGTAAACAATTTATGAAAATTGAACAGTAATGTAAACGTGGTTGAATTTATTATGGAAACATTTGTATCATTATCGTTTTTCAGCGAATTGATTTACGCGATGAATCAAAATAAGCCACTAAAGAAACAGTTGAAAAAAAAACATGAATTTAGCGAAATTTATGATTCCGATATATGTATTCTTTTTTAATTTTTGGTAAATAAAATCGAATTAATCAATTTGAATCATATACTAAAATATTAAATTGAAAAAATAAAGATTAATTCCAGACGTGTGCTCAATGTGAGAAGTCAAATCGAACAGACACGCTTTGAAATATAAGTGAATGCGTTAAAAAAAATCTAGGTTATTAAAACGACCGTAAAATAATGATACTGAACTATAAACATCATAAAATCGATTTATTACGTTTCGAAAAAAGTAGGCAATGACTGAAAATGAAATCCATCATCATTCACATAAGAATTTCAATATAAACAAATTTCAAATTCACAGAAGCAAAAGAACCAAACTCACACATTTTCTTGTCGAAATTTTCCAACTTTGAAAACTCGTCGATTCGTTTGAAAATTTGAATAGAAAACTTGAGACGTTTGAAAACTTGAAAAGGCAGAAGACTCGAGTGGCAGCTTCGAATCGAACCAGAACACTCTATCCAGATCGATCTACTCCAATTAGACGACTCTTCGAGTTGAATGTTATAGTGTGACTATTAAAACCAGAGGAAAACTCATGAGAAGTGTTACGAGGAAGGGAAAAGTTGCTAAGAGTCTCGATCTGTCGGTGTGTCTTTGTGAAGATAAGTGTGAGCTAAAGTTTCATTCATAGAATTCTAAGAAAGGAAGAAAATTAACATTTCATCCATATTTAGTATTTTAAGTTTGTTCAATGTCGCCTAATCAAACTTATTTTTATAGATAGCCACAAATTAGATTAGAACATTTTGATACCATTAAGCAATAGTATGGATAGAATCACAAGAGTTGGAATGAACTACCTATTTTGCACAAAAGTGTAGTTAAGAAAAGAAACAATAGTAAAATACTTTCTCTTCGTACTCATAAGCTATACTGCGTGCGAAAGAAACAGACAGACGTATCACAATGCTTTTGTAGTGTGACGTTTTGTTCGCAGACATTACACAATTGTTATGTGTGAATGTGTGGTTCGCGTATCGTTCGATGTTTGATCGTATTGATTTATCAAATTGGACTAGAAATTGAGTAAAATTAGATTCAGGAACATAGATCAATCACCTTTTTTAAAGTTACTCAGCTCTATTCTACACTCCAGATAGTTTCTCAAGTAACTAAAAAAGGCAACTTCTCTAGAACTTTAATCAGGCTAATTTTCAAATCTATGGAAGAAGTTCAGTTAAACACCAATTTAGTCGCTCGACACAACAAAGATTAGCTCACACAAAACCCAACACTCGAACCTACAAAATCGACACGCATGGGACATCATCAAAGCTATATATCGACATTTCCTAACCCAACCCAACCAAGTGGGTCACGCGATCTATGGATACGACAAAAACGGTCATGTGCACCAATTACTAGAGGCGAAGCGCACTAATTGTGTCCGGGTAAGAGACGAGTTGGTGCAAATCCAAGAACTCGAATCCGCACTCGTTCAACACGAATCTAATGGAACGCTTCTGCAGAAGAACCAGGAAATAGTCTTCGATACAAGAACAAAAGTTGGGGTTATATTTGGAGCGCTGGATGCTCGAGAGCAGCTGTCGCGCTTTTGAAAAAATTAATGTTTACACTTGAAAGTGTGATTTTTTTTTTGTTGAGATTTCGTCTGTCTTCAGATGGGTTTTAGTAGAATGTAAAAATAATCGATTGTAGAGTGTAATAAAAAAGGATGTAGTCGTATGAACATGCTCCGTATGTAAATAGGTTATGTAGGTTATAAATACAAGAATCGTGTGCGAATATAAAGTTAAACATACATTATCGTGCATGGTGATTGTCCATGTAATTGGTTTGCATAAACACAATACGAGTTATCAACTGATGTCAAAAAAGTTTTATTCTAAAATCATTAAAATTTAATGAAATTAGACTTTAAAGGTGATAATTTTGAAACTAGAGCGCTACATGAACAATAAGTTACTTGAAAAAAATGATGGTGTTGAAGATGTTGGATACTTTGTTTTGGTGTTTTGATTGAATTGTACACATAACCAAGTATTCATACATGGTCCATGTACGTATAGTTCAGTATTTGCACTCGAAGTATGATCATATAGTCACATCCAATAAAAAAGAAATAGCTTGTACGCCATTTGAAAATCAATTTGATGTATGTACTAAAGGAAGAATCGCGTTCTGAGGTCCGGATGTTGCCTAGTTTGGGTACAGGTTGTACAAAAACGAAAATGTTCAATTGTTCAGGCCTCATTAAATCGACAACAAATTGAATCGATTTTAACAATGAATAAAACTACTCACGCACCTTGCAATCGAACGCATATAAGGCCATAGGAATTATGCAATTCGAATTATCGTATGAAGTATATATGAATTCATCTGTGTAAAATTACTTAGCATTCCAATCACTGATACTTTTCCAATAACGAGATGATAGATACCCATAAAACCATCAATTTGATCTCATAATAACGGAAATGGTGGCAATGAAATCCTCTTGGCACTAAACTGACCGAGTTTCTCAAAATTGCCGATTGTCATTATCTAAAGTGAGCAAAGTTTGCATGTCGAACTAGTTTTTGCACAATGTCTATAGATCCGATCGATAGATCGACTAGTCGGATAGATCTCCTATTATGAACAGCTTGAAAAAATAAATCTTAGAATATCAGCTGCACGTTCTTCTTACGTAGGTGCATTTGTGTAAGCCTTGAAATGTAATTGCGGTTTAACGACAAAATGCTATTATAGAATCTGTGGGATAAACGGACAAAGACTTTGCTCAGATTCAATGTATAATAATTCACAATTTATTAATTTAAATGAAAAAAATATTCGATGAATCTGATTCATTTCATATGCATTGAGAAGTTCGAGCGTTTAAATTGAATCCCATTGTGAAAAGATAGTGAAGTTAAGTGAAATGCGGCGGATGGAAAAGTTTATTTGCCGCCATAAAAAAAAGCCAACCCAGAAGCTTTTAGAAGTTCGGAAATAAAATAGAAATATCAGAAGTTCTATTCCGGCACGAAAAGCGATCAACAAAAATCAAGGTTTATCGTTAAGCGAAGGGAAGCAGATGTTTGATATTCTGTATAATAAAACGTCGAACTCGCGACACAAATAGAAGACGGCTAGAAGAAATATTGTAGAAGAAGAAAATAATCAATAGAAGAACTCTAAGAAGAGTGATAACCGATATTTCAATCAGCGTTCGATGCATTTCGATTGCACAACTGTGACCGCAACGAATTGCTTAACTATGACCGCATAGTGTGAATGAAAATTCAATACAAAGATCGAAAGAAAATTTAGACGATATTTCTGATATGTTTCGTGCTATAAAAGAACGTGCAATAGAAATAAGGAAGCTTGCTTAAAATTTGGAGATAGGTATTTTTTTGTAAATTTGTTTAAAAGAGGTGCCTCAAACTATACTTAACAACGAGACACATGACTTTGGAAAGCTGTTTTCATAACTATCATTTATTATTGTTAGAGTAAATTTCAAGTCGCTGTGTGAAAAAATAAGTTTTAGTAAAGTTAAAAAAGAAGTAATGCCCCGTCTTCTTTGATTAATAATGATGTATTATGGAAAATTGCTATAGAAATTTGTCTTATTTCGTGAAAATTTCAATTTTGTGCTATATCGATTACGGAAACCAATTTGATATCTGTCCCGAAACGAGATGAGTTTTAAATTAAAAACAGAAAGATATGATTGCATGACGACAATGAAATGAGAGGCTTTTTCTCGAATACGGAAAATTTCCCTAAACATAATTAATTTTCTTTTTCCATTTCGCCGAATGAACTCGAAACGAAAAGTGATGATGCGGCGTATTTCTTTCACGAGTTCTTACGATAGACCAGAATGTATTTTTAAGTGCATTCGAAATCAAAAAATGATAAATAATTCTTAAACGAACGCCACGGCGAAAAAAGTTTAATCGTTAAAACGTTAGCGGTATAACGGTATTGTATATTTTTCGAGTACCGTAACGAATTTGGAAATGATAAGGATATAACAAACAAGCGCGTATTAAATGCAAAACGTTTCATTAATTCTAAGACCGGTCTTTTGAGTCGTTATTGAAATCGTTAAAACGGAATCCGATCCGAGAGACTGTGGAAGATTCGAATTTTATTGCTTTTCTAATTAAAATCTTAAAAAAATAACTAGAATGTACGCGAAACGAGTTAAGAATGCGAGCAACCGGATTTAATTGAATCGAATTGAATCCAAAAGTACTCTTGAAGAAAATCGAAAGTGTTACAACGAATCTCGATAATGATTGAAGCAACTCACTAATTGTTAGGCAATTGTTAGAGGCTGAAGTCTAATTGCCCCAATAGAATAAACGTCCTCGGTTAACGCATGTAAATTGAAATCGTTAACAAATCGTCAATATCCAGGATGAAACGATTTGGAAGCGATTGTTAATCGAATTACTCGGTTAACAGTTATGATTATTATTAGAGTCGACTCTGGAATAATTTCGATACCTAATTAACATCCTCTGTGTTGTAGAATTGCAAAATTTGTGCTTTGAACCAAACTATTCAGTTATAAAGACGAAAATTGTGAGATGCTTTGAAGTATGCTTATTGTGTATACTGACATTTCATAGAAGATTTTCAAGTAAAATAAATGAATCGGTTAAAAATAAATCTTGAAAAATTGGTACATATATTCAAATATTTTGCTGAAAATCTGATTAGCAAAGAAAAATAACCTCAATACGATTTACATTATGCAACAGCAAAAGAACAAAACGTAATATTTTTCAAAAACAATCAGAAATGATAGACTATTTTAACGATCTATAAAATGAATTTACAATGTTTATACAAGGTGAACATTATTTACGTCTATTTCAGTTATACATCATTCAAACTATGTCATGTGGAAGCAAATTATTCCTCATGCAAATAAAAACGTATTTTTAGACACGAATAAAAGAAAATTGATGCAGCAACAGCACTAACGACATTAATGCATGTATTTTCTATGAATATTTAAAGCGACACATTTTCAAACACCATGTATAAAATGTTAGTATTTTGTAACTGAAGAATAAAGCCTTATAATAGTCAAAAAACATTGATTTGTAAGTGCATCTAACTTCGAATTACGATAACTAAAAAACTATTGAGAACTGCATTTTCGTTCTTCACAACTATTTCATGTCTATACTTAAACTATATTTACAAAAAATTTCATCAAGATCGGAGGAAAATTTTATCAGCAAAAACAATGACACAAAAGCCTACTAACCAACAGTAGGAAGAGTCGCGTGCCAACTCTAGCAGACAAACGATATAAATGCGATCCCATAATTCAATTTCGCTTTCGAAAACATATCGTATTATATATAATACACTTGATCTCATGAATAAGCGATCGAATGAACGAACGACCCTCGCACAAAGAGGAATTCTTTCCACGAAAAGGCTCGTTTACAAGGAAAGGCTTTCAAGGAGTCGAAGAATCGTCTTTCGAGATTATGCCCTTTTTGCGTGTCTATCCGATGGCTTTTCCCATTACTTTCTTATGAAATAAGAATGGAAGATTTATAAAAGAGTGTCTGTCATATTTCTGTGTGAATTCTACCGAAAAATAGCGTGGGTTTTCTTCGGTGTTATTTAATAAGTGTCAGATGCGTTTTTTTCGTAATGATTTTTAGATACAGCCTTGTTTTTAACCCACATTGGTTCTGTGAAAACACGTGGGTTGATTCTACATATGCTTTTTATTTTGTTTTACGTCTAAATATCGATTAATATGAATTTATGTGAAACGTATTCTCTTCTAACTTTATGTTGATATTTATGGAAATTACTCAAGTTTATATTTATGAATGCTCCGAGTCTCAAATTTATTGAAAGCATCTGTGCGATATTCTAATTAACTAATTAATTATTGATACAATTTGTGCGTAAAATTAGTGAAACAGCTCGGGAAATGTAATACGGAACAAACGAAATTTTCACACGCTAAAATTAATTGTATACTTTACGAGAGTGGCTAATTTATAGACGAAAACACTAATGAACTAATTTAAATAAAATATTGATCATAATTTTTCTTTGTTATTGTATAATAACAGACCTAACAGTAAGTCGACATAATATAAACAGCATTTTTTTTCAATATTTACAATATTTTTTCATGTGAAAATACACAATTACGAAACTATTTATTATCACATCTTAAAATATTAAGAAATCGACTCAAATTTTTCACATCGCCGTCGAATAGCAGAACACATTATACCATTTCAGACTTGAAAATATGCAAATTTAAATTTTCCAATTATTTCAAACTACCCCTAGACTAAACAGAAAACTCGCAGCCAAACAGCCTAGGATAAACAGAATGCATCAGGTTTTTCACATGGGGGAGAAAACAACCCCTCGAGGAGTTCACTCACCTTTTGACAGCCAAACACACAAGAGACTCCGCTTTTCACGAAGCGCCCATCATCACAATCCTCATTTTTTTCCACAACACCTAATACTTAATTCAATATTATAAAAATCCGGCTAAAATGAAGCTAGCAAGTAGAGGAGGCACATTCGAAAAACACCGGAGGCGAAGGCACTTGTGTTTTCCGCCCGCTTTCGGCTATCGGAAGTTCGTTTTTCGCGCCATTTTCGCTCGTTTACGGTCGTTCGATTGGTATTTTGTATTTTTTTAATGTTCGATTTTGATTTTCCCGCGGAAAATGTACGATTTTCCACGATCGTTTCGGGGAAAGCGTAGCGCGCGCGAAAGCTCCCAGATACGATTGGCTCGTGAGCGTTGGCTGCGACCGCCTTTTAGTTGGTGAGAGCTGATCGCAAATCTGTGGTTCGCGTGCCGTTTTATTTTTATTTTTTTTTCATTTATTTGGTGTATACGAATGTGATATGTTTGCTTCACTGATTTGCACGCTTATCGATACTATTAAGCATCAATTTGATATAAAATTTGTATTTTGACTTTTGACTTACTATATTAAATTTGCTTAATCATGCATTATCATCAGAGATATATTGCAAAGAGAATTTTTATAATTTATTTGATTGACGATTGAATAGCACAAATGGTACATGTGACTTTTTTTATCGAAATTGAATTTTGTACAGAAAATGGTTCGATATATGATACAGAACCATAACGTTTCGATTTCGAAATTTCAATAAAAAAGGTCACTTATACCCTTTGTGATATTCAGTCGTCAATTAGAAATTATTGAATTTCTCGATCTATTGCTCACATTTAAAGAGAGAAATAAAATATTTTTCAGATAGTCTAGCTAGGAAAGAAAAGTGATCTCCTTGCAATACATTTCTGATCATTGTTTCTCAAAAATTTTCGTGATTCTTATAAGATTGTGAAAATTCCAATAAGATTTCCGGAAAATTTCTGGAAAATCTGATTCGATACACATACATCAACTTCCCATATATACATTTAAATATATAATTCCAATTCATTTTGAAACAGTTAAAATTTAACTCCATTTACAAAATACTCATGTTAAAAAGTGTTGAATTTCAAATTGTTTTATTTTCCCAATCAAAATGTTCTATACAACAGTTTTTTTCAATGCGAATTAAATCGTTAGAACATACATGTGGGTTTTACCATAAAACATGCCTCGTTCGAAACCGGATTACAAATCAAACATTGACCCAGAGTACCTATGTACATAAAAAGGAAAATCTTCGAATACCAACTATACGTATAGGGAGTGAAATACACTAACGACCAAACGTGTCGAAACGGATCAAAATTAAAAGTCTACAATTTAGCAACGAAACCAAAAAAGTATGCGAATAAAAATTACACATCAGAAACATTCTAGATTCAATACGAAGTGTGTGAAAATTGCAATTCTCTTGTGAAGATTTTAAAAATTAAAGGTGCAAGTGATAGATTCGAATCAATTAATCGATCACTTGAATACTTTCTAAGGTCTAAAAAAGGTTTGCGACACGTGAAGCGCGTTGCACGTGCTCGTTTATTTCCGGCAATCTCCGGAAGGCTTCGGGTCCTCAAACTCCAACCCCAACGAATACCAAGGGGTGTTCCCGAGGGGGTGTTGTATCGTAATTACTTTCTCGAACGTGAATTCACAACTGCGAAAATTCAAAACGCTTTGATTCATAACAGAGATTGCAAATCATCAAGCATTAAATCGAAATAAATATTAATAATGACTCGTTTGATTGTAAAATATTTAATAGTCTTAGTACAATTGATAGTATTGTCATTAAGTTGCTTTAATATTGACCAAGGACAACATTGATGAACATATTGAATGTTTATGAGCACATTGAAGCATCCGATCGATATTTTCTTACATCATATTTCATGTGGATATTGAAGCTGTTCAAATGCCTAGAAAGTTTGAAGATAATATATTCTTCAATCAAAGATTGGGATTCTATTTTTAGAATTAAGTATCAGCATTTTTTTCTCTTTCAACAGTGATCAGAATCTGAAAACATTTCAAATTTTCCGTCAAAAACTTCATTGACTACTCAACTAATTTCGATAGAAGAAAAATATTTGAAAAAATGTCGATTTGTGCCAAGTTCAAGTAAAAAACATATTCTGAAACTGCGGTCAAACTAATCGTGGCGATGACCGCGCATTGTGAACGAATTTCCTCGACTACGAAAAACACAATAAGAAAAGTTCACAAAAGAATCGCGACAATTGCGCGACAGTACAATGCACTAAATGAAAAACGCGAACATAGATTAACTCGTTTCACGGTTGTTTGAACATCGCGAGACATACCCAATACGAAAAAGGCTTATTCACGCTACATGCAAATGAATTGAAAAAAATTGGAGCGACTTGAATAAATATTGTTGTAACGAAACATAGACCATTTGATGTGACGAAAATTGTGCAATCGTTCGTGTCGATCGAAGTATTAAAACTTCGAGGGTCAGTGTTTCTACTGTAGGTTAAAAGTAAGTAGCAAGTATTATTTATTATTCTTAAATTCGATAAAAATAAAGTTTACTATACATAGTTAAGAAGTATAATCGACGATCGAAAGACTGTTTTTGTACGTGTATTGAAACAAAGTGAGGTTAGGACGGTTAAGCGTTCGTCATTTGTGATCGAATTAAATGTGCATTATTCAAGTTGTATTATGCAATAATTTGATGTATCAATTCATTAAATTGTAATCAATATAATTTAGTACTTACAAAATCGTTAAATTGTCGAAATTAACGGAATGAAAGAAATAACGCACAAATCAAACGTACAAACTTGACAGATGTAATAAATTGATAAATTCTGACCATGTCATTGTGATATTAAAAATTTATTAAAACAAATGAAATGCTTTTTTTATGAATTTATTCATATAAATTATTAATAATTTATGCAGTTTTATAACACAATATTTATATGTAAGTACAGAAAAAATATATAAAGTTTTAGGATGATATGAGGGTTCCCATATTCCATGGGGAAAATGGCCATCGGGGAAAAAGCTTCAGAGGCAGACCGCCTGCCGCCGAACCACCTGTAACCTTTGTTGACGTATCGAACGGGGGCGCAGTGCGATTGGTGAGAGTGCGCACGCGCGCGCCCCCATCAGCGCCTACGCCCCCTCGAAGGGGGATGCGCTCGAAATTACTATACTCCCCCACACCCTTCCCCTTTTCTTTCGACGAATAACTATGCGGAGTTTTCGCGGTGCATGCTTTTCAAAGCGGTCTGCAATCTCAGCAGGGGCACCAACATTTTTTATGTTCTTGTCGGTGATAGCGCTTTTTTTATTGATATTATTTTAGCTCTGTTTTTTATTAATTCAACTTTTATTTTATAAATAATAATATTTTATATTTTCAAAGAACTATGGGTTTTTAAATTAGGCTATGGAAAATATTTTTTTTTATGTTGACCCAAATGAATTGACATACAAACTAGAATCACTCGTATGCATTTTTTGCACTATAATGATACAATATAACCATGAATTTGATCTAAATTTATTTATTTTTTTGTAAAAAAATACTTTAAGGTGTACTAATTATACTCGCCAACACATACACATAATGAAACCCTTCAATTTATTTAATTGTTTATAGGAAAATTTTATACTATGAAAGGGTAGATTAAAAATTACATCTCATAAAAAGTTTGTACAAGATTAAATAGAAAAAATGTAAAAAAATTCAATGCATTCATACAAATTGAATTTCATGACGCATCGAAAATACGTGCATCTCGACAATGAAGCGCCACTTGAAAGCGAAGCCGAATTCGTTTAATTATGCCCTTATGTAAAAATATTCCACACCTAAACCTAAAGCATGCTACGAATTCATTAAAACCAAAAAAAAAAAACCTTTATGACTCCTTCATAATACGCGTCGGAAACGAGTAGCGTTGCGTGTCCAATTATTTTTACGACTTCGTGCCAAATCCGACCCTTACGCTCTGGCGAATTCCTAAAAAGCTATATCAGAGGGTTGCACAAGGATCCGAAAGTTCATATCTTGGGTTAGAAGGGTTGAAACAAAGAAAAAAATCCATGCATAATGTCGACTGCGTGTTCTAAATGAACTCGCGAAACGGAGAGTTGGCATTTGGCGGTTTTAATTGGAGCTGAGCCCTTTGGGTTTGAAGTTTAAATCCGAAAAGGGTTTGGAATCGAGTGCTAAATCGAATGGAGAGTCAAGTGTTCCAGTGCATGAACATGCATAAGGCTAATCGATTGATTTGAAGTTGGTTTGGTGAGATTCAAGAGTCGCTTGAATCGTTTGTTCGATGAAAAGAATTCACTTATGACATCCCTCCCTATGAAACAGAACCATTATGTATAATATACCAATGATGACTCATTGTCACCAACTTTTCTCCCTTCATCCAATTCTCCACAGATGAACGCATCACAGAATCCATACTCCACAAACCAAACACAAGATAAAATAAAAATTCAACCGAGCAATCAATACCCAGTTAGCTGACTGGGATTTGTTAAAGGATTCAAACCGAAGATCTCGAACCAGATAAATGACGTCATCGTTGCTCAATGGAGTCACCCCCTTTATCAAAAATTCAACGAGTCGTCGTCTCCCCCACGTTCAGAACAGCACTAGATGTGCTCAGTCCCTTCGTTTGTCTGCTGCATCAGTCTGCAGCGAATCGCCCCCCGGTTCTTTGTTGAGCCCCATCCATGTCTGGGATCTAGATTTTGTAGACAAAGGACCACGGTCACGGAAATGTTGCTACGCTTTTGTATCGTGCACATAGTATCGATCACGCTTTGACTCTTCAAGCTGGGTTCACATTTGAGCCTATATTTGAGTGTTTTCAATTTAGATTAATGGAGATGATTTATTTTAACAACCATTTTTTTTGTTGTAGGCTGGTCAGAGGATGGATAAATGAGGTAGTAGAAGAGCTGCACGAAGATCAATCGCACGAGTTCAGTGGCTATACTTGTACTTGCAAACATCAAATGAGAAAGAATTCTATCAACAAATGACACATTACTTTAACAATTGGAATACTATTGAAGTGGCATACAATTACTATAATTGATTTGAACAATTTGATTTAATACCATTCTAAGAAAGTAGGATAAAGTTGAGAAAAATGATCAACAAAATAGATAATCGAATAATAAGATTCAAATTTTGTATTGTAACAACATAGAGCCAAACTCAGTATACGCAGACAAACGCATATAGCATTGGGTGATTCAAGAATTTATTCTTAAAGTCAAGTTCAAGGATTTAAATTCTGATTTTCTAACAACAAATTCCAAGATCAAAGTCAAGGTTCATCTCTATTTAAATCAGTTCACATGTGAACGTGACTTTAATTTCCCAAAATAACTTGCATACTTTGTTCCTTTTCATCTCACAAGTATCCCTTTCAAGTTGGAGTTGTTTCATAAGCATCTTATGACATCAACATATAAATTGTTTGGTTAAATTGAAACGAAACGTTCAGTATGGTAGCAAGTGTACCTAATGCAAAATTTACGCTCACGCCTAGTTGGTGCATAATAAAATAGGTGGGTTCAGGTGACGTGAAACAACACATTTTTTCATTATACAAATTGAAATATATTGGACCTAACAATCTTGTTCCGCTTGAACAATTCCATGGAAATATATTTCCATAAAAATCTGGTCCCACTTTATTAAATTGTTTCCAAAAATAAATCGTATCTCAAAGCAAATAGCTAAAATTATAATATGAAGTAAAAATATGCACACAAAAATAAAAATTCTATTCAAATGATTATTGAAACAAACTTTGTCGTAGAAATAAATTAAAAAATATCAGTGTTTGAGTATTAAATAAAAAAAAAAAAAACACAAATTGGAAAAAGCGTACATTTTAACATATTTTTCCCCGAAACGAAAATAAATAATCGCAAACGTGTACATTTGAATAATGAACGCATAAACGAAAATATCCGTGATCCGCATTTTCCCGCGCGCATTTGAATTTTAAATCGCCGCGAAATTCATATAAAAGTAGAGAATGCGAGAGAAACATTCGTAAAACGATAAAATATTGTGTGCTGCTTTGTAAAAGTACCATCTTTTCAATATTGAACAATTCCCCCGTTTTACGTATGCGGGTATTTTTCGATCCACCCCTGCTTTTGGCACCCCTCGGAATCGCGATGTTGGCGCAAGTTGAGAGTTTCTCGTAATTTCGAAAATAACAGAACGCGGCACGGCAGTGGTACCAACCTTAATATTTAATCCGAAGCGCTGTGGGTCTGCGTAAATGTGCGATTTTTACAACCGGAAGCGGAAGTAAAAGAGGATTGGCTCAATAAAGTCGAATGTGCAACGGGAATGCGATTTTTTTATTTGATTAAATTTATTTTTAATTAGGGCCGATTTTGGTTTTATTTTTTATTTATGTTGAGGTCGGATTTTCGATCGTCTAATGAAATTTATCGGTTAGGTAATTTTTGAATCGATCAAATTTGTGGAGGTATAATTGCATATTGCCTTTATGTTCGGTATTTTAATCTTAAGTTAGTAGATTCATACATTTTCCTGTATTTTATTGTCACTCATTTAATCATTGCTCAAACTATGTATTAACAGCTTAACGTTTATCTTTTTTATAAATTTTGACAGCTACATATGTACATATAACCGATGATTACTGCAAACTAACTGTTAATAGCAATTATATTTTCTGTATGGTATCTGATTTGAATTTTAAAGTTTAATTTGAAGTCTAAAACATCCATATCAATTTAAATATGTAGGTATAGATAAATCAATATATTTTTTCAATATGTTTTAACAAAGAAATGTTGAATTTGATTTAAAAATTTCATACATGTGCATTTCGTGAGTTGAAATATTTTGAAACTTTTAAAGATATATAGTTCATCATAGTTAACTTCAACATATTTTTTCTTGTATGAGATAAACACATATCATCCCTAAGTGGTACAAAAATGAATCTAAAAGCTTTTAAACTAAAGCGAGAGCTCTTAAAATAATTTTATTGCCTTTCGAATGTGTTATCTTAAAAGAAACATGACATTGTAAATATGTATGAACACATATTGAAACATTTGAAATGGAAAAAAAATAAAATACAGATCATATTTAGTCAGAAATGACTTATCTAGAAAGAACGACGCTTCGAAATCTATTCGTAGAAACGGAAGAAGCAACAGATGCACGTTAACCAAAAAAAAGTATGTACCTAAAGACCATCGAATTTCTAATCCGAATTAAACAATCGACAAAAATAAGAACAATCAGATTAATAGATTGATATATTAAAGTGGATTTTTAATTATAAAATTGTTGATAAAACAAAAACAATAATAAATTGTGCCCATAATCATAACGAATTATAATGCCATGTAAATTTCGTTTTGAACAATTAGATGTATTGTTTCAAACTTTATCATGCATAACATTGAAAATGAAAACAATACACTGAATAAAATTCATTCATTTCTATAAAAAAAGTTTGAATCATATTATTTTACTTATGAACAGAAATAAATGATTAGGTAATTTATATCAATTTATCAAAGCCCCTATTATGTTCAAAAGTAAAATTACAAATCTAGATTTATAAAATATACAGTACTTACTTATTCATCTTGAAAAATTGTACAAAAACAGGAACAAAATCAAAAATCGAAGCACAGGGATGACAACAATAACAAAAAACAGCAGCACACCAATCTACAAAGTCACAACATCCAAAAGTCAAAATCTATCAGATAAACTATAGTCAAATCAAAACTATAGATGCAAAAAAGACCTAAATAGAGTCTGGAATCGAATCCAATCTAAAATTTATCGATTTTACAAAGTTTCGAGCGAAAAACACAACTAGCACACCGAAGGGGACCAGCGTGACTGACGCTTGAACTCGCTCTGAACAAGAACCGCTGCTAAACAAGAAGTGTATGTACGTGTGCGAAGAAGTGGTGGGCATATAATACCATGATGGTGTTGTGTGGTGTACGATGGTAAAAAACGTTGTTGGCTGGCATCATGTAGGTATGTGCATCTGCCTGGAGGATGGTGGATGGCTTTGGAGTGTTTGTGCTCCTCAATGTTGGGAGGGAAGGGTTTTTTATGGGGACTGGGCTCGGTTTCGATTTTCGGTTTGTTGTTCAGGTAAATAAGCAGGTTCGATAGTTCGGCGGTGCTTTTGTAAAATTTAAATATTGGTTGAACTTTTTTTTTGGGGTGTGTGTTTTTATGCATGTAGGTATGTATGTATGTGTTGCGTTTGATGGTTGTTTTGATTTGGAGATGTTATAGTTTTGCATTTCAAATTAAATGTTGCATATTTCGTGTTGATAGTTTGTATGGAAGATGATCGGTATAACATCTGACTTGACCTAACTCAAAATGTAATCTAATTTGATTTAATTAGATAAAAACCTAACCCAAGTCTAGTGTGTTGATAGTCTTCTCTACAAGTTGGTACTAAAAGCTTTTAAGCATCATCGTTTCTACTTAGATTAATCCTTATTTTAACTCAAAATCAATAAGAAATTTGGAAAAAAAATAAAGAAATAAAATGTAATCTACCTAGTCTAATATTTGGACTATAACTATGTATATTGACAAAGATTTGTTAGTGTATGACTGAAGCAGTCATCAAATATAGGAAATATTCAAACTTTAGATTGTATGAATTATTTTTTTAAACCATCAAATTTGAATCGCAGAAATGCGAATATGAATAGTTGAAAGACGAATTAGAATTGTAAAAGTTGAATTTGAAATGCAAATTTTGATTGAGATAAAAAAAAGCGCCAATTTGACGCTATAAAAAAATGCGAACTAAATTGCGCAAATCATAAATGAAATTGATTAAAACAAACCCGAAAATTATTCAAAATAAATCCAATTAAATGAAATGTCACATTCGAAATATAATAAGCGATTATTACTCGAATTGAATTATATCGTGTGTGATGAAATTAAATGAGGTTACGCTATGTGAAAAGTCTGATCGATACCACCGTGCGATTATTATCTCGCAAATAAATTGTGTGAGGTTCATAAAACTACTTTTTATGTGTACATACATAAAACGTGTATGGTGTTTCTAATGAAAATACTGAAAAATGCAGCTTTTGTGAAAAACAAGTCTTTGTTGTTTGAAAATTTTTCCTTTGTTTTCTACTTTTTTAAATTTTAACCAAAACTCTTGCATATTTCTTTTGTATTCTTTCGAATAGTTTTTTTTATAACGAATGGGTTTCTATAAAGTATGGTACTTAAAATGTTTAGGTACTTATTTTCATAAATATAAGTAAATTTTAGAATTCTGCAAGGTCGCATATGATTTAATTAACATGAAATAACAAAATATATTAAAAAGAAAAAGTAAAGTATTGTTTTATCGCACCGGATGAATTCATCATTTCATATCACGAATTCAACTGTTATCGATAACCTTTGAGAATAATAGGTTTATTCATTTCTTACCCAGGCGTAACAATCAATTCTTTTGAACTTTTTCGAATGTTTAAAAGCATAGCAATTAAATGTGAATCGTTCCACGATTGTATTTTCTTTTAAATTATACTAATTTAAATTAAACACTAGAACCACTTGTATAATAAACCCATCATAACTTTTCTTGGTATTTATCTTTTAAGAAAATGTACTTCAATCAAGTTGATTCAATTTTCAACCAATTGGAAAAAATAGACTAACTTATTATTTGATATACATACATATGTATGTATATGTGTTAGTTATGATTTTGACAGAGTATCGGCATTCATATAATAGATAAGTACTGTCTCCTTTTCAAAATTAATCATAACATTTATTTCAAAATGAATCGGATTCATTTAAAATGGAGCATGAAACATCACACAATATAAATGTAATAAAATATTCCATTTATTGACTAAAAAATGAAATAAAATGAAAAAATAATATTTAATGAAATAAAAACAAATATACAAGTGATGGACATGAAAAAATCTATTAAGGATAAACTTATTCGATTTCAAAGTTTCGCGCCAACTGTCAAATTTGACAGTTCGCTCAAACGTCAAACTTGTTTACAATGTGCACAGAAGCTATTTTCGTATGGAAACGATATTCACGCGAATCTACCCTTGCATTTTCAACCCCTCCACATAATTACAAGTTCGAACCTGCAAAGTGGTGCTTCAGCTTGTTCTTCGTTCTGGTTATTTTCGCTTTGTGCTTGTTCAGCTCTTGTGCTCACAAGTCTTCTGCTCGTCTCCGTTCTTGAAGGTATATTCTCCTAATTGATTGAAAATTCAAGTATCTTCATCAACTTGTGTGCGAAAGGTATTATTTTTTCATTTATTTATCGGAAGTTTATTTCTATAGATTTACTTTGAAACTTGTTTGTTTTGATATTTCAGATTCATTAACTTATCGAAACTTATTATTGAAAATAGTAATATACTATTATTTTAATAATTATAATACCATTAAGTTGATGAGAGTTTATTTAATATTTAAATTGAAAATATACAATATTAATGAAAATACTATTTCATTGATAAGAATATATAAAAAACATATTTATATCGGAAATACATATACCTACTATATTGATTATAATACAGTAAAGTTTAATATTCTACTAGTCGAAATGACTGAATCTGAGTTTGTTAAAAAATTGAATTTGAATGAGTTGAATAAGTTGAATATCAATTTTGCATTAACATATTGTTTCACCGATCAATTTTGCAATAAAATGCAGTTTCGTTCTATGTCAAATGATAAATCTAATATTTTGTGTAGAAGAAAAGCAAATTCATTTGATATCATCAAGAAAATATTAGGTGATGTTTGTAATTGTGAAGAAAATTATTTGACTTTAGCGGAAAATATTCGATCGCAAACTTGGGAAATCGTTTTAAATTTGAAACGCAATTATTCTAAATTTCTTAAAAATGATTTTAATGATTTTTTTATCAATTTGAAGAGTAAAAGCTGTGATAAACATGTTAAAGTTGGAGAAATTATAAATGTAATAATTGCAATATACGAAGTTATCGTTCCGAAAGAATTTTATGGTTGTTCGAAGAACAAGAAGGAGTTTTATAATACTATTAGATTCGTTTTGAACGGGATGCAAGGTCAGCATGTGACTGTCGAGAAACTTTTGTACAAATGGAACATCGACAATATCATCTGGTTAAAATGTGTAACTTCAATAAACTATAAAATTGTTGTGTTGTCAAAGTTTATAATATTTCTGATCAAATATATTGCTTGTTCAATAATAGCAGTTAAATTTTATGTTACAACGTCACAAGCATCTCATGAAACAAAACGGTTATATTATTATTTTAAATCAGATTGGCAAAAGATCACCGATGCCATTATATCAGATCTTTTGAACAAAAATCTTATAAACAAATGTGATTTTTTGAGCGTCGGGAAGAAGAATAAAAAAATCATGACTTTGCAAAGAAGAAAAAAAGCCAAGGAATTTTTAAAATCGTTGCCTGTTATGCGTTTGATATTCAAATCTAATTCTTCAATAAGAATTTTGATCAAATACAAGAAAAGAACATATCTGGAAAAGAAAGCAGAACGATACCGTAGAAATTTTTATAAAATCATCATTCCAAAAGATTCATCCACGAGTTTTCAAAAAAGATACTTGGCTCTATGCGATAAATGGTCACATTTGGGCAAGCCAAAGTTATATTTCGTAAAAGCTGATTTGCAAGATGCTTTTGGTTCGGTAGATATGAAAGAACTGAGATGTCTTCTTGACAAATTGCATCAAAATTTTCAAAATAATGAAACCAACATTACTAAAAAGAAAGCAGTGGCTTTGGAATATAAAAAACTTATTGAAGAAGTAAGCTCATCTGTTTTGATTAGATATGGATCTTGTATATACGAGTGGAAGAAAGGTTTGATGCAAGGAATGAAATATTCACCGATTTTATGTGAAATATTTTATGGCGCAATAGATATAAAGTATTTATCTGATTTTTTTGATGAATCTGATGATCAGATCAATTTTTTCATAAGATTGGTTGATGATTATCTTTATATTACAAACCGTATCGAAGTAGCTGAAAATTTTATTCAACATTTGTCTAAACATATAAATGTGAATCCCAAGAAGACTATAACTAATTTCAGTCATGATATTGGAGAATATAGTAATGAAATAACGTTTTTTGGAAATGTGATCAATACTGAAAATTTGGAAGTCTCAAGAGATGAAATAGTTTATTATGGTCAAATAAAATATAGGATTGCATTCAATAAGGCAATTTCCCAATCGCATACGTTTTTGGAAAAACGCATTACTCAAACTACAGTTCCAATTTCAGTTTTATATTTTAGCAAACGAGTAAATTCTGAAAACACTATATGGAATAACATTTTCATTACACTTTGTATATCGGCCAATAAATTCTGTACGATAATCCCTTTGGTGTGTTGTGATAATGTGAACTTTAATGCGAAAGCCATTTTCAATATTTACAAAAAAAAAGTAGCCGTACGGATGTGTGATTTTATTGTGAAAACAATAAAGAAAGAAACTCAGGAAGGTTATGAATTTGTATATTGTATAAATCATTTCAGATACATTGCTTATAAAGCACTATCTTTATTCTCAAGCAGTTCGGCTATTTGTATGAAGTTAGTGCCATTTATAAATGAGGCCCTCAAGAAAAGTAACTGCATGGATGGAATGTGGAAGTCTCATAGTAGTGAAATTAATAAGGATGGTACTTCTAAACGTTCAGCGTTAGTATACATTTGTAAGAAACATGAAATCAAGAAAATTATTTCCTCGTTTGTAAAAATTCCACCTGGTTTTGAAACATTTCATTGAATTTTATATTTTTTTCAAAACAGTCTTGTTTCCAATTTTACAGTGTACTTAATTACCTACCTAGGTCAATTTTAAAACATGATTTTTTTTCACTGTCATAATGATGGGCAAACATGTATTAGTATGAACTTTTATTTATTTTTTATATTCAAATAAAACGTAATTTTATATTTTTTAAATTTTATTACTTGAGTTTGAGTACAAGAATGTTCACATGAAATCAATAAACTTTGAAAATCAATTTATGTCGAGTATGGCTTTTTATTTATTTCATTAATTCATCATATTCCTAAAGCTCATATGAAATGTCTACAAATACTTTCAATAAACTGCATAAATAGTTTTTTTAACTTATATACTATAAAAAACAATAACACATTTTATTTTGCTGGCGAACAAATTCAACAATTCAATAATAAGCTGAGAGCATAATACTGTACAAAAACAAAAATCTGTATACGGACAGCACGATTTGTACATCATTTAAATTGCTTTTTTCATATTCAATAGCGAAATACATGAACAACTGCAAGCAAAATACGAATGGAACATCGATATCATAGAAAACTTTCAGCCGTTGCATTACGCAAGACAAAATACAATATAACAATAAAAGTATCAATATTCTGTAATATAACATATAATTTTAAGCATTTTAGTTTTTCAATACATAATAACACATTCACAACATTCATCATTTTTATTTTATTTACATTTATCTTTGGTAACATTTTAGCTTTTCGAAAAAATGTCGATTGGTTTTTTCAGTATTGCACCTTTACGCCTAGTTTAAGTTGAATCAACTTTAATAATTTCAAAATGAAACAAAAGTATTTGTGGTACTTTTATGTTATAACTTGTTTACAGATTATATGTATAGTGAAGAAAAACTTTTAATAAACAAGAAAATATGAAAACTTATTTTGAGTTTTAGAAATTATTATACATTTCATTCTCAAACGAAATTCATAATCAAATTTCAGTTCAAAAGGATTTTTTCTATATAAAAGTATTAAAAATGTAAGAATAAATCATTTGATTATCTATTCTAACTACTTTATGGCACAATGAAAAAATATTTCTTTCTATTCCATGTAGGTATATTAAAAATCATATCAAAATTTCTATCTTGTATATTGAATACAAAGTAATGTTTCGTGAAGAAAATTGATCCCAAAACTTCAAAAGAAATATAAAATATGATTTTATAAAGTAATATATGTTCATATAAAAGTATACTTAAATTAATATACATTTATTACTAATTTTAGTTACCTGCTTGGCAAATGAGAATGTTTTTTTTATATTATATAAAATGGTGTTCAGTCTATGAATACATTCAAGATTTATTATTTTAATAAATCGAAATTTAGTAAAAGATCAAAGGCCAGTCTTTCAATCGATGGATTAACTATTTAACCATAGCTAAAAAAAATTACATTATAGAATTTGACAGCTATAACTAATGGTTCCTGCTAAATAACTGCCAATCAACGATTGAAAAACTGGTTCTTATTGTTAGTGTATATTACGAATCATACAATTTTAGCAATAGTTATTGATTAGTATATTATTTACTGAACTTTATACATGCTCGATTATTGAAATCAATTTATTTTATATTTAATTTCATATTTTTGGCAGTGATTATTAATTAGTCCTTTACGCCAATTATGAAAAAAATGCTGAACATACACGAAAATCTTATTTACAGAACAAAATAATGAACACGGCTTCAATTGGAGTTTTTTACTTTTTATGTGGTTGTTGATATGTTTGAAGTTATTTGAAACAAAAAGAAAGAACACAAATTCACAAGGCTTATTTGATATCACATTTTTCTCATATTACATATTTGTACCATCATATAATAAAAGTAAGAAGTTATTGTATACTAATTTCATTAAAGGTTACAAGATACATATGACAGTCAAATTAACTTAACGCTATTTTGTACAATATGTGCAAAAACGGGAAGACTGCAAGTATATAGTTGATGAGTTTGCACACAAGTAACTTTTCAATACAGCTTTTCCACTTCAAGTTAAATATTATTCATTTTCAGTGCAATATTTTTCTTCTTATTTTTGATATCTTAAAAATTAAATCGAACTGTTTTATGCACACATCTAAATTATTCTAAAACAGCTTGAATCAACTTTAGAAATATTGAATTTGAAGTGGAAAACCTGTATTCTATATATTTCATTCTCATTCAATATCATTATATTCAAGATACTAGTGTTAATGAGATGAAACGAAATATAATAATAAGATAAATAATTCACAAAACATTGAACACAAATGATCGAGTAAATTCGACAGTTCTACAAAATTCTTTTTCTTCCAAAATACATATTTTATTATTTTGAGCTTAATTTACATAGAGTCTTTTATCATTTTTTTTATTTTTGGTAAAGCTAAATAGGACTAATAAAATTAAATAGAAAAATATGGCACTACCTATTAGAGGGAACTATGGAGACCTAATTTCTAGCTACCATAATAAATTTATCTTTCAGGGAGGTATTTTGATGGGCGATCACTTCAAATGAGAAATCAAAATGATTACAGATAGGCAAAAAAGGGATAATAATGCTAACTGCTGAAAATCAAAGGGGTCGATTAAAAATATTTATCAAGGAAATCGTACCAAAGACTCAAAAATGGAAACATCTTATTCAAATAACTAGTCAAAGTGAAACGTTCGATACAAATTTGCAGCATTCATAACCAATAGTAGTGTAGAACATTAATTAACAATGCACAGGACATGTTGTAGCAGATTTTATATTTTAAATTTGATTTGTAGCAACTCTAGTCACAGTGTGAGAGAAGAGGAGTACTATTCGACGTTAGAATTGTTGACGAATTATTGATTCTCTTCATTTTATTCTTCTACTGCTACTAAGAATCTTGTCACTACAAATCTGATTTAAAGTATAAAGCCTACTTTGAAACATCCCATATAAAAGACATTCGATAAATAAATATGTATTTTCGCTTCAACGCAATCATTCCATAAACAAACATCAATCTCGTTACGGTATGCACTAAACGCTTATGCACATCCAAAACAAATACTTCAAATAAGAAAACAATGAGCATACAACTTAACAACTTTGTTGCTTTCAAATGCAAAATGGCTTCTCATTCACCACATAATCGCTTTTAATACCTCCGTGCTGATTGCTACATGTATGTGGGCTTCATTTTGTATGCTCTCTTCCAAATTTCGCACAGACATACAGTGGAGTGGAATCGGTAGAAGATGGCTAGCGGCATGGACACATGTGTTATTATCGTCCAAGCCCACAATCCGTAAAAATGTAATTGGATAGGATGTGATTCCGCTCTACTCTTTTCCAGCGTGTTTATAGCCCACATAGCGAGGTTTGTTACTAATAAAAACGTTACGATCTCCCTGCCTGGTTTTCGTCTGATTTGCTCAGGAGTCGATACGGATCTTTTGCTAGCGTCTAAAATGAACATCGTTTGGCAAGTGGTTTGAATGAGAGAGGATAATGCTGTGATCAACACCAATATTGTATTTTTTTCAATGGTGAAGTGTCCACCAATTATGGTGAAAGTGCTATATATGAACATCCCAGTTTGGGCTCCAATTAGGAGGATATTGTCTAGTTCTAAATTTCTATTTCCGTCGTATCGAAGGTGCCGAACTTGAACCATTCCAATCAGAGTGGCCAAGGTGGTCATGGCATATAGTGTCAATTCACAAATGTTTACTTCTATCACAGCTAAATATACAAACTCCTGCCTCGATATGAGGACGAAGAACAATATGAGAGAAATAATCGTCAGTACCAAGATGAGGATGCCGACAAATAGACCTTTGTGTGCTCGAGCACAGTCGACTGAATAAAGATGAGGCGATCTTTTGTAATTGTGACCTTCCAGCTTTAATTTGCTCAATGCGGCAGCCATATTCTTCTTTGGGAACTTGGAAATGTTCTTCCACATTACATAGAGGATGGCCGCACAGATGAGCGAATATTCAATAGTGCAGGGGAATAAGAATGGAGAGGCGTCTTGAACAAGTGTGCCCATGATATTCGTTCGGCGGCATTCGAATATGTGATGAGGACCTTTCAGGCCTCGGGGTACTCTTAAATGGGCAGCGGCTGGGTGGTCTGAAGGTACAGGAGTTGCCAGAATGCTGAATGTGTTTTTCAGGGCTGTAATACAATATTTATTTTTAAAAGTAAAATCAATGTTTAAGACTCAGTTTTTCAGCCAATTCCATAAGACACAATGTATATCTAACTGATAAACTGCTATCTAATGAATAAAAAAAATGTGTCTTACCAATTCTATGAGATATTCCCAAAGTATTATTTTCAGGATTGTAAAATGTGAGAATTTCATGTTTAGTTTCTTGAATCAGAACATTTAACCATACAGAGAGGTTTGTGCCGACCATGTGCATAAGTCCAAAGCGTGCAACCACTTTATGTTTATAGACTTTCATTTGCTGAAAATAAACATAATTTTTCATTTTTTTTAATTTAATTAAAAAAAAGTAAACCAATAAATAAATACCTCATTGTTGAGAAAAATGAAGTACATCTGGATAAAGATAAAAGCCATCCTGGTAGCGGGAGTCAAAGCCAAAAGCACATTATGGCAATTAGTATCCGGTTCCAATTCAAAGTATTGGCCGAACTCCAATCCCGAATAGATCATGGATCCAATTCCAAACGCTGAAACGACACAATGAAACATAAGTTAGCCCACACCGCTGAAGACATAATACAATTAAGAGTTATCCGGTGTGAATTTCGTTCAGGATTTAATGGCGCGAAAGCCATTTTGATGCAACGTTATCTGGAGGCAGAAGACAGGAAGCCAAGAAGGACGAATAAAAGCTAAACAAAGACTAATGCCCTACGTGAATTATTATATCGCGGTCTTGCAACTGTGCAGTATTTATTGCATTTTATTGCAAAGGGTCCCCTAGCAAACGAAAGGCAGAAAGGGAGTGTAAATATAATAAAAATATACGACCCAAGCGATAATCCCATACAGAAAACGATCACGTTCGAAAGTAGAGTCAGTGAAAATATCATAATTCTTAAGGCGACTTTCCACAAATACATAAAAAAATTGGAGATGAAAGGATCGATTATAAGAAAGAATATCTAAACTGTAAATAATAAGGCTAGGTTCACACGATATTGCAGAGTGAATGCAGCCATAAAATACAATTTAAAGCAATATACTTTGATATTTATATAGGTACTTAAGGCTATTCAGACTCATTCGATCTGTTGGATTTGAATTGTGGAAATTCGCATTATGCAAGCTTATGGAGCGGTCCAGGTCTAATAATTGGGTTCGCTGGGGACACACAGAAATAGAACTAATGAACGGACCAAATCCTACACATAGCACAGTATAGAGTTTTGCTTTGCTTGGATAGTGGTAGTTTAAGCAGAGTACGAAAAACGACCGACAGTTAAAAGCTCTCCCGGGGAGGAAGCTGCAGAATTGAAAGCCTCCGTTCTACCGTTCGTTATGTTTCGATTAAGCCCATTTTAGCATTCAAAAACTACAGGTGCGTTATAGAGACGAATATTTTTTTCGTTTCGTTGTGAAACTTTAGAATAAAAACGTTAGGTTTTTTTGGAAAATTATTCATTTGTATTAGAGCTGCCAGATGTCCCGATATTCCAGAATCGTCCCATTCGAGTGCTACAATACCTTTGGGACAACTGAAAAAATCCTCATTTTAAATAAGCCCAAATTTTAGATTATATAAAGCGCCTTGGATAAAATAATGAAATTCAACATCCCTAAAGTGTATGTGCTCCGAGAAAGCTAAAATAAAAACCATTCTCATCAGTACAAAGGTGCTCTATCTACGACATTTATGAATAGTTCAAACCCCCTGAGTGCACTATAAATAAAAAAAAACACAGCATTTCAAAAGCAATTCAGCACAGCTTCAAAACGAAGACTAAAAAACTTAAAAATATATATATAAAGAAAATGTAGAAAAGCCAGGAAGACGTACGTACGCAAGGCGGATAAAAGGAACGCGCTCCATTGTGCAGGGTTTGAATAAGGAAAAGGACTCGTGCTTGCCCCCGGTCGACAAAGGGAGGCAATATACCGTTTATTAAACAGTCGACTGCTTATGGGACAACTCACCGACTGCCCCCATCCTGAGATAGAAGCTGCCGTAATGGTACTGCTTTCTTCCGACGACGTAGGCGAAGCCCAGCGAGAACCTTTTGCCACCTGGTTGGTAGTGGGAGTCTGTTGCAGTCGACATTTCTGTGTCGGTCTGTTTCCTCGATGTCTCAGATTCGTCTCCTGAGTCTGATGTCGATGATCTTGGTGGTGTTGGGATTGAGCGGTTCTCTGGAATCAGAAATCGAAGGTTTATATGGGGCATAACAATGAAATCAATGAAGTTAGTGGGATCTAATGTGAGCCTTGGTGAAGTAAGCGTAGAGTGATTTGAAAAGTTGATTGTGCGTCTTAGTCAGATTTTTATGCAATAGGCTCTATAATAATGAAGATGTTAGTGGGTTTGAGTTATATCGTTCAAATACAAGGCACATAATTATAACTTTCGAAAAGGTGACACCTTGTAAATATAAACAACGTGAAGAACGTGTGTCTTTTCCAAAAGCTATGATTCAATCAGATATATGCAAACATTTTTCATTCAATGTGTTCTTTTTTCATTACAAATGAAGCCATTTTTGTATCGATTTGTAATAAAAATGAGTTAATTTGAACTGAAACAAAAGTTAATTTGGAATGAAAAAACCATTATAAGATGACAATACTTATCGAATATCAAAACATATTTAACAAGAGACAAATGCGCTGGAATGTAATGAGTTAGATAAGGATAACATAAGTGCTTCGCTATCTGTCACTATCCTTGTCTCACTTGCAAGATTTCAGTATGCGATAGAAGGTATTTTAGATTCGTGATCGTTCGATATGTTTAAGTGGTTCACATTATGGGAAAGATCTAATCTATTTTCTGAAAGGAAACTGAGATGGGGGTTGTTTTTAAAGAAGGGATGAAACGTTTTTTTTTTCAAATACGTTTCTCGTGCAAATGAAACGATTGGAAAGTCAAATAATTTCTTCAATATTAAATCTGAAATTGATGCTCGTGTTTATCATGCTATCGAGATTCGAGGATGACTTTGGAAAATTCGCAGAATACACGTACCTATGTATACAAGATTTATTCCGTACCTTATATTTTATGTATGAAATAAATTGAGGAAAGTAATTCAAATGAATTCAAAGAATCTTTGTTAGGATATTCTAAAAGTACAAAATAAAGAGAGCTTTTTCTTGACGAACGTAAAACTTGTAGCTTCAAAAGAAGCTGCTCGCTTCGATAACGAAATTAAATTTATAAATATTCAAAGCGTTGAAATTAACCGACAAACTCTAGTTGAGAATTTTTTAATACTTACAACGCAAAAATACAAAATATTGTATATTTTGAATCTTGAAAATATTCTCGTAAGAAAAATCGAAGCTCTTCTCTATTTACTCACGTTCAATACAAAGCATACCATCAAAAAGGAATGAAACAAAACTAATAACAATAAAAGAACATCCATATTGTACACTCTCGGGAAAACGGGAAAAATCAACGTTACGCTCCACGAAATACCAAACAATATAAAAATAGCAATAACGAAAACTACGTACAGTGAAACCTCACATAACGAGCACAATCCGCAATAAGAAACACTAGTTAAGTGAACGACGAAAGCAAATATGCTACATATGACGTCACAACGCTTTTCACAGTACTCGTTATGCGAAACATAGTTCGTTAAGTGATTACTTTTATGTGAGGTGTTCTTATACGAGATGTTCACTATACGAGGTGTTCGTTAAACGAAGTGTTCGTCATGCAAAATGTTTGTTGTATGTAAAAGATGATTGTTACATAAGGTGCTCGTTATACAAAGTGTTTGTTAAGCAAGGTTTCACTGTATACGCGAAAAATAAAATAGTTGAGCATTGCGCGAAAACTCGGAAGCATTTTCCGGAAATGCAAACGGCGCCGGCTTTTCCGATAATAGACTGTAATTTAGCGTCTAATATCCGGACAGTCGGCGTCCGGAATATGCCGGTTGTGCCATAATGGAATCGCGAAGGTGGAAATTGAAGACGAACTCGGTTATACGGAAGGCGATGAGGACATAATCGATTCGCAGACGAGACGAGCTTCGGGTGAAGATCTTCGGGAAATTGCGCGAATCGCGTTTGTGAAAATCCGGGAGTTTTCACGAGAGCGATGGGTTTTCGGATTTCGAGTTATTGGAGGCAGTTGAGTTTTTCGTTTTGTAGTGATTCTGATTTCTGTGAAATTTTTATGAAAATGTGCAGCGTTTCTCAAAAAAAAGAAACGCTAGAATTATTCATACCATAGATTTTAATATAGAAAATAAAGCTCACTCGCCTGAAATTTATGAAAATCCTAGTCAGACGAATATACAACCACACGATTAAACGTCGACACTTCACATTACGAAAACGCCATTAAGTCGGATAAACATGAATTTGCATTCGAGACATAAGCGCAACCGTCTACCGCTTTGATTTACGACTGCACAGTTTCGAAACACGATTTGAAATTTCAAATTCGAAAACGGCGGGAAAAGCGCCATCGCTTTGTATTGTACGAGACACGATGGCTATCGACTCCAAAGTGGTGTTAAAGGATCGAACTTTAGGAGGACCACTTCAGTGCTTCGGCGGAGCGAATTCGCCACCGTTGTTGTTTGAACGCATAAATACAATATGATGGTGGTCGGAAAAAAAGAAAGGGGGTGCTTTTAAGGCTCGAGGGCTCTAATTGCTTTCGTTGGGTTTAAACGGTTTTTTGTTCCTTTTTTTCGTTTTGGAGTGAATCGATTCGATGTAAATTTTTCAATAAAGGCTTCTTGGGATATTCTTTGAAGAAAATTTGATTGAAAAATAGATTTAAATAAAGTGTATATTAAAGTCTTATCGTATTAAAATATTAGAGTTTATTTTAGGAAAGATCTTGCACTTTTGAATGAAAAACTTTAAGTAATGACTTTTGCATATCATGAGTCAATTCATAAAGTAAACTAATACAATGTACATTTTTCAATTGGTCTTATTTTTAAGATATATTTAATTACTCAGATATATTAAAAACATTCATAAATCAAGATATTTTATAAATTAGGATAGATTGGTTTGGGTCTTAAGTTAGGTATCATTTCATTTCTCAATTTAGTTTAAGTTGAGATACGTTTCAGTTCGAATTGATTTTCATTCCTATGGCATCTTTGTCAAATACCATTATTACATTAAAAATAAAAATACTAACTGGCTTTATTTGCAGACATGGACTTGGAACGATCCCTCAACAGTGCGGCGTACATGTACAAGAGGAACACCATACTGCCGATGTACAGGTACAAGTAGAAGCCCTGAAAACGATCGAATGTTTAGAACCACTTAAACTTTTCAGCTGAAGATGGACATAAATTCTTCGAGAGGACACTCACTTCGTAGAAGGACGGTGGTATGTGGGTGGAGATAACTTCGGCCATCGGAAAAGCTATACCCATCACCACCAACAGTTTTCCATAGAGTGCTGATAGAGTGTCTGCGAGGGCGTCGCCACTGAAAAATTAATTGATTTTCATTATAATTGTTAGTAATTAAGTAGTTTATAGTTAAAAGTGATGTCCTTAATTAATTTTTGTGAGTTGGATAAGGATAGCACAAGTTTGATGCTGTATATCTCTGTCCCTTTTAGTGAGGCTGTCTCATTCGAAATATGAGTTGATACTCAAAACATTGCATACTAGTATAGATATTCAATATTAGATTACATTTCAATTAGGTAATTCTGGTATAGATGGCCTTAAATCGTTTACAATTATTATTTTTTGTTATTATTGGATGTCCTGTGATCATTAGACATCTAATTATTGCCAATTTTTGGATAAAAATAACCACTGACCATCGTCTCCTATATGATCATTTATACCGCAATTACCGAATTAACTAGTCTAATCTAACCTTACTTGAAACAATTAACAAGCATATAAACAATACTTATGAGTACAATAATTAAGATTATCGCATTTAAATGACCATATAAGTGAATATGAAAATTGATTAAATAATAAAATGGCTAATGTTCGCTTATACGTATGTCGTAAATAATGTTATGGATTTTGTTTGTTACGAAGAAATAAATATGTCGCATGGGGTGTAAGGATGATGGGGTGAGTTTCTGGGTTTTCTGTTTTATTCTTGCGCAAATAAAAGGGTCCTCGGAGAAGAAGCTGGAAGGCAAACAGATTTTTCTTTCGTTATGGCGCTTCTGAGGAAAAAAAGTCCGCCATAATTGAATTGTCTAATTAAAAGGAGGTTTGCTTTTGAGGGCGATATCGCTCTAATGAATTGCCTTTTTCTAAGTACTACCTAAGAATTTTATTTCTTTCGCATAACATACGAAACAAATCTATCAATATAAAGCTGAATCATTTCGCGCGAAAGGAGTATAATAGAAAATTCGACGATGATAAGTGCATTAAGAGCACTTAATCGAGTAAAACATAGATCATCTCAGCTAAGGGTGTCAACGGACTGAAAATGATAAATCGTTCCTCAAATAACACCATTAAAAATGCATTAGACGATGCAATTAATGCGGGGTTACGCTGGAAGAGTTAAAATTGAACTCGACTCATTTCCTACAAAAACAAAGAGTTTAGATTGAAAATAAATTGTTAAGCTACGTACACACAAACTGTTTTACGTTTTAAATACCATCCATCTTTCTTTGTATCACTTATTCTATTGTTTATTATGAAATTGATAGAATAAATAGTATATGCAGAAAATAGAGTGAATGAGACGGAAAACGATAAATGACGTTTATAATGATGATTTATATTCCAGCTTCAATCTTTATGTTTTTGTAGAAAGTGAGTCAGGTTCGATTTTAACTCTAATACTACAAATTAACAATACGTTTACACAGAAATATATGGTTCATATCAGTGATCTAACATTATTCATTTCACGATATTTATTCTGCACTATCTCACAAAGCTCCACCAACTAAATTGATATATAAAAGTTGACTTTTTTCTATGAAAAGTGTAGAGTGCGGATGGAAAATGGACAAATCCGTGTGAACCGAGCCCGAGTGCGTTTCCAGTCGTATGCACTTTTCACAATCGAAAGCTCGAACAAAGTTTTCCCTTTGTGCGGAAAAACCTTTCGAAAGATATATCAATCTTCGTTTGCGACGTGAAAAGCGAACGTATGGAAAATCTCGATTTCTCGCAGACGCCAAGAGGTCGCTTAACCTTTTTTTTTCCTAACCTTTGCTCCTTTCAAAGGAATCGGTTTGACCTTTTTTATTTAAGATAAAAAAAAATAAGCGAATCGACGCTTTGAAGATCGCGGAAGGGTGAAATTAACGAGCACCCAATTATCTGTATGATACAATGTGGAATCGTAAATTTTCATTATATTGTGCATGAATTTGAAATCTGACGATGAGTATTTCCATAAATCCATTCAAAGGCTTTTGTAGGACGAGTCAAATCGACTTGACTGATCAAAGCGGAACGGATTTTAATCAAAGCTGAAACATTTCTGGAAATTTCACGAAAATCGTTTGGTATTTGATAGAATTTTCACAATATTACGAACAATATGTCAATTTTAAAATGCATCAATACCAACAATCACAGAATATACTCTGTAGTTGATGATCAATATACATTCAAAGACATCAATTTATTGACAATATAAGTACAAAGCACTAAAACCAGATCGATATTTCAAAACTTCATCAAACTGACGATCGGCGATATTAACCGTAAAAATTTCGTCACGTACTACGTTCGCGTGCGATTAACGTTAAACGTCCGTTAATTTTGTTACGGGTTAATGAAAGCACACACGCTTTTCTCATTAATAACGTACTAGGGAAAAAAAAATCGATGATGGCGACCTGAAAATGAGGACATTTTGAGCCCCGGCGGTAATTTTAACGGTGGTCGACATGAAACGACTTAATGGCGCGACCATTATCCCGTAATGGGATTAAAAAGATTTTTTCGTCGGATAAAAGCGTCCCGGACGATGAAATGCGGGAAAATTGGAGATATTTCAAATATTTAGACGTAGAAATGATGATAGATATGATCTGTAAGCGTGTTTGATTGTGGGTCTGTCGGGATGTTTCATTGTGGCATATTTAAGTCATATTGTACAGATAGAAATTTGAGTGCATTAAATGAGACTTTTAATCGTTAGATTACTTTTTTTTATAGAATTGAGTGTTTAAGTTTATAAAAAAAATTATAGATATAACCAACGACAACTGCTAATCAACTAGTGACATCTAATTTTAGAAAGTGTTTTCATAATCAATGGAATATGTTCAGTATAATGAAATTGAATTTTCAACATAATAAATTGTGAATATATGAAAAAGATTGTATTTTTTTTAATCATATAATAGGAACATAGACTTAACAAAGTGTTGTCGATAGATTTTACACCTTAAATCTGATTTATGCCATCTTAAGTTCAAGTAGCAAGGGGAAAAGGGTATCATTTGACGCAAGAGTGTTGTGGAAATTTTCCTCTTAACATTCTTAATAATCAGATTTAAAGTGTGAAAACTGATAGAAAACTCAACTATATTATGCAAAAAAAATAATAACTCTAAATTTAATTTCATGAAAATATTTATAAAGCTAAAGAAACGCCAAAATTATATTACGAAACATAATAAAATGAATAAACATTCTTACGAAAAGGATTCCGAAACACGACACGTACGGAAATAAAAGTCATATATTTATTTTTCATCACACCGAAAAACGGTAGGTATTATATACACGAAAATAATAAAACCGCATATTTATCACCGGGAGACTTTCGCGTAATAGAACGATTGCGAAAAAGTACATAGACATACATATACGAATTTCCGCTAGGAAAACGTCAGATTTCGAAAAGGAAATTCCTCGCTTCGAAGAAAATGCGAAAATATATAGATATGTGTTGAAATAGAAGAAAATTCCCGGAACAAAGAACGGGAAGTTATGCGTTGTTAGCTTGGAAGTCGTTTCCCGAGAGACGATTCGGGGATTAAGCGAATAAGAGACGAAGTAATCCCGAAATTTCATTGATTATTCTCGCCAACTCGTCACGACTCTGTTCCATTATATATCTGCTTTATAATATATGTGTGTGTATATAATATTATGTGTAGATGGAGGAAAACTCGAAAGCCTGTTGCCAATTAACGGCTCAAAAGAGACAAATCTGTTTGGAGGCCGGTCGCTATCTTTCGCTCTCATCACTATTCATTGAAGATGACAAAATTGCGTTTCGACTAATTGGTTGTAGATACGAGTTCGCTTCTGTGCTTCGTTTTCGAAATTAAAGCTGGAAATGTGTTGAAGATTGGCTGATTTTGTTTGGGATGTGGAAGTGGATTGAAGAATATGGAATCACATAGACGAATATAAAAGTGTACGGGCGAATATAGAATTATATGGATGAATATAGAAGTACATGGACGAATATAGAATTATATGGATGAATATAGAGGTATATGGACGAATATAGAATTATATAGACAAATATAGAATTAGATGGATGAATGTAAAAGCACATGGACGCATGTAGAATCATATGAACATAAATGAAAGTAACGTGTTTTTATGAAAATAAAACTCGGTATTACTTCAATATTTTATCTAGAAAACTCGATAGTATTTATTTTTAGAAAAAGCTCGTATTTTTGAGGGAAAATACGAAATAAAATTTTATGCATGTCCAAAATAAACTTGCTCACTAACATGTATGTACTACTAACAAGTATAATTTGATTATTAAGTCTTATTTATTGAGGTAGGACTTATTTATAGATGAGATCATATTATCTGCAAAATAAAGCATACGATTTGACCTTTATGAGCTTGATTATTTTTATTAATTTAATTATGTACATTTAATAATACTTGAAAAATGCATGATAAGTAAAGCTACATTCTCACTATTCTAATCTATTGTGCTTTATTAGTCTAGCTGATTTTATTTTTTTAAGTCATATCTCCAAAATACAATGAAATTGACATACAAAAGTCTATTTTTTTTTCTTATCCACAAGAATTATTTTCGATTGAAAGTCTTCAGTATAGTTAAAGAATGGACAACACGATATGAACCCAATTTTTGTCTTAAAAAATAACAAATATGAAACCGTTAACATCTAGTCGTATAAAATTTAACAAATACATGTGACTAGTAATTGCAGTGTATTTTCAGCATCGAAATGCTTTCAAAATTTATTCATAGAATCGGTCAATCGGCGCAGCGTGGACAAATGGACGGGTGCTGTTTCCATGAATATTGAGGGGATTGTAACGGTTCGTGAATATTTATAATCATATTGAGTTAGGATATAGTTGTGGTGCATATATGTCTGTGCCGTGATTCCGAAAGAGGATCCTCGAAAGCCTCCGTTCATAATTTATGGCGCGAACGTACGAAATGGTCGGATCGTATTTATGGAACGTGTATGGGGTTTTTCGATTCAGGTTCGAAATAACCGATAGAAGGTTTTCCAGGTTAATTATAGGTTTTTCTTTATAATAGAAAGATAACTTGTATGTATTATTTAGTAATTTTGAATAAAAGTTATTGTAGAATGTATTCATTAAAACAATTTACTCGAAAGAAAATTGCGAGTTCAAAGCTATACAATTTTCGTAAAACAAATATATTACGCAATTATTATTAAAGAAAGTTTCGCGTTCACATGGAATGTTCAATTTCCATAAAAAGTTTTCTGCAAAGCTCGATAAAATGTTTTTTTTTAAAGAAAATGCTTGAATTCATATCGGCTTAAAACTTATTTGGAGTGAAGCGAATGAAAAAAAATGTAAAATGATTCAGCCAAATAATCCCGAAAAGAAATAAATCACAGAAGGCGACATTAAATCGATCGAATCAGAAAGCGAAAAATTACATATTTATAAACGATCTGGAAAAATAAATAGAAAAAAGCGTTCAGAACAAACGACACATGAATCATTCAACCCTTCAGAGCTTATCGAAGTCGTCGATAGAAACAAAACTCGTTACATAGCAGAGTTTTCCGAAAAAAATGTACGAAAATCCGATAAAAGCTTCATTTTTTTTACAGTTCAAACGCCACTTATAAAACAATGTTTAAATACTGTAACTTTTAATTTGGAGTTTAGAAACATTGTTTAACAAATTCCAAAATTGTTTTCTGTGACCCGAGAAATTTTATTATAAAGCACCAACAAGGAGCACTTTTTTTCAATTATTTTACAGTCTGAATTGGATCTGACTTTAGAAGTTTTGTAAGCAAAGATTTTTTTTTGTTTGTGTTCGCTATTAGAGCTATTTTTATATGTACCTAGAAATATTTTTACTGAATATACAAAATTAAAATGAAAACTTTCAACATATTTAAATTTATTCGTTTCAATATACCAAGAAAAATTATGCAAACATCTCAAGCATCTAACGTCTACAATATCTCATAACGAACCAGATTTTTCGCAGACCTGCAATTTTCACATGCAAATCGCCAAATTCACCGAGAAAAAAAAGAACCACATGTCGACCGACATTTACATATACGAACCTTCAAAGGGACACGCATCAACGCGTCCTCAGCCACCCAAGAAAGCCAACCCGATCCCACCTCGATTTCCCATTCCACGGACATGGGTCCCTACGCAGACCGCACAGTGGAAAAATAAGAACGGAGCGAAACAAACAGCCGACGGCGCCGTTTTGATTTACTCTCTGAATTCCCGTGAACTTTTCCTCGGTTTAAGCGTCGGGATATCGCCCTCGAGGACCTCTTTCTCCTTTTATCACCGCCACTCCATACCGCCGCCTTATGAATGATTTATGTCGTTGGGTTTGTGCAGAAAGTGCCCGTTTTTCGCCCGCTTTGAGTTTCGGAGGTCGGTTAGGTTAGGTGTGTGTTTGGCCTCTGGAGGAATCCGTCTAGTCCGACGTTATTTGAATTGTGGATTTGTGGGTATTTTTTTCGTTTGATTCTAAGAAGTGTTTAGTTGTGATTAGAGATGTGGTTTTAGAGAGAACGCTCTCATCTTTTGTAGTAATCTAGCTAGATATTATTTCCTTTTTTGCTCTTAATATGTTACATGCAATAGAACAAGAAAGACTATAATTTCTAGATAGATAATGAGTTTTCTTCTAGTACTACATATTTTATAGAGAATTAAATTATTTTTCAATTAGCCATTCATTTAAATCTGAATAAGTTGAGCTGTTAGGCTGAAAACTTTGAAGCGTAATATCAGTGCAAGAAAAGTGGTGCAGAAATCGATCGAAATTGATCGATACAGAAAAAGCGATTAATCATTTTAAAGAACCTTTAGTAAAGAATAAAATTATAGTTTTTTCGAATCTAATGTTTCTAATATTTGAAAGAAAGGATCAAGTTATCATATCAAATAAGAAAAATGATAAGTGACTCATTGAGATATGAACATAGCATCAGGAGGACTCTGAAGCTCGACGCAACAAGCACAAACATTTTACACCACTACGTTATCGATTGTCAAAGTTAAGAAAAGTCACGAAAGATGCATTTTTTTAAACAATCGAAAAGTCAACAACCCCAATTCAACCAAACGATCATCCTAAGCACACACACGTTCAAAATTACAAAATTCTGAAAACCGAATCCTTTGTTTACAAATTCGTCACGTTAACATGGAAATATGACATTTTCATACAACACACCGCAGTGTTATTACATTATACATACAAGGTGTTTCACACGAAATCCCCTCACACGACCTGAAATTATCGAAATATACTTACTATACACACGTGAACAAAAAGCATCACATGTCAAAGTGTAATTCGACCCACATACGGCACGGGAGCCGCTTTCCGTCATTATTCTGTGTTTATTTGTTAAATTGTACCGAAGGGAACGAAACGAGGTTCTTTTCGTGGTATTGGCAGGCAATCAATATGACCCGACTGAGTTATTGTACGAGTTGCACGGAAACGTATAGAAATTATGATATTGTGGCGTTAAACTAGCGGGAACAAAGGATTATTAATGACTGAAACTATTACGTATGACGACTGTAAAGGGTACAAGTGACTTCGTAGTGATTTCGAGAAAAGTGCGCCTAAATATACCTATATGTATTAGGAAGAGGTCGAAGGATTTGATGATATATCTCGGTACACGTTTTAAGTTCGTTTATATCGAATTCGAAATATGTATTTAAATATTGGTCCAATATTAGAAAATCTAGGATGAATGGTTACCCAGTTTAGGACTCAAAAGCTTCCAAGGTATAGGCTGATATTTGGGACAACAATCCAGGAAATATTGCTACTCGTGAGTACATGAGGTACATGTTTTCGGAAAACCACATTTGTTCCGAGAAACTTAAAACTATCGATTACCTCAAAACTCATAGACTTTCATAATAATTAGACATATATCATTATATTTTATAATACAGTTTGTGAAATATAGTTATTCACGAGGGACACATGTTCTAATTCCGGAAAATCCATGACGAACGGTCACCCTTAGTTAATATAGGGATATTTCGTCCAGTGGAAATTATAGTGAAATTGGAATTTTTCAAATTCAGAATCGTCGGAAGGGTCGGCAGGTTATGGTACCAGAGGACCGGCGGGAAAGTGTGTAATTTCAAATTGGGAAATTCGCGTTTTTCTCCTCTCTGGGGGCGACATGGCGCAGATGTCGCAATTAGCTTCGTTAAATCTCGCATTGTGGGGGGAAAAAAAACTGGTGGAAATTTCAATGTGGAAACTGTCTGCTTTCCTTTTCGGCTGGAAAAGTCGGGGCTCGTTTGTGTAACCTTTCATGGACGAGGCGTTGGGGAAATTTAATTATATATTTTTCCACTTCGAACGAAAATGAACGATGTTTACATAGAAAAGTGTCGCCTTGTTCGGTTGTGAATTCGCAAAGGAATTGAAAAACGATGTAATGAAAACTTTAGAGTGAGCTTAACTAAATAAATATTATTATTTTTGATTATTGTTAAAGGTATTCGTATCATTTTTTTCAAACTCTAACTCGAACTCGTAAAGTGTCACGAAGACATTGAAGCTTGAAGTAGGATGCACAAGCACTTAACATCACTACGCTATCGACTGGTTATTTTATTGATTTCTATCTATCCTATTCTATGCCACGAAGAAAATAGAGAGAAATACATAGAAATACAGTACGTGAGACTTGAGTGAAAATATGAGATATTGCTTTCCATACGAACGTGAATATGGTCTGTCAATAACAATTCAATATACCCATAGAGTAGATTATTGTTAGACCAAATTCGCGTTCGCAGAAGCACAACATCTCAGTTTCCCACTCAGCCATCGACATAAAGACAAAACATCCAAAACGACATACGTTTAAAATCCGAGGAAAACCCCGGAAAAATCGCTAGCGATATTATCTCCAGCTTTTCTTTCGAGGGGAAGAAAACTACCCACACGCAACTACCTCAGGTAACCCGAGTTTATGATGGGCCTTTTTCCGCTGGGGTGAAACGTATCTATGATTTACTAGAGGTCGGATTTATAGACGAAAATAACGCGGCGGTGTTCTGGATGGGTCACCGTGGACCCATTTCTTCCAAAGTCTCTTCTTCGGACCGTTGAGAGGGAAAAGGAAGCGCTTCTGGTTGGGAAAAGCGCGGGGTCAAAGTTCGGGGGTAGGCGGTACTATATTAAAAATAAATATGATGGGGAGTGTGGTGGTCTATAAGTGTTATTGGGACTTGTGGGGTGATGGGGGTTTGGGGTAGTTTTAAATTAAGCGTTAAAAGTGTGGTGAGTTTGGAAAGAATTCTCTTCGTGAGATAGTTTCTAATGTGGCTTTAATGTGTCCGAAGTTCTTAATGGATAATCAATTTAAGCTGAAGTACTCAGTGAACAAAGTTCGTAGCAAATTGATAATTGAAATAAAAGTTTCAAAGAAGTACTTTATCAGGTGTTACGATAGAGTAATTTATAATCATCGAAAAAAAAATAGAATGATAATAATAAATTGCAAGATACAAAGTTAACCTGACAATTTTTTGGTACATGTGCAGCTATTAGCAGACCATCGATAAATCCATTTGAATTAGAATGGATTAGAATTCAAGATAGGCTAGGTTAAGTTTTTTTTCCTTCAGATCAGATGAGATTAAATTAGATTGGGTCAAATTTTAGACTAAATGAGGTTAGGTCAAGTGTCGCGTCAATGATTGCTTATACAAAAATTAATTTCTATGTACATATTTGGGAACAAAAAGGGATGGACTATCTAAAAATTAACAGTCCCGTTAAAAACGGGACACATGGCTACGATACCCAAAATGCATCCTCATACAAAACACATTAATTTCAACATATTTTTTCGAAAATTCTATTAAAACCCAATAAAACCAATATACTCACGCTCCTATGCTATGCTGAGCCTGAGGTGCTCTCGAGGGTCTCCGCATGGGGGGCGGAGGCGGCAGGTGCACCCCATGATAGAGGGCGGGGGGCAGCGAGATCAGGGGCGGAGTCGGCAACCTGAAACAACACAAACTTCGTCGTCAGAACAGACAAACACACACACACACACACAGACAGGCACAAGGTGTGCACATTATACGGTAGACGGAGGAAGTTGGGCGTCTCCGGAGAGCGGAGAAGGGTTCGAGGGACTTGGTAGGGCAAATTGGCCAAATTACGACTATGTCACTCTTGACGTCGATTGCGCGGAAACGATGACGGGGCTTGTAAGATATTAAATGTGGGTGGGTTTTGGGTGGGTGGACGTGTTTGATACACGGTGGTTATTATCGGAAATTTTGTATGAGATCCTACTGAGGTGATTAATTTTGAAGGTATTATGTTTGGGTGTGATGTGATGTAAATGATTTAAGGTCGGTCTTATCAAAATTGAAAAAAAATAAAATCTCAATTGAGACTTTTCAATGTTTGAAAAAGACAGTAATTTATAATAATGAGAACCTAAAAAAATGGTCAAATCATTATTTTCAATTTTGAGCTTATTCCAGTGCCATAATTTAGAGCACAATTGAATAAAGAAAAATGACCCCGAATCGCATTCGGCGCAATGAAAATTTTTCATTCGACCAAATTGCATTTTTTTTTTATTACGAATGAAAAAGATGTCCCAACTTTTCTACTATATCAAAACGTAAATTTTAACGGCTGTGATAAATGAACACGCAATAAAAACCTCCCTCTAATTCAGATGTCGTTTATTTTTCAGAGAAATAAAAGAAAGAAAACCTCACAGCTTCACAGAATCGCATTTGAAAAAAGGAAAGCATTCGAAACTTTAATCTCGAGACATGCAATAAAAGCGAATAATTTTGCATGCAGCTGCGAAAAAAACAATAACAAGACACGATAATAGAGACGGAGACTGCTTTGAGGACATTTCCCATTTAGATCACGTACGAAAAACGGATCTCCAGCCCATTTGGAGACGACGAGTTATGTCAGTTTTTCCAGGTTCGCACACCAGCACCAGACGCCTTTTCTACGTGACCAGGAAAAACTTTGGAAAATGGAAAATGTTCAGCAAAGTCAGAAAATTGCAATTAGCACTGGACAAATTCAAGAGCGAGGCTCAAAGAACGTTCAGAAGTAAGTAAGTGAGGATCGACATTGAAAAAACTATAAAAGCTCTAGAAAATTGCTATTAATTCTGGACAAATCCATGAGTGGAGATAGGGAAAACGTTCGGATGTAAATAAGTGAGGATCAACATTATCTCGGTGTATAATGGGTGAATGGTTGTCGAAGATAAAACTAGGGGTAGAGGTGGGTCAGAGGGATTTATGGCGGTGGGTCAAAGGTGTGCCATACATTCGGAGGAAAAGCTTTACGACGTGGTGAAATAATATAATGAAAATGCTGAAGTTGTATAGTGATATGTTCGAAAAAAGTAAGTGGGAGAGCTGGCATCATTAATGTACGATAAAATAAGATATATGATTATTTATAAGATTTGTGGATTTCATGGTGTGAACAATGAGAATCATACTAGAGCATACTTTCTCAAAAATTAATTGATGATCGGTTGATTTCTATATCTTTTATATGATTTTTTGAATATGAAAATGTAGGTATGCTAAGTTTAGATAACATTTACCTTTCAATATAAAGCGAAATATTTTTCCTTCCTTCCTTCCTTCCTTCTTGTTGTCCTAGAATCTCTATTCCATCTCTGCGGAAGTTATTATAATTTATGAAATCCTGTACTAATTAACACAATAAAAAATTCAAACATTCTTCATACTAATATAATCTATATATTATTATTTTCACACACGTCATATTTTTCTTATCGAATCAATGGCACATTATCATTATTAGATTAGATTCACTCACAATCAAATATCATCAAATTATCCTCAAAAGCGAAAAAATCCCAAACTCTCCCTTCACGTCAATTAGAATTCCCCGATTCAACAACACAAAACTATTCGACAAAACTCGTCCACAACACCAACTTGAAATTGAACCGAATGCCTCGAAGACTAAAGAACTAAAACATAAAGAGCATGACTGGCGAACTGTCGACTAACCGCCCCGTGGGACGACTCGTTCTGGAAGATTAGTAGTTCACCTGGCCTGCACTAAATGTCTGCTAACGAGCGTTCTGCATAATGCGTTGTATGGGGGAGACATCGACTCAGGGGTTTAATAGGTCACTGCGTATGTTCGGCGAATCGCTGAGGACATGTGGAGATGATAGGGGCTTATGGTGTGTCTATATAGTTTGTATAGGTTTGAATATTGGGAGATTATGAGGTTGGATTTTGTTGATAAGGAATTATTTTATAGTCGATGAAATGTTTTCAATTTTGATTATGGATGTGGCTATATGAATGGATATCATAATAGACATGGACAATTGATAAGCACAATGTAAGATGCCTAGTTTGCACACAGTGAGTGTTTATATAGCACAGTATTTCGTATTCATATAGCCTTGTATTTGCATAATTTATATTTTCATACTGTCACATCTTTAAATTTCGATGTATTTTCACTTCTTGAGATTGGGTTAGGATAAAGGCGAGGTGTGGTTGGTTATTAATTGAATTTCCAATTTAAATTAGATATGATTACGTATAAGTTAGGATGATGGTCTATTATACAAGTATTATACTTTTATTATTAAAGTGATTATAATATATTGATCAGATTTGGGAAAATTGTGATCCGTGGGCTGTGTTATAATTCTGTGAAGCTATCCCACAAATACACAAAGTTTATCCAGGTCTAGTGAAGATAATCAAATTATCAAAGATAAGTTCGGAACTTTATAATTAGAAATGATTCTTGAATATTAATTATTTTGGCAACTCGGGAAAAACTTATCTCAAAGCTATTCAAAACTTGATCAATATGCTGAAAATTAATATTAATTCGAATAAAACAACCGATATAATAGAACAAAGCCACACTGAAATGAGAATTTCGAACAAAAATACTGAAAAAAAAAATTCAGCAATTTGACATGAATATATTACGAACAGAATGCAATTTCCATCCCCTCGCTTCGATTCAAAATTTATTGATCCCCTGCACTTTCTCGACGCTTTTTTTTTTTCACAAAACACGAACTTTATACGTATATTGACTGCACGTTCGTTCCCGTCAATAATGCATTGAACAATACGTTGAACAAGCGAAGAATTTTCCGAGAGATAGTTAACGAATATTTAATAAATTACCGTGTGAATTTCGCGACGTGGAATTTCGTGCCATTGTTAAATAATTACGGGACGAAGATAACCCTTCGCTTAAGTTGGGTCGGAGTTTCGGAGCAAACTTTTAACAATGCTCCGTTGATAGTACGATAACACGACGATGGTTGGAATTCCTCGAACGCAATAAACTTGGAATAAAGCTCGATATTCGTTATACCGTTATAACCGGGATTAACCTTAGAGATTCGTCCGAGTGTCGATGATTTCATTATTGTGTCCCTTTTGCGCTTTGTCTGTATAATTACGCTTTCTTGAACAATTTGTGGCGCTTTATATGAAATTTGGATTCGTATATAAAGCCAATTAGATTTCTTTTAATTTTATAGGTATATGTATAATCTCGTTAATCTGTTTGTATATTTATTTTAAAGTTAAATTGCATGAAAACAAGTTAGGTTTATATATCGAATTTAATATTGTTTCGCTTTTTGTTGATACTTAATGTGTTCTATACACTAGTAAAATAAAAATATTCATGTTTTCAAAATGTGATTTATCGATTCGTGATTGCGTAGCATAAAATTCATAATATTTAGTTTTGCAAAGTCATGAGAAAAATGAAAAATTTCTCAGATTTTATACTCGCGTAGTGTGATACGATCTTGAGTTACAATAGCAGCTAATTAAAGCGATTTTTCAAAAACAAAATTTTTGATAAGTCGAATAAATTAAGCTGCACTATAAAGTTGAAAGTAGCAACAATTCACTCACGAATTTTATATGTTCCACAATTTCATCCGACAATATTTGAATCATACAAAGTTTACGCAGACACAATTCATCTCGCATAACACATTCGCCGAACTGTACCACAAAATTATTGATTAACTCAACAACTCGCGTACGAAATTCGTAGACTCATCGAATAAATCAAAACGCACAATATAATTCAGCGATCCCGTATCAAAACTGAACAATAAATCTAAGCATCCCTTAGTCACAGTCGAAAGCTTCGCACACTGCGATGACTAATAGAAAACGTCACGCTCTGAGACACCCAAGGCTGAGTTCACACGGAATCACACAGTATATATTCGTAATCTATGGCTGTTATTTACCTGATTAGCTTATGATATAAAATAAGATAAATAGATAATTAGTGTGTGAGATTCAGAATGACAACAACCGTTTCGGTAGGTGTAAACTTAGCCTATTGTATTTTATCTCATGTACCTATTATATTATCTATCTGTCCTACTTTATATTCGTAATATAGATCACAATAGATACTTATGTAAATAGTAGAGTACGTGAGACAGAGTATGATATAGTATGGATAAGAAAGTAAATTTATAATATAAAGATCTAGGGAAAAGTGAATGCTTTTCATTTCTAACTAGATAAGCTAGAAATCTTTTGTTTTTCTCGCTCTAGATCCAAGTACTAGAGCAAGAAAGGTCCTAATTTCTAGTTAGACGAATGACAAATATTCCATCTTACATCACATCTTTATTTATAAATAAACAAAATCATCAATGTGTATAGTCATCTCGAACAAGAATATAGGTCTATCTCTACAATCACTGAACTGATCCCATGCATATAAACTAGTCCTAAGACTACGCACAAATTGGACTGCATGGTTTTCATCCGTACTCTATCTCACCTACTCTATTTATGTCTGTCCCACTCTAACTCACGAAACCCCACCCAAAATACATCATGAAATCGACATACAAAAATCAACATTTTTCTTTTTATACGAATAGAACATTTTCAATGAAAACTTTAAAATACAAACAGAAACGGAAAATTCCGTGTGAACCGAGCCGATCTCTAAATTTCCACGAAAACGCCAGAGATCGTCCCCATCTCGCAAACGGTCCCCACACGTAAATGTATACATTACCGAGTTTCCACGACTGTGACGTATCGATCTCCAAATAAACAACCCCCCGGGGAGACGAGGAGTTTTGTTCCCGAAGCGCACATATTGGTCCGCGGCAAACGTTTGCTTCTTCTCGTACTTACGATGCGATAATAACGCTTATTTTTGGTCGCCTAGGAGTTTTAAGGTTGTTTTTCAAAAGAATATTTCGATTTCGAAAGCGAGGGAAATTTGGATTTTTTCGATCGCGAGGGTGGAGTGAATATTAATATGGAGTCGTTGATGTGCTTTTCATGGTGACTTTTCGTTGTTTGTTTGTTGGCGGGTTTTGAGTAGGGTTTGTTGGGAGTGATGAGTACGATTTATATTGATTACTGAAATGAATGAAAGTATTGTTAGTTTGATCAAAATATGATTTTATAGTATTAATAATTGTGGTAAATTAAAGGAAAATATATTATAAAGTGTGTGTGTATTTTCAGATTACAATTAAATTTCGGAATCAGTTATTGTTATACATATTTATGTATAGGATTCGAATATGGAACCGAATGGGAATTTAGCGAATTTTATCGGTCAGTGAACTCATAAAATATCCGCACTCGTAATAAACCGAATGAAACATTTCATCCCAAAACCCTAAAACAAACGTAAAACTCAAAGGCACACACTTCATTCCGAACTATTAAATAGATTTATCTACTTTCAAGCATGATTTAAAATGGTACCTTTTTCTATATCGATAAAAGATCAAACATTTCTATTAAAATATCTATCGAAAATTCCCTACCATGATTTATGTGATCACATAGTACCACTACATGACGATAGGGAAATAATAATTGATGAATATTTCAAAATTTGAATGAGATGATTTTGAGAATTGTATTTATATGATACAATACACTCCCCACTGTGATTAACGGGGGTGACTTTTCATGCTATAGAAGAGTAATCTAGCAGATGTATTGAGTGATATCATTAGATATTAATATATTTTATTTATTTTAATCGAATCAATGCTTAGAAGTCAAACAGTGTAATGATATACTGTAAATAGATTCAATTTTTCATGCTTATATAAAATAAGAAGTCAGTAGGCAAAAATCAAACGAAAAAGACATCATTCAATACCTAAAAAATAATGAATCCAAATCAAATTAATTGAATCGAGCATAATAATTCGAAAAAACAGAACAAAAAATGAAGCGAACAAAAAGTCTCATTTACATGATGCCTTTGCTTCTTTTACACTAGCATTTGCATCTAACTTTTCTCGCATATATGAGAAAGAATAATATATATACATATGTGTCTTAGTTTGTACCTAAATGACAGTAGGAAAACAAACCATATCTAAATGAAAAACTGGAGTTAGTTCAAAAATAAGTTAACTCCAGGTCTAACGAAAATTCAACTAACAAGAAACAATGAATTCAAACCAAATAAACTGAATCCAAGACATGAAAACTTAACTAAACAGAATGGTTTATTTACAATCTGTCACTGCAACTTACACTGTCATTATCTTTCTAATTCTAGTGTTTGAAACTATCCTCTTTCCATAAATATGGAAAAAAGCTAGACTTGAGAACTAGAACAAGATAGAAAACGACATCACTTGTTGCAGCGGCAGCATGTAAACGTGGCGTGCAGTCTGAAAGGACGTCTCCTCATATTCAATTCAATCAGAGGAAGTCAAAAACAATGAATCCAAAACAAAAGAACAGAAGGAATAATGTGGTGATGATGAGGCAGGAGACGTGGATTACCTTAGCGGCGAGTCGATGTGCACGTGGTGCGTGGAGCAAGAGGGCGCGGGTCCCTGGTCCGAGGGCGTGGGGCTCGAGCGGCGGCTCAGGGTTTCGGGGGAGACGAGCACGGGGCCGGGGGACGCGGGGCTCGGGAGGTGCAGCGGCAGTGGTGCCTCCGCCCCCGGGCTGCCGCCGCCCTCCGACTGCGACCCTCCGCCGCTCACGTTGCTCGCCGGGATCGAAAAGCAGCTGAAATCGAAACGATATACTCGATTTTATACACTTCCTTTATAATCATAAGGTATCGATCTAATGTCAGTTGATGAGAATATTTGTGAAAAAATTGAACTTGGAAGTCGTGCTGGTCGTTTCTAGGTATGGTGATTGAGCCTGAAGAGTCGGAGTCAGAGTCGCGCAGAGGTGCGTTCACTATAGTTGGGCAACTGATGCGAGTAGACGATAAAAGTGTCGAATGATATATCGGTCTTTTTGGAGAAAATCGAAAATGTGATGAGCTGACGATTTTTCGGTCAAACGACTAACTAAACGTTAGCTGCACTTGCACAACTAGTGTAAACGCACCCAAGTCGCGGAATTGTATGTTTTTTTCCTGATTTGGAGTCGTGAAAATTTAATTTAGACGAAGTTTTTTCAATACGCTTGATTTTTTCAGGTTTGGCGCAAAACAAATGAATATCAGTTTGCTCTGTTATAAATTAAAAATTCAAACTTTGAAATTACAAAATCGTCAAAAGAATTTAAAAGTGCTGAGTAGCAAATTGCAAAGCCAGTCGTACACTATTGTGATGAACAGTTATTTCAAATTATAATAAATAAAAAATAGAAATATTGACAAGATGATGCATTAGAAAATTAGACTATGTGATTACGACCATTTTTTAAGTCATGCATTTAGAAAATCTATTACTTAAACGTCACTGAGAGTATTTTTTAATAACGATCACTAAAATGACTTTTCGTATTTGTAATTAGTTCCATCTCATTCCTCTTAGTACCCACTAAATTATTCATCATTATTATCGTACTAACAAGATTTTTATTTTACACGAATTAAGCGTAATAAACTCACGCAAAATATACCGTTACACTTGAATAAATGATGCAATCGATTATGCAAAAAGTTTCCCTAACAAAGCGAAAAAGTATTTTATTCCCCCGCCGAAAAGTTAAGACGCGAATATAAAAAGCTTTCCCCGAGAAGATCGAAGTTCGGCGGAACGCACTCGCTCACTTATTCGCCAGTTTATACATTTTCTGATACATTTCGCGAAAGACGAACAATCTTTCGAAAAAGAGTGAATTCGAACTTCGACGAAGAAGAGTTTATAAGCGCGTTCAATGGCCGGTGAAAACGCGGAACGAATCGCGAGCGACCTTTGGTAGCGAAACCGCAAAAGACTGAAAGCTTTCAGCACTTTTCAAACGGAAATTTTCCAGGGAAAGTTTAAGTCGACGGTTTCTGTTTTTTTTTCAGTCTCGGAAAATGAACCTTTTTGACGTTGACTCGATTAAATTAATGTAAAAAGTATGAAATTAAGGTTTTTTTGTTTGGAAACTTTGTTTGAAGTGAGAGCTTTGGGGAGTCGTTTTAAGGAGTTGAATGCCGTATCGTTCAATGATTGGTAGGATTTGTACTTTTTAATATTTAAGTAAAATTGTAATTATATCAAGACATAATATTTCTTTGTGTATGAAATTTTTGCAAGACTGTTAGGTTTCTAAGCTAGTAAAAGAGTTTTTGGTATTGTTCACAACTAGAGGACCAACAGACAGAGGAAGATCTATACATACAAATGAGATAGCTATCATATATAGCCATCTTAATTGCATATAACAACTGAAATCACCAAAGGGTACAAGTGACATTTTTGTCGAAATCGAGTTATATACAGGAATCGCTTCTATGCACGCTCATATATTTGGTGGCAAAAGGATATAAACGAATTCAAAACGTGTACCGAGATATATCATCAAATCATTCAATCTCCTAATACATGTAGGTATATACTCAACTTTGAGCAATCTTTTCTCGAAATCACCGCAAAGTCACTTATACCCTTTATCATTTTCAGTCGTCTTTTTCACTTGCATATACACTAGATATATGTATATTTGTCTTTCAGTTTTGATTTTGGTTTGGTCACTGTAGCATGAACTATCTTTTTTATGTCAATTCAGAAATGCATTAATGAGGGATACAATTCAATTGATCAATGCATACTTTTATAGAAGTTTTTGACGAATTTGAAAAATCAAACCACTTCCCAATATAATTCAATTGATCTACTTCACAATTACACACATTTTAGCTGGTTTTGAAAAATCAAACCGCCCCAAAATTTCGCCATACCCCAAAAAACTTGTATCGCTGAGCACACAACAAAGAATGTATCGAACGCGCTCAGGCTGAGGCACAACCGAGTCATTTATATCGCTCAGCTCGTTAGGCATAATGCGATCAGTGGCATTAGAGGCTTAACCCAATAGCCCACCCTTCAAACATCCAATTCTAACCCAAACCCCTCATGTAAATTTCGACACCTACCGACCTTTCGTCGGTCGACTGATTGCGCGACATCAATCTCCCGAAATAATTGCCACCGTCAAAGCGTGTCCTCCCTTTCAGAAATGGAAGCGGTGAATGTATGCACTTCCTAGTCACGTGTGCGGATTTGCATCTGCCTAGTGTCGAATGGTTTTGTTTTTTTTTTGTCTTTGACTATTAATCACTCGAAGAGGATGCGTGGTTCGGTTTCGAGTTGGAGTTTAGGGGATGTGTCGAAACTTCGTGGAATATTCGAGGATTTAACATCTGTTTGAGGTGATTGATTGTTTTTCGTGGAAAAATGTATCGTGTGTGATTGTATTTTTACGTAGTTTAGTATTTATTTATTATTGATTCAGAATGATTTCGAAATTTTCAATTAATCGTTCAAATTTAAGTAAAAAAGCAGCCTTTAGGGTAAAAGTTTTTTAGAGTAATTATCAACGTAAGGTAGTGAAAAATCGATAAATAGTCAAAATAGACAAATTGGGGAAACTATTGATCCATTTATTCATTAGATTATGTTTACACGAAGTAATTCGGTAAATTTCGGTACTTTATCGTGTTCTGTCTAACATACTCTATTTATTTATTTATGTTTTTATCGATACTCTACTCAAAATTGACTCGTCAGTTCGTATGAATTATAGAAACTTAACCTAATTTGTCTATCATATTATTGCGAATTCGTAATGGCACTTGACTAACGAAAAAGTAATATTTTTATCCTATAATATTAGCATATGGGATATCGAAGTGTATAAGCTAAAATTAGCTTCACTGAATAAGCAATTTTTTGCTCGTAAGTTTCCCATTTTGCAGTAGGGTCAGGCATTAGCATAACACATCTGAAAAAATATAAAAATCCGAATAAATCAAGCCGAAAATAAAAAATTCTCGAACGAAAAGGAAACCTAAGCATACATAAGCACACTTTAATGAAATGAAAAAAACACAAACATAGAAAAAAGAAATGGCGATGAAAGCGAGTGTTGACTCTATCGAATTTCATAAACAAAAAAGGTAGAAGCGCAGAAGTGAAATCATATTTTCCTCGAGGGCATCGCGATTTTATGCGAGAAATCGAATCTGCGAGGGTGGTGTTTTAGGGGTTGAAAGCTAAAATATCCATCTACCCTCTAAATCCCAACTAACTAGAGTTTAAAGCAAAAAAATACGACGAAAACACGAGCCGAACTTCGGTTAATGCACAACGACGTGACTTTCGTAAAAGGGATCCTTTTTTTGTGCGATATTTAAGTGATTTTCTCCAAATAGTTGATGAATGAACGATGATGGGTCAACTTTAATGAACGTCAAAAATTTTTAATTAAAGTTTGAGATATTTCGAAAGTTGTCATCGATAAATTTGAACGGTTCCAGTTTGGGATAATTTTCGTGAAGTTTTGAAGGAAGTCGAAGAATTTATCGGTTTTATATAAATCTTATTATATTTTCAAGAAAATGAAATGTAGATAGGTGTTAATTTACATAATATTTTTCTTAATTAATTCAGATTTTTTTTTAATTAATGCGAAGATTTATTTAACGGACGAGCGCTCGAGATAATTGCTTCATGATTTTTCTTTCGAGTGCTGGATCTTAAATGAAATATGAAACGATTTATTTTCAAATTAGGCCAGAATGTTTCATGAAAAAAATCTGTATTAAATTACAGTACACTCGACATTTCTCATTCTGAATAAAACGATTGAAATAATATTTACACTTACAAGTTTTTTTAGAGGGCAATTCAAACTGTCAGTCAGTGATAGGGGTCATTTAGGCTAAAGACATGTATGCAATGTTAATTAAACAATTATGCAATTAAGAGGATATATTTTTGTAGAATTTATTAGACGACTGTTTTATTGTGTTCATTAACTTATCATTAAATAAATGAAAATTACTGTTGTTGAAAAAATAGGGGAGAAAAATCAAATAACAGTGGTGCCTCTATTTCGTATTCTAATTTATAATATTGTTTAACTTCAAAAATTTATTACAAAATTATACGATATTTTTGGTTAGTTTAATATTTTAATTTTGATTCTAATATGAAAAAATAATTTGAATGCGTTTTTAGGTGGATTTTAATCGAATTTGAGACAAAGAAAGTTATGATACCTAGGAAAAGAGGGTATTGTTCGACTTCAAATTCGTGTTTAAATATTTTTTTTCCTACTAAATATAAAATATGATGTGAGAAGTTCCGTTTACTAATTCATAGCGCTTTAATAATCTTCATATTTATCTTTATAAAACAAATTATTTGGCTTAGAATTGCTTACAAAAACTCATCAACATCAAAGCAAACCCGAAATCTACAAACCCAACAAGAAAACCGAAAACAAAAGACGCAAAACAATCGATCAAACCATATTTACAAAACAAAACGACTCGAATCTAAAGCAAATCCATCCGAACACAAAAACGAAACAATCGATACCGAAACCGAACCGACTCAATTACAATATAAAGGGCCCCCGGAAAAGCGACCGATTAAAAGGCCGAATACAAAAGATTAACACAAAGAAAAACAATATCAGGATTCGGGCAAAAACTGCAGCCTTCGGTCGTTGACAGTCCTCGCAGTGTTCGGGTGTTTTTACGTCTTTTGCTTAGGGTGGGCTTTGCCGAATTTTCGTGCGTATTCGCATTTCGGGGGTGGGACGGAAGCTGCAGGGCCTGGGACGAGGGTTGGACTATGGGGTGGTATGGGGGTGGTGTGACGAGTGTCCCGAAAGCGTGGTTGGGTGAAGTTGTATAAGGATTTGTCTAGGTTTTAGAGATGTGTGGATTCGGGTTTGGGTGGGTATGGTGCGTTTTCGACTGCGCCAGTTATGGGTTATTACGGCGTGTCCAGACTAGGGCCGGCGGCTTCCAGCGGCAAAATACAGAACATACCTTATATTTTTTATCTTCATTCATTTTATTTCAATATATTCCAATTGAATTCTTATTTTACTTGAATTAAATGAAAATGAAGTGATAATGTATGAAGATAAAAAATATATGGCATGTTTTGTATTTTGCCGCTGGAAGCCGCCGGCCCTAGTGTGGAAACGTCGTTAGAGGGAATGGTTTCGTTTTTGTATTGAACGATTGTTGAGAATTGGTGGATTGAAAAGTGATTTGATTAAGTTTCAATAAAAGTGGTTTGTGTATGAGATTTTGTTTTCATCGGCTGTTAGATACATTCCGCTTTACTGATTCATAATACTGATTAAGAAAAGAGGAACGAAATTGCTTAATCGATAAAATATTGACACAACATTCAATGGAAACGGTTAGCTGAATGCTAGAATTTGGGTTAAATTAGGTTTTATTATTTTTTTGTACTTTGGCTAAAATCGAGTCAGATTAAATTGTGTTTTTAGTTCAAATTCAAGTACATATCATCTAAATATCTGCTCTGAAAGAACCTAAATAAACTTTTTAAAAGACTAATCCACATTACAGCGACTAAACCAAAATCACAATCAAGAGAGAAAAACAGCGAGATAGCAAAATATCCATCTTTCACTCTCGATTTCAGTACAAACAACATCATTTTAACTACGACAAAATTTCGAAATCCTAAAACCGCACAAATCGCAATCCCACTGTACCAGAGTTGCATTCTCCCCCCGAGCGCAGAGCGCGGTATAGATCGAGATGTGGGGCGCAGCCGCGCGCCCCCGGCCTCCGCCCCCCTTCGCCCCCATCCGGCGGGGGCCCTGGAGGACCTTGCTCCCGAATGAACCCGACTTGTGCGCGAAGGGCGACCGTGCACGGAGTCGACATAGTCTACTATACATGTATGCGAAAATATCCGTATTTTCGAAACGGATTTGTACGGGATAAGTCGGCTTTTGTGCGGACGTGCTGTTTGATTTTTCGCGCGAAATTTTCATGTTTGCACATATTTGTGTAATGTGTGTATAATGCGATCCATCCACTGTCGAGCGGAACGGAACGGAGTAGGGATACAGCTACATAAAAGAGGATTCTTATACGGATTTCCCTTTCTTTTCCCTAGTACGTTCCGTTCCGCTCGGCAGTGGATGGACCCCATTAATGTTTGATTTGTTTGGTTTTAGTATGAGGATGTGTTTGTGTATAGGATCTTTTTCTGGATCTGTTGAATGTGTCCTCTTTCCGCTTTTTTTTGCACCTCGTTTCCTCCCTTATTTATAGTTTAAGCTCGGTTGAAAAGTTAACAACACAGTAAATTTCTTTATCTTTTTTTCTCGGAGACGGGGGAAACCTTTTATATAAATAAATTTGCTAAAGTGAAATTCTGCGAATTCTTACAACGAATAAACGCTAACATAATATCCTTACACTGGTTTATTATGTGAACCAAATGCGATATTTTAGAAATCAAACTAGGCAAATTATTCATTAAAAATTGTGAAATGTATTCTACTCTACTCTACATTTCATATTGTAGGAAATTCGTATCATATCCAAAATTTTACATTCACATCATTCGACCTAAACAGCAGAATGACAAAAAATGAATTATTTTTAGAAACTCCTAACGTTTATCCCTAACCCAAATCACTCCCAAATCGAATAAATCAAAAACACAACCTGATCAAATCTCCCCACAATCGAATAAATCACACGCACAAAACCTCGATCAAAACACAAAAAAGCACTCATACATCAAAAAAATGAAACACGAAAAAGACAATCGATAACCCGAAATCAGTACAGGGTGCTACCAGCACCCAGTACTGAGATAACGTCGTTTATGCAACGAAGCGTGCATCGGTGGTCAGGTCGCAAACCGAGTTACACACGAGCCTCGTCCCCAAAGCAATAATGTCCAGTTCTGATGCTGCACCCCACAATCAAACAAATCTATTCCCCTACGTCCCTAGAAAGTACAGGGTGCCTCGTATACCCAGGAAATTTCCGTGTAAATGCGTGTTTTGAGCGAATTCCTGCGAAATTCTTGCGCACGTATGATTGTGTTGTCACATCTATTTGGGGCAATGTTGTTTTAAAGGGATACTGTTTTGACCTCAAATCACTGATTTTATAGATACATCATGAGAAACTTCGATAGATAGTTCATGAGAAATCTAGAGAAGCGCTTAATTCACATTATGGCAAAAAAAAAACTAAAACTACAATTCTAAAAAATGTATGAAGTCAGTGAACATTGACAGTTTTTAGAGAATCGTTGAGAATTGCATTTTCTCAATTTATCATTATTCATGTCTATACTCATTCTATGCACAAATTTTCTCTTGTTAGTCAAAAGTTTGAAAGTTTCCACAATTTTGTGTCTATTGTCCAATTCGACTTGCGTGAAATTGTTCGGTGTGAACGTAGCTTTATTAGTAAAAGGGGCGTTGAATCAATCTCGATTCGATGGAGGGACGGGGTGTGAACTCGCTCTCGAATTAACTCTCGCTTCTGTAGGAAAATTAATATAAATTGTATTGTGCTGAAAATTATCGACTTGCCAGCTCGCTTTATTAATATTAATATATACAGTCAGGTTCATTAGGACAAAATTAAAAAGAGAGTAGGTACAGTGAGTTATATCATTAGTTCGTTTTCAATAATGTTAAACGAATCGTTAAAAAAAAGTTGGTTAATTGAAATTCGGGAGTCGGACGAAAGCTTCCGCAAAAACACAATTAGACGACGATCCAAAGCAAGTATAACAGAATGGCGAAACGAAAACACCCCCTTAATAATAATGCTCGGCCATTATAAAACGTATAGAGAAAATTTCGCTAATTGCCACCCTTTGTTAGCGGAAAAATCGCGCGCGTCCGGAAAAATGGAATAGCGCGAAAACGAAACGCTTTTCCGACCGCAAACGTAGAAAAGCGTCATTGTACTAGAGCTACGTGCTTTTATATTACGTTTACGTATATTTTATGTGTTATATTGTAGATGTGTAAGTTAGTGTGTGTTGCACTTGCACTCGAATCCTTTGGCTTTGGATCGAGGCGGAAACAATGCCAGACTGTTGTTGCGCTCGGTACTAGAATTCTATGTAGGATACATTGTGTTGTACAAGGTTCTGCAGAAGGATTGGATCGATTAATTTTTTTTTATGTTACCAGTACCTTTTTTAGTTTCTCAAGTAAACATTCGCTTTGAAATGAAGAAACATTCATTATGAATGAGAGATTCGAAGAGTTTAGTGCAAAAAATATGACGCTAGAATCATTTGAATTCAATCGACATAAATAAGGTTGGGGATCCGTTTTGAAAAAAAAATGATCGAGCCATAATATAGATTAAGATAAGCGACACTTGATTCTTTCCAGGATCTAATAAGACTTAAATTTAGCATCACTAGGACACTAAAGTCCGACGCTGCACGCATAAATGCTTTATATCTCTAAGTTATCGGCTAGAAATGCATAATATATCAAACAGTGGTGAAGAAAATATGAGTGGAGACTACAATATAAAGGTCACATAAAATATTTTATTACGTGGACCCATAAAAGAAAATGTGTACAACTATACTTTCATTGCAACATACAGACGATGCAAAGTAGCACTGCACCAAAATTCTTTATATGTACTATTTGTATACGTCCTTTATGGATCATGAAAATTCATTTTATCCGCGAAAAACTAAAAAGTTTAACTTGGAATAAAATTTTCGAAATGCACCAAATCCCTCTGAGGGTTCCTGTACAACAAACATACATATATAATGGGATGCAGTGGTGTGCAACGTGGTATGGACGACAGCGAACTTTTGCCAGGCATTCAATTACGGTTCAGCCATAACGGTCGGGAAACTTGTGTCGGCGTGAAGGTGAAAGCTATAACGGAAAGCGAAAGCTACAGTTCCGTGAAAACTCAGCTTTTTATATCACTTATGTATCGACTGTTTTAAATTGTTTCATGAAAGTGCTGAAAGGTTTGTATTTTATGGTAAAATCGATCGAAATCATGTGAGACGTCAGAAATAATGATCATCGTCGATGTATCGGGTTTTCTTTTGATTTTCTTAGTAGTGGTCTTTTCATTGGTTTGGTTAAATGATCATGTATTTAGTCAGTTTTTTAACTACTGACTAAAAAATCTGCAGAACAGAAATGAATTTTTGATAGTTTGAAGACTGATTTGCAACTCTATAGTTAATAGACTAAAGAAGTGAAAAATCGGCTCTTAATGTTCGCTGATTCAATTAAAATTAGAATTTATAGAAAATTTTGTTTCGTACTAGCTTCTGTACTTTGCATTGCTCGAGAATTTTCCGATTTTAAGTCGATTGTATCAACTTTTGAATAATATTTCCCGTTTTCGTATTAAATCTCATTGCGTGTGTATGCTATGTATATTTGCTATAGTTGGGCTACGAAAAGACCCTTCTGAACGATAGATTTTATGTTATTAGTAAAATGTAATGGTGCAGAAACTATCCTAGATATGCATACGATAACTGGAAAGTTTCACTTCCAAAGTATTAGCCGTAAATGAGTCTATAAATAAAAGACATCAATTCTATTTTATGTATATAGATACTGAAAAAATATTCATAAAAAATGTCTCAGTAAAATTTTGTATGTAACGGAAGCTCTCGTGGTGTGAAAACTGCACTCAAGAGAAGCTTTCAGCCATTCGCTTTCAGCTGAATCAATATTTGAATTGAAATATCTACACGTTTTGTTCGACTGTGCAATTTGTCTGAACAATAGCGGCTGTAGTGCGCGTCAAAATATAAAATACACGAAATTCTATAGACTGAAAGTACAATAAAGAAAGGAAAAATCCATTTTAGAGAATATATACGTAGTATAGATCGTGGAATTTAATTTAATACGAAAAGTCACGTTCGGAAGCCCGTTGGAGATATTCGTGTCAACAAGTGTTTAAAAAAACGTTTATCAAGAAATCAAAGAATTTACATGCTGCGAGGGTCTTTTAACAGGGGGAGGCGCCAAATGAATAGTTAACCAAGCTTTGTTGTATAAAAAAGTGAAGAGAATTCGTTATTGTATAAAAAAAAGTTTGAATTTAAATTCAACTACAATATTAATTGAATTTTCTATAAACGTTCGGATGTAATGTCAATAAGTCTTTTTAAAAGGAAATGATCGGTAACAGAAAGTACGTATTGTCTTGCTTAAGCTCTAAGTCATATCTGAGTAAATAAATACTTTCAGTACAAATATGAGATACATTCATACGTAAACGTACATATGTGTTCTAATAAAAAAATGTATATAAAATTCACGAAGACGCAAAAGTTTTTCGATTACATTACGAAAGTATACATTCTTGACATATCATTTTATTTATAAGACAAATAAGATCAAGTTATATATTCGCAAAGAAATTTTATATGATGCTACATCAAAGTGCTTTCTTCAAGAAAATAATCATCTAAGGGAAAATATTAAATTCGTCACAATCGTAAATGGTTTCATAACAAGCAGATACAATTTTTGTTTAATTAAAATTCAACTGAATACATATAAAATGCAACCTTAATTAACTAACCTTTTCATAAAAATACAAAATTTTTTTGTAAGATAGAAAAATGTTCATAACCATTTTTTCACTCATTTTACTACAACGCGCTAACTGCTCAAACACTGATATAAGAAGGAACACACTTCGACTCCTCAAGAAAATCTCAACATATTCCTCGACAAGACATCGAATACATACAAGAACGAACCTTATCACACAAGAACATGCACAAAACACTAAAACGGGGAGAGAACAGGCGACATTTCGACACAAGTGCAATAAGTAGCAGCCAGTTAGGAGCGAGTGCGTGTGACAACAATAGTCTTACGTGCACTAGGATGCGTTGTCTGGCAAAAAAGGGATATTTCCTATGGGAGGGTCGAAATCGTCTTCAATCCCCATTGTCCACAGCCTCAACAGGAACACGGAGGAGGAAGAAGGTGGACTCTGAAGGTGGATTCTGAAGGTGAGGCTGGGGTCCAGGGATGGGGATCGAAACGAGCGTTTTCCTGACTATCAGAGCTGGAGGTGGTGCTCGACAGAAGTCGAGTGGTTAGTGGATGGAGGAATTCCTTTCATGGTCATGCCCGCAGGTGATGAGGGGGTCATCGTCGGGATTATTACACGCCACTCTGGGTCTATGGTGTTGGGTTTTAGTGTTTTTTTTCTTGGTCTGTCTCGCGATGGAAGTCGAGTCTGATTATGTCGGTTGGATTGCTTTTGAGTGCTGCTGCTGGTTTTTAATTATTTTTTTTTTTCAGGGTTATTGAGATTAATTTGTTTCTGGGTGTGAAAGTTTGACTGATGGGATGAGGGTATGTGTGTTTTTTGATTTATGTTTTATAACTGGAATGATAGATTTTGATCGATTGTATTTAGATATACAATTATTTTTAGTATATTAGAGTGAAATTGTAGTCAAATTCGAAATCATTTAATTACTGTTACATTCATCAATATAATTCAAATGTTATACAATATCAATTACAGGGGGAAGTGAAATCATGAATTTACATATGAGTGCGTAGCTAATTAAAAATCAACTGAAATTTCAATGAATTAACTATAATAAAATCACAAATTTTCCACAACATCTACGAAAAATATCAATTCGACACGTAACTAGTAAAAAATTTCATTACATAAAAACGCAATATTAATCTTCATTACAAAAAAGCGAAAATTGATTTCACTTCAACACTTATACAACAATTGTACGCTTATAAGAGCCCTACAAAAAAAAAACCCTAGTTTTCTTTTAATTTTCATAACAAAGAAATATGCGATTGTGGCTCAAGAAGGGGTTGATTTACAACGAACACGCGACCTCAAACAACCAACCCTTAAAGCGAGCGCAGCTAATTATGAACGCGAAGCACTCTTCCACAATCATCCTTCTGGGGAACAAAGAAAATATACATATTTATATACAATATATTTAATCGAATCGAGTCAATTAGCCGCGTTGTTAGCGAAAGCCTATTTGGGCGCGTCTTTAGATCGGAGGGCACATATTTGAGCAACAGTCGGACAAACAGGACAGAAAGGTCCAGAGTCTATATGGGGAAACCCTTTTATGTAAAAATATTTGAATAGTCGTCGAATCGAAGGTGTCTTTTACCTGCTTTGATAAAAAAACGAGTGTAGTATAGATAAGGTTCAGGGGTGAGTTGTCTTTGAAGGTACTGCCCCATATATTTTTTTCTTAGTAAAAATATGTATTTTTAGTGGTTTGTTAAAGAAATGTTTGGTTTTTGTGGAGTAGATATGTGTTAGGTTTTAAATTGGGTTATATTAGGTTTTTTATTTGATTGGATTAGGTCGAATTATTTTTAGGGTGTTGTTAAATCGAGTTTTGTGGCAATAATCTATTCTACAAGCACCAAAATTGTATTGTTTTTGCTCAATTTTTAAGTGTTAATCATTTGTACAAGAACGAGATGGATTAAAAATAATTAGTTTATATTAAATGCATAGAATTTGGAGCACTTTTGAATTCAGGAAATTCCACTCTAGCTAAATACACTATTCAAGCGAAGAAAAATTATCGATATTATTGAATTGAAAATTGAAAAAATTGCTTTTAATTCCTAGTGCAAAGCTCCTTTCGAGGCAGAATAACCTCGCTCTACTTATTGACATTCTTCAAACATATTTTATATGCAAACAGATACGTTTTTTCTCAACAATTTTTTACATCTCAAACCATCCCTGACTCAAATAAACTCTTTTTTTGGACCAATCGAGCGATACCTGTCCACAATCGAGATACCTCATCATCTGGAACATACAGAAAACTCAATATCGAAAGAGCTAAACGTAGTCCAGGTGAATGTAGATGCGAATACGAAGGGTGTTCTTGAATGCACCTGAGTTCGTTCATAGGTAGCACATTTCCCTTTGTTTTTTGTGCTCCTTTTATGTATCCGAACACGAGTACTAAACTGCTATTTACGCCCAGGGATTAGTACCTCGGATCTATTGTTTCGCGAGACGGTTTCGGAGCCCCATTTTTGCACCTGTATTGTTCGCGTTTTTTCGAAAAACCCGGGATTTTTCACCTCCGCCGTGGGCTAATTAATACCCTCCCTTTCGCCGGTCAATTTAAATATTCATGGAAATAATCCGTTCACCAGATAAACTCGATCGAAACCCTTCATCACAAGCGTTGGTTAAACATTGTGCGTACTTTTCGGTATTGAAAAAAAAAACACTCGTGGCGTTCAATTAATCTGACTCGCTTTATTCTTTGATGGAGGATTAGAATTTCGAATTTCGAAACGCTAAGCAAGATGGATTATGTTACGCTAATGAAAAGGAAACATTTCCCTGGGATATTTACACAAGTGAACCACTGACGTATCCGCTTTTATAAAATTTCAGAACTTCAGATTCAATTACGATTCAATGAACGAATTTAGCTCAAAATGTCTCGATATAGAATCGTTCGATGTAAACAGAGCATCTATATTTATCGTACAAACGATCCTTTTATAAATTCATTGAACGACGTTAGCAGGTATGGTCCGAATTGATTATTGGCTAAGGTTATATCCACAAATGCGAACGACCAAAAAACAAGGGTTGCTCGTTCCGACGAACGGGAAAAAGGAAGATTTACGAGCTTAATTAATTTTATTACAGGAGAGCCAGGAAGACCATAGACTAAAACGTGCTAGACAGTACTAGAGCTTACAGAATGTATAGGCGCCAAATTGAAACGTTAATGGCTCGTCGTAAAAATTTAATCTTAAAAAAAATATGAGGGCGTGCAAGTATTAATATCGAAAAAATTGTCCAATTTGTTCGGTTTTTAAGTGGGCTGTCAGCATCACCACAACTAACCATTGTTCCAAAATGATAAATAATGATAGCTTTGCGGCTATGAAATATGCCCGTATGGATCGATATCGCGGTTAAATTTAATTGAAGCTCGTCACGGAAGCATTCTATAATACTTCAGTTGTGAACTCACCTAACAGTCGTGGTTTCCTCGATTCTCATCTTGTGAGCTTTTTACGAATCAAGCAGATCTGAGGACCAAATTTATAGCATCGCAACTGTCATTAGAAGAACTTTCAACACTCGAGGAAGTTACACATTATGGAAAAGCGCATCTGAAAACTGCGAAACATCTTTCAGAACAATACGAGAGAAGTGTGCTTTGGAGTGGAGGAATCTCGACGTCGAGGGGTTTCCATTATGAGATGACAATTTCGACGAAATTGGCGAAGGAAGTTGGGCATAATTGAAAATGGCAGCGTCGAATTTCCATCGAGTACGTCAGGCTGACGTCCGAGCCATCAAATTTGCTTTCATTTAATTTTCCTCTCTTTTTTTTCGCAAGTTCAAAGCGAAAAAGTTTTGCAGGAAACTCGAGGGAGCCGTAAAGAAAACTCATATTTGGAAAACCAGCGTTTAATTTTAGGAAACGTTACTAAACACACGAAATATAAATAATACTCGTATTAAATTCGACTTTTATATTCAAATGGGAAGCATGCAAATTTCGCGTCTAATTGTGTCGAGACGTTTCATAGGTCCATTTGGCCACGTTAATAATAATTCCCTCGTGCAATTTAATTACCGACTTTGTGAGGGGATACGGCAAAGAACGACATAATTATGGTGATTCGAAGAGTTTAAAACGGCAGCAGTTACATATAATTCAATTATGCTTGGCAAAAACGACCACGCATTCGGGATTTCAAATGTACAAATGACCAAAAACAAAGCAGACGAAAAAAACCCATCCACCACAAAGCACATGATCTCTTGAGGCAAGTACGAAATTGGCAAATGGTACCAAATCTGAAAACACAAGCACTTTGTTCTTCAGTGATGTTCTAAACACTAGAATCCATGGAAGAGGAGGTCCATGGCAACGATGAGGACACCATCGTCGAAGGACCGCGCTTGGCAAACTGTTGGGTCTGCCAATTGGAGATGGACTGGAGGGAGACTGCAGGATAACACCACTTGGCATATGCGAAGAGCATCGCAATGGTCCATCATACGAGGTATATTAAGCTATTAGGCCCCCTGGCGCCCGGACGTCGACGTTTATGGGTATCCCTTCTTTGTGAGCATGACATTGCTTCGTGGTTAACATCCCCGTTTAAATGTTTCAACCCTGTACAGATTTCAGGTGACCTTTTGACTCTGTTTAAAAATTACTCTGATTTTATGTAGATATCGTGGAGACCTGGAATACCAAGGACAAGTTAGTCCCACAAAGTTGAGAACAGTTCAATGTTAAGGATAAGGGACTAGCTCAGCCTAGTCAATAAGATAGACAATCCCCAAAGGAGGACAAAGGTTATATGAACGTGGAGAAATATTAAAGAAGAAGAAGCAATAGGTATCAATAGTTGACATGGAAACCCAGTGTAAATTGGATTACTTGAAAGTATAAAATAAGTAAAGATATCAATAATGCTAAATTGAGAAAATGGAACTCTCAAAGATACAAGAGGAATTGGGATTCAACGTTTAGTATATTGTTCGAAGTATTTACAAATACTGTACCATAGTAATATACCAAACTATTACTCCAGACTTCTTGCAGACCTTTGAGCTACATTTTCTCAATTCACTAGTACTCATATCCATACTTATACTACATTCCTACCTAGTTTCGTCAAAATCGATGAGGGTTTCCTGGTGAGATCAGATCCTCTAATGCTTCCATCTAGCTTCTTTATCATTCAAATTTTCATCCCTTAAACGTCGATCCACACGTTTTTCGCTCACGTATCATAATATTACGACCACCCAACAGTAAGAAGAGAGAGGAAGACGCGTGTTTCTTTCATCCCCTTCAGAATAAGGCCTATGAGGTATTCGCACGTCCTTCTGCACGCGTGTCGTCGTCGACTTTTACCTTTTTTAGGGGGCACTCTAGTTTGAGGGTGTGCAATTTGTCGCCAGTGTGACGTTTTACAAGAATATGCTCTTAACAGAGGCGAAAGCAGTATGAAAAATGTCGCAATCTCGAAAACGGCATTGTCTTTAGCGTTTGGCTCGTATTAATCAGAGTCGTAAGTCGAAAATTTAATGATAATTTATCTGATTATAGTCGATTTGCATTGCAAGTGAACTGAACTGACGAATGAGACACACCTATTCGGCAATACACTTACCTCTTTTTGAGAAGGACAGAGATGGTTCAATAGCCGTATAGGTGTGTCTCTGTGAACGTATCTTAATTCATAAAATTTGATATCATAGTAATAATATATTGGGTATAATGTGATTTATTGAGTTGCAAACCTACTGTCGCTTGATGGTATCGATATGTACTGCGCATTCTGCATAATGCTCGTCAACAAATCAGTCTACTAAGCATTCAACAAAATGACCTGTCAGTATGATACGTTCCAAACAAGAGCCCAGTATATTGTATGATACAATGTAATAGCCCAAATGCGCAGAAGTGCATAATCAACTGAATAAATTTAAATTTTAAAATAAAGTCTATTAATTTTATTATATTAAAAAAAAAAACTGACCGAAGCCAACGTATAATGAACGAAACCATGAAAAATGTTGCGTTTCAGCACAATCGACATGAAAAATTGCAGAGATTAAAGGCTGAAAATGCTGCACGTGAGCGTGCTCAATCAGCTTCGGTCAGACGGTGTATAAATTAAAATAAATAAACAGAGAGTTGGCTACCCCTGCACGATAGTTTCAGTACATACTTTCGTTCAGTGTGCGGTCAATTATGCAAACGACAAGTGCAAAATCGGACCGCAACTGAGCTGATATGCAACTCTATGTATCGGGTTGCGCATTGCAGCTTGTGCAATGAAATAGTGCAGTTTTGATAGTGAAAATGATTTATTTTCGATACAGTGAAGTCTCGATGCTCAAATAATATCAGAATTTCTGGATCAAAATGTTTGAAGAGGATTGAATTCGTCCGAAGATAGAATTTCTTCAAGTAAAAGACTCGTACGAAGTATGCACTTTATCGAAGTATAATTTATCAAAGAATTGTTATAGTTCGAAGTTCAAGTGTATTTGATCAATTATACGAAATGAAAACTGTTGCTCAAAATGTTCGCTCTTGTTGTCCACTAAGTCCCGTCGTAAAGTTTATCGTTCGGGATGAATGTTTCATGTGTAATTCGAGGGAATTCGCGACAAGGGAATAATTTTCGAATGAGAAGTTTCTTCAAGAAGAACGATGGAAAGTTTCGTCGTGGAAAATTAAGATTGTTTGAGAATTAATTGCAAGGGTGCGTCTCTGAAGTTTTCCGGACTGCATCCCGCTGTCGTTGTTTCTTTGTCAGTTTCCAGTTTCGTACTTGCCATTTATGAAATTTCTGATGAACCTGCCTTCATTTTTCAACAGAAAAATGTATAGATACACTTAATGTAGTCATAGGATAAATAAGCAATTTGAATCAATCAAAATAATGCGCTGTATTATCAACACATCGTTCATGCATGAATACTAAACAATAAGTCGTAAATATAAAATAAATTGAAAGTAGGTCGACACGTTTCAATAAGTATTTTAGTTTCGTTTTATCTTAAAAATGTATTATGTATACATGAAAATCTGATATGAAAATGTACCAAATTGAATATGAAAATATTCTTCAACAAAAAACACCTGCTAGTCCTTATAAATTCGTTCAGATTAAACAATTTTCATAAAATATGAAAAAATATATGGCACTACATGAACATAAACTCCAGCCGCACACTTTCGGTTAAATAACTGTCACGAGTAAATTGCCTACGTTATTTTCGCTCCTTACACACATACGAGATGAAATATATCCTTAGACCTTTAATAAAACGCCAAAGCTGGGTTCACAAGGCATCTTATCAATAAAAAATAAACAAAAATTCAATTTGACCATCTATATTATAAACACGCTAACGATGCTCGAAATTTTCAGCCATATGGCACACGCCTGTTGACCGCTCGGCTACCGTCCTTATAACGAAACTGTATCGTTTAACGTATTTAAGGCGTAAAATCTTTTTTTATTTCACACATAGATGGTAATAAACACATCCGTGGCAATACGAATTTGATTCATTCCGAACAATTCTGATACACATCCGTGGCACTACTAATTGAAAATAATTGGCATAACAGAAAACAACCGAAAATTTCAAACAATCAATCGACGATTAACCCGTCGAACATCAACAGATGCGCATAGACCCCTTTAAAACTCGACATTCACGAAATAATCAAATATTGCACGAAGTATCAGGGCGTGTATCAACGGGGTTCGACATCCCCAAGTTGAGACCATAATTGATCGCCATAAGGTCGCCCTAACAGCCGATGGCGAACCATAAAAGGTCACGGGGAAGAGGAATCGTTTGACTCGGTTAATTGCAAAACCGGGACAACAATGGCGACGAGGACTCATACGAGGGGTCGATTTTGGAGGTGGGTTTTAGAATTGGAGGTGTGAAAGGAAGATATTGGTAGATTCAGTTCGAGGAAATGGAGAAAATGTGTTGAAGATCGTCTAAATAAATTTTTCATGTGATGATTTTTTTGAGTCGTGGATGATGTGTATTTAAGCAAATCTACTCTTCAGAACGAAGGGAATAGATACGATTTTTGTTTGCACATGTTAAACGTAAGTTCGTTTTCTTTCAGTGACATATGCAGAAGAAAATCAACCCTATTTTCTTTGTTTAGACGAGTAAATTTGGAAAATGCCACATTGTGCAAGTTTTGAAAGAAAGTATGTAAGCAGTTCGCCTTGAACTAAATTCGTATTATGAGTCTTTTTCTATTCATAATCTAAATTTTTATTACAAAAAAGTCTCTTCAAACTATAAAAATAAGCAAGTCGATATTTGTATGTCAATAAAGCGACAACTTTTAGGTTGGACTTCGCGAAATATAGCAAGAAAATTGACCAGACAGTTCAGTGTGAACAACACATTATGATTAAATTTTATGAATATGCAACCCATTAAATACCAACTAGTATTTAAATAGAGACAATCATGCTAAAATATTGCAAGTTCAACACTAGTACATTCCTACCTATCGTTTGTACTCATTTTATGCACTGATAATATCAAAAACCATAGATAATTAAATAGCAACGCACTATTAGATCTATCCAAGATTCGTTCAAAATCAGGTTATGTGCCCAGACCCTGAAAATTTTCAACATTATAGGAGGCTGTACATCAATTTGTTGAATCTGAGCAGTGTTGATTGTCGGGGGTTTTCTGTGCGACATGCGTTTCAGGGGTGGATTATAATTGGATTTGACTGTATGAGTCCGTTTCGTGTTATGGCTGCTGTTCGCACGATTAATAAACGTGCTGTTGTAGAGATTGGTTTTAAGCGTTTCAAAATTAGCTGATGCGCCGTTTGCAATTGTATAATAGTTGCGGCCGTTGCAATTATGTGTGGATTGTTGCATGCGGCTATGAAAACGGGGAAACGGTTATTGAGCGATTGACGTGATGAGCTGAAAAATATAGGGGGATTAATTTCCATAAAATCAAGTTGGATTATACCAAATTGGAATAAAGCTAGAATAATTGCATTTATACACTGAATAAGCTCATCACTTTCATATTTATACTTTGTGAGCCGGGGAACGTCAAGAAGCAAGAATTTGTTTTTCGATACTTTGTTCCGATCTTATTTTAAAAGGTTATTTTCATACAAAAATCGCAAATTTGTGGGGAAAAAGGGGTGTGTATGAAACGCATTACATAGAAAATTCATCATCACAAACTCCCGAATACTAAAAGCTAGTTTTTTATAAATCAAAATGAAACTAAGTTTCCAAAGAATGTTGAAACATCACAACCCCACTTTACACCGTTCATTATGTGCAATCAACTCGTTTTAAATTACTCGTTTAACGTCGATCGCCCGTTCGAGATACGCTATTTCCTAGTGCACTCGTTTTGTTACGTTACTTCCCTTATACAGGGGGTTTCCACCGATTTTTTTTTCCACGTAAAAATAGGCACTCTTTCGTACAATACCTGTTGATATGCATGAATTATGTATGGTATCGTGCGTTCTGTGTGTGCTTTTATTATGCACAGTGCGTGTTGCATTAGGAATGTTGACGTGCGAGGAAACTTAAAGCTTTCGATTCAATTTATATGAAATGTTAGTTTTGTATTTGTGTTTGATCAGCGGAAGTGTAGAATGTATTCGATAATGATCCATATGAATACAAACATGCAGATCGATAGACAGACAGACATTGCTAGAGAAATTATAATAAAAATATATTTGAATACAAAGGAAATTCACTATATAAGACGCTATATTTTTATCGTGAGAAACGCGTATACGCACATCAATTAACCAAGTACCTAATTAGAGTCGACTATTTCACCGAAATAGACACGCGAGCTTAAAATAAAAACATGTGCCACCTATTAAAGCATGTACTTATTTACACTTTCGTAATTTGTGTATCAATTAAAAAAGCTGTCGCTTTTCGGTCGATGCTTTCCTGGAAAATTTTCCCAAATTGAAATTCGGTGAATAGAAAAGAAAATCGTTTGAGTGCATAGCGATGTCATTAGATTGAAATCACTTGCATTGATATGTTGATGGAAAAATGTATGGGGTGCATAATTATTGTATGCACCATACAGATTTTCAATTAAATGCACGACATTAGAATGCATGCGAAAGTTTTTGATTATATCTTTGATTTACTAAAGCAACTTTGTTGTGTTGAAGTTAGGTTATATTCACATAGAAATATCCATACTTTGTTGTGCTCTGTTTCATCAAACCTCGCCCACAAAATATTCCACAATCAACAAAAAAAATGAATTTTTGATAGTTGTTTTAAAATATTATTTTCGATGAAAAGTCTGGAAAATGGATAATACCGTGTAAACTTAGCTTTACATTAATTAATAAAAAATCTAATATTACTTGAAATTTAATTTGAAGCCACATTACGCAAATGGCTTTAATTAACACGGCACTTCGGCTAATTGCTCTTTTGCATCATTTAACGAATTCCTTACTGTGAGAGTTAAGCGTGAACCGAATATTATAAACGAATGAAATTTTGATTTTACCAAAGTAATATTAACGGAATTTTAGTACCGTATTCAGTAAAATTGTCGGAATAAGTATAAATATTACATTTTTATGAAGTGTTAAGCAATATACGAAAGCCACAAAACCGCAAGAGAGAAGCAGGTTGTCGACTGTCATTTTAACCGTACATTTATGACTTAACAGTATTTTGACAAATGTATAAAAAATGTAAATGCGATGAAATTATTCGAATGTTCATGTACGATAAGAATTTTTATAATTTATATTGGAAAATTAAATGACGATAAAATTTGATCAAAACCGCACCAAAGTATTGACAATTAGGTAGTAAAGTGATCACCTGATCAAAATTATTACCAAATAAATTGCATCAATATTAACTGATTATATAGTTAGACGTTCGTATTGATAGAAATAATAAACTATCTACTGTTATTTGACATTTCAATATTAGATGATTTTTTTATTCAAAAATTGTTCTTTTAATACGTTGAGAACCACGCAATACGTAGCTATCTATCTAACTATATATTAGCGCTATTTTGTGTGTGTCCGTGTAACGCTTCAAAACTGCGTTGATGTATTCAACGGGTTGGTCACTAGTATGACAATATTCATCAATCCGAAAAGAATTTTCAATGAACATCGCCAAAATTAACCAAAAAGCAGCCAATATCCAAAATAGATGAACAAAATATGAACAGAAGGACCAGAAATGAATCATACATTGAATGGCAAAGTTCATCACGACTCCCCGATGGAAACGCAGTCTGGCATGACTGCATATCCTGGTTATCGGACGTACTCCCCCACGGTGACCGGTCCACGGTCATGACGACGATGATCCTCGACTTCCTGCGTTGATATCTTCGGCGTCCGATCTCTTCCCGCGGCGTCCCCTCGGAAGTGACTAATCTGCTCTCCCATGTCGTGGTCACGGACATGTTTGTATTGTTTCGTGTATTTGTCCGTTTGTGTATGGGGGAGACTTGGGTCGGACGTTAAATCCAATGTCGTTTGATGCTCGTGTACCTACTGTATATGTCGATTTATCAAATTTGGAATGAATCACACATTTATATGTATGTTGTAGTTGTGTAGTGTCTGTGAATAAGTTCGCAGTATGACGTCACATTGCAGAAGCATTGTGATAAGTCTGTCTCTTTCGAACGTAGTATAGCTTTTGAATATGAAGGAGACAATATTGTTTTACTGTTGCTTATTTTCATATCTACATTTTTGTACAAAATTGATAATGATAAGAATCAACAGTCAAACAATACCATCTCAGTATTACAATTACAGCAATGCAGTATTGTTTTACTGATGCTTATTTTTATATCTAGATTTTTGTACAAAATTGGTAATGAAAAAAGGCAATAGCAAAACAACACCGTCTTCTTCATACTCATAAGCTATACTAATGGAAAAAGGGACAAACAGACTTATCACAATGCATTTACAGTGTAGCTTCATATTACAAGTTTATTCACAGACACTACACAATTGTAACGTGTATATGTGTGGTTCATTCCAACTCCAATAATTCGACATATACTATGCAAATAGCAGTAAAATAAGGTAAACAGAAAAAATGTTTCGATTTTCACGTCAAAAATGATATTTATTCACGTCTGGTTCGATATTTGTATATCTGTATGTAATTCGATTGCGTGTATGTGCCGATTCACTTCCGTCGAATCGTAATTGATTGATGATGGTGTCGGAAAAATGAACATCGACGATCGCTGATTGAATGATGCTGTCGGATGAAGTGCATAATTGGATCCGAACCGAAAAGCGGCAAATGCACACAAATCGGTTTCGCAAAAATAAACGATTAACATGAATTTACAATTCCATCGAGCTTAGCGCGAATCAAATCAGATAAAACGTCGCCGCATTCGAGACGAAAACTAGCGAAATTCCGCCGAATGTGATTTTAAGCCAGCTTTTGTAAAGTTTTAAGCCGATAAGCTCCGGTGCAAAGTTAAAGCCGATCGGACAGAGTTCAACCCACCCAAAAACGGCCACCCCATAGGACAATAGTTTAAACAAAAACTAAATTTAGACACTTCGGGGATTCGGTCCTATTGTGAGCACAACGAGACCGAAACATAAATAGAATTTGAGAGATTCGTAGAAATGCTATTCTCATTTGAATCACTTCAAAGTTTCTACTGAAACGATAAACAATATTGTTTCATATATCGTTAAAATCTATATTATAAATACGCTAACGATGCTCGAAATTTTCAGATGTCCGTGCCTTGAACCCGCGCGTGCAGTTTATTGGCCCACCGCCTTACACTCCGAGCTACGCGTTGCATTTACGAAACTGCAACTTTTAACGTATATATGAGATATTTTTTTCGTTATTTTTTTATTTCACACATAGATAGCAATAAACACATCCGTGGCACTACTAGTGTATATAGAATCACTTATCGTGCTAGTGACGAGAAATTTAAAAATTCTTCAACTTAAATAGATTTTTATCGATTTCATTCAAGACACGTGTTGCTCAAAAATGTACAAATCACGTGTTGCTCGTTCTTTTTGACTTTTCGACTTTTCGACCCTATTCGGGTTCGAAATGCGTTGAACGTGTTGAAAAACAAAACGAATGAAAAATCGCCGTGGAAAAAGTTTTCCACCCTTTAGGCGTACACGGATGGAAATTGGAAAGTGATGTCTGTATTTTTTTATTTTCATTTTCGTTTTGATAAAGGTTTTTCTCTTGTCGGCGATTCGGACAAATGTTCGTAGCTTGTTTTTGCAATTTTTCACGTCCGACGTCCGAAAGAGAAGATTTATTCAACGATCGGATTTTATATTGCATTCGATGTATGTACAAAATGTTCGTATGTAAAAAATATATAATTTGATTATTCAAAATCTATATTATTGTTTTCTAATTATAATAGTATTCATCTATTTGAATTTGTGTCGTGTGATATGATGACTACAAATTAGTTACACTTCCGTTATGAAAATTGCTTATAATCAGGCACTACGTATTGAATTTATATTTACTTTCATAACAAAATATCTCTTAATTAAAATGAAATATCGTGTATATATTTATAAATACAATTTTGATTAACAATCTGTAATGTTAAAATCTTTATATAGAAAAAAACAATAATCTTACTTTAATTGTGCGAAACGATCAAAATTTCTATACATTTTATGCATTCTTCAAAAGCTGTACAATATAAAAAAAGTTTTTAATTGAAAAACTTCGTTGACGAAAATTTTATGACGAGATAAAAAAAATTTTTTCGACTAAACGCAAAGCGTCCCTCTTAGGTTTTTCGTCGCCATCTCAATTTTTTGCGAGGATCCGGAATCATCCTTTTGTAAGGAAGCAGCAGCAGAAAAAAAGAGAAAATTCCTCCCCAACCAAAGGCGAGAAGGCTTTAGAGCTGGAAATAAAGCTCGGAAAATGTCTCATAATGGAATACACACGTATGAGGAAATGTGGCTAGAAGCTCACGAGCTATAAGAATATGCGGAAAAAATTTCAATGTTGGATTTGAGGAAGTGATATGAAAATATTTGTATTATGAAAAAAATGTGTGATTCAGGTATATCTGAATGTTATAATATTTGACGACTGAAATAAGGTACAAGTGACTGAAGTGATTTCGATAAAAGCTTACTCAAAGTAGAGTATGTACCTACATGTATTAGGAGGAGGTCGAGTGTTTTGATGATATGTCTCGGTACACGTTTTAAGTTTTTTTATATCCTTTTGCCACAAATAATATTATAAAAAAATATTTGGATAATTTTCTATTATTCTATCAGCAGGGTATAAGACGATTCCAGTTAAGAAATGTTGGATTCGATTAGGATCATTTTTTATTGTTTCGTTAAGTATCTTTCTAGCAGGATAATAGACAAGTATAAAAGTCGTACTATAGAAAAAAAATGCAACCTAATCAATCAAATACGACATTTCTTAAGTCAACGACCAGACAAACCAAAACCGATAAAAATAAAAACCTCAACTCAATCGAAGCGAATTCTCGCTAACGGTGCACTTTTCAATTAAACTTGCGATATATCACCGAGCGATTCAGCGCAAAAAAGACACAATATCCCGACATCAGAATGGATATACACGTACAATACATAACGACTGAAAAGGCCAAGGGGCACAAGTGACTTCGAGAAAAGCGCACTCGATGAGGAGAAGGCCAAGTTATTTGATGATACATCTCGGTACACGTTACAAGTGCGTTCATATCCTTTTTACATAGAAGCGATTCCTGTACATAGCTCAATTTCGGCGATAATGTCTTGTACCCCTTGGCCTTTTCTGTCGTCATATAGCACAACCTTCGAAGACGTTTCTTGCGAGCGATTCGAATTTATCGAAGCGAACGCTAATGAGTATCCGTTCTTCGGTTAGTTCGGGACGATAAATCCTGATGCCGACGACACTGCAATGGGGAAGAAGGAAACGCGATATCCTTGCTGCAAAGCCTTCGATGCAGACGACTGCAGGATTAATGCAGAAACCTTTTTGCAACACGAGAAGCTCGTGCATATTCTATAACTGTGGATTCGTGAGTTTAGTTTTGGTTCGGGAATGAAATTTGTGTGTTTGAGGTGGGAATTAATAGTGATTTTGTGGTTTAAATATCATTGCTAGTTGAAATTTTGACGTTTATTTCTATAGTGATGTGTCTAGAGAAGGAATCAACGACTCAGTTACTTGAAAGGTGCCAAACTTTAATATCAACAATAGTAATCGAAATAATTCAATATTGGCTAAATATAATCTTATGCATAATTTCCATACAAATCGTGAAACAGATAAACAACATCAAATATTTTTGCATTTATACGTACATCTATCAACTGAATGAAGAAACAGTCACATAGATATATTAAATGTGATTAGAAGAAAATGACACCTAATATGATTAACATCAAAAATTTAAAAACTAAATGAGTGAATTTAGGTGTCTTTCAAATGAGAATATGGTCTTTGATTTTGAAATATGAACGAGTATATTCCAAGTTGACGATCTTTAGCTAGTTTTGAACTATCTCAACGAACCGTACAACAAAATTTACATTTTATCTACATCGGAAGACGCTTTGCTTCGCGATAAAAATCAAATCTTTTCCCCCTGAATACTTTCAAAAACCATGAAAAAAGCATAATGGAAAATAGGAACAGGGGAGAATGACTAAGTGCCGTAGATTTTTATTGTTATTATTTTATTGCCGAATCACGATTTTCCAGAACAACATGACTCAGACTTCCAAACTGAAGAAACATCTCAAGATTAGTACGAAATATCGCCAACATAGTCGTCTAGGAATTCGCGAAATCGAAAATACAAATCTATGATTCATCTCGAGCGTATCACTATTTTTTTCACCTAAGAACTATTCTAACGAATCTCGTTTTACTGCTTCGTCGTTAAAAAAACCGGATATCGTAGAATTCATAGTGGATTACTGTTACGGCACTTTTAAAAACGCATTCGTTCCAAAAGGGGGATGTCCCTTTTTACATCGACGAATTAACACTGTGTGGTATGATTTGTGTGGCATTCTATCATTTATTTATTCAAGCACATGTCTTCGAAGCATCACACCCATGAGATGATGGTGGAGTGCACTTTGGAGAGATGGGTTTTTAGTTTTGAAGCATCCGAAGATGAATAGAGATTGGAGTACAGTGAGGTCTCGAAATGAACGACTTGGTTGGATAAGATTTGTAATTATGTTAGAATTGTCCCTAGTTCAATTTCGACGTATCTCATATCTCCGAAGACAAATCTGAAGTTCAACCACAGGGCTATGAATGTGACATTTAACTCAAACATCTTGATTAATGTACAGATTCATGTTGCATACAATTTCTAGAGGCATCCGAATTTTAATTAAAATCGTATGAAATCATTAATCAAAAAGGAAAATAATGCAGCGAGGCTCGATCTAATACAACTTAGTCGTTTATAAAATGTAAACCATTTGAATTCAATTTGAAAAGATGAATGAAACAAAGATCTGGGTAATTAATGTATCTGAGTAATTTGTTTCAAATCTGGTTTCTAATAGATTTAATAAGAATCTTATATGACTCTTATGAGGAAGAACGCATTTCGTTTGCCTAACTAGAAACTATTGCCTTCCTCACTCTAGTGTTTGCATCGAGAGGGAAAAAGCCAATAACTGAAAATAATAATTTCTCTGAACAAATCTGAAACAAACATATGCACCTGTCCTAGAAATAAATTAATCCAACCCAACCAAATCTAACTCATCTAGCATTGTACAAATACAATTCCACAAATCTCAAAAATAATCTCAAATACACCCATCTCAATTCTAATAACTCCAGCTGCAGTGTACCGAAGAAACTCAGAAACTCCAAACGCATCCGTTTTATGGACGTTTCGTCGCTGATCGCGAGAGTGATGCTTCCTTAAATGGAGGAGGGAGCTCCCGAAATAAATGAGCTTTCGTTTAGTGCTCCTCCCCACGAGGCCCAAAGGGGGCTCTCCCCCTCCTCATCACCAGAGGAATTCTCCGTATCCTCGGCATCAATCTTGGTCGTATGCGGCTTTGTTTCGTCTCCGGTACAAGGATTGAAGATGCACAACTCCTTCGGTACATCCTCGTTATTTATCTGCGGTGTAATCGGTTTTAACACATCCCGATGTATTTACGTGTCTGGGATTACTTCGGTTTGGATTCGAGTTTGTTTGTCTAGCGGCGTTTCCAGTGTTTTCCAGCTTTGTTTGTTTTCCGATGGTAGTATTTTTATGCTTCATTTATGTTTTGAGAGTGCGTCTTTCGTATGAAATATGCTGCTACTTGCGGGATGTCGACGTGATAGATGTAGTCGAACCCTGGCTGAATGATGTATTGAAGAAGGGACAGTTCAAAGGTAAAAAGGTCGAGCGATCTTCAGGTGCCGTTGAATACTAAATGGATGAAAAACGACTAGAGATAAGTCGACCGAAAGATGAAATGTTACGTCCGGAGATAAAGTGTCACGAAATGTTTATATGTACAGGGAAACCGAAAATGTGTTTATAAATGAGTTACAGTATTAATGTGATAGAAGTGAAATGATTTTCTAATTGAGTCTTCAATGAATATTGCAATTTCATCAGTGAAATTATATTTGACAATTATTCTTTAAGACATTCGATTACGTTATTGTATTTTCAAATACTTTCATACTAAATTAGGTTTTATGTCAATTGAGATGAAGATTGTATAGTTAGAATCTTACTAGTTTCATCCATCCATACTTGTCAATGAGCTAGTATTTTGAACATTGCATAGCTTATTGGTTTCATAAACTTTAATTAATACATTTATATATTGAAACGATAAGCTACTTTCGAATGATCAAAAGATCTATCCTGAATAAAATCATGATTTCAATGGAACATACATATATGACGAAAGAGTGCATACTTTCAACAATAGTCGTAATAACATCAAGATCGAAGATACGAACCGTGCGATCGAATACATTTGGAAGCGATAAAAAGCGACATATGCTCACCATTGTGTCGCGAGGTCTTTGCCTTCGTCCAAACCGGAAGGAGTGGCCAGCGTGTCGGTGTCTCCTCCGTCTCCGGCCGAAGCGTCCTGCTGGACCCTCGGCCTCTCGATAGTCGTGACTTCCTCTATGTCCGAATCGATCCCTTGCGCGAAGTCCATATAAAAAGAGTCCCTCGAGTCGCTGGACCCTCGCCGCAGCTTCAGCGACAGGTCCGGCGAGCTGTCCTCCATCCTCGGGCCCGAACTCGGACTACTTCATCTCGAAACGGGCATTCTTCGAATTCGAACCGAGACCGCCAAACGAACTGGCGGCGGAGAGAGACGGCGATAGAGCCGGTCAATGGGAACCCGTCGCTCCGTCTCTGTCTCGCGAGATCGTACTACACTATGTTTACATTTTTACGCGGATTTTCATCAATGAAAATAATCGCAGCGGTCGCGCGATTCGTGCGAAGGGCGTCGAAACGTCGAAATGGCGCGGGGTCGTCTTTCGAGAGGGACGCGTTTCGAAAGTGGCGCGCTTTGACATTGACGGGGGGCGCGCGCTCCGGCGCGGGCGGCACGTGCACCCCCGACGAGGCGCGACTCGCGTGTGGCCCGACGAGCCCCGCGAACGGAGAGGCGCGGGGGGCAGGGAGCAGGGGGCGGCGTCCCACGGGGGTGCTTTTTCGAAGCCTCTCCGTTTCAATCGACGGTTAACTCCTAAAGTCAGGCCTACACCGTTAAGTTTGTGCAACATGATATTTTGTTTGCAATCGGTTAATTCGTGAACAATCGAATTTTTTATCAATATTTTATTTATATTTTGAATTAAAATCATTTTTAATTCAACGTGTCATGAAATCAAATTAAAAATTGTATTTGTGCGGCAATTAATAAAGTGCAAAACGTTATGGGGTTGCACCTAAATTTCACATCCCCTAAGTTTCTATCTCTTTTCATTCGTTCATTTTCGTTATCTCTTTCGTTTTATATAGGAATGTCGAAATTTTTTTATAAACAAAAAATAATATTCAATCGACCGTTAATGTTTTTAAGAATCGATCAATCAAAGTCAATATATCAATTGTATTTATCAACAACATATTTTTGTTCTACAAACAATGAATGGCTAAAATTTTATCTTTTTATTTCATATGCACTTTCATAATTTAATATTTTGCAAAATATAGGCAGGTACCTACCAAGCTAATAATAAAATTTTATAAATAGATAAGACCATGAAAACTCTTTCATCCCTGATATCTGTGTATTTTATTGAAAATTTATTTCAGTTTTCATAATTTAGTAAAATGAAAATTTAGATCAGTTCGAACTAATTAAATAATCAAAAACTAAATCACGTTTTTCAATATGTAGCTAAAAAAAATCTATTTGATGAAAAGAGAGACAAAGTTAACTCTTGCTCCAGTGGATATATTTATCTCAATAATTGTTTTTACAATAAATTTATGCGAATATGGCAAAATTGTTATAAAGATATGCATGTGAATGGTGGATAACAAAAAATTTCTATTATTTAACTTGTTTTATTATACATTTTTACAAATTATTTATGTACATATTATATTTATATTTGGGAAAAGAGAGTAAAGTATACAATTTAATATCAATTATAAAAAAAATAGATCAATACTTTGCGAAAAAAATATGCATATATTTAGATGACATATATCACATTATATGATAAAATATGAATGAAAAATAAAATTACAACTTTTTTTTCATATAGATACTAATAAATTATACATAGCATACAAGCAAAAACGATGTCCCCTTGTTGTAGTGAAACATCAACTTTCATTCTATGATACATTACGAACTAATTTTTGTATAAATTGGGATTATAATTTTGTAATGTAAATATTACAATAAACTTTATTGCTATAGATGAAATAAAATAAAATACATCTATCAAAAAATAAAAAGAAACTGTTAGCTAATTTTATGGGAATGGAAATATAATTTCTAATGAAATGAACATATACGTATGACAGTGATGAATGTACTTAACTTAAATACATATTATAAAACTTAATATCACCTTGTTAATTTATTTCATACTATGCTTTTACTTTTTTGTTTTTTCGACGCATTTTAAAACTTTTAAACGCATGTCTTCCAAGATAATCCACCGCACGCCATCGACACGATAAAATAAACAATTACAACAATAACCGCAGCTAATATAACGTAAATTTTTACATTTTTCCAAAACATGGATCTGGCCAAGTTTCTTGATGTGTTTCTGAAGGAAACTGACTGAAACATTAAAACGCAATTAAAGAAGAACATCTTTTAATTATACAATCATTAATATAATAACTTACATTGTTGGCCAAATTTTGAGTCTTATCAAGTAATAAGTCGATTCTTTCACCCCGCAATGCAACATTGTCTAAAATAACATCAATAAAACTTATTTCAAAGTCAAAATGTGTAGAAACAATGTAAAACACAGAAAATTACCTATATTTTTCACCATTATACTTTTGAGTTCATCGATATCTCCGTGTACCCTCGAAATTGAGTCAAGATCCTTAGATTCGCTATAGTGCTTCATTTCTGCGGCGAGTACTCTGGAAAACTCACTGTTCATTGCATAAGCAATAGCAGTGGTGGCGGTTTCCCCGAACGATGCATTAAATCTTCTCTTTATCTCATATAAAAATAAGAATGCTCGAGATCTTTCAAATTGCTGTGGAAATATTTAATTATACAGATAATTTCTAAGCATACACTGAATATTAATTGATTGATAAAATTAATTGAGTATTTAACAGAAAGTGTTCATTCATTTCTAATCAGGAAATTCATAAGAGTTGCTTACTTTGTATTTAATCACTTTTTGAATGCGCGTATGTATTAATAAAATAAATAATTTGGAAAGGAGATAATTGAATATCTCCGAAAATAAATGCAAAGGTCAAAATAGTTATCATGAAGAACAAATAAAAAATATTAATACGTTTTGCATTCTTAATCGATTATATTATATGGTTGACCGGTTCAACAGCAGTATTTAATTTTGTACAAACAAGTCTTCAGATTCAGAACTATTCGTGGATATACATAAGTAATTGTTTGTTAAAAGTATTATATTTGCCAAAGTACTAAATTGAATAATAACTTTTATACACAGTATTATTGTTAAATAAATTTAAATTTAAGCGCGAGAAGTGTGCAATGATATCATATCGTTTATATTTTTAAATGACTCACAATCAGTTTGTTATAGTTACTTGCAATTGTAAAAAATGTTAAATTCGTAATGTTTTATCACTATGACGCATTTCAATCCTATAAATATTTTACAATAGAGATAAAGGTGCTGATCCTTTATATGAAAGTTATTATTTTAAATTTCCCAATTAAAAAGGCTTTTGAAAATGAAAATTAGAAAATTTCATACAATTTTCAGTACATAGATTGAAAGAGATGTATTAGTATATCATCACAGTGCTATTTAAATAACAAATAAGTACTGAAATGTATTTAAAGAAATGTCCGTTTATTAATAGAAATTTCACCTGAAAGTGAAAAATAATAAAGAACGATTGGAAATGCAACTCACATCATCTGCGATACAGAAATAAATAACCCCATTCTCGGAGACGTAGTGGAAGAGATAATTTCCATGGGAGTAGGTCAACTTGTGGTCGTGAGGGGCAATCTTGGACAGGATCTGCTCGGTGACCTCGGCAAAGTTTCCCGCACAGGAAGCAAACTTTGCGAGAACCACCGTTCCTCTGGATATCACGCTGTACAGGATCGGCATGTCCTTATAATACGAAAAATCCTCATCAAACAAAAAGGTTCATTGTGATATGATGCGTAATATATTGAATGAATAATCTGCGATCGTTCGGTAATTAGGTGAAAACTTACTGTTCAAATTGAAGAAAGTTCTGATGATGGAGAGGAAAGTACCTGACGACGATCACAATTTTAATTGAAAGATTTTCTGGAAAATATTGACGCACCCACAGAGCACAATGACACCTGACAGCTGAGAATATTCATCGTTTGGTCGAACGAGTGATGATTGCGACTTTATTTGTGAAATAAACATTTTATTTTTTTATGAGCGTTTTTCAGTTAAAATTGAATCAAAATCATTTTTTTATTAAATAAAACAATTTTTACATCGTTTAGCTGAAATTAATATTTTTTTTCATTATTTTTATTTGTATAAATGCAATTAGGAAAATGCAAATGCAAGTACAAATGCGTAAAATAGAAATTTCAATTTAAAATTAAATTCATCAGTTTAAATTTAGCGCAATTTAAAATGAAAAAATAAATGATAAATGCACGATAAATGAGCGGTTGCGGTAAATCGGTAATTTGAAAAAGTGTCAAACGAAACGTCAAAATCTGTGATGTGATGCGGATCGGCGAGCTAGGATCGAAGATCGAAGATAGAGCGTTGAAACGTTGAGGGAAACGGGGATCGAGGGGTTCGTGGGGCGTAGGCACCCGTAGCCCTACGCCCCGTTTCCTCCCCCGTCCCCGTCCCTGCCCCTGCCCCTGCCCCTGCCCCGTCTCTCACATCCGATCGCTCTAATTTCGATTCCATTTACTCTCATCTTCGTTTCTTTTCGAAAGAGTGAGTTTGCATCGAATTCATTCACACTTTATTCATAACGCATATTTATCCAATTAAATCGATTTGGATTAGGTTTTCATTCTCAAACATATGTTTGTAAATGTATAATACTTATTTGGATTCTTTCCTAATTGACAATCTTACACAGACAAATATCTGTCAATATGTAAGCGAAAAATAAGTTTAGTTTAGCTTTTTATTAGAAGAAAAATTCTGGCACCGAACAGTTAGATTATTTGCACAATATTCAGTAGGCTAAGTTAGGCCGCGTTCGACAATCGTGAAATAGAAATTTACTATCATATAACGACTGAAAAGGCCAAAGGGTACAAGTGACATCGCGGTAATTTCGAGAAAAGCGCATTTAAAGTTGACCGTATACCAATATATATTGGGAGGAGGTCGACTGATTTGATGATATTTCTCGGCTATCTCGGCATGGGTTCCGAATTTGTTTATATCCTTTCACCACCAAATAAATGAGCGTATATAGAAGCGATTCCTGTGCATTCTGCGAAAATGTCACTTGTACCCTTGGCCTTTTCAATAGTCATATATAATAAAGATATGTTATTTGTATAGGATGGAACTGTTAGCTACAACTATTGGAATTGCCGTCTTCGCTTTAGCTTTCGTGTTTCCATGTTTCTTTACCGTTTTGAGCCTTTTCTTCATAACTATATTTTCCGTGTTACTCGGGATAACGTCGGCGATATGGGCACACATTTATCTCTCTTCTAATCACCAAACTCCTTCGGGTCTAATAGAAAAAATAGAAAAAGACCTGCAAGACTTCAGAGAAGATTTAAACGTAAAATATCCACACTACTTTTTTCCTCTTATTCATAATGATTAAATATTCATCAAAAAATTCAATCAATTTTAGGCAAGTTCAATAAAACTCTCGAAAACTCCACATCAACAATCTCATCTACCCGTGGTGTTCGGTCGTACGGTCGACAGTTTACTTCAGCAACTCATCGAATTGATACTTAGAGATTTCATTCTTGTTTGGTTGAAGGATTACGCATATAAACCCGAAATTGTAATTGAACATTTCAAAGAAAATTTATGGGAAGCCGTTCAAGATTTGTACGAAAGAATTTCCAGAATAGACGCAGATAAATTAATCGCTTGCGATATGATTTCAAAGATCACTTTACATTTTGAAAAAATACGACTGGCCCAAACTTCTTCGTCAGTATCTTCATCATATAATTGTAATAATGAATTATTTAAACTTCTTAAATTATGTCTGATTTCATATTATTTTAGTTTTGAACTGAACAGATCCCCCGAATTCGTTATTTCTCCTTATTTGGTGTCAGCCGAAGCAGAGATTTTATACATAAGACAACTGAGTGAATTGTTTATAATGTTTCTTCTTCCGAGATGCTATTCTCTTGCTCCAGCTACTCATCTGTTGCGTGAAGTTCTAGCTTGCAAAAGTAATTTTCTACAATTTCATAAGAATCATATTTTGTATATTTACAAATGGGTTCTTCATTTATGTTCTTTGCTGATTTTCAGTTTTGTATCCAGCCGTTCAAATGATCACTGAACCTGATTACATCAATCAGAAAATCTTGAATTATTTAGAAGCCCAAAAAGCAGCGGCAGCAGTACACAATCGTACTCATGAATATGCTAAATCATTTGAAGATTTTATTAAACTCATACAAAACTGCAAAGATAAAGATGATCTGAAACGTATAAGGTAACAGTCAATCGTTATCATAAAATTCATAATATATGTACATATATTATGATAATATATTGTATTAATATTTTTGTGAAATAATATTTTCAGATCGAATATTGTTAATGAAATTATGCAAGCTACCACTTTGCAAAACATAAGTCGTGCCAGAGGTATAGAAGCAGATGCAAATACAGATGGTAGTGGATCAGTTGTTCGACCCGGAGGCACTAATGTTAATCGTCGTCAAATAGCAGCTGCGAGGAAACTAAAACGTTACATTTCACAACTCTCATATGCAAAAAGTCAATGTGAGGCTAAACTATCTGAACTCGGCTGGGATGGACCGTTTCCTTTGCACGATTCTGAAAACGCCAGAGTATTTGATTTTCATAATTTATACAATTGAAGTAGGCTGTTTTATTTATCTTCATTTTTCATTTCAGGTACTGCCGTTGAACTATATATTAGAAAATGTTTTAGGGAGGCGTTATCTCTCGTTATTTTTAGAAAATTTATGCTCTCAAGGTCTAGTCGGCTATTGGATGGCTGTTGAAGAATTGAGATCTAGTCGTAGAAGTAACTGGCATCAGCTAGGAGCTGAAATTTTTTACACTTATGTTAGGTCACCGAGTGCTGATATTAAAGTTGATAAGGTAAAAATAATTTCTCATTAATACTCATAAATGGTTTTTTTTTTTAATGTTCTGTGTTTTATGTGCAGGAAACTCGCAAACGCATGGAAGCATTTTTATTGGGCGACAAAGGACCTGAAGTTTTTTATGAAGTCCAACAAATGGTTATCAACACATTGCACGATAAATATTATCAATCATTTTTAGCTAGTGAACAATATAAAACATTATTGAAGGCTTTAGCGAGTGAAGAAGATAAATCAGGTAGGTATATAACATAGTTTAACAAATAATGATATTGTTGTATTACTGAAACTTCTGTGATTTATTATCAACAGATCAACCAGCTGTAGAAAATTCACCTATGGAAGAGAGACAATTATCTGGTGAATCTGTATCATCGAACGAAAGTGCAATTGGTGCTTTAAATCTTGGAGAACACTCTAGCTATGCAAGAAAGAAATTAGATCAATTACAAGAACGTTTAGACAATAAAACTCAGGTATTCAAATATAGTTGGCATCATATCTATCAAAGAGACTTCGTATTTCAAAAATATTTTATTTTTAAGGCATTGCAAGCACTTCAAGCATCTCTTAAACCTGAATCAAAAGTGTTAGAAATGCTGCGAAGAGAAGTGACAACTTTAAATGAAGAAAGGCATCGTGTGGAAGCACATTTATCCAGAGCTCATGCTTGGGCACAACACCTTGGAAAATGGCGAGCAACTGTACACAATGCAGAAGTACAGTTGACTCAAACTTATCTCTTAGTAATTCTTTTTCTTATTAAAATCAATTGTTACATTTTTAGATTGACAGTGAAACTCAAGTCCCTCAATTTGTTTTGGTTGTTCATATGGATGAATCTTTGGGTGATGGAGATTCGGATGTAAAAGAAGCAATTTCAACTGGTTGGGTTTTGTTGAGGACCTTGGCTCATTTTCAGGTTTGTTTATTTCGATAAATGATTTTTGTCATAAATCAATTTTTCATGTAGATATGTATACATTTTATTTAAGGAATTGCACAGGAAGCTACGTCCACTTTGTTCAGGAATTAAAAATTTGGAATTGCCATCTAATACTTTTAAGTTCCTATTCACCAAAAACGATAAAAGCTCTCTCGATAAAGCCAAAATGCAAATTCAAAAGTATTTACAGGTAATAGAAATTAATTTGTGAAAGTGCTCTTTTTTTTAATCATATGTAATGTATTGTATTTTTATTTTAACAGTTTATTTTGGAAGATGAACATTTAAATCAAAGTGAAGCAATATATGCTTTTTTGAGTCCAAGCTCTGAACATTTAAAACATAATACGCCATCACCAAAAAAATCTAGATTTTCGTTTTCTACACTATTCAAAAGGCATGATTATACTCTACTATTTTATTTTTCATTTATAACTTTTAAAAACTAATTTAAGTCGAAATTTTTTAGTGGAAGTAATGAAAGTGGTGCTCGAAGCTCATATGAGAAAAACGATGTTATCATTAGAGAATCTGGTGAAGAAGAAGACATTTCTCTTTATCTAGATGGTGAGAGTGGAGACAGCGGAAACAAGACCGTTTCCACTACTAGCAGAAGTATATTAGGTGTTCAGTCCAGCAGTGAAGATGGGAAAGATGGAATCGCAGAACCATTGTACACATTGATGGGTGAAGTTTTTGATATGAGAGGCGTTTTCAAATGGCTGAGAAAAACTCTCATATCATTTGTCCAAATCACCTATGGTAGAACAATAAACAGGTAGGTATATATATTTTTAAAAAGCATCAGCAATTTGAATCCTATGAATTTATTTCTTGAAAATTTTCAGACAAATACGTGATACAATTACATGGGTATTTTCTGAATCTATGCTTCACTATTATATCAGTATTATTATCAAATCATGGTGGCCAGGTGGTGTTTTAGCAAAGCCTGGGGAAAATCGAACTCTCGCAATGAAAGGTTTGTCAATTTCACTTCTTTGCTAATCAATATTTTTATTTGACTTTTTTTTATTCTTTAGAGGAAACAAAGAAGTTAGCTAGACAACAATTTATTAATAACATTCCTGAGGTCCTAAATAGTCTTGTAGGCACACAATCGGCTCAAAGAGGAGCACAGAAGATATTTGACACTTTGCAAAATCATATTCAAAACAAGCAGTTATTTTACGTTAGTAAATGCTGTAATATATTATTATGAAGTTCAAAACTCAAAAATAATTATTTGCAAATTTTCTTTTAAGGATCTTTTTGAATTGCTCCTGATGGAAGTTTTCCCCGAACTAAAACAGCACATGTAATTTTTACTACTTTGTTTCAGAATACATAATGTATTCAAAAATAAAAATATTTAAGTGTTTAACTGTGGATAAATTTAGAGGAAAATATATATCAAAGTGCTGTTTAATAATTTAACGAGAAATTATCTGAGTACCTGTATATTATATTATATTATAGCATAATATTATGGTTGAGATTGTTTATGAAATCTAGTATGATTGTATTATATTTTATTTTAATATTGGTGCTTTTTAAAGCATATTTTCGTTTTGGAATCATCAAGAAATATGTGCATTTCGAAGGCCAGTATCAAAATTACGGTTGCTAAGCATTTAAGTATCTAATCTATTTTTATTTTATTTTTAACTTGAAAAAGTCTGATATTTCATATTTTTCAATATGGGACTAAGCATATCTAACGATGATCCCACCTATATTTATATTTCATGATTGTACATATGTATTTATAATCTGAAAATCTTTAAACAATAATAGTGATATTTTTATAAGTTTAATTAAATTTTGTACTAAATTTTAAAAAACATGTTACGCTATATATTTTCACAATCTAAAGTCATATTTTTGATATTGTGCAATTTTAATTTATTCTTGATTGCATTTAATTTTCAATTTTGTGTAAATAAATATGAAATTTACGATAAATCTAAAAATAATACTTATCAAACTGAAAATATTTCAGACTGCCAACATTTGATAAATTGTCAATTTACACAGCATGGCACTGATTTTTTTTCATCAGCATATATAATGGAACTTTGAACAATATTATGAAAAGACTTGACTGGATATTCATATTTTCGATGTGATTATAAGCAAAAAAAAAAATTATATATATTCTATCACGTGTAATACATTATGGTCAATTATGTATCTTGTTCATTTTCAACATAAGATATTTTTGGTGCAATCGATCGCAATCATTTTTGAAATTCTTTGTTACTTAAATTTTCAGTATTTTAACACCTTGTGGCCCGCACGTTTTCGGAAAAATCGGGCGGGAATATTTTTTTTCAAATCATCGTAATTTTTTTATTTATGAACATATTTTAACAAAACTTTCAAAAATTGTTAAATAAAACCTATTTTAAGTGTTGATGATAAAACTATTCGTTATTTTTAAGTAATTATATACAATTAAATATTTATGTATAAAATAAGAATAAAAACGTGTTTACATCACTGAACAATAGTCAAATTCGTTTGATAGATCAACGATAAGATTAAAAAACATAAAATGATACATTTAAATTGACATTGAAGGTTTTTGATGAAACAAATGTGAAATGCAGCATACATTGACACGTATTAACTAACCGGACTAATTATTTTTAGAAATCACGGTAAATTTCGAAGTCATAAAAATATCAGAAATTTGTTCCAAATGTTAGAGGAATCGATTTTAAGCATTAAAGCATATCTATTTGAACCAAATTGATTTATTTTTAAATTTATTCAAATTAATTTTCACCCGTTATATGTCACTGTATACCACTATATACAAACCCGCATTAATGCGGGACCGGGCCATAAGGTGTTAAAATGATTTGTATTGTTTTCTGGCTTCTTGTTGTTGATAGATATGTGTTCATTATTATGACAATGGTTGATGTCATGTTTTTTTTTTATGAGATATTTAATATCTTAAGCATTTGAGAATAAAATCAACGTTAGGTACCTACATACACAAAATTGTTTTGATTGTTCAAAATTTTCTGTATTTGAAGTATAAGTAGGTATGTATATTATTTTACTATACTAATGCGAACCTACATAAGAGATAAACTTTTTTTTAATTGCCACATAAGCCACTGTTATGATCATGAATGCATATAATAATTTATATCATAGAATTAAAATATTGGATTAGAGTTGCATAAAATGTATAAAGACAAATAATTTGTTCAAAAAAAATCATATTAACCAAAAATAATACATTTATGTGTATTAAATTGTAGTATAGTCATTGCTAATTTAAAGAAGAATAAAAATCTTCTAGATTTTCAGTAAGGATAGGAATAAAACAAATTGGAAACATTTAAAATAATTTTATTATTAAATAAAATCTTCCGGACACTTCATGGAGGCAATTAAAGTGTCGAATGATTTTTTTTTAAGTTTGATGATAAAAACATATATATTCTTTCATATTTTACAATCATATGTTTGTATATTATACAAATATGAAACTTTCGGGATATGCAGTTGTAACAAAATTCAATCGTGACCAAAGATTTTCTTTGATTAAACACATTCTATGTGATAATAATTTTTATTTTTGAAATAAACATGTCGATGATTTGTAATCAGAGTATGCCAAAAATAAATATTTTACAATCATCTTTTTTCTTTTTCTTAAGGTACAAATACACATGTATAAAATATAAACAAGTTTTCAATTTATAAAAATACTAGTTTCGAGCACACTCGATACTAGCAATCTTCTAGACACGTGTGTCACTAGATAGCAATTGCTAACTAGTGGCATGCTTTTGTACTACAATATTTAATAGCATGTGTATTCAAGACCTTAGCATTCATTAAACACTCCATATTTTTCTTTCTTGTATTCAAATCATTCATTACTAATGAAAAGTCTTGTGATGCATTTACACAAAAAGGTTTTACACAATTGTTTTTAGCCAAAATGCAATCCCAAAGCTCGATATACATAAAGTGATTGATTTTTCATTTCAAATGATATTACAAACTGTCCAAGATCACTTTGCATAAATTCATTTTGGTGTATTTCAATAATTAACTTGATAACACCGGAGGAATGCGTTTCGACATAAATAGTATCCTGAGCCGTGAACTATTTTGTCAAAACAATTGTTCGCAACCTTATCGCATTATAAAAACGATAGATATTATAAATATGATAATGTCGTGGACGACAAATTTATGAAAAATTTTGCAAGAATACTTTTAATAAATATACATGAGCTGCCATTAAGTAAATGATCGTTAGTTTGACTTATTTGTAAATTTCTAAAATATTATAATACAAAATTTTATTATTTATTTTGTGAACTAACTATACATGAATTGGAACTTAAAAAAAATAATTTGTTTCTTGATGAAAACCAAATTTTAAGAAAAAAAAAGAATAATAAACATAGTTCACTCTCATCTTATCTAAAGTAGAGCAGTAGGTAATTTTATAAATTTTTTATAATACTTAAATTCGATAAAATTACAAATTGTCGTTTAATTGAGTTTCGAACTGTTGCGATTCCAAGCTCTCAGTCTTACCGTATCATAAAATATTTGAGACTCTTTAAAAGATTTTGAATCAAACGTGATCTATAATGGTGATTATTTAAAAAAAAATCATAACATAGATGTGATTTTCTTTCTTGATTACAAAAATTATATATAAAAATTTGACGCTAAAATGAAAAATAGTGAATAGATTTGACTTAGAATAACAGCACACAACAGTACTTAGAGATTTTTCTTTCACCACAAAAATATACATTCATTAATACCAATGTTACTATTTAACATTTTGATACTTATCACAAATCAATATTTCATAGTTTATTACGCGTACATATTTTTCTTCTTCATGTGCACATATGTATCTATACATATTTTTATGTATGCATAATTATAACAGTATATATGTACATATGTATGTATTTTTTAATTTACATACGGCATGTATCAATTGTATAAATGCTTAGATACACATGGAGTACAAATAGAGAATTTTGAGGATATTATAATACTTCCAATAAAAAAATATTCACTTTTTCAAGCTTCCGCCTACTTGGTTCACCAATATATAAATTCATGTTTCGAAAACTTCATTGGTAGAAAGTTTTTCACCCAAACAAGACAATCTTTTTGGATCTTTCCTATTTGACCACTGCCACAATCGTACACCATTAAATGTACAATCCAAAAATTTGTGTTAAGTTTGAGAAATTTCATTTTCAAGACATTCTATTTGTCAGTTCACTTGTATTGAATTGGGATAGGTATTGAGCCATGTTAGGATGATGACGCATGTAAAATAGGAAAGTACCAAATGCTTTTGTTAATAATTACTTGTTTTTATAATCAACCATTCCTTTGCAAGCAAAGCGCTATCTTGTCACAATCACAGCCTCATTTACTCCGATCCTATCATATTACATTTATTATATGTAGATATATTATATATAATATTATTTATCTTCTTTTTTTTTTTAATTTTGCATTTACATACTTAATTTATGTGCGTCTGTGTACTTGAAAGAAATGAAATATTTTTCTGATAAATTATTGTCCAAACCAAATTAAATTTCACACATCAATTTTTTTTTATCAAAGTTATATAGGTAGGTACATACAATTATAATATAGATTACAAAATAATTAAAAAAAAGTACGATTGCAGTATAATATTGACTAATGTATCAATATTTTTTTTCAATATTGACGAGATGAAATACATAGTTATATGCTATTATAACGACAATGGTTCAAGTCAAGTTTCTTTCATTTCAAGATATTTGAAATTTTATTTCAGACTTTTTAAGCACACTGTTGAATGATACAACAATATCCTTAATAAGGTTCTTTCAATTCTCTGAAGCAATTGATGCTGAAATTATAGTATTTCACTAAAATGTGAACTAAAATAAACGAGAAATGAATTTCATGACTTATGCCATTGTCATTATAATGAGCACATATATAATATTCATATATTTGTGTTCATCATGTGATTATTTACATTGCTATCACTCTCAAAATGCACACTTTCACTCGAGTGAACAGATAAAAATATTTGTCTACAATAAATTTCACACTTTCCTTATATTTTCATCATATTTTGAGTATCGTTGATATTCTGAAATTTTATTTTTTCGATAATCTACAAGCCTTGAATGTTTCACAATACACTTTGAATTTTAGTCAAACATTGTCACTTTAGAATATGTGTATTTTTCGGGATTAAATAACATCCCATTGTGAAATTTTATGGACACCATCTTAAGATACATCGTTTACCAAATCCTAAACCCTGTATCTAAAATATAACCCAAAATTCTGAAAATATTTTATCAATATTGCTAAACATATATGAAACAAAACCATTCTTATTTTCAAAATCTTCCAAAAAAATAAAAATTTATGATATCTAATCTGAATCATATATGTACAAGCATTACACATATGTAATAATTTTGTACAATCAACTTATTTCGGTTTTAATTATTACTTTTCGGCAATATGACCCACTTCATGGCACGCACACCATCGACGCATGAATCCCTAGGAACTAAATGTTATTCAATTATGGGCGATGTGCTGTATTTGTGAGGTAGTCGTTGCGATATAACATTTACAGATTGAATCGGCTGGTATGTATCGTTGGATCATTTCATCCTACGGGGTTCAGTGCCACAGAGTCAAAGCCATCATGTTGTGGTGATGGATGGGAGTCTGGAGTCACCGTGCAATGGGATGAGCTTGGAGTGTGCGTTCCGTTAGACGGTGCCGGGATCAAACTTGTGCCTTCGGCTGAATAGACATTTGTGACTCGCTCCTATTTTTCGAATATATGTTTTAATAATATAAAGTAGTCTTATAAAATGTATACTTAAATATGATAGTGGTCTAAGTCAAGATATTAAAAATAAAGTTAATTATTTATTTTGGTTTAAATAGATTCAAAATAAATACAAGATTTGATACTTAAAACATATAAAAATAGATACATCAAATATTTTAAACTAAAATAAAAAAAACATAACTTTAGACCAATTTCATAAAGATAAGTGGATGTGTTACATTGATTGATAAATTTACCTGAGAGCGATCGTATTTGAAAATCTGAAAGCGATTATTTCGGCGTCTGTCCGTGTTGGTCATCGGATTGCCACCACTTTCTGTGTTACAGTTGTAATTGGGATTTGGAAATGATATTACACGTTTTCCTCTCGATGTATATTCTTTTTGGTCAGATTGTTGCTTATTGTGAATTATAACTTAAAAACAATATCAATTTTTGTTAAAAACTACTTCTACAAAACAAAAATTCTCTAATAAATACAACTATAAAATTAAATTTATTGAATAATTTTACAAGGAAGACTAAAAATTATTCAAAATTTCTCAAATACATTCCAATAAAAAAATATTATTTTTTAGTCAACCTAATTTCATTGAAATAAGAATATTATAAAATTTTTATACTTACTAAAACTAACAATGAATATCACTATCAATATCAGCACAGTCACAAACATAGCGATAATAACAATTGACATTGGTAGTCCCACTTCTTTCTTTTTTATAGGTTTCGTTTTATTATTATAGATTTCTGGCCCCGTGAAACGATCATCATATTCTTTTTCCTGATCATATTCATCGGGAGCTATATCCGAACCTGGTCTTGACATTGGTATCCATTTTGTTGGTACTGCAGAAAAAAATATATTTGATATGGATTTATGCGAAAAATTTCATATTTTTTGTGATAATTACCTGTAATGCACATTCTTTCGTCGGGAATATCTGGACATGCACAAGTATAGTTTTCACCACCGAATAAGCACAAATGAGAGCAACCTCCATTATTTTCACGACACGGATTCCAACCTTTCTGTCTTGATTCGGTTACAACTTTGATTTCCATTACTATTTCCATATAAGTTTTTATTGCAACCACATCTTGTCCACTTGTTTTGTGAGCTCTCATGACTGCTTTGTTCGTCCAGCTTGTCCAATAGATATGATCTCCGAACTGAAAAAAAAAATCATTTCCACTCATGAAAAATGAGAAATTATTATAGTTTCTCAGTTAACAGTATAATATATCTAATCACCTGAGTTAATCCGAATGGGTGATTAGCATCCTGAACAAGTTGTACTCTATTTCCTCCATGTAAATCTGCTGTTTCAATTCTATCTTTTAAAGCGTCTGCCCAATATAGGCGTTTTGCTTTATAATCTAATGCTAAACCATTAGGGAATCCAAGATCTCGGTTAATTATTATCTTTCTGCCTGTTCCATCGAACATTGCTCGTTCAATCCTTGGAGCTTCACCCCAGTCGGTCCAATATACATATCTGTTCACAATTATGAGAAAATAAAAAAAAAATATAGGTAAAAATTGATGATTGAATAATGTATCGAATCATTTAATTACCCTTTTCTCGGAAAAACTGTTAATGATCGAGGTTCATCTAAGTTTTCAGTGATGAGCTTTTTCCTGCATGATCCATCTAGTCGTGCAACTTCCAAAACCTTAAATTGAAATTAAAAATTAGATAAGTAGTTAAAAACAAGTTGATTTTTGAATAAACGTTGATTTACTTTATTGTCATTATCAGTCCAATAAATATTGTTAGCAATCCAATCAACTCCTAGTCCATTTGTTGTTTCTAAACCTTCCGAAATGATTGTTTTCGTATCTGAGTTGTTAAGCATATTCACACTTCTGAAAATTCATTTATTTATTTTCAGACACATTTTAAGTGGTGTCTTATGTTGACTTAGGCAAAATAAGGATAAAGAAAGGCATGCACATAAAAGACAAATATCATGAAGAATTTTATATTCTCACCGAATCAGATTTGCAGTAACGTCAGTATAAAATATCAATTTCTTTTCCCAACTGAAATCAATAGCAATAGCTCCTTCGATATTTGTGACAGGAAGTGTGATATCCCACATTTCTGGCGTATCCAAAGAAATCCTAGCAAGCTTGGTTCTCGTGGCGAATATCAAGTAGTTCAAAGGATGTGGATGACATTGTGTCTTCGACATGATGCTAGAATTGTCCGAAGCACTGGTCTGATTAGTGAACAGTGTTCCAGTGGGACAAGCGCAAGTGTACCCTTTTGGAGATCTGAGACACAGATGGGAGCAACCACCATTGTCTGTTCCACAAGCATTTTCCACTATGTTATCAGCCTATAAAAAGAAAAAAAAAATTGAGAAAAATTATATATGACTCTTGCCAGATGCCGATAGGTTTTTAACTGAGAATAATGACAATACTGAGTAGGATTCAATATGTACAAATACTATTGTACTATCAAGTGGCAATTTGTTACGGAATATTAATTATTATATTCAGTATTTCATTACCTGAATAGACCGTACGTCCATCAAGCCTTCAAGTTTTCCTCTTATAATTGTTCTATCAGTTCCATTAACTTTATCAGCTCTATGCAAAGCTTGGGTTTTCCAATCGGTCCAATATACGTGTAAGCCGACTACGACAACACCATATGGATATGGAACGTCTCCTAATACTATTCTTCGATCTTTTCCACTCAGGTCTGATGATTCGATAGTCAATCGTTTAGCATCACTCCAGTACAATCTTTCATCTGGTCTATCAATCGCCAAGCCGTTGGGCCAAATAAGATTGTTTCCAATTACAACTCTCCTATAGTCAAAAGAAATAATATCATTAATAAAAAACGCATTGAAACATGTTAAAGTTTATATAAAATTTACGCCGACCTATTTTGACCATCCATATCAGCTCGTTCAATACAAGCATTTTTGCCCCAATCAGACCAAAACATCACTCCATAAGTGTAGTGTAAAGTTATTGCACGAGGAGAATCTGAAAAAAATAAATTTAAGTAAGATTCATTTAATTAGTGATATTAATAAATTATTTTGGAAGATCGTTACCTAGACCAGACCAAATGAGCAACTTTTGATTGCTGCCATCCAATTCTGCCACTTCGATGCTGTTTCGTCCAGAATCAGTCCAATATATCTACAAAGGCAATTTGTGATTTTTAATATTTACATATTTGTTTCAATTACAATAAAGTCTTGAGAAATATACTTTTCTTCCTGTCGAATCTATCACAATGCCATCAGCTGTATGAAGACCATAAGTAATAACTGTTGACATACTTTTACCATCTGGAGAAGCTTTGTAAATTTTATCTTCTCCCGTATCTGACCAGAAGACTTTGCCTGTAAATAATTTCATAAAATTAGCATAGAACAATATAAAAAAAAGATACATTTCAGAAAATGGTCTATTGGATTAATTACCAGTTTTTCTATCGACATCAACAGTTAAAGCATTTCTCAGCTGAGGGAACGGCAAAACAACATCAATCATATATGGCATGTCTAATGATATTTGTCTAATATCAAATCTGTGAGCAAATATTATATAATTTGTAGGGCCACTTGCACAAGTTTTCTGATCCTCCTGTATATTAAAATAAAGATTTTTTCAAATGAAATATTAGTGTAATTCATTGAAATAGGATACTCATCCATTGTATAAAAGCCATTATTTTAACCATCAATTTAATTTAACAAATATAAGTCCTAATCTAATGAAAAAACTAACATAATTTCATTTAATGGCATTTATACAATGGAAGAGAACCAAAATACTACATAATATAACATACATTAATTTTGATTCCGATTGGACATTTACAAGAAAATCCATTAGGTTTGAGAAGACATAAATGAGAGCAACCTCCATTTCTTTTTCCACAACGATTAAAAGCCATTTTACGCTCTTTGTGATAAATTTGCACATCATTCAGAGATAATGTATCACTCAACAATGTCTTATTCTCTTTCCCGGTTATTTTGTTTGCCGAATGTATGGATCTGGTCTCCAAATCGGTCCAAAATATTTCTTCCCCGAATATATCTAACCCAACTGGTTGTAGAATATTATCATCTGTAATATGAAAGTAATTAATTAATATGTTCATAGTTTATGTTTTGATACAAAAATATTTATTTACCGATCAATATTCTTCTATCTGAACCATCATATTTAGCATGTTCAATTTGTTTCATTCCACTGTCTATCCAATAGATTCTTCTTCGACCATAATCCAAAGCTAACCCAACTGGAGCATTGATTTTCGCTGATACAATTTTCCTTCTCATTGTTCCATCCATATAAGCGGTGCTGATGCATGGTGCTTTGCCCCAATCGGACCAAAACATCACTCCATCTGAATGAAAATATAAAAATTGAATATGTTGCTCCACTTTTGAAATAAATATATCTATTTGTAATTTACCTATTGGATCGACGACTACGTCTCTGGGTTTGTCGAGCTGATCCCAAACTAATACGGCTCTCATACTTCCATCTGTGTTGCAAACTTCGACTCTTTTCGTTCCTTCGTCTGCCCAGTAAAGCTTGTTTGTTATCCAATCGAAAGCCAATCCAGTTGGAGTTGCTAAAAAAATATTTTTGTAAAATTACAAAATTATACTTACAGTCATAAAAAGGGTATAACTCTCAATATGGGAAGCGACACTCTTTTATTGTTCAAATGAATTTAATAGATGAAAAGTTACCTAAATTAGTGTTGACAACAGTTGTTTGATGACTTCCATTCAAATAAGCTCGATTTATGGTACATTTCTCAATATCAGTCCAAAATATCGAATTTGTTTGACGATCCCATGCTAAAGAAAATGCTGATTTCACTCCGTTGAGAGGAATTACCTAAATAATACAAATTTAAGATTTATAAAATAATTTTTAGTTGAAAAAATAATTGATATATCTTCATACCATATCGATAGTCTTTTCCGTTTTCTTATTTTCGAAATGCTTTATTTTTATTTCTCGTTTCCTCGCGAACAGAATGAGTTTTTCCAGTGTGTCTTCGCATGTTCTCCTACAAGTATTGAGCATTTAAGAACGACTTCCATTAAAGAAAAATCATATTTTTGAACATATTTTACCTATCAGATCCTAATGTGATTCCCAAAGGACAGTGACACGAATAAGAAACACTATTTGGCAAACAAAGATGAGAACAACCTCCATTGTTTGTTCCACAATGATTGTTATACGGGGGTTGTCGTTGAGGATGAAAACTAGAAAAAGACAATTTTTGATAAGAATTAAATGAAAAAAAAGTGTATTACACAGTAATTAACGAAATTTCACCTATGGATATCCATTGGATAGCTCAATCGACTGTGTATAATTTGGAAACCAACTCCAGTTTTCTTATTCACAGTCGATATACTCTTCGTATGCCAATCAGTCCAAAATATAGCATCTTCGAATAATGTTATGGCATATGGATGAGGCAAACCTTTACTGACGAGCTAAAACAAAACATTTTTTGTAATCACATGGTATCATTACGAAAAGAATCTCTTCATCCCGTTTTGTCAAATGTGATGCATTTTATAGGCGGAGTTTCGCGAGATAAACAAAAATAGATTGATAAACAGCCCAATTAAGACACACTGTTTCATATGAAGGTATTTTTTCATTTGCAAGGAACCAAAAATGAATTCGATCAACTTACCTTTTTCCTATCACTGCCATCAAACAGTATGCTTTCAATAACATGGTGCTTAGCATCAGCCCAATAGACTCTGCTTGCAGTATAATCCAAAGTCAATCCATTTGGCCAATATATCGAATCGGTCACAATGCTCTTCCTATTCGTTCCATCCATATCCGCACGTTCAATCTTCGGATTCGGACCTACAACCATTAAGAGTTTTAAGACGAATTCGTTTCGCCTGATCTAAAACAAATGCGAAATACACAAGTGAAAATATTAACTTTTACCCCAGTCTGTCCAGAAAACGATAGCATCACCTGGATGCACGGCGATGGCTCTTGGTTTGTCCAAATCGCAAGCTGCTATCACAGCCCTATGCTTACCATCCAATGTGGCAACTTCGACTCTTCGAGTTCCAGAATCGGTCCAAAACAACAAATTGTGAACCCAATCTACAGAAACGCCAGCTGGAGAGTTCAAACCCCATTTTATGATATCTGAAAATAAATAATTTATTATCAATTGACTTGAAAAGGGCAGTCTTAGGATCTAGTTGTTACTAAGAGACATTAGTCCATATGCACAACTTATTAATTAAAATAAATATTTACCTGTGATGTTAGATCCGTTAACATATGCCACTCTTATCGAATTCAATTTAACTTCAGCCCAGAATATAAGTTTTTTATCATAATGATAATCAAGTGCAACTGCATTGTGCAAGCCTTTTAGGATCGATGTATATTTTTCACTATTCAAAGATACCTAAAAATGACAAAAAATATTTTAATTCACATTCTAACTAAACCAACTGAAATCCTAACGATTCCTTACCTGTCTCACTTCTACTCGATTAGTGAATAATAAAGTAGGTGATGCTCCAAAAGCTTTACAAGTCCTCAAATCTGGCCTCAAAATATACCCAGTCATACAGCCACATGTGAATGTTCCTACTGTGTTACTGCATGTTTGAGAGCATACAGGATCTTGCTCGTACATGCACTCATCAATATCTTGGCAACTAAATAAAAAAATATAATCAATTTTGTATTTCAACTTAATTAAAATTATGTGTCCGAATGTAATAAGCAACTTACGAGTATCCATCATCAGCCAAAATATATCCTGGTCTGCAAGTGCACCCTGGTTGTCCAGTGGAAGTTGTCACGCAATTATGTTCACATTTAGTGTCAGGTTTACAATCTACTTTCGTTGAGCAATTATCTTCATCGTCTCCCAATGGACAATCTTTTTGTCCATCACACACGTGTTTCCGGTTAACACATGTACGAAATGCACTGCTCAAAGTATTGTTTGAATAAGCTTTGCACATAAACTGTCCAATTTCACAGGAAACTTCACAATTGATTTCGTCGTCTCCTTTGGAGCAATCTGGAGTTCCGTCGCAGACCCACGTTTTCTACAATTTAAAATGCTCAATATTGTCAAATGTCTATATTAATAGTTTATTTGTGACTGCTATGTTTATTTACCAGAATGCATTTGCCATCGAGACAAGTGTGTTCATCAGCAGTGCAAGTTCGGTGATTGGTAGGACCGCAATCATCTTCATCTTCACCGCCTTCACAATCTTTTTGCAGATCACATCGCCATAGCTGTGGTAAGCATTTTCCATCTCGACACCTGAAAAATACACAAATATTGTAGAAAAATATAACTATGAAAGGACATAGTTCAGTATAAATATGTACCTGAATTCTCCAGTGCTGCACTTTTCTTTAACTATCGGACACCTGTCTTCATCGCTCCAATCTTCGCAATCGTTGAATCCATCGCATTGAAAGCTTTTCCTGATGCATTTCTTATTGAGGCATGCAAATTCGTTGTCAGCGCATATCGGCATGTCAATAATTGCTGTTTAAAACATAGATATATTATTTATACAAATCAGTATATGGTGTGAATTCAGTTTAAATAAACGTACAGCAATGTGATTCGTCAGATCCATCTTCGCAATCAGTTTCACGATCGCATCTCCACATCAGAGTTATGCATTTACCATCCGCGCAACGAAACTCATTATCAGTGCATCTGTTGATTCAAATAAATATAAATGAATGAAAATGATTCGAATTGAGTAAAAATTAAATAAAATTAATTATAATCCAATAAATTACTAAATATGGATCAGATATGATAATATGGAATCTAACAGAATTAAGTTATAGAAATCATTTTTAATTTTCTCTTGATCTGAATTAAATTATAAATTGTACTGATTTCAGTATCTTAATTATTATAAAATGTTAAAATAACTATTAAGAATTGATATTTTTACTACTTTAACTAACTTACTATAAAGTCACAATCAGTCTTCTAACAACAAACTTTTTGACAGTTTGTTGTTAAAGGACTGACTGTAACTCTATGGTCAGCTAACTAAAGCAGTAAAAAGATCAGTCTTAAATGTTTCTTGATTTTTGTAGTGTGTCGAACAGGACAAAGGGATATAAAATCAAAATTATTCGGAGCACTGATCAGAGCCGAAAAAGTGCTTAATTATCAGTTTTTCAGCAATAGATAAAATATATATCAGAAGTTTAAGCCATGTATAATAAAAATCTTCCTCGATCGACCAACTTTCCCAGATCTCTAAATTTAATCAACATCGATCTACCTCACCACAAAAAAATAACAGAACATTCCAAAAATACCCTCGAAATCATTCCTTCAAAATTTCAATCCCCAAATCTGAACCTCGAACAAAACCCAAATCCATTCCTAACACGAATCCTAGAACCTAACAGGTGTCAGCTCCGCTTTTTAGACCTGAAAGCATTTCGAGGGGCGATCAGGTGTTCGCCCGAAAACCGGGCCCCGGAGGAGTGTGGGCGGTGTTCCGGCTCGTCTCCGGGTTTCTCCGGTTCTCCGGTTCTCCGGTTCGGGGAGACTCGTGCGCGTTTGTCGCACGCCCCCGCGCCGGAGTTTTCGCGGCGTCTCCATGGCGACGGTCCGGCATCCCGGGGGCGAAGGCGGCGGGGGCGCGCAGCCTCCTATTGATCTGCGCCCCCCGCGACCCCATCCGAGCCCACGCGACCCCCCGCGTCCTCGCTCTCCGGCTACCGGGCTATACCTAATTGCCGCTATCATCGTTTATGTAATACGTCGATTCACCTATGTCGGGTCGGGATGAAGTGCACGGGGGGACGCTTTTCTTTTGTCTGGGTGGAAATCGTCGTCTTTCTTGTTCTAGTGTTTGAGTCTAGAGAGAGAAAGGTGACGGATTTTAGATGGAGTTTAGTTATGTAAGAAAAGCGTTCATATCTGATGTATTGGTATTAGAGTAGTATTAGAACCAAAGAGGTATTGCAAGTAAAAACGCTTTTTTTTCTAGTTAGACTCTAACTAGAAATTATTTTCTTTCTCGGTCTAAGTTTAAGCACTAGAGTAAGAATGTCATTTTTTTCCTATTTAGACAAACGATAAATCTTCCCCTTAGCATCACATATGACGACTAAATAGCACAAAGGTCACTTTTACCCTTTGTGCTATTCATTCGTCATATCTGCTTGCAATATATTTCTGATTTAAAACAGAAATTTAATAAAAAACAAGACACAAAATTTCAGAGCAGTAGAACACAATATTTTTTTGTGCTCTAACTCTGACTCTTGATGCTACTGCTGCTGCTCCTGCTCTAGACTTTTTTTCTGAATTTGATTCTAATTCAATCTGAAATATAAAAAAACATCTAACTCAAACAATCATTAATACACCTATTTAGCATAGAAAAAGCTTCGAAGCCATCGAACCGAATCAATAATTCAGGTAGTGCACCCAGTTTAAAAACCCACCAGAGGGGAGAGCGTCAATCCTCGAAACTCGTCTCACCTTGCCGTAGGCTCTCCACAAAAACCACGGGGAAGATTCAAGGACGAATCCACCCCAACCAGCCATGCCGAAGCACACGGAGGGGTGCAAACGTCGCTCTGACAAACGAGGGTCGCCGGAGACGACGCCTAGGTCAGTGTTATGGTCCTCCAGCACCAGGGGAGGCCGACAGACGGATCCACGAGGCTAAAAGTCGGAGCAAACATTTGCATTCCGATTGCATTGACGCAATTGGGTCAACTGGGGGACGATAATTGCGTTTCGTTCGCCCCAGGAGTTTCTCTGCTCCGATGGAAAGTCCTTGTTGCGTCATTAGCGAAATTCATACGTTCGAAAACACCGTGGGCGGCGTCGAAAATAAACCTCGTATTGTGTCGTGTAATATAAATGAAAAAATAATAATTCGTGGATGTTTTGTTGTCGGGTTGACAAAAGGCTCGCAGATATCGCACAATGGGGACGGTGAGTCGTCGCTATCGCGTTTCTCGACGTCTTTTCTATTTTAGAAATGTAATATGGCAAAGCATTCTTACTCTATTTTAGTGCAATTGAGCTCGTCCGAGTTGTCTTTGCAGTCGTTGTCGTCGTCGCATAACCAGCTCCTGTGGACGCAGAGGCCGTTGGCGCATTCGAACTGATCCACCGTGCATTTGGCTGCATCGCCTATTAAATCATTCATATTAAACAACTCTAAAATACTTGCATTTAAAGATTTTCTTATAGCACTTACCACAATTCGTTTCGTCCGAGAAATCTCCACAATCATCGTCACCATCGCACATCCAGTCCTTGGAGATGCACAGGTTCGAATTAGGACACCTTATGCGACCTGCAGATTCCACGCAAGGAGCTCTGACCGGACCGGGACGACAATCGGCTTCATCTTCACCGTTTTCACAATCCGAATGCCCATCGCACCTCTGCTCCATCTTTATACAAGAGCAACTCATAGGGCATTCGAACTCATACGAGAGAATGCAATGCGCCCTACAATCCTCCTCTCCATTTCCGATCCTATCTTCGAGCAGATCGTCTTCGTCGCCTTGCATCAACCTAGAATTTCTTCCGTCGATGGGAGTCTGAACCAATGTTCCGTGCACGAAAGAGTTCTTATTAGACACGGCTCCATAGTCCTGCCTGTGGATGGGATTGATGCCGGGGTTCATCCATCCCGGTCCTGGTATGATGATGTGATCGCTGCTTCCTCGATTCGGATACACATCGCTTCTAGTCCCTATCCAGCCGTTTCCGACGGCACCCATGTGGCTTCCACCAGCTCCGTAAGGAACCGCGATTCCGTTGGGCAGTCGAGCGCCGCTGCGGACTTGAGGCGGCATCATAGGGATGTGAGTGGGCATGTGGTCGTGGTTCAGCGATGAGGGGGTCGTCAGCAGCGGTGGTGAGCCTTTGAGGGACCCCGAGCCGTACAGGACTCGGGCTGCGCCCCTCTGTATCGGGGGCTCCGTGGCTACGCCCTCGGACCCATCGCCGCCCACTTGTTGCGCGAAGCCTGCAAACAAACCGTTGCCTCGTCATACAAATTCGTCTCGAACGAATTAGTTTCTGGGATACGAAGAGTGAAACTAATGTTACTTATTTTTTTGAAATTTGAAAATGAAGAGTAAACATAATTGTTTAAAATTTTCGATACTTGAAGAAAATTTTTTATCGTGCTTATTGAATATCAATGGATAGAATGAAAATAATACAGAATTTTCTTTTCAAATTGGATATACAAAAATCGAATCGATTTAAGAGTGCTTTTATCTGAATTATTGTAACCTGAAGCGATTCAATTCAATTTTCAAAATATTCAATTTGAACAGAAAACTATTCGATTTGAAATTAAAATTATTCAAAAGGAATGCATTTTGAATGAGTATCATTTTTATAATATGCACTTAATATGAATTGTAATACAACTTTTCCCAAGTCAATGTACAACACGACGGAAGACAGATAGACGAAGGAGAAATTATAATAAGGATATTACAAGCAGTCGAAAATCAACGTAAGTGACGAAAAAGTATAACGAATATACGTGCATCTCTCTCTTGTCACTCACGAGGATTTTTGATAGTTCTTAGTGACTATACCGCACAAGATAAAATTGAAACGATGACTATCATCAATCTAGAATTACCATCCCCAAATCTTTAAATACAATTTTACAAAAAAATTCAAAACATCATCATGATGAAACCGCTCCATCATCAGATCATCGAGAGGGGCCACAATGGGCGCGGCCCCCGGGCCCCATTCGCGCGCCCACCATCTGTTCCGGCCGAGACGCATGAATGGGGCAGCGCGCCTGCGCAAGCGATCGATAGCGGCGCCGCCCCCTGCGCCCCCACGGGCCCCCATCGCGCCCCATTCCCCCCACACGAGCCCGCAAGGGCGCTGCGCCCCCGGAGCCTCCATTCTGACATCGGACGGTTGCCAAATACGCGGACGCCCACGCACTTCCACTACGTCTCAATTCCGTCGTCTGTTGGGGTTACATAAACGCCGAGTTTTCATTCTGGACGTTGGGTTGTGAATCGAGCCTTCGCATTCGGGGGAGGGGTGGTTTTATGGTAAGGGGGGGTTGGGTTTTTGTTCTTGGTTTTTTTTTGCGAGGGGAGGGTTTTCGTCGAGGGTGGAGGTGTTGGGTTAGGTTAGGTTCGTTAGGGGGTCGATAGTTTTCGGGGATGATGGAGATGGGATGCGTTTTTGTTTTGTTCGAAGGGTTTTCGTTCTTGGTTTGTCATTGAGGGACGATTAAGTTAAAACCATTCTTGGTTGATCAGTTGATTTTTTTATATCAAAAGTTTTTTTTCTAGCTTTTGTAATCAATTAAGGATTTTCGATCTTGATTTTTCACGTTGGGGTGAGAAATGTTGGGTTTGGTTAAGTTTGTTTTTGAAACAAATTGGTTAAATTTTGAATTTGAAAATGTAAATGAATGAATTTTACAATTTAGGGAGAATTTTAGAGTTTTTAATGATTTTGTTAGAAATTTCATTCTTAATCGTTCACATATTAAAAATTAGATAAACTATTGAATCACTTATGGAAATAAATATTCAAAGTATTAGATTCTGAACTTATAATTTCTTTCTTAGATTCTTTTCAATACAATTCTAAAGCGAATTGTATTGTGAATACAAAGTATTGGAAAATTTTATGATTTTCACAATAAAGAATGAGTGTGAAGTAGAAAATTTACGGTGAAAAATATGCTACATTATGTATTCCATTTGTAACACCTTTTGAATAGAGCATTTTCCTATTTTGTATGAAAAAAAGTTTTAGTCGAAGGTAGTCCACTAGTGCTTTTAAAAAAACACGCCGTATGAATACAAATTAGAGGAAAACGTATACAAAAATCTAAATCCTCGATAAGTTTTATGAATTTCATATTTTTCATTGACAATATAATTCAAAATTTCACTACTGAGTTTTCGTTGGATATATCTACAACTAAATTGAATTTCATACAATCGTAATCTACAAACATTCGAAATTTCGACTTAACCGAACACTTATGTAGGTATTCACGATAATTAACCTCATTTCGATTTTATAATCAAGTATCCAAATTCAAACCGAAAAAAAATAAATCTCGAAAAAATTATATATTCATATATATTTTGAATAACCGGAAAATTTTCATTTTCATCCGGTGAAAACTCGAATCGCAAACGGAGCGTAAAAGTTTTCATTGTGAACGATGCATTCGCCCTTGAAACAGTTATATAATGGCGTATCAATCAGAGGAAATCGTAGTGCTTTCGTAGGGGGATGAAAATAGGGGTGGCTGTGGGGAGACTTGGGCTTGTGGAGGTGGAAAGGTGGAAAATCCCACCCCCGCCGATTTTCCCGAAGAGTTTTTCCACGGGAGCTAAATTTGGTCAACGGAGCGGCTAAATCTGGACTTTTTTTGATGAAAATTATTTTATTGTAGCGTCGCGTGTTTCCGATAGTTGGAAAATGAGGTGATTATTACTTTCATTCTTGTTGTTTTAAGGTTTGTGTGTTGTTCGTTTTGATGTGTTTTGTTATTGTATACGTTTTGGTTTCGATGGTATTTTCAATAGTTTGGAATTTGTTGTTTGATGTGAATGTGTGAAAACCGAATTTATATTAAACGGCAAACGTTTGATGTTTTATTTATATGTGCGTATTCTAATTTTTTTCAGATTATTCGAGATGTTTTTTTTTTCGAAGAACAAAACCGCATTTTTGACAAATCGTAATTGAATGACTTCAACTTTATAGTTAGTTAACTTAAGCAGTGAAAAAAACAGTATTAAATATTTCATATCATAGAAAAAATAATTTCGAGTTATGTTGTTGTTAAACTGTAATTAGAGTAAAATGATCGGCCCCAAATAATATGAATATTTTATGCTTCCAAATCAAATAATCATCGAATAAATAATGTCTATATTTGAATTAGAGTGTAGCCTGTTGAATATTTTTAGAAAAATACATTGAATTGTCGATTTATTATAAATTATATAGCATTGTTTAAGAAACATTAGATTTTAGCTAATTGACGTGTCTATTGTGTTAATAATGCTAAATGCACTTTGCGTTTCATTAGAATTGAAAGAATCGAATTCAAAATCAAACAATACCATTGTTACATATTAAGTGCACTTTATGAAAATGTAATAAGTCAATGGGATGTGTATTGAATTGGTATTCATAATAGAAAACCGTTGATATACAATAACCTATTATACTTGTTAATAAAATAATAGTCTTTAACCCGAAAAATCACACTCTTAAAGATTTTATAAGCCAGCTTTTGTTCATACATTTTCTAAGTATCTCAATTAATAATTTCATTATAATAATAATACGAAAAATAATTATACCTGATGCCAATATGCAGCAGAGGAAAACTTCAACGATGACAATCATCATGGACGTTTTATAGATCAGCAAATAGAACATGGCGCGTGGACTGAAAATCATCGACCTTCGTCCTTTCTTTGAGCACTGATCACATTTCAACACTTCAAAATCAAATTTTCATTCACTAAAAACAACCACTGAACGAAAACAAACACTTCACAAAATATATACGTATCACTATGCGATAAATGTTCGTTGTTAGATGGTGAGAGACGAGCTGCGCAGATGACGAAGACTCGTCGTCACATCAGCTCCGATTCTTCAGACATTTCGAAGACGAAGCCTGAACGTCGTCTGAAATGAAAAATTAAACGATTTTTCACATTTGTTTTTCGTAAATTTGAATTCGAAGGCTTCGTAGTAATAACGCGTCGGCCATCTTTGATTCGAGACGAACTTCAATGGAAGTCGAGTTGCGCAAGTGCGTACTGAAAACGCTTTTTTTTTCATCACATATATTTGTTTTCATTATTAAGCCATTGATGCTTTTTCAGACTCTGATTATGTCATACTTTCATATAATACGATGTAATTAAGTTGATTATATTACGTGTTATTTCGAGTTTGGCGCCATTATCTTCGAATTCGTTTAGTATTACATTTTTTGTTTAAATATAGGATTTTAACTATGGTTATTATTTTGAAATAATCTCACTATTTTGCCAGTTATATGCAATTTCAGATTTTTAGTATTGTATTTTTGAGTGTAAGCAATACAAGGATTAAACTGACAGATTTGAAAAGAACTCATGTGTTTAAATTTTTTGAAAAGAAGATAAGCTTTCGAGAGGAGAATGAGATATATGTATAAATAAATAATTAAGAGCAAAATATGATATGAATTAAACAACAAATTATCAAGTTTTGGAAAGAAAAGAATAATTAATCCAGATAATGGTTCATAATTAGATTAAAATTAATTCATCTGTTCGGCATATGTATTTGCAGAGAACGAACTGAATACGTCTTCACTTTCACGATATTGCAATTGAATAACAAATGATAATTACAAACGATTCATTAAAATAAGACTATTGTAACAAATTTCTTTAAAATTATTTATCAGCTAAAAATATATTATAGATGTATCAATGAAAAACTCATTTAGAATGGAAAACATCATATTACGAAACCTTAACAAAAGTATTATATTCAAAACAAATATGATATTTCTACAATAATTTTTTCACTTACTTATAATTCCACATATCGAATATCAAATCTGAATGAATTACGTATTATCACTACTACACTTGAGAAAAAAAATTACAACCGATCAGAATCGAACGATTCAAACGGCGCTCACTCGAAATTCAAAATCTGAGTTCTTGGTTCAATTCTTCGAGTTCAGATGACATTTCAGACCTGATCTTTCGCAAGATGATAATTTATTTTCATCTCAATACGTTTGACTGGTGTTTTGATCGATCTCGTTGCTCGAGTGCGCAATCGCAGAGCGGCAAACCCAGCCGTACGAAGAAGGAACACCTACGCGATATATTTATAGATTTAAAATATATAAACACACTTTTGCATATTAAAAATACCGAAAATCTAAAAAAATTCCAAAAAAAATACCAATCGATCGATTATACATCCGTACGTACTAAATTCCATACGCAATCGTATATAGAGATGTACCCATTCAACGTCCACAGGTGTATATATAATTAATATTTTTAAATTGAAAAATTAAAAATATTTACCTTGATATTGTTTAGATTAATATATAATCATTTGACAGCAATAAGATGTTCGATTTTTAAAATTTTCACCGAATTGAAGATGTACCAGATGAGAGTGTCGCTCTCAGGCGTCGGCATGTCGCCGCACTCTAACTCCACAAATTTCGATAAAAATCAATAAAAATTATATCAAATCGATTCTCAATTATATTTTTAATATATTTTAATTGATTTTAGTACAATTTTAGCGATTTTAAATGAGATAGGAGCGATCTGCGCGTCCGTTCCCGAACGGCGTACCGATCCTTACTGAGCGTCCCTTACCCGGGATCGTTTCGTTCCACCCCCTGAAATTTGTACGTGTGTGAGTTCTTCGTGAGGGTGGATTTATATATGTATATATATATACGAATTCGTGTCTGTGTGTGTGTAAAATAAAATATTTTCTTGTTTATGGCCGCGCCTATCGACGATGGCTGGTCGTTTCCAAGGTACACGAAGGTACGCGAAGGTAGGAAGAAGGAATTTCGTTTTGGGGAATCGTTCGACGAAGAGGGGAGTTTTGGGCTTTTGGGGGTGAATTTAGGGCTTCGGAGTTGATGTTTCGCTTTGTGGCGGGAATTGAATTTTTCTTTTCGTGGGTGGAAGCCGTTTTGTCGAATTTTGGTGTTTTCTTTTGGGTTTTAATGCTTGTTTTGATGAAGGGAGGGAATTGGGTTTGGATTGGATTTTTTATGAAATTTAAATTGGTACCTCGATTTGATAGGTGTAAGTAGTAGATTTTGATATGATTCTTATCTTTCATCTTTGAATTTTAATATTTTTCGTTTAGACGTGACAGCTGTAAAAAGAAAGATTTTCATTGAAAAAAAATGAATTCTCCACCTTCCATATTATTTGAAAAAAAAATTAAGCGGAAAAAAATCATTCAAATATCTAATAATTTTCAAATTAATTCACTAATCATAAATCGGTTGAACTTTACAATATTCTGATACCAAAAAAATACCTAAACATAACCAAAACCATTCACTAAAACCAAACAGCCTTGAAAACCCATCCAATTATAAACACTAGCAACACCGCACTCAAATTTAAATTCAACCCAACCTAACCTTTAACTCAAAACACCCCAACTGAAAAAAATTAAGCGTCAAATTAGAACATCCAAATCAACTTTCACGCTATTAAATCAAATTTGACCCATAAATAAAACCCGGTTCATAGTGCAAACGACATCGCGAATCGCATCCGAACCAATTGCGGACAACAAAAGCTATAGTATGACCCCAAGTGAATTTCGTCAATAAATAACACAATAATCTATGGCTCACCCTATACGTGAATGGGATACGCATCTCCCCTGCTTTTAGCCCTAATGGGATTTGCAGTGTCGAAGGTTCGGAGGCGATGTCGCCCTTAAAATCGTTTGTCATTCGGACACCTTGCTTCAGATTGGGGTAATGATGGTGAATATAATTGTTCGAGTTGGTTATTTAATTGTGGAGATGGTTAAGTGGTTCGTTTTGATGCTGTTGAGATGTTTGATTGAAGAGTTGGGTAGATTAGATTAAATTGGGGAGTGATTTGGATGTTGTTCTTGTGTTTGTGTATTTTAGGTATGTGTTTTGGATGGTTTTTTTATTGGAAAATATTCTGTAATTCTATTCAACTGTCAATATATTACTAAATTATTAATTGGTATTTGTGAAAAATAAATTAATGAGAATGTGAAAAGAAAAGTTGTTATCATAGTTGATGTGAGAAATGTTGTTTCTTCGTTTGTTCCATTGTTGTAATAAATGTTTTCGCATTTTATTGTTTTTTGAATAAATATTTTAAATTTAAATAGGAAAATGCATGAAATTATCCGTTAGTCTAATGCCATTACTTTGAGTGCAATCATTTTTTAACAAAATTAAGTCAATAAAAAGATTACAAATTGGATTCAGTTTACAAATTTTCATCAATGTTCTATTAAGTGAGGTCTTATATTAAGTTTAGATGAAAGCTAGGTTGAGTTAAAATAATGGCATATGTTTAACTAAATATGTTGTTATTGAGATGAAAATGTAGTATTATCTTAGATATTTAAAAAAAAAAGTGCACTTACCGTTGTTTAATTTTATTTTTGATTTTCCTTTCAAATTTTAATTTTCTGTCAGTGTAATGGATAACTCATACAACGTAGAACATTTATTTATTTATTTATATACATTTATTTACAATTGTATGGATTCACATTAAATTTAACGACATATTTATTAGTAAATCTAAAATTTTGCATACATATAATTTTAAATGTAAGAAATGTATTTCTGTCTAAATAAATTTTAAATATTTTGATAAACTATTATTGCATATCGCGAACACTACCTATATACTTTAATTTGGGACCACATATGAATATCTCACAACATAATCACATCATAAATGATCCATGAATTTTAAACGAATTTCCATGAAAATAAAAATATTTTTTTAGAAAACCAATTGTTTAATATAAATTTTAACTAGGTATATCTCATCTTGATAGTGGTTAAATGTTGTAAATAATTTTAAATCTTTGTAAGCAGATATAAATATAAAATCTGGTACAACTACTCTAAAAGCTCCAATCAATTTCATGGCATCAATTATATCGATCGATAAAGCTCTACTTAAATTGAAAAATCCGATGAAAATAATATTTTTTTGACAATTTCATAATCATTTTTTATTTATTTATACAATGCATAATTTTATAGGAAACAGTTTACACAGATTACTTCTATTGTTTCAATATTCAACTGTGAACGACCAATGATTAATGGAAATTTTGTATATAATATTTTTAAAATACACATTTGATATGCTATTTCTAACCTATTGTTCCAAACAGACGGCTTTTCAAATTTGTTCATAATGTAAAACGGACTCAAAATTTTCATAAAACTTCAAACGCACATATAAAATTTTCAATAATCTCATAGAATATAGGAGAGTTACAACTTTTGTTTAAACTTTTTTTTTCATATATTAAAGTAAAACCTAATAAGAGTCGGAGGATAAAAAAATATTTTCAATTTCTTTTTATATTCATTATAAGCACCACCTAAATTCAATGAAATTCTATCATATTTTTAATTTTTTACGTATCTATAAATATTCGAATTTCAATTCATCATTGCTTTCGGCGAAAAAAGAAACAAACTTCTCTGAAGTGAAGATTCATTCTATCACATAGAATACCCAATAGATCACGTTGAATATCAAAAACGAAACAGGAAAAATTACCCTAGAATATTTGTCGATAACATTGACATCTTTGATTTTTGGCATTGAGGCTTTTATGACAGAAGCACCTCGACGAAGAGCGTGAAGCATTTTTGGTTTTCCACTACAAGTTCCTGAAAAATATGATAAATTATTATCCAATTATATGATCAATCGAGATTTTAGATATGAAATATATACCTCTGTATCTTAATCCATGAGCAGATCTAGTAGAATGATAAGCAGTTGCTGCTGGACCTCTGGCCATTCGAAAACTAGGTGGAAATCGAGCTGGATCGTGAGGAGTTGTAGTTCCTGGTCTCCTTCGAATTGGTGCTATAGGACTCATTCTAACATCTTGCAATTCAATAATTTCCCTTTCACCAGGTAAGGATCTACTTCCAGGGCTTCTTCCCTCATCACGACTACCTAAAATTATAAATTTATCTTCATCAATATGTATATTACCTAACATTGAAAATATTAGTTAAGTCTAGTTTCGTATATTGAGAGCAGCACAGTGAATCAAATCTTAATATAATATAAATTCGATATACAGCCTGAATATTTTATGGAAGAACAGTGGTGACTTACATAATATTTTCTTATCATCTGAATCTTTGGATTTCGATTTCGTTTTCTTTTTGGCTCTTGCTCCCCAATAAGTATAATTTACTGCTGCATATTCTAATAATGCAGCAAATACGAAAACGAAACACATAACCAGATAAATATCTATAGCTTTTACGTATGATATCCTTGGAAGGCTGCTGCGCACTCCAGTACTAATTGTGGTCATTGTCAGTACAGTCGTTATTCCTAAAAAAATATTAAAATTAACACAAAAAAATCTATGATTGATTCAAATTTTAATAATACCTAATGCAACTCTAGCCGATGTTGCTTCGTGATTAATCCAAAAAGAAACCCACGACAGCATCACAATTAAAATACTAGGCAAATACGTTTGAAAAACGAAATAACCGATATTCCTCTGCAGACGAAAACTCAACGACAACCTCTGGTAGATTCCGGTAGCTAATTTTTCCTGAAAGCAAAATTACTTATTCATGGAATTATAAAAACATTAGGTGCGTTCCGAATCGTGTTTTGATCCCATAAGACGAAATTTAATTGCAGGGGTGCGAGAGATTTATTTTACAAAATGGGGTGCTGCATTGTTATGCACCCTTTCGAATATTTTCTATTAAAATTAAACACAGTGCAGTACCGCAGTTTTATCGGTGTTCTATGCTAATATGTCGTAAATATTTAATGTCAGACACACTATTACGACATAACATTCATCATATCACAGCACATTAAATATTTAACACTTCAACGTATTATACGAACCTTCCTGTCGTTGGTTTCGTATCCTATGATGGTGAATTGGGGTAATTCTGCTTCTTCCACTCCCCTAACTGGGGTTTCTTTCCAGTACATCACTACATCTAGCACAGTGTAACCATCTGAAATAAAATATCAATTAAATTGTTAATTCATTATTTTGTATATATTATGATAGATCGCTTTAACGATTTGACTAGGTACTAATGTCGAGCCATTTCAATAATGCTTTTTAATAGCTCGGAGTGCGGTTTAATGATTCACAGTACAGAATATATTTTCTAAATGACTGTCAAGATATTAAAAATACTATTTATACCTAGTTTCACTCTGTATATTTAGGTTTTATGCTTTGAATTGAATAATTCATATTTTCAGTTAAATATTTTCAATCGTTTTCTTGAAATATTTTGAGAAATATAATTAAATTTTCTATGAAAAATATTAAAAATGTAGTGAAAAACATATTTTTTATATTAATTTAATCATATTTTTCAAATATTTCAGTTTGAAGTACCCTTAATTGCACATTTTGTGAAATATTCTGTATGAAAGTAAGTCGATTATAAATAGGAACTACATATGTATATTGCTCGAAATATGAGTTAAAATAGTGTATATTTATCACAAAATTATGATAAATTATATATTTTATTTTATAAAAAAAGTTAACATTCAAAATCTTTTTAAATTGCGACTAAAGAGATCAGTTTTCTTATCCATACAACAAATACTAAAACTCAATGCTTACCTCTTTTGAAAAATATTCTAAATATAAATATTTTTCAAATAAAAAGATATTTCAATATCATGTATGTATTAATTGAAGCTTGAATTAATATAGCATACATTTATCACGACACAATGAGAAAATCTACATTTTGTATTGTTTAACCAAATACTCAATTATGAAGCGTTTAAACAGACCACAAAGTGATGAATCGATCCAAGAACTATAAATTAACATATTTTATCATCAATATTTATGAAAACTGAAATAAAACGTACAACTTTCAATTTCAACGGTGCAATTTTGAGCGTCCAAAGGATAGTAATGCAGATCCATCATACAGGCTAAGGTCGTCGTGAATCTCATTCCGTACGTGATGGTTCCATCTCCGCTCAATCTGACCAATTTGTTCCTTTCGGTCACATCGTGCAAGAAGCTGAAAATATATATTATATATATAAAAAATATATTAAAAAAATATAATTTATATATACGTTTATATTGTTTTGTGCGATGTACGGATTTGTTTGCGCGAATGACACATTTCCGCGGCGGCTATCGATTTTCGCATACATTTGTCAGTTATATAAACGGGAAAGAGTAAAGCGATCACGTCTGTAATGTTTTTTATGGAAAATTTGAATTTCAATAGAGTGTGCTCGATTGAGAGACTTGAAAGGCTTTACAGTATCAAAAGCCTTCGAGCGAAAGCCTGCAGCGACTTTGCCATATTTTCGTATTATTTCGTACCATTTCGATTCGGGGAAATTGTTTAAATGAAAATTTTAAATTCATGGAAATCGCTCGCGGAGGATTTTTGAAGTTGCGAACTTTTCTCATAGTCGAGTCTTAAATGCAGATTCGAGTTTTCAGCGGTTCGACAAGAAAAAGCTCTCTTACGCGATACGACTGTAGTATTGTATTTATATAGTGAGATTTTCTCATTGTGGGTGTGTGTTTTTTTTACCTATTTTTGTCGTTGGCGAAGAAAGTGTCCGGTACCCAAATCTTTTCAGCGAAATCCCCGGACAGGGTCAATATTTCCTCTTCGGTGCTGAAGGCCAATCGCTCGTCCTTCCAGTACTGGTTTAGATACATTGTTATAGTGTAGTCCTGAAACACAATATACACAGACTTAATATTTTTTAATGAAAATAAGTTTAAACTATTTTAAATTCAACCCTCATTCAATATGAACAATGAGATGATTTGAATTTTGCACTTTATTTTTTAATGGTACATTAGCAGATTTTTCAGCCCTACAACGAAGTGACAAAAAGCAAACACAAGCAGTAAAACGGTTAAAATTATTTTATACCTTCGACAAAAATATGAAAATGTTCGTATTTGTATTAAAAGCATACAATAAGTGACTTTCCATTACATTCGCTTCATATTATTTCATAGTGGAGCTGAAAAAAACGCAAGTTTGTCGCTTCTCTTATAGTTAAAAGAAATTTTTAAGAGAAAGTCGAATATAAATGACGACTGAAAAAGCCAAGGGGTACATGAGACATTTTTGCAAAAATTCAGTAATGTACAGGAATTACCTTTATGTACACGTGGCAAAAATATATAAACGAATTAAGAACGTGTGCTGAGATATATGTATGTATGTATCAACAAATCATTCGACTCCTCCAAATAGATGTAGGTACATGCTCGACTTTGAGCGCGCTTTTCACAAAATCACCGTGAAGTCACTTGTACCCTTTGGCCTTTTCATTCGTCAAATACTAGTAGAATTACTATTTAAGGAAAAAAAATATAATTTATTTATTTTACCAGCAACTTTCTTTTAGCTCACATATGGAAAACGCCCATTTTAAGGAAATTCATCTATTTTCATAAAAACCCTATCAAATATTTAACTTTTTTCCATTTGTAAAATACATCTACATAAACGAAAAGCAATAAAATAGTTGAGAATAAATAACTTCTCGACTACCGTGTCGAGGGTTTTCAGCTCTACGTCTCCGAGTCTCGTTCGTTACCTTTGAGCCTAGAAGGCTCCGAAAATAAATTTCGTCGCCGGAGCCGTTTGTAGAGCTTGATTACAGAAGCGACGAGGAGTGTGTCAGCCGAAGAAGCTAATGAAAAAAGCCTGAAAGCCTGAAAAAGAAGGAGGCGATTTGCAAACAATCGACGCTCGCTTTTAGCGCGAATCGCGCGATAAAAGGAAACTCTTCGGAGAATTCCCTCGGAAAACAGTCGTATTGTGTTCGGCGTGTTTGTTAATTTGAAATGGAATTTTCGGCGGGACGTTTTGATTTCGACATCGTTAATCGTGGTATATCTACACACACAATGGAATCAAATGATATAATCAGATCGGCGTAACGAGCTCGGTTCAGGACATGCGGAACAATGGCGGGTCTCGGCACAAACACGACCCAAAAACGTCAAACGAAATACCCGAATGATATATAATACAATGTGTTTATTTCGATTAATATAATTAAAATTATCAAACATTTGCCTATTTATATATATCTGATATAAGACAGTACAAATATGCTTTTTTACATACTGTATTTAGCTCAGAGTTGTCTTTGTGATGCTAAGTACGATATTTTTTAAAAACAAGTGAAGGTAATCGTATCATTTTATTTTACAATATAAACGTTTTTAATTGTTTCATTCAAATGAAAATTATGTTTAATTCGAAATAATGTAAATGAAATGCTTTAAGAAATATTTTCTCAGATGGTATCCTCAGCATCGTTTGCAACAGTAATTAAGGTTATTTTTGTCAATTCGTTTTTGTTTCGGTAATAAAATAGAGTGACACACATGAACAAGGTTTTTCTCTTTCTGATGCTCTCATCTAGTATAATCCTTAAGGTTATCTCTCTAATTACAAGAACAGCGAGTAAAATCCCAATTTTGCCTAATTTCTATCTCAACTTGACATATATACATATGTACTAATATTAAAGAATATAATTTTACTAATGATAAGAAACAATAACTTTTCCATACTGATCTACTACCTCTTGTTTTTAATAAGAATCATATAGAATTCATGTTGAAATTATTCAAAACACAGCTCTGACCAGAGTACTTCGATGAGCTAATTGCTTCAGAATACTGAATTTCTCTGTATTATTCATCGTCATCATCAACTTCATCTCTACGAAATCTCCGAAATATCATTGAAATTAGAATTCGATTACCAAAACGCTTATAATAATTTTCAAATATACGTTGATAACCTACAGAATTGAAATTGATTAATACCTTTCCATCCAATGATCAAACCCAAACCAATCTGTGTTTTCCAATAGAGACTCTCTTCATACATTTTCACCCAATCTCTTTTCATATAAAATCAAAACAGTCTTACATCAAAAATCCAACATTCCAAAACCCACAAATTCATATCTCCATAACCCAAACACGACATCCAAAAAACCCCCCAAAACCCAAAATCTGGTGACGTCACCGAGCACCGTTTACCTGCACGTGTCGGACTCAGGGGTCGGATATAGGAGGCGGTTAGTGAGGGATACGAAAGTGGGTGGCAAAAGGGGGCAAAAGTCTATGGGGAAGGTGGGTATGGGGGTGCTGCTCGACCGCAGCTGGCCGTGCTCAAGGGTGGATCAATCATCGCGCCGTTCTGTTTCGGGGATCGCGGGTCGTTAACGTGTCTCGCTTGTATCGATTGTTGGGCTTGTGACGTTTAGGTTCGGTGGTGTGATACGTTTGTGCGTGACGAGTTGGGTTTCAGTATGTTTGTAATGTTGGATTTGAGTTTTGATGGATTCTGGTGAGAGTTGTGTGTGGTTTTTCTTTGTTGACGTGATGGATCGATTGTTGGGGTTGTGACGTTGAGGTTGGATGGTGTGATACATTTGTGCGTGACGAGTTGGATTTCAGTATATTTGTAATGCTGGATTTGAGTTTTGATGGATTTACATTATTGATATGATGACTCGATTGTTTTTTATTGAATACGCTCGGATCTTCTGTTAGTGAACTGTCAAAATCATACCAGTGATTTGCACAAATGAAAGACAAATAAATGTGTATGTGCAATAGGTACAAACATATTTGTCTTTCAATCAATGGAGCTGAAGTGATATTTTATCAGTTCTTTGACGGAAGTCCGAATTTGGAGAGTATTTAATTCGAAAATAAATTATAATTAAGTAGATCTCCTATTTTATCTGTATTCATTGAATTCGATCGATTTTTAGTGAATGAAAAATTGAGAGAGTAAAAAAATGGGTTGCAATATATGGATTAATAAATAAATAAATTGGTGGTCGTAGATTGGATATGGTTGATTGATTGTAGATGAGATTGAGTTTGGTTGGGTTGTGTATGATCGATAATGTTGTCAATATGTAGCTACAATGATATAAATTGAGTTAGACTATCACAGTTAAAATTATGAAAGTTATATTCGGGAATTCAGTTCAATTATTTTATTAAATAATCTAGAATTAGAGATAAATTTGAAAGAATGAAGAGTCTATTTTATGAAAAATTTTCTTCAAATATTATACATGAATGTATGTATATCAATTGAAAGTTCAATTCTTTGTAAAGTGATTTATAATTAAAACGCTTTAAACTTTCATCGTTAAGAATCAAACATTCAATTGAAGTGAAACAGATTATACCTATTCGATTATACATAAGTTTGATACTTTCAAACAAAGCACATTAACTCTGAGATGAAACTTTTCAACTGCTGATCGATTATGAAAATTCTCCGATAAGATTTTTTTTGTATACCAAAATTCCGAAATTTTCTCATAACCTCATTATAATTTTCATCCCGAAAAACCATCTACTATTAAAATCCAGTTAGGCGAAAGTACTCAAAAGGTGAGAGTGCTTTCCACACAAAATCCGCGTAATTATTTTATAGCTTCATGTTAGCATCAACACGATGGACCATTTAGCAGCCTCAGCCTCATAAATGGGTCGTTTCATGACCCAATTTTGACTTTGGAACGAAACCGACCTCGTTTCATGAATTTTTCTACACATTACGTGAAAATATCGCATCGTGGATGAATTTCAGCAAGAGAATTTATCGCAGACCCGAATAGTTAAAGTTAGAGCTGATAAAACTCTCCGGTTTAAAAAGTGGATGAAATATTAGTGGGAGTCGGAAAATGTTAATTATTTTTGATGCATGAAGACGATTCGTTTCAACTGGTGTCTTATAAAAACGTGCTGGAAAAATCTTGGGGTTTAATTATAACTTGAGATTCTTAACAGTGACAAATTGGGCTCGCTTATTTAACGCTGAACATGGTTTCAGGTTCTCGGTTGAAAAAATTATAATCATGTACGAAATTATAAGCAAATTTTGAAATTTTATTATCATAGCATTTTTTCGTGATATGAATAAAATATGATTATTTTTCGTTTAATTATCTATTTTCTGTCGTTTCCAATAGAATTTTCATTTATTTACACTGAATAGTCTCGATTTTCATTAAAACAAACAACGTTTATACACATATCGAATAACATTCGACTGTTACAACTTTGTACGCTATAATGTTTACCAGAACAAAAGCGAAATGAAGAAAATGAGATTTTCACGAAAATCGTAGTTTTGTATTCACAAACTTTCATTATAATATCTATAGATAATATTCAATTCTTCTAAGAAGAAATTCTAAATAAAGACGAAAGAATCGTTATATTGAATTTAAGCGATATATTGAATTTAAAATTTTATGTTTAATAGTGATATTTTGTTTATTTTACAACGAAGGAAATATGAAACCTATTCATCAGTCTATTTTCACAAAAGCCATGTTTCGCTTCTGACAACTATGATTACTTTTGTTATATGATACGTTACTTAAAATATTCAGACACACGTAGATCAAGTGTAATATTATATCTGCACTACCCAAAACAGGTTAGTTAGCATTTTGAAATTTAACAAAGTCGATATTTTAATTATTGTTTATACTTTATCATTGTTTTTAAATACAATTTGAGTCATTTGTGTATTAGGATCGATTTTTCAATCGAATTTACCGGTTAGCAATAGCAACTATCAAATTTAAGTCAAAGTCAAAAAAATATTTAATTAAAAACCTAAAGATCACTAAAGTATTCTATACACGATCGATCATATTGTCAGTATCCCACTTATTGTTAGATAATGATGAAAAGTCAAAATGATGGAAATACTGATGTACTCGTATGTACCATAATACTATTGATTCCTTTAACATTGAAGGCAAACAATGTAGAGCCTAGTATTCAATATTGAACTCAACTATTGAAAAAACATATTGACAATAATATTTATCATTTAGGAGTTACTCAAAATCCAATCACTAATCATCAACCAGACTCAGGTCAAAGCCCCTACAACGAACCATTCGCAACATACGTACATACAAACATATATCCGCCCCCTCAAATCGTCTCCGATTTTCAATCGGAACGTCGAATTTCAATTGCGAAGCCTTCCAATTTCCCCCGGATTTAAGACCCAGCAAATATAAGACACCCCGAGGGCGAATGTTTGTCGTCTAATGGAAACTCCGGTGACCCGTTCGCGTCTTAATTTACTCTGGAGCCACTCGAGAGCAGCCGAAAGCCACTCGCTCAGGTGAAAAATCGCTTAACGAATTTCGAAGAAAAATAATTCTCCTCTAAAATATATTATGTATAGTGGATTTTTGTGTGTGCGAGGCTCTCGAGCGATAGACAAGGGCGAACTTTGCATATTATCGATTCGATAAAACCGCAGATTGATTAATGTGTGTGTGTTTGAAACTCACCATGTTCACTTCTGATATGGCGTCGAAGCTGGCTATCGTCAGATCCATTCCGACGAATAAGGGGTCTCCTGTAAAAATTCAACAATTTTCATTAAAACAGATCGATTAAGATTTATTTCGATTGATTAAATTGTATTAGATAGATCAAAAGTGACGCTTTTGTATCCATTTCCCCTGAAATCAAACCTCGTCTTAAATCAGATCAACAATAATTGAATGGAAGATTTCAATATAATATAATATAATGCTTGCCTCAGAAAATAAGATTTAACATGAATTCAATGTATGATCTGATCTAAAATAGGATCAATGTTAAAAACATTAACTTATAACATTTTATTTTGTTTCATTTGAAGGCATTAGATTTGATTTTGATTTACCCTTCATATAACCTACTCCGAAAATAAAACTTGAAGAAGACTTGGAATATGAATCTATTATAACTTGGTCTTATTTCGGGGAAACTTTTCTTTGATTCAATTTCATTTGTAGCAAAATTAAATTATTTTAAATATGAATGAACAGAATATATCAGAATAAGGTTTTTGTTTTATTCGGTATGAATACGAGTAAAGTTATTTGGAAAATGATATGGTGATATTTTTTAGATAGAAATATAAAATTTGAGTGAAGTTTTCGATCAAATTTAAATTCTGAACACGTACGTGTTATTTCTATGGGAATTACGAATGAGACGTGATTTTGTTCGCTGTAAAATGTTACGTGTCTGTCTGCATTAATTATTTATTAGCAATTTTTCGCAAATCTAATTTGTGTGAAATTATCATGAATTGAAAGAGAAAGTGTCTTTGATCGTTTCATTAAACTAAATTTGAAAAAAATATTAAATATTTCAAAAATTTCCAAACAAAGGAATATCAAATTTTTGTTATGAAAATTAATTTTTCAAGTTTGTGAAGATTATAAATGACAAAATTGATCTCACCTCCAAAATTCGGCCTCAATCTAATATCGTATCCTTCCAAAATCCTCGAAATAGTCTGCGTCACATTCTCTAACCGATCCGAAACTAACGTACGCTGCGCACTGCTACAAAAACACACAAAAAAAAATCAAAACCCCCAAAAACACGAATCAAAACCAAACATCAAAGCACAAAATACCTCGCAAATTCAAAATTGAAGAAAATAACGGCCAACAACCACGAAACCGAACATCGTTTCTTCCCAATCTTCGAATTTCCCGCCATTTCATTTCGGCTCGAACCCGAACGATCTCCTCGGTCCGAGTTCAAACATTTCCCTCTTAATCGGTCACAATGTCACCTGAGCCGACCTGGAGCTGCAGAAGAAGACCGTCTTCCTTCGACCAGAAGACCCTCGTCTCCGCGTAGTCGCAGCATCCTCGAACCTCCGGCTATTCAAACACACATCACCGGAGATCCGATTGAATATTCCCAAAGCACGTGCCTTTCAGAACGTCTGGTCGGAATTTTTTTCAGGACTCATATTAGTGACTCGGGTTTTCTTCGGGTTGTCGAGGATCGTCGACGTGCTGTCGTCGTCCTGGCGCCCTTTTGATTGAGGGTTGGAGGTGTCCTCGTTGGAGAGGAGTCCTCCGACGTGCGCGGTTCGCTTTCCACAAGGCTTTTGGGAAAACGCATGCGCTGCAGATGCTGGATGTGAGGAAGTCGACGAGACGACCGTGTCGCTCCTGGCGGTGGAAATTCGAATTAGGTTGGGATGAAGAAGAGAGCTGCTTTATCTCGGAGTTTCCGTTGAGGTTTTCTTTTGTTTCAGATTTATTTCGTTCGTTCCTGAATATTTCATTTGAATGCTGAAAATGAATAATTTTCAATATCGGATGATGAAAATAAAAATTTTGTGATTTGTTCATTTTAGATTTTCAATTTATGATTTTCTACGGTTGGTTTTCCAAATATCGAGTAAACTACCAAATTCTAGCGAAATGTTTTTATTTTTTAAGAATTTCATAGTTTTTATTAATGGTTGTCGATTAATAATCGTAACTAGTAGTGAAGCGCTAAAGCTAGTTTTTTTTTTCATTTATTTCAATGTTGATTTTAAATAAAAGTATTAAAATTTTAATTCCACTTTTATACAACACTTTAATAAACGATCCAATAGAATTTTCTATCGTAAAACTTCTAGGAGATAATTATACACAGTTACGACTCTACCATAAATTGTCTACACCGATATGATTCAAAATCACCTACAATCAAACATATCACATCAATCACAAATCAACCTCATCAATAATTCATCGAACTCAACAAATCAACCCAAAATCGAATCAAACAACAATCAGCACCCATAAAACCTCAACATCGACCCCGATAAAAATTCGCCAAATAAACCCGACGAATCAAATAACAATCAACACACATCAACATCAAATAAAAATCCTTCAAACCCAAAAAATCGAATCAAACACCAACAAAGCATCAACATCATATAAAAATCCAACAAATCAATCCAATACAAACCGCGTTAAATCTCCCCAAAACGATTAGAGCATTAGGCGAATCGACACACATACATCAAGGCGATACGTGAACGTTCCAAAACCCAAAACCACTATCAGTCGACGTAATGTTTCCGATACGACACTTTGTTTAGCATGGGGTGCGATGGAGGCTCTTTTATCGCCTTATGTGTCGAAGGTGGAAGAAAAAAATACGACCACCACCCCTAGGAAGACTCGATCATATCTCATGAACGACGAGGATCTGAAATACGGTGTGGTTCGATTGATGTTTATGGTGGTCGTTGTTCGAAAATGAAATATGTCGTTTGAATAAAGTGTATATGTACCCTTTGGGTAGGTTTGGTTGAATCAGATTAGTAGTGATTTGTATGTCGATTAGTTATTTTTCGATTTTAAGCTGATAGGATTCGATGTTTTTTGAGGCTCGATTGACTTTCAGCTGATTGTTGTATAGTATTTGTAATTAAATTTGGAAATTTTTAATTATACATGTAAATTATTTTCTATTGATTTTTATGCTCAATTATATAATTATAAGGTCTTAAGACGATTTTCATATTGTAAATATTTTTATAAAAATTTAATTTAATATTTTTATGTTGTACGTTAATGTTTCGCTAGTATCGCGGAAGACATCATTAATTTTGATGTACGGAGTAATATAATAAGTCTTTCCTTGAAACTCGCGTTTCACTCTGAGTAAATAATTCGATATCGAACATTCTGTTATGAGATAATTACGCATTCACGAAGCTTGCATATGCACATAATTCGAAGATTGAAAATTCTGTTTGATGTTGAGCGAAATGTCACACATAAAATGATATCGTTATACAGATTCTGTTAAATATCATTTAACGAATATGCTAAAATGATTAGGATGATTTCATCTATATTGAATAAAATTACTTTTATTAATTTAATTAAAATTTTAATATTACAAAAAAAATAATTGATTTATTACAAAGATATGAATATCGGCTTGAGGTGAGTGAAAGTATCATATTATGTAAAAATCGTTAAGGAATAAAATTTTCTATTACGCATACAAACCTTATATCACATTTTATTCCAATAAAAGAACATTACGAAACACAAAACTCATATCGAAACATACAAAAGCATCTCAGTACAAAAATCCTTCAACAACTAATCAAAAAAAACCTTCCAAGAACCCAAAAAAAAAATCACATCCACCTCGAAAACCAATCGAAAAACCAAAACGACTCAACCACCCTTCGACTTTCCATTTCCACCACAATCGATCGCCTCAGTGACATCATCATCATCACCACCATCATCATCATCATCGTCGTCGTCGTAGGAAGAAGACCAGCCGGAAGAAGACTTGGCATAGACTTTCGGTGTGGAAAAAAACGACGAGATCGAGTGCCCTCGAAGCGTCCCTTTGTGTGCTCAAGTCCTCGCGATCACCACATAATGGGTCAAGGGACCGCGGTCTGGGGCCCCCGGGGGCTGAGCCCCCCTCGCTGTAAAGGGGGAGGAGCCTCGGCCCCCCTCTGGATGGAAAGTCGCGTAGTCTGCGATATTTTCCGCTTACTTTGTGAGGCTTTCGAGTGCTGTACGAATGCATCGACAAATGCATTCGTGGTATCTATCGCTCATGAATAATTCGTTTTGTTTGATTTTTTTTTTCCGAATTTGAAATTCAGGTTGTTTTAGTCGTGTTTGTTTTATGAATTTTCGTTTTGAGTTGAATGGTTTTAATTTTGAGTAGGATGCTTTGAAAATTGCTTCGAATCGTTTTAGAATGATGCGGATATTGGTGCAATTGAAATGTTTTGGGTGAAATCGAAAAATTATGATACCTAAGTTTTTTTTTCATTTTAAGTTTTATAATTTTCTTTTCAAATCAAATATTCATGATTTGAGTTCAATTATTTTCTTTTGAATAGAAAACAAGTGATAGACGATTGATTTATGATATTCAAAATAATGTGTAAATCTGGTAGTTTTGTAATAATAATTTTGTAGGATGAGAGTTTCAAAAAAGTTATTCGTTATTTTATCAGCTCGGAATCAAATTAAAAATGAAACAATTAAAGTTTGTTCGAGGAAGAGAAAATAAAAAGCACCTGAAAAGTCAGAATCAATTGTTTTCAATTTCAACGAACTTTCGAGTGACGAAAATATACGAACAAGTACAACACTCAAAGCAATTTTTTACTCGATAAATCTTTCAATTTTCTAAACTCTCTTCGAACATTTTTCTAGTCACTTTAAAACGTATCGAACTTCATTTATTCGAAAATCTCTGTCGTTTACAAAGTACACGGAGAAGACACAAAACTGTTTTTCACGAAACACCTTTGAGCAATGCATGTTTGAACTTAGTTCGACTGAAGTAAACAAAGTTTCACTGCACACAACAAACACATGATGCACTGAGATCAATTTGGATTTAGTTTAAAGCAATTTTGAACACATTTAAAATATATTTTAAGCATACAAAGCAAAAAAATATTGATTTCAATCGTTTTCATCTGTCGAAATAGAGATAAAATTTCCGCGTACGTTCATAAACGGAACGTTCGAATTCTTTCATTTGTCCATAAATAAAAGCGAGCTTCCGATTTTTCAATCTTGCAGTGTAAATAAAACCCTTCCATCACAATATTTCCATCGATAGAAAAAATACTAACTTGTATATTCGACGGCATTTACTTAGCGAGATTACACTTGTTTGTTTTTGCACGTACGCATATTCGAATGTTAACATTCGAAACTGAGATAAGTCCCGCGGGCTATTTTCGCTAATGAAAACACATTTTCGCATCGGACACGTGAAAAATTACAATGCATTATTTCGGTAAAATATTCTTTGAGGCTTTCGGAAAAGTTTCGTGACAACTTTGTGCATGCATGATGCGAAGAGTTTATCTCTGAACCCATAGACCACATCGTATAGCGCAACTATGCTATGTGTCGTCTGAGTTTCGAATAGTTTCACTCTATGTGAAGTTTACAAAATGTAAAATCGACATCCGTGGTCAGATATAATAAAATATATGTACACATATTGCTGACTTCTTTTAAAAATTTCATATTCAAAAAAATGTAATTTTTAGGTTTGAATGAATCGAAATAAATATCGAACTTCCGATTGAAATTTTTACTATGCAATATAAGATCTGTTAATTTTTCAAGGTTCAAATTTTGATTTAATACACTCTCGATAAAAAAAATACAAACATATCTTACATCTCATTGACTTTTATTGATTTTCCCCCATTAATAAATTCATAATACATAACTCTTTCAAAGCATTCTAAAAACGTGCATTTCAATCGAATTTTGAAATATGACTTTCTCGAAAGGAGGAAGCAATATATAATTTTGATGAATTCAAGCTTTTTTATTATTTAAGCAACGTTAAATTTATACATTTTAAGCGTAAATCATATCCAGGGTTAATTGTTAATTCGTTTATTCGAATTGAAGACATTACGTATGCTGATCGTACATACCGAGAGTTGGGTCCAAATTGAATTACTGTAATATTCAAACCGTCGTATTTTATCGTATGTACTTTTAGTTTAAATATTAGCTCAAAAATAATATTTTCAATCTTCCTTTTAACACACGCGGGCCAGATTTGAAGCTATCTTTTTATCTTTTAATTTGTACGAAGTGGAGTTTTACAGCGATTAGTTTTCGTGACACAGAAACTAATTATTCTCAGTGGATGCGAGCAAATTTACCGAGCGTAAATTAATGTCAAACTAGTTGTATAACACGTTATCGAATAAGAAAATTATTTTGAGCTGTATCGAGTCTGAAATTAAATTTTAGAAATATCAAGTGAGCTATGGATCAATGCTCTAATTGCAAAATTAAATTCAGTCACAGATATTAGCGTTCAACAGCAGTAGTTTTCGTACTTTAATGAACTCTGTTTCATTTGATCTATTTATTTATCTATCTTGCTCAAAAACATTCCCAAAATCGACTTTTCTTAATCAAGAAGACTATTTTCAATGATAATTTAAGTCTTTATAATCAGGCTAATCTAATCTATATAACTTTACACCCGATATGGATTCTTGGTCTCTTATATGTATCTACGTATTATATGGATATTTTTACATATTTTCCGAGAAATTTATATGTCATGTCTCAAAATGGAATACACCACACATACATAATCCATAGTAGACGTTAGTGGAACAATCTTACATCCAGCAAAAGCATTCTCAAGATTCCACACCTCGCGAAAAACGCAACCCGCGACCCGAATTTGACTTTTAATATCCATGTAACACCTCTTTTTTCTATACAAAGACGTATTTTTTTCCACATTTATGCTTTTTCTGAATCGAGATATTTCCAACAAGCTCTCTCTCTCATAATTAATCTGACGAAGTTTACGAAGGGTTGTCGAAGACGATGGCTTTTGTTCGGAACGAAAATTTATTCATTGTGGACTGTTTGACATAATATTCCACTCGTGCGAACATATTGCTTATTGTTATCGAGTTGAAAATTAGAAAAGTTTCTTCTGTTATATGTAGAAACGTGTTTGTTCTGCAGCTTTATGATTAGTTTTTTAAAGTTCGAATGATTAGATTTGCTCCCTATTGGAGAAAGTTAAAAAAGTTCATAATCTTATTTTTGAATAAGAAAACTGACATAGTTTTATATTCAATCGTTTAATTTTATGTAAAGAAAGTTTGTATCCAAATCTTGACCTATATTTCGTTCTTACATGAAATACATGAATAGTAATATTTTTCGATGCATGTTCGAATATTTTCAAATCATCAAAAGAATTTTATCGACAAGTCATGTGGAAATAGAAGACATAGCTTTGAACATTGATAAAATGTCGCAGCTTCGCCGCAAATATGAGATTTTTATGTATTTGCTTTCGTACGAATGTACGAAAATCGAATTGATTTTTTGTATATTACACTTATGTACACGTTTAATATTGAATTTTAATATTGGTCCAAACTAACAGAATCTATTAACGTATCGAACGAGATGAATAAACGTAAGTCAACTGATTTATCAGAAGCTAATAAAAACAGAATGGTCGATAAAAGCGGATATGTGTAAGTAATAAATTTTCGAATATGTTTCGTGACTAATGTAGTGTCGTTTACAATCTCATTTGGATGGATTTCAAATAATGATCGCCAAAAATTTTGATATTCTAAAATCATTGGCATACAATGAAGGTTATATTGAAATTTTATTAGAATTAGGCTTAATTTAAACATAGCCGATTTACGAGATTTATATTAAGATTCAGAAGACTATTAAAATTTAAGTACATTCGAATTACCGCTATAAATACGATATAAACGTAATATTTGACTGAAAGATATCTCGAAATATTCTATAAAAAACCAGATTTTAGACGATTCTATTATAGCCGTATCATATACACAACATGGTAAATAAAAATAAGTGGTACGTAAACTTTGCACTGCTAAGTGGTAATACATTATCGCCCATGACAATATTGTAAATCGAAATTGTGGATGAATTAGAGATGTATCGAAAATTCCCAAAATATTCTGCTATCGATGTTACATTTCATTGACAATCTAATATCAAGCTTACTGTAAAATTGTATAAAAATAGAAATATCAACCACAACAGTATTTGTGTAGACGATTAAATCTAAATTGATCATATTTTGATCTCGCACATTTTTCTTATTTTAAATCAGTCAAATATTAAATCTACAATACGTTTTAACAATAATCAATCAAAAAATAATTTAAGTTCAATAAAATCAAATAAAAAAAATTATGAAAACCAATCTTGATAATATCCGAAGCCTTCACATCCTTGAGACGACTACATCTCGACATTTATCAATTTGAACCAATCAAATCCATAATAAGATTTAACAACAATCATTTAAGAAACAATCTTAATTCAATAAAATTCGAAAATCAAATAAAATATATATAAAAATCGACTCTTCACCTTCAAAACACTTCAACACCATTGAATTCTCATCATCTCGATATTTTTCAATAAAAACTAACCAAATCAAAAAAAATACATAACTAATTAAAAAGCAATCTATTGGTATAAAAATAATTAAATTAAATTTCAAAATCAAATAAAACAAATGAAATCAAAACAAAACACAACGCGAAGACATCACGTGTTCGAATCGATTGCGATTTCAACTTCGCTCACTTCTCAAATCTCGTTCATCTTTTCCATTTAAAATCTCAAAATTTCCAAATCAATTTAACAACAATCGATCAAAAAACAATCGAAATTTAATAAAAAATCAAAAAAGTAATAAATACCAACCTCAACAGTACTTAAGTCATCACATCCTCGAGCCGATCGCGATCTCGACTCGGCGCCATTCCCCTCATTCAAAAGCGGTCCGAATCGAGAGGCTTCGCCCCCCTGCTGTCACGGGGGCGCGGATCCGCCCCCGGGGTGTCCCCAGTGCGCATGGCCCTCGCCGGGGGCCCCACTTGGCGAATGTTGAACAACACAAACTACAACGGCAACGCGCGCACGCAAATCCCTCCGAAGCCTTCGAACCCGAAGACTCCTCGATGACTCGATAGAGCCTCCAGGGTTCTGAAGACTTGGATTCGTTCTGCAGGTGAGGTGGAAGTTGTTTTCGAAAGAGTTTCGGATGAGTTTACGTCGATTGTCAATGTTTCAGCGATGACATTGTATGTACTGCCCACGTTGTTGTTGCATTTAGGTTCGGTTGCGTTGCATTTTTTTGCATTTTTTATTAGTGATGTACTTTAGTATTTTATTTGTATTATTTATGCACAGTTTACTTTTCTGTGATGTAATACATGTTCAAAAAAATGTCTTATAATATAAAGATATATTATATAAAGGCATTGATAATTCGTTCATTTCTTTCGAGAATGTCATATCTTGAAGAATGCATTTTTTCAGAGGAGCAATTTTAAAGGTTAAAATTAAAATAAATTAAAAAGAAATAATTAAACGTTTTACTATTCAATAAATCTTTTTACAAAAGATCAAACGTTTTTTCTCGACTAAACAACATTTGACTTGTAGAAACTTTTTAAAAGAATATTAAAGAAATGCTTTAAATTGCACAAACGGCTTTTCTTGTTTTATATTGAGTTAAAAATTGTGAATTTTTAGTAAAAAATTATATTCTTTTAGGATGTTATGAAAATATGCAAAACTAAAAAGAAATTAATTTTAAGAAATAATTTTCTTGAAAGACTTGAGCGATGTCTTTTGGGTTTTTGAATTTAAATTTAATCTTATTGATTTACATAATCATAAATGAACAATATAATCATTTTTCTTCATAAGAGGGTTAAATTGTATGTATAATAATTTCTATATTATTAATTTACATTAAGATTGTATGCTTCAAATTCGATTTGATTATTCTTTTTTTTTTGTAAATATGTAATTTATTTAACACTTAAATTGATTTCAAATTCTAAAATTTATTTTCAAAAAAAGTTAAACACCTACTTTTAAGCGCGTATTTATTGACGATGTTTCGTTTCTTAGTCATTTCTTTGTACGACGATTTTGTTTAATTTTTTTTATGACTCATCAATGATTGTCGATTTATTTTCTCGGTGGGGTTGTAAAAGTTTACGAGCCGATGTTGAAATATAAATTTGGTCGTTTTTTTTTTGAGAAAATATTTACTCTTTGGCGGCTGTCTGAAGTGGTATTTTCGCGGCTGTAACGTTTCTTTGAAAGATCGCGATTCGCGCGTATTTTTTTAATCCTCGAATGAAATGTTTATTCATAAATAATGTTTACGATGTTTTAATTTACTTTCGGAAAAGATTTCACGTCGGTTTGTATATGATTTTTCTATTCTTGAAATATTAAAGTTCAGTGCATTCGCCGTTATTCATAGTTTCTAATTTTTAATCTAGCTCGATTTTAAATTTAATTTAGTTTGAAATTTGCATTGCATTTGATTTTAAATTCAAAATAATACATGGAAAGATTCAAATCAAATTGATTCTTTTATTTTGAAAATTCATACATTTCGAAAATCCTTCTTCATTCATCTGAAATATGAAATTATACTAATGCATTAAAGACTACCTTTTTAATTATATCTACTTTTTTTTCCAGATTTAATGAAATATGCTGCTAAATTGGTTGAATATCTTCGTGTGGTTTCTTGGAATTTTCACGTGAGTTAATTTTCTTTATTTAATTTAGATATTATCAAAATATTTTAAGTTACTGATTCATTTTATATTTGAAACGAATGGATCTTTGAAGACATCAATATTTAGAAATTCATAAGCACTCTGTAAACGGCAATAATCTATCGACTGCGGTTTTGAACAAATTCAACCGTTGACTTAATCATGTTTGATGAACAATGAAACGATATTGAAACCGCTGAAGTTTTCACATATAAATTTCAATAAAATTGTTTTTTAATATCGTTGCAAGATCATTTATGAAATTCTTCAATAGTATTATTAAGTTCTTTAAATTGTCATATAAATTCTTCACAATCATATGAAAAGTTCGAGAGGAAGTTTCGACAATAATGTATTAATCATCGGGAAAACTTTTCGCCTTTTCAGTAGTTTTAGTTGAAAAAAGTAGACACATTTGTCAAACGTCGAGACACTTCAGACTACATGTATGAGAAAAGTAATTTACGAATGTCTTACGTTCTTCGAGAATTCGAACGATACTATTCATAAAAGATTTGTATTCATGCGAAACTGAATCGAGAGAAATATTATAAGCGATATTTTAAATTTAAAAAAAATAATCTTCCAGTTGCACACTTGATAGATTTTCGAATTCGCTGAAAACTATTTTATTATGAATAGATGAAAAATTTATTCAATTGAGTGTAAAAATGAAAATGTTCACAAGTAGTCGTAACTAAACGGTTTTTCATTTCGATTTCACTTTCTATTGTATTATTTGTTATTCAAAATTTGTATACCAAGATCAATGCCGCATTCGCGACATGATAAATCTCGGAATTTTCTGAATTTGCATCAATTTGAAATTTATAAATGTAAATGTATTGTTTTCGCAATGATTCACTAAAATTAATTTCCATCTCGAATTGACATATTGATGTGAATATAATACTGCGTTTTAGAGAATTTAGCACCAAAGTGTTAATTGATAGAATTTCAAAATATACATTCCACGAAATTTCATTAAAATTTCACTGTAGTTTAATATTTAATAAAAAAATATTATTTAAAAAATGATAATTTTCTAATTTATGGACGACACTATTTTGAAATAATTTGATTAAATCTCAATTCCAAATCGATGTAAATATGAAGGTGCGCACGTTATTTTCAATAAAAAATCTTTAATCTATTTCAATTTAAACCAATTTTTAGTACTTAAAGAGAAAAAAAATCGACATAATATTTAATGAGTTAGATTCGATTAAGTGGGTTTGGTTATGTTAAATTTGATTAGATTGATTTAAGTTTTAGAATAATTTAGGCTAGATAAAATGTCATTCTAATGACCTAATCCACAAATATCCAATCTCATACATTGAAAGAGACATAGAATAAGTGAAGGTCTTTTCACTTAACCAGAGTTTGTGAATTTTTTCAATAGAATTTGCTAGTAGCAATGCTTCATTAATACATTATATTGATAGTGAAATTTCAAAGATTCTAAAAAATCTTTAAATATTAATTATTTCTTATCTGTTTAAATTTCACCTCTAAAAATCCTCCCCTATCTATAACATGTCATTCCTTGAAAACACGACATAAAGCATACCAACACACAAACATTTAACCCCAAGTGATGTACGGAGCCTTTTGTTTGAGCACTTATCTCCAACCGCGACACACTTTTCGCTTTCCTGAAACGCGCCGAAACCGCTTGCCGGGACATGGCCGACGATTGACGCGTAATGACGCGCCGGAACAATGCCCGCTCGGTTGGCTACACTCAAACATGGCGGACGCGACCGTTACGCAACTTTTTTTTCCTTTCGAAGACGTGTGTGTGGTTGTATGGAGAGAAACCGCAAGCCGATCTTGATTTGTTTTGTGTGCGTGTATGATGTGTAATTTTTATTCAGTTCATTATTATATCAATTAAAAATCGAATGATGTTTGCAATTGAATACTGGAATTTTTCGAATTACTGAAAATTTGAATAAATATCATTTGAGAATATTATACGAAATATATTATTTAGGAAAAACAAAAGATGTACTTTATCAGGATTTGATAGGGTTCGAATTCAGCATTAAAATAATAGTGATCCCCACACAGAATACAGTAGCACTAATACACTTTTGAGTGGTTATCAATTAAGTGAAAAATTCATAAAAAAAACTACTTCTTAATTTCGGAAATACTTTTTCATGTTAATATTTTAATGGAATTATTAGATTTTCGTATGTTGTTCTTCGTCCCTCATTTTCCTCATTTTATTTATTTCACATATTTTCAACAGTTTTTCCTGTTTACAGTTCATTATTTTTTTATAACAACTTTTCCTTTTGAAATATTTCCATTTCGATATCAACTTTCACTAACATCACAAACTATTATATTATGATATATATTGAAAAGGAAAATTATAAATTTTATATTTAAAACGAAAGAGCAAAATTTATTCTTAAAATATTCAATATTTACATTCACAAATTATATAATTCAATTCAATTAAACCATTTCAAATAGATTAATAATCAAAACAAATCATAATCCATTAATACAACTCATCACATTCTCGCGCATAAAATGTAACAAATCCTTATCGAACATCTGCATCTTCACCATATTAAACCGAGCCAAATCAGTCAAACTTGAATCAACATCGAATATAATTAATCAACAACCAATCACGACGACAGACGCTCATTAACAACAATGTTAACACATACACACCACAATTGAAAACTTATTAATTGCACGTCTAATCTAGGTTAACCTATCGACCTCATCGTATCGATAACACAAGAGCAAGATCATTCCGGTCACAATTGTTCGACCAGAAATAATCGTATTCAGATACGAACGAACAGACACGTCTGCGAATCTCCATTATTCTAGGAAATGTACACATTTCCTGGCGCAAAAACTAGACGAGGGATGGAATTGATTTATATCTTATTCCTCAAACGGTTCCCAGACGCAATTTCCTAAGACTAATCGTTTGACAATTAAGCGAATCGAATGATTGACGAGAGGATGTTCGGTTTGAATATTCATGTGTTTTGTGCGAAATTTCTAGTGCTGAATAGTCATATCAACGATATGATATAGGTAATTACATTTCTAAAAAATAATTTAAATTAATCTAACATGTGGGATATCGTACAATTGACTTTGAAATTCAATGAAAATTTCTAGTTTTGTGTGAGAAAATGTGAAATTTTCTTTGCATACATTCTTTCGTTCGATACAATTCGTAACTTTGTATTCGTTCCATTTTCGTGTACGATGCGAACATTCAAATTTGTGCGTGAATATAATGTAACAATGTAATGTAACTGCAAATAGGGTTTAATATCGAAGTGGTTGTTTTCGTTTTTTATTATTCCAAGAATGAAATTTCATTATAATAACTACGATTCAATTTAATAAAATAGTATAGTAGTGTGAAATTTAATCGAAATTCAATTCGAATATCTCAAGTTAATTTACAATTTTGAATTGGTCAATCATATTTTGTAAATTATTGAATTATTTTTAATTTGATTTTGTATACGATGCTGCTAATCTATTCATTGAAATTTTCAATAAAACTGCAATTCCAAGCTCAATTCATTCATCATAACGTTGATTAACTTTCACGAATCGAAACGATGAATAAATGAATGTAAAGCTCCATGTTGACATTTTTCATCAACTGCATTGACAAATTAAACTAAGCCTGTATGGAAAAGCTTTCGATTTTCCCGGCTCTGAAATTAATCACGTTTCGTCGCGAATATCGTCTTTCCGCTCAGTGCTTTAGCTATTTTGTGGGATTTTCTTCCCTTCGCTAAAGATTTTAATAATCTTTTGCGCGGGAAAAATCGAACGTCAGCCATAATTTTAACACTCACTCAACCCCTGCGAGTTTGCGAACGTCTTTAGCTACTTATACTCCGTCACGAGCTTCACTCTTATTATATTCTCAATTTTAATCTGAGATTTGTATGCTCTGTTTGTATATGTTTATATTTATCATACACATATATTCATATTAATAAACTGTATAAAAATATTTGAGGTGTAGTTCATCTACTATCGATGCTGCTTTGACTCATTTGCATCATTTATATCAATGAACAAATTTATATTCAAATATTATACTACATATAATATATCAAATAAAGTCGGATAATAATTCCAATATTGAATATTTGTCAAATAATTGTGTATTTAATCGAATAAATTCGATTGATATTTCTATTTAATATAATAAAAATATGAATCGTTTTGAACAATTTTGCATCAAACTTATATAAAACTCATTGAATTTCATAATATATCATATCAATCGTATATTATGTCAATTCCCAATGGACTCATTAATCCTACACTGATTCGATATGTGGATTACACGTCGAAACAATAACCCAATTAGTCAACTGAAATTGTAATTAAATATAATTCATTCTCTAAGCACGAATCGTTTCCATATTCATCTGAAAATTTCGTCGCGGTCTGAAAGAAAAGTTTCAGATTAAATAACGATCTTGGAAACGAGACAAACGAGAAATAGTTCGAGTCATAAAGTGTGTCAACCCTTTTTAACTCGGCTTTATGTCCTTGCTTAAGTCTTACGTTGAGATTTTTCGCAACAAATGCACTGGTATTGATATAGATTTTCGTTTATCCGTATATTTTTTGGGTGAAGTATAACTGAAACATATTGCAGATTCGAAAATAAGTCTCGGTATGTATTATTGTTGTACAACGACGCTTCTCTTTTCGCTAAAGTCGTTTATTTTGATTTTCCGGATCATCTGTACACTTGAGTGGTTGTATTTTGTGAAACAGAAATTCTGAATTGATTTGAAGTTATCGATAGAAATGTAGATGCTATGAAAATTCGATCCTACTTAATAATTCATATGAAAAATCGTGATTTTCTTTGTATTCAATATCTTTCATCATATTGAAAATTCTACTTAATTTTGAGTCATTTTTCATCAGACATGCATGATGAATTTCAATGAAAAAAATAACAGTTTCTATTCAACGACTAACGATAATCTATCCAACGTTTTATGACTCGTCATTTCTATCAAACATTTTTCTTCACGAGAAATTTTTCTTGGAAAATTCTCCATAAGCCTTATTTTTTCTTCAACTCTAAACCACTCGTGAAATTATTTCTCATTTAAAAGGTGAACTAATTAACCAAGCGCTTTTCAAACATAAACTAATTCCATTCCAACAGAAGCATTTTTTCTTAATTAACCCATGATATAATACCGTCTTCGCGAAAACAATTAAATTAAAACGTCACCCTAAAAACGCTCATAAATATACAAAAATTTTCGCAACTTCGGTCATATACCGATTATAAAACATTCAGAAGGCAGTATTTTTTCTATATACACCACATTTAGTGAGATTTACTACGAAATAAACCACTACACACAACATAATTAAGGGTGGAAAAAAAGGGTCGTAGGTCGTAGAGCAAAGTGAGGACAAGCAACCACCAGTGGCGTGCATTATTCGTTTACTCGAATAAATGTCAATTAGTCGACCTGATTTGGCCCTTTTTTCTTTTTTTCTTTAGTTCCTAACCAGAGCAATTAATTGGAATTTATCTTACGGTTAAACGCATCGTTGACTTCCGACGATAGAATTTATAGAGCAGGGGCCAATTTATAAATTTTCCGCATATTTTCTGTTATACAATTCAATTTTTCATTCTGAATATCGTTGATTAATCAAAATAATTTGTTTTAATTGTTTTCTTATTATATTGTAGAATCTAAACCTTACCAATCTATAATCTGTAGGTTGTCAATTGATCCGTTTGATGATTCCATGTGACCCATTTAAGTTTTGCAAATAGATTTACTTTTCCTTATGATGTGTCATTATAAATTGTTGTTAGTTGTAATTGATTTACCATATGTTTGACCCAAATAGTCTTTTAAATAATCTCATTTAGCTCATTTTCACCGTCAGTCGAAAAAAGTAGCTGAGTTCCGTCATAGATTTGATTTAGATTCATTCTAATCAGATTACGAAGATTATTTTTGAATCAATCAATCGAAAATATATTCTAGAATGATTAATCGTCATCGAAAAACGATTGACACTATTTATATTAACGCGATAAATCAAAAAAGCAATCTCAACAACCGATCATTTTCAATTTTATTCGATGGATTTGCGCATTATTCCATATTGAAATTTTTCTGCATTTCTGCGAAATTTTGATCATTTTCAATATTTGTGTCTATAGCAGATACAAGCTTTAAGATTTATGCATCGTCCTATTTTAGCAAAATCACATCAAAGCCAAAGGCTTCCTTGGGATTACATCCGGCAACTCAAAATGCATCCGCATACATGATGGAAATACGATAAGTCATATATTGTATGAAATACATGGAATAACATCATATACATATTTAATATAGAGCAGGCAAAATTTGATGAAATGACATTTTTCAAAAAAATCATTCAACTTGAACCAATTTTCATTCAAACTAATTAAGATTATGTAATTCTAGTACATGGTTTTCTCAATTTGAATATATTTTTATGTTCAGTGTAAGTATCTTTGTGTGTTATTTTCTTTATGTTTTGATATTCGAGATGTTCGCTCTAATATTAGAACGTAATACTTGATATTGCTAAGTGTGCTCAACATATTATTATCGATTACCACATGGCTTCAAGACTCGTTCGTATGATCGAATATAAACTTTGATCACACTTCATATATTAAAATAAACCAATGTACAATGATATTTTAAATTTATTTGATCAAATTCGAAACGATATCGCTTCAAAGCAAAACACAAATATTCGAATAAATCCGGATCGATTGAATATAAATATTTGTATTTAAATATTATGTTATTTGTGTTAACAAATATTCAACAAATAATGGTTTAATCTCGGTTGTACAATTATTTAGAGTTCGAAGTACGAAAACTGTACATCAAACGATAAAGTTCACGATCAAACAATTAATATGAGTCGTCTACTATAAAATTATTATTTACATAGGTTTGAAATATTAACTGGTTATTTTTTTATTTACTTTAAACCTGTATCATGAATGAATATATGCAAATTGGAACAAAAATCGATAGAAGACTCTAGAGAAAGAATTTTAGACTAAATTCGTCAGCGTTCCAAAAAAATACAATGGATTTCGTCGAAATTCGATAATCTTAAAAGCTTTCAACTCCGTGAAAATTTCATAATAAAATAATAAATGTTCTTTTCCAGATTATACATCTACAATGGAGTGGAATCATCCACTGAATATTTGAATTTCCATCCAATCATCAATAATACCTTAAGCTCGAAACGATCCGACAATTCTTTGAAATCCGCCAGAAAAAACCGCACTCGGAACGAACTTTTGAAAATCGGCGGGAAAAACTCGTTACAAAATTTTAAAATATCACAAAATGGACTGATAAGAAAGCGACATTTAGAAGAGAATTACGAAGGAATCAGCTTGGATAACGAAGAAAATTCTACTATAATAAGCTTTTTGAGATTCGACAGAACAAACTCACAATCGAACGAACCTAGATCAGAATACGTGAAACATTTCGATTGGAATTTGATTAATAACACATCGTCGATCAATTCAGATGAAGATTCTAAAAAAGTAGAGATGAAAAGAAGTCCTATAAACGATAAAGTATCTAAAAATATAACAATGCTTTTGGAAAATTTGCTGAAAAACTATGAAAACTCTCAGCTGCCCACGCACGGCAAAGGTGAGTGAAAATCAAATCATACGTAGATAAGTCATATCTTATTTGTTCTGCACATGACAGAGGCCGTTCCTCATTTATTTGATTCTATATTTGTGATGAAATTGCGTCTATTAATATTTCGATATGAATCTCGCTTCATTGTCTCTTGCAGGTTTTCCTACCGTTGTGCAAACAAACATACTGATAAGGAGTATGGGGCCCGTTTCAGAACTAGACATGGTAATTGTTTATTCAGCTTATTTATAGAAATATCTAAATGAAGTCTAGCTGCGATGTGTGTATTAATTATATTCATTTGATTGGAATGATAAAATCCGTTTGATTTTTTGCGATTTTTTTTGAGCTTAAGTTTTTTTTTTAATACGAATACAATTCAATTGAAATATTTCATTAGTGAATTGAAAATATTATAATCGTTTGATTAAAAAAATATTATTGTTCGTATAATCTTCGAACGGTGAGCGATGCGTGTTATACAAATCCATGAATGAATCGTCAAATCCTTAATCTAAGTACACGAGATCCGTTGATTAAACAAGATTTGCATAATTCTGAATCATTTGAGGCTGTCTTGCTTGTAAATCGAGAATTGAACGCACACAGATGACCTAAATCTCGAAACACAACAACAACAACACTCAATCTAATTAAACACAAATTTGATTTACCATAGATTTCTTTCTTAAATTACCATTGTACAACTTTCATTATTTTAGTATAATTTAAAACAAAACTTTATATATATTCAATTCTGAAGATAAGAAATCGAAAGAAACTTTTTTTCGAATCTAGTTTACTATATGTTACATGTAGGTGTACGTAGGGTAGAGTGCGTAATGACATATGAGGTTTTTCCATTTTCCAGGACTATTCGATGGACTGTTATTTCCGACAGTACTGGAGGGATGCCAGGCTGAGTTTTTTAGGTCCAATCAAGTCTCTGTCCCTGTCCATTAAGATGCTGGAGAGGATATGGAGACCAGACACGTACTTTTATAACGGAAAACAGTCCTACGTTCATACGATAACCGTGCCGAACAAACTGCTCAGAATCAATCAGGACGGAGATATTTTGTATTCGATGAGGTTTTTTCCTTTTAATAATTTATTTAAAAATATATATGATTCTTGCAGTAAGAATTCATGATAAGAATCTAAGAACGTGAATATATTTATACACTGATTGCGAGCTATTTTCGTCACATACTAATCATAGAACAAATATATTAAGAAACTGTTGCATGGGCTTATTTGTCATATTTGCTCGATGTAATTTTGCACTCGAGTCAAATTAACCTAGTTTATTCAAATTATTCAATTTAATTTCAGATTGACTATTAAAGCGAAATGTCCGATGGAATTAAGAAACTTTCCAATGGATCGACAATCTTGCCCATTGATTTTAGGAAGCTGTAAGTATTTTCAATATATTTTTCGATATTATGAACTGAATGCGTTATAAATTTATAAGAATCGAAGAGACTTCGTTCCATATTCGATTCGCTCACAGAAAAAATGATTATAATTGCAGATGCATACACGAATCAACAGTTGGTGTACCAGTGGCAAAATGAAGATAGTGTTACATTCGTACGAGGAATGACCTTGTCTCAATTCGATCTCATGAGTTTTCCATACAGAAACTTCACGTTTACTAGACGAGAAGGTATACAAAACGTCTAGTATCTAAAATTTGAAAATGTGCTGAATAATCTTATTTTATTCTCCGAGTCTATCTATACGTCGTTATAGTACTCTTCAGAAGTCCAATGTTGAATCAGCTTATTTACCTTTCTTATTAGGTGCTACTCAGGCGTAATGATGCCTCTTTGATCTATTTAAAGACGACAGGCACATCTGAGATATTCGTGGATATGTGTATTCAGAACTAAAAATCTCTAAAAAAGGGATTTTTATATAAATCTGTGTGTTTTTAGGTGACTTTTCTGTATTGCAAGTCTCGTTCAACTTAGCTCGTCACACTGGATACTTCTTGATTCAAGTTTACGTTCCTTGCATTCTCATCGTTGTATTATCCTGGGTTTCATTTTGGATCCATCGAGAAGCCACTTCTGATAGAGTTGGGTTAGGAATTACTACTGTTTTGACTTTATCGACAATCAGTTTGGATTCGAGAACCGATTTGCCTAAAGTTAGATATGCAACTGCTCTAGATTGGTTCTTGTTGATGAGTTTCGGTTATTGTATTGCCACTCTGTTGGAGTTTGCTGGAGTGCATTATTTTACAAAGGTATATTGATTTGTGTTTATGTTTGAATGTGTTGAATGTTTATTGATGAATTTTGTCGGATTCAGGTCGGATCTGGTGAAATACCGATTGATGATGATGAGTGGGAGGAGTTGATTGAAGAAACTGGAGGTGATCCTTTTGCTGCAAGACAACTAGCGGCTAGGAGAAGGAGCAGCAATTTATTTAAGCCATCTTTCACTGTAAATTTAATTTTAATAATTATAATTTTGGGAAAAAATGTTAATATTATGTTTTCTTATTTTAGGATGCTTCTTTGAATGGTAGTTCAATAGTTTCACCCGATTCCGGAAAAATCGTACAAAGAAGACCATCAACAATCGGTAGCCCAGTCGCCGTCAGATTAACCATGGAAAGAACAACACAAACCGAACGCAGGATTCCTCAATGGAGACAGTTGGTCTACTGCTTGATGGGAAACGACAATTTCAGAAAACAACGCCAGAGAGAAGCCGGTAAATAATAATTATACATGATCCAAAACAATAATTCAACCGATCAAACTCAAAATAAAACTAGATCTATATTTAGTATCGATCCGCGAGCCGAGTTCGTTGCACATTCTGCAGTCGGCAATCGACGATCTATAGATCGCACCTCTCGTCTGGATCGTTTTAATTGAATTCGGTACGAAATCATAAATTAGAATTGAGATTTGGCTGTTTTCAGAGAATGGCAAACACGGCGCCAACAGGCATATAAACAGCGTCTCGCACATAGACAGAGCTGCAAGAGTTTTGTTCCCAGCATCCTTCGGATTCCTCAATCTCTTCTATTGGGTCGTCTATGTCACCTATCAGGAGGATTTCAAGTGGACTGATCCTCCAATTCATTCTTTGAGTCATTAATTTTTGTTTTATATGCCGCTGGGTATCAATTGATTCGTGTAATCGATGTGAATTCTATGTATTGGCTGTTGAATGTTATTTTTGTTTCAATGAAATGTAATGAGAAATATTTGAATCATGATTTTAAAAAAGGGTGGATCTTGTTTGAGTATGTGCCTTTTTTTAAAGTCGTGATTAATTTAGTATCAGCAATCACATACAAATTAAAGTTACTTAAAATCATTACACTAATTGTTTTTCATCTAGATGTTTAAGTTCTCATGTATGCCCTGGATGAGTAATAATATTGTCGATATGTCACATCACTGTTGATTCTCTTTATGCATCGATAATTTTAAAATGTAACAATACCTATTTATTCCTAAGTGATTAATTTGGTCATTTATGATAATAAACTATCACGTAGAGAATATTATTTATCGTCTAGATAACATTTATATATTTTTTTTAGAAACTTACAAATGAATATTTCTTCAAATTCATACATATAAAATGTATTCGTATTAATTTATATTCATTGTGTACTAAAGAGAACCATCATCTAATCAGATGAATAAGACTTCGTGGTACCACTTTCGATCTTATTACGAACGGTCAGTTTTATTGATCAATCATTTTTCAGTAATCCAATTCAAATTTGATTAAGCAGAAACCGTTCATTCGTTCTGGTAGTTTGCTGATTCATAAAATGAAATTCGCACTCGAGAATTCAATATTGAATAGACTAGCTTGAACGAATCGTGTAATCGAATCGACTTAATTCAGTTATTCCTAGTAAATGTTTAAGTTTGAAATATAGTTTCGCATAACTGAAATAAATATCAAAGTTCCTTTCAGTCGGAAAATATATATTTGAATCTGCTCGACGTGAGCGTTCGTTTATTCGTATGTTACGCAGTTGAAGTTTATTTCATGTCAAATCGTTAAACTTTTTCACTGATCCCGATTATTTTTTCAGATGTGCTTTTCTTTCTGAAAAGTTTTACGTTTTAGTGACGTCGTTTCAGTCGGCGTTAAAAAAAAAGATAGCCGTTCACGGTTTGAATAAACAGTTTAACGAATTTCGTATCGAAGTCAATTGAATCCAACATCTGTTGCTGAAAAATTTTTTCGAGATGAATAATATTACTTCCGCAATCGATAATTTTCCTACGTTTTCGATTCACCGATTTTATTTTTAGTCCTCATAAATATAAAGCGTTCTCTAAAGAGTCGTTAAATACACGTTTCAAATTTATTTTGATGAAAAAATAAAGTAAAAACGTAGCTTGATAAGACATATACATTTATTTGGTTCGTATTTTTTGATAAAAAAAAATGTGTAACACTTATATTGTTAGATTGTTCATATTAATAAAATTGATTATATTAGACTGATTGTTTTTCTTTTCACATATCAAGAATGTAATCGAAAAACGAATAAAAACTGAATCGCTATAATTTCTCAAGCAATAAACTGAATGACCTAAATTTTCAGGAAAGTTTTTCCATCAACTTAACAAGACTCGCCATATAGGGGTTTGATGAGCGCCATTAAAACGTGGCGCAGGAAACACGAGCCTATTTCGAGCTTCGACAGATTGAAAAATCAATGCAGTGGCGTTCACGAATGGAAATCGAAGTTCAAATTAACAATTTTTCGCGGTTGTGCTACTCGCGGGTAAACTTCCTCGTTTCGGTTTTGCGTTAAGTAGATGAATCACCGTTCTGAAAACTCTCGCACCTTCTCGTTCAAATATTCGTTCAGTTTATCTTCGCTCGTCGCGGCGAACCGACCTTCCTCGCGATAATTTTCCGCGGTTTTCGCGAAAAATCAAAACTGCAAATACGTTCTCTGAACGTGATAATTCGTCGAACGCGGCCATTTCGATATTTGCTCGCGACAAACTGCAACGAAAGCGCCGCAAATGAATTGTGAATTTTGCAAATCGTCTCGGCGAGGTGTTTACGTTGCAAAAGATTGTTAAATATTTGTGCAATCGTTGCACCGATAAGACATTTTGTAATTCGTACCGTCGAGATCGTTTCGCGCAATTAATTGCGTGTCCTTTACTTTCGGTAAATGGATAAATTTAGTTCTATACAGTTTCAATGTTTTCTATATAATTGAACTATGTACTTCACTAATTGAGTCTAAAATTGTTTTAAGATAAAAATGATTATAAAACTTATTTAATCAATATTATTTAGTGTAAAATAAATTAATTTAGATCTAATAAGAAGTTTTATTTCATTGAATAATGTAAACATTTAACAATATAAAAATATTTAATTTTTGAAAAAATGTTTAATTGATAAGTTGAACTAAAATAAAGCAAAAACAGTGCTATCGTTCAAATATTTGGTTGATAAAGACAAACGAGTGTAGTGCAGTTTCGGCGATTCGATGACAGTTGGTGTCGGGATGCGTTCGCGCGCGGTCGTGTCGTTCTGCGCGGAGCGTTCGCCCCCGGCGGGCGACGACCGGGGGCGCAGTCTCTCGTGAACGCGATGGCGCCCGACGGTAGGCGGCGCGGAAGCGCGCGGCTCGAGCGCCCCGACCTGGGATTCGAGAACGACACCGGCCACCGAGGGCCGCAGCTGTTCGAGCGCGCCAGACCCGGACCCGCGCCCCTCGCCGCGCTGCGCCCCCGCTTCGACTCCGACCTGCTCGAGGCCCAGTACGAGGCGAGCACCTTCGAGCTCACCAGGCTGCGTTTCAGGTATCCCCTATAGCAATTACAATACACATATGTTTCTGTTTTGTTCTCGTCTCCTTCGAGGGGTTCCGTTAATTCGTAGGAAAATTGGGACTTTTGTCATTTTCGCGTAAAGAATTGATTTTTGTTTAATGACAACACGTGAACGTGGGTAAATTAGCCCAAAGTAGTGAGTGATTTCTTTCTAATGACAGCTGAAAAAAGTATAATTCACTAATGACTTGTAAGTCGTGCCTGAAAACAGTCTGAATTATTATCATGTAGTGATTTACTTGTAGGTATATAATCTAAGTGCTGAAAAAAAATCTACTTACATGGAATAATTAATGAAATTCAGTCAAACCTCTTACAATAGTGTTAATTATCATGTTTTCGGTAGAAATAGTGTTACAATTTTATTTTTTGCCCAATTTCAACAAATACGTGTATAATGAAAAATTTTACACCAGAATTAAGTGTTCCTTTATATTTTAAATACATTTATCTAATGCGGAGTTTGACAATTTCTAATTTACTATTACAAATATTCTGAATAGACACTTCAATTTTCAATTACGCCATTAAATTTCTTTTTTATTTTATTTCAGATATGCATTGCTGTATATTTTGGCATTCTCGCTAGTCTGGTTTTTATATATAGTCGTTTTCGGACTGAACAGACAACTCCCGGAATGGCCTCTACTCTGTACTATATTCTCGGCCGTATTTCTCTTCACTCTATTGATTCTTTTGATCACATTTACGGACGTGTATCGCAAGCACGTATGCGGCGTATCTTCCATAGTTGCGTTGATGCTTTGCATTTTGAGTCTCTCACTAGTCGGGTTCTTCCCGTACAAAAAATCTCAAAATGTGCACTTCATCGGAGACATCAGTCAAGCGGGACATTTTGCGATGTGCGTCGAATTCATACTCATAATATACACCGTGATTCCTATGCCCGTCTTCATGTGTGCGGGGATCAATATACTGTATTCTATTTTTTTCGAACTGTTGAACGTATATTTACATGATCAAAGTTTCAGCGTGACCAATTCTGGCTTAATAGTACGCATTTTGCTGCAAATCTGTGTTCATATAATAGGCCTACATATTCTGTTGATGACCATCGCGCGGATGCGAGGAACGTTCATGAAAGTCGGCCAAAGCTTACTCGTTAGAAAGCAGCTGGAAATGGAAAAAATTCTCAAAGAAAAGATGATATTATCTGTGATGCCGCCGAAAGTGGCCGATTGGCTTATGAACGAGACTGGAATTGAATCCGAAAGCAGCCTTAAACGTAACAATAGCTTGTATCCCAGGAATTCAAATCCTGGCGCTTCCGACTTGAAATCGTTATTTCGACCGTTCAATATGCATTGTATGGAAAACGTCAGTATTCTTTTCGCCGATATCGTCGGATTCACTAAGATGTCGAGCAACAAGACAGCAGAAGAGTTGGTCAATATATTGAATGACTTGTTCGAGAGATTTGACGAATTGTGCCAAACTAACAACTGCGAAAAAATTTCAACTCTGGGCGATTGCTATTATTGTGTATCGGGCTGTCCCGAGCCTCGGCCCGATCATGCTAAGTGCTGTGTGGAGATGGGACTCGGCATGATCTCGGCGATTCAAACCTTCGATGAACAAAGACATGAAGGCGTGAACATGCGTGTCGGCGTACACACTGGAACTGTACTTTGTGGTATTGTTGGAACGAAAAGGTTCAAATTCGACGTATGGAGTAATGATGTGACCTTAGCAAATAAAATGGAATCTACTGGAATGCCTGGGAGAGTCCATATATCAGAAGAAACCAGTCGATTTCTAACTGAGTATATACTCGAAGAATCTGAAGATGTATTTGGTGGGATTTTTTTTATCGATTTATGTATTTTTTAATTTTCAGTAATTTACTTATGATTCATAATTCACAGGTCATAAAACGTATTTCATCGAAGGACGTCAATCTCAACCCAGAGATGATAATCAACAAAATTTAGCTATTGCTGCCAATTCAATGCCATTAAAATTAATTATTTCTCCTCCTCATACCACCGATCCAGTATCTCCTCTGCCAAATACTCTTTCTCCTAATTTCGACAATTTAAATCCCAACCCTAATCTATCTTTTCCTCTGACTCCTCCTTTGTCTAATCCGAATCACCTATCGCCGAATTCATTTAATCTGAAAATAAAGGCTAATTCTTTGCCTAGTATTCTTGATTCAGACAATGAAGAAGATCGAAACAAACACATGGATGATTTGTCGAAAAGTCCTACATCTGCAGGTAAAAATAGCTTCATTGAACTAAAAGTTACATTGCTTTAAGTTTTGTACTACATTTCTATAATTAATTCCATAGGTAGCTATGGAAAATACACAAACAAATTCAAAAATTGGAAAGTACCAAAATTTTTGCGAAAACCTGAATTGTCTAATGATAATGAAAAAAATGATGATTCGCAAAATTCAAAAGATCTATCTACTTGCGACAAAGATATCAACAATGATAATAACGTGGTATCATCATCTAACGGTTATCAACAAGTTCCTATTGTGATTGAGACAACTGAAGCTGAAAATGCAAAGCCATCAGATTCTATAAATTTGAACAAACTTTGTGTGGAGAATTCTTCTCAACGAAATTCAACGGCTTCAGCATACGAAAGTGATATTTTAGATATTAAGTCTTACATTAGTCAGTCTCGAAGTGATGTTTCACCCTTTGCCAGAAGTAGTAGTTATAGATCGCAGTATGGACGAAGCACACATTATGAAGTAAGTTGCTATATTTTTTCTATGTATTTACCAAAATAGTGAAAAAACGAAATTCATTAATATTTTCATTGTAGGTAAATTATCACAACCGCGCTCGTAGTTCCACAATAAGTCATTTAGATTTGCCGCTACATTCTAATATTCCATCACACTTAATGAACGCCGAAGATCAAATAAGTTTATGTCCTTCAGTCAACAGTAGAAAAGATTCAGGTATTCGCAGCACGAGCCGAAGATCCAGTATACAACAACAGGTAATTCAAATATTTTATAAATCTATATTCTTTCAGACACATATTGCATTTTCTATATTTTATTTTTTTATTTCTATAATAATACAATTTTTATATTTTCAGATCTATATGGTCAATCACACAGGAATGGGTGCTTCTCAAGACTTGCATAGACGCGTCTCTGGTTATTACACTTCTAGTCAATCAAGTATACCTAGACCTTCGCTAGCGACCACGGCAAATTATCCTTGTCCGTCACAAAACACTCTGCGAAGACAGTCAGACTTGCAGCTAATTCAGTGTGTGCAAGACAACGAGAAGTCTCGCTTCAGCTATTTCGTCAAGCCTCCTCTGTTTCCAATTACCTTATTTTTCAAATCGCGTGACCTGGAAATCGAATATAGAAACTCAGTATATCGCACTAATGAAAACGAATTCGACTTTCCGCCGACTCTTGCCAGTGCACATTTCAACACTTATTTAGATGTGATTGTATCGGCTGTTATATATTTTATTATATCTGTATCATTATTTGTATTGTATGAACCAACCGCTCTGTGGATTAGTATATTTGTTCTATTTACTCTATTGCAATTGTTAGCTGTTGGTTTTTGCTTTTTTAAGCATTGGTCTTTGACCAGATCGTTTATATTGAATCTTAGTAATCAGAAAAGATTGAAGAAACCTTCGGAAAAGTTTCTGGACCGCTTCTCCAATTGGTATCCTTGGCATTTTTTTGGAGGTATATTGCTGAGCTTGCCCATGATATCGGTACTCACGAATTTTTCTCAAGATGCGTCCTCATTGAAAATCGTCTGTGGTGATCAATCGTACTTTATATTTTTACTTTTTATTGGTCTTATACATTTCTGCAATTTCACACAAATTAATTATTGGGTCAAAACTGTTTTAGTTATTGTATCGGCTTCAATTTTCATCTTAATCACAGCATTGTACTGTCCAAGACTTTCAGCTTTTCCTGAACTATTTCAGCATGCGAAAATGACGAGCGTACAACAGAATTTATTTCAAACTGTCTCCTCTTTGAGTTCATCTGATAATTCATTTATCGATGTAGAAAATAATACATTTGTAAATAGTTTCAATTCTACTGAAACTTCCGAAGCACCTCAAATCAATTCGTATAATTTATTGAATGCAACAAGTAGCGCATGGAATCAAACAATTCTCAATTCAAACAGTTTCAAATCCATTTATAATGAATATTGCATGTTTGCAGCAGAATTGTATTTAGATATCATTTTATTTGTCATTCTCGTGTGCTTTTTGAATCGTGAATTTGAAATAAACTACAGGATGAGTTTTTATGGAAATATAGTTGCTAACAAAGACAAAGTTCGTGTTCAGAACATGCGAAATCAAGCCGATTGGCTCCTCCACAATATCATTCCTCGTCATGTCGCCGACCAGATCAAAAGCACCGCAAAGTATTCAGAAAACCACAAAGACGTAGGAATCATATTTGCGAGCATCGTCAATTTCAATGAACTGTACGATGAATCTTATTTGGGGGGAAAGGAATATCTTCGCGTTTTGAATGAACTGATCGGCGATTTTGACGAACTATTAGAACATCCAGACTTTCAAGCCATTGACAAAATCAAAACGATTGGCAGCACCTTCATGGCTGCTAGTGGTCTTAATCCACATATTCGACGAGAAAGTTGCGATCCTAATGCTCATTTGTATTGTTTGATGGATTTTGCTATCGCTATGCAAAAAGTGGTAAACGAATTCAACAGAGATCTTTTAGAATTCAATCTGATTCTGAGGATTGGATATAATTTCGGCGATGTCACTGCTGGTGTGATAGGGACGACTAAACTTTTTTATGATATTTGGGGTGATGCTGTCAACATTGCTAGTCGCATGGACTCAACAGGAGTCAATGGTAGAATCCAAGTCGGTGAAGCATGTATTCCGGTTCTGGGGAAGAAATACGATTTTGAACCCAGAGGTAGTGTTTACGTTAAAGGGAAAGACAATATGAATGTGTTTTTGCTGCTACGGAAAAAACCTGATGACGAAGTTTCTCTATGAAAACCGATTGTGTAAACCGACTCATTGTATAGAAACTTCTTTGAAGTTTTTCTTGAGTGCTAAATTGCTATGAATAAATGTACTTTATAAATGTTACCATATACAGATTATATTATAAATTTTCTTCCTATTTTCATAATTGACACAGTTTTACTTAGCTGAATATTGATAAAAAGTTTTTTAATCAAATCGAATATTTCTACATACTCACAGAATTGAAAATTTTAATAGATAATTAGGATGTAATCTATTTTTTTTAAATCTAATATTGAAGTTGACAGTATTTGCGGTAATTTTGAGACTATAAAACAATTCAACTGTATATTCTGATGTTTTAATTGACTTGCATGTATAAATCAGATGTGTGAATATTTTATATGTAGGCATATTAGTTTAATTCTAGGCATCTTTTATCTTCAAAGTTCCTAATTTTTTTAACAATGATAATTTTTTTCTTTTAAGAATTGATATGAATCAATAGATATTAAAAGATGACATGACAATGTATTGTTTAGCGATTTCTATGAAATATAATATGTATGGAGCTTATTTATACATTTTTGAAAGGCTTTAACGTTACTTAACTCTTCCTTTCAATATCATTTTTTAGTTAAGTGCCTTAACTGATACATAATTTTATCTTGTAAAACAATTAATTAGGGTAAAGTTGGATGAGACCAATTTCTCCATTTGTAATTTTGAAAGACTTGATTTTTGGTGATCGCTATACTAATTAAATATTATATTTAAGATATACATTTCTCTAATCACTTTTGTACATATTGATATTTCTTATATTGTCTATAGTAATTTATTATTGTAATATGATCTCTAATATGGTGCAACATGTGTATTTTCGGTCTACGAGAAAATCATTTCTAAAATATCGAAATGCAGTTATATGTATTTGAGTATTATGTGATTCCGATAAGCATGATAAAATTGAAAAACTGATTTTACACAAGTCTGATGTGGACTTGATTCCAACAATTTTTAAAATCAAGCGATTCATATATGTTCTATGTGTAGAGATATTTGTATTACTGTTAGAATTCTACACAATTTTATTAATGTTTTACCGTTTAGCATATATTGTAAACAATATATGAATATGAATTGCATCAATAGATTGTTTTATTACTATTTGTTTATGAATTACATTTTCCTCGCGAAAACCCTCACTTTTGATGATATGTGTTAATTATTTTCCCTGCTACGTGGACATTCCTTTTTTTATTTTATAGAATGTAAATTTTAAAGAAATATCTTACCTGAGATTAATTGTAATTGTATATTGAATGTTTTTAATTAATTTATATACCTAATGTACCTATTTTAATACATACCTATATATTGATTATTAAATGCATATGTATATTCTCACTTTGTAAGTAACAAATTAATTTAAATGTTTTCCATTAAAATTATTTGTAATTTAGTACAATTTTAAATAGATACAATGAAAATCATTAACTTGAACATATCTTATTTTACTGAATTTAATTGGATATTGTATATTTGAAGGATGTGTATACTGTGTGAGTTCGACGGATACCCCACCTTTGAAAATATTTTGTGTATGTAAATAAATGTTGCATTTCGTAGCTGTTTAACTGTTTATGGAAATCTCATATTTAAAATGCTCAGTTTTTTCCCTTCACTGATTTTACTAGTTCAGTTTTTACCATTCTTTTATAAATAAGTATACTTGAATTTTTAAAATGCTTGTGAATCGCGTATTTTTTGATATTTTCCAGATTCATACAAGATCGATAACTTGTCAGTAATTAAATTGAATTTTTGCATAATTATAATATTGATTCACGTTTTAGAGAATTCGCACAAACCTTTATCATTCTCTAGTTTCTATCAAAAAGATTCAGCATTTCCTTTCAGATTATAGAACTTACAAACTGATAATCCAATTTTTAGACTAATTTTATTGTAAAACCAATATGCACACTTGTATTTAATTATTTAACATAATGTTTATGTTCTATCACCGTTCTGTCGAAATGCAAACTCGATGTGAATCATTTTAATGTATTTTGCCCAAAAGAGTAAGATCGAAATTAAATGTGATTTTATTTAAACAGAATTTTCATTTATTAAAAAACCCAAAAAATCAAGATTTATATAACCAATTCCCTCTTTAATGAGTTCCATTATAATTGCTCAGCTTAACAACTTGTGACCAGAACCTGCGATTTTGGGTAATTTTTGGCCTTACTCCTGAATTGGGTACGGTTTTCACGTTTTGCTTACTATCGAACTCGACTGTTTCACGGGGAAAAAGAAATTTTGATTGTAAACAGTGTATTGTATCAAGTTGGGTTCAATGAGATTATTACCCTGAAAATAGACATGAATCATTATTTTTTTGTCTTATGATAAATATGCATCAGTTCAGTGGCATTTCTAAACCAAAAAAAAAACTAATTTCAGATTTTTTTTTCCAGATGAAAACTTTTCAGTATTTGGTGTGAGTCTTCACTAAAATAAATAGTTCATCTTGCGATTGAAAGATGTCACACATACCTAAACCGTATGTTTTTTATTTATACTAAAATGTCAGAAGGGTCGCAGTCGAATGTTTACATACGAACTGCGAGGACATGACGCCCGTTCCGAGCTAGGCCTTCGCCCCCGGAGCCCCCCGAGCCCCCGAGGACCCCCGGCGATCGAATAACCCAGGTGACTCCGATCGTTCAACTCCGAACCATTTTCCGGCATCTCGACCGGTTTTCTCTGCGGAAAATGACGACGCTCTTATTGTTCGCGAATTTTCCGCTCGCAAAATGTATGTATGTACACAAAAATATTCGAGTTCTTATCGTTTTTGTGTCGCCAATGTTGTTAATCGGTGTCATTGTTGGATTGTTCGTTTTTTTCTATTATTGGAAATATTTTTAGATGTGTTTTTTTGCGGTTCTGTTTATGTACCGGGTGGTCGGAAAAGCGCCTTTGTTATCCGAGCGCCGTTTGTTTTGAATGCGGTTTAAGTTCGAATTTGGCTAAATGTCAATGAATATTCAACGGTTTGTCGTTGAATATTGATCAATGGACAACTTTGATTAATTAGTGGTTTTCATATGTAGAATTGAATTGATTGTTTAGTTAATCCAATTAACACAATGTGGTTATTGTTTTGTTTAATTAAAATAAGCTTTATATAGTATTTTCGGTATAGGTGTTCGATTGTTTTGTTTGACATAGATCTGAAGATAAGTTTATCTTTTATTTTGTGCAAATATAAACATTCAAAATATGCTACGTAACTAAAATTAAACAGATTTATCTTTCACTAATCTCTATTTAAAACATTTATAAAAATTAAAAAATCTTAATATTGTCGAGTAAGAAGAGATAGCAGTTATGTGAAAGTCAAATTGATGTACAATTCAATAATGTGTGATCATTTTTTTTCATGTTTTGAAATAATAAATGTAACATATCTAAATTGAAAAACAATTGTATATCACTGTTATTCAACTCATTCAATAACCAACCGAATTCTTTTCTTATCGTTATACATTTCCAAACCATTTTCGCCATAAACACGAGAATTTATTTTCAGGAATCGCCTGAAAAACGAACTCATTCGAGAACATATTGTAGTACATCGACTTTCAGCTTCTCTAAATTATACAGAAATAGCCGTTTATGTAAGGAGTGACGACTTTTCATAAAGCATAAATTTCTCAAAAAATCAATAAGTAAACCACACTTATTTCAATTCGTACGTATGTAAAATATCGACCGAATTAATATTTAATGCAAAATACGCTTTCCTTCGATCAACTTTCAGTCAACCCTCACATTGAACGTATATAAAAAAAGATAGAGTTATTAAAACTCCCTCACGAAAATAGCCTCGAAGGTAATGAGCACTTTAGACTCGCTTGACCTAATTGATTCGACAATTCACTTTAATGAGGTGCACTCTTTTTTTGCAAGATTTTCTATTTTATCTGTATTTTTCTTCTCGTTTTAAGAAACTTTGTAATGTACTAATGGGAACGTATTGGTACATCAGTACTCAAAATTTCAAGACGGTCGTTTTATCTATTTTTACATTACGGTTCATTGCTATTACGTTTTTTTATATCGGTATTTATGAAAGATGAATTCAGGGTGATTTGTAAAGTATGCCGAATTTAAATTGCTTTTTTTTAATGTTCAAGTTAGTCATCTTATAATTAATGTATGAAATTTGTCACCTGTAGTTTGTGAAGTTTTTTTCGAAAAATAGATTTCAATATAAAAAGACAAAACGTGATTTTCGTTGAAATGTATTAACAATGAGTATTTTTTGATAATAACTTTGTACCTTTGTGCTTAAGTTTTTTTATTTTTTTTTTCGCATATGTCACTTATGAAGTTTTAAAGTCTAATTTTCAGGTATATGTGTTTCAAATATGATATTATTATTATGGTGGAATTGGTTGAAGAAAATATTTTCATTTCATGAAAAAAGGATGCGAAAGTTTTTCTCTTATTTCTATTTAATCTTATGAAACAACATCTTTTCTCAAAACTAAAATTTTACATTCGTATTTTACCTTCAGTTGTATCTAAATTGTTTCAAGACTCATTCTTTCTTGATTTCAAGTCTAAATTAGATGGAAAAATGATTTCAATCGATAACACTCTAATCTAACTCAATTTGTGACTTATCGATGAAAAAATATACCATTTTCCAATCGAATAATACTTGTACATCTGTTATATTAAACTCTCAAAACTCACCCTACTCAAAACGCATTGTATGTTCAGTTTGAATAAAATAGTTTGAGACTAATTCTATAACAATGATATTAGAAAAACTTTCCTGATCGTTTTATAAAAAATAAATTCGTTTAAAAATACAATATAAATTTAAAAAAAAACATCAGAAAAAATACTGAACTAAACAAACAAACACGAATCAAAGTACACTACCGATTTATCAAAAATACAATACTACCGAAAAAAATCCTCGAATCTCGAGCTCATGGAATCATCGAGGGTCACCCCTGGCGATACACTCGAGGGTCGTCAGTCCACCGACATTGACGACCCCTGATAAATATAAATCCGCTTAAAATTGCACGAGCCCGGCATTATTCAGCCGTTGTCCGTAGCAAGTACATACATATATACGGGAGTGGCAGCGATCAAACGGAGTCGTGCTCATTTCCCACGTGTCTGTCGCCCGGTCGCCGCAGTTCGGCGACTGAAATTCATAAGTCATACAGGCGAGGGTTAGTTGCGTTTGCTTTATTTATGCGTTCGCTTCGGGATGTTGTCGTTTGCTTCAGGTTCTGTGTAATGGAGTTGATTGTTGATTCGAATTATCTTGTTGTGATTCGTTGGTGTTGGTCTTTGTTGGGTTTGAATTTGATTTTATTTTGTGCTGTTGTGAAAGGGTTTTGTTTTATTTTTGAACCCGAAAATGTTTTGATAGTTCGTAGTTGGAGGATTGATTGTGGTGATTATGTGGTTAGTCGATTAAAACAGTGAAAATATTGGATTTTAGGATTGGTATTTTAATTGTAAATTGAGCCGTTTGGTGCATAAAGTGATTTTCCCCATAAAACAAAAAAAACAATGAAACTTGTTAGATGTGTTTTTCAAAATCTTGTTTTCATTTGTTCGAAAATATAAGCATACATTTGTTTATAATAAGCTACAAATAAATATAAATATTTATATTAAAATACATAATTAATTAATGTAATTTCTAAAATTAATGATTTATTATTCGCTGGCTAAAAATTTTTTGTAATTAATAGTATTTATCTTTTTTTATTCAGAAATGATGTTTCACTTATAAAATTTTATGGCTATAGCTTTGACATTTAAATATCTTTTTCTTTTCCGAAAAGTGGATTTAATCAATTTTTGCTCTGAGCAGTTCTATTAGTAGTTTAATGCTAGGTTTACACCTAGCGAATAACTACTAACTGGCGATTAAAATGCCTTTCTACACGTAGCTTCTTGAAAGCTGCATCAATAGACCCAAATTAGACGTAGAAGCTGAAATTTTTATTGAATAATTATCGAAAGTGAATTTAGATTACATTAATCAAAATATTGTGAGGTCAAAGCTTTATTTTTCAACTTTAATATCTATGTTTTCGTGTATTATAAAAATTTCGTATATACAAGCTACAATTATGATTAGATATTTTACGCAATTCAAGTGAACCGTTCAAATATAATATAATTCATAACATTTTTTTGTCGTTTCTAAGTCAGAAAAGAATTCATTCATTCATTTATTTAGAATATTATCAAATTATATAATTTCACTTTAGTTCCTCAATCATTTCATATTGAATCATCAATCATCATACGAACAATTGCATCCCACTCAGTCGTCGCTCGATCAATATATGAATCATTCATATCATTGAAAAATTAAAGACAATCTCGTGAATATTTCAAATATAATAACAAATTTTGCACAAGGATAAAAAACACAATCGAGGCTAAACTTTCGCTGAACTTGAAACGGAAAAAAATATTCAAAACGTTCGATAAACAAAACGTTCAACATTCAAAAACAAACAAAACCCAAATTGGCTACAATCATCGACTTTCACCATTCAATTTACTTGTATGCACGTTGCATTCACACGTTTTATGGACACGAAGGCTTAATGGATGTTTGCAGAAAGCGAGTGATTCACGGGGAAAATTTGGGTCAATCAATCGCCTAACACCTCAAAATATTCACACATTGAATCATGCTTTAAAGACTATTATAAAATACATCATATCGATTCGAATTTGTTATTCTTCTTGGAAAATTTTGAGAGAAAACGTAAATGGTTCTCTCTAGAAAATTTTCAAGGTTTAGCTGTGAAAATTTTCCACGTGAAAAGTTTGATTTTCTACGATTTCTATTTAGTGACGTTCTGATTCCTCGATATTGGTTATCGATTCTCGGTGTCAACATTGTGAGGTCAAGTTTGTATCTCGCCAAGTGTGGATGTTGACTTTTCGTAAACGAAAAATTTCGTTCGATCATTTTGAAAAAGTCCTCTGAAAGAATCTTATATTTCATTATGGATTGAAGTTTAGTCAAGCAATAGAAGATATTTTGTAAAAAAATAGCTTAAAATGTACATATTTCTATTGTATCAATATAATAAATATTTATCATTTATTTTTGTGATCAAAATTGAAAACTCAATTAGATTTTTTCATCTGCAGATTTGACTATTTGATTTGTGTAAAAATTTGCTTATGAACCATTCATAACTGAAAAAACTCCGTAGCAAAAATATAAAAAAATACTATTTATGACATTTTTTTAAAAGCTCATTATCATCGAAACGATTATTTTCATAGCGAAACTCACACTTTTGTTTGCATAGATACACGATACGAAAATTCACGAAACAAAAAGACAATTTTCTCAGAAGCAAACACAAACTTAATAGCTTAATAAAACATAACCTATGACCTACAATAAAATTTTCTATTAAAACGTAAATCATTCTCTACGTGCTAGGATTAAATCAGTCCCAACCGTAATAAATATTATCGTAAAAGATCAACACCGATGATCACACACACGTGTATTATTTTCGTATCGATATTTCAAAATCCATCATCTCATGCGAATATTTTCACACTGTTTTTCCAAGAAAGACATTTTTAGCTCGCGCTTTTGAAAAATTTTCAGCATTAGAAAATTCTCAACTTTTCTCATTCGGAAAAACTCACGATATATCTCGTGTCGACTTCGCAAGGAATGCCTTGTAATTTAGCCACATTTTACGCTCTTTCTTAATTTTCATTTCGATCCATAGTTTAGATAGAACGTTTTCTTTACCTAGTCATAATTCAAAGGAAATTGCTTATATTAACGTAGTGAAAATGTTGCATTTTTCTGAATTTGACGTTGTAATTTAGTCGGAGTTCTTAAATCTGTTGCGCATTTTTCACGTATATAATCAGAAAAGAAAATATTTTTGTGGAATTCGCTAATTTTACGAATATGGCATTGAGTTCTTTAAATTGAAAATAGTTTTATTTTTTTATTAGATATGTGTTTAAATGGTAATGTTGTTTTTTAAGAAGTACAAAAAAACTCAACTGTGTTTTTCATATTCAAAATTTAAAGAAATGCATCGTTTATTTTAATTTGCATGAATCCGAAGATTTTTAAATAAATTTTCTTTAATATCTATGAAAATGATACTAAATAAATAATAGTAGCATCAAATTTACGTAAAATGAATTTCATTCAAATGCATAAAACGAAAATCTACAATTTTTCCATTTTAAATGAAATAATATTCAATTAAAAAAAAATGTTTTTGTCTCAAAATGCAAATCATCTTGAAACGGCTTGATTCAAAGATTTTTAATTGAAAATTATTTAATTAAAATGGAAAACTTGTATAATAGTTCTATTGTCAATTTTCTCTGCACCTAATACATACCAACAGCTCTACTAATTACAATCAAATCTTATTTATGTGCACGATATAAAAATAATTTTCCTCACCACAAAATTGAAATTTTAATCACTTTTCTTTCCATCAACTTTCAATAAGCTATATCTCTTCTCATCCCATCGACACTCAACCTGCAATTCCACCAAAAATAAACCCCACGAACGAAACAACCACAAAAGAAAAACGCCCAAAAAAACCCTTTTCAAGAACCTTCTTCTCGAAACGAAAATGCAATTTTCTTATTTTCCTCGACACCATACGACACCGCAAACCAAGTGCGATGCACTCAGAATGCAAAAGGTCCATAAACCCCGAGTCTGAACGACCAAAGTATCGCACAACACGGGCTATATCCGGTCGACGACCTCGGGTTTAGCACCCCTGATAGTCGATTTTCGATTTTTCCAAAAAAAAAACCGGTTTTCGAATCGATCTCTTATCGGTCGTTATCGTCGCTGTATGCATATGAAGGCTTTCGATGGGGTTTTTTTTTTGGGTTTTTCTTTTTTGGGGTCTTTTTCTTCTGGGGGAGGATCGATGTTCTGTCGTGACCCTTTTCAGGATTCGAGTTTGTTTTACGATCAGATTATTTTCGTTGGAAAGTGCTTATTTTGGGGTTGTGCAAATATGTTTGTTTTCAAAATGTATGCGTTGGTGTCGATTGCTTCGGTGTTGAATTAACAATGAGTTGTTGATCGATGTGCTGTATAAGTGATACGTACGATTTAAATTAAGGGTTTTAACATTAATAATTTAATCAATATATTGATTTTGTAAGAAATTCTTCTAAAACATCAATTAAATGTTTACTATTTTGTCGTTATACTCACAACGAAGCTTTCATATTATATATTAGAATGGTGCGGGAAAACTTTTGCGGAAAAGTTACGAAATATAATTAGAAGAAAAACGATGTAGGTGCTTATATATTTTTTAGATCGGTTAATATTTTCTATTTTTGCAAAAATTCTCGAATATTATTCTATATCATAATATTGTATTGCAGTACTTCAAAACCATCTTTGGAGTCTAGTTAATTTATGTAATTCAATTAAAACATATTAAAAAATATTTCTTATTTATACTCGCGAATATATAATTTTAGCTAAAACGTTCCGCATGAAAAAAACATACATATGTATTAAAAAGGATTAGAGCTGTTAAATAATAAAAAAAATCAATTATTCTTATGTAAATGTGATTTATGCATCATTATGAAACAGTTTTTAATTAAAAATAGAGATTATACAATTCATTCACATCGATTTATAAACATGAAAATTCAATTTCATAAAACGATCGATACCAATGAAAACATCGCGGAAAATTCTCATAGCGGTTTTCCCCTTTTTTTCATATAATTTCGAAATAAATTTCACTTTGTGAAAGTCGTTATTGATTATGGATCGAAACTTTGTTCGAACCCAAACGAATCCGATGCGAAATAAATAACGTGAAAATGTCGCAGGTGGAAAATGTCCGGTTTTATTCGCTTTTGTGTGGAGCCGATTCAATCGGAAAAACTTTTATATGTTTTCGAGTGTCGTTTCGATGTTTAAAATATTGACCGCCGAATAATTAATGGGCATAATACATTTTGCACGTGTAATTTGTTCGATTATAAATCGAAATTCTCGATTATATGGATATTTCGTTATCTCTATTGTCAATAAAATCATCTTGATTCAATTGTGAGTACGTTGATTTGTTGTGAATCATTATTTTTGTTTATTTGTAGATTTATCAAAATCCTTGATACGATTATAATATTTTGTACTAAGCGTCATATAATTGCTATCATTTGTAATCTGAAAAAAATCTCGGATTTGATGAATGCGATTTCGCTATTGTCTCTTCTACGATTATCATTTATAATGACAACGGAATATTCGATTCAAATGTATTATCATAATGTTTAGAATATATTTTTATGTAGGTTTATTTTTTTCCAATAATATCACCCATAAGAATTTTGACAGAACGGAAATCGACATCGCAAGGCTGTTCGTATTCAGAATAAATATTCAACATATAGTTGCTGTATGTACCATTTTTATATTCTAAGGTCAAGACCAAAACCAGGAAATTAATTTCGAAATCAAATTAAACACCGAATACGATACGATCGTTATCAACATTCTCGTCCGGTATTGGGAAAATTCATGTTATTTTTTTCTTTTTAGATATGTATTATGCAAACTTCGAATCATTCGTATATATTTTAAGAAACGCCGATCAATATTAGAACTAAAATCGTATTTTCGATGAAATAATCTAAAAATGAGAATCGTTGGTTCGATTGCATTTTCACTTTTGCGGAAAATGTACGATTTCACAGCGTTCACGAAATATCGATTGTATTCGCGAATGTTGCATAATTTTTCCTGCCAAATATTTATTCTAGTTTTGCGTATTTACTTTTCTTAGGCAAATTGACGAGTTTGTAAGATGTTCATGTTTTCGCCGAAGTTTCATAATTTTATTGAAAACTTAACACACAAGATATATTAGCGGTGCAGTTTGACACTTTTCGAATTTGCACTTACGATTATCGCATATATGAAATTTAATAATGCTTTTTTTATTTTGTCTAAATGAACTGCATACAATAATTGATAAATATCAATTTTTTCGTTAATTTTTACTAAATAAATTCATTATTTTTTAATATTTCAAAAAATGAACAAATGCAGTTCTTAAAATTGCACTTTACACCAACATTTGAAATGATTTTACTAAAAAAATGCAACATTCATAAGAGTTCACAATTAATTCCACTAATGTCATATAATGACTTACTTGTATTTAAACAGTAAATGATCAGTTTTAACGATCAATAAAATATTTTTTTATAAATAATTACCGATTTGAATCAGTTACTGACCGTTTCTCTAACTAATAACTGAAAAATACACATAGAAAACATGAGAAAAAAAATAATTAGACCTACAACAGCTTCAAATTCATAAATTCTGGCTATATATCGATCAAACCACATACACATAATAAAACAAACACATTTGCCCTTTACACGAGAAACTCAACCGTTAAAACGAGCAATATTCAGAGTGATTCACGACGAATGAACACATTTTTCGCGAAACCTTTAAGTTTACGCGATTTCCCATAAACACGTCGCAAACAACTTTGCATCTCCTCATAAAACACATAGATACATTTTTTCAATCGCAATAAATAAACTAACAATGGACATGCTGATGAGACTCAACAAACTTTGCACTCCGATAAGATTAATAGATCGCAGTTGTGCACACATTTATGTATATGTACCTACGCTTACTTCACCTTTCAGCGTTTTCCATTTGTCTTCGAGGACGGTTTTCATTTATCACTAATATCGGCTGAAAGGTGTACGTTTCAGCAAAGTTGTTTCACCTCGTCTGGGACCCGATGCACTTCTGCTTATATCGGGGAAAATGCAAGCAATCTTCATAATGCGAGTCTCCCATTACGATAAGCGTGGTGAAATATATAATATAAGTTTTATATTTGGATACTTTCATATTTTTCAAAATTTATTTGAGTTGTTTGTTTCTGGAAAAAATGGTTTTAAGTATTGAAATCTTTAGGTTTTTAATGAATTTCGATCGATTGAATGTTCGATGTGATGAATGAAGTGGAAGGAATAAGGTGTTAATTCGTGTCAGGATAATTGTAAGCGAACTTGTTAAGGGGCAAATCATGAAAACATTTCTGGGTGATTGAATAAAAATTTTGTTAAAGTACCTATTTCTTAAAATAATAATATTTGTAGAGTAGTTCATCAGCACAAAACTCAATCTACCTCTATCTAACCAAAGTTGAAAAAATAATAAATCTTAACCTAACCTAATTCAATCTAACCTAACCAGTCGAATGACATTTCGTTGTTTCGCTCCATAAACACCGAAAATATTTGATATGGTATAAGTCTAATTTATGATCGTTTATATTGATAGACGTCTCGTGATTAAAAAATTGAATTAAATCAAAACTCTCATGTAATACTACAAAAATATAGTTTAATATTCGACTACATAACGTTTTCATTTTTAATGCCTCTCAAATTGATATAATCTAGTACAATAACAATAGAAATCTATGCATAAATGGATACATAGGTTTGTATAATAACGCTTTTTACCATATTAAAAATTCACAAACCTCATAAATACCACTTTACATTCATCGGCTGATATTGCATTCGAACATAGAATCACATAACAAAACAACACAACGGTCAAGTTAACTTGTCCCAAAAAATATATTGACCCGTTGCGTGACCTCTAATTCAGAAAGGCTAATGGACGCCTCTTCGCGACTTTTATTATAGTTCAATTTCGCCTTTTTTTCGCCGTTTCGATCGAACAATTATTTATACACTGTTATAACACATACACATTTAGTTTCGGGTTTCGAAATAATTCGAAAATGATGGATCGATTACGAGAAATCGGCCGGTTACTGGGGCAAGTTCGCTCTTCGAACGTGATGAACCATGTATCGAAGGTTGTATCTGATCTTGGGCTATCGAAGGTCGTTCGTTCGACGTTAGGCTATCTATTTTTTATTTGTGTCGATGAATTTTTGATTTTCGAAATGACAATGGATCGCTTTGTTTGCTAAAGATTATCTATCACTCTATTTTTGTATTAATAGTTTTATTTTTTTCACTTCGAAGCAAATGATTTTTATTTCAAATTAATCAAACTCTACTTTGAATTAAATAATTTCCATTTTATATAAAATATTTTGAAAATTTTATATATGACCATACAGAATGTAAACGTCGCATTCGAATAATGGCATGCGTAAATCAATGTTCATTAAACGAACACATGACAAAACCAAAAAGATTTTTGTTCCAAATCATTTTGGTCACAAAATTGTGTTATACACATAAATATAATGAGAATTAGCCTAAATCCATACTATTGCTCGAATATTCGAATGTTAAACCATTGAATCTGTTCAGCCGCTCTATATTTATAACTAGAAATATAAATTATTAAATAAATTAGGACTTGTTCAAAATGAAGTTGAAAGTACCTATGTAATTCCGTTTATTCAAAGATCGCTTTTCCTCATTAAGGCATAACGTGAGCATGTTACGCGGTTCGGTGCATTTCATCAAATTTTCCTAAAGTGCACTTAGCTATGAAGTAGATTATATTTTGGTACTCGTCTACTCTGTTTGATCAATTCGTCGAAAACTTTAATTTTTTCATTCATAGATCACAAATAATTTTCCTCTTATTATGTAAACTCGCCTTAAAACCGATGTGAAATGTGTATTTTTTTATTATTTAACTGTTTGAATAGTTCACGTTGACGATACATCACATTTGACAAGAAAAAGAAAGTGTATTTTTTCGCAAAACGTTAAAAAAGCATAATCCTTCAATGTTGTATTTAAATTGTGAAAAAACGCTCTGTTTCATAATATAGATTTGAGTTTTTTGCGGAATTGAAGTCTACACGTATTTCATTGGATCATATACTGAAAAGAATTGTTTTCTAGTAATTATGTAATGGATGAGTGCGACGTTAATTTAAGATGGATAATAAACTCCACAATTGTTATTTTGTCGTAAAAAACTACAATTTCAGAGCGATGTAATAGATTTATAAGGTGAACAGAGCACGAATATAAATTCGCTTCATCACCATTAGTGATGATGACAAAATCATGCTTTGTCACACGCGATACTTTATATTATCCTCGTGTTCCTTTTGTAATTATTAAAGTCAGGTTCTTTATGTTCTATGTTAAAAATACAAACAAAGGATTAAATCTTTTTTTTTAATTCAGCTCGTGTAAACTTATCATATCCATTGTTCGTACGAAATTTCAATATTTTTTTCGTACGTCGAAATTCTTGATGACAATCGAAATGAACGATAAGTAATCAACAAATTACGCGTTTTATTGTTTGCGAGATAGTGTTTCGCTAAAAGTAACTCTTATCACGAAACTTACTCCAGTCTATTGTCGTTTTCCATCGGATTTGTATCGCGCAATACAAAATGGACGCATCTAAAAAAAATAAGAGTGAGTTTCCATGTTTTCAAAGAGAAAAAAATTACCGCAAAGCCTTCATTACTCATTTATTTGTTTAACGGTTTTTTTTTAATTTCAAATAAATATGTGATTCAATCGAAAATCACCGGTTTTTTTAATGTTTGATTATAATTTGCATACAATCATAAAGTGTTTGAATATGATTAAAAAATATAAAGAAATAAATAAGCATATAATTAGATTTTTTTTCATAATTTTTCTCAATTATTTGTCACTAACATTGACTGTATATTTCAATGTACAAATGTATGTATCTACTTAGTTTTTCCAAATAATATAGTACGCATATGCATATTAAGTACCTTTATAAAATAATCTAATTCATATTATATTTAAATAATATCCTATTTTACACAAGCTATCAGTACCAATACCAATTTTACATAGATCCTTATAAAAAAATCTCTAATTTAATGAAATTTTAGACATGAATATAATGAAAGATATTTTGGACGCACGATTGTGTCGATTATGAAATAGAAAATATCCTATGGATACAAGTTTTCCATTTTAAGCTAAATGATTTTCATGTCATGTTTAATAATTCCCAACTCAACTTGAATATTTCAAAAATGTATCAAAACATTTTAAGGTCACCATTGTTCAAGATGGTTCGATTCAATTTTCCAGATAGATATTTAAGCTAAAATTAAAATTATTTAATATGAAATGGAAAACCTACATATAAGATGATAAAATTTGCCATTTTCATCGCGAAAAAAAAAACACGATCATAATACAAGAGAGAAAGGAGAACAACCGGTTCCGCAGCCGATTTTTATAACGACACCAGAAACGCAGCTGATCAGTTCAGTCAGTGGCCACGGTGACTCGCAGGTGGTCTTCTTCGTCGTCGTCTCCGAAGATGACCAGCTCGGCGAGGAGGTCGCCGAAGACCAGGAACGGCGAGAGTGCGTTTTGCGAGTTTTCTTTTTCTATTTTCGTCCGAGGAAATGTCAATTTTCCGAACAGATAATCAAATGCGATCTCTAGCCGAGCGTGAACGATACGGACCTTTTTATAAGTGATCGATTTTTTTTTGTGAAGTTGAAAGTTTTATTTTCGTACGAAACTGTTTTATCAATCCTTATAACGTGTTCGTAAATATTAAAAGTTGCATTTCTTTTGTTTCAAAATACTTTTTCAATGTTTTGCGCTTGGATTTGTCGAGTGTCCCGATGAAAACAAACAAGACTGAAATGATTCTAAGTTAAGAAAAATATGTTAATATAAATGATTTAAGAATTTGGAATTTTTTGACTCTCACTACTATTATAAGTATGGATAAATCGAAAGGAAAACTAGTTGAAGCCGTGTTAATACAAGTTTTTCCGTATCTGGAAAAACTGAAAAATGTCGTCGTCAATTGAGTGTCTTATTTATATAATGACCATTTGAGATTTACGAGAGTTGTGTTTGTTCCGATTAAGTGTTTTTCGTGTGTCGAACAAAAAAAATCTTAAAATTCAAGGTTGCATCTTTTGCACGTTCGTTCGCTTGTAGGAAAATGTCGATTTGATTGAGTTTTTTTTTTTCAAGAATGTTTGATGTATTCATCATTAGATGATTTTATACATTTGTCGATTGATTCACGTGAAAATTGTTGAAAAATCTGCGTCGCAATAGCAACTTGGTTGAACGATGGTTGATTGAGTTGATTTTTAATAATAGTTGCGGTTGTGTATTCGCGACCGAGTTCGTACCGATCATAGTCGAGTTTCGTGTTCGTGTCGATTATATAGTTAGGGTTATCATAAACTATTTTAACTATAAATTAAATAGTCATTTAACATAAAATTAGAGAGTTAAAACATTAACGTATGTATTGTTCGATAGAAATTTCTATGACTGAAATGTTGAAAGTGCTTCTTATGTGACCAATAATAATATCAAGTTATTGGTAGAGGATCATATTGAGGACGATATTGATTGTGTATTGATGTATTTTGAAACTATTAACATAAACTTTCAATTTGAATTAACAATGCCAATGCTCACTGATCCTAAATTGATTCCTTTTTTTTTCTAAATTCACACAGAGTTTTCAATATTCATAAAATTTTGTTTCTGCTAGAATTTTCTCATATAAGTCAGTCTTTGATTCATCTGCCACAATTTTTTTTTCAATTTGTTTTGTAATGTTTCTGATGAGTCGATGACCCTAATTTATCTTGGCACATACGTATAATCACATGCATTATCCTTTATGTTTGTTTCCATACGAATTCGGAGTTTGTGGCGAACGCTCGTGAGCTCATCCATTGTTTCAAATATGTAACTGTAAATTGAAATTATCACCTTTATTTTCTTAATTTTCGTTTAGTTTACGATTATGATGCGTTCATCAATTGTGAAATCTCGTTTTTGATTGATTTTTTTTTTCACAAACGTGCTAAATACATTTCACAATCGGTGATTAATGAGTTTTTTACAATCAGAACTCATTCATGTACCTTGTACATTGAAATTACAGAAATTTTGTAATTGAAAATTCCAACCTTATATTTTTTCGATAGTTGAATTTAAATAAATATTAACATTCGATTTTTGGTTTATTTTAGAAAAGAAAATGATTCAATCAAGAGACATGAAGAATTCTACGGATAGTGACGAGATGAATATAGAAGATTACAAAACTAACAGTGCAACGTCCCAGAATTCTACATGGTTATCATCGTTGTATAGTGTTTTGTTTGTCATAAGTTCAGCTTTGATTGGATTTACTGCAGCTAGAAATTCACTAACTTGGTAATTTTTAATTTTTGTTCAGCAAGAAGTGAAAAAATAAAGTAGGTATATATAGTCATATTACATTTAATTTCACAGGCACTTGCAAAGATTTTGGGGTGCTTCTGGTGATTTTTGGCAATCACAGTGGGATAAAATAATTGATGTTATCGGTATTTAACATTTACTTAATATGTACAATATGAAATTATACGATTTAAAATAATAATATACCTATTTTTACTTTTAGGAGAAGACTCGTTTATGTTATGGGTCGTGTACTCAAACATTTTCACAACATTAGTTTATTGGTTCTTTGGAGGGATTTATACATTACTTGATTTGACAAACAAACCTGCATTTTTGAGACGGTATAAAATTCAACCTGGAACAAACGAACCGGTCGACAAAGCTCGCTTGATGAATGTAATTGATGCGCAACAATATCAGCTTATTCGCACATACATTACATTGTATCTGATCAATCTTTTTTTTATCATATAGGTGATCATGGTTGTGCTTATGAATCAAATTATTATGGTGCCCGTTGGTGCGCTTTTGTATTATCTGCTAGCTTGGAGAGGTTTTCCACCAGTAAGAGAATTACCCACTTTCCATTGGGTTCTTTTTGAGCTTGCATTGCTCATTATTATCGAAGAAATCGGATTCTATTATTCTCACAGGTATGTTATATGTATCACAATTTTATATACCTATGCCTATAATTATGATAGTGGCTTAAGAAATTGAAAGAAAAATGATTTAAAAATATATTTTTAATGAAAGAAAGAGTTTTATATAATACTATATGTTGTTTTCACTTTTAAGTTAATTGTAAGGTGTTAAATATCTCAAAAGAATTATGATTTATGGTATGGGTGTAATTATCGATACACATTGTTTTGTGTTCCTTTGTACTAAAGTTATTTGAATTTTAGGTTGCTGCATAATAAATATCTGTATAAATACATCCACAAAAAGCACCATGAATGGACAGCTCCGATTGCTGTTACATCCATTTATTGTCATCCAATCGAACATTTATGTTCAAACACATTACCTCCGCTTCTCGGTGTCGCTATATTGCACAGCCATATTGCAACGACTTGGCTATGGTATTCTATGGTTATACTATCGACTTTGAATTCTCATTCTGGATATCATCTACCATTTTTCCCAAGTCCAGAAGCTCATGATTTCCATCATCTGAAGTATAAACATATTTATTTTATCATGATTATTAAATATTCAATCTGTTAACATTTGATACTCTTTTCATTTTAGATTTAATCAATGCTTTGGCGTGCTGGGTGTTCTTGATAAATTGCATGGTACGGATTCTCAATTCCGTTCCACAAAGGCTTTTAATAGACATATCATGATGTTGAGTTTCACACCTCCGAGAGAAGTTTTTCCCGACGAAGATAAAGTTATGTATCAGAAGAAGAAATAAAAATCGAAGATTATTCTCTATCGTTAATGATAAAGTGCCGTCTTATCATTATCAAAGAACAATTTAATTATACCTAATTGATTTCATTTAATCAATTTTAGGGTTTAATAGGCTTTAGTTTTACTTTCCTTGTATTGAATTTCAGTTTAACATGATTTCTGTTTGTAGTCTTCATTTGTGTGTATATTTCAAATATTTTTTCACCATATCTTATTATATTTTGTAGCATATATGTTCGATGAACTAATTTTATAACTAAATGTACTTTAATTATTGGACAGTAAGTAGCCACGGACACTTTGTGATAGTAGATTTAAGATTATTCCAGATAAATAATGCATATTTGATCTATTTATGTATGTATGTATGTACCTATGTATACATGAGGTCCTCCAACTACAAACTATTGAAAATTCACGCGAGTGATGAAAACCAGAGACAAAAGTATTTATGTAGGTATATGTATATGCACATATGTATGCATATATGTACATGGATCTCTGTTTTGTCTTTCACGTGGGTTTTTGACATTTCATAGTTGGAGGACTGCCTGTATATATTTTTTCGCATTTGAATAGTTTTGAAAAAGATTTACTAATCCATCATGCTTCACTTGTAGATAAAAAAAATATCTATATATGCAAATGTGAACTTTAAAAAGTATAGAACGCTTTATATTTTTATTTATCATAATTTTTAATGAAATCATATATGTATTGTATTATCTCGATGTGTAAATAATTAAATATGAATTTTACTACTTTAATCGATTTTTTATTCAAACTTATATGCGACTTATGTGAAATTAGGATGAGAAATAGATTAAGATGTTATACAGGAAAGTAGGTATAAAAACTACATATGAATTTTTTTACTTTATTCAAAATCACAATTTACATCACCTAAGGCACTTACGGTAGATATATTTGTAGAGTGTATTGGTCGATATAAAACTATGAAACTAATACAGATTCAAACAAGAAATATCATAGTTACATACAATTGCTTTGAATATTTATTATATCAAAATCGATATAAGTATAAATATATGAATAAATGCTTTAATATGTATTAACAGCAAAGATATATTTAATAAGCAGTCTCAATATCATCAACGGGAAGACACTTTATTGATTGAGAAATATATAAAGTAGCACCGTATCACTTAAAGACTAAATAATATGAACATTATAATTTTGATTTAAAAAAGGCAGAGAAACCCTATTATCACATGAGTAACTTTTTAGTGGGAGATATACATACATTAATCATTGTACATTCCGTCGATGAGATAATCCATTCTTCGGTAGTGACGATTACGCCACGCTTCTTTTCCGCGACGAACTGCCTGATAACCTATTAAAGCCATGAAAGGCACTGCTAATATTGTTATGATTATAGGAATCACAAAGCCGGGTTGACCTCTAGAGATGCTCGGTAAGTATTTGATAAGTAACGTAGGTTCTTTCTCTTCGTTTTTGTTGTTATTTATGGGCAGATTTGAATGCGTAACTACTTCGTTAATTGACGGTATATCTTCGAGTGTCTTTTGGGTGCTCTTTAATAATTTCGAAGATGTTTCAATTTTCACAGTACTAGAAGAATGGATTGGCTTTTCTTTTTTAACAGCATGTTCTTCTTTTGCATTTGTTACTTTTGGTTTTGTTACTGTTTCAATTACAGTTTTTACAGTTGAAGAATTTTCCTTAATTTGGTTTGTATCAGTGATCGTTTTATTTGTAGCGACAACTTTAGGTTGCTCTTTCTTAGTATTATTATTTATAATATCAGGCACTGTAGAATTGATATGGTCGTTGATTTCCAAGACTGCTCCTTTCCTCGCATGGACCGATGAGGTGACGGCTTCAACTACGGGAGCTCCTATATCCTTATCGGGAATAAAAGTCACATTAGAAATAGGAGTTTTTTGACCTTCCATGTATCTATCATTCTCTTCAGTAGACGAACTAGGTTCGATAAACTTGGATAGAGGTTTAGCTAGCACAACTGGTACTGATACTGGTATTTGTTCCAATACTGGTACTGGCGGTTGACTTGAAGATGTATTGGCGTGCGTACAAACCGATATTGATAGATTCAGTAAGAATATCGTGATAAAAGTTCCGAAAAGTGTTGATTTTTCCATTTTTCGTAGATTTTGTGCGAAAACTGCGGAAACGTCAAATTGCTCAATTTATTTCGACATGCCAATTTGACATTCTAAACTTTTAGTGTTGCCAGCCTACATAATCATGAATTTGATGAAAATTTAATAAAATATTTATTCGATTATTTTATATTTTAATTAGATAGGTACCTAAAAGATAGTAAAATATTGTGATTTCCATAATTATGAAATAATAAAAGTTACAAAACTTTAATTTTAATTTGCAAATGGCAATGGCGGGTAAACAAATTGGCAAAGTGCCCATCACCTGTTTGACATTAGTTTGTCCGATCTGTCACTTCCTTGTTTCAGATCTTTTTTTTATACTTAAACATCGAATTTTAGGTAATTATCAACTAAAATTAAGTTGATTGTGTCATAAAATATATTGAAAAGTATTCATTTCAATCACTACACTCATATTTCACCAATAAATAACCTTTAACTTGAACGTCATTATATACATTTACGTCTATATAATCCATTGGGCATAAACCCTTAAAAAGCCATTATGAATTTGATACATACATGTCAAATAATATTTTTATTAACATGATTCGTATGCAATTAGCTTTACGTTACTGTTGAGCTATTGGTGTGCATCGGGTGCAGTTTTATAATTCAATTATTATATCATTCATAACACTTGAATCAAATATACAGATCATGAAAGTGTTTATTATTATAACATATTTGTAGTTTATATTGAAATATATGTATATTTTTTTTTATTTCAGTGTCTTCCAAAATGAGGAGTCGTAGTAATTCAGGCGTTCGCCTAGATTATTATCAAAGAGTAGTGCACAGACTGATGATGAGTCATCAGCAGCCGGTCACCGGTTTATTTCCTGCTAGCCCTTCAAACGATCACGCATGGATTCGAGACAATATCTACTGTATTTTAGCAGTGTGGGGACTTTCCATGGCTTATAAAAAAATAGCTGATCAGGATGAGGATCGTGCCAAAGCTTATGAATTAGAACAGAGTTGTGTCAAGTTGATGAGAGGTAATTAATTGCGAAATATGTAAAAAACCTCAATACCATTGAATTTAATTAGTATTTATTTTTCGTATTGTAAATAATAGATGTTTCTATTCTTAAATAAATGCTTACTTTTATTATAGGTTTACTAATGGCAATGATGCAACAAAAACAAAAAGTCGAAGAATTCAAATCTACACAGAATCCTTTAGATTCGTTACATGCAAAATATTCATCGATCAATGGACGAACTGTAGTTGGAGATAATGAATGGGGTCATCTTCAAATTGATGCAATTTCACTATATTTACTAGTTTTGGCTCAAATGACCGCTTCTGGTTTACAAATAATTTTTTCGCTTGACGAAGTTGCTTTTGTTCAAAATTTGGTGTTTTACATTGAATCTGCATATTGTATTCCTGATTATGGGATTTGGGAAAGAGGAGATAAGACTAATCATGGCTTACCCGAACTCAATGCTAGTTCGATTGGAATGGCTAAGGCTGCTCTTGAAGCAATGAATGAATTGGATCTTTTCGGCGCAAGAGGTGGGCCTTCCAGCGTTATTCATGTACTTGCCGATGAAGCCCAAAAATGCCAGGCTGTTTTACAATCAATGCTTCCGAGAGAATCTAATAGTAAAGAACTTGATTCTGGTCTGCTTGCTATAATAAGCTTTCCTGCGTTTGCTGTAGACGATCCTCAATTGATAACGAAAACAAGAGAAGCTATTGTCAATAAGTTAAGAGGAAAATATGGTTGTAAAAGATTTTTGAGAGACGGCCATAAAACTCCCCGAGAAGATCCTAACAGGTTGTATTATGAACCATGGGAACTTCGAATGTTTGAGAATATTGAATGCGACTGGCCATTATTTTTTTGTTATCTCATTATTGACTTCTGTTTCGAAGGAGATAAACAGTCAATTAGTGAATACTCACAGAAATTAGATGAAATACTCATCAAAGGAGAAGATGGGATGAAGTTAGTACCTGAATTATATGCAGTTCCAGCTCATAAAGTTGATGCTGAATACAAAGATCCAGGAAGTCAAGAAAGGATTCCTTTAGGACGATGCCCATTTCTTTGGGGTCAATCATTGTATATACTTGGCAAACTTTTACAAGAAGTGAGCATATATTAATATATTGGAGTTTTGAGATGATTTTTATCAATTATACTTATCTCTTTGTAGGGGTTTCTTGCTGCTGGTGAATTAGATCCATTAAATAGACGCTTGTGCTCAGAGAAAAAACCAGACGTCGTTGTTCAAGTTGTTATATTAGCAGAAGATAAAGAAATTAGGGATAAATTGTTGGAACATGATCTCAACGTGCAAACTATAGCAGAAGTGGCTCCAATTGAAGTGCAACCGGCTAGAGTGTTAAGTCATTTGTATACGTATTTAGGTATAAATATATTCATGTTTGTGTGAAATTTGAATATAAATATAGTTCGTTACTTAATTATGAGATATTTCTATTTACAGGAAGAAATAAGAAGTTAGGTTTGTCTGGTAGGATATCTCGAGATGTGGGAATTTTAAGTACAAGCAAATTGTACTCTTTGAACGACAGGATATTCGCTTTCACTCCTCAGGTAACCTTGATCTTTATTTGTTTACAATTGTATATTTTTTCAATATAATATTTTTAATTTATATCAATATAATGGAAGAATATATTTAAAATATTTTTTCATATAAATTCATATCACACTGCATAGTTTTCGGACATGACACGTTTCTACATTGCATCTGATTACGAACTGATGATAGATATTCTAAAAGGAGAAATAAATTTCCTAAAATCTGCATGGCAAAATCTTCTTGGACGACCACTTGTTGTTTTAACAGTAAAACAATTACATTTAGGTACTAACTCTTATTTTGAAATGACCTAACTCAAATCCTAAATTTGTTTGAAACTGAAATCAGCTACATGTTTGATTGTGATGTCCTGTGGAGCATTTTGCATCATTATTTCTCATACACATTATTCGAATTAAAATTGTAAATAGTTTTCAACTGGATTAGGGTGCGCAAAATATGAAAAGAACTAGTTATAGTGGAGATTTTTCCCATTTGTTCAGTTATTGTACAAATTTATCCTTTTTAATGGCACTGAACAATTTAGATCTATTTTGATTTTATTCTATGGAATGATTATGAATAGTGTTATTACTTGTGATATATGTATGATGTTTTGTGTCCTGCTTGATTTCCAATTCGTCAGAACTTTGATTATGAAGAATATTACACTTCACGTGATCCAGCCTTGCTCGCAAGTAATTTTACTGCAAATTTGGCCTTCCTCGGTATGAGCTGGAAACAAATGCTTGGTCGTCCGACAATTACTTTGCTAGCAACACAATATCTTTTAGGTAAATCGTAGTTATAGCTCAGTAGTTAGTTTATATCCATTATTCAATGTTGGTATGCGCATGTGTGAAGTGTGTGGTGTGATTGTTATTCTTTGTGAAAATCCATCACTGTGTTGAAATGTTTTTTGCACTTGATTTGTGATTGTGAGCCTTTTTTTTATGTAAATTGTGTTGAATCTTATTATATTTTAGATCATATTTAAATTTTCTTTATTTTTAGATCAAGGTAAAATACCAATGGCAATGATTACTACAATGAAAAAGTTAAAATCTGGTTATATTAATGGAACCAGAGTAACTTTAGGAAACTTGGGAGATTTTTTGAATACTTCCGCCATAACAAACTTAAGTTTCTTAGGAAGCCAAGAAGATGGTTATCCTGATAGTCAGTACAATCATTATAGCATAGTTAAATAATCATAATTTTACATCAACACAAGTTCATTATTATTGTCTATATTTTAGAATTAAATCCTCAAGTGCAGCAATACTTGGAAGAACATCTAATGAAATCTTTCAGCCACAAATCGAGTTTATTGACTCAATCTCGTGGCAATAGACACAATAGATTGTTGAGGAGAAGAATGTCTTGTAAAGGTGCAATCAAAAAAACGAGATCAATTAATGTTGATTGTTAGTATGAGTTTGACATGCTTATCTTTCGTTTTATGTTCTCATACATCTTTATGAAATGTGTATTTCATTTTATTATCAGCCGAAACTCTTGGAATGGAAGGTGAATGTGTTGTTATGCCTCCTGAACGAAAAACATCATGGTTGGATGTGGATACTGTCGGAAAATCGGGTCGCAGTCCATCACCCGGTCCTGAAGATTGGAGACGAAAATCTGTATCCAGGTATATACATATTTATCATAATTCACATTTGTGTATTTATGGTTTTTTTTTATGTTTTTATAATAATTTAAAGAGGAAATTCATCGACAATGCTATCGCCACAATCTCCAACTAGTTCCGACCCTAAAGTATCATCTGACCGCGCTAAATCAGAATCGCCAGTTAAAGACGATTTTGATTTAAATATCAAAGGTTTATTTTTTATTTTAGTGGTAATATTTTGTTTAACATCAATATCTGTTACTTGTACGATTTCAGTTACGGTTACTACTCCTCGCGGTGGACCAATGCGCAACCGTTGCAATTCTGAAAGTGGAAGCAATCCTCCTAATTATGCTGATCAAGAAGTTGCTGAACTTTTAGCTATGCTTCGAGAAGAAGAAAGTTTAGAAGAACAGGGGGATATATTGCAATATTTAGTCGACACTCACGGTCTTGATTTTAATACAGGTTTGTCACTTAAATAGACATTATTATCATTTTTCGTATGACCATTTTATTTTAATATAATTTATGTTTAGGTATGTTGGAGATGGGTCACGTTGTCACTGTGAAAGATCTTCTCAAGGGTTTATATGAAAAAGCTTGCTTACAAAAGCTTTGGGGAATCGTCAGGCATTCTGCAGGAATGCTCGGCAAACGTGTTGAAGATCTTGCGAAGGCAGTTACAGATTTATTAGTCAGACAAAAACAAGTGACTGTAGGAATGCCTCCGTCTAATGAATACACTATTACAGCACCCTTACCAGAAAATGAGCTACGGCATCTGATTCATTTGGTATTATTTCACTTTTTTAACCTTTCAGTATGTATTAACCTCCTTCACATTTATATATCTATTTAAATTAGGCTTATGGAGACGATGAAAGTACTGCAATGCTGACACAAGAATTGCTAGTGTATTTAGCTATGTTCATAAGAACTGAACCTCAATTGTTCTTGGAAATGTTACGTTTGCGTGTGGGATTGATCATACAAGTAATTCAATTTTTTTTTTTTAATTGTGTTTTATATATTTTTCCATCAATTTTTATTGTGAATTTCATTTGGAAGGTTATGGCTACTGAATTATCCAGAACGCTAGTTTGTAATGGAGAAGAAGCTTCTGAACATCTGTTGAATTTGTCTCCTTTTGAAATGAAGAACCTGTTGCATCACATTCTCAGTGGAAAGGAATTCGCTATCAATAGTGGTTTGTAATCACTTTCGTTTTTTTAATTTTCATGTTTTGGCTCTATATTTGATTATTTCATTTTGATTTTTCATATTTGGTCAATTTTTTCTTTAAAATTTTATGGGTTGAGAAAGCTATACCGTTCATTGGTCAAAAAAGAACTTATTCATTATGTAAATTAATAGCTGAATGTTATTTGAAAATACAATGCATATGTTTATCTAATATCATTAATAATGCTTACTAATTGGGTTTTTATATACTAGTATTACAAATGCAGTAAAACATGCTTCAATTTATGAAAATCATCGCTTAGTTTTGCTAAAACTTAATGTATATCTATGGTTAAAATAACATATTTGTAAAAAAATCTGTCATCATAATGCACGTTTGCCTTTTGCATTCACAAATATTTTGATTTTATGTCTAAATTTAAAAAAAAATGTGCCCAGAAGTATGATTTTTTTTCTAAAATCATCAAATTTTTTAGAATTTAATTATACACTCATCATCGTTCATTTATAAAAATGCTTTAATTAACACGAGCAGAAAATTTCAAATTCATTGGTTTTCTTTGCAGCCAAATCGTTCACACAGATTGTATCTGATAAAACGAAAACCAGCAAAGGCAAGTTAAAAGAATCATAATGAATTTTTCTTTCAAAACAGTTTTTAAGTACTAATAATTTATATTTGTGTTTGTCGACTGTATTTGGTTAGTGCACTCACAAAAACATGTTAACGCACTCTGTATTTTCTTCCATTGTATCAAATTGTTCTTATCTTCTAAATTGTTTACGTATTTTCAATCATCTCATTATTAGTGTTTACGAATTTTTCTTTTTTTTTTCTTTTGCATGACAGAATTGCATTTGATCTTATTTTTAATGAAAGGAACTAACGTTTATTTCTGTCCTTTAGTGGGAAGAGGAAATATTTCCGTAGTTAGCCAAAAATCGGGAAGAGTCAGTAAAAAATCTCAAATTGGTATTATGCTAAATGATGGAACAGATGAAGGTAAATTAAAACTACCTATTAAATATTCAAATAAATCACACATTTAAATTATTTTAAAAATTACAGCCAGTAATATAGTGGAACCGGATAGACAGGGACAGTGGTTACGTAGAAGAAGACTCGATGGAGCTCTTAACAGGGTTCCCAGAGACTTTTATCCACGAGTGTGGAGCGTTTTAGAAAAAGTAAATATATGAAAATCAATATAGGTATAAAGAAAACAATCAATACACTTTAAATAAACCATTTCCTTTCAAGTGTCAAGGCTTGGCCATAGAGGGTAAAGTTCTACCTCAAAATTTAACACAAGAAATGACATCAGGAGAACTCAAATTTGCACTCGCTGTTGAAACCGTTTTGAATTCTATTCCGCAACCTGAATATCGACAACTTGTCGTAGAGGCTCTGATGGTTCTCACTTTGGTTGCTGAATACAATGTCGCACCTTATCTTGGAGGAATTATAGCGGTAGAACATCTAGTTCACAAAGCGAATCAAATATTTTTGGACGATCAGGTATTTTTTATCTTCGTATTATTATTTATAATGATTTCAAATTGTGATGTTTTTTGATAGATCAAATGTAACGGAGATGCTACCTTGTGTTGTGCTAAACCATCTAATCAACGAGAAGCTTCAGCCACTGGAGGACTTTTATGTGGAGGAGCTGCTTTTGTATGTCAGCATTTCTATGACAGTGCTCCAAGTGGAAGCTATGGCACGATGACTTATATCACACGCGCAGTTGCAACACTTCTCGATTGTCTACCGAAATCGGGAGAATTAGAATGCTCCATGAGCTGAAATACTCCAAAGTTAGGTAAAATTGTGAAAATATATTTAATCAAATTTTTATATTAAATGTTTCAATTTGTTGCCATATATTGATAGTAATTATTTGATATTTTATTTTAATTCTTAGATGTGTTATAGTTTTTTAATATGTTTGATTTCTAATCAAAAATAAATTAATGACTAATGAGTTTTATTTGTACAATTTGCCTTTTCATTTATACAAAGATCGTCCTAAAAATATTATGTTTCATGCTTTTTTCCGAAAGGATTCATTTTAGATATCCATGAAGCTCCTCTGAAATCATAAAAAAATTGATGATATGAATGAGAGAATTCATATTATATTTTCATTGTGGTAATGAATAAACTTACGGCATTTGATCATGCACAGTTTTCTTAACTTCTGGAACTCCATGTGTATTCAAGTTTTCAATAAGTTTTGATCTAAATTCATGCTTTAGTGGTTTTGGTGCATTTTCAATTTCACTGATTTCAGCTATTTTTTTTATAGCTTCATCCCAAGTTAGTCCATACCATTCAATTTCTTCTGGAGTATACTAAAATACAAATACATGAGTTTGAAAAATTGACAAATCATACCAAAAAAATATTATGGAATGGTTCACTTACTGCAGTTAGATAACTTTTGTATTCATCATATATCTCCTGTTGTTTTTCTGGTTGATCATTATAAGCAGGACATTTATCTAAAAGAGCTTCCAGAATTTTCTTTTTCAGTTTCAATGCCAAAATAGATCTTAAATCACAAGCTGGAGTTTTTAGAAGATAATGATCAAAACCATAATTATCGTTTATCAAATTTAACGTCCGATTAGTCACAACTGTTGAAAGATACACATTCAAAACTTCAGATCTTACAACAGCTCTCTTCAAATGTGGAACCCAAAAATGGGGGACTCTCCTATTGTACCTATGTCTTTTTTGAAAACCTACAAGATTAAAACAATATAGTTAGGTTATGACTTGTAAATAGACAAATGAAAAATTTACCTTTAATAACAGCCTCTCCACCCCAAAGTCCTCGATCAAATTCAATTGGATGTCTTAGTGGTAATGGCACATTTTGCACAGGATGTATATCTCCAGTTACTTCATCTTTTTTCCATCTTCCCTGATCAGGAATAAAATGGACCGCGGCAGGGTGCATAGTTTTCCATTCTGTCCAAAATTTTTTATAGGCATCTGGAAGTTTGGCGCCATGTCCCAATTGGAAACGATTTTTTCTGACCAAGAAAGACGATCGCAAGATATTCTGAGCGTACTATAAAAAAATATATAATCACTAAAGCATGGAATTGATTGTTAGAATATTTTCTATTCGACTATTGCACAATTTGACGCTGACAAATCTTTCTCAATATACCTATATGTAGGTCGAAAATTGGTTTATCTTACAGATATTCGTAAGAAAAAATAATTTTTTTCATCAAGTTATGACTTGTGACGAATTGGAATAGCGATTGGGTAAATTTGGAATAATGAGTTACGTGAAATAGATAAGTCCCGAACGTTTGTATATTTTGAGGTTATGAATTGCAAAATCAACAATTTAAGTCTTTAAAGGGATTAAAATTGATTCTTATTGTTGAAGTTAAGTAAATTAAAGAGTGTTTCGTAATTTTAACGATAGATATGAGAAAGAAATTGAGAAAATGAAATGAATTTTAGGCTGATGAAACAAACATCTATTGAAAGATTCTGAAATATGCATAGGATATGAAAATAATTAAAATATTCGTCAATTATGAAAATTGGAATTGTATATTAATAAGAATTTGTGTGAATTTAGAAACCTGAAATGTTTTCGAAGCCATCGAAGCCGCAGCAGCAAGGTTTCATTCAAATGTCAAATTAGTTTGTCACTGCCGTCGCATATTATGCAAACATTGCAACAATCGTCAAATACAGTTCTAGTTATTTTAATATTCATTTCTGATATTTTATGATGATACATATTGATATTTATTTAAAGTTAAATAAATATAATATATTCAAGTACTTAAGTTATATTTGAAATCAATAATTTTTTTATGAGATTCATCAAATAATAACGTTTATAAAAAAATAGGCAGGTAGGTTAATGCAAATCAAGAATTTGTTTATCTAAAAGATATTTGAAACAATCCTCATAGTCCGAACACATGATGAGTGTTCGACGCGCGTTTCCATAGAAATTCGTAACGCGCGTTGGAATAATTGTTCGAAAACGCGCGTCGAACGTTCATCGTGTGTTCGGACTGCCCCACTCACACGGTAAGCATATTGAGCGCATTTCCGTTAAAAATCAATGGAAGGAGGGGTTAATTGGTAGTTTTTATGAATAAAATAATTTACGATGAAAATTTTGAATTATTTGAAATATTTGAATGCATTGTAATTTTTGTATACTAATATAGAACTTATTTTTTCTATTATTAATGTACAAATTTGTTTACGTGTTTGCAGTAAAAAATATAATTAATTAAATAAACAAAAATAGTTCAAATGTTTGTACGAATAAAGTATAGAATAGCATGCATTAAATTAGTAAAGGTTGTATGTAAGTACTTAAATAAAGTTGGTGTGTGTAAACAGCTGTGACGTGCATTGTAGTCGAATGGTGACGTGTCTGACATCTGTCAGGTTGGAATCGGGAGTCAGGAGACAGGAGTCAGGAGTCGGAGTCAGGAAGCGTATCCTCGCTTCTTGGCCTCTGCTCGCGCCTCATGACCTCATGACGTAGACGCTCTCCACGTTTTTGAAGAATGTAACTTCGCTTTCTTCCCCAGTTTGTATGTGCAATATAAATATGTACTTGACACACATTTGACATTTCCAATTTCTACAGATTTCTATATAATTAAAAAAATATACAAAAAAAATTGAAGATGTCCGAAAACGACCCCACTGCTTTCAACCCTTCCGATGATAATTCTAAAAATGTAACAACCTCAGACGTTCCCCATGATATGGACGATCTGGAGGAGAGGTTCTCACAGCAACAGGTTATATGCTTTTCATCGACTTTCGCTCCCATTTTATTGATAATAAATACTGATAACAACGCCATAACACTCTACTTGACTTAACCTAACATAAATCAAGAAAAATCTAAATTAATGTGCCGAGCATTGTGCAATTGATTTAACCATCAGGTACCTCTTGTAATTTTTAAATTTCTGGATTACTTTTATTCATCATAGGAGATGATATCGCAACTGAAAGAAATGGTGCTAGCCGAAGAGACGGCTCGAACTGAAAAGATAGCTAATACTAGGTTGAAAATGGAAAAGTATGCTTCCCAACTTGCTAAGATTCGTGATAGAGCAAAGCACAAAAGAAAACCGTCTTCAGACAATTCTAAGAGTATATTTTCAATATTTCATTATTCGTTATCAATTTATATTCAAATTTTTGAAATGATTCATCATTCTTCAGCAGGTTCTGATGGTATTGTAAGTGAGCAAAAAATAACTGAAACTCCAGATACTAGTTTGGGCGAAAATAAATCTTTAGAAGTAGACATTTCTCCTTCTTCATCTAATATCTCTTCACCTCCTGGTATTTTTTATTTTACACCGATCGATATAAATTGTTGAATGTTTGATACAAATTATTAATGTCTTGAATTCATTGATAGAAAAATCAAGAGTGGCAAATCGTGAAGTTACTAAATTATTACATCAACAAATTAAAGAACGAAAAGCAATGATAGCAGAACGAACGAAAAATGATAAAGAACTCGAAAAAGCATTAATGAAAATTCAAAAACAGTTGGAAGAGAATCAAAGTCAATCTGCTGATATTGTTCAGGTATGATTATTCTTTTTTGTGATTTAAAACCATATTTTTTTGTAAATATAAAAAAAATTAGTGATACGTTTGATTTTAGATTACTCAACCTAAACTTACTTCAAGTATATCACATCAACTGAATGAAAACATTGAGTCAAAAATTATTATAGAATTGAAAAGCAGAATAACACAACTTGAAGGAAATGTTTTAGATTTACAAGAAACTTGTAAAGAGAAAGACAGTGTTATTAAATCAAAAACTGAAGCCATCACTTTAATGTCTGCAGATCTCAGTAAAAAAGGTATTATAATCAGATTCTACTTATCATTAATGTAAAAATCAAATTCGTTTTCTAATGTATGTTTTTTAGGAAAGAATACTTTGGATTTACTTGATGATACTAAAGAGCAAATGCAAAAAATGCAAGAAAACTTTGCAAATATGGAAAATAACATGAAAATAGAAAAACAAAAATTATCCAATGAATTGGAAGTATGCAAAAACAAAATTACATATTTAGAAGAAGCAAACACCATATTAGAAACCGAAAGATTTACTTTGAGTATTGAAAATACTAATTTGGAAGAAAAATTAGCTAGCAAAGATATTGAAATTAATAGTGTTAATTGTTTATTGCAAGAAAAAAATAAAGAACTAGAAGAGTTTGCATCTCAAATAAGTAAAATACAGGAAGTTGATAGAAGTGAAGAAAAAGGAGTTGTTGAAACTAGTGAAATGGTTGCCTTATCTGAAAAAATTGAAATAATAGAAAAATTAAATTCTGCTTTGCGTCAATCCAATATCGAACTCCAAGAAAAGATTAATTCTTTTACTGCCGAACAACCTAAACCATCCCCTTCAAAGTCTAAGCAAAAACCCAATAGAGGTGCTTCTAAAGAAAAAAATGGCAAAAACAAACAACAAGGAAATGAAAAATCTAATTATGAAGAAAATGTGAAAAAATTAGAGGGTATTATTGAGGTTTTAAACAAACAAATTTTAGAAAACGAAATATCTTCAAGCCAAAAAGATACTGAAATTCAGAAATTGAAAAATTTTATCGAATCTGAAAGTATGCCCAAAGAAGTAGAAAACTTTGAAAAAGAAATATCCAAATCTGATATACCAGTAATCACAGCAGAAGAATCTAGTGTAGTTACAGATGAAGTAGTCGGAAACATTCAAGATCCTAACATTGATTCTCTAAAAGATCAGTTAGAGGATGCTCTCAAACAAATTGAAAAGTTATCTAAAGACCTTTCAGAATCTAATAAAAGCATGATAAAACTGAAAGCGACTCATAAAAATAAAGTGAAGCAAATGCAAAAGAGCATCGATGATTTCAGTAAAGTTTCACATAGTAATTCTGAAGTTGTGAGACTCCAAAGTGAAGTCAATTCATTGACACAAAAAATCACCGAGCTCGAGGATGATAAAGGAAACTTGCAACTTCATTTGGTTGATTATGATAGTGGAAAAGGTTGTTATCTTTTTTATATTATACAATTTTCAAACTGGAACTTTATTTATTAACTTGTGCGTTTACTTATATTTTGATTTTTCAGTATCAGGTTCAGAGAATCTTGCAAAAATGAATGATCTAGAAAATATTGCAGAAGAAAGACTTAAAGCGATAGCTGATTTAGAAATGCAAAAGTTCGATTTAGTTCAAGGTATTCATTTATTTTTTGTCTCCATATTACACTAAAATACCATTTTTATTAATGAATACATTAATTTTTCAGAATTGCACATCTTTAAACAAAAAGTCAATTCACTAGAAGATAAAATTGCAGATTTATCATTTTTAGAAAATGAACATGTATCTTCTGAAATCAAACATGCTCAGTTAGAAGAGCAATTGGATTTGTTAAAAACAGAAAACAACAATATGTTAATGCAATTAGAACAATTACAGTTTGATAAAAACTCATTGATTTCAAATGTTGAATCTTTAAATAAAGATAAGAATGAAATCAACAATAAGCTTGATTATTATATTCAAGAAAATATGGAACTTATAGATCGATTAGAAAAATTGAGTGCTGAGAAAGTAAGTTCTGCCGAGTCGATAGAAATGGTCGAGTCTCTCACATCTCAAGAAAAAATGGAAATCGAACAGTTTCAAAAAGGATATAATGTCTCTCAACATGATAAAGATTCAGAAGAAAATAAGGATGAAGATGTTTTCCAAAAAGATGGCTCAACAAGTACGATTATTTCGCCCAAAATTGAATTATATTCTCAAGAGCATTGTGAAGCCCTCGAAAAATTAGAAAATCTTCAATTAGCTAACAATGAAATATCTGTGCAGTTGGAAAAATTAAACGAAGAGAAAAATCATCTAATTGAAAAATATGAATCAGTGATCAAAGAGAAAGATAATATTTTGACTGAACATAAAAACAATGAAGAAAAGATCATTGAATTGAACTCGAAGATTGAAGAGTTAATGAGCAGCAATAAAACACTCACTGAAAAATTGAATAGCCTATCATCTCCCATCAGAACCGAAGAAGTTATTGTGTCTGAGACTGTTGAAGTTGTTGATACTATTGAGAAAGAGCTTATTGAGTATCCACAGAAAATTGAATGTTCTTCACAAAGCGTAGAAGCTAAATCAGTGGAAATTAAAGAAACTGCCGTTGAATCAATTAAAAGCAGTTCAAAAGGCGACAAAAAATTCACTAAAGAAATTCTTCGTTTGAAAAATACATTGAAACACAAAGAATCTGAAATAGCTGAACTTAATACCAAACTTTCAGATTTCATCGATGTTTCCAAAATCAATGATTCGTTGAAAAATGATAATTCCCTTTTAAATGTCAAACTCCAAGAAATGATTGACGAAAATTTATCACTAAATAATTCTATAATTGTATTGCAGAGTGACAAACATTCTTCGGATAAAGATCTTGTGAGCTATAATGAGGAGCTTTTGCAATTGAAAAATAATTTGAATGAAGATTTGATTGATAAAGTGAACCAAATAAATGTATTAGAAGATCAGATAGAAAAGAAAAATATTGAAATATTGGATTCTAAAAGAGATTTCAAAGATTTGGAAACCAAGTTTGAATCTCAGAATGAGAAAGTTTTGATTGATTTAGACAAAAGAATTTCATTTTTGCAAGATATTATCCAACAAAATGAAGATGAAATATCTAATATTCATTCCGAACTTTATGATTCTATCGATAACTCTGATAAATATATATTTTACATCAATAACTTTGACACCCAAATCAAAAGCATTGTTGAAATCATTCAAAACAAACAATTCAAAATTCTAAATTTGACTGAAGAAAAGAATGAGAACAACGACAAGATTATTGAACTTCAAAAAGAATGTTCACAAAAAGATGAGATTATCAATATTCAAGAAAAGAAAATCTCCGAAGTTCAACAGCATCAGAATCAAAATTATTCAGAATCAATCTCTAATTATGAATCTGAATTGTTCAATTTCAGAGAACGGTGTTCGGCATATGAAATTGATGTAGTCAAGCTGAAGGAAAAGAATGACTCTCTGCAAGAAGATAATAAAGCTCTTGAAATAAAATTGATAAATGTGGATGCCAAATTAAAACAAGAGTCTGATTCAGTCATCAAATTGAACAATATGATTTCAGAGTTATCTAATGATTTGCAAAATGAAGCACTTAAGTATGTTAAGATTCAAAATAATCTTAGTCAATTGCAAACTGAAAATTCTGCTTTAAAAAGTCAATATCAAGTCATCGAATCTGAATTGAATGAAGCAAACATTGCCAAAAATACCATTTTTAATGATTTCAATCAATTACAACTTCAAATCAATGATCTTTATTTACAAAATGAAAATTTGTTGAAAGTCGTTCAGTCCACAAAAACTGAAGTTGAAAATCTATCTTCTCAAAATGACATTTATTGTAAAAATAATTTGGAATATGAAAAACAAGTTTCCATATTAAATGAACAAAATCAATCATATTCTGAAACTATAAATGAGCTAAAGAATGAGATGAAGAATAATGAAAATGCTCTTTTGAAAATATCTGAATTAGAAAATCAATTGGTACTCAAACAAAATGAAATAAAAAGTTTATTGGGTAAATTGGAAGAACTTCAAAATACTTACAATGAAAGTTCATGTGCGCATGATGCAAAAATTCAAGAAACCGAAGTGTATATTGAGAGCTTGCAAATTGAACTGTCAAAATGCAAAGAAAAAATTGTCCGCTTAGAAGAGAATCTTTTGGCTATGGAGTCACTTGAAAAGAAAGCCAATTCGCTAGTTACTAAACTAGAAGAAAAAGATTTGGCCTTCTCTGAATCGCAGCAGCATGAGGACGATCTGAATAAAAAGTTAGTCGCTCTAACAGCTCAAGATAAATTGATTCAAAAGCAGCTCTCTGAAATCAAACATGAAAATAACGAACTTCATCAAAAAATAAATACCATTAGTGAATTGAAAAAACAATTACAAAACGAACTAGAATTGTCTAAATCAGAATTACTTAACCTCAGAGATAAATTATCAGATTTGGATTCTATCAGTCATGACCGACACGCAGTATTAGAACAGTGTAATCATTTAGAAATGCAATTGAGGGAAGTAACTCTTGATTATTCTGAAAAATTAAAAGCTAAAAATAGTGAGTGTGAATATTTGGAATCAACAATACAGTCACAGAATGAAAATTTCGATATCCAAATCAAGCAGTTCAAAGATCATTGTAAAAGACTTCAAGAAGAAAACACAGTTCATACAAACACCATCAATTATATGGAAAAAGAAAATGAAAGTCTTAGAGCTGAAATTGAGAATTTGCATTTTGAAAAATCCGATAGTGATAAAGCGCAAGATTCTCTTCCGTTATTCAAATTTGATGATCCTCTTGCAAATGAAAAAGAAAACTTGTTTAATATTGAAAAGGCCAATATGGGAATTGAAATCGCCCAATTATATCATTTGATAAAAGAGAAAGATGCAAATATTTCCAAATTACAAGAGGAGATACAATTGATGAAAAATTTCAGTGAGACACAGTTCGTTGAATCTATATCGAGCAAAACTGTTCAGGTATCGCATGCAGTACCATTTAAAGATTCTCATCAAAAGCATGTCACTCAGCATCAAGAAATTAACTTAGAATCTATAGAAGATCAAATTGTATCTACTGAAAATATTATTCCTGGAAGTATTTCAAGTGTTGAAACTCCTATGATTCGTTCATTTTGTCACGATCCTCCAACGGCAGTCTCATCTGGCCATCTCACTACCTCTGCAGAAGAAAAAATGATCGAACCAAAAAAAGCTTTTGAGTGTTTCACTATGGATCCATCTGCTTCTCAATTTTTCATTCAGAGCGAGCAATCTTCTTCACATGAATCGTTAAACAAAGAAATTTTCGAGCTGAAAAATGTGATTGATGCATTAAATCAAGAAAAAGAAAAGATTAAATCAGATCTTGTTTTAAGTCAACAAAAAACAAGCAAAGCATTGTTGAAACTGAAAGAGTACAAATTACGCTATGATTCTATGAGTAGCGAGCTAAAGAAAATTAAAGCTTCTTCCGTTGTTTCTGATTTAGATAATGCAATTCAGGACGAACTTTATTCGCAAATATCAAAATTAGAAAACAAAGTGAAAGAAATGGTAGCACTATCTGAAAAAGAAAAGATAGAAAAAGAAGGTTTAATTAAGCGCATCGATGTTCTGACTAGTGGGAATGAAAGGTTGCTTGAAATGAAAGAAAAACAAGATCTTGAAATGGAAGTAGTTAAAGCCAAGAACAAATCTCTCAATGAAAAAGTCAAAAATTTACAGTGGGACGACGATTTCACCATTGAAGAAGACGTTACAGAAACCGTTAAATCAAATGATTCCAAACACGAAATGTGTGAAAAAACTATTAATGAACTAAATAGCAAGTTAAAGGATTTGGAGAATGACAATGAAAGTTTGCAAATTGCTTTGGATGAACAAAAGAATAAATTTGAAACAATGATTCAAAATGAAAGAAAAGCAACGACAGAAAGCAGTGATAGCCTAGATGAGTACAAAAAAGAAAATGAACATATAAAACAAATGTTAGAAGAAGCCATTCGAGATAAAAATGATATTAAAACCACTTATGATATAACTGTCAAAGAAAATAGCGAGTTTAAAATGTTGCTTGAAGAATCATCAAATTCTGTAGCTCGAAATAATGTAGAATTGGAATCTTTCAAATCAGAAAATGCTGATTTGAAAAATAAAATGACAGCTCTTGTTGAAGAATATTCTGGGTTCCAAGAAAGGTTCAAGATCATTTCAGAAGAAAGAGATAAACTAGAAGCAGACTTCTCTAGTCTTTCTATGAGCTTTGCAGAGTTAGAAAATGAAAACAAGAGAGTGTTTATTGAATGTTCAAATTACAGAAGTGAAGTTAGCAAAATTCAGTACGAAAAGGAGGAATTTTCTGAAAAATCTGATTCGTTAAGTAAACAACTTCTCAATATTATTCAAAGCAAAGAAAAACTTGAACTTGAGCTGAAACAAAGTGTCCTTGAAAATTCCAACATTCAATCTACATTCAGTGACATTCAAAAGAAATATGATACTGCATGTCTAAATCTGAATTCTTGTGAAAATGCGAAAATTGATTTAGAACAGCAAGTTTTCGAATTACAGAGACGTTTGGCCGATTGTGCAAATAATGATTCTATAAATAACTCCCACGACATATGCACTGCACAAATTAATGACTTGACTTTATCATTAAATGATGCTAGGAAAAATCTTTCAGAAATGCTTTACGAAAAGGAAGAATTCAAGAAAAACATAGAATCCCAATTGTCAGAAGAAAATCAAAAGTACAATATTTTATCCAGTGAATGTTCTGATCTAAAAAATATCCTTATAGAAAAAGATAGCCAAATAGATGTAACTAGTAAAGAAATTTTGGAATTGAAAAATTATTTAACTCAACATCAAAATAATTTATTAGAACTTAATAAAATTATTCAGATGAAAGATAATGATTTACAAAACTTTTCTAATTTTAATGAAGTTTGTAGTACAAAATTTGCCGAATACGAAGCCATTTGCAATGCTAAAGATTCTGAATTAATGGAGAAAAGTCAAGAAATCCTTTTATTACAAAGCAGACTTGGTGAATACGATCATTTATTGCAACAATTTGCTGATTTAGAAACAAAACTTAGTGATGTAACTCATGAAAAAGATGCTGAATTAGCAGATCTCAGATTGAAGATGCACGCTGAAAAAGTATTCTTTGAATCATCAACGTCTGAATTATCTAACAAAATACAGTATTTAGAGCAGCAACTTCAAATCAAAATTGAAGAATGCAGAAGTTTGAATGTGAAACTGGAAGAACTTCAGAATCTTATCGACGAAGAGGCCACACAAATGAGCGAAATGAGATCAGCTCTTGAAAATCAAGAAATTGAAATAGTCACCTTAAAAGAAAATCTAACAATACATGCTGAAGCTTATGAAAAATTAAACAAGGCATATCTTAAATCTGGAAGACACGTAACTTTTTCAGAGGACACCAATTTCAATGATGATTCTGTTGCCAAAGTCGATAAATCGAACGAACAAGCATCATCATCATCATCATCTTCACCTCGAGCTGATTTAGATTTGGCTTTGTACATGTTACATCAAAGAGACGTTCGATGTGAAGAATTAACAGTTGAATTGATGCAGCTGTTGGAAGAGAGAGATACGTTACAGCTTAAGTTATCAAATGCTATTAGAACTAATGAAGATTTGCGTTCTAGAGTAGTGTATCAAACAGACTTATCGGTTGCTGGGACGTCAGAAAGTGGTGAAATTGAAGTATCTAGATCGCAATTAAGCCCTCTCAATGCCGTGGAGAGTGTTGATTCAGTGTCTTCAAATCGAGAAGCGACTCCATCGGTGTTTGAAGCTGGACCAAGTTCGTCTCTAGAAAATAAGTATGTTTCAAAAAAATGGTTTGTTTATTAACAGTTTCGTTTACTTACAATACGTATTCTGATTGATTTAGAATTTCCGAGTTGCACAGTTTGAGTCACATGCGAGACATACGTTTGAAAGATGAACGTGAATCTCGCCAGAGACAAATGGATCTTTTGCAACGTGATATTCAAAATCTGCCTCCTGAAGCTGCCGCTCATTTGCGAGAGGCCCACTACACTCTAAGTATGATTTTGTATAAATTTTAATCGATACTCTACCATGGATATGTAAAATGATTCTGTAATACAATGAAATTTTGTCATTTTAGGTCGCGATACACAGAGTGCATCGACAGTCTTATTCAACTGGCTTTGGGGAAGAACAACTCCTAAAGTGGTACATATGTAGCATAAATTTATTTGTAGTTTCTTTAATTTATAAAATATAAAGTCATTCTACAAAATGGTTCATTAAAGATTCGTTTTCGAAAATTATAAAAGTTTATTTTGCCTTTTTACTGTTGCTAATTTTCATAGAATCTTGCATGAGATGCTCTAAAATAAAGCAATATTATTTAATAATAATGAATAAAAATTTCAATCACTTTTTCGATAACTTACTTTATCCCATTTAAATTAAGAAATAAAATTAATTTACTTTTCTGTAAAATAATCAACTCAAAATCTAATCTTTCATTGTGTTCTCGAGTAAATATGTATTTAATAAGGGTATAAATTTATTTTTCATTCCTTTGTGCTTGTCTCAAAAGCACATGCTTTAAATCTATAGTTTGAATTTTCAATTTGAAAGATTTTGTACTGAATGCTTATTTCTCTCTCAAATCATTTTCTATCTGCTAAAAGTGATCATTCCGTTTTTTAAGTATTTTTCTTTTATTTGTATTGTCATCTGCCAAATATGCTAACAATAAGTATCAATTTAGTTACATCTAAATCCAATCAGTCTTGGAAATGTGAAGTATTTTTTTGTATTTAGTATTGAGAAAATGTTATGTATAAAATTTATTTTAAGAAAATTGCAGTTTATTTTAAACTTTTTAAGAAAAAAATATTAATTTGTCAAAATTATTTGGATTATTTATTTAAAACAGAAAATGCAAATTTGTGTATACTTGAATGCTGATTTGTGTAAATAGTGTAAAAAATAATTTGACAGTAATAAAGTGTATTTATACATTGTTCCCTTGTTTAATTGAGGATGTCTCGTAGAATATGGGATATGATTGAAACACAGAAGTTATATCGTCTTTTCTCTTTATTATCCTATAGTTTATACTTAAATAATGACTATTAAACATAATATACATTTTCATTTGTGTAAAAATATGGTTTGGGTTGTAGAGTTCAGGCATATACATTTTTTCATCAACAATAATACTATGCCAATTCGAAGAATTTCTCTAAGTACTACAAATTTACACAAAATAAATTTATTTGGAATTGGTTACATCATTTTCATATTTCTCTTATAAAATTTCATTTGAAATTACAATTGGAAGACATAAAAAGACACATTTTAGTTCTACAGCGTAAAGAATTAGTTTTTTTTTACATACATATATATGATGGAACTACCAAATAGAAATAAGTCTAAACCAAAATAATACATATCCTTTTTCCAAGGATTCAAGTATATAATTGGTTTATATATTGTTAATATACATAAGTTTAATATTCTTCGACAGTCTTGGATTTTCATATTGTATTAAAACAAACTAAAGATATATAGGTATAACATTATTTTCAAAATAAAGCCTTTTCATTAACAACATGTAATAGAGGCAAAAGATGAATGAAAATGACTTAAATACAAAACATTTGTTTAAGTCTTCATATTTGTATTGATAAATGCCAATGTTGAACAACAAAATATGAAATAAATAATAGAAAATATCATTAAGCTTTTGATAACTGTAATTGTACAAAATATAAATTATAATTATCGGACACGAAATATCTGCAGATTAATTTGTATGTGTTGTACTGTAAAAACCATTTATAACCATACAATATAAATTTATTTCATAACATAAATAATATAGTTTTCCACACACTTTAGTTATACATGATTTTTTGCTCCAAATTAACACTTTCAGTTCAAATTAAAACCTTTCAAAAAAATAATCGAAGATTGGTGGTCTTCTATTCTGGGAAGTCTGAAAACTCGCTTTTTTTCTTCATAAATCATATCTATCTGTATGTATCAAGAAGTGTTAATCTAGAGTAAAAAATCTGTAATGCAAACAATCATTAGGTCAAACGGTCGTAAATCGACACAAGTTAACAAATGCTATTCAATATTTATTCCTACAATTTGTTAATCTAACAACATATCTATATTCTATGACTAAACATGTTTCAAACTAACTAAACGTTGTTGATAAAAACTTCAATCAGTCATGTTGCATGGAACTGCGTTGTAAAATCAAATCGATCATTGCTGAACTGAAACGAGCTTGAAAAACTCAAAACATAACTGGCCAATATAAATTTATAATATATTCATTATTTAACATAAATAAAAAATTATCATCGTTTTAGTTTTATTGTAATGAAAAATATACATATTGCTCTATAAACACTTCGATAATATATGATTTTTTTCCTTTGTTAATGACCAGTCTATTTAAATGAAAATTAAACATTTTGCAGTAATCATATCAATGATATTACAAATTAAAGTATAAAAAGGAACATTGTACACTGTTGTTAATTATTGTGTTGGAGAGATGTAAAATTTTTATTTTGTTTCTTACATTTGATACCAATGATGAAAAATATAAAAATATTACACTCTCCTGGAATATGAATTGATCATATACATACATATATTTACACACTCAATATAAACTTACAAAAATAGGAATATTCGAAAAACTAGCATTTATAAAAAATCATATGAAGTATATATGTACAAAATAAATTCTACAAAGTATGTATATACAGGAAGAAATAAAGTAAACTAGAAAACACTATTCTACTGACTCATAAGTCAGAAATTACTGTTTTATTTCAATATGCATTCACGGAATTGAAAGAAAGAATTTAATGGGATAATAATTTGACTCTGGATTTTAATTTGTTTCTAAAAAAGAAACATTTTGCTCGATTGCGAGGTATATCAGATCAATTATTTGAAAACTAAGATACTCTACAATGTACCAAAATTATAATATAATAACCATATAGAAATGAATTCAAAAAAACACTGAATACTCTTTCTAATACACAACTGTTAATGTATGAAGTTAAGAAAAACTATCTAGGTAGGTATATTAAGAAACAACACTGAAAAGCAATTAACATTTTATAAACATCTGTAAGATCAATATGTTTAGCACAACTTCTCTTTACACATGTAAAAATTCATTAACATATATCCAAGGCACAATTAACGAACATTTCAAATAAAATATCATCACTTTCTATCCACAGAACTATGTGATGAGATCATAAATATAAATCATTCATCATTGTTATTCAGTTTTGTTGTCTTAATATTTCGACGATTTAAACTATTTCCAGTGATTCACTAAATGCGAAATTCTAGCATATTGATAATTTTCAGATTTGAAGGAGCCATGATTATTTCTCAAAGAACTCACTATACAATGCAATTCAAGCGTACTGCCTTTCCCCCGATCGGTCATATTTATTTACCACTACAAACTAAATACGTACATGCAATTAGTAAAAATAAGTAAAAACTTAGCCTTAGCATTTAATATATCACATTTTTTTAAATTTATTGTCATTCCTACTATCAAGCGATAAAATATAAAAAAAATATTTTCCCGGCACGCACAATCATACATGGAATCAAAGTAATGAAATTTTTCAGTTTCAGAAAAAGTCGAAAAGGTTCCGAATATATATGGTAGTCAAAATTTTGGCTATTTTGAGAACTTTCACATATCTTGGTGGTGACTTTGGAGATTCTACAAATTCGACGAAATCAACAAAACATTATTTTTGAAAATTAGTATGTGAGAATGAATTGATATTTCAAAATAAAAAAAAACATTAATGAAGTATTTCCTATTAACAAATTTCTAACTGAGAAATGCATTTCACTGTTTGAAATAAATATCCTATAGTACCTATCATTATCATGATAGTCAATTTAATAAAGAAAATATATATATATTTGTATAGAAAAATAATGTGCTTATAACAGCCTTTATTTTTCATACTATCACATGTTATGAACAATTCCACCAACACAATTGGTTGATATGAAGATATTATTATATCAAACAATATTTTACAGTTGGTAAATTTCTATCACTTATAACTTTAAAATTTGATATATGTATGTATCTCATTAGACAACATCCCGGCAACTATTTACATTATAATCATAGAGTTAGATTAGTTTGATTGATTGTTTTCATTATATTTATCATCACAGTTTTCTTTCAAAGTAATTTTTCAATTAAACACATTTCACTATATTCCCGGTTAACATTCCAAGATCCTTCCCTCCTTTTGTTGAAGTCATGTCATCAACAGGGTCACAAGAATATTCATTAACATTGTGGAAAAGTTCAAAATTGCACATCTCTAACGTCAGTAGGAGTGGTAGCGTTTTCAAGATGCTTTGTTACCATTGTCTGGGGCTGCGACGACCACTCGTTCTTCTGAACTTCCTCCTCCATCGCCGCCCCTGCTGATGCGTTTGGGGAGCAGTCCTGTGCTGCTATTGTCTTCTGTATCATGAGTTCAATTTTCTCCGCACACGTTTGCAAAAAGTCCTGGAAAGAGTACGATCATATAATTTCTTGTATTGAGAAATTCACAATGTAATTCGGTTTGATTTGATTGATAGTTACCTGTTCAATCCCACTTAGATCGCTGAGTGTTTTGATAAGTTCAGCGAATGGTGATCCAAATTTACGACCCCAGCCTAGTCCTCTCAGTGCGTTTGCTATGCTCGCCGCTGCCAATGTGCTTGGTGTGTACATTGTGAAGTCATATTCTGTAACAAAATTAATAAAAAATAATGAAAAATAAAGCATTAGTACAAATATACATATTTAAATTGATTATTTGATCATACTGAAATAAAATAAGTCATGAATTACTATGGTGTGTGAGAGAATATTTGCAAGATTGGAATCTTTCTCATCATGAAATAAACTAATGTCAAGAAAACAAAAGTAGATAAGATAAAATATGAAAATTTCATCAAAATCGGCATAAAAATCATAGGAAAAATTATCAAATGACCACTTGTGGTATTCCTCAATATCAGAATAAAAATTTTAAGTTAACTGGTGCCGCTTAACTATTGCTCTAACTATCACAAATTCAATTCTAAACATAAAATCTTTCACCTGACACCCTATGATAGTATGATAGTACTGTGACAATATACTAATCTCTTGATAGCATAACAACCCCTAGCCAATATAACGATGGCACCACGACAATTTCCACATACACTCGATCAGAACGACGATCCTCAGAACTCGAAGAGAGACAAAAGCGGACAACACAAGAGCAACATTCTTTCGAGAGCGGAATACAACACGCAGACACATCGAATCGAAAGCCGAAATCGACTCTTGGATACGATCTCCGAAAACTTTGGATCGTCGCAAACCGGTCAAAGGGACCCGAGGCCCTTTTTGCAGACCCCCATTGTCCGTTCTGCTGACCGCGCTCTTTTCTCACGGACCAAGTTTGGCCAGACGACCCGGCAGAGGAGTCGTCGAGGACCTGAAGAGGAGCAGGCGCTCTTCTTGCGGTGTTTAAGGCATTCCGCAGCCTCGTGGCTCACCGCGAAATTTTACGACTATCGGTTAATGAATTGAGATGCTTCGCGGTCTGGTGATGTGCGGTTGTGTCTCCTTATTATTGTTGAGTCTCGGATGCGGTGTTTTTGGAATTTGTCGGGGAATCGATGGAGGAAGTTCAATGCCGTATTTTGGCTTCGATGGAAAGTGAACTTAGGTTTGATTCAAGTTAGAGAAGTTTTTTAACATTCAACGTTAGAGCCAATGTTTGGTCAAATTATTGAACTTTAGCTGCTGATTGTTAACAATTGAAGGACCTGATATTGATTGATGGCTAATTAACTGCTTTATCTTTCCGATTTCAATTCGACAAGTTTAAAAGCTCGATAATTTTCGATTACCTTTTACTTTTACTGCGCTGTGGATTTGTTAAAATAAAGTTCTGAATATGTTACGAACGTGAGACACTTTAAAGTATGCCCACTCATTATTGAGGACTGACAACGGTGATAAATCAACTTAATTGAGATAATAAGCATGATTCGAGACAAATACCCGATCATTATAAAACGCCAATTTTCGATCGGCCATTAATGAAATATCGATTATGAAAGCCGACGAACAAAGCGAAGAGTACGTACATACATTTTTTTTATGAAATACGAAAGTGCGTAAAGGACAGACCCGCAGGTGCATTATTAAGTACACATTGCGCAATGGCAATTGCACACGACCTCGATGACGAAATAGCTCTTCAATCACAATTCGACTATTTAATCGGCTGCAACGGGAAACCGACAAAAACGTGAATTTAAGTCAAGTAGATGAATAATAAAAGCACGTGGAGAACCGCAACCGACTCGTACATAACATAGAATTGCAAAATATCGCTCGTTCGAGTTCAATCGCATGTTAAGTGTTGCGTATTTTATGTAACGGTAACACATATAGTCTTTGAATAAATGTAAACAGATTTTGAATTGTGTTTGGATAGGATTCACATTCAGTATTGCTGATATAGGAGTACGGCAGAAGTAAATTTCATTTAATAATGATTTCGAATTGAATGAGTACCTAGGTTGATAATTTCTAGAGCATTAAAGGTTCTATATCGCTAGGTGAAAAATTTAAACTTGCGTGACATGATTTTTAGTTGATTTAACTTAAGTTAGTTAAGTTAGATTGGGTTGTGTTTTAAGTTAAGTCGGTCTCTCATAAAGTCCAAGCGGAAACGGTTTTATATACTTTCGCCACCACGTGTCGGTCACATTATGCAATTTCTTCATTTCCAACGGCTCCTATTCCAGACATCTCATTCTCAGCTGTTCTTGCATATGTTCCTTGCAATCGAGAATCTTGGGAGAAATTCCAAAATGGACCGATGACGAACGCTTCAGGATCGCCAGGTGCTCTCCGCAGACTGGTCGGTTCAACATTCGCATTGTTGTTCAGACGACAATAAAAAGCTTTCTTTCGCTTCGATCGTGTGTATGGGTTGCGCAAGAATTCGTGTGAGGTTTAAAATAAAACGGTGGACGTGTAACGTATTTTAAAATAGTCGTTGCTGTAACGAAATATCGAATCGGATGCTGCGATATTGAAAAATTAAGATCGATCGAAAGCGCCACGCGGTGAGAACGTGTTTCGTGTATGAGCTGTCAAGTGTATGATGTGATTAACTCCATTTTTTGCGTGAAATTCATGTTTATAATTTCAGACAAAAGGAATGATTGAAGGAAATCAAAGAAATTTTGAAAAACGTAAATATTTCATTGATTTTCTCGACTTTTTGTATTGTGGAGTTAATCAACTTGTGCACTGAACGGTTTATATGATGATGATAATAAAGCAAATCAAATTAATTAGAGTTTTTATTACTTTTCAAGTCGAGATGCGTACTTTTTATTTGATACGGCGGATGTCACTATCATCTCGATCCTTTTTCATTTCGCGAAACAGCGCATGGGGCAAAAATTCTCTTCATCAAACATACGCCTTTGTTTTAGAGATGAAAAAATTAACATTTGCTCCGGCCATGTGATACGAGAGTGCTATCAATTTTTTAATGATCTGATTTTTTTGAGTCGCCGTGTGCGTTCGGAAATTTAAGATAACTTTTTACAACACTATACGCCTATCTAATTAATTTGATTCGAAGGTCTGCGGAAATCTTAGCAACGCCTGAAATTTTTAATTTTAGATCAGAAAAATGGACTAGATTTAAATTATCTCCATTCAAACATAAAGACACTATTGAAACAAATTATCAGAACAATACTCGACTCGATTAAAAGCGAACCTCAAATATCAAAAGACAAATATGAAAAGTCATAATTGAAAAACGCACCAATGCAAATCACCCGCTTGTCGATAAGAGAGTTGCGAATATTTCGAACGTTTCGCTTATCGCTAAAACGAAACATTTGCTGAAAAATGCACAACACAAACGATGTGTAACACAGTATTGATACCAATAGTACTTATATATGAAACGGTGTCCTCCGGGTCACACTCGTGTCATTGTTCGTCTTTGTCGTGTCTAGGAAGTGCTGCACCCGGTGTTATCTCTCCCGCACAATAGTCAAGAAGTGTTAGATGTCTGTGTTTGCAATGTTTTCGAACTGTTAACATTATGTTATTAGTCGATATCTGCTAGTCGAACCGGATGCTGAAATCGGACTGTGCTATGTAGGTCGAATGTTGTTGGGTTAGATTATCCAAACTCAACCATAGGTTAAGATTTATAGATTGTAATGTCTTATTTGAATCGAAAAAAAATGAATCCAAGAAATTTGCAAACTTTACACACATAATCTTATATAAGTTTAATTTATATTTGAATAAATTCCATGGTCATTTTTATCATGCATATTTGCACATACATTCTTTAGATACGCAAGATAACCTCAATTTGAAGTATAAATTATGAATATTTATACAATTAACCATATTTCTTGCATACTGTCTGAATTAATCGCGATCTTGACATTACTGAAGGTTCGGAGACGTTTCAGAAAGGTTCAATGCACTCTTTTAGTTGAGTGTAAATGAGTAAATTATTGCAGAGGCGGTGGGGGTTCATCGCACTTTGGACGTGCTGAAAAAAAAAATTGCGCAGTTTTCGATATTCGACTGTGCAAGTTCGGCTAGGTCAATAGAACTAGTTCGACTATTTTACCATTATTGAATTCGACCGTTTCAATGCAAATATGCTGATCGCATTTCTTTTTCTCGCTGAAAAGTGTGACGCTGAAAACTTTCGAGCGAACTAGTCGTAAACAACGCGCTTTTATCCGATTTTTCATAACGAGAGAATTTTATCAGAATACGCACGAGGAAAATGATTTCGTAATAGACTCTGTTTAGTAAATTATATTTTTTGAACGTTATTATGATGTGAACTACGCAGATATTAAGTGAATGAACGCAAAAAACGGAGTTTCGCAGAAAATGACGGGTTTTTGTTCTACCTGCTAATTGAAATCACCTGGTGAGAAATATGGAAATTGCAAATATTTTATCGACAAACGTCAAAAAACCTTACGTGACGGAAATAAAAAAACGTGCGAATCGCTGCAAAATGAGCAAATTCGACGATTTGAAAACTGACGACACAATATTATTGCACAATTATATTTTTAACTCGCTTACTTATTGTGTATCCGGCATTGCGAGGAAGTTCAACTTCCGTCGCGGCGATTTCATCGATTTTAAAACAGATGAAAAAAAAATACTATTACGTACATTTTATTATCGTTCATAGAAAGATCCGAGATGTTAACGAAAAGGAACTTAGAGCAATAAAGAGTTATGTGAAGCAGACTGTGACTAGTTAAGTGACGTTGACCCTACTTTATAACAAGTATTATATTTGCACAAGCGTGATTCCTTCGAAAAAGGAATTTTTTATCCATATGCATTAATTTCTTATGTAAGCTTCGCACAATATATGCAATTAAAACTTTATCCACGCGCGCATAATTAATATCGAAAAAGTACAAGATTCTATTTATAGATCGCGTGAAATCACACCCCGTGAAATTTCTTGAAAAAGCGTGGATAAACTTGGATGTCAGTTTATATATTATCATTGCAGCTTCGTTGAAAGCTCTTCGAAGCTCTGACTCTTCGTGATTGAAAGACTCGCTAACTTTGATGATCGACTTAGACGCCGACGTTGCAATTTGGAGTAATTTTTGGGCGCGATGAGAACAAACTGGTTTGTGCAGATGAGGAGGGCGCCCTGCAGAATTAACAACATTCCTCGGACATGCTCACAGACAGACAGACTGACAGACAACGAACATGCGTGTGGCATAACACTAGCGTGTTAAGCAATAGTCCATCAGACAGTTGAGGCAAGTTTCCTTCGCGACGATAAGTCTGCCAAAGGTGCGTAATGATTATTAAAATGAAATTGTATCTGAATTTCTTTTATAACAAGTAGAGCATCAAAATTAGTAAAGTTAGACTTTGATAGATCAGGTTTTAGTAGTGTTTGGATCCGAGCACCTCTTCACAAGGAGTGCGAGTGCTTTAGCACGATTTGACATCTACGATATCCACTCTCCGGTCAAAACGAATCTTTCGGCCGTATAATTGGAAATTAGCAATTCAAATCGAATCCGATCCGATATTGTTCCATTAACAGTACATTGCGAGAAGGAATCCGCTCTTTACACCGAACCGCTTTCGAGATCATTGCCGTTGGATCTGCGCCGCTGAATAATTTATTTTCGCGCCGCGCCGAAAATAAAACAACGGGTGAAAGTTGTTTTACATCGCCACGAAGAAATGTAGACGTAATGAAATATATATTTCGGCGGCTCACACACGTTGACCCTTGAACGAAGGATCATGAATGGACGACGAGGGTCCGATCCGATGTTTGCTGGATCCTTAGGTTAGCCCCGGGGCCCCGAGAAGATTACTGGGTCTCGGGTTGTGTGAAGTGCCGACTTTGATTATACAATTTTACCTTTTTGGCAAATTGCTGCTCTCAGAGTCGGCAACGGGGCGCCGACGCGCCAAAAAAAGCCGATGACTTTTCAACTTCACGCAATGTTGTATTAAAAAGAAAAAAATGCCAGCTAGAAGCATCTCGGATGTAAACAAGGTCTGGAATATGATACGAGACTCCAAACGGAAATTTTGCACTAATGAGGCAGCATCAATTCGAAGAATGGCACGAAAATGTCGATTTGGCATATTTACACGTGTGAACATTGAAAAGCTTATATGGTCTTTATCCACACTCGATTGTGATCAATTTGATGTACTCTATTAATTTATCTTACGAGATGTTATAACCATCGAGAAAAACTTTCTTATTGTTCAATATATGTAGTTTCATATGAACATATCTATGACATCATAAATAAATAAACGATCAAATCTGAAACTAGAATTAGACCACAATTAACAAATCGACCAAACGGAATATTAGACATAAAACAAGAGGCGAACGCTCGAGCAGCGCTAATAGCATTTTTATCTCCCGACCGAAGGAAGTTCCAAATCATCGCTTTATCTACATTTCGATTCCTTAAAAGAAAGGTCATCCTCTTGGTATCGTTCGATTCGTTTTGTCGACTCAGAATCGGTCGCCTATAAATTCGGCGACATCGATGCTTTTTGCGGCCACGACGACGGACACAAAGGAGTCGAATTCCTCCCGTGGGACCGGACTCTTATTTCTTATTTCCCCGCCCGTAATATTCCCATAAATATTTTAGCGTCCATTGTGGAGGAGCCGGCGCATTTAAATCGCGAAAACAAAGAATTCGATTTGCGCCGAATCCGCGGCAGACCGCAGCCAAGAAGCAAAGGAGCCCGGCCTGTCGAAGCCGAAGAACGATGGACGACCCAAGGGTTATTGCGATCGGAATTGGGAGACCCACCCTTGGGAAAATGATGCCCGTCGAGATAAACGATTTATGTTTCGGCGAGATTTCAATTTGGACGATTGGTCCATGCGAGGTGCACGTATGTATGTACGTGATCTCGCCGAATTAAGGATCGGTTAAGTGTATTCTTCTTCTTGAGGCGGTTTGTCTTTGAGACACTGCCTTATTCAAGTTTGTTTCCGACTGAACAAAATTTATATTTTTGGTGATTTTTCCAGGGATTTGCTTTTGCTTTTTCAAGTTATGCCTGATCATCCTTTTTGTTTCTGTCTGATTTCAGATCTGTGTCCTTTCAAATGATACTTATCAAATCTACTAAAAGTATAATGTAAAACTAAAGGTAAGTATTTCAAAAAGCTTTCGCTTTCGATTCCTGAATTTATGGTCAAAAATTTCTATGTCTTTTTCATACAAAGTGATCAGAATCGGATTGAGGCAATCTCTTTTATGCCAATACCTCAAGATCATTAAATTCAGTTTATTTGCAGTTTCGTAATCAGTTAATGATATTCTTTAATCAATTCAACTCAATTGATAATAAAAAAATCTTTACTACTGTATTATAAATTGAATTTAAGTTCGCTGAGTAAAGCTCTCTTTGAGGCAGAATATGCCAACCCCTTTCGTGTATATTCTCGATTGGATTTAAACAATAAAAGATAGCGTAAACGTTCATGAGCCAATTCTCACCTACTCCTTCTAATACACATTTTTTTCGATTTCAAATCCGAATAAGCCACTCGCTAATAACCAATAGGTGCCGAACTGTGACGAAGCGCAGATAGCAATCGGCGTGTTCCAATTAAGCAAAAGTCGGTCCGCGACAAAGCGACAACCGATGCCAATCTGGACAAGTCGGACAGTGAACACCTCTCTAGCAAAGAATCACAGCACAGCCTTGGAAGAGGTCGTTAAGTTAACACACGAACACACACGCGAATATTTGGCATTCGAGATTCGAACGGTGACATCACAGAAGTGAGCCAGAAGCATCGTTGACAGCCGAAACTAAAAGGAAAACCGTCCTCGACTTTGCCGGATTCCGATTCGAAAAAAAATTCCTAAGTATTCGATAATTTATATATGTCGCGCGCGAGAATTCGAGTGTACAATTAAAAATTTAATAAGAGTCGTTATGAGGAATTTGACAAATCGGTTCGGATTTATAGAAACTGTCTCGCCAGTGACAGATCAAGAATGGTTAGACAAATTGTCGACACTTCGGTTACAATTATCCGATTCTATTATTCAGTTCACATCGTGTCGGACAGATTTTTTCGACAAATTATCGGAACGTTGACACTGGTCTGTGTAGTGCGGCATTGAACTCGCGAACGATGTCCCTCATTTGAATGTTCAAATAGCTTTTTTCTATATGATTTTTTTGCTGTTATATAATTGCGTCGAACAGTCGAGAATTGCTGAATCGACTGAAAAAAAGAGTATTCGATCCTACCTCTGGCCGCGAACGAGATGAACGTCTGCGCGTGCTTGACAACCATGTCCTGGTCCACCAGTCCGTTCAGAGGCAGCCTGGATATGAACAGCAATAAGAAGTCTTGAGGTGTCACCGTTGAGACGTCCCATTTAAGCTTCGTCAGCACTAGAAGTTCCCATTTCTGCAAAGAAAAAAAGAGGCGAATTGAATAACTAATCAGACTGAGTAATAGGTGGCTTCTGGATCAATTAGATACTTAGAAACGAAGTGAGTTCTAATTTAATTCCGGAATAGAAATTATATAAGACCTCTTGAGGATTGTAGAAAACATTTCTTTAGGCTCTTTAATTTAACTTTAGATTCAGAAACTATTGAGCTTTTAATGTAATGAGTCTAAAAATTTTTGACCGATTTTGAGTTTCTTGACCAAATCCTGGGGATTTTTTCTCGGTGATCTCTGATCGAGAATCACCTATAAACTAGTCTAGATTTTACAGGATTTCAAGAATAGAGCAAAATCTACATGATTTCTAGACTGCTCCAGAATATGCATCAATTTTGAACCTGCCAGGAAATCATCAATTAAATCTACTCTCACATAAATCACATAAGCCTATATGAAGATCGATTCGTTAGACAAAGCTTTACATCCTCATCAAGCAATTCATTTAACACCCAAGGCGACCGAATCTACCTACAGCAGCGATATTTGAAAAAAATCCATTGTTTTCTGAATGTCGATCGATTCGTGCGAACACCATAGAGCCACGCCCATGAGATTTCGCTCATCTCGAAATTGCCACCCGGAAGATTTACAAGCGAGATACGCACAACGTACATTTATACACTCGAGGATTTATCGTCGATACATTCGACGATTTATTGCCGATGAGCCGAGGCGTGGGCGGATGGAAGTCCAGCTCCTGAGAGAGACGCCGAGGAGCCAGGACAAGGCCGACGCGGAGTCTCCGAGGAAAGCCAGTTTTGATATTTGCCTTTTTGAATGGATTCGAGTTGGCATTCTTATGGCGGGATGTTTGGACGTCGGCTTTTTGCACTTTCGCCTCTCTGTACGAGCTTTCGCGTGAGAAAATCTCTGCAGAGGCTCTTGTTCAATTAAGGACGTTAAATGTTGTGTCAATGTTTGATCGTGATGGAAAAGTGACGTTTCGATGAATGTGAAAATTTCGGTTGAGTTATGCCTTGTTTACATATGATTGTGTGCTTCCTATCCGAATTTTATCGTGTTGTCATAGAGAGGTAATAGAGTACGTGAGACATATCATGATATAATTTGGCTAAATGTGTAAATGAGATCCAATAAAACTGAAATTTTGAAAGAAATATCAGAAGTGGTCATCAAATGAGTCTTAAGACATTCATTTTCAAATTATAATATTAGATCAGTAAATTGATTTTTTTGTAATGAAAATATTTTTATAAGACGGATTGCATTCATTTGTGTTACTTAAAATATGAATATGATTGAATAGAATATTAATGCTTGAGAGTAAAATAAATGACCGAAACTATTCAAGTATTTTCCTTGTGATTTCGTAATACATTTTTAAAAATAATCTGTGAATTAATAGTGAGCGTGAAGGAAAATTCAACATGAAAATATCGCTTCTACGAAACGTTCATTGGGAGATAAACGAAAAATACTTCACAACAATGTAACGAAAATTGAAAAAAACATCATTCGATTGCACAATAAAACCGTTAAAAAATGAACATTCTCGATATCAAATTCAATTTTTCGATACGAAAACGAATTAACTTTTTGCGGAACGCTCAATTAACTCGATTTATTTTCCGAATGACGTTCAATCATAAAGCTCACTATGTAGGTTCTTTCGCACTCCTTATAAATATTTTACAGTTAATTACGTGCGTATAACATCCTTATTTGGCCGGGATAAATTACAAGAGTCGAGAAAAGCTCGATGGACCACCACATGGAATACTGATTTGGGTTCCTTTCGAACTTCATAAACGAAAAAAATATAATAATACGTCGAATATTTTCACGTGCATCTTCAAATTTGAAAGTAATCATAAAAATTTATTCAATGAATAAAATTTACAACTTTAAGTAACGAATAAATTTGAGATACGAATGAAATAGTTCGTAAGTAGAGGTTGCACTGTAAATGTATAGTACTTTCATTTGAGATATTAGATTTGTTTCGGATGTAGGAAAGAGCTTAAATGGTTGAAAGATCGTTTGTTGTGTCAAAAGTGCTTTGCGTGTGCAAATTCGATAGTTTGCAATGTAAATCTCGTGTTTAGAACAGTCATTGCTGATTATATGCAAATCGTAAACGCATTATATAAACGGGTTCGAGTTCGAATGCGTGAAATTTTTGCTAAGATATCGTTGAATGTGCTTACCGATAGCTAAAAAAAATGCGTGGGATGTGTTTTAATTTATTTGTTCAGTATAAAGCGTCTATGTGTGGAAGATAATTGAAGACAAATTTGAACAACGCTAAAGAATTATAGGTGTGAATTAAGATCATTATCTAAGCGAACGTGCATTTGAAGGTACCGCGTTTTATCAAAAATGAGACTTCTTAAAATTAGCTTTAGAATTATTTAAATTATTTGATTTGAATTGATTTTTTTCAGAATGAAGTCTGTATAAGCCAAATTTAATTTGTGAAAGATAATGATGAATCAGATATGCTTATACAACGTATTTTTTTATAGATCTTAATAAGTATCTAAAACGTATGTTTCGTGGAAATAGAAAAAATGTAAACACACCAAAAAATCGATCCATATTCATCTAAAAACTGCAAAATTTGGCAAAAAATCCACCAAAGTCGCGTGCCGCCGAAGAAGAGTCTTGTGATCGCGTGCAGAAAGAACACGCAGGCTCCGGGGCAAGGGGAAAGTGTCTTCGTGGCCTTTTTCCTTTTCTGGTTGAGGAATTCGCAGTTGGGCTGGCCGATCACGACAACTGGCCAAACTCTCGGTTCGATCACCGGCGGCGGCCGAAAACTCAGAAAGAGCCTCTCGAGGAACGATCCGATCTCAAAAGTCGCATTTCGGGTTCGCCGAAGACGAAAACTTCGCGTCGAAGAATGCGCTAGGCGCTTCTCTTGCACCGAAGGCTTGAAATGTCCCCATCAAATCAATTAATAAATACACTCAACCTGATCATTTTTCTCGATGAAGACTTCCACCATAGATATAAGATATTCATGAAAAATCGAATTTTAACATCTAAACCGTGTCGTGTCATTTTCTTTTAAGAACATCAATGATTGGGGTTGAAAACGATTACCTTTCTTCGAGATCATAATGAGTTAAAAAATTCAAATTCATTTGCATTCGACAATGGGAACGGTCTTCGTACATGTTTATCCATCTTCATTTGAATATTCGAGTTAAAAAAAAAGATTTTCCATGAAAATTGTGAAGAATTTTCCGATTAGTTTCATTAGCTTTCGATAGATGTCTCTGAATTTTAATCGAATGTATTGATGTTACTGAATTAGGTTTTGATCGATTTTATTCGATGGCGTTTAGGTTTTATCAGTTTTTTTCGTTCGAAGAGTCTCAACAGTGTTTTCTTTCAGTCCGTGTGCTCATTCTGTGAAGGAAAAAAAGATAAGGCATAGGGAATCCATTGTGTTCGCATTCTGCATCGAAATTCAAGCAGGTGCCCGAGATTAGAAGATATGGGTTTAATAAATCATTCCCATCGTTCGGTTCACCTTTGTGAAAATGCTTAAAGTTCAAAAAATCGGCCGAATCTTATATAACCAGGTAAACTGTTCCGAGAATTTTTTTTCACAAAGCGGCAGGTAAAGTTTGGATTCGTTACAATATTTTCAGCGTTCAGACGATATTTTTCACACATAGACATTCGTAATGAAATTCGATCGATCAAAATTAGATAACAAAAAGAAAAACTGCTTTGATTCTTAGAAGATCCAATTCGAAGCATCCACCGAACTATTATACAAGGGTTGGTGGTGAATTAGTACAGAAAGCAATAAAAATTCCTGCCTAAGCGGAAGACAATGTTTGTATAATAGAGTCGTAAGTAAAATGGACGCAATAAATTCGTGTATAAAAAAGCAACTATCTAGGATCAATTATTTACTGTTCGAGGGGATGAGAAAATTCTTATCCTCGAGGAGGGATGATATATTAGCGGGGTCCTAGTGTGTGAAAACGAACCGCCTTCACTTAAAAATAAACCCGATTTCCAAGAAAACACATTGATCTCCTCAGGACCGGTCCTAGAGAGCAGATAGGATGTTTAGAAAATAAATGAACATCGGCACCTAAACGGGGCGAAAAAAATCTGTAAATACACCGTAGCGGAATATTAGTGGATTTTAATTGTTTCCGCTAAAGTTGCACATTGTTTCGAACAAATTTTCTACACAGAGCTTTCGTCAAAAGATTGAAAATTTATTCACACGTCGGCAAAAATCTTCACAAAAGCCCAACACAAATAATAACTATCAATAATAAACAGTCAAAAGCCTACCCGAGGTTTCCTGTTTGAGAGACGCCATAGCAAAAACTCGCTAACAACACAGAACAACTCGAGCTTTGGAGAAAAAAACTGCATTTCGAAAAGTCCCTTGAGAGATTCTGAATTTTGTCAGACAAGACGAAAATGCAATTCGCCGCTCCTGAGGACATATGAAGACTTTTTGCACAAACTAGCTTATTGATTTATCAAATAAGGCGAAATCGTATGCACATATGATGCACCGGTCGAAATCCAAGGACCACCGGTAAGGAATGCATTCCGAGAAAGACTCGCCGAATCCGGCCGACATTTTGTTTGTATATGCGAAGATTATGAATTTGTTTTATTGTTCGTTTTTCATTAATAAATTCGTCTCGTGCACGAGGAATGAGCGCCAGATGACTTATCTCTAAAGTTTCGGCAGAGCGATGCAATTAATGCTGCACTCGAATGCACCAATCGGCTTGTTAGACCCGGTCTTTTAATCAACAGATATCAGTTATACTTTGAATGAAATGTTGTTCTCTTCTTTGTCGTCTACTTATTTATCTAGAGTCAGTTTTAATCTCTTATATAATTATCTGGTAGATAAATCTCATTTAAAGCTGTATCGAGCATAAGGGATGGACTTTCAATTTTAAGTCAGATTTAATATAGGATTCACAGAAATATTTGCTTTTTAATTATCGAATGATTGAGTCAATTAGTATTTAATTGAAATTTAAATCAGATAATGATAAAATCGGTCAAAATATGACTTCAAAGTGATGATTAGAAAAACTAGGTCAAAGGGGTAGTTTTACTTAGAATAAAATTTATCACCCAAAAAGCATAGAATCTAAGAAATTTTTCTGAGATATAAATATCAATTGATTGAAATACAGGTTTTCAGGTCCTCCGAATACTTTAGAATAATTAACGCGCCTGTTCTAAGAACTCTGTGAGAACTCGGTGCAAAAAAGTACATAGAGCGTTCGTACACACTCGAGTTTTTTTTTTTTTGAACTTCCATCTCGTCTTCATCTCCAGTTTGTCAATACTGTGTTAATATGTTAACAATAAACAGGATATTGCGAGTCTGTTAGGAATTCAATAGATAAAAAAACCGCGGCCATTTTGGCTCGCGGGCTTTTCGCGTCATAAATGGATAAAAAAGATCTTCGGCTGGCCTTCTATTCGAGCGTTTTATTTTTACACTGGATCGAGTGTTTGATTTAGAGGTGTGTAAAATAAAACTTGTCCGTAAAAAATAGATTTGCAAAGCAAAAACTTAAATAACAAAAAAAAAAAAAAACCACACAAAATGCCTACATAATACGTGGGTACGTCGCGCAAGCTATAGTTCATGTTCATTGATAAAATCTCAGCATCTCTTTACTATAGAGATTCGATATGCGCCTTGAAAAAAGGTATACGATTCTAATCGAATTCACGAGGCTCGAAATTTAGCCTCGTCTTTTGAATTTCTCGTATCGTTTCGAGATTGAAAGTCGGAGCATTCGCCACATAATTAGTCGGTTTTTGCGAATCGAAGCCTTCGTTTCGTTTATCGCGAAAAACCGGTACGAGCTCCTTCATATATCTCGCATAATGAAATGATGAATGACAGCGGCTCCTCTTTCGATCGCATATACAACAAATGCGAAATGATTAATTCGAATTTTTCTCACGATCGTTTATTTTATGTAAATACGCACAAGGGGCATAAAAATATTTCCTTTCGACCGGCCTTCACCTCGGCCGTCTAAAAATCTTCCATCGACGTTTGAGGAACTGTTCAACAATTACGATTATGCAAGACGCTTAAGTCCAAAGGAACAATGGGTCGCTTCTTGCGTAATGTCCTCGGAAGAATGTAAAATCGACGATTTATTAGACGTTCGGAATGATTGAAAATTTTCTCTGGAATTAGTCGAAGCCAGTATGTGTTGCGATGATCGATCGCAGAATGTAAATTTTGCAAAATTTCGATTAAAAGACACAGGAAACAGAGTGAGATCGTTTCGCAGTCGACGACAATATAATGAAACTTGTTGAATGAGTTCGAAACGAAAAAAAAAGAAAACGTGCACGTTTATCTTCGGACTTATCGAAGTTTGGCACAAATAAATTGACGATAAACTTTTTTTTTGTTTTAATAATATTTATTTTTCGACAGAGAGGTGAAGGTTGACTCAAGAATTAATTTGATTATCAATGAAATATTCGAGTGGAATAAAAACGAAATGAATTATTATAAGGTGCACGAATCAAAAGCGTGCTTTAAATGCGAATGCGAAAAAACCCATAAAAATTAAATTATAAAATAATACTAAGGAATTAAAAAAACACGAAAATTTGTATGAAGAACATTGCTAAATCATCCCTACATTGCATAGTATCTTTAAAATTAATCGAAATATTCGAAAATAAACTTTAGTATTATTACGAATAAGGTTTAAAATTGTATAGCATAGTATAATGGAGGCGCTCTCGTACTTATGAATGGGCGTCTGCCGCGCGCCCCGCTTCCCGCTCCCCTCGCCCCATCAGCTGACCGCGAACCGGTTTCCGCTCATTCGGACGGTTGTTGTGGCGGCCGCGAGTCGTTTCTGTTAAATCGCGACAGCTGAAAACCGGCGAACTGAATTTTCCGGCATGCTCACAGTGGAAAAATGCCGGATTTTCGCGAAAACCGCACGTCGATGACAGCCGCGTCGAAGCCATGACAGTTTGCGCTGCAGGCCAGGCTGGCCACAACACGATCGCGCGCGGCGAATCGATCGTTGCACGAAACGAAAATATGATTGTTAAGGCGCGGGCACACTAGTCGGTTTCGCGAAACGTTTCGCATTCCCGAATGTCGTCCCGGGCGTGGGAAACCGCGGTCGGTCGCGCGCGTAAAAAACGATAAAGGTTCCATTTGAATATTAAGCGTCGATATATCCGCTAGTGTGGAGAAAATTTCGGCGATCCGTCGAAATGCGAGTTGAAGGTCGGTCAGAGATTCGGCGTGAAAACCTGTAAGGTGAGAACCGTCTCGGGCGTTTTTCTCGCCGCTGAATTTTTCCCGAGAGCAAAACAAATAAAATGAAATATGACTTTCAGAGAGGCGTCCACGTGCTGCGTCCGAGATTTGCATCTAAGAACGTCGGCCCCGGATAAAGAACAATCAATAAAGAGATAATTCGTGAAGACAAAGGTCCCCCGAGCCACACAGGAAGATAATAATTCATTTTTTATGCGATGCAAAATCGGCGACGTGAATTTCGAATTTGAAAGCGTGGGCGCCTTTCGAGTTACGTCAAATTAGCATTTGAGAGATAATAACGCGCAAAGTCCCCGTCTTATATCATTGTTTTCATGCTCGATCGAGAGTTAATCAAGTGTTCGTTAACAATCTCGAAAGCCTCGCGGATGTAAGCAGTAAATCAAGCGTTTCGTCGGACCATTAAGTATTCTCATCTCGCGCCGAGGAATATAAAAATTTTTATGCTAAAGCGTTAGCGGGGCATTAGGTGAATAATGGCCGAATCGGCATGGATAACACGAATCCTGATTCAGGATACGATCAGACTGACCTTCAACTTCGTGGAAGTGAACGTTCTCCGGCAGCAGCAGCAGCGCTTAGAAACACGAGCTTCGCTCTTCGTCGGTGGTCATCGTCAGCGTCGAAGGTTAAAAAAGCTCGCCGAAATCGAAATCGAAGGAACGGACAACTTTTCTTTTCGTTTAAGTTTCACTTTCGCTAAAATTACAAAAGGCCCCGCGCGGGAAAAAAGTTTATCGTTTGTCACGCCCAAATAATCGCGAAATTGCGGTTCCTTTTTAATTTCTTTCGGACGCGGCTTACACGAGTAAAATGTAAATGGGTAATTGACAGGATTGTTAGTGGAACGACGAGCAGCATTCCTCAGGCGTCGTCAACACTTTTCAAATGCCATATAAAAATAAGACTTGAACTTTCGTCTCTCGATCTCAATAATGAGACGGCCGCCGCTAATTACATTCGATTCATAAGACCATTGTATCGAGAACATGAATTGAAATGAACGACACTCGACGGACACAACATTGTATGATAATATTTAGCGTATGGTTATTTCGCGGACGTGAATTGCATAAGTACATTTGGAATATTTACATATTTACACGTACTTGACACCGAGTCTGAACTTCAACAATTTTCACGGATGACGTTAGACCTGCGATCACGTCGAGAGATACTTTTCGCATATTTTACAACTTAAAACATAAATTATTAAAATTTTCAACATACAAATCAATCAGAATCATACATTCGATAGAAATTCTGATACTTTCTATATGAATTTTCGATGAGCTGAATGTTCCTGGGGTAAGTTGTTCCGAAAGAAGTATTAGGTATTTGCACATTTTTTTCAATATTTTGCTTCGTTATTGACAAGTTAATGAAAATATTCATAGACTAGAAGCTTATCGATGCATTTTGAAGCGACAAATCGACAATCTAGCGGCTCATAAAGTCACCACAATATCAAATATCATAGATTTAATAGGAAACATGAGATCGCACATACACGAGAGAATCGGATACGATTAAGAGAACGAACGAATCGCTTCGCCTACAATGCGAAGCGATGTGATTTATTTTCGTTCTGCGTTTTTAATGAGCCGTTTCGGCACAAAAGGCATAAATTCGAAGCGAAAATCTCGCAAGAGCCAAGAATGCGAAGGCTCACCAGATCTGGTTTGCCCGAGGATGGGTGGCCCGGGCTCGGTGCGCATAATAACATTCGGCAATAGTCTTTTTGCATTGCCCACCCCGATCGGGCAGACCAGGGAATTAATGCCGAGACGACTTTGGCCACAGACGAATGGAAAATTCCGAATCTGAAGGCATTGGTCTGAAAATTAGGCACAAATCCGCTTTTCCTGAATGGTACTAAATGCAGGATTCGATTGTGCAATGGGAAGTTTTCCGTTACCTAGACACGTTCCATGAGGGATGGATAATGAGGAGGAACGATATTCTTTCGTCTAACTAGAAGTTATGGCCTTTCTTATCTTTAACATTCGTATCTTAAGTGAGAAAGGAAATGATTTCTAGCTAGAAACAAAAGACAATCCTAATATCTAACTCTCAAGTATGAATACGTAACAATTCGTGAAAATAGCAAGATGTGAAATCATTGATTTTCTTACTTTAGTGCTCGAATTTAATCCTTTCTCACAAAATAATTCGAACACTAGAATGATAAAAACGATACTTTCTTAAATAGCTATTACAATTAATTATAGAACATGCTAAACACGAAATGTGTAGCTGACACATGAAAAATGTTCCTTCTGATAATACAAATATTTTGTTATTAATGTGCATAAAACACTAGATGAATTAGGTTATTATTACAATTTTTATCTTAAGTTAGATTTGAAGTAATGGATAATACACGAAATTCTATAATTTGGATCAATTTTATAAAAAGTGATGCTGCGAATTTTATAAGCATTCGATGCGATGACGAAGGTGTAACTAACGCACGATAGAAAAAAACTGGAATGGATGCTGATCATTAGTCTTTTTTATTTTATTTTCAGCGTTAAATCGAAAACTTGAACGTGTATTAGATAGGAAATAAATGGGCCGCAAAATTCTCATATAGATATTAGGAGCGATACGAGAAAAGGATTCGATTGTTAATGTCGTCTGAGAATGAAATGTTCGCAAAAGTATGCGATGCTTTTTTTTTTCGACGACGAATTTCTCAAGTTTTCCTCAAATTTTTATGAAATATTTGCGATAAAAATCTACGATCAATACGGCGATGACTTTGAATAAACGTCTATGAAAATGCGTCAATATTTAAAATGTGTGATTTGCAAAATGTAGTCATTATACAAAAGTTTGCGCAAATTATATTTCAAAGCGTTTGAAGATTTTAAAAATTCAATAATTACAACAATTTAAAAACTTCGTGACTATGAAATTTAACATGAATAAAAAATCCAAATGTACATTATATGAATGAATCACACTCATTACTTGCAAATAAGCGAAAAATGATACGATCGGAAAAAAACGCGCATTGTTATCGAATCCAAGAATAATTTTATGGATATGCGATAATAATAAGAATACAAAGACCCTTCGATTCCGGCTGGAAGTGGTTCGAATAAAAAAAAATCGAACAGCAATAAAAATCGGTCACGAATAAAACACTTCTTCATCGGAAACCGACAGGCTTAGGAAATTACAAGCTATCGGAAGGGAAACGACAAACTATCCCGAGATAATGGCCGGCTGGTTGGAACGAAATATGAAAAAATAAAACCCGTGTATGTTTAATTTGGTCGCGGAAACGATAATATTATATGAAAAAAACGTATATCGTTTGCTTCGCCCACCCAACCGCAACTTTATCGTTCCTTCGCGATTGCCGACGGCGCACTTTTAGCTGAAAAATCGGCAGGAAAAAAATGTCTGAATCGGAGTTTATCGTCGGATCTTCAGCTGGAGACGAGGGATATCGCCATGGCAAACACCGAAGGTATACGCGGACATGTGTGCAAACATATGTGGGTCCAAGGTGTGCTGAAAGCTGAAGCGTTTTCGGCTTGAATGATGCCTTTTTGTTTGGAGCCGCTTGTTTGAAGAAGATCGATAGTTCGGCGAATGGATCGAGATAAGGATGTGTGATTTTCGTGATGTCAGCTGTTCGTTTTGTACAATCTCTAGGGGAAGTCATATGGAAGTGGGATTTGTGTTGATTGATTTGGATTTTCGATATGAAATAATGTTTCTTATTGATTCGATAGTTCACGAGTACTGAAACTTGCAACAGTATTGAACTACATTCAAAAGCAACTTTCTTAACAATCAGTCGGAACAATACGATTCAAATTATCGATATGTGACCTGAAAAGCTCAACTGAAAACAATCGAAAGCCAATTTCGAACCGCATATAAAATAACAGTATCGAACAGGAGCAGTGGACCACACACTATCTTCAATCGAGAAATTGCACCTATTGTTTCAAACGCTTTTCCCCGAATCGAAAAATATCGAATTGTCGCATCGAATCGATTCGATTCGGGCTTCGAAAAAGACTTCGAAGATGCAACACTACATTTCGTTCGCAGACGACTCTTTGAGGTCGCAACCGTATGACCTCAAGAGTGCATATGCGCATCATGCATCGTGCGAATATCTTCTCAACTAAAAAAAAGACTTTAGTTATTTCGGTATCTTATCATGTATAAAGAAACACATGCATCCTAAGTCTGATTGCAATGAAAACAAGAGAGTTGACTACTTCTGCGATGATAAACTCGGTCGGCGACACTAATTATAAAGTAGCCGAAAGAGATACGTTTGAGTAAACAAACTTTTTTCGATTCATCGCTGGGTCAACCGTAATCAGCTGGCAAACAGCTGACTCCGAATGCCGACTGGAGTCGGATTCGAAGCACCTGAGGAGAGATCTCGAATGCAAAACTGCTCCAATTGTCCAGGGAGATTCCTGGGAGCAAAAACTGGATATCTGGAGTGCGTCTGAGGACCAGAGCAGGAGGAATCCCACAGTCTGACGAGAGCCGGTTTTTCGGGTCGAGGGCAGCCACCCCAACTACCCAAGGCACGAAAGCGGTTAATTGCGAACCGATAGTCGCCGAAGCGAATTCCGAAGATCGATGGTCTCTGAATGCGAATCGGCCATATGTTCGATTCGAGGTTTTCCCGCTTTTTGTACTCGGGTGGAAAATCGATCTTTCGAGGATCATGTCTTCGTTGATTTTGATGAATTTTTTTAGAAATGTAGTGTGAGTTTAGATTTGGAATAGTTGTGAAGAACGGAATGAGCTTCTCAATGATTTTCTAGTTATCGCAGGTTGAAGTTTGGTACTTTGTACTAACGAAATGTTATATATGAATTCGCGACAGGAATCGACGTTGATTAAATCATCAAATAAATTATATTTGTACAAAGTTTTATAAAAATCTGAAGAAAATTTTGTGTGCACATTCCTTGTTAGTAATAACATTTTTTTTAGTATGATTTATGTTAGAATTATGTATATTGTATTTAGATAACTCATTTCTTTTTAAGCGCCACGTTAGATAATTTTGACGTATTTGAATTAGATAAACAAAAAAATGAAATTATTTCTCATTCAAAATCGTATGTAATTTTGTATGTGCAACATCCGCGCCATCGAATCCGTAGAAAGTTCAATACTATGCAATTACGGAATTATCGTCAATTACGTAGATTTTGTAAACTTTGCGTTCTACGAATAGCATATATGCACAAAACCCGAGAACGCTCATTGTAATATTGACAAGTCCATAATAAATAAATCCACGTACTACATAAATAGTTCGCGGAACTTTAGAATAAACGCGACAGGCTTCACACAAAGCTTCGCAGACTCTTCTCCATTCTTCATTCCTCGGTGAAGAATTTATGCAACATTGTGCCAAGAGAATGCCGACTGTCATATCTGAAAGATGAGTCCTGCGGTCTTCAAACAATAGATAATCCTGTGCAGACTGATTGTTAATTGTAGAAGCCGACATGTGCTTCTAGACTTTTGCTAGTTTCTAATCGCTATCTTTGATCTGCGAAATGCGAAGGTTGCCCACGGAGACCAGACGATCTATATTACAACTAAAAAACATGTAATAAAAACGATCTATATTATTAAATTAGATTCGATCGATATGGAGCGAGTTATGCGATCTCATGTAACAGAATTCTGAGAATTCGAACGCCACGCTAAGCGATTTTAACATTTCGACTCAAAACCCATTCGAAATTACAATTAAATCGCAGTGTACATTGTATTTTTTGTAATTGTACTTAATTTGCGATTTTAATATTTCGATTCAAAAACTTTTCGAAATTACAATTAAATCGCAGTGTACATAAATGTACTTGATTTGCAATTTCGTTATCGAAGTTCCCACCCGTTTTTGCCTCGTTTGACATATTCGGTCGCACCGACCTGAAATACCCGAGTCTTGCGTCTGCTTCGCGTTGAAATAACGGCATTTTAACGTTTCCTGAATTCGATAAGATCTGCTTTTCTTTAAAAATTTTCAATTTTCGAAAGACCCAGACCACGTGGCGTTAGGAAATTCGCGGAATTGCAAGTGTGCGACGAGCGCAGACCACGTCGAAGTTTCTACCCACCCGAGCCTCCTCAGCACGAGCTGTGGCCATGTGTCTTCGTCTGCGACTTTGTACGTGACCGACGATGTCCTAGCAGGATGTGACGTCCTCGCAGGATGGCCAGGATGAACCCGAGGAGACGTCTCGAGAGACCAGTACAGAGTGCATCCACAGATTCCTCCCAAAGAACCCGACTAATCGTACAAAAACTCTCTCGTTTATGTTTTTTTTTTAAATTATACATCTAATATTGATCATTGCATATTTTAAGAATTGTTTAATTATCGTGTTTTATTAGGATTCGATGATGTGTTGAATTGAAACGTTGCTTATGTATGCGCCAGATGTCTCTATGGTGTCGATTTTTTTCAAAATAATCCATTTTTCAAATAGATCAATATTAAAATAGAATAAATTTCATTGTTAGTACAAAAAATATACATGCGAATTTGTATCGAAGCAAATATTATATCAAAGCAAACATTGCACTAGTACAATCCGCTTCCGAAAATGTTTTCCATACGAAATGATATCGTCACTTTTACATAATCGTTCGCATTCTTCGACGAATTTTATTACAAAAAAGCCGATCCATGTTCGATTTCAAAGCGACAAGAAGAGAATATCCGAAGTTGAGCTGAAGTAATTATCCTCGGCGACCTGTCAAACGCACCGGTGGCGCTAATTGAAACGTTTTACATGTTAAAAGTTAATTGTTTCGAGTTAAGTTACTTGGCGAGCTTTAATCCGAAGCCTCACGGTCGTCTCGAAGTAAAACGTGCAAGAATTTCGCACGATGTATGTTCGAAAAAAGTCGGCTTTCGTATCCTCGAAAAGGACGATTCATCAATTCGAAGCCGGTCATCGTGAGTTCGATTTTTTTCCATTGCAAATTGAAAAAGATCGCACCTTAGTACGCATTAACATTGCAAATAATTGCAGAGGACTTCAGATGTATCGCTCATTGAATGGAATTCGATAGAACAATTGGGCAGCAGTTTTTTTCCGACGCTGATTTGCAACATTGAAAAAAGTATCCCACGGTGACAAGTTCATTGTCATCGTTCAAGAATGCATAACATTACAATTTTCAGATACACATTACGCGTGATTTCATCGACGATTGCGAAACTCGATATAGACGTCTCTAAAAATAGTGCGAATTTCGCGCAAAAACGCACAGACGGAGGCCTTTTTTTAGGCGCATTGTCTCGGCGAATTAAAAAGAGTCTCTCATCAAACGGAATGGGAGACGACGGTCATGAATGAAATTGTTTATTGGCCCCAACCGAGCCGAGAAATTGAAACCGGGGAGGTCGAGCCACCATAACGAGGGTCAAATGCGAAAACGGGAGGCCCCGGGGAAAATTCGTGTACCATTCATCTTCAGAGCTTATCCGAAACCGTTAATCGAAAGTACGAGACGAGATGCTGAACAGGATATTCCTGAAGGTGCTCATACACGGTCAGTTCAAGATGACAACCTGTTTCATGCTTCCCGTACACGAATCAGTCACAGACTATCATGACTTCGTGAATGCAAAAGATCTAGATATTAGTCAATCGATTCACGTCGTTACAAACACTAAATTCACGGAATCGTCTAACAATCAAGACTTCAAAAGACATTTTGGTAAATCCACGTCACTCACTGCTAGTCTTGATTGTCAATCGGTGTTTCGATCAAAGACATTCTTTCAGGATTGACTGTGCAAAAGTGATCTGATAAATAGTTTGATCAGGATTTGTAATGTATTGTTTCAGCGATATAACTTAAAATAAGACATGACCAATTAGTGCGCCTAATTTTGCATATGAATAAAAGCTTTGTCTGGAATTCGCACGATCCTATGAAATCTAAATGCATCGATGTTGGAGTCGATTTCTTCCAATTTTCTTCAATCGACTAGCCAGAGGATGCATCTAAGTTGGATCGCGGAAACACGACACAAAATTGAAGCTTTTCATGACAGACAAATCCGATGGAGACAAAGCAATTAGAGTCAACATCCTGTCAACTGTTGGATTCAAACGCTGGATGGACCGTCTGGACGGGAAGTGCAACAAAACGGAGGCGGATGTCGGAATTTGCACGAAGCGGAAGGTGGCATGGAACTTTCTTCGTGAGCAGATTCGTAAAATAGCTAAAAAAAAAAACCAACCAACAATCGCGACGGATTATCGGAAGACGTCAAAAGTCGCCGAGGGTCACCACATTGCACCGAGAGCGAATTCTCAGAAATTGAAACATTTATCCACCCCGATTAATAGGTCTGAAGAATTCGGCAGATATTAAATATAATATGCGTCAACGGCCGGACGTCTCGCAATTGACAATTAAAACATGTGTCCCAAAGAAAAGAGTCCCAATTTGCGATGCGTGTGTGAACCGTGCCTTATATACGTATAGAGTTCGATTGAAAAGTCTCGGGAATGATTTACGATCGACGCATTGTCGCGAAGTGCATTCGAAGAATGCGATTCTTCTGCAAGCGAAGCGTGCAAAGTTCGGTGCGACTCGACAAACGTGTAAAATTGCTTCTATTATTCGAATGGAATGTTAGTTTAGCATCCGTTTTTTTAAATAGCATCGATTTGTCTTGTATAATTTGATCAATTTTTTTTATAGTTTGTATGAAAATCTTGATTCGATTCGCAATTGTAGAATGCATGATCAATTGCTAAACTTGAGTCTATCGAAGTCAATGTACGATCTTTTTGACATCTGTAATAAACGTTTAAGTTGGGTCGAATATTAAAACTATTCGAAAAAATAAATTTTCTGAAAATTTGAAAAAAGATATTTGAGTTACATTCGATGCGAATAGACTGAGCGCAAAATTAAGCACAATCAGGATGAATTAACATCCTAATTCTTAATCTAATTCAAATGAAAATTTAAATAATTAAATTCAAATATAATTTAAAATATAATTACATTTAAAAAGATTAAAAATAGACCATTTTTATGAGTAAATCTAGCATTTTTCACGCACGAGAATCATTGAAACAGCTCCAGAGCGCCAGCGTAAAATCGCTCCAAATCGGCTCAAAGCGCATCGAAACATCGGACCAAAAAGACCATAACTAAACTATAAGACCATCTCGAATCCGAAAATCTGAAACTGCTTTAGAATGGTTCGTTATTTTTTCAGTTTATCGCTCGTCGGGCGTTCGCTATGTCGACAACGCGTACACGTTTCACGGGGGCCCAACGGGTGACCAGCAAGTTTCTGTCTCTGTCTCCGATGGCCGTTGCAGAGACGGTTCGAATTTGAATTTTTCGCCGTTGGTTATAACCAAGAAGATGATTCAGAACCAGCGCTGAAGCCGAGGAACGAATCGCTCAAGAATGCAGACCGTTTCCTAGGTAGCGCCTCGCGATTATGATTTTTTACTATGTAGTATGAATTTCAATAATGCATCGATATGCATGTGGTGTTTCGGATGTGATATGTGGAATTTTTACTGTGAAAGATGCTTTTGGTTTGGCGAATTTTGTAAATTTTTCAGCGGCGATTGATCTTTGGATGTTTAAAAGTTCGAGCGGAAGTGCGTTTATCTAAATAGTCTGAAAAAATGTATGATTGTTTAATTTCATTGTGATTTGTGAATTGGCAAGTATCATTAGTGAGATATCGCTAATGAATATTACAAAAAAATGACCCGAAATGAGTGTGCATATTTAAAATTAAAAACGTTTATCAAAAATAAAACAGGAAAATGTAAAATTTTTAAACTATGAACAATGTGCATATTTTTAGAAATGTGTATTTCTGAATCGAAACCTAAAATTGGTTTGCTTGTGCCATTATAATTAACTCAGACAATCTTTCAATCATATAATTTTAAATTTTTTTCATAGAATTTTAAAACTCAAATTGCAAACTAATCGAAGTACGATTGAATGATCGCGAGCTTCATGAATCTTAATTTAATTTTCGGCAACATTGAGTAGCAATTTTAACATCACGCAATCATAGCTTAACGTTTCGATGTAATTAACAATTTATTGAACTTATCTTATGATTGAAAAACCAATCCCTAGCGAACTGAGCATGGAACGAGCATAAACAATGACACGTTGCAATTATTGAATGCGCTCGGAGCGAACATAAATCGTCCCGAGCTCCGATTCCGAATCGAACCCAGCGCAGAGCCTCTTTTAGTCCGCGGCCAAAAAAGCGATCGGACACATGCAAAAATTTATTGTGCAATTTACGCAAGTGTCCATATACGAGCAAGATGAGTAATATCGACGAGGCGTTCCATACATAATTGGCGTGCGCGTCCACAAGCAGCAGACGCCGATGTGAGACGAGCCGGAGGAGCACAGCTGTTCATATACACACAGATCAGCTGTCTGCCAACACATACAAGACACGAGGCATCCGAGACCACGAGGACCGGTTGACACTCTGGTCCGAGCTGAAAATAATGATTTCAGACACCAGCCATTGACTCCCGAACATCAACAATTACGAAACCCGCGTAGGTGCCGAGGAACTACGCGTCTGATGTACGAAAATAGGACAGGTGCGACGACCTCGCGATATTTCGAGATCGTCTGCAGATTCGATGTGACGCCACAAAAGGTGTCTATATAAGGGGGATAATGGGCCTCAGATGACAATCGAGGCTCAGGAAGCGTCTCTGGATTGTGCTTCGGAGGCTGCTGCTGACATCTCGTCTCCTATTCGGAATGACAGGGTCAAGAGTGTCTCTCACGACGTAGACGAGCGTCTAGGATGGCGTCATCGGGAAGGTCACGGTCAACGGCGACTTCTTCACCAGCCAATTGACCGACCAAGAGCGCTGCTCTCGTGTCTGTTTTATGAGGACGATCATCCGTGAAATGCGATGATTTAGAAACTCGATCGAACGTCATCGAGTAATATTGAGCCGGCGCCGCACCATTGAAATCTTACTCGAACCTTCAATTGTTCTGGCTGCAATTCGATCGCCGATGGCGCCGAGTTTTAATGGAAATTGGTCCCATCGATAAGATACTCTGTCTAAAGTCCCTAATCTAACCTGGAAAGTTTATATTGAAAAACTCGCAGTACTTACGTATAGGTCTTGTTCTGTGATGCTGTTGTCCGTGTAGAAGACCAGCAAGTTGACTGGAAGACAATTAGACGTCGGTTCTCTAAGTTTGGACGCCAGCAGCAAACACGTGGTGCCCAGCAATTGTAATTCAGTTTTGCCTATTGGAAACACGGATAGAAACCTGTCCATGTACGACATTGCTAATGAGAACACTTCCTCCTGGCACTTTTGCTCTTCGCATACCTGCGGACAAACAAAAAAAAAGATATTCAGATAAGTCTAGCAATAATAAGAAGCGCAAGAGTGCGACCCCGTTAATGGAATCTAATTTTCGGAGCCAGACGCTAATGATCCGTTTCCTACTAAAAAAGCATCGCGTTTTTTTCTGCCACAGAGAGGAGCTCATCTGGGTCGTGATCCGAGTCCGATTCTATACGTATTCATTATACGCGAATCGAGGAATGTTCTCAAAGGAGGTGCCGTGGCTGAGGATAAGTTAAGGTGGGGCTCGGGGGCCAGCTCGTTAGCGCCGAAGACCTGCTTATCTGGTATCTTGGCGAAGAGTCGCCGCCCCCCGAGACCTCCGGGGCCCCTGAGCTACGGGGGGCCCCAAACACGACTTCGGCATAATCATATAGCTAAAATATGGAGCGATCGTTTGCGGCATCTTCAAACTAACACGAGATGGCTTTTCGAACAAAAACAACTCAACCTTGAAGCTCGGAAGAATCAGCGAAAGCTCTGCTATCGAGGATCTTGAGCAAACGCTTTTGGAGGCAGTGTGCTTCAGATCTGCATTTTCTTATCGACCTCATGTGTGCAAGCTTGGAAAATCAATATTTCTCAAGTTAGTTAGATTTTCAATGATTCTTTGGATCATTGTAAGTAATGTTATATTTCAAATTCAAATTCACTTGCGTTCACAGATTGAGGCAGCTTTCATCCGTTTCAACCCATACTCGTTAATTTGGGAGCACAAAACTGCATATTTGGCACGAAAGGAATTCACTCCAAATCCTCGATTGATATAAAGCTTTCGATCGAATGAAAAAAAAGTCGAAATCGAACGAGCAAGCTTCGCGAATTCGCAGAACGCGGTTTAACGACCGCCGTTGCACACACAGGTACACCTCGATCCGGCCGTTAAAAAATGGCTAACGGAAAATTACCGAGACAAAAATATAGAACAGTCTCTTCTTTAACAGCGACATCCGTTCGCAACAATGTTATCGACGTTCGTTCTTATTATAATTAGCGAACGTTGCGTACTCATTGTGTGATGAAACGCCGACAAAATATGCCTTTGATAATGCTCCAGTTCAACGTCCGCGTTTTTGAAATTTTGCGAAATATGTATTTCGATTTCGACGAAAATTATGGTCGATCACAGATGTTAACGATTATGATGATAGAATCGACCTTAAATCGGACGACCATAGAATCGTGCCCCGGAGGCACACCCTGCCACTTTTCAGCATTAATGCAAATTGTCTGTCGTAAAAATGTGGTTAACTTAATGTCGAGAGGTGTTGTTGGATAAGTTGATGACGACCAGAAATTTCAAAAGCCTCTTGAGTGGACATCGAAGCCTCAATGAACGATTCTTGGTCATAAAATATATTTAACAGAAATTTCAAGTGAAGATGTTCATCGTAGAGCAAAGCAAGGATCTGGAAGATTCAGATGAATGCATTCATCTACGGCTGTATATAGATCTGTCCCATCAATTTCTGGAGTCAGGAGTTACATGCAGTTTAGATGAGAATTATATTTGGAGCATGGCACAGAAATAAAGCTTATAAAGGCGTTTATTCCAGATTCTTGACATTGACCAGAGTTGAAACGCTCAGGATCCAAGCAGTGTTGTAGTCGAGCCAAAACGTACTGGAGCGGCGCTCCGTCATCTGTTTTCCTAGCCGGAGCGCGCTCCAAATTTAAAATATCAAAATAGTGTCAAATACGCATTTAATTCCACAAATCTAGACAAAGGTAATGAAAGTACATAAAGACACCGCAAAATGTACAACTGCGCCACTGGATCCGAGGCAGCAAAAGGACGCATCCGAGGGATTCTTCTCGCGCAAAAACGATAGATGTGCCGAAATCCTTCTCGGAACATCTTGTTAAGGGGTCATTTCACTTTATGCGCGCGGGGGAACGCAATTTGGTTTAATCTCGTTAGTGAACAAACTTAATGTGTGTGTACGGTTCCAGGGCCGGACAGGATGTGCGCCCCGTTCTCCACTCCTCAATTGCCGACGACGTGCTTCGAACAGTGCCCATATTTATATATTTATATATATAGAAAGATAAGGACTCTCGTTGGTGATGCATGTGTCCCAATGAGAGCATTAGCGTCTCCGCCTCGCGCTGGACCGATTTGCGCGGTTACGATATTATTGTTAAACGATGATATCATCGAAGAGGCCCCAAGAGATCCCGCAAGGATTGGCGACAGCCGGCTGAAAGTGGTCTGCCACCATAAATCCTAGCCGTTCTCTTGAGAGACAGTGGTTCTTGATCTTTTTTCCAACTCAAATTCGAGGCCAATCGAGATCAGACTACATATTTTAGATTTGTACCATCTCTGTAAGATTCATTTTTCAGAGACATGGAGCATCCACCATGTGTTTCTGCACTGTGCCTTACTACAAATCTACTTGTAGCATTGATGAAAAATAACATGAAAAGACTTATTGCTAAGTATTCGATCCGATTTTCACAAAAAATAAAGCATATTATGGAGTTATGGTAAATCAATTTTCGTGATGATATTGAGCCAAAATATTGGATTGACGATTTCTGTATGGAATGATTAAACATTCTCAACACCCCTAACGACGATCAATCTTTCTCTTGATCAATTCCGGTGTGATGATCCATATGGATCTCGAGAATTGTACAAGATGTGTCCATCCGGGCACAAAGCGCCGGGCAATTTGATCATCGTTATTATAATGTTAAAATTACAGCACACACAAATTGCGCAAACTGTCTCCATTATTATAAACGTCGTTAGTACTCCATTATGAAAAGATAAACGACGCTCGACTAAAAGAGGAAATCAATTTGAAATTCGGCATTGGGTCAATGGCACGACACTTGATTCATCGAATTGGGTTAGGTTTTAGACTAAATATGGAAATTTTACATAACGATCCCATGAACTTGAAACATCCAGTCCTTGAACCGCCGAAAGAGTGCTGTGACCTTTTTATTTTCCCATCTTCAAAGGCATCAAAGGATGAATGGGGACGAAGGATATGCGAATATCCGACAAAGAAGGACACATGAAAAGCAGAAATGGTAATGAGACTCGTTCAAAGGTCCTATCTGCGAAGAAGATCGTCGCGAACGTTTCTCGAATCTTCTCAATTTAACACACATGTGTTTCGCCGACGATAAACATTCTCAGATCAGCGGAGAAAAAAAGCTGATCTTCTAGTGTCAAGGACATCAGGATTAAATGGTACGATTGTTGAACCGGGCGTGGTCTAAAAATTTAATTCCGCTGATAAGATTATAATATTTGATACCGTTTCATAATAGCGATTCAATTTAGTTTTTTTCCCCTAGTGTACATACAGCACCCAATACTTATCTTTGTCGGCTCTCGTTCGACTCCGACTTCGAAATGTGGTATATCAGCTTTTTTTTTGGTGAACGTTCGTACTTGTTAACGTGTCGTTTTATTAATTCTGATGGCGAACTCGGAAGGATATTCGTCCTTAAATGGAAAATCGAAGTCGAAAGATTCTCAATCGGTTCGATGATTTCGAGTAATTATGCGTAATTGTCGAGTCGAAACAAAATTGAGATGTAACTAGACTAAATTGAATCGTTAAGTTCCAGTCTCGCTCTAATGACTAATAATCGACTTAACAATTAACTGACGAAAAAATAACAACAAAACTATTAGATTTTTTCCAAAGCAGGTGTCAGCTCGATTTGTTCATTCACTCGCAAGATTCAAATTCAAGGTAAATTCACCGAAATAAAAAATCCGCATAATCACGACCGAACGTAAATCGCTAAAAATTAAATCGAAAAAATAAAAAAATGTAAAGTTTGAGAGCACATTCCCATCGGCGGTTCTCAAAACACGTTTTCATATCGTACGTATAAATATTGTATTATATGTGTGCATGATACGGCGTGTGTGCGAATTAACGACCCGAATCTCTGAAAGAGAAAAAAGTTATGGGAATTAATAATAAAATGCCGCAGCCGTGACGATTTGAAATTTAAATATGGTCGTTGCAGAGATGACATCACCGCGAGATCTTCTCCATCATGAGCCCGCATCTTCGGGAACGTGACCATCCTCGCCAATTGGCACTTTTTTGGGGGAAATTCGCACGCACGTACATCACGTGACGTGCTCTTTGGCAAAATTATAAATAACCATTAAAATTAAAATGTCTTCGTTATAGTTATATAGCTAGAAATTAAGTGATTTTAAATCATAGGAATTATATTTGACGCTTGTGCCGCTAGGATTTTAGGGTTTTCGTATGTAATGTTGATAATTTCAGTATAAATACTGATAGCAAAATATTACACGCAAAATCCATACAAAGTCTTGAACATTGTATAAATAAACAAATGGCGCCATAGGAATTTTATAAAGATAATTTTTTTATAATAATTTTCGATATTTTAATACTTCATGCAAGTCATTGACTAATTTACCCCAACTTTCATCCCAAATCCACTTTTTTATATAAAAAAATCATTGAATTATCTCAATTTTTGGCCTACAATATTGACATAATATATTAGTTCGATTGCACAGTGTTACGTGATCAAAAAGTAAAAAGTCATTTTTTCTGTTAAGATTTAAATTAAATCAATTACGATTTTTTTAAGTCGAATTATTTTCAATTTGAAAAAAATAATTTTAAAATTTAATGAGAAATAATCATTTTTAATAATATTTTAATTAACGGCAGTGCGATAGTGCAAAATTAAAAAATTAGCATATATCCATCCGTACATACGTCTCTCACAGCTGAGCAGCCGTGGACTACTGACTGGAAACGAGAATTCACAGCTGGTTGTTCGCCACAGCTGATAACTGTCAAAGCGTAGACGCAAGAGGGCGTACGTAAGTAACGTAATTAGGGTCGCCACACACTCAAATAATATAATATTATTTTTTTTAATTTAAAATTAACTTTTTTTTATCGAATATTTTTTAATTTTTCTCGAAAGTGTTTTTTGATTTAATTTTAATTTTCAAGTTTTTTCGATTTATTCGACGATTTGGGTTGTATGAATTTTGCATTTTTTTCCGTCGGAATATTGAGCATGTTGAATTTCAATATCGAGCGAGCCGAGAATAGCGGAAACTTAACGCTAAAAATGTCTATTTCTGTGCCAGACGGTTTTCCTCCCACTCTCGTCTTACATCATTTATTCTCAGTACTGTTCGTTCGTTCATTTTTTTTCAATTTTATAATTATTTTTATCTCTTTTGTTGAAATTTTAATGTTTTATCAAGTTCATATGTACATTTTGTGTGGTAATTGTGAATACGTATCTCAGAAATGTATGTTTATTATTAGCTTGTTGCTGATTCAAGACATCGAGAGAGTGAAATGTAACAAAAAAAAAAAACTTATCGTCGTCCTATTGAACTGCAAATGCTTTGATGCATATTGTTTTCAGTGTGCGCATTCAGTGTTTTATTTGTTTCATAGATATCGAATATAATAGAGCACAAAGAATTGCGAGCAACGCAATAAACATGTAATAAGAAACCGACATTTCAGTGTTTGATTATGCATTACATATTATATTTTATAAAACGGACGCGACGATCAGCAAATTGACTCCTCCATAATTTTTCACACATGATTCATCGGAATTTGCCATCCGAGTACTGAAAGTGTCCGATGATTTGTGATTGATAAATGCGAACATTCAGCTTCGTCGTAAATTTTTCAATTCGCCGACCATTTTGAAATCCTAGCAACAATTCTATACGTGGCGACATCAGTACATGACTGGTTTTATTAATACATATCTGTTTTTGCATCTGTTCAAATGTCTTCCGAACAGACAGGTTTTTTCATGTAACAATTCGAGCGAATTCGTTAATTGATTCTAAAATTTATAAAGACGCCTCACACTTACAGCTCACAAAAAACTATTCAGATAAATTAGACAAACAATGATTGAATAAAAAGGTTAGCCGTGTATTTCGAATATATCAAACAATTTCAACATCAGAAAATAAACATGCGATAATGTGCAGCTTGCACCGAATGCACGACGTACCCTGTAACGCACATGATCATAATCAAACGTCATTTGTACAACATACATTTTAAAAGCACGAGACGAAGAAAAATTAAGATACAAGAAACGATATGAAAAAAAAGCTAGGTGTCATGCACGCAAAACACTCCGATCAAGATAACGCATAACATCTGAAGCATGAATAAAAAAATGACATCAATTAACTGATATGATATTATATTAGAAATGTAGATACACTTGAATTTAATAATTTAAGATTATTTTTTAATTTATTACAATAGAATTGATTGAATGTAGAATTACTGATTGAAGAATTAAAAACGAGTTTTGATCTATGAAAAATATATTGAAAATGATTTATGATATGAAAAAATATTTGATGAAAAAATTAATTCATTAAAAAATAAATAAAAAAATTAAAACCGAGTGTGAATACAGCTTTATCGGCAAATAACACAACATATGTTGGAGCTTACGTCAAAATCAGCTGGTGCGAATGGAAACATCAGTTGGCGCAAGACTGCGCCCAAGAACGGACGTGTTCAGTACATTTGAATTTTTTTCAGATTTTCAAATGTTAAAAATTCTGTTATTATCCGGACTTCCGGATAAGCTAAATTTTTATCTGAAACATATTTATTCAAAAATTTTCCTACTTCCCACTGCATTTTTTTCATATGACTAATGACTAATCTGTATGTATTCATTTGGATTAACAATCGAAACTTCATCAAATCACAAAATAATATAAATCAAATTGTTTTATCAAAATTTGATTTCATTGAACATTCAAATTGAAGAATCGTTTGATACGAACTTCAATTTTCATTACACGATTTTATAATATCCTTATCTCGCCATTACATAAAAAGGCGCACAAGTTAACTCACTTGTGACGGAATGGGGTAAATTAAAATTGAAAAAAAAAAATATAAAAACTGCAGCAATTCTTGGTGTGCAAAAGCACGATAATTAATCGGTCTGTGTTCCGCGATAATTTATAGCGATAATCAAAAATCTGGGTTGAGCGAACACGTTTCAGCGATACACCTACAGGTGGTTACAGAAAAATCCGCGAAAAATTCCGCGGATTTATAAACGGACATTGGCTTCGGTTCAAAATTGAAAAATCCCGACTAATTTATGGCGGATAATTCGAATCGGGGACGAACTGTCGCCTATCTAAGCGATTTTATATTCGAATACATTCGATACTCTTGTCTTTTGTTCGAATTCGAAATTCGAGAACATCGCGTGAGCGTTTTTGATTAAGACTCGGTGAAAAAATTCGCCATTACGAACTCGCTTTTAAAACGTATAATTAATCGTGTGCAGTATGAGCGTGTGTAATTATTTCAATACATTACTGCTCTTTTTATATAAAAAAGAGCGATTATTTTGAAAATAACGAGCGTCGATCGAAAAAATGTATAAATTTGTTCAGTACAATTCGGCGTATCTATTTGCGATTCGGATGAAGTTACAAGATTGCTACACAACGGAATCATTCAATTTTTATCGATATATACCCAAAGCAAATAGGATCAATTTGAGCAAACACATAAGTGAAAACGCAATAGCTTCATGAAAATATATGAGAAACGTGCAAACGAAATAAAAAATGCTGAAAAATAAAACGTTTCGTGCGATAGTCCGCATTTACATATGTATCTGTTGCGACTTGGAAGACTTTCAGAACTTCCGTGTTTATGTTGAAATTTTCGCGCATTTTCCTTCGGGAATTATGTAAAAGTCCACGATTCCGAAAAAAAAGAGTTCATCGCTTCGAAAAATATAATATAATGAAAGATTCCAATCGAGATCCCCTCGTTGTTATCGCATTCTCGTTCCTTTTGAGTTTAATGCACTTTATAGTTTTCCTCCACGGTCGGTTTGATCCTTATGCGATTGAACTTGCGATTCGCAAAAAATGCAAAAAACTTTATAATATGTGCATACAACTTGCCGTATATTAAAATGTCTGCAGAGTTGAGCACGCGCTTGATTATTTTGCATTTAAACAAGATCATTATGTTGAAAAAAATGTAATTGAAACTGAATATTTATCAATTTTTAATAGTCGAGATAAGAATATCTCGCGTTTAGGAAGTCGATATCGCATTTTTTCAGTATAAAATTCAGATGCATTTACAAAATAGACGAAAGATTTACAGAGTTTAGCAATTGTTCCTTAGTCAGGTATATATTTTCAAAATGACCGTTGCAACTCGCAAAAACGCATCCGTTGCAAGTTCACGAACATGACGCATATTCTAGTGAAATTCAATAAGCATTCTCGTTTCAGAATTTCTAGAACAAATGAAAATTCGATACGAAAAAATCGCAGACGCGTAATTCGACACCTAATGAGCCACATAGCTCCAGACTGTCGCCGAGAGTGGACGACGATCTATAGATCTTCGATCTATAACGAGAAAAAAGTACGATTTTGAGTTTAGGTCGAATCTGCGAAGATGTTCTCTTCATTCAAATTAGTGTCTCATAACCTGAGGCCGTTTTCTCGAAACCGCTCTCTTGACTTTTTGTCCGTGTTTTGGTCTGTGCTTTTGGATTTTTCGCTTTTCGGTCTTTTGGAAGACTGCTGCGGCAGCGGTGTAATTTTTTCGACGAAGAAACCCGCCGCAGAAAACACGCGGTCGCCACTTGTTTTAAAAATGGCGAATTTGGATACAAATTTGCAATTTTTTGCACCGAGATAATCCAAAATTCGCTTCCAGCTCGGTTTCGAAAGCGATCATTGAATTTTGGGGCCCCACTCTATTCAAAGATACTTATCTCAGTCACCATTACAAAAAATGATTATGATAAAAAAAAACATTTACACGGGAAAAAAAGTTCGATAAAATTATAAATAATCGCTTCAATTAGAGCGATTAGTGACGTCGTATTCATTGATCGAAAAAAAATACATGTATAATTAATCAATCAGCAGATTTTTCGAATAAAACAGCTGATTGTCCAGAATCGATGAATAATAAAACGAACTAGAATCGTGTAGGTAACATTTTAAAACGAAGTGGGTAACACGTGGCGCTCGAACGCAAACTCGACAACTCGAAAATATACAAATAATACGATAATCGAACTAATAAAAAATGCGAAAATATAATTACTTCGAGCATCCAGCATGCGACGATTCGCCTCATCTCGACGGTGATCTCGTGCTGGACCGTTCCGAAGTAGTGTTCGCATCTATCGTGTCTCTCTTCGAGCTTCAGGAGGTTGGTGAGCACCCTCCGCTCGAGGAGGGCCGGGTCCACCAGCCCTCTCCGAACCTGTCTCTCCTGGAGCACATTGCTCCTGGGCGCCGAGGGCGAGGAGCCAGGCACCGACTCCAGGTCACTGCTGTTCACCGTCTCACGGCACTGAAGGTCCATAGCAGCCACCCCCACTGCACGTTTTCGAATTTTCGATGAAAATCTGAATTATTCGTACTGGAAAGAGTCGCGCACTTATTACAAGTGTGGATGGTCTGATTGTGGATTTTTCGGTTTTCGGTGTTGGGGTTATTGTTGTCCCCCGAGCGAGCCGATGTTGACTCACCAGCTGCCAGTGATCAACTCGGTGTTCGTTCATCGCAGACCCGAACCGGCTCAGCTGGGTTATGGATGCCCCTTCCATCGGCTTCGCTCGCCTGGCCGTTTCGATGACGTTTCGGTACTTGCGGCGATGACGTTTCGTGCGAGCGAATCGGTTTTGTCAGGCGACGTGAGTTAGGGTCGGTTTTCGTTTGGTTCGGTTCTGGAGAAGTCGTTTAGGTTATGTTTTGTGTGTGTGTATTGATTTGGATTTATCGATGGATTTTTAGTGTATTTTTTTTTAAATGATATAATTGAAGTTTTAACGTATTATAAGCGATGTCCTTTAGCGCGGAAATGATTTTATTTGTTTTAAGATCGTTGTTAATATTTTGATTGGATCGATAAAAACTGATGTAAATTATTACATATATGCGATTATTCATTGATTATTTTAAACATGGACTAACCGCATTCACAAAATAATAAAATTTTAAAAATATTTAATTTGATATTTTAAATTTATTCATATTACAATTCTCAAACGTTTCTATAAAATTTCTAACATATCAAATCTAAAATATTCACTTTATAAATATTAAATATAAACGTATGCGATAATATTTCAAGCATTCAGCTGACGATAACACTCGATAAAATTCACACGCATAATCGACCTACACTCGAAACCAAATACTACAAGCATACAAAATTTCGTCAAATTTCTAGTATAAAAACAAAGTTTACAGGAATATGTCGTTTACCTGCGAATTAGCTGATCGTGAGTCAAACCTTTCACCATTCCAAGAAGGTATTTCGCTGTACGTTTATATTTTTTTCAGAATCGATTCGAAATTCGTACATTTGGCAAATGCGATTCTCTAACGACCCACTGCGGCCTCTCGTTAGTGGGATGCTGTATTAAAAATACAGATTCAACGCACTGCATCGGGCCAAGTTGATATCGTTAGAAATATTACACGTGTTAATCGACGATTCACATGTAGCTGTTGCCGTTTCTATGTCGCATGTGTAAAAGAGAGCGAAGAAGTCAAAGGCAACAGCTATTTATAAACTACTCACTAAGTGAACGTTTAAAAGGGCAAAATGAATGGCAACAAATATAGTATGAATTGTTCAGTCCACAAAGTGATTAACTACATAATACATACAAAATGTCGAGAAAAATTATGAAATATACATATTTAATACGTTTTTCAAAATTTTCCTTATTCCATTTATCCGAAATTATAAACTTCGTTCACGATAAGCTGCGGATGTGGTCAGTTTACATGAGTACATACATAATTAATTAAAATGGCATCTGAAATAAATGATTTATTATTCTACAATCAAAAATACATATTTTGTCATTAATGATATTTATCTTTATTATTCAGGAAAAAAAATCTATTCATAACTGTATCAATTACTGAATTTTTTTTTTCAAAAACTAGACTTAAATCGCTTTATACACTGAATGTCTCATATGTAAATTGGCCATAAAGAGATAAGCGTTTTGTCACATCATGCATTTTTGCATCTAGATCAAATTCGAATGCTATCTCCCCAGGATATGATGTCGAAGAAGTGTAACTACTAAATATTTATTCTGCGCTAAGAATAGAAGAGTATCGACCGCTCATAACAAGTATGAGAAAACTTTTCGTTCCCACGTGGCCGATATTTATATAAATACATATAAACGTGTCGTTATCCTTATTTCTCTAAACTTTATTGGTTTCGGCTTCTTCAAATAAACAATAGACGCACATCTTCGACATGGGTGCAAGATAATTAAAAAATCTCTACAGGAAAAAAAGCGGCGTGTGAAATTCGTCGATTCATATTTCCCTTTATCTCGATCCTCGATCAGTCGGTGTAAAGTTTATAATTTAACGAGCAGTTTGATATTTTGTACAATCCGCGATGCATTGATCCTTCGGAACAAAGTTGCAAAACGGCGGCGGATTATTGACTCGTCGATGGCGGAATGTAGTTTGGAATGCCGAACGAAATTTGGAACTGAGAATACTACAAGCGCTAACCGCCGCTTAAATTTAAAAAGACAATATTTAAAGTCGAAAGATGCTCGTGGAAGAGTTAAAAAACGAAACGAGAAATAATGTTTTTGTGTACAAGACAAGACACATGACGCGCTTGATCTTGCAAACGATTTGGGCGATCGAGCGAATTTTGAGAAAAATTGTTGAAATTTTTGTTTAATTTAATATATTTTTTGTATAGATAAGAAAACAATGATTTTAAAAATAATTAATTAATATTAAATTAATAAAAAGTTGTCAAAAGAGTCATAATGAGAATTCTCATATTCAATTCAAAATTTCAAATTCAAAATAAAATATTAAATTTAAAAAATAAATTAATTTAATTTAATTTAAATCAAAGAAAATATAATATTTTATTATAAAATTCATTAAAAGTTAAAAAAATTAAATTAAAAAGTATAAAAATGAATAAAAATTCGCAATTCTATTACATTCGCGCATTGCCCGTAGACGTGGAGGCTTTTCGGAAAATTCTGGAAAAGCCATAAAAAATTTCCGAACTTTTTTCATCTATCTAACTTTCTATAAACAACGATAAAACGATAAGGTAATTTCCAAAATTATCATTCTTCGATAAGTGTCGAAATAAGCTGGATAGCCATATATGGTAATTGCCGACTTTTTAGCGGGAAGATGGCTTCGAATGTGGGATGGAGGTGATTCAATGGGTCTTTTATGATCTAGGATAGATCTTTAGAGATCTATGTACGTTTTTGAATATGTTTCGAGGTGGTAGTCACGTCTGATCGTCGCCTATTTAGAATCGTTCGGATATTTATTCGAGCGTTCGACGCTCTAATGATGTTTCGCCCGATTTGTGTTATTGTTTTTTTGCCGATTTGTTGCATAATTTTTGTGTTTATGTCGTTTTGAATAATTTTATATTATTTTGAATGATTTTTTTTGTTATAAAATATTAATAAATGATCGGATGAATTTTAAAATAATATTTTTGAATAATTCATTTTAATGAATATTACAATAATATAGTATTTTTTAAGTAAAATTAATTTGGAACGATTTATTAAATCGATAAAAATTTTGAGAATATGATTATTTTCAACAACGAATTTAAATAATTAGAAAACATTATTATAACAACTAATTACGGGATTCGAATTAAAATCATTTATATTTCATTTTATATTTCTAAACATACAATAAATGTAAAATGAATTTTCTCATTCATATGTTTCACTGTCGACATAATAAATGTGCAGTTTGTATCTACAAAAGTCCTGCAGTTATTTCGAATATATTTGAACTTTTTCCAAAGCAAGATAAACTATCTATATTTCCAAAAGCATAATATCTATGAAAAGAGTTAATCCTGCTATACAATTTTTTTTTTATAAAAAAAAATCTTAGAAAAACTACAAAGCACTAAAACCTAAACGATGACAATTCATCAGATAACACTTAAAAACGGAAAAAAATACACAAGCAGAAAAATTAAAAAAATAGCTCACATTTTGCAAAAACAATACACTTACACATAAAAAAACTTATTTACGAATCAAACGAAAAAAAAATAATGCAATACAATAAATTCTTACAAAATCTCCATAATTGCAGACACGCGCAATCTGATATGCAAACGTCCACGAAATTAAAACATGCCGACAATATAATACATATACGAATATGCAACATAGTTACATCATTCTCGGTCTAATGGATCTTACTTTACTTAATTTCACTCTCAAGTAAAGAGTTATATTTAGCCGGCAAATTGAGGCCCCCCGAAATGCTTCGGCATTGACCTCAACCGTCTTTTACATCGGTTGAGGCCAACGCTCCTCGACAGAAATGGATATCTGTGAAAATTGCTGAAAAATTTCGTATTGTATCTCGTTATGAAATTTCAAATGCGTAATGTTGCGTTTACGTTATGAGTTATGTTGAACTTGCGAGCACTAAAAATTTCAGCTGATTTTGATGAAATTTTTCGTAGAAATCAAGTGTAAGTATAGGAGTGAAACGCTTGTGAAGAAAGAAAATGCAACGAATTAGTTTTTTAGTTATTTAAGGTTTAAGCTTGGTATATTTATTAGGTGCATCTTCTAACAAAATAATATTTTATATGAAGCGTTTTGATATTTTTAAAAAACGACATAATAATAATATGTATTGCTATACGTTGAACAAGCCATGTAAAAAAAACAATATTTTGTTAGTATGCAATTGAAAAAATACCAAACTTGCACCTATGATTACTGAAAAACTATCGAGAGTTGCATTTTCGATCTTCACAACCATCTCAATTTTCAGATAAATTTCCATTAAATGACATTTTATGCCATATTGCTGTCAAAAACATTTCATAAATGTTACACTTCGTATTGCTCATTTGTGCAATGCAGATAGAATGAGCAATGTTATGTGCGATGTCTTGTCATTAACTGTTTACATTATGTGATTGCCATACTTTGCATGATTTAAACGTCTTCCGATCGAGTTTTTTTCAAGTTTAAAGTTTCAAAAGCTGAACGGAATGTTTTTCACGCGATATAGGCTTTGTTGTGTTTGAAAAATCACCTGTTCGAAAAATCAATTCATCACCTGAACGTGAAATTAATCATGGACCGGAAACCTTGACCTCATCACAGAAAAGATGGAACAGTACACAAATAAATCGGTCGAACCGATTCATTTTTCATGTTTTCAAATATAAGAACGTTTTTTGACGTTCTATTAAAAAATTGTTATAATTTATAGCCGCGGAATAATAAAATTCTTAAATATTCTCTAGTCGATGTAACGCGTTTAATGAAGATTGATGTTTTTAATAAAATTTACATTCGAAGCACACGATATTGCTTTTTGTAAGTTCGATTAAAATCAGATTCGGATCGGTTCAATCAGGTTTTACTGGACTATCGAGAGACGAAATGTTGAGAGCATGTTTAAATCAGTAATATCTATAGCTCGGTTCAATTAATCGCCAAAAATGTTAGTCATTCAGCTAAACGAGAAATAATTGCTATATCAAAATAAATAATGAAAATTTTATTGCCGATATAAAAAAGCTAGCACTTATTAAATTTATTATACACGTGCAAGACAGACAAGGATTTGTAAATACACTGTCAATGTACATCGCACTTAATTCATCATCGGTTTGAAATGATAATGCGTTATTTTACTGTGGGAACTGTTCCATTCAAGTAATCCGAGCATTTATTTATGTAAGATCGATTATTGCCGAAGAATTTACACACATATACATTTAACATTCGAGAATCTATTAATTTATTACTATAATTATTGACACGATGCAAAAAAGTTAAATTATTGCGTGGACGTCGGCCTTTGGCGCTTTTAGGCCTCGATGGTGTTCCACAAAATAACAAAAAAATATATAAAAAATGCCGATGAATTAACGTTCCTGAATTTATCGGAATGGTTTTTTAGTCGTTTTTCACATGGCGATACGATCTTTGTTGTACTAAAACAAAGTACTGTATGCACAATTTGTTGCTTGAGGTAGGATAAGCTCATTATCGTCGTTTATGCATACGTGCAAGGAATAACGGTACGAGTTGCACATAAATTTGTATTCCCATTGTAAAAATGGAAAAAAAATGTATGTAGTCCTTTCTCACTATTGATAATTGAGTTTCACCGATTTGACTTATCTGGTAGACGAACATGGTTTTCAAAGTGTTAAAACGCTAATTGCTCAATTTGTTTGATTATTTTTTTAGTATTAATTGAAATATAATCGATACTATTTATGTCATTACAATTTATCGATGAAAAATATGATCATAAAACTTGGATTTTGAAATGGTATCAATATAATTTACAACTTTGAGCTGTTATCGAAAAATCAATATCGAGCAATAGATTAGTGATTTGTTTGAATTGATGGAAAATAATCGTTTTATCAACAGAAAAGTTAAGAAACCACTGAATCGAAGTTGAACTTTTGAACGACTGAGCCCTTTTCCGCGTTCAAATTTGACGTAAATACGTGTTATGTACTCACTACGTATTGTTTACGTTTGTCTGTTTCACTTGTAATTACGAGGTCAAAGAACGCATTCTTAAAGATAAACTAAAGCACATACGAGTTCTATTGATTAATCGGAAGTGATAGATTACATTGTGACATTTTTTAAAATTCTCAAATAACTTTCTTCCAGTTAGTTCGACATTCGTGTTGAAAACTTGTAAGCTATTACAAATCGTTATGTATCTCCGTAGCGAAACTGTAAATGTTATTATTGTTTATATTTCCACAAAGTTTATCTCAAATGTGCAATAATTAGGTAAATAGACTTTCGCTAGCAATGAATTGACGGATATGTCATACAAAATATGAATGGATAATTTATCGGACGATAGCAATTTAATGAGAACATAATAAATTGGTCAAAGTATTACAAACAAATCGCACACACGGCTATCTTTATTTGGTTCGAATGTGAGAAAATCCGTTTTGTTATTTTATCAATTAGGGGAAAAATTCCTTTGAACCGATTTGTACATGAAATTGTCAAATGTGCGGCGCTAAGTATCGAAACTGTTGACAACTCGAAGAGAATTACAACGTTTCAATTAACACTTGCCGATCGTGACCGAAGTTGAAGAAAAAAATCGACATTTACCAATTCACAATCGATGAACGCACTTAAAAGATGAATTCAACTTACGCACATTCTTAGAGGAAAAAAAGCACTCGCGATCTTAAGAAAAATGGTACGTTACATAGTGCGAACATTACGTAAGGAATTCGTACATTTCATATGCGAAATTGATACTTGTGTACAATTTATTCGACGAATTAGTTTGGGTTATATTTTAGGTCAAGTTAAAGTAAAAGTTAAGGTTTTTGTTGGTTTATTTTTTTCATTTTTTCAGGTGTTTTTGGTTGGATTGGATATACGTACAAGAGGTATAGATTGTATTATATGTTGCACTTATATTATTCTACACAAGTACCGAAAAAATACCCAAGGAACCTTTCTATGACATTGGGATAGATTTTTTGTAATATAATAGAAATTAAATACTGACCAAAGTATAATAGACGGTTTTTAAATCATATAATAGAATCTAGATACAAGCGGTTCTAAATCACAGTGCTTTGATAAAAATTGCTTCCGAATTTCGTACTATAGAAGGAATATTCATACTATTGAATCGTCTCTAAGCAAAATACACACACGTGTATTCATAAATCCAACAAAACATAAAAGACCATTACATAACAAGAACAATATAAAAATTCTCATGCGACAACAGCAGGTGCGCCATCAACAATCTGCGCAACACTAACAAGAACCATTCAAAAAACGCCACCTTCTCGATCGATTTCCTTCATCGAAATCATCACAGAACCACCAGAACAACCCTCGATTCGAACTTGCATTGTATCTCTTTCAATTTGTAGTTCAAATTTATTGAATTTGGACGAGAAATGTCCACGTCTAGGTGGAAGATTGCTGGTAAGTGGCGTGCTGAGGAGGCGTCGGGCCTCCGACGACGGGTCAACGGCATCAGGGGGCCCAGGTTGGCGAATTTTCCACGTCGACCTTGACTATAGTAGTAGGCCACCAGTCTAGTGTGACGCGGTTCACTTCTGCCAGGTCTCGTGGTGTCTGGTCTCCGGACGAGGAGTTGGAGCTCGGAGGCTCCGATGCGCAGTATCTGAGTGTACTTGGATGAGATGAAATTGTGGATTTTTTATGGTACGAGTATGGGTGTGAGTCCGTAGGTACGTTTATTGCGTCATCTGCGCGTGAACGATGGTGTTATGGCCATAGGTGTCAGACAGTGAGTCGGCATTATGTATCATGGATCGAACGTCGAATATTTATATCAGACAAAGTAATTATATAAAGGATATTTGTGTGAAGTATTTTGTGTATGAGTTGTCACAGTAATAGAGCGTTTTACTGAATATTCATATAAACACGCAGATACACGGAAAGTCCTACAGGCAGACACATGGATTAGTGCTATGAAATTATTAGATAGTGCGAACTTTCAGATTGCTAATATTATTATTTTATAGGCTTTTTTTAAAAATGTGGGATTTTTTCGAACATTAAAAAGAATATGCTTCTACTTGCTCCAATAAATATAAATTTTAGTTGAATGTGTCATTGAATAAGCTCGTGAAAATCTATAAAATATGATTATGTATGAAATATTATAAATAGATATTGTTTTTTTAATGCTTTTTCTAAAATCTAAGCAAAAATGTATCTTTTTTCGGACCTCGAATAAATCTTGCAAAAGTTTGAATTTGAAGATAAGAAACTGACTAATTGTAAATATTTAGATCAATCGCATGATATTCTCTGTAATATATTTATAACATGTAGCACGTTCCGTATGTAATTTCAATTTAATTGGACTACGAATGACGTTGATTTTAATTTTAAATCATCAGATATTATAGAATCGAGATTTTTTTCAAAAACAAAAAATATGTATAATTAGATTCGATAAGCACCGAGCAAAAATATAATTCGTAAGCATTTTAAAATAATATAAAAACCTTGAGAATGATAATAGGGATGAAACCGTATGTGTACATACGTTAATTGCTAAAATTACAGACGGAAGAAATTCGACAGTTTAAACTAACATTTTCGAGTTAATATCAGATATCGTACATCGATAATGAATATTTATTAAAAAAATCAGATCGAAGACAAAAAATACCAACAAAATCATCCCGAATCGTTACATATACGACCTCCAAAATAGAACATATCGAATTCTAACCACAACCAAGGTTCTATCGATCGAATATTCGTCGGATTTATAATACTTCGGAGATCGTTCACTGTCTATTCGATATTGCGCAACTGTCATGGTCAATATTTCGCGAAATAATCGTACACCTGCTTCCGCGTCTATTCCATTGTCAAGAGTTCAATGGACAAGAGTTTTGCGCAATTTCTAGATTTATTTGTACTGAAAATGACGTGTCGGTGTGAATGAGTTACATATCGTACATCTCCTTGAGCATTTTGCGCGAATTTAACAATTCGCATTGTATGTATTCGATTTTTTTGTGGGAAGGATTATTACGTTTTTTTTTCGATTTCATAATGGATTATTTCTAAATCAATTTCGTCGCGAGTCATTGACACTTATGTTTATATTGAACAGCAGACGTTCGACGAAAAAATCGTATGAGTTACAAGAAAAGGTACAAAGTTTACGAACGGATGTGAAAGTGACATCGAGTTTTCGCTGAAAAGTTAAATGGTTGAAATAAGAACTGTTCGTTGCGAAGTTTTCGAATGTACTCAAGACGTGACATCATTCGAATTTGTATGTTTCGGTTAGAAGTGTTCCCAGAAATCGTATGTATGAATGAATTTAACAATGAACTGCAAAACTCGATGACCGAAGCTTTTACGAGCTTTTCGAAGCGAGGATATTTTGCTCCATTGACAAAATACAGTGAGACAATAAATTAAACCGAAAGGCGCCAGCTAAATATAGAATTTCAGGAAAGAGTCTTTCAATAAGTTCCATGTATGGAATGAAGCATATTTCGACATTAACATGTATGTATTCTCAAAAATTTTAACTGCCGTGGAATATTTTTCGAGTGAGATCAATATTGTTTTACTTTTTGCGCTATTTCAATATTGTTTCATTCTTCATTTTATTTTATTGGTCAGCTGTCGAACCTGTTCTCGATTTCCGGCCAACCATTTTAACGTCATCTGTTCGAAACGAAATACAAGACAAATCTACATTTTCCACAGAAGAAAGCAAACAGCATACACGAAAAATGAAAATCGATACTCGTGAAAAATCAACTCATTCAAATTTGTATAAAAAAAAAAACTAAATCTGAAACATACACGTTTTCGGAATAAATTTATATTAATCGCACGTCCTTCGTTTTAATGAACAGCTGTATCGAATAGGAATTAAAAGATACGAACCAAAGTCGGGGCCTCCTTAATAGTGTAATAATTGTAATATGAAAATAAAAAACAGTCGCCTAAAAATCGGAAATTTTTCGGACGTCGACCCTATTTTGAAAATATTTTAATGCTCTATTCACAATAATCGCACAATCGTTCGGGAAATCGTAAAACGTTCATAAACGAGACATTAAATATACGCAAACTGTGCGTGAGCTTATCCGGTTATTTATGCTTGAATCACAAACGGCCGACGTATCAAAAGTATCATTTGTGCGACGTTTAAATTAAATTTTATTAAGCCATATTTTTACGCCGCAATTGAAATGATCATCGGCACAATTCGTATTTAATAACGCATATATTTTTCGGAAGGATCAATTGGCTCGTTCGACTGGAGTGCGTGATGTTTTCAACTCGAATTATATGTATACGAGTGATTTTGTTTATTTGAGAACGCGAAACGTCAAATCTCAAATCATTGAAAATTTATAATGCAAATCAATTTCTCGTCATATATGTAATAATATAGCAAGTCAATGATGTAATGGTACATATAAAATGATGGTGAATGCCACGTGGATTCAGCATATTCATGATGCTGAGTTAAAATTCTGTCGGATATTGGCGAAAGTCACTTTTTCAAATTTCAAAGTCAATTTTTTTTAGAAAATTTTTAAAAAAAAGTGTTAATTTAGCGCTTTACACAGTGATTCCTCAAAATGAATCGCCTTGTCTGTATCAAATGAATTCGATCGATTTAGCATCACTTATCGTGCACTTTTATTACTTTTCGGATTACCAACCCAGTGGTTCTACTTCTTCACTTTAAAGTGAAAATTAATTGAAAAATATAAATATCTCAAATTAAATAGATGATTATTCAAGTGATCACCCTGTATATTGTAAAAGACACATTTTAAGAAGTAATAGTGCTAAAAAAATACTACTAAAATCACTATGAAACCGACTACACATCCTTATATGAGAATCGCGCGATCCTGGAATTGATAAGCGCTGACTCGTGCGAATGGCACGCGTGTTCTGAATTCATTTATTAAATTAAGGATCGCTTTAATTAAAGGTATTGCAGTATATCAAAGCACCATGTACTGTAAACAACGACAGCTCGACAAAAAACCTCTGAAAAAGCTATCTTCATACAAGTATGTACGATTTTCTCTTGCTTTTTTACACGAAAGCGATATTTCCGTACAAGGTTCCTTACCGGATCGAAGCCGGAATATTGAATCGAATGCCGAACATTCAATAAACAATATTATCAGAATGATTAATAGAATTTTCGAAATGAAATTTTTCGTTAAATTTCACATATTGCTAAATTAGATTTTGATCTTTTCAATGAAATAGTCGAGCAAATTGAGATTTTGAAATTGCTGTTTGTACACGAATGTGGAATTGATATAGCGTGTTTAATTGTTTCAGATGTCTCAAGCGATTCGATCTGCTTTGGCTTTAATTGTCACCAGACACTATCTCAATTTTACAGCGGTGATGATTTGATGGTCTGAAGATGGAGTCGACTCTTCGTCTCCGAAGAACATCCCATCTCAAGGCTGTGCGAGTTTTTCCCACAATATCGAGAGCCGGATCGGGCGAGAATGTTTTTTCGCGATGTTCAGCCTGTGTTTTTAACGCAACAATCGCAGACTGATTAAAAAATAATAATTTAATTAAGGGAGAATGAGTAAAAATGACCTCACTCTCCTCACAAAACATATTTCCAATGTATCTCAATTGATACATGTTGGTAATTTGAAGAATTTTCACAATGACGATATCGAACACAGATTTAAGATTTTTATGGAAAACCGATTTTTTTCATTTGACAATTGGATTTTCATGATAATCATTAATTGTGTCACTGAAAATAATTGTTACTTCTATTTTGAATCATAGTATATCAAACTAAAATTCGCGGATGAAACTGACCTTCATAAATTTTCACTAATGCTTCTTAGAATAAAAGTGAAACAGCGACGATTTTCAAATCGAATTATGACATCAGTTACAGATTTGAGGTTTATAAATCCACGAAAAAAATAAAAATCCGTTGCGACAATTTATTAGGGTGTTTCGTACGAAATACGAAATGGACACAATGTGTCAACCCAATTGCAATTTTGGGTAACTTTACTACACCTGGCGAAGATTGTTATCCGACGCGCGTTTAACATTTATTGCTTTGATTGATCTCCACTGTGAGGAATCCGCAATGATTTATCAATACTAGATTTTCGTGATTGAGGGTGGCCGCTGATGGTTCAGTGATGTCACAGAACTGAACTGGCCAGTTGTAAAAATAGAGCTTTTCAAACTTTCTATGATAAAAGCCCTTCGTGAAAGCAGCTTTTCATATATTTATTCGATTTAAATTTGAGAAAAATGGGTTTTCATTCATTTGTTATATGAATGCAATTGTTTTAACTTTACCTTATTACTCTAATTCAAATTGATCTTACGATTAGTCCAAACTTATTGAAAACTGAGTAAAATTTCAAAACCTAGCTATACTTACACACCTAGCCTAAACACCTAAACCTAGCTCTAGTCACAATAGTTCTTAAGGAAACATCAATCGATGAAAATCGAATTCGTTCGATTCGCGACCCTTTCGAAGGCGATTACATCGATAATATCTATAGACCCACCATTTGAGAATCGTTGATTTCGACTATGCAGAGTTCAATGGAGTGGTAAAGGTCTAGAATCGATGTATAAATATTGTACGACGTGTGATATATGACGTGAACGTAAAAATGGGTGCGCCAACCCGCCCTTGAACCGATAAACTATTTATTCCTATGCGGCGCCGATGCTTCGTTAGATAAAATACAACAAAAATAGAGGAAATAGAGTGTGCCGAATTTAGAACCGATTGTTTCTTACCACGAATATGATTTATACCCGACGATAATTAAAATAAATTATAAAAAGTATAAATCTCAATTTCGGACAATACATTGGAAAAAAAATTTTTACTCACAATCGATCTGAAACTAAAATGAAAATACGTAGAGACGCATTTTTAAAATTTTTCAATTTGAAAAAAAAAAGGATGCGATAATGAATTTTTCATATTTCTATGTGTCCCATTCATATTAGTGGAGATTGTTTGATTATCGATTGTCGGTGAGTCGTTTTAACGAAAGTGATGATCATTAAGAGATCTTTAACCCGAGTTCATGCTCAATTAATTAAGCGATGAATATTTAATTTCGTATTTCTTTTATATGATTTTTTTTAGCTTATAGGTACTAATGGTCGTCTTTTGCGTCGGGGTGGTCATTAAATGGCAATTCTGATATTATTGTGAGGATACGCCGATTTCAATGCACGAAATCTTATATTTGAAAATGGTTAATTGTAATGTTAGCACATAGTTCTCTTGTGTAATTACGGACATTCATAGAAATTAACATAATTGAACAGATTATATAAAATTAAACAGGTTCAATTATTAATGGATGTTTTTTTGATGTGTATTTAATTTAATGATCGGATTGTTAATTATATTTTTTCTATAACGATACTTCTATGTAAGTAAATATTTTTTTAATAAAAAAATTGATTAGTCGAGAGTAACATAAATTATATATTTTTTTGGGTTCATATAATGATAAATTCTTGAAAAATGTTGATTAGTTTTATTATGTTGAGAATGTTCAACTAAAATCAGAAGACTTTAAGAAAAATGTGATAGAAAATTTTATAGGACAATAAAATTATATTGAAGAATTTTCTTTAAAAACATTTGATCGGAATGTCTTTGCTGAGCTTATTTAGATACAAATATAAAAAAAATGGATTTTAATCAAGTGAATTGTTTATGAATTGAAAGTTTAAATGGCAAAAGAAGTGAAATTGGTTAATGCATCTAATGAAATTCAAGTTAATTAACTGAAAACAAACAACGCAAGGCTTCAACGAAACCGAACCAAATCGAAGCCCTTCATTAGCTCACAATTACGAAATTTAAACAAAACCCCTCAAAAAAAATTCAAATCATCAACATACTCGTACATTCCATAGACGATATTCCACGACGTTACGAAAAACTCTAAAAAACGCGAAAAGCAAATTTCTTAGAAGCCTCACAAATTCATATAGACACAATCCCATACATATTCAAAATACAAACACACACAATCTCAAAATCCTCGCGGCATCCTCTCTTTGTTATATAGGCCTTTTAGCAGCGGAGACATATGAGCCATTCATGGTTTCTGCTTTGCTTATAAATTTCGCATACATACGTAAGTATTTTTTCGAAGAGCCGGTTTTTTCACGATCATATACACACATGTAGCCCGAATTTTTCGCACACGTAAACGGACCGCACTTTATTATTTTAAAGCAGATTTTTTTCGGGCACGTAATGGGCCCTGAGCGAGTGCGTGACGCAGATTTTTTCGACATATCCCACGATCCGGTGGCCGAAGGCACTTGGTCAGGAAATTCGAGTTGGTCAGTTGGTCTGACCTCAAGAGTGGTTCTTCTAGTGGGCTATGCGAGAAAACGAGAGTGAGCAATTGTTCCGAAGTAAAGGCGAGAGTGAAGACACTCCACGGTTAGTTAGGGTCACTCGGTCAGAGGGACTATTATTTTTAAGTGGGTAATTTGGGCGTTGCTGTCTAATCGACGCTTTGGGATTTCGTATGTAGCGGGTGCGATATTTCGATCGTTGGATAGCAATTAGATAACAGCTGATTAAATTTATGAGAGAAAAAAAATAGTAGATAAGAAGCTTCGTCAATACAAAACGACTAAATAACTGACTGATAGCACAAAGATTCAAGCGTTCGGGAATGCCATGTCGAGATTAGTATTCTTGTGGTGCTAAGTTCGAGTAACGTATTGTATTTTTGGGTCAATTAATTGATATAGAAACTCGATCAAGAAGAACCTATTGAAAGTCCATCCATTCGATTTGAAAAATGTGTTAATTTAATTTTCTAATTTTGAGATACAATTCCTGAAATGAATCCACTGGCTTATTAGAGTCGATTTAATTCGATAGATTTTAATTGAATATTCATTCTTCGATCGCTCTTTAGGGTCTTAAGTCCCTTAAAAATTGTTTTTTACTTCAGCCAGGATTCTTCTTATTTTTGATACTTGCATTCAAATTACTGTCATTTTCTTCACTTACGCGATCATTCAGTGAGTAGTTCATCTATCACTGTCCTCAGTTTCCGGCTGGTTTATACAACATATGTGTTATAAGAGTAGATAAATACATAAATGTTTTTATGTCTAGGAAAATAATTGGATTTCTACCTGTTCAAGTAAATAAAATATAAAAGATTTTATTGTAGGATGTGCTAGAAGTTTCGAAAGATCGTTTCAAAATGCGTAAAATCTCAGTTCGGTTCGTAGTACAAACTGCGTTTTCGCATTATGCCGGTATGCGTTCACACTTTTTACAATACGATCATCGTGGGTATAAAAGAACACAATCGACGTATAAAAATACAATATTCCACACTATTTATGGTGTTAACTCGACGACGACACTTGCTCGTCAGCTTTTCTTCGTGCGAATAAAGAAAAAATGTCCGAATAATGGATGTGTACAGAAATTTGTCGTTTCTTAACTTATGGCGGATATAAAAGAGCCATTCGAATCGAGAAAAATCGAACCACACTGAAGTTTATTTCGCTATTCAACTGAAATTAGTTGATCTGAATTCACGTGTTAAATTATGGGACATTCGACGTTTCGGTCGTTCGAAATGTCTCTCATTATTTATTAATGAGGATCTTAGGGTTTGTCCAATTAATACGGAGCTGTTCTATCAATAAAAACGATCGTAAATTTATCTGTTTGAAATTCGCCGAGTGCTATAGTTAGGAGCTGATAGGCGAGTAAATCATGTTCTACTAATCATGTATTTCGCATTGTTTATTAGAACACATCGATAGAGCACGAGTTTTCGTGCCATTTTTTTAGAACATAGCCCTAATGGCATGTGTGAAAAAAATATGTTTTCCGATGAAAATTATATGTGTATCATAGTTTTTTCAACATAGTATATATAAATCTATCAATCGAAACGCTTAATTGGATATATTTTTTATTCAATTATTTTAAAATCTACACGAAACACTGCTAACAATTACGTGTTTGAAGAGCTTTTATTGAAACCATATTTCAACAATTTATAAAAAAAAATATATGATTGATAAAATATTATATATTATTACTCATACGAATATAATATATCATACCAATAATTTTCCTATTAAATAAACATAACCTCGTTCGCAGTAACACGTGCGAAACTAAATACCTTTTGAGCTATACCGCCGATTCAATCGAATCTCATGTTATATGAATCGAGATTAAAATTCAAAACGAGCCTTATTATACTAAATATAAAAAAAAATCGATTATATCCTTGGGCTGATTAATCTCGAACTAGCGTTACAAATCGCAAACTCGCACGCACTTTTGCTTAAGAGCATATAACAGAGACATTTGAGCAAACACATTAGAAGAAAAATTTCGACAAAAAAGACTATCAAGGGTCAAAACAAACCTCATTGGCTATAATGAAAAATAAAACTAATTGCGTCTTTAAACTAATTAATCACACAAATCGCAAACTCGCACCTGAACTAGCACGCACTTTCGCTTAAGAGCACATAACAGAGACATTAGAAGAAAAATTTCGACAAAAAGGACCATCGAGGCTCAAAACGAACCTTATTAGCCAAAGCATGATAAAAAAATCGATCATATCCTTAGGCCGATCGATCTCGATCGAGCGCAACAAATCGCAAAATAGCATGCGAACTCGCACGCACTTTCGCTAAAGAGCGCGTTCGTGCGAGAGTCGACATTTGAGCAAACACATTAGAAGAACAATTTCGACAAAAAGGACCATTAAATTGGCGACCGGGCAGAAATAATCGCACAGGGAGATTGTAGGAATGCCGTTCGGTGGGTTCCTCCATACGTTTCGCCGTTCAAGTAGGTTCTATATGAAAAAGTCGACGTGAAAACAAACACACATACTGAAAGGATATCTCGAGGCTCGGGGCCGAATCGTCTCGTCTCGCTTGAATGATTGCTTGAAAATATATTTCCTAAGATTTTTGTAAAAAATCGTAAAAAAGAGGCTTGAGTTTTCGTACGATTCAATCCACGCATCGAACGAAAGTCTAATACCTAATTTGTTATGTAATATTGAGTGAAACGAAAAAAGCTATTTATTGTTACTTAATTATTTTTGAATTACTCAAATAATTATAATTTAAAAGTGAAGAAGCAGCCGCTGCGCTAAAAGCTTCGAAGAGCATGAAATTTGGCGCCAAAATTGATCGAATTTAATGGACATAGAAATTACGAGGGATCGATCCATTTTCAGGAAACATAAAAATAACAAAATCGAACTGAAAATGAAATTTGAAAAAAATGACATATGACTTATGACTAGAACTCGAAACCAGCATCACGAGAACACTGAAGTCCGATGAGGTATGCACAATCATTTTATACCGCTATGTAATCAGCTGATTTTATTAATCAAATAATCTTTATATTTGACAAATGCAGCTTTCTGATGATTGAAAAACTCAGCCTAAAATAAGTTCTGATATTAAGAATAGACAAATAGATTGATTAGACACTAATTGATTCAATGATATTACATTAGAAATTTCTTAAAATATATCTTTAATGAAAAATTGATTGATTCGGCCCTAGATAACATTGAAAAATCGCTCTGAGCTCTGGATGATTTTTTCTCAGATCATTTTTTAACATATGGCATTATTACGGACGGACCGAAGAACGGCGGGTTCAATTAACGATACGTTTATAATAATACATATGTTATCGATTTTTTTCTCAGTCAGTAAGATCCTCATTGATCCTCAAATCGAGCCTCTTGCGTTTTGCACGAGACGTCGACTCTCGTCCTTGGGATTGTCGAATGGTCTTTGACTGAGACCACACATTATAGTGCCGACAGAGGATCTTGTGGTGAAATCTCAGATTGAAAATGCTATAAAAGTCGTAAAAAAAATCAAATTTGAGCGACGCCAATAAAGAATTTTTACCAAATAATATGATAATGGATTGTGGATTTTCGAATAAAAGAAAAATATGCAATACGCCACTCCAGTGTGTGTTCGAGTGTCATTGGAGGAATGTCAACAAACAAGAGAAAAACCCAAAAATTTTAAAACATTTCAATTATAATCGAACGTGCCGCATTATCGAATGTAAACATCTGCTAATTACCGCCGAAAAATCTAGTCGAATTAACGAATCACGATCACGATACAAAGCTTCGACCTAACATATCATTGAAACATTCGAAAAAATCGAATCCTACATAAGGATTTCGCATTTCTGAAGACTCGAACGTGCGGTATGTGCGATCAAAGCAATCCCATTAGCATACTAAACGATATTTTTATACGAGAGGCATTTTCCTGCGAGTCGTAAAGCGTTTCCTTTATGCGTGACTATCGAGTTCGCATATGTGTACGATACAATGAGACGTATCTCTAATAAAATGTAATAGTTACGATATGACGGATTCCGTTCTCGTATCACGCCCCTCATGTCGCTTTTGAAGATGGCTAATTTTAAGTGCTCAGAAATCGATGTTGATTATTGCAAATTTCAATTATTTATATCGGTACGCCCACCGTGAAGTTGCTCATTAATCTTGAGACTCGCAGCAATGCCACACACGTTTTTAGATCGCATCTATTATGGGTGAGCAGCATTTCCCTTGGGTGAGTTGAATGTCATATGCTTGTAATGCGTGTAAATTGTTTTTTTTCTGCGAGTCTTTTCTCTTGGTAAGTGATCGTATTGTCGCTTATTTATGACAATTTGCTATAGTGGCAATATCATCGGTTAGAGACCCAAATAAACCTTAGTAAAACCTAATCCAATTAGTCTAGTGTTGTGTAGACTAAATACTCTAAAGCTGATATTTTGAATGAATAGACAAATTAGAACTGATAGAATTCTTCAGCTCATCAGAAACCATCTGATTGTGAGAATAGATTCGAATTGATTGGGAAAATTCAGATTTTTTTTATTTGTATTCGCCGCTAATCAAAGATGATCAGTGATGACATTTTCAACCAAATATAAAAAAAAAACGATTGTAAAAAGACGTCAAATTTAAATCTTTACAACCCACAATAGCTAATAACGATTATTGCACGATCAATTTCATTAGCATAATCGTCCATTAATAAAATTACAATATGCGGAAAATCTACAAGAAAATTCAACAAAAATCGAATATCTAACCAAAAACAAGCACAACTGACTTGAATTTTCTGACTTTCCCTCTCGAAGAGACCTAATACCTCTGCATAATTTGAAATGACCGTTGATTCTTGAACAGCAGACGGAATGAAAATCTCAAGCCTCATTCACATATGATTAAGTTTCTATCTCACAAATTCTATTTATGCACTATCATTTATCAATTTCACTCATCGTTTTCACGATATAGATCGGAATAGAAAAATATAAAGCATGAGACAGAGCACATTATAGTAGACTTATAAATCGTACAAAATGTATAAATTAGGCCTGATAGTTTTGTTTCTTCCTATGTTTTGATGGTGGATTCGAATTCACGAAAGGAAAAGTCGGAAAATTCTGGTCAATTGTGCTTGCTTTCAGTTGAACATTCGATTGTTCAATTTGATTTCTTATCAATGAGGACTTATTTAGATATGACAACGGATATTATCATACTCTGTCTCACCTGCTCTAGGAACTCTATATAACGAAGTCCAAAAGGCGCGAAGGATAAGTAGAGTTCGCGCTGCAGTACCCGATATAAACGGACCGTATTGCACATAAGCTCTCATTTAACGACACAGACGTTACGTGTGAACGAGGCCTCAGTCTAAGGCCCGAGACGAAAACGAAACAAACAAACATTTAGAAAAACGCACGAATGGCAAAATCGGAAAAAAATCGAACGGGTCATCGACCACGTTGACCCAGCGGACCTTGAGAGCGGCTTCCGTCGCCGAACGAGGAGCCAACAGCCTCTTTCGATAAAAGTTTCAGCAGCGCTCCATCTTCCAGCCACGTGGTGTCCTGAAACGCGGGGTGGTTCCCAAGGAGGCGCCGCTTTTTTTTCGGTGCTAAAATGACGCAATTCGGCCAGATTAGATCACCGGTACGCTTTTGGGAGAGACGAATGCCAGAGGCCTGTGTGTGCGCTGCGGGGGATTACAATTGCGATTTTGGTAGTTTGAAATATATGCGAACAACTATCGTATGACGACTGAAAAGGCCGAAGAGTACAAGTGACTTTACGATAATTTCCAAAAATTCACGTGTACCGACGAATATTAGGAGGAGGTCGAGTGATTTGATGACGTATCTCGGTACACGTTCCGAATTCATTTACGTCACATTCATAGAAGTGATTCTTGTACATAACTCAATTTCGACAAAAATGTCACTTGTACCTCTTGGGATTTTCAGTCGTCATATTATATCAGCTGATGGTGTTCATGTTCATGATGTTCCGCTATTAATGATCTTTGAGTTTTTTTTTTGTGGCGGTGGGTAAATATTGGGTTTGGTTTTTGTATGTAGGTATGCGAGATTGTCGTGTGATGAGATGAGGTTTGATTTTTTTTATTGGATGTGTGTGGAATTTCAGATATAATTTGGATTGGATTAGAATGAGTTAGTTATTTTTGCATGAAGATATTTTTAGGTGGATGTGTACAGGTGGTTCTTTAGTTATGGATAATTTGCTATTTTGCGTTTTCATGCATGTAAATTTGATTTTTTTAAATATTTTAGTTGATAATGAAAAAAATGCTTTAGGAATAGTATTCATATATTGAAAATATATTACATACAATGTAATAAGGTCTATGAAAAATAAGAGTGATATTTTTTTACATACATCTAAGATTGCCAAAAAATGAATACAGTGATGATTTCACAAATGTGTTGATTACTTATCACTTTATTACAATATACATATAATATTTACTTTAAATACACACGAATTTCCAAAAAAGTTTGAAACTATATATTTTATAAACCTCTCCAAAAAATATTGTTTTTTATGAAATTCAAACAATTCTCATTTTTTTACTTTTGATTATTTCAAAATTCGTACGATTTTTAGGGAATCATTAAGGTACAAAAGTAAAGAACCACCTGTATCAATAAAATGAGTCTTAACATAAAAAATGCTCATCTTTGATATGAATTTAGATACATTACCGAATATCTCTAATGATTCAAATAAAAAACTCTTAATTATTTACATCGTAACCTGAATGTCAAGTGTGAAGGAACTCTGAAGAACAAATGTTTAACATTTTCGTTCTTTCAAACATTCAGATGGTGATAGATCTGAAAGGCTAGCTTAATGACTAAAAATATATAAATATTTCGGTCGGCCATGAATATGAAGTTTATATATGGAAAACTCAAAAAAATCCAGTGTACAACATGTGCGATACACACTATTATTCGTGTGAATTACTGAGCAAACTTGTCGCTAATTAGGATGACAATCTAAGAAATATTTAACACTCGGAATAACTAATGGATTGCGCGATGTTTCGAATAATTGAATATTTTATTGAACGATGATGTCGCGCCGAATTATGATTATTTATAATAGTGATATAATAATCGTATGGAGGCTCCAAAAAAGCAAATTTCACACATAGAATTATGTAAATATTGAATTGGTTTATTCGTATGCTTAAAGCGAATGGGAATTTTCTAGACGAAAAAATAAAGAAGTGATGTTTATTTTTTGTTTTTACAATCGAAGAATTTATTTATTTCGTGTCGATAGACGCAACTATTCGTTACCTTTGATCGCGGTTCGAAAGTGTCGCCATTATTTTTACATACGGAAAAAAGAATACCGTACGTGATTTATATTACCTTATTATGTAAGATTATTTATGAAGTCGAAATACGAAACATACGCATAATTTATGTGATTTTAATTGAACAAATCTAAAATGATATACGCAAACGCAATAAAAACCTAGAAAAAAATCAATACCAATAAAAGAAAAAAAACGTATAAACACTACACAAATAAAATTAACTTTTTTAGTCAATTATATAACATATGTATGTTGAGCTTTTGCTGTTTGATTATTTTTTTCATTAAAAGCTCTAATTTGTAATTTATTAAGTAATAAGTATCATACATAATGAATCCTGATGAAGAATCGTTCTGAGAAGAATATTGTTGAAATCACTGTGTAATTTCAAGATACGAACAATGAACCAAATTCGAAAGTAGAGGCACCATAGTATTACATACTTCACATAAAACTCTATCAATATTATGATTTCTTCAGCATTATTCGGTCTATTTGCAAGAAATTTTCACATGGAAAATATTAATTAAGAAGATTAAGCACTAAACTAGGCCTAAGCATCCACAATGCCACTAAAAAAGCTCACCAAGGCCGATAGATCTTTGAGGAATTTTCTCAAGCACAATTATAATATAATTTATGCGGATAATCCGATCAATAAAGCGTCCGTCTTTTGTTATGAATGGAAGTATAGGTTCGCCGCCTATTAATCAATCACTCGTTCCGAAGTGTGTTCATCATCGATCGATGGATCCATGGATCCATGGATCGATCGATCGCTGACGAGCCGAACCGCCTTGATCTTTCCTGTGTCCGACTGTATATGTGTAACTATATACACATAATTTCATATATATATTCGATTTTTTCTCTCGGCTTGGGATAACCTTCGGCTCTGTCAATTTAACGATCTCTCCTTATTAACGACGATCGATCGCATCGGTCAAAGGTAATAAGGTTTCCGAATTGAAAGCGAGCTTTTTTTTTCGAATTGGAATGCGAGAAAAACTGTGTTTATGCTAATTGTTAGGTAAGACAATGAATATGGACAGAGTGCGTTATTAACTTGAGTGAATTCGTGAGGATTTAATGCGAAGCTTTCGCAAATAAGTACTTTTGTGAATGAAAGTTGAAATCGTTTTCAATTTTAGTGCGTTGCAATCAAATTGACAAGGTTTTTAATTGAATGTTGATTCATATGATTTTTTTTAAATTAAAATTAAATTACTTACCATTTACTGAATGAATTGCTGAAAGTTGGTCTTCTTTCATTTCTGCTATTTGACTACAAGAACACGTAGATTTCTTCGTCTTACGTTTTTTGCATGTCAGCGTAGATTTTCTTTACGGAGACGTTAAATGGTTGAGTTATCTGAAATTAAAATATGTACAATTTTAATATTCAACAAAATGAAAATCACTAATTATATGCAATTATAAAAAAAAAGATTTCAAACTACACGCGGATCTCCAACTACGGTCAAAATCTAGGGGAAAGATATGGATGTATGTATTCTCGTTGTATGAACTGTAGAATGTCTGTCCCTTTCTATGCCTGTTTTGACAGCTCATAGTTAAAAGGAATGCGTGTAGTTTAAAATCGTTTTATTCTCAAACCAGAGATGAAAAGACCGGCTCTTAATGCTTAATTCAATATTTTCAAAAATATTCCTTTTAAGAATGACTTAAGGTGAAGATCCATTTCCACGCAATTTTCCTCGCGAGGAAAATCCCTCGTGCATCGAGAACTTTCCTCGTTCCCAACACTGCCTATATAAGAACCTCGCCTCGATTTCCCACAATCGAAAACCGGCAATATGCACACCCACATCGCATCGGGCTCGCGTTGAAAAAGTGTCATACGAGTGTCGATAATTGGCCTCGTGCAAAAAACAATGCACAAAGCGGGTCATCGACATCTCACAGACGACGACGAGTGCGCTTTTTTCGACAACCGTCCGGTGTACGTAAGTTCGTTCGTTCGTTTCGTCTGAATGCCAATACGATGTTATGCTAATGGACATTCTCGTACACAAGCCGAAGAATTAGTATTCAATCTTCAGCGCTCAGGAGTGCGGCGGAATTTATCTCCGCTGAAAGGATCGGTGCATCCCTCTGTGTGTGCGGTGGAGCCTCGATTCATTTAGGGTTTGAGTTGTGCTGTTTTGGTTTGAGTTTGTTGGATAAGATCGAAGTTCGTTAGAGACATAAGGGATATGAAATAGAGAGCTTTTAGATCATGACAGATTGCAGATCATGGTAAATTCTAGATCATGGGAGGTTCTAAATTATGACAAATTCTGGATCACACTCGCTTCTGGGATACAGAGATTTTAAATCAATGCGGTTTTGGCTCAATAATGAAGAAATAGTGACTCAAAACTGCATATATTTAAAATATATATAATCCAGAAACGCAAGTGATTTTAAAATAAATGTGATTTAGAAGTGCGTATGATCCAGAAGCTCGTATTATCCAGAAGCTCGTATGATTCAGAAGCGCGTATGATCCAGAAGTGCATATGATCCAGAATCGCATTTGAACCAGAACCTGACATGATTTAGAAACATTCTTTAATGTAAGTCCCAACCTTATATTCCTTTAAGTTAAAAAAATGAATTTAATGAAATAATAAATGTAGAAGTGTTGAGTAAATTAATACCCAAGACAACCAAAGCAACTAATTCGAAATCGAACCGATGAATTTTCAATAAGAATGTTTTAATATTTAATTGAAAATCAAGCATTATGTTGAGATTTTCTGAATGTCAAGTAATCATAATCAACATTTATCCACGACATAATACTTATACGCGAAATTTTCGACGAGTCGTTCGAAATCCGCCGAGCAAATAAATCTACGGCCTAGTGTACACAAAAGTGTACCTTTGGGTGTCAAGTTCGACACTTGGCCATCGCTTACGATATAAGCCGTTTTGTTGTTCAGCTGGTTCGGCTTTTTTCTTCGATTTTCAGTCGAATCGATAAGGTTTTGCGTCGCCTCTATAAATCAAGCCCGGAAAAGAAACGTTGCCGCCTATGCGACTTTTGTCGGATCGGATTTTTTTGAAAGTCAGGCGTGGCCACCACTCGGCTCTCGATCGATAGTGATTTAGAGCTAATAAACACTAATATATGATGGGAATAGTGCTTGTAATAGAGCAGAGTTCTTCAGATATTGGACGGTCTTGAAAAAAAAATGGATCAATTCGGTTAATGCTTGTATGAGATATGAGAATTTATTTATCGTTACAGGTGCTGGGTGGACTTTTTTCAATTTTCAATTGATTATTCGATTTAGAAGTGAAGAAGCAGCCGCCAGAGATTGAAATTCTGAAGATTAAATCAGTGCATGAAAAAATGCCGATAAAATTGATCGAATTCAATCGACATTGATAAACTTCAAATTATACTCTTTTCTTATCAAATATTTGATAGAAACAATTGAGACATTATTTAACTGAAAAAAACTTTCAACAGGATCCAATAAGACTTTAATCCAGGATCACGAAGAAACTGAATCCCGATACGGGATACATAAACAATTTATACCACTACGTTATCTACTTCTGGTTAAAATTAAATAAGGTCACTTGGACTTTATGAAAAAAGGACCAAAATATGATTCATTGCGTCAATCAATTGGATTTTTTTTCAATTGTCGCATTCCACCATTGAATAGTAATAATCAATTACAATTGGCTATATGCAAATACATCTAAAGAGTAACGTAATATAATTATAAATATGTAAATTAAGTACATTGTATATTTATTTCGATCGATACGGATCTTAATTGCGAAACATCAATTAACGAAATATTCATCCGCTAGATACTTATCGGTGGCGCACAATTTATTTTACAATTACAAAAGCGTGTGAGCACAGAAACTTTACAAGAAAAACTAAACGTACGCAACTTTACAAGCCCATTATACACGTATGTGAATTTTACAATTGCGTTTCTCCTATTATTATTTGTCAATAAAACCTTGGAGGTATTTTATTCAATAAATTCCTCGCGTGTTGGGGACAAATCAAGAACAATTTCAAAAGCTATCAACTTACATCGAAAGAGCGCGAATTCCTCAACGGATCCGGATTGATTTGTGTTGAACGAGGTACCAATACAAATTGCACCGCTGTCAAAGTTGAAATTTCAACGTGTAATATGGAGTTGAACGCGTTCATTTCACTCGAGATAATTTCCATAGAGACGTTCATCATATTGAACGATCTTATAAAACCGAGATTTTCGATTATGAACGAAAAGAAAAAATCGTTATCTGAACGAGAAGGATACGATAAATCGTATTTTGAGACGCTTTCGTAATAATTTATAAATATTTATGATTTATTTAGTATTTTTAGTGTAAAATGAATCATCGGCCGAACCGTGGGGGCGTCTAGAAAAAATCGAGATTGAAACGATATGATATGGAATTTGAATAAACACCATTGTTGTTTGTCACATTGATCGTCTGGGAACTTGAAAAGAAAAAAAACACCATGTAACTACAATCAATGGTAATTTTAGACGAGTCCAATGTATCCGCGAGTTTCTCGTTTGCCAGTTACACTATTATGATAAATCGGCACATCTGAGGGGACATTCTCGGTATTCGCACTCGTTCGTATATTTTTAATGTCGTCCGTTCAAATAAAAAATATTTACGCAGACTTTAGCGTTCTAAGTACCATAATAATTACATCACTGCTTTGATTCGCGTCCGAAAAACTTCGATAAATAATCAATCTCGCTAATTTACATCGGCGTATCGTGTTTGCTTTCGGAATAATTATCAACGTTGTAAGATATCACCGACATGGGACGATGAACTTTCGAGCACTGAACGAAATGGAAATTTTTTTGATAAATAAATAACTCGAGCTATGTACCGGGCTACGTCATGATCGGCACGTGTTCGGAATATCCATTTAGTTGAATTTTACTAAACACACATATTGCAATTCTAAATCAACGAACTATTCGAATGAAAAAATTCAAAATACATCCGTATACGTTCGAAATTACATTCATATTTCCTTGTGGATTTAAGCGAATTCAAATAAAATTGATGAAAAAACCGGCCGTTGGAAGTGAAACATCTATGTCCAGGGAAAACTCTCAAAATTGAATGCAATATTATTTTAGTCACACAAGAAAACCTAGCATCCTCAGGCTATTTTGATGAAACACGGTGAAAAAATATTATAAGTGCAGATGAGACTATAGAAGCTTCGAGTTTCACATCAAATATAATAGTTTTTATTGAAGAAGAATAAAATCTTCTGATTCATCACTCAATCACCTGTCCAGCAACCATATGAGCACATCAAACTAACCTTCGAAACAATCGAGATGAACGACTTTTTCGCACTTGCTCAGATGTCCTTTATTATGACAATGGAGCAAGTGAAAAAAATTACATTTTTCACTTCCATATATCAATCATATTATCTATATTTTAATTAATTTAAACGCAGAATTATTTCAGTATAAAATTCATCGATTTCAACTCTTAGTCTAATAAAATCTATCGCAAAACATTGAATGCTTTGAAAAAAATTAAGAAGGACTAATTCCATTGTCATAATCAAGAAAAAACGTCCTTTGAAAGAAAAAAAAAATACATCTTCAGAAGAGAAACGAGGAAAAATGTACGATGAAGACGTTTCAGCAGAACCACAAGCAGAGTGGACAATTGCTAAACTTCAAATATCTCGAAATGAACGAAAATGGACTTACACAAGTCATAATCAAGAGAATACATCATCATAGGTGAAAAATAATCATTCGGTGACATCTTCAGAAGAAAATTTAGGAGAAATGTGCGACAGGGACGTTTCGCAGAGCCAAAAGCACAAGAATCGACAATCGCAAAACATCTCGAAATTAACGAAGTTGGACGTACACCAATATCATAATCAAGGGCATACATCATCATAGTGAAAAAAAAAGCCTTTCAGCAACATCCTCAGAAGAGAACAAAGGAGAAATGTGCGACAGGGACGTTTCGCAGGACCACAAGCACAAGAGTGGACAATCGAACACCACACCAACAACGTCCACAAAGTGGACCTCGAGCTACCAAATTTGGTAGCGAGACCGCATTCCGCCAACGGGTGGACAGTTCTATTTAAAACTGTAACGAGTATGTCCTAGCGATAAAACAAAAAGAGGCCGGCGCAATCCTGAATTTATAATGCGATGAAAAACCGGAAAGCTCGACGCGCATCCATGCGAATTTTTCGCATTCGCATCGGGACAGTGTTGTCATTGGGTGATCGATTCAATTTTAAGTCATTTATGAGTATATTTTGTAATATTAATGAATTTTTTTATCAATAAATCAGGTATAGTTTGAATATTGCAGCTTCATTGAATAAATGAAAATGGACCGATGATGTGCATACAAATATGTTAAAGATCATTTTTTCTTAATCTGTCATCAATATACAAAATTAGTAGAGTATTTGATCAGTTTTATATGATTTGTTTTATTAAATTTAATTAAATTTATTTTGAATTTAATCGAATTTCATATTCGGAATCGAAAATGTATGTGATTTCGACTTACAGTTAAATGAATAAATAATAAGATCAATCTTTTTGATATTTTAATGAAACGATTTCAATATAAATTGAAATGATGACTATTTTATTATTTTTCTATCACTTGGAATAAAATAAATTCTTAAGGGATGTGCGTAGCAGTGAATTTTTAGACAGATATTTAGCTGAAAACTTGGTTTTCTTCGCAATAATCAAAAATATTAAAAAAATACCTTTAAAATTACCAAAAAAATACGAAAAATTCATATATGTAAAGCAAAAATTTTTTTTTTCAAATTAAACAATTCGCTATTTTCGCATATCAAGAATTCCCTCCACAGTCGAATTTTCTTTCATATACACAATAAATAATCAATTAAAAAATCACCCAGCCACAACACTCTCCCCCAATACAATAAAATGATGGAGTGTCGCGCTAAATGTTGTCCGAGAAGGATATCGACCGACAATAAACGCAATTAATGTGTCTCATACAGCGCCCCGGAAAAAAGTGGCAAATTTCCATGGAAAGCGACTTTTCGTTTCGGAAAGACGTCGTCGAAGGCTTCGACGGCTCGGAGACTTGTGTGAAAAAACGGCTTTTCACGAATGCAACAATTTCAGTAGTAGTGTCGCCGAAACGAGGCGATCGATCGTGATGTATTTTTATTGAGAGGCCATGTCGTTATTTTGATTCTTTCCAAATTGTTGTCGTAAAGAGTCGCGATTTATTAAGTGTTTTTTTTTTCCCCCGTGGATGTAGAGTCGTTTTCGACGGTTGACTTAAGTTCATTGTCGAGTCGTAATCGAAAATGGTATTTGATTGAAAAGTTTAAATGTAATTGGATGTTTTTTTTATCGTCGTGGAAAAAATATGTCCATGAAAATGTATATAGAGCTTATATAAAATTATTATAGAAAAAAATCAAAAGGAAAACATGTGTCTTGCTGTTTAATTCATAAGTCGCTCATTCATACCACATTTCACAAGTTTGTTTATTTTTTCAATATAGAAGCATCTATTTCGCAAGAAGGTTGCTCAATAATCAAACCAAAATCACATTTAATTTATTAAAAAAATCCAAACAATCAAAACCATACTCAAACCACATATTTAAGCACAAAACACAACCTACCAAAGCACCGATAAACCTTAAAAAAAATCTTATAAAATCGCTGAAACTTGCGTACGGTATTGAACCACCTTTGGCGAAGAAACACATGTTTAGAGCTGAAAGACGCACTTTTTTCCACATCGTGTAAGACCGTATATGTGTTGAGGCGATTGTCGCAGGATTGGACACATGACATTCGCCATCTTGCGAAAGGAAACGTGTCATTTTTTAACCAGGCAGACACATTCTTGCCGATGTCGGGATATCCCCTGCTGAGGGAGTCGGAGGTCACCTATTACTAGCCGAACTTGAATTGTGATAATTTTGATACGATTTTGATTAAAATTTTAGAAAATTTAATATTTTTGATAAAAAAATAGCGACTAGTCTTTAAAACGCTCTCTCTGAAAACTGGGCATAATATGGAAGACTGGTGAAATTATGTAATTTTGGACACTTTTCACTTCGACAAATTTTCATATAATAATTTCGATTGTAGGAAAAGAGCAATATTAAGAACCACTTTTGTTAATTATTTTATATGAAAAAGAAACTAATCCTAATTAGCGAAAATTTTCCAAAAAAGAAAAAATCGAATTCTGAAATATCCATGATCGATATCAATAGTACTTGTACCTACGTGAATATTTTTTTCGATAAAATCGTTCCAAAATATGTTTTTAATTGAAAATTTCACACTGTGGGGTGGTTTATGACTATTTTAGGCATTTATCGAATTCGATTTTTAACTTTCGAATGGAATCGCGTATCTCGTGATATAAGTAGGAGATTTTCGACTTTCACTGATGCCGTTTCGAAACTTCGCCATTATGTCAATCTGGGCGAGGTGATTATTCTCTCAAAAATTAAAACAACAAAATAATAAATTTTCAATTTTCGACAGGATTCGTGTAGAAATAATAACGGTGTTCAACGGTGGTCGCAATTACATGAAAAGGTATTTTTTTATTACCAATTTCGAACACATTGTCTTGGATGAAATATGCAATACGAGTAAGGATCTTTCTTTAATATCGATCGAATTTTAATGGAAATTTTTGCATTTCACTTTGATGATTATTAATTGGAAGTTGTATATGATTTTTGCTTAAATCGATCAAATCTAAATGTTTTAAATCGATTAAAAAAGAATCTCAGACTACTATGGAAGTGCAACAATATCAACACAGATTTCCCATGCAAACATCGAGTGAAAATTTTAACACAATGTACCAAACAAACTAAACAAAAACCGACATCGAATACGATTTCTTCCAAACATGGAAGAGAGCACAGCGTTTTCACACAACGAATAAAAATCGCTGAATCTGAAGTCGGCTCGAGTTGTGACTGACTGACGAAAAAAAGAGCCATTTTCATATTCAGTCATCTGGTTTTTCAGCTGTAGCCTGCGGAACCTGAATATATACCTACTGTCGGCAAAAGGAACAAGTGGAACTTTTCCAACCAGCTGTTTTTGTCTCGGTTTGCTGAAGATCAACGGACTTTCAGGTCGAACATATGATGACGCCACTTTCGCATGCGTTTTCGCGCTCTTTTTTCGCATTTTTGCCTCCGTTTGTTTGTCTGACGATTTTTTAAGGTCGTGTGTGTGTGTGTGTGTGTGTTTTTTTTTGTTCATTCGTTTAATTTATTTCGCTCGGTCTCTTGGCGGATGTCAGCGGCTTTGACACAGAAGTTGGTCAGATCGAAAACGAAACAGCAAAACCTTCCGAGGCGGCTGCTTTCAATTAAAGTGTAAGTAAGGTTCGAGTGCGGTTCGGGATTTTGCATCCCGATGTGCGATAAACGGTTTATGTTGCGGAAAAAATAATTAAATTGCCGAAATAAATAAATAATTTTATTATTAAGCTCAATGATACTTAAGAGCTTTTCTGGAAACTAATAGAAGTTTTCATCTGTTGAAAAACAGAAAGACAGCTGACTTTTGTGTGTCAACTCAGTGAAATCTAGCCACACAAATAAATATCTACATTTTCAATTAAAAATAATCTAAATAAAGGAGAAAGGGAAAAAGAAGATTACGCCTTCACAGCCGTTTTTCTAAGTCAAAAATCTTTATAACGATACATAAACTATGAATATTGGAGCGGGTACCACGGTCCATATATTTTTACCCATGATCATTTCACAAAACTGGTATCGTTTAGGTGTTTATGCCGAACGATAAGGGTGAAATCTATTGGCGACCGTGGCTTCTATCTATATATCTACCTTATCTAGTGTGAGCTATTTAATAAATCAATTGACTTCCATCACCTTTACCTACATGGACTGATCTTCACCATTCATGCCCAATATGAAGTTGGCGTAGAACCTAACTACCCTTAACCAAAAAGAACTATGATCTCGAAACCGTTGAAAAATAGAAACTTAAGTCCAAAAATATTAAAAATTTTGCATTCAAAACCCAAAACCATTCAACTGAAGCTATAAAAATTGCACAAAAACGAACCAACTACGTATAATACAGCACATGGACGCAAGATATAATTGCATCTTCGACGTCGCGGTGGCTGCCGCGACCGGCGGGTTAATTCGCAACGTATAACTTATAACACGTAACAATGAGAGGCTTTATTTTCGTTGTCGGAGATAATATAAAGCCAGCTTCGAATGGGGGAGAGAAAGCACCGCGAAGACGACGACGAGGTGTGTGTGCTCATCGGGGCCAAGGTGGTCCGACTCGTGGACCATTGTCCGATGATGACGATTGTCAACTTGTTTTAGCGCTTTCGTGTCGCGATTTAAGGATTTGAGCTTTTGTTTTGGATGATCGATGTTTGGGAAATTCGCGACATCGTTCGTTGAAAAGGTTCTTTAAGAAATTTATCGGAATAATTCAGTGAATTCGTTTTGGCGATGAAGAGAGGATAGATTCTTCAGGCCACCGATATGATTGAATGTTTGTAGATATACAGTAAAGGTATGAATATAAATGATAAGTATTGCACATTTTACTTAAAATACATTTCTATTTTTTTAATGAAATCGGCGTTTCAAAGGATTGATCTCATATGATTAAGTGTACTTCATTGAATTTAATTCATAGGTAATATTCATAAGAAGGTATTTTTTATCGATAGTAAATCATGAGCTTCGAGATGAAAAAAAAAATACTTACAAATTATATTGTTAATCAGACTAAATAAGAGTCAATTACATCATACTTATGTTGGAAAAAATCAAACCATTGCCGATCCGTTTACAAGTCGTTATTATCAAAAATTGGCGTGTTACTTCGGTGCCCTCGGGTCGTCGAAGCGTTCTACACATATTTTTGCTCAAGCCCAAAAATCACTTTAAATGCGGTCGTTTAATCTAGCGAATTTTTATTAAATGATATAATATCAAAAAGAAACAAAAAACGATCCATATACATACAATGGCTGCGTGTATTGAAAATCAGTTTTCGCGCTCGCTAACTTAATGACTTAATAAGCGCGGTATTGCAATGAAATCTGTTCCTTTTACATACCACATACATACAACCCGTTTTCAGAAATTATTGTTACGAAAGCCACGTGTCACGTTTTCGTCTCGTGCGCCTATATAATAAACGAAAAGCACTTTTCAAAAAAAAAAAATGAGTCAAAGTTCCGAAATGTGAAAATTGTTTTTCACGCGAAGAAAGGGCATTGAATTACTACGGATCACGACGTTTTTAGCAACGATGTGAATTATGCGTTCACTTTTATATTTTTAAAATCATTTTCCTTGAATCGATCCGTTTCGAAAGCTTTTCAATTATCCATCAGCCTCATTCTTTCAGCATAATAAAATTTCAACCGATAAACTTATCTGACGTATATTCTAGAATTTAAATCATATTATCACAATTTAGGATTAGTTCACATTAGAAAGACAGAAAAGACAGACCTATATACACAAAAAATATATCATTCACTTTTTCGCTCTTTCACAACTGTTTTTTTTTAAATGTAAACTAGCTTTTAAGGATGAATTCAATTTATGGAAAACAAACAAATGAGTTAGGTTACTTAAGTTCAAAGATCAATGTAAAAAAATTGAAATATGAGGAAAGAGGTACATTTTTGAAAATGTTATTTTATTAGAATTAAGAAAAATAATGTCTTAATTTCCTCTAATAAATGACGACTGAATTTCACAAAGGGTACAAGTAACCTTTTTTTTATCGAAATTGAGTTAAGTACAGAAAATGGTTCTGTATTATATATAGAACCATTTTCTGTACTTAGCTCTATATCGATTAAAAATGTCACTTGTGCCCTTTGTGAAATTCAGTCGTCAAATATTATTTAAAGGTAGGCTACATACAAATCAAGAATTTTCATTACTAGGAAATGCATCTTCATACAAATAAATATGTATTAAAGACTCAACTGAAAAATGTATCAACAAGAGAGCGTAGAAACATCATTTTTCTCAATTTTCACACTATAACCTTTCTAAAATTGCACATTTTTTTCCAATTCAAAAAAGTTCACACACAAATCTAAATTCAAACCCAAAAAACACGATCAATACCAACAGCATCGAACTCAATCGAAAAGCCCATCCAACATCGGACATCCTCGAAAGCGCACGACACCACAAGACCACCTACCAGACGGATAAGCTAATCCAAGACCCGAAACCCATACAAACACAGCGCGATTTCGCGAAGGTCGTGGCCGTGAATTCGTCCGATCCAAGGTGATCCGGGGGCCCTTCGACGACCACCCGCTCGACGGCCGGTAACACTAAACTCCGAGGCCCGGGGGCCCGGGACTCGGGGGCTCAGCCCCCAAAGGTGTCCCCTTTCAGCGGCGCCCCGGTCGAAAGGCTCTTCGGGTTTGATGTAGGCCGCCGCCTCGGAGATGGTTTGGATTCGTTGTAGGGTGGTTAATAAAGGATCGGTGCCAATTTGGATTAGATTTGATGTGGATGAGTCGTTTCTGAAATGTTAAGTATTGATTTTTAAAAATTATGATTTGTCGAAAATCTGTAGAACAGAAATGGATGTATGTACTGTATCTGTCCTGAGAATGTTTTGACAGTTCATAGTTGGAGGCCTAATGTGCGATACATTGAAGAGAAAGGTGGTGATAGATGAATTGTATGTCAATTGATTACCGAAGCGAAAAAGCTGTCACAAGAGTTATTTACTTATTCGAAGAAGACTCAGATGGAAGGATTCTGGTGCACAGGTGTTGCATTATTTTTACGATCAACATATCAGCAATATTATACACAATTGTAATGATTTAAGACACTTTTAATATTTTCTAAATAAAACGATCGAAATGTCACACGCTCGAAAAAAATAATGATATACAAATGAATTTTCATTAAAATTCAAAAGAATTTCTTTTTTTTTTGAATATTTTTTTCAAATGGGATATTATTTGATTTTATTACGATAAAAATTCATTAAAAAATGTGATATGAAAAAAATACTTATTTTCGTGTGATATAAGGGCTAGTTTTTTAATTGCTAAATACATAGTAGCTTATTGTTAACTGTCAACTCTGTAGGAAAAAAATATTATTTATCGAACCGATAAGCTCCTATCTAATGATTGAAAAACCGACACTTTAAAGTCAAAATAGATACAAACTTGAATTGATGAGTTTTCACCATTCGAACATAATTAAAATCAAGAATGTTTGACGGTTGATCTAAAAATAATCGAATGCGAGCCTAGACCGAACGAACATGATTTAAATAATTGCTAATTTGCAGACGAATCGAAAGGCTGCGTATTACATACATTCGATTACAACAATTTCATTAATTACAACCGACTCGCACTTACCATCTGGCAAATGCTATGAGAAAATCCAACGGACAAAAAGACACGGATCGGTTCGAAAGAATCCAACGCGAATCGATAATTTTCGCGCTAAAATCTAAAACTTAATTGATAAACCGCCAAATTTACACACCATAAAAACCGCTCAAATTATTAAATGGATATATGTATTTAGATCTAGAGATCCTCGCGTGCCCTCGATCTAGATCCCTTCTTCAGTGACACACAGAGAGCCGCGCGGGGTTGTTTTCGAAAAGAATAAAAAACGATTCAAATTTCGCGCCATATGCCGTTTTGGCGCCAAATCGAGCGTCAAAATACGAGTTCGACAACCTCGCGGAAAAAATTAACAATGCGAATTTCGACCTGGAGTCGTGTGTCGTCTTTTTTTCGCGTTCCGTTCTCGTTTTTGCGATTTCGCTCTTCGCCTCCGACACATAATATAATAATATAACACTCTGAAAAGGCGTTTCTACGTTTGTTTCTGCGTGTTTTATTGCGCTTTATTGTTTCGTCGATTCATTTTGTGAGTGTTTATTGTTAATTCATTCACGTTTCGGGCGTCAATGAAACGCGTACGATTATGCAAGGCGCGAGGTCCTTCGGTGCACTGTGTAATTTGGTTCATTTTTATCTCTTCGAGTATAAATTAAATGTAAGAATGTATAATATTGCCTTGGGTTTATTAATTAAGTCGATTTATCGATACATTGTGGGTAATTTTTATCAATTTTCACATTTTAGATTGTAATTATGTACTTTTTTCGACAGTGGATGGTTGGATGGTTTCTTTAATTTTGGATGATTTATAAATGACTTTCACAAAATATTTCTATAATTGATTTTCATTTGAAAATCACCATGGAAAATATCAAAAGTAAATATCATATTCTCATACTTTCTTACAGAAAGTATATCAATATTGTAAAAAATTGTATGATTTTTAATATTTATTAAATTAAATTGAAAAAAAATGAATATAGTTTGCAGCCGAAAAATTCAAAGTATTATAAAAAAAGCTATAACAAATGGCATATTGTTGGAAAATATGTATTGTGCATTTTTTACATAAAAACTTCCAAACCCAAATAGGTATAGACTTTACTTATTCCACGTTCGAAAATAAGTAACACAATCACGTTACAGGAATTTTTTTCACACACGAAATGCAAATCGTATGAAAATCGTTCGCGGAAAAATGATAACAAATGTTTACTTGTACAACACAGAATGGAAAAATAGACTATCGCAAAACAGCAAATACCGTTTTTTCAACAGATAGCGAAAATACATACATTTTGCAAAAACTGCGCGTCACCAAGCGTATCCATCGACTCCTAGTCCTTACCTTTAACGACTTTCAAACTAAAAATTCACCGATTTGACCCGCATTTTGACCAAACAAACCACCCCCAGATAGCGCTATAGGAGAGAGGCTTCTATAACGCGATCTGGAGCCTCATACGAACGGTCGTTCGGCGCTTCTTTTGGAGCTTTTTTTGTTCTTGTGCAGATTGAGCAATAACCCTGAGGTGTGCGGTTGTATGTGGGCAGGTAGGTAGGTGGTTCGCAGTTTAGTTATACTTCCTCACGTTACCGGACCCTCATCCTCGCTGAGAGGTATACAGGGGTGCATTGAAATTTCGGTCGATTTTCATTAAATTAATCCAAATAATTCGAATTGTTTGTGGTTTTATACCGAAGAGAGAGGTGACATCTATCAGCAGCCCTGGTTTTTGCCTATATTAGATAAGCAGTAGATTAAGTAACCTCGTATGAGTTATTTGATGAAGTGATTGGTTGTCGTTGCTTTGGTTAATTTATGGTCGGATTAGGGGCTAACGTTTACGAAACAGTTGAAAAGTGAAGACCTACATAGGTCTAATTCGGACTATATCGCCAAGGAAAATAAAGTCTATTATTATTTGAATACATTGATTTTGTGACAAGATCATATGAGGAAAATTTTGTTGGGATTTTATTGGGAGGAAAATATTTGAATGCTGATCTGAGGTGGACTATATTTGAAGGTTTTTTTCATCTGTTGTGAAAAAAAATGGTAACAGTTCGATCTCAACAATCATAAGTCAGACGAATCCGCCCCTGTCAACATTCCAACCTCTTTTTTGCTCAACAGTTTTCTTCATAGGCTTTGTTTTTTCATCTCGGCCTACCTGAGCGGCCGCCATCATCAACAAACGGTCTTTACGCTGAAGTTTCCCAAACGATTTTCCCGCCAAATTCCCAAAGAATTTCCTAACCAAACGAACTTTTCCGAATCATGCATTAATCAAAATTTAATTTGACAACAAAATTTTAATACATTTCATTCAAAAAAACACAACAAAACACATCCATTCATTCGCACAGATTGAATTTTCAGAGTTTTCTTCGCATTTCGTCCGTTCTCGCTTTCGAATTATCAACTCTTTTTTTCAATTATCAATCAGCGTCAAGGGGGAATTAAAGCCACGCGCAAATTAATGCTTCAATCAATCAACGAGCTTTAAAATTAAATTGTACATACGCACATATAATATAAAACTTGGAGAAACGTTGCCAGCCCAGGTCTCCATTCAGTAATGCCCTTATATTTGCTCCCAATACGTTGTGAAAGAAATTACGAACCGCAAGTATTCCAGAATGCCCTTTTCAATCTCGAGACGTATGGAACTCGTTGTTTTTAAAGACCTCCGTGAATGTGACAGCTAATTCACGTGTAATGAACAGTAAATTGAGATATCACCCCGAAAGCTCATTACTCGACGGAGAAAATTGAATTCGATATGGAAAATTCATCAATGAATCTTCAGCTTTCGAATGAATTATGTAAAATTTAAGGATTTACGTTTAAAAATCGTTTATGTTTAACACGTTGCGCGCCTGTTACGTGTCCGCGTCGCGAATGCGGCAAGTGTCGACTTTCCATTGTTCGTCACATTCGATAAATTATTGAATGTTCATTGTTATATGGAAAATATTCAGAAAACTCAATTCATATCGTGAGCAGAAAGAAAGGGCACGTTATTTATTGTGTGCTTCGTTTCGTGATCGCAAATAATCCGCCGTTTTTACATTCGCGAATATGTACATCGCATAGTGAATTTTTATCGAAACTGTGATGTCTTTTGTTTAAATTATTATGTAGAAAAAAAATTGAGTGTAAGATGCGACTCTCAATGGTTTACTAAAATATATAAGGGTTGTTATTTGATATAATTTCTCAAAGAAATTTTCGTATTTAAATATGCGTAAATACGGTCTTCAACGTATACCGCGGAATTGGGTTTTGGAACATTTGCGGTTGCCAGTCCACATTCTTACAATTTTTCTCACACGTCGTTTTTAATACATTTTTTTGGTTAGGTAGATACTTGTTTTGTTGATATTTTACAATGCAATAAACTAATATTTTGAATATAAAAAAACAAACAATACGTGTGAACGAAATCACCATAAAAGCCCACATAATCGATTATAAAAATTAACATTTAATTAACATCTAAAAATATTATTTTAACGAAATTCTATAGAGAGGGTGGTTTATAATATTAACGAGTAGGGGCTGTTTCGCTATAAATATCATTTATGGATTTCAAATAAGACTTTGATGTCTGCATTAGGACATGCTAAATTGTAATAGAGACGTCAAACGGTTAACACGTTTTAATTGATTTATTGCTTAGACCGATTGGCTCGTCGTAATAAATAATTGTTAAGAGAATCGTTGCTCTATGAGCTTATCCTTGTTCTTGTCTCCGATACCAGGACACACTCAGTAAATTCGAATCCGATTACCATTCGAAATTGTGAGAAAAATCGACGGAAACGTTTCAAAACGAAGCGAAAGCGATTCGTTATTATTAAACGATCATTACGCATGTTCGTATGTACAAATATAATAATTTTACGAAAGTGAAAACGGGAACGACGATGGTCATCTTGGTCATCATCAGAACCGATGTGCTATTGGAATTCTCGACCGGAAAGTGAAAACTGGTTTTTCATTCGCCTATTTATGACACGCAGAATTCACAATGGTTATCGTCGCGTCGTAATCGTAAAAATCTTCTTTATCGCCTTAATAAAAAAAAAACCTTAAATCGATCGATCGATCGATCGGGTTTTCATCAAAGCACAATATGTAATACGTAAGATGACGTTTACATTATGCGAAATAATACGTGCAATAGATTTGCACTTAAAATTGCTCACAATGTAAACAGTCAATGATCGAAATTTGCATATGACAATTGAAAAGACCAAGGGGGTATAAGTGAAATTTTGCCGAAATTGATTTATGTACACAAATCGCTTCTATGTACGCTCATAAATTTTATGGCAAAAGGATATAAACGAATTTTAAACGTGTGCCGAGATGTATCATTAAATCACTCGACCTCTTCGTAATACACGTAGGTACATGCTCAACTTTGAGAGTACTTTTTTCGAAATCACTTCGAAATAACTTGTACCCCTTGGCCTTCTCAGTCGTTATATTATATTGTAATTGTTCAAAAGTGCGATAGGATTTAAGAATTTTCGTGCAACATTTTCGATATCCACGTACAATATGCTATCATACGAAAATGGCATAAAACGTCACTTAATCGAAATCAATCCAAAAAAACGCGATTCCTGCAACATTGCTGCAATGCGCAATGCATCTGCAATAGGATTTGCAATTGTCACAATGTAAACGTCATTTAAGACGAAATCGATCGGAATTTTTCGCGGTGCATCGCATAAAGCACAGGATGAACCGTTAAATCAAATGTGTGTGATCTCGTTTCTGCGAAACAACTTTCGCTCGGCATTAATTCAAGACGCTTTTCGTCGACTTTTTAATGCCGCAATAAGACAAAGAGCATTTCGTGAAGGGAGATGAAGTCGAGTTCTCACACACGCCGCACCCTTTAAATTGAATCGCGTATCAACATAACGATTTAAATTGACTTTTCTACGCTATCTCAAGGCGTATATTTAAATTGCGAAAAGTTTACATACACGTCTGTCCGTTTGTCTGACAATAGACTGAACAATCAGTTGTTTGTGAGCTTTGAAGATATTCTTGCGGATTTCATTGAAAATCTATATGATAATTCATTCAGTGTGTTTCTGTCTGTTTGTCACGGGTTTTGTATAAAAAACATCTTGTATTATCATCTCGTTTATTTATAATATAATTATTCGAATTATCTGATACAGATCAAAAGAATGCTATAATCTGCTTTTATGACTCGACGTTGCCGGAGAATCTATGGACTTCTTAAGGATTAATGGATCTATGGATCTATGGATTAAGCTTTAATGAAATGCAAAATATTTGTCAAAACTTATTAAATTTAATGTAGGCTGAACTTAATGTTTGTTACTCCTTGGTGTACGAAATCTATATAGTCGAACTTCCAACATTTGAAACTTTATAGATTGTAAAATATTAAAATTAAATGTTCCCAGAATAAATATGGAAAATTTCATCGTGACCGAAGAAGCTGTTAAGGTGTCTATAAAATATGAACTCAAATTTTTATATTAATTGATTATCCAAAAAAATAATGATGTTGATGTACTAATTGACATGAATAATGATCGCTAGCAATTTTCGGACACCTGTGCGAATCCGAGCACGACTCACCACAATACTGGTAGTTTTGAATTATAAAAAGAGATAAATTTTCATGATCGTGTCACGTAAGCTTTCGATTGGCGCGATGTTCGACTTATCATCACGGCATATTGAAAAATGTCCAAATTACAGAGCACGAGTTCGACGAACATTATGAAAAAAAAACCGACATTTTGCTATAGAAAAGGAAGAAATGACCGCAAACACGACGAGCCTCCCATAATGTAATAACAACATTACATAAAGGCGGACGTACATACTCGTATATACGGTTTTGACTGAATCGATTGCGATAAAAATCTTCGAAGTGCCTATGCCAGAAGTGTTATTGAGTTAACAATTGATTTATCTAATCTCTAATCAATGAGCACATAAGGAACTGGCCACAAATCAGAGGGGAATGACTTGCGTTGTTTTTACTCGAACGGAATTGTTTTCGAATGAATACGACATGAGTGTATAGTCGAACCTCTATTATATGAATCACATCTCGTATCGTACAAAATTTTTATAAATCGAAACTATATTCATCGTTTTAAGTTTAAGATTTTGCATTTTTTCAATTCTCAAATCAAGTTTTTTTTTTATATTGAAATAAATATGTGAATGAAGATTTAATGTGACTTATTTTAATTGGTTCGTTACTGTGCAAAGCTCGTCTTGTAAGCTTTCTGAATGGCTTCTAATAACAAACGACTCACGATGTCTCAATTTGCGAATCGCTTCACGATTAACTAGTTCAGGTCTCGGTCAGAGCAATAAACGTTTCTCATGGAAAAACAATGGAACGGAATGGAAAATATTCGAGAATCCTATACCAAGAAAAGCAATAAAACGCTCATAAGCGGACGTTTTAAATCTGAATTAAGTACACGTATAAAAGTCGCGTAAATAAAAGTTATTTCAAAATGAAAACGCATTCGAAACGGCCGTGTGAAAATCTGTTCGAAAAACTGGTCGCGTGATTAAGTAATGAACATTATAAAAACGAGTCAAAAAGTGAAGATTTGCGAAGAAAAATTAACAACGGCGAGAAATGGGAGGAGATTCGAACATAACGAATGCGTTTTAAAAGTGCTTTTTTCGACTCCTTTCATTAAGCTTAATGCGAACCGTTCAAATTTCGATTCAAATACGTTAATGAAAGAAAATATAATCGTTCTGGGTATGATTTATCTCGTTGCACAGTTATATATTTGGTCGTTTACCTTTTTACACGTACGCGGTCATGTTCGGAGAAAAGCTCAAGATCTTCAGGTTCGATTGTAAGAGGTATTCTTTCGCAAGATGTACACGTATGTGCCTTTTACAACTGGGTGCAACCGAGAATTTAATCTGTAACAAAGAAATGCATATAAACTGATTTATTTTATCCTCGGTATGTGTGTATGTCTACATTCGAAAAGAATTCAAGAAGAATTTTCCGCCGATACGAAATAAAAACTGCGAGTAATTAAATATGATAATACGCTGTCTCGATTTATTGATCCTTATAAAGTCATATAATTTTTAAAGTGTGTATAATGTTTTTATTTATTGCGGCGTTTACGCCGAGAATGAATCTGTTTCTCGGGAATTTTAAAATATTCTAATAGTAAAACCTAAATTTTATACTCATTGTCATTTCCTGGTGCGTGTTGAATTCTTCTACCGAAATTTATAGTACAAAAATAAAATATTCAAATCGCCATCGTAAAACACGACCTTTTTACAACTCGCACTCGTATTCATTTAATCAACTCCTTTCGGTAAACAGCTTTGTATTCGATAGGTTTTTTTTTCAAGTTCAGACTTTTGTTCAATATTCAGTTGTGATAATACAATTCAGGATATTCCGCTTTGACCTTTTAACCCCTTCGCGCTAAATTGCCAACGTCTTCCGTTTAGCACCGGGGAACAATGCGGTTCAGGTAATTTCGCATAACCCTTTTTTGCGATTTCTATTATTCGACGAGCAGGTAAGCAAAGATAATTCTTCATTACCATTTGCATGAAAGATGACAAAACTGGTAGAATTGCGCGAAAAAAACTCGACGAGCTTTTGTCGAACGTGAATACGGTTAAGTAATACAAAAGCTGAAAAAGAATACGTTATTTAACCGTCATGTGTCATCTGTATACACGTGTGATTCGCATGTAAAATTTTCGAGAATTTCCGCTCGTTTATTACATAGTACAAACATTTCACACTGATTTCGCAGAATTAAAAATCTAAGCGTGACGCACTGCTATAGATCATTTAATTCAGATTCATCAGATTCATCTAAATTTTCAAATTATTTATGATCAATTTCATATCAATGAATAATCGATCATACTATTTTTCAGTTGTGATCGTATTTAATCTAGTTTTTTCTCAAGGATCGACTATCGTGCACCACCTACACATAAGTGTAACACGTATGAGAGACTCGATGAAAAAAATGTAATCTGCATTTTTCGTCGTCACTCTGATGAACTTTCAGAGGTTCGTTAGCCCCGAAAAAAATCACAAGAAGAACACTCGTGCAAGAGCAATGCTCGGCTTTTATCCAACAACAACCGGGCGACCAAGATGTTTCTGAAATATAGGGCTTTTCAATAGGAATACTTAAAAATCGATAGTTAATGACAGTGATATTACTAAATTTTCAGCTGTGAAATTTGATAAAAATACTTATTTAGTCATGGCATTTAACTATGGTCAAATTTTATCATCATACTCAGAATTCAGTTCATCGAAAGTTCCATGTACTGTGTTCAATCTACGGTATTTGTGGCCATTTTATTGAATTTACTATTCGTTAATTAATCAAAGATATGTGGAAATTTTGTCCAAAATGTGGCGAATACAGGGAAGACTCGGTGACTATTCAGCCCAAATTACATTCTACACAAATTTTATTTGAATTAACTTTCAAATAATGAATTGTGACTTATACAACTTGTTTCATTTCATTTTAGATATTGCTCGTTCTCAATGAAGAACCCTATACAAGAAGTGTCATCGACGTCAAAGCACTTTTGGCACCCCCTTCAACCATTACCGGAACTAGATTATTTTCGACGAACACTTTTCAATGTCCTATTTTAATATCACCTGACTCTATTTCCGTGTTAGACGAATTGTTGTCGCTCGCCAGAATTTAAGGAACTGTCTGTATTATGTGTGTATGTGAATAATCTAGCAACAATTAATAAATTATAGTGATAACCTCTTTCGCGTTTATGGGGTCAAGTTCTGATGAGTGAACTATATGTTTTCTGGATTTTTTTGATTAAAAAAATGACCTAAATATCGACACGTGTAAGTTTTTTGTATTCTATAATTAATTTTTAATATTAAAGTTATTGAATTGTATGAAATGATTTGACGATGAAAGGGAAATGTAGTTTTGTTTTTAGTTACAGAACGGAATGTGTTTTCACAAAGGTAATACATACAAGGCGAAGAAAATAACGATATTGTAAAATTTTACTTGAAAGAAATTTGAAAAGACGGAAGCACAATTACTCATATGAGAAATGAACAGATGCATGCAAATCTTCTGAATAATATACGTAAGTGGAACTCACAATAAAAAAGAACTCCAAAGATCAATAGCTGTGAACGTATAACTATTGATTTTATTGTTCGATGAAGTATTGCGTATTGAAAGAAAATTCGAAATACAATTTGAATGCATAAAACATTCGCAACATTCAAGATTTTAAGACTATTAGGCTAAATCGATTGTTGATTAACAATTGCCGATAACAGCTGCCAAATTCTGAGTAAAACTACTAAACTATGGATAAGTATGTAGCTTGATCAACGAACGAAATATCAGTCCTTAGAAATTTTATTCTGCATTTAACTTTAGTTAGACAAGAAAGCAGAGATGAACATATTCGATACACTAATTCTATTGAACGAAAATCACAAATGCATTTCTGGTTACAATGGATTGACCAACGATTTCTCGAGCACCTCGAAGTCCAGATGCACTTCTGGTGCATTTCAAACTCGAAACTCAAAAGCAACGTTCGACAAATCATTGTAGAAAGACCGTTACGACTTGGAAACTAAGAAGGTCCTTCCATCGAGGAGGGACAGATGTCTGATCGACCCCAGACCGATTGTGCAGACGTTGCACAACAATTGTTCCGGGGTCGGGCAACTTCCACGTGGAAGAAGTCTTTTGCTTGGGGTGAACTTCTTTCACCCTTCGAAAAGTGGGAAGATTAGTCTGGTCGCCATTCACCGATCGATTCCTGTTTTTGTCGCTGATTGAACCCATTGTTAACCGGGGTAGCTTGCTTGCGATAACCGTTAAATTTTACAGACCGATGGTACATATTTGATTTTATATCGAAAAATCGTTGCTGTAATGAATGAAATGGATTTCATTCGTGAAAATGAAATTTATCAAAAATTGAGTTGTCACAGTAATGTAGCGTCACACTAGACTTTCAGCCAAAATTAAGCTGCTATTATATTGAATTATTTATTACTTCATTTTTATCTGGTTAGCAAGACATTCGACAATCTAAAACATTGTCCAAACTAATCAAATTTAATCTTATATGATAAAAGAACCAAAAATCTAACCCAACAGCCAATTGGATTCATTGAGTCATGTCAATATAATATTTCAGTAACATATCTGTGAATATTTACCTTATTTACTGAGACGATATTATGAAGTATGTACATTCTGGTCATCTCAATTAGCAGATGATGTTATAATTGCAGGATGTTATCTTAAGACATCCGATCCGTTTATTGAAGTTATTGTGTATTATCGACGCGTCAATGAATAGTGTCTATGAATTTCAAATGACGCAATTGCAATTTAAATAGTTATGGATGTATGACATTATCATTCATAAATACGAAACTGTTCCAAAATTTATAAGTAGTTTTTTTCTCCACAATGTCTATTATGATAGCCCTTTTTGGATTTATAAAGAAAACGTTCTTTGCGTGAAAAAATGTGCATTGACGGTTGCAGTGTTTGAACGTTTTGGCATGCGCCAAATCTGCCTTTACAATTGTCTTTTTTTCTATAGGAAATGTTTGGGGATAATAATCCTAGGGGAACGATAGAAATTCACTTGAAGAAATTTTATTTATATTCCGTACGATTCCCAAACGAGGTGAAGTTTCAACTTTGTATATTTTATAATAAACGTGGCGTATTTGCACCGTTAATATTTAAAGTGGAAACAGGTAATTTTTTTTTCGAAAAACAACACTTCCTTTCTCACCATTATCATTACAAGTAAAAAGGCCCTGTGGCATTATCTTGTTAACATAAGCATTTGTTTTCATTGAACAATAAGAGTTTTGCAAAGAACGAAATCGAAAACACACAAATTTGTTATTTTTTTAAATAAAATAAATAATTTAGATAAACTGACTAGGCCTCGTTTTCAGGTAATGCAGAAATACCGTTACGGGGTTGCATTTTTTTTCGTTGCATTTCTGCAATACGATGGAATGTATTCAATTTCAGTCACGGTGAGAAATCGAAGGGGAATAAATTGAAAAAAAATCTATTATACACATTTTTACTAACTAGGCATATATGTAAAATCAAAAAAATATTTAAAAAGAAAAAAGTGAAAATGATAATGATAATTATTATCTTTCCGTCTGATGATGCATTCGCATGACCTTCATTGTTCATTACCAATATTTGCAGAGTGGAAAGAGTCTTTGCAAATAAATAACCTGTCGAAAATTTATTGCTTGAGTTCTAGAAACGGAAAAATCAGACATATTTTCGAAAGGTGCGGCTATCGAACATGGGTTCGATAACTACAACAATGAATCTTCACATTATAGAGCAAATGTTTTCAGAACGAAAAAAATAACGTGTAAGCTTTTCGCACCCATCAATAGGGCAGATAAGGAGATGAAGTCACGCTTCGATAAAGAGTCCTTGTTATTTTATCAGAACATTCAGAACGGAACAGCGTGAAGAAAATTACGGCGAATATGTTCGAAAAGTGTTTCCTGAACTACGAATACATGAATATTATATTTTGAAAAAGAAATCTGTTCGTTTGAATATCAAAGATGCTCTGCAGATGTGATTCGATTGCAAAAAAATCCTAACATCAAATGGAAAAGCCGAACCAGAAGATCGGAAAAGTGGTTAGTATTGAAACTATGCTAATATAGGTCTTGAAAAACACCTGTCATTTTTGACGCAAGCCAATAGAGTTAAGGTCAAGAAAAACCAGTCGATGTCGTTCTTATTTCAGTGGCATTTGAATCGAAATGAATTTCCATTACATAAGAAACAGATTCTACACCACCTGCCTTCTAGCTGAGATTTGACATGGAAACAACAATTGCCTATTTTTTATTCTGTAGTTGAACGAATGATTCGAACTCTAATTGAAACGTTTATTTATAACGCACTCCAAGTCACCGGATTGTCGACTAGTCTGCAATTTTATCTTATCGCCAATTTGAAATATTAAACTCATTTGCAATCGACAACGCCCGCACAAACGACGTTTAAAATATAATACAATGTCGACTAAAGTCAACAGTGGCCACAATCAGTCTATTAAGTCATCGGAAATTATTATATTACATTTATAATCAAATGGAACGAATTGATAAATCAAATGCGAATAAATTGCTAGACGAAATGCTCCAAACAAAGAAAGATTGATAAAAGTGTCTCCATCGAATAATGAAATTAATCAGATAGATTTCGATCGATAGTTATAAGCATACTTATGATTATTCTTTATGGCGATAAAAACGGTAAATACATGGTTTTCATAGAAAACCGAATTATATCAGTCGCACAAGTCTATATTCGATTTTCATGTCATTATTTCATGAACCACAGTGATTTTAGGGTTGAAAATGATCATTACCTTTTTTTGAAACCATAATGAGTTGATCAATCCCGAATTCATCTGTCTGTTAGTGGAATTATCCGTCATACATTTTAGTCCATACTCCTTTACATTGATAAAACTTAATATATAGATATTTCAATTCATTCTATTGTATGTTTTCAGATTTTTTTCAGTATTCATTCTAGAATTGCCTTTGCGCACAAGAGATTCATTCAACATGCGGATACACAGGAAGTAATACAAACATATAATACATACAATTCGTTATTTTCTCGAGTAAAAATCTTGAGCCATTGTCAATTATGATGTTCCAAAGTTCATTTCGACCACTGCACTGGCGCTATTCTATTGATCGAAGACAATTGACATTTGCAGGTCCATTGCCAGAATCTTGTGAATGGAGTCGTCTGAAAAAAAAAAGAACATTTCGTTTCTGAGAAAAGTTTCTATTTGTTAATTGTGCTGAAGATACGAAGACGACTTCTAGCAAACAATAAATGGAACGCAAGTGATTTTGAGTGCCTCGTTCTATTGTTGAAGCTTTTGAAAATGTGACCGTTGCAATTCGCCTTGGACCCAACGAATTAGCTTTGGACATTTAGCTTAGCGCCTCTAGGGACGTTGAAAAAATTGATGTATTGTATTGATAAATTTTCAAATTTATCGATATTCATCTTTAGTTGATCAGGAAAAATATTTCACACCAAAAGTTTTGACTATACAAATTTGAATCCAATAATTTTCAAAGAGTACAGTTGATAACATTATGCACTGAATGATTCATGTACGAGTCCAAAAATAAATGCGCTGCTGCATTTTTTCAAAGTAAATATTCGTTTATTTGTAATATCCGATAAGAGTCCGAAATTTCGCACGCAAACCGAAGTTGGCTACCGGCGATACACGTGATAAGATAACAGTCCATTGAACAGTCAGCTGTTATAGAAATTATTTCGAATGTGTTATCACACATCCGGTCTATATGTAATATTTACAGAAGCAAATACATTTACGATTTATTTCCACATACAGAATGATGTAATGAAATATTTGAGAAATTATCGTAATTGTAATAAAATGTAGTGCGACCGATTTAATTAATATAATTCGAACGATTTTCAATGAAATTAGAAAAATACAGGCGGTGGTAAATGCATTTATTGTTATCAGAATCTTAATTTAGCAGTGTGCAATTTAAAAAACGCATATCGAAATACGTAAAACGATTTGTTTTAACCAATCTTTGCGTGTTTTACGAGTAGTTAGCAACAAAGTAGTTTCCAAATTTAAAACAGCTTTTTAATCAATTTCATTACTAATTGACCGCAACTAACAAGCGAAAAGTAATTAAGAACAAATTCACAAAAAAATATTTTAAAACAACCAGAATCACGTATTAACGAAACACTCTCAACAAAAGATATTTCTATACTACAATTATCGCCGAAAATCCCAAAAACTCCATTACGGCAAGTATTTATTATACAATAAATCATAGAGAAATATTTCGATACTGTCATCGTGCAAACTATAGACATGAAAAAAAAATCAAAAGCGAAGCGCTTTGAATGAGAGCCCACCTTCTTTCCAGGAACTGACCCCATATAGATATTTACGCAGAAAAAAATCGTAGAAATTCCAAATGTTGTAGAGAAGGGCTGTTAGTTGGTTGGTTGGAAAACGACCGTTGAACGTGATATGCCACTATGCCATATTTATTTACCTCAAAAGAGAAATTCGTCCATATGGGTTGTGCTGCGTGAGAACAGCCCCTCTTGGGAGGGTTGCTTGCACACAAGTAACATTATATTATATCCGAATTGTTGTTGCAAGCGGGTTTCTCTGTTTTCAAAACCGGAATCGGTTGATTTACGTTCGAAAATAATTATGAATATACGTATGCGCTTATAAATTCGACGATGGTTTAAGTCGTGATTATTTCATTTCAATAAATCTAATGTTTTTTCAAGGATCTGTAGTAAATTTTCACCTCCTAGATCAGTCAAATTGATCGGTCAGTTGATTGAAAGAATTTAGGGGATGAAAACCCACCTCCTAATATGTTCACCTATGTATCTAGAATGAATCACACTATTAAAAACTATTTTTATGCCAGATTTCAAGCTTTCTGCCAGATGAAATCGTAAAATCAGTTTAATTGTAAGAGCCAGATTACACCGACTTCAAGTTATTTTTATAACAATCACATTTTATTTTCATTAAAACAGAGCTGAAGCATAGTAGTACAAAAATATAAACGCACTAAGTTTCTGAAAATTTTTAAATTCAACATCTGAATATTTTCCAACGATGTAAATTGACTCGTTATTTTACATTTTTTGACTTAAACCATCGTAATAATTATGGATTCGCATATACGCATGTGCAATGAGCGCCGATAAGTAATAAATGCATTTAAAAAGTCTCGGTTAATGAACGTGTTAACGATCGCAGTAAATCATCCCTTTGCTGTTCGATTGAGTTGTAAATTTGTTGCATTATATAGTTGAAAAAAGTCATGTGTGTACGTCTCGTCGATGACTCAATCAAATTTTCATACAAAGTGCGGAAAATTGAATGGAAAACGCATTAAAATTTGTGAAATAGCGGCGAATGCTTAATTAACTCTAACAATTCGAAAGGTTGACGTTTGCCAATATTTTCATTGAACGATCGATTGTTCGACATAAACCGACATTTTGTATGAGCACAGTGGACCGAAATCGTTCGAAACACTGGATGAGCCTATTGAAAAAACAACGAGCGATTTATGGATGTTAATTTATCGTGCTACATTGTAGAATTGTTAAATAAAGGAGTCAACCTCAAGAATGAGCGATTGCGAATGCCCGAGAGGCATCAAAAGACCTTAGTGTGTGCAATAAATGCATTTACGAGTCGGCATTCTTTCAATTTTACATTAGCGCCTTAAGCAGATGATCAAAAAAGTGCATTTATTTATCGAATCGAAAGTTTCGCGAAAATGAACCGTAATCGTAAGCCGAATAAAGCTGCAATTATCGAATCGAGTTTAGTCATAAATTTTATGAATTATTTTGTATTATTTTCGTCGGGGACATCTTGAAGACACAGTCATGAATGAGCGGTCGACCTCTAAATAAACAACATAAATCTACGAATGAAAAATTTGCATGTATAATTGAAAGAAGACGTACAGTGAAGTCTAAATCCATCATTGAATAACTTCATATTAAAGCTGGACATAGACGATCAGATTTATCGTCAGTTAGAGAGCATGCAAGAATAATTCTCGTACGATTGGCGATTAGGTTTAAAAATCCATATAAAAAATTAGTAAGACTTTCATTCATGAATTTTTAAAACTAACCACCAATGAGAGAGAAAGAAACATGCAAATAGTACGCACTCTTCATCTGACGATAAATCTTATCGCCTATTTTCTATTTAAGAGACTTTCTCGTTCGAATCTTCATATAAGAAAAACCAGAGCATACATTGAAAGGACTCTTTCAAAGCTCGCAATTGCGGGAATAATCGAGGTTTTACAGTACCCGAAACAGTCTGCGTATACTTACATGCGATATATAATATTTACATGCGAACACATGTCACATTCACGAAGGACCAAAGGGCGAACTCGAAATACCGGGAATCCGGGTCCAAGAGGTTCGGGTCAAGTGTTTTATGAATGGGTTGCATCTGAGGTCGGTTCCGTCGTGGCCAGGATGTGCACAAGCGCAGGAAGTGCAGCCGAAACAAAACTTTAACAGAAAAGAAAAAAATGAGGTTAGAATGCGAAAAAAAAATCAAACAAATAGAGCCGAGTGTGGGTCACAGGTCGTCGTTGGCGCCTTCGTGTTGATTTGCACAAAATGGCGACGGAGTTCGTAGAAATTATTAAGTTGATCCTGTTTGTAATTTTTTTCTTTATTTTTTCATCTGACATATTTTAAGATGCAGGTATTCCAATTTGAGTCAAATATTTTTTATTTCAAGTTAAGTAAGATTATCAATAAATTGAATCGAATTTTTTAGAACCTTCCAAAGTAATAATAAAAGACTTAATAATTAGGATAATCGCACACTTTTAACGATTTGTATTTGTTTTTAAATATTTTATTTGAAATGAAAATCGATTAGATATATAAATAGACAATATACCAATCAAATGTGCAATTCATAATTTTGAATCATATAAAAAAATTAACAATGTCGTTATTTAAATCTAATATTATTATTATACATATATCAATTATATATTTATAAATTATTAAAATTAACAGATGAATTTAGAAAATATTATGAATGATATAGCGTTATTATTTACATGAACTCGATAGTTCAAGGTGATGGCAAAAATAAAATTTTCCACGAGTCTCTCAGAATCCTTTGCCATTAACTTTCAACGCAGCATCTGTCGATTAATTGATCTTAAAAATTACGAATTTTCGATGCTCTCGTTAACACACACGTGCGAGGAATTTTTCGAAGCATACATTGTAGGTAATGAATAAAACAGCCATAAAAGCGCTTTTTTTTCTTCGTATAAACGTTTCGACGCTTTTGAGGCCCGCTCCTTTTTTCAGCGCTCAAACATTTTCAATATGCGGTGTCGTCATTCTCATAAATAAATTCATGAAATGACGCTACGATCCATTTTTATAGAGGCCAATATGCGGGTTCAAGAAGAAATTATCTAATTTAAAAAGCAACGAGCCCGAAAATTCGCGAAACGAGCTCACGAAACATTTTTGTGCAACGCCTAATGCCGATCGTTTAACGGAGGATTCCTCGTTTCAATTAAACGGTCGTTATTTTTATTAATAGATCATCAAAAAATTAACAAACTTAATTAATGTTTAACTAGGTGAAATTTTTAGGTTAATTCTCTTCGTGTATATTGAATTAGAAACGTATTATTGAGGGTGCATTCTTCGAGTTCGGTTATCTATCACCTGACAAAACAATTAATGAAATTCTTCGGGGTGAGTAGGGTGATGCCGTTCAAACATTATTTTTTTATGTGCCGAAGGAAAAAAACGTTTTAACTTTTTCGAATGCCTTGGTGGTGTTGCGTTTAATTTCTGTCAATATTGATACGAACCGATAGTTCTCTTTTAAAAGACCGGATTCTATAAAAAAATACACATTGAATAGAATTTCTTTCAAATAACTCATTCATTCATTTGACAAAACATTCTTTCGAAAATTTGACGTAGATATCATAAATTCGCAATGCGTATAAAAATTACATGTCAACTTATATTATATTTGTTCGCATTATGGCAGATTTATTCATCATTAAATTTATAACTCACATGATGATTTGATAAGATTTTCAAAGATAAGTAGAGGCATTTGAATAGCACGTGAAAAATGTTCTAATTGTAAGAAACAGTCAGTCTTTCTATAACACAAAATTTGTTTCCGTGTCATAAAAATTGGAAATAAGATATTTTTTTTACTTTTTCGGATCTGAAAATACAAAGATGTGAAATTTTGGTACTTGTGGAATAGTCAAGCACAATACTCGACTAGTTAAGCTACATTATATTGTGTAAACTTAGGTTGTGATGTTTTTTTTTCATTTAGGTAGGATTAGTTTTAATTCAGATTAATTAGATCAAGTGTTATATCCATAATTTGCTCCATAAGTACTAATATTTTTAGCAAAATATTCGAAACCAAACTTACAGGAAAGTTGAGACTGTTTACTAAAGCAAACCGAACTATACGATGATGGAACATTTTCCGAAACCGAAGTAAATAAAATAATTAAAAACCACAGCCCGCATATTGCCCATCGAACAGGAAACCCCATCGACGATTGTTCCACGGTAGAAAAACAAGGACCAACCCCCTCAACGATGATTTATCAGATGGGTCACGTGTCGCAGGACAAGGTCCATTCACATCCAATTTAAACAGCCGCTGAAAACTGTGTCAATCCTCTATTTCGACCTACGTCCGTATATACGTCTGTCGCTGGTACAAATTGAGCGGTCATCGAGTTGAAATCTAATGCCAATTAAGCAGCGGGACCCTCGATGTTGTTGTGGTTTTGTGGAATGGCTTCGTATCGAGGGGTTGAGTATTTTTGTTTGTCGCTAATTTATTTTTATTAATTAGTCGATGCGGTCTAATTGTGCCCATATTTTGTTACATTGTATCGAGTTTATTGACATTGTTTTTATTGAATGTGATGTCAAATAGATTCAGTTTCCGAATAAGGATTTAACGGTGGTTAGATATGTCAGAATGTTAGATTAATGTTCAAAAAACTCGCTAATGATTTATGGTCGGATTAACAAAATTAAAATGTTAGGTCCCGAAGAATTTGTGATTTAGATAAAATTTTCAAAAAAATCAAATACTGAAACTCGAGCTGTACTGGATTTAACGTTTTCACGTATGTAAGCGTAGACTCATTAAAATCGTGATTACATTTATAGCGTTTTTATGTGGATTTTTTTGATCAAACACGAATGTGAGCCTGCTTAGTGTACTATTACAGATCATCACGATTTGATCTATTTTTTTCATGAAAACGTGAAGGATTTCGCAATTAAAAAAAGCACACACACACTTAAAAAATTTGTCCGAGTAACGCTCTAGCAATTCCCCAATTAAAATGCACCAGGCGATAAATCACCATTCACACACAATATTAGAAACACACTTCACATTTGTTCACAATCTAAAGTTTTATCAATGAACGACTGGACGGATTTTATAATTACACGCAAACCTCAAACCTAATTGTTAGCGGTTCCGTAGCGATAATTCGAATCGGTATAATATTTCACAAATTATCTAGGTTGATTCCAATTACGAAAAGGTTTTCGAAACACACACACACACTCTAAACAAGATCCGATCGAGCAAAAAATATATTTTATACGATTCGGGTCCAAGAAAACGATCTCACGAGTGAGGATCCTCGAGGGTGGCGACTGAAGAAGATTCGATCAGTATTTTTTGCGTCGAGATTCGTTAACGAAATATTAAACGGGACCATTTTTCAAAAACTTTCCACCCCAACACAAGAAAGCCTCACAATTGCGTGGCCTTTTCGCTTCCAGCTCGATTACGGTCCATGATTAGTCGAATTCTTAACAGCGATTCTATACCCGGTTATTCGGATAGGCCGGATATGTCGAAGGCCACATATCGACCATTATAATATTTTGATTAATACCCGTGTGCGGTTGTTGAGGATTTTAAATCGTTCGATTTAATTCAATTGTAAGCAGTTCGTTAAACTTGCGCGATTACGTCGGAAGTTGCGCGGGGAAAAAATTAATTAGCGAATTTGCGCTGTTGGCTTTGATTATGGTCAATTTGTTTAACGATCTTGAGATATATTGCATTTTTTTGTAAAAGTATTATACAAGCATAATTTCTTTATTGATTTAAGCAGTGATTAAGTACAGTTTTAATATTGCATTTGAATCAACATTGGAATGATTTTTATGCGAATATTTGGTTATGCAAAACATTAAGGTTTCTATAGACGATCCGTTTTGGCTAACAATATTGCTTATGATTAAAAAAAAGGTGTTTTCTACTTTTACTCGGAAGTGATGAGTGTACAAAAATAATATTTTATTGTAAACTTCGTGTCTCAAAGAATTGATGCATAAAAACAAGAGTTATGTGATGAAATAACAATTTTATACACCCAGACAATAATAATATATATTCCAAGTTATGCTTACAATTAATCGAATTTTCCATGAAAAGTTGGTTACAAATAGAATATTAAGAACCTTACTTGATCAATCTTTCAATTATAAAAGAAATTACAAACTTACTTAGTATTTTTTTTTTGCAAAAAAATGCAGCAGTTATCAAATGTTCAAAATTCTGGACAATAGTGTATATTTTTGATCATTTCGCGATGAACCTTTTGAGTGTCGAGTTTTTTAATTTTCACATGTTCTTTTAATTGGTCTGCACCGAGCATCACATGTTCGAGCGAGCATAAATCTTGTCGCGATTTAATTAAGAACTATTCGAAAATTCGTTTATAAAAACACAGCTATATTTATGATTTATGAATTTTCAGTATTTTCGCAATTTATATAGTTAGAATATAATAATATTCGACTCTATTTACGTTACGTGTCGGCGGTACAGTATGCTTCGTCGAGCACGAAGCAACGAGGTGGTCTAGGAATGTCTAGAAGAGTATATCCCAATAATATTTGTATTGACAAAGGTTTCCTGGACGTTAACAAAATAAAATAGTGAAGAAAAAAAGCTTTGCTATGAAGCGTCGAAAGTTTCACGTTACTTTGGTCTATCGAGCTTCGTGCGAAACTCTCTTCATTCATCGTTCACACAAGGACTTTTTATTATTGTACAATCAAACGATACTCAATTCAATGAATCAGAATTGGTTTAAAATTCATTTAACATTAATTATTCATAATTAGAAGCTTGAATTGGTCGATTGTGAGCTCAATTGTTCAATTCGATTTAAAAAAAATCGCAACATTGTTGAACAAATATAAAATTTATTCGAAAAATCATGCATAGAAGAAAAAGAGAAGGAGAAACTTTGAAAAGCTTCTCATCAGATCGATTTTATTTTTATCATATTGTGGTTTTTTTTAGCCCTCAACGCTGACGACCCCCATTTTCATTCATATGTTATTTCCATTGATTTGTTTGTGTTGAAGCCGCGTTTCATTTAAGATTCCTCTTATTCAGGAGATTATTTGGTCTTACGAGTGGTAATAATAGCCACGGCCTTTATATATCAACCGAGAAACACATTAAATATAAAGCTCCGCGGGACGAGGGTAAAAACGAACGACTTTGAAACAAGTTTACCATAATTTATCACACATTTTTTATAATAAATTTGAATTTAAAGCTTTCGATTTGAATCTGATACAGAAAAAAACTTTCATGAATACAGATATAATTGTATGGAAAAGCTTATAAATTAAGTTCAATAATTTTATTACTTACATATGAACGGTTCAGTGTACGATGTGATTCACTACATTAACTCCAGAAAGTCGAGAAAAATGATGAAACATGTTTGATATGTTCTTTAAAACTCCCTAAATCTTCTATATTATTCCATTTATCTGAAATTATAAAAAAAATATATTATTATAAGTTACGCATGTGGACAGTTCACATTACAGTGTACATACATAGGTTAATTAAAATGGCCTTTGAAATAAATTATTTATTATTTGGTGACCAAGAAAATTTTGTCATTTAATGGTATTTATCTTTATTATTTAGGAAAGGTATTTCACACATAAAAATTTATGACTTTACCAAGTGCTTTGACATTTAAATCTCATTTTTTACAAAAATCGAAGTCAATCATTTTATTCACTGAATGACTCATATATAAATGAAAATATTTTCAATTGAGAATTTTTATTGAGAACCATTTTACTGATACAATATTCGATTTTTATGGAAGTGTAGTGATGATGTTAGTCGCTCTCCCACAATTACGCCTTCGTTGTGAATGGACCGCTCGGAAAAAGGGCATGAATGATTCCTTTAGATATATCATGTATGTAGTACAGTGTAATATTGTGTACATGTCGACGAATAAAAGCCACCCCGTTTTCGAAAATTCAACTTCCCAGAAGAGGAACTATGAAGAAGCGGGGTGGTATTCGGAAAATCCGTTGGACGTTCAATAGATTTGTGGGGCAGTTGTCGAATTACACGCTCTTGTGGTACATATTTAAATTGTGGAGGAAATAAGTGTATAGAAGATGACACGTTCAGTTTTGCAGTCTATTGAAAATTTCACGAATGAAAAGTCTGAAAATTTTGTATTGAACTGAACTGAACTGAAACGCAGTGAATACTACTGCTACTACTACTTTCGAAATTTTGACGAGACGATTTTTTTCAAGTACTTTAATCAATATAGTTTAATTAATGTTTCAGGTATTGTTATTAAACAATTTTTTTGATTTCTTAATTAAATTGACTTTTAAAGTAAATGAGCAGAGCCGCAAAGCTTGAAACTCCGAAATATCAATACACGAAAAGAGGAACTAAAATAGACCGAATATGATTGATACCGATAAGGCGAGTGATTTATTTTCAGAAATTGTTTCGTTAAACTTTAAATTAACACTTTTTTCGAATCAAATATTTGATTAAACGAACCTATTAATTAAAAAAAAAACGACATATAACTCTTGCCAGAATCTAACAGAATTCGAATCAAGGATCACGAAAACACTGAAACCTGATGCACAAACGCTTCACCACTACGCTATCTATGAATGAATTTCGTATAAAAACTTTTTTATGAAGACATTTGAAGGTTTTCATTGATAGCATCAACAACGAATACCACCCCGAACATTCGGCAAAAGATAGCGCCTCAATGAAAGAGCTGTCAGGGTAATCCGAAGTCGCAAGTGAACATCCGAGGGAAAAGCAACTGGAATCCCCGGGGAATTCTTTTATATCAATTGTATTTGTGCCGCATTTGGCCCCATTGATAAAATTTGTTTTCATTGTACCTGTTCGGGGGCGCTTAGCGCACTTGATGTATGAAAAAAATGGTACGAATTTAACGGAAATCACATTCCTGGGGAGAGAATCCCACAGGAAAATCGCCAACGGTTATGCGATAGTATCTCACGAGTTCGTGTGAATCGCATTTTTATTATAGGTCGATCGATTGTGTCGTAGATTCGATACGATGCGTAATTGTTCAGAATGGAAAGTTCGTTTTTGTGTGGAAAAAATGCGTTTTATACGTAGGCGCACTCACAATTGCACTGTACAGGAAAATCGTTTATTGTTAGTGTGAGAAATTTGTTGAATTTATCGTAGATTTGACCTTGTTTGACCTAGAGAATTATTTACAGTGCTTTTATCCTGGAATGAGTAAACTCGAATTTGAATCATATAATTTTTAATCATGAACTCTATTTTCGTGAAAACTGAAGCTTTTTAAGATTTAAAATGAATATGATAGTTTGAGTTCGATTTCGAACAGTTTGAGTTGTTCCAGGATTGAGATTTCCTTTTCTTATTGCTTATAATGAAAATTAGCTTTTAAGTTGCATGAATGATAAAAATACCATCAAATTTATGTTCAATTCTATACATTTATGAAAATTAGAATCGAAATCTTCAAAAAATATAAAAGGAAGCCATTATGCAAACATGAAAATTGAATATCGACTGCGGGTCAATGAGACGATTTGTAAACATGGCATCACCGCCCGACATACCAACAATTGCGCATTCAAACGCTAAATTCCACAAACTAAAAAACCTAAATAACTAAAAAACCACCTCAAATCAAATCTTAAAATCAAAAAACACACAATCGAAGCTTTCTCGGACATGAAAAACCGAAATTTGCCTTCGCGAAGCTCTGAAACGCAAGTGACGCTCTTAGTAGGTTCATCCACATTATACATCTATTTCACATCGACAAAATAAGAAGAATTGGTTAACCCAAAAAATACCTAAATTAAAATTTAAAAATCAAAAAAAATTCGAAATCGAATCATCCCCAGTAAGAAACGATCCCGTATTCGGCTTCGTACGTCTCCGAAGCGTGAGTGACGCTTTCAATAGATTCTTCCTCATTATAGTCCATTCCACATCGAAGAAACATGAATGAGAATAGTTTAACTAAAAAATAACCCCACTCCAAATCTAAAAATCTAAAAAATCAAAATCAAATCCTCCTCAGATATGAAAAATCCTATATTTGCCTCCGCGGCGCTATGAAGCATGAGTGACGCTCTTAGTAGGTTCTCCTCATTAAATTCAATTCTGCATTAACAAAACATGAATGAAAATAGTCTAACTAAAAAATGAACTCACTCCAAATCTGAAAATTTTAAAAATCAAAATCAAATCCTCCTCAGATATGAAAAATCCTATATTTGCCTCCGCGGCGCTATGAAGCGCGTGTGGCGCTCTTCACCAGGTTAGCCCTCATTATGCGTCCATTCCACATAGACGAAATATGAATGAGGATAGGCAGCAGCCCTTTCCGGGAGCAAACACGTGTTTGACGCCGAGGAATGCCCGCCCCGAAGGTTTTTAATATGTAGTCGTCGGGAGGAGGAATGCGCCGTTGTTTGCCGTCGCTTCTGCTTCTTGTAGTGCTGGCATGGCGGTTTCTTCTGGGAATCGCGGCGATAATAAAATTCAACAACACGCACCTTTCCGTCGATGGGTTGTGTGGTGGTGTTAGGTGGGGTGGTCTTCTAGTTAGCGGTCGGTTCGGTCTTGAGTTTGGTCAGCGCGCGTGCTGCGTTAAAAGTTGATGGATTGTTGAGGCAAAGTTGCGTGGCTATTGAACTGACGCACGTATGAAATCGGAAATGTGTTAAATTCTTGTTTTTCAATCGCCTGATAGTTCATTTAGATACATTTGATGGTATTTGTGTATTAATCGATTGGTGCGACACTTGATCGAAACGAAAACCTAACCCGATCAATCTTTATACATATACATACAAAAAGGAAAACAACTAACTTAACATGATTTAAAATCTAACCAGTTATTTCATCGTTTTAAAAATGAATTAATTTGATATAATTCAAATGGATCTATCAAGTGAACGTACCTTTAGCTGCAAGTACAGTATTGACTTTGTGCATTTTCACCGGAGGCGAGTTAACACTTTTCGTCTACGGTTGATGGTAGATGAGTACAAATAAATTTTTAATGTGTGTTCAATGGTCTTTGTTTTAGGTTGCACTGTTTAGTAGCTTGACTAGATACTGAACTACACATTAGTTTTGTTTAAGAAAATATGTTACTTAAGAAAACAAAATAAATTGAAAATTTTAAACATAGAAGTTTATTTTCACGATTGACTTAATCAATTAAATTGATTATAGAAACTAGCAGTAGGCGCATGTGTATCAAAATAGTTCGGAATTAATCAAATTTCGTATTGCCATCTATGTGTGAAATAAAAAAATATCCCACGCCTTATAAACATTAAACGATGCATGTTCGTAATTACGACCCGTGGCTCAGAGCGTGGACGGTGGATTAATAATCTGCAGGCACGGGTTCAAGCCGCAGCCGTGTCTGAAAATTTCGAGCATCGTTAACGTATTTATAATATAGACTATGATAATTGGTGCAGTTTTAAATTTGTTAAAAAAGCGTGTGACAAATTTTTGATTCTAGGCATATAAAGATATGAGAAGGAAAAAAAATTGAAAATCCCAAGATAAAAAAAACAATCATGAATTAAAACATAACACCCACACTTCCGCAATAACACTCAATCAACGCAATTACATTACATTTATCAGAATGCACTATTTATCGCATAAAAACTGCAACACAACAATTGCAATTATTCCATCAATTCAAAATCCATTCCACAACAATCAACACCCATAAAAAAAACTATCCCAATCCATTTTATCGCAAAGCTCTTATATGAGCACACACTGCTAAAAATTTTCACTTTGGAAAAATATCAAAAAATAAGAACAAACGAAAATTTCTTCGATGATCTATGATGATCTACGACGATCGGCGAACTGTGTGACTCGACTACAACCGGAAAGGGAACGACAGGCGAAACGTTCGGTACAAACACGGGTATAAAAATGTTTATTATCCTTTATCGGGGAGGATATTTTTATTTATATTATAGGTATTAGCATAGAGGCGCCGGGCATGCATCCTCTCCACTACAAATAATTCAAATATTTATTCATACCGACAAAAAGGCTGAAGAGCAAATAGTCTCCGGGGTTCACATGAAGCATCCATTCCACACACTGATGCAGTTGCTATGAAATTTAAGTGCACGTATACGTTTTTGTTTGAATGTGTGTTCACACTTCCTTTTCCAGGAAATGCTTCCTAGGATGTGCCTTAACGGGTTGTTAAAGTTAAAGCGATTTTACGATCTGAAGTTCTTATTGTGCTGTGAGCGAGATAATTGCGCATTTCTAGTTCAAACATATCTCAAAATACAATCCATTGAAATACACAATTTGTAATTTAATTAAATTTAAACAATTACATCAGAGTCTCAACCTACCACACCTCGATTCTTTCGAATTCAAAGGATACGATTATGCCTCATTCGTATCACATTATTATACATCCGTCATAAAACATAACTCCTTATCTTCGTGCATTACAAATAATGTACCACAAGCTCAGTACAAATAGTATGATTTATAAGGACGCAAGCACGGTAAATAATTTCACAAGATATCCTTCGTACAACACTCTTGAGCCAAATCATATTTAAATAGAATATGTAAGAATTTGTTGCGTACATAGAATAATATACATATAGGTGAAAAAAATGTGGGATAGAGTTAAATAGGCGAGAGTACCGAAAAATCCTTTCGTCATACGTTGTACCGACTTGCGTGAGAATGGGATGATAGTGACTAACGACGCGTAAATAATGAATTAAACGCACAAATACGACGTGAAAACACATCAAATATTTATTTTTTAATATGTGAAAAAATCTTGTACACATTCAAAATGTTAATTATTTAGTTTCGGACGAATAAACAATGTTAATTTGACCGATTAATATATTTAATGGGTCAATATGTACCGAATTGTGTAATCGATTTAGTGATGTAAAATCAGCAAAAGTTAATATTGTATAGTTTAAAAAAACGTGTATTTAATCAAATTAAGTTTATTTTTGTTTTTTTTTTTCTATGAAATTTCATATTTCTTGCCATTTTTTCGAAATTTAGGGGCAGTTTTAAATTATAAACTTTCAATCAACATTCACTTCTAATAAGCTGCTGATCAACAATTGAAAGTTCGACCCTCACTTAAAGCACCTAACTAAATTTTATCCATTTTCATACAATGAATTCCACATTCTTATGAATCAGCACTCGAATTCACAACATACTAAACAACGAAAATTCCTCAAAACCATCAAAAAGTTATCACGACATAAAACCGCATTCGTAGACACGCTCGAAGCCTCATCTCGAACATTTAGCAATTTTAAGAATCTTAAAAACCTCTCGCTCACGATACGACCATATCGCCATATTAATTGCGCAATTTAACGACCCGCATCCCTCGACATTACCGAGAAGCATCAAAACGGAGCCATTGTCGAACTTTTATAAGACTTTTTGCAACAAAACTCGAAAACCCCGACAAAGGGGGCGGCTACCGTCAGATCCGAGATCTAACCGTGACTAACTTCGACTGTATGAAAGACAGGTTGAAAAATCGCCAACTTCGGTATCGCACATAGCAGTTCGGATCGACAATGGATGTTGTTATGTGATACATGGTGTGTCCCATAAGTCTTATAAAATATATATTTTTCAAAAATATACACATTATATCTATAAAAAAGTCAATATTTTTCAATGAACTCTACGGAATTTATATACTGACTCGTATATTTGGAATGTATTATAGGTTTTGAAGTCACATTTCGTTTAAATTAATGTCATAGGAAAAAGGGATATAACTTTTTCAGATTAATTTTGTGGATATAATTTCCTCACGCGTTTCTTTAAATTAAATAAATTTAATGCAGGTTAGTGGACATTGGAGCCAAGTACTGTCAGAAAGAAGAATTTATTCGTCACAATAAGATAAATTCAGCAATTCGAAAGTTTTTAAATTAATTGATATCGAGAAATATAGTTGAGATTGCTTAATTTATTTAATTTTAGGAAAACCTGAGGAAATTTTATACAGTGACGAGGATATAGCTGTTTACCTTAGTTGCTTGGATATGTGCAATTATAACAAAATGACATATTTTGACTCCATTTTTAGCTCTTGGAATAAAAATAATGCTTGAAATCTTTCACTTCAGTTTGGGACTGAGTTGGAGTTATGAGAGTCTAAAATTTAAGAGAGTGCATGAACAACTTTTCCTGTATTTGCTTTGACGTAGACGTAAAAGAGAGGCGTACAAAATCGTTGATTTTGATTCAGTCAATATTCATATCAGATTAATTTTAACTGAGATATAAATCTGAATGTTCTAACTATCTAATTCAATTGAATCGATATTGTTACGACTCGTAAGAGTGCGGAAAATAAATACATTTCATGACTTATGAGACACACAGTGTATAGAGGCTCTTCGGGGTTGAATTCTAATGAGGTTGGTCGGTGTGTTGTTGTCGGGAGGCTGTGTTTGCTCTACTGTCTCAGCATTCCAGCACAAATGCCCCGTGGAGTTCGTGTAAATAGTCCCAAAAAAAATTAGACAAACAGGTGAAGGGGTTGAAACGGTGCGCGGTGCCATTCACAGGTACGGCGTCGGAAGGGAATGTGTTTTGGCGGCAAAATGTTTGTTCGAATTTTTTTTTCGGGTGACCCATTGAACGTTTGATTTTATTGTGAGGTTGAAAATTTATTTGATTTTTTTTGATATTTTCAAATCATTAGTACATACAATATTTAAAAATAGCCATAATTGAATTACTCGTAGATTATGTTGAATTACATCGAGGTATTTTAACGTGTTAATGTTTTTTTTCCTTTCATAGTCTAATTGATAAGAAACAATTTAAAGATCGGATTCAACAATAAGTAAGGTAGTCATGTTGATATTATATTTTCACAAACATAAAAAAAAATCAGTTGATAAATCAAAAATTTCGTTCAAATTTCATTCTCATACATATTTTTTGACGAATAATAAGTTTTTCATAGAATATCAGTTTCATTTTTATTAGGAATCCGATATGATGAATTTGATATTTAAAATTCATTCCTTTGTTCACTATCATTTTTCATACAATGAAAATATTTACGTATAAAAAAAAACATGAATTATGCATAACACTCTGGGAAAATGTTGAATCCGATGATTGATAGCTATGATATAACTGTGATTAAACGATAATAAAATTATTGACTCGTTTAAGCGACTATTTCATTTTTTAGACATACGAGTCAACGATCTGTACGTAATAAAATTACACGTAAAACACGTTCGATTCACCACAGTTAGTCTTAAAAATTTCGGACATATACGTATAATTAAAAGGTGGAAAAACTACGAATTAGGTTAATTGCTACGTGGATGATAAATATTGATCTCGTCCGAGCCGAATTATTTCTGATCGGTTTAATTACACGTTTATGTACAAATAATTACCTAACGCTTGATTAATCAAAGCAAAGCGGAAAAGCGAGTACGAAACTATGCCTGATGAAACTCGCTATCAAATGAAATATTTTAAATATACAACGAAATTAATATAGTTAATACAATTACTAAATATTATAATAACAACAATTCGACACATCCGATAATTTACATAAACATTATCGACACTACAAGAAAACGAACTTTTTCACAAGATCGATTAATCAAACTAACCAGATAAATTCTTGAAAACATTTGAGAAGTCTCACCTAAAGCCTACCTGTTGTTTTATATAAGAAAAAGGCTTCGTCCAAGCTACCGACCCATTTATTTCACACACACTCATAATACATAATATGAGGCGGATATGCATACTTTCATCTATTTATAATAGGGCCGTTCATCAGGAATCCCTTCGCACATACACACGTCCCATTCATAATTTTTATGTGAGATAACCCACCGAAAACGTTAATGGGGTACCGGCTAGATAACCCCTTTTCGGTATCATCGTGTAACGTGTCTGGAATTCCATTATGTGTTTGTTAAATTGCTATGTGTTTAGGGGTGTAATTTGTGTTTTTCTCCCCGGGGAATGTAGTGTAGTTAACACCGGGATTGAGGGACGATATTTCAATCGGTAGTTAGTAATTTGAAGGTTTGTTATAGATATTTTTTTAGTAGAATTGACTTTACATATAAATAAGGGTCTGTAGATCAATTGAGTTGACAGTAATATGTACTTTATACAGCAACGTAGAGCAAATTGCAACCCAAGTATCAGAAGAACAAATAGAGATATGTACAGACAAATTAGCGCTATTATCATATTAAACATGCAATATATTGATATAAAACAAGAAAATTTATTGAATTAATAGAAATTTTCACGAACAAAATCAAGTTAAATCCTATTTCTCAAAAGTCTAATCAAAATGATTTCAAAGTATCGAATCAAATCAATCGCTTTGGTTTTATGATTTATTGAATATGTAAGCATGGTGTCATACATGACTTATGCGATTATCTTAATCATAGATACAAGTGTGTAACGAAAAAATAATACAATCAGCAATCGCGTGATTGTACCGACGATTTTAATATCTGACTAATGATCGAAGCACGAAAATATTATAATGAACGAGTTGTGTATTCGAATCACACATATAGAATATTTTCATGTTATTCCTATTATATACGAAATGGAAATGGGCTGTTTATAATATCGTGTCCTTTGGCGACTGATTCCCAGTATTCCCCAATGTATATTATGATAATACCTCATCTGCACAACTGCATTCAAGCACGTTTCGGCCCCGCAGTGATAAAGTGCTCGACAACAGGTATTATTTTTAAGTTATGTGTCAACCTTGCAGAAGAAGACTTCGGTGGAGACGACGACGAAAAAAACCGTACTATGTATTATTTTTTCACCGCGACCGGTTTCATTGTTAAAAACTTAGCTCAGAAAACGGTCGAATTCGATCGAATGTTCACGGAACGGGTGCGAATTTTCACGATTTTCCGACTTTTCCTATCGAGTTAAACAATGGCCTATATATTTATGCGCATAAAACGAGGTTTTTGAAATACGTAGATGTTCCATTGTTGTTTTTAGATAACTCGCATGGCCGAAACCTGTCTGGGCAGAGGCGCCCGCTCCTCATCGAGGCCTTCTGGTCCTTCGAGGAATTCTCGGGGTGGACCATTCAATTAAGAATAAGAGTCCAGTGACATCCTAAAAACGCCCGCCGAGGCCTTCACAATTGATTAGCCACGATACCTGGCGAAATGAAAAAAAATCCCAATAAAAACCGACCGAAACGCGAGTAACTTCAACACGACTATAATGAAAATATTCAAATTCTATTCGCTTATGCGCATTTAAAATGTTCAATTCGAATTGTATTTTTATTCAATGTGTAGTATGGAAGAGTTCATTTTGCGATTTGGATGGAAGATGGGCGATTTCTTCTTGGTCGAAATTTATTTTTCACGAAGACCGACGATTAATAAGGCTTACAATTAATATCGGTGGGATTTCGGGCTCAAAAAAATGTTCGAATCTTGGCGGGTTTCAGCCGCTCCTTTATTGTGTGGTTGTTATCTCGGAGGAATTTGTTTTTATTTCGGTTCGGATCGCTTGTCCAGGTGGTATACAAAGGTACGCCGTTTCGATTAGCGTGAAGGTACATATTATATGTACACGGATACAGATATTTATGTATTGTAATAAATTTGAAACGTATGAAAATATTATGATACTCAAAAATTATGAGATTATTTTTTAATGTATGAAGTGATTTTCCATAGAAAATTATAGAATGTATGTGAATTGTGGAACATATGTTATTTACATTGCACAACATTCGGTCTCAAACTTTTCGCAAATCTGATTATTTAATACTGACTTGATGACAGTATATACCTCGCATATCATTGCATTTTCAATTGAAAGGAAAAGCGTCAAGTCAATTGATCTACTTAGAAATGAAAGAATAAGCAGATATTGCATACTGCTGTCAAGTCAATTGATCCACATATGAATGGAAATATAAGCTAGGAATATTCTGCCGACAAATCAGTTTCATATTTTAAATTTCGATCGATCAAAAAAATTCCATGTATTGTATATTAATGACCCACAATTGAACTCACACTAATTTTATTATATTCACTTCCGATGAATCAGATCATTTACATCAAACATACAATCCGCAAATCTAAAAAAAACATGCGAAAAAACCAAAACAGTCAACATCGAAACTATTATCCAACGCTGAACATACGCAACGAATTCAACGAGGCGGCCCCTATTACGTTTACGTACTTTTATCAGAATCCGGCGGCAATGTCAATGAAATAAAAATATATATACTTATACACATATGTATATTTATATGGAAAAAAAAACACTTTTCGGCATTGTCCAATGTCAAATATGATAATACCGGAAACGGCGCGCTAACTAATCGCGAGCGCATGGTAACCGTATGTTACAATTAACGAAATAATTAACAGTACACAGTATGCAAAGTGCGTGGACACCTCATGTGTTATTTTTGCGAATGCATGAAGTACCTAGAAGTCAAAAGATTTAAATTATGTACTCGATTCGATGTGCACTATTGGTTTTAATTGTGAACGTTTTCCTTGATGATTTTGTTCGGTGTTGCATTTTTAAGTAAAATTCGTACTAAATGGGCTAATTCGAAGAGTGATTTAAGTACAGTTCATAATGTTGCATTGGGTATCAACATTTGGAATAATTTTTAAAGAAAAATTCAACTAAACGAAAACATAACTCGGAATAGATTATTGTGCAAAAATTGTCGGAGTGTGTAAAATTAATATTTTATTGTAAACTATATGTATGTCTTGAAGAATTGAAGCAATTCATAAAAACAAGAGGTCATCAATAAAATATCAATTTTATATACCGCGACATAATTTCTTCCTAATAATGTTTTCGTTTAATCGAATTTTTCTACAGAAATTATTCCAAATATAGATGTCAAATTCGATATTAAGAACCATACTTCAACAATATTCAAATTATTGAAGAAACTACTAACCAATTTAGTGAAAACTTTGCAAAAAACGCAAAATTTATAGAAAGTGCCCAGAATTCCTCACAATAGTGTACATTCTATTTCATAAGACCACCTTTGAACTTATAATATTTCTATAATTTCAATAGATATGAGAAATCAGCTCGTCGAGTATATTTTCGTAACTTCAGGTACAATTATCATGCTCGTGGATGAAAGAATTCTGGTCACACGAATCAAACGTCACACATACGAAATTGGGCTATTATTGTATTAGATTCAATTCTGAATACGATTTTCTTAAAATTTGATAGTATGCACTTATACCCATTGGCTTTAAGAGTCCTCGTATGAATTCGAGGGTCAAAGTCGGCGGAACAAAAACCGCCAATGGTCCCGCATGGCGAATAAGGCTTCGCGGAGCAGAGAACGAGATCGAATCTGCTCCGGGGTCGGAGCCGAAATTGAAAAACGGAACAAAACGAAAACACGCAGTCGGGTCATTATGGGGTTTCTGGTGAATGGTCTCCATGAGAAAGTGCCCCGATGACGACATGATGATGGAGCAGCCACCCGCACGTCGAAGCCGCACAAACAAAAGTTCAACCCCGTTTTTGTTTGCGTTTTGATCATGTGTTGGGAATCTAATGTGGATCTGATTAAGTTTGGTATTCAGATTTGATCGATTGGACGATGATCTGTGTTGATTTTGTGTTGAGGAGTAGTGAAAGTTTGCGAGAATCGGGTGATATGTTGGGTAATTAATTGAGTCGATCGGTCGATGGATTAATGGTTGTCTATGATTTATCGGATTAATGTTAAGAAGTAGATGAAAATTTGAAATATTCGCATGAATTAAGTGATGTATTAAGAAATCATTGTTTTCTGCTGTAGATAAATGTATGATTTAATGAATAATCTGAATTAATTTTGTAGTAATTGGTTGTTCAAAGGTTGAAGGTTTTGATATTTTTTTGCATTTTGTATGTAGATTGTAAAGAATTTCATTGACCATAAAATGGTTATACATCGAGTAAAATTAATTGCTTTTTTTATTAACATTTCAATAAAAGATTAATTAATGAGAAGTGAACTCTGTGTAATCGCAACAGACGGTGCACTTTTACAGGATCGAAAGAAATTAATTTTGATCATATTGGAAAATGATCAATAGCATTTTCATGTTACACAAAATGTTCTATATTTATTTTTCAAAAAAAAAATTGAAAATGAAGAAACTTTAATTTTACATGACCTATAAAATTTAAGTAGATATCTACGAGTATATAAGATTTGATTCATGCTAAAAAATCTCCATTTACAATTTGTTCATAAAAACCTCACCGAAAAAATACTGCGTAATTTTTTAACATTCATCTAAAAATATGAAATGATCATTTCATGAAGGAAGATTAATTATGTTTCCATGCTGTGTATAAAATATGCATTATGACATCGAATATGAAAGTAAACACATCGTTTAATTTTAATGCATAAATTCACGATTATTCGAATGTAAACTCAATAAATGACATTGATATTGCCATTATGAGTTAGAAAGTTCAATTAAATTAGCAATAGATAACACAATCATCATTGCATTTGACTTTTGTGTCCTAAAAACAAACCATTCATACACAAAGCATGCGAATAATTCGATTACATACAATAATGTCATATTCTTTGCGCAATTGTTGCTTGTTCAACATTTCACATTTAAAAAAACACACTATTTTCGATCTATTGACACACCAAAATGTAAATTGGCGAACTGGGAGAGAACACTTCTACATAAATTGTACTGACAAAATAAACCGCAATTCATCACAAACGTATTAAAGAGGGCAAACATTACGAAATGACGATGGAAAAAAAAGTGTCTGGTTTCGATCTTTCTTTGTTGTCACAGCGAATTCTTCATCATGAGAACGACTCATCAATAATATGTCTGTCGATGTATCGTATCAGCTGTTCTCATTGTGCAACTAAATGACACCAAAGGGGCCCCAATCGAGTGTCGAAGTGCAAAAATGCACTCGTCGTATGAAAATTTTCCTTATAACGTGACCGATAAATTGAAATTTTACACAGCCATATTTTGTTCAAAAGAAATATCTAATATGCCAACTCAGATTCTAGAAATGGGCAAAATTAATTTTCACAATTCTCGAAGAAACTGAAATGAAAAATGCACACGAATACGATTTTTTCTAGAATTGATTGCATTATGCGAGATCCAGTTTTTACGATATATTATTTCATTCTGATCTTATCGAGATATTTTTACTGAAATAAACATTATATAACATAAATTATTGTACATAAATTGCGTTTCCGAGCTTCGATGTAATTATATTCATTTTTTTATTACGCGGTTACGATCCGTTGATTCGCTTAATAGATTGCACGTACACATCGCATACGCTATTTTGCAATTCAACGACATGCTATTTCACAAAGAAAGAAGGATAAAGAAGAAATTTACTGTTCGATTCCGTTAGAAATTTCAAAACTATGACACAAATTACATGGTCGCCAGCTTTGTAAACAATCGTAACCCGAACCTTGTCTCATTGACGAAGTGGGAAAATGCACAATGCATTCTCGACATACTTTCGTAACTGTATACAAATATTTAAGAGGAAATTTGGTGCGAAGAAGAAGTCTAATTGTGTTATAATAACACAGCAGTGCGTTACTGTGAAAGCGGCGGGAACATTTGAATTTTACTATTGCGCGTTATTATGAAACTTTTCATTGCAGACAAAGTTATATTGTGAACGCTTAAGTGTTTATTTTAATTGAGATATTGGTTACTTTCGAGTAGTGTCGATTTACAGTTAAAATGAATGACCCACTATTCGATGGGATTTCTGGTGAAATAAACTTTTATGTAGAAACAAATAAAGATTGATAATTAAAAATATACGATACAACTGTTTACTTTATTTGTTTTTCATTTATTTTGCGAAAACAGTCGAATTCAATTAAATTTGATGAAAATTTTAGATAGCCATAGTCACAGTTGAATACTTATTGTAATCAAAGAAATATCTGAAAAGTGTTACGTGATCTGATGATTATGTCAATACAGATCATGAAACCATTAATGGACATATTGAGACTCAGAATATGCCCATTGTCAGATATCGTCAATGAATTATAGACAATTTCTGCACTTAATTCAAACGATTTGAAATTGTCACTTATACCTCTTGCCTTCTAGAGTCCTCATATAAATTTCTAATGCAAAACTCTCCACAACCCAAACAAAATCTAATTCTTTCAACACCAATCATCTCAAACACACGAGATCTTCAATGAACCTCACTCCCGCGATAATTACCCTAGCGCAAAGAACGCTCATCTTTCGTCAACCGGCTTCGATCCTTCGAAGTTCACTCGACATCCCCACATACATTTGACGTTCCCTCGACTTTGAACAAACGAATAAATACCGTATAAGCAAAATAATCGACAGTGGTGACAAAAGAGTAAATGATGGACCCACACCGGCGTGGGAATCGAACCCTGAACCCGCAGGACCCGACGCCCACGCGTACGAATATAATGCATCGAACGTGCACATATCGAAAGTGCACACACATCCTTTATTTCGCGATTTATTATATTATATATTATATCGAATGTAAAGGTGTATGCACATTCCGACTCCTTATCGAACAGGTTCTGGGTTTCGGTTGGTTCGGTGTGCGAAAATCCTCGCCGGAGTCAGCTGGTGAGGGTTTTCTCGCTCTTGTGTAGGGATGCGAAATTTGGATTTTGGATTTGAAACGTAAAGTTTGATCGAAATGTAAAAAGATTAATGTTGAAGTATATGAGTGTACAATGGATGAATGAGAAAATGTACAAGTGATGCGAATCCTTGAAATTCGTAGTTTATAAATGTTCGTTTGATTAGTTTATTTTTAGCTTGTTAATTCAATAAAAAATAATTGGTTTTCGGTTTTGTTATGTATTAATGAAAATTCTAGTCTCGAATGATTTGATCTTAAGATTTCTGATGGATCAATTTTGCATTAAAGTTAAATAATTAATTCAAAATTAGAACTAAAAAAGGTTGTTTGAGATTTGAGTATGTCTTTATTAAAATTTTAATATAATGGATTTAAATGTCATGCATTGTAATTGGTATGACTTTTGAGTCGAAGTTTTCCTTAAAAAATAAACTATACAAAACAAATCGACCCTTTTCAGATTCGAATGATACGAAATTCGAATCACCTCAAGTTTGCATAAGAAAACAACTGGACGTGAAATACTCGCGCATTATGAGTAAAATTTCTTTATTTCACGTCCCATCTTAAGAAAAGCGTTTCGCCTTCTTTCACTTCGACAAACGATCTCACTCTCATACGAAATTTTATCTGAATTACTCAAAAAATTTCATCGATCGATTCGAAAACATCCTTATCTAAAAATCACACGTAAACACGATCTTAGCGAGAACAACGACATTGCATCCCCGCCTGTAGAGTCCCTGTGGGAAAATCTGAATGAAACGCCTCTGTTCGGATCATCGTTAGTCATTTTTCAATCAAGATCCTTTGTCGTCCTCGGTGACTGTTTGAACTGATTTGAACCGGCGACCTTCTTCTTCTTTAGCGGGTCGTGTGTCATTACTGCGAAAATCTACATAATGAAATTGCGTCGGATAAATCATCGAACGTCAGCTTCGTTCGGTGTCAATTAACATTTCTTTCGGCGATTTTATCGCTAGAAGGATATTTATATTGCGCGTCGTAAAATTTTATTATTTATACGAGATCTCGATCGAAAAGATGATGCGTGAATGAAGAAAAAAAGGGACGCATTAAAGCGGTCGATAAAATAAAGGATGGTCGAGGATCACGCGAGCTCCTTATTAAAGTGTCACCGTTAAAAGGTAGCGAATGAGATAAAAGTTGCTCCTTGATGAGGGCAAAAGATCGAGGCTTTATTTGTGCAAACATTTCAATTTGCTTGTATGCAAAGTGTATGAAAATTGATCAATGTTCAACGGACGAAAGCGTTTATCTTTTCGGTTACGTCAATGAACAACAGATACCCTCCTAAAATGCTATCGCTAAATTATGCAACAACACTAAAAATACGTATTAAAAAAAATGTTATATTAATTTAATTGGCATACTAAAATTTAATAGCGCCCATTTCGATAAAGAAATTATATGATTTTGCATTAATAAATCGGTATTATCCGAAACAACAAAGAAATCTCTCGAACAATATGATTTTAAACCGCTCTTTCGAGAAATACCTTCACACTCATTACGCGTCGAATATCAACGACATAATGTATATGGAAGAAAAAAGAAGAAAAATGGCCGAATTTAAAAGATTTCATCTTGAAAGAAAGCTGAACAATAAAGGGACACCGACAATACACGAAGCACACAAGCAGCAGCAGTACCGACAATCATCGATTCAACGGTAAAATTTCGCTCGCATTATACACGCGAAATTATATAATATATATTATAAAAGAAGAAGAAATTCGTGGAGAAAGTCGAGAAGTGAATTTTCAGTGCATACAAGCGAAAACAATCTCAATTAATAGGAAAACTAAACGGTTTCAACAAGAACTTAAGACGCTGTACCACTTATGCAACTCAATACATTACATTTTTTTATGCAAAAAATTAAACAAAATAAACTATTTGAGTCGCGTTTCATTAGAAGTTTCATCACAGGTTGCTTAAGTGAAAAGTTCATAAGGCTGCAGGGCTGCAGCTCTCCTTATGTCAAGAAAATAGTTACGATTATTGCTCTTCCTTTAGCAATTATTCTGTTATTTATTTATGAAATAATGAAAAACTTTGTTTCCATTTTTTTAAAATCGTATTATCAATTGATAAATATTTTTCATTTCAACTTAACAGATGCAGCATCTCATGCGAACATTCTCACATCCTCTACAAAGTGCTGGAAAATCATAGATTTTTCTCGAAACGAATCAAAAAAAGATTTTCCCAAAGAAAATTGATTTCCAATCAAAGTCGAAGCGAATGAAAATTCATCCGATGCATTTTTTTATCACACGTTTCGTGCTCGAGATGCAATTTCGTCCGGCAGTAATGAGGCTTGTTAGTTTTCGGATAGCCTCAATTTCGATCCTAATATTAAAGAGATGCACCGCCAGGATGCAGCATCTTTTTTTCGTCAATATGCATTTTTTGTGCGAGAGTCGGAGGCTGCATCTCCTTTTATATTTATGGATCTTCGGTACAGAGATTTCGACCTCGTGGTCGAATGGAATACGATTTGGGATCCGATAGATCGAAGTTCGAAATGGGGATTTTCAAATTGGTACTTTACCGTTGTCGAAATTGTAGATGTTAAGTGATGGGTGTTTTGATAGATGTCTGTTATTATCCATGTATGCATTGCGTTTTTGAGATGATGTTTTGTATGGATTTTATAGTACGAATGTGTGAAGAATGCGCGAAAGATATTATTGAAAAATTAACGTTAATGTAAGATGTGTTATGCTCTTGTGAATTGTGAAGATTTCTCAAGAAGAGACGTTAAAATGTTTTAAAACAATTCGTAAAAGTTAATTTGTATATTGAGTATTTTGTAAAATTATAATAAAATCATTGATTCATTTCAGATATAAGAGAGTGATGATCTCGATCATATTTATTCGGTGCATGATATTGAATATCAAAGCGCCACATTCTTGCGGTCGAAAAAAGGTGTTGCTTTGCTCTGGGGTATATTATGAATTCGAACATATAAATTTACTGAAAAATATGATGAAACTGAAAAAATGAAAGTCTGAAAAGTGTTAAATCGCCGGTGGTCTGACAAAAACAAGAACGAGAGAATAGAATGTGAAAATTATGTTGTGTGCCCAATTAACAACCCTTACCTGTCAGTATAGTGTTAATTGCTTTATGTCGAGTGAAGCTCATTCATAATTATTCCATATATCATTTTTTTACGATCGCACCTATGGAACTTGTCGAAAATTTCATCGAAGGTCAGCAATATAATAACTTTATACGATTTTAAATTATATAAAATTCGATTAAAAAAATGAATAGCACTAGTAGGGTGTGGTTAGACCACAAATGTCGTACAAACGACCGCAAAACGATTTCACGTCGTGTTGACTTTCGGTCTTAATGATCGACAATAAATAATACAAATTGTGGATTGTTTAAAAAAAGATTTTTTTCGGTAATATACTAGCTATAAAAACCGCAATTTCCACGAGTGGCGTTGAACTTTGTAAGGTTTATCGAGAATGAATGAAAATTTGTAATTCTAACGTAACTTTTACATATTGTACGCATCCAAGAGAACTTTGATTACCGCATTTGGTACTTTTCGAGAAAGCGTTTATTATTCGACACATTTTGTACGCGTAAACGGTTGTTTATTTTTTCATGCCTCATATTGTGTAATATAGTCATAAATTTACGGTAACTTTATGAATTTTTAAAACGGGCATTCACGCATTTATTGCTCAATATATCGAAAAAAAAACTGACACTAAAAATGAAATATGATGAAAAAAATACTGATAATTGAAAAATTACGTTCTAAATAAAGATTCTTTCGAAAGTCGACTTGTTTACAAAACAATTTGTTTGCATTCAAAATATCTAAGATGATCGACGATCAATCTCACTTTAATCACTCACCACTTCCATTGAGATCGAAGGCGTGAAATTGAATTATAGTGAGAACTGATCTCATTGAAGTCAGTTGCATTTCTCTTGCATCAGACATGATTATAGTAACCGTGAAACGAGGTGTAAAAAAAATTGATCGATCATCGACAACAAAACCGATATTTACTCACAGAAATTCGATGAAAAAATAGATTTTTTTTTATTATTTAATATGAAAATTTCTCAACAATGGGGTCTATTTCACTCTTTTGGCCCTCTTCACCCGTTTCGCTTATGTAAATTAATAATTCCCGCTGTGCGGATAATAATTTCACAGTGACATGTTGAAATACGGTTTGATTATGTAGGAAACGCGCCGTCTAATTTCGTATCACATTCCTGCGGCTCTAGAAACATATTTACATGATTTATAGACAAATATCATACGTGGAAATCGAACCGATATAAAAAATAAATAAACGTTTTTATAAGCGCACATTAATTTCGACTGTGTAACCTTTGATTTCGCCTTCGTGCTATTGCTTTGAAATTACTGTGTTTTTTCTAAACACAACAGAGAAAGCTTACTTAACATTACCGTGCAATTTAGATGAAATAATTGATCGTAAAACTCATATTACTATACTCAAGTATTTAGAGTCGGAAAATCGGCAAAATTAAAGGAATCTGAAATCGAATCAAACTGTGTTATTCCAGGATTTAGTGACTGTTGGTCCGTGAAATATATGAAAATTTTTAATCTCTTGACTCTGAAGTATTTCTCGAAAAAAATTGAGTGATCAAATATACAGTAGCCGACGACATATGAGATACAGGATTAGTCGCAGTCGATTAGTGTCAAGGAAGAGACGCCGATGCTTTTTCATTTTACAGAAAAATCACACGAAACGCTTCTAAAATCAATATTGAAACCAATCATGGATGTAGAGCTTCCAAGAAACGGTACTTGAGGAATACCGACGATTCTCCTTTCCCATGGATTTTTTTTCCATCGTCCACAATAAGTATAGAAACATTCGCCGCCGATAATGAAATCGACGATCCGTTATTTTAATTCGACCGATAAGTCAATTTTCTATATCCTCGGGGGTGGTTTTTCCATAGGAAGAAAATTGGGGTGGCGCTAACTCGGGCTTATATTATATTATATCCTGAGGTTATTGCTGATTGGAATTCTCGCTATGCGTCCGCCTTATAATTACATAAGTTAATGATTGTAATCACGAGGTGGTACGAGATTGACAAATGGTTTCCGCCACCATTGACCACAGAAAAAAATACCCTTGTGTTAAAAAACCGAAATAAATTCAAATCAAAGCAGCCCTTCGGCTATAAGAACACTGCGTCGGTGTTGATAAATTAATGGAAAAAAAATCTAATTTAAATATTTAATGTGAAGAATTAATTCAATTTTCAACGTATCAAAAACGAGCGAGTTTAATCAATGAATATTCAATTCATTCACAGTCAAAAATAACCGGAATAAACCGGTCAATACGTAATGATAATATGTTGAATTATCAATTTTTACGTCATCGACTGTTAAATATATTTAAATACTAGCTTCTGTCACCTGGTATTGCTCAGGAATTTATGAACTTTAAACTGATTGTAATTTGTTAGATAGTAGTTCCTATAGTAAATCCCGTTGAGTGTGTAGGCCGTACATAATATTTGATATGGCAATAACACTCTTCATGTAACGTCAAAGCAGAAGTCTCGCAAATTGTAATGTATGTATGATTGTAATTTGATGTATGCAATGTAGTCTTTCTGATGTGAATTAGACCTGACCCCAAAAAGTTTCACTGCTGAAGTATCAGCCGTCAATGAGTCTATAAATAAAATACATCAAATTTTATTTTTAAATATTAATAAAACGGTTTCGTCGCAGTGGTAATATGTGCAACCTGTGCCGTAAGTAATTTGACACCCTTCTGAGGAATGTTCAGGTATTTATCGACTATTGACTGAAATCTTTCGCCCTATAACTGGTTTTTTATTATGTTCGTTCTACTAGTTCGACTCTATCGATATATTCATTCTTGAAAACATAATATCGGAGGCAAGGCGGGATCGGTAAAAAGAAACGATAAATCGGTTGTTTAATGGTTTTACGCGAGATAACATTAGTTGGAGTTATCTTTCGGCTACTTTTTTTCAACGTTGTTTCGAAAATGATCATAAGAATTCAATTGAATCTAGAAATTTGAACAAAATGTTACAAATAGCTCGAAATTTTCCGAAAAAAATGAGGAAAATTTATAAGAAAATGACCATAAAACAATCTTATTTGGGGAAAAACCAAAGGGGCAATTGTATGGGTCCAATAAATAACAGGGGAGCACTAACAAACTTTTGCACCTCGGGCTCGTAAATACAATTTGGTTCCACAAAGGCGCACACATACAGGTGGTTTTATAATGGGGCTGAAACATATTCGATCCATTATTCTCCTTCCAGGAAAAGTGGACAAGTATCTCGGTCGGGGTGGTATTTTTGGAGGCTGCGAAATCAAGATGGTGCCGAAATTCCCATGCCACAAGATGGATAGTGGCTGAGTCTTTTTTTCACCTTTATCAAGAGTCCAGTGCCCCAACTATGAAAATAGGCGCCCAGTTTAAATTTTAATTTCAAATTATTTGATATTTCTAGAGTGAGTTATTGATACGAAGCTCAAATTTGGACGAAATTGTAGCTTTTCTAAATCAAATCTCACATAATTTTATAGAAGGAAGAAAATGAACTTAACTTAATCTAACCCTATCTATCTAGTTAAAAAGGATCAGCGACGATATGATATCACACTTGCAAAAGGGAAAATCTATAAAATGGAAAACCATTTTTTTCTAATCTGATTTAATCTAAAACATTGATAATGATAAGCAAAAGTAGGTATGAGGGCAATAAATGTGATATAACACCTGAACTGAAACATCAGAAATGTAATAGTTACCATTGTTTTCCAATTGGGAAAAAGTATTAGTGAGAGAAAAACTTTGATAATTTCTGTGATCGCAAACTTAGTTCGTCTCGCTTTATCAGTTTTCGTCTAGAATATACTGATTGGGTAACAAGTAAAATTTATTATCAGTCATAATTTAAAGCAAATTTTTATTTTCTTACAAAAAAAAAAAACATCTTTCGATATAATAACATTGATCAATCAAGTATAAGTCGAGAAGTCATAAGAAGATTATTAAAAAAAAAATCAAAATTCGTTGATATAGGAAGGAACCCATTTGCGCAAATCGTCCAAGCTACGGCACTGTTCACACCAGTCTTGTGCCTCACCTACACACGCAACATCGACGGGGTGTTGTCGGTGTTCTTGAAGTTGCGCCGATAGGCGCCATCCCCCACAATGTGTCTGTTCGGGGATGAACTGTGTCTGATGCCCGACGGGCGCATACACACATTTCTATAAAAATGGGTATCAACGGCTCATTTGTCGTAACGGCGAAAATATACATATATACCCCAAGTATGGATATATAGCTTCGAATAAAGGAAAGATCGTTGCGGGGTGGTATGGGCAAATAGCCCGTGGAAGTTTCGTATGAACGGGCGTCTTTGTTCGATTTCGCTAAATGGCAGCGTATGAATTATTATCGGGGTGCGTTCGGATGGAAGAAATATTGTTTGGGGTTGGTTGTTTTTTTTTTTGCGGTTTTTTGAGATTTTGGGAAAATTACAGGTGGTTTTCGGGTGAAAAGAAGTGTTCGTGTGAAAAATTTTCGCATGCTAATGATTAACGAATTGGTGGATTTTTTTCTCACTTGCTCTCTTTGTTATTTTCGGGCACAGTTTTGAAAGAAATTATTTGATTGGAAAAAAATGAGCGAAACGTGGTATCAGCTTTCAGTAATTGTTACTAATGATTGGAAAAGTATTTCTTATGGCTGTTCACTCAATCGTCAGATAACAAGCTTATTGGATCGACATAACTCTCAAATGTCTAGAAAAAAGTTTGTTAAATGTTTGATATGTTGCTATCCGACGGTTGAAATTTCAGCTCATAGAATTCGATTAATTAAATTTAATTATCGATTAGAAAAATGCTCGAAAATATATTTATGATTAATTAAATAAGTGGGAAGCGACATTTAAGAAAGTATTTTCAAGAAAATACAAAGAAAAACTTTGTGCTGAAGCTTTTCAATCTAAAATTTAATTAATCTTCTAAATATTAAACAAACTGATTAAACGAATCATATTGTATTGATAAACAATATACTGACTTAAATAACGAAACAGAACGATCATCCATTCAATTAAATCGAGTGACACGTTAACGACTCTCGCCGGGAAAACTTCGCGCCACCGACTAGAGAGTCCATCATACGAAACGTCATACGAATCACACAAAGGAATCCACCCAGCATCCAGGTAAACCTCTAAAAATACACACACAAGAACTAAAATAAGAACCACCCCGAAGAAAGAATCTTATAATAATATACGTATGTAGAAGAGAGATCAACCCCGGCGAAGTCAAAAGTGTTTCGTGTGTTAGACACAAAAGGCGTCAATCGGGGCTGACTTGCACATCGGTGGCCATTGTGTCTGACAGCCAATCAGAATTTGATTAAATTGATAAATTCTTTGATAAGTCCGACCACGCCGTGGGATATTACGAGTTCATTCCGAATGTTGTTAAAAAAAAACTCGTATGTGTTGCCGTTGGCGCGCAAATCAACGAGTCATTCGAAGTTTTGGCGGGAAAATCTAATGTTAATTGGAATTTATGTGTGTATAGGTTATATTTGGAGTGATTGAAAGGTCTAAGCGCCGGTTTCAATACGATTTCTTGGGATAGATAGAGGCTATATTGAGCGAGGTATTCGCCTCTGAAGCAATCTAATCGGGCGAATATTCCGAGGATCGAGATGCTGTTCGGAGATAAAGGACTTTTTTTTAAGTGTCGCATTGTCGTCGAGAGAAAGTGATATTCAAGTGTATCTGTGGAATTTGGGGCGTAATTTGATTTGGAATAATCGGAGTTCGGAAATGATATCATGTGGAAAATTTTCAATAGGATCGGTAACGTCAAAGATGTAGATAAAAGTGAAAGAATTTTCCACTAATTTTCATCAATTCGGAAAGATACAACACAATTATATATAATGAAATATTTTGAATTATAATGAATTGTTCATGAGAAAATTTATTGAAAATTGAGAAACGTCATTTATTTACTTGATAAAATGATCGTTTTATTTAAGAACATCTGAAATTCTGGGTGTTGATCAATGATCACTCTATTTTTTTTCGAAAGTAAATCTCAAGAATGCACCTAGAGCCGTAGGTAAAATAATTGGAGGTGTTTCCGCGCCCCTAGCTACAAACGCTAACAACGTGATAACTATCTTGTTTTAGATAAAATTAAGGATCACACCTTTTTAACATATAATCAAGTATGCCGACATTTTTTTCGTTTTCAATTTAGTTTAATTTTTTCCCATCACACTACAAACACAACCCAATACATACTCGAGTCGTTCAATTAAAATCACGCTTATAGTTCAATCAGCCGGCTACTTTCGAAAAATTCAGTTGAATTTAAAAAGCCTCATTTCGCGAACACAACTCAAGTTTACGTTTACGTTTTACCGAATATGGAAAAGGTCAGGATAATGAAAAAAGACGGATCGATTGGTCAGAAGGTTGAACATATCGTCAAGGAAGGAAAGTAACGATCGACCCGATCTTTAATTGCCAATTGCGAACTTCGCGAAATGAGACCTCTAATGGCTAAAACGAAGAATCGAGACCGATTTAAGGCTTCGAAGGTTCGAAACGAATACGAGGAGCATTGAAAAGCTATTTATGTATCGAGCGTTTATTCAAACGATAAATATTTTTTTTCAGCATACCAGTCGCGAGTTTTCTCAACCCCTTTTATGAGGCGATCGAGTTTTTTGAACAAAACACGATTATTCTCACAGTGGTTCATTCTCATGCGTCCTATATTTGGTCATCGTTGTAGACGGCCTTGCCATAAGATCAACGATCGATTGATTGTCGTCAAAAACTTTCCATTGGAGAGATTTATTCGCCAGAGATGATGCCACGCGCCTGAAAATACTAAAAAATACGAAACACCTTGAATATCCACTAAAAACCCATAAAATTTGAATCGAGATTGACCATAAGAATTTGCTTCAAAATCGTCTAATAAAGTAATAGCGTTAATTTGTATGTGTGTATCACAGTGACGATCGAATTGGAATCTACTTTTCTTTGCTGTTGTGAAGATTCAAGTGCAACTTTAAACTCAATCATGAGTAAATTCAAAGAAAAATTAAAAACAACTGAAAATGAGTTGCTTTATCGATTCAGTTGCAAGTTGTATGAATGTAGCATTTCAGGATGTATAAAAGTTAATTCAATATTACGAAATGCTTACATGTTGTATACGAAAATTGGCGGTCGTCCATCGGTTTCGATTACACAAGAAATTTGAGTATGGCGCATTTTTGCGGTAAATTGCCATACTATTATTATAGACGTCCATTGAACAAATCGGGTTTGTTTATTTATTTTTTATCGATATTGGAAGAACTGAAAACTTTTCGACCGTTAAAAAGGTCGATACATAATTTTGGGGCATTTCCCAAATTTTTTTTCACGAAGGGTTTCTCGTATAATGCTCTATCGGAAAATATAATATATAGTCGGTTTTGAGGAATGCGAGGTGAAAATCATCAATTTGGCCAAGGCATTGAATTATATTATGATTGAGCAGCTGCGCTTTCTATTATGATTCTGAAGGAATGCAATAATATAATATTTAACAGTCTTACGAGATGAAAATGTACGGGAATAAATGACGGTGTTTTATATTTATATTGTGCCTCGAGTACAGAGTGTTTCTGATTTATCGTTCGTCCATAAATAAACACACCTTTCGTTCGCAATGAAATGAAATATAAAAAAAGCAGATTGAATTAAGCGGCGAGCACATTTAAAACCGTGAAAAAACGAATTAACACATATACGCATTATTAAATCGAGGACTATAAGTTTCAAATGATACAGGAAGAGGCTCGAAGCGATCATCTATTAATAATTGCGTAATTGCACAATGGAACAAAACGAACCGTGACTTTATCTTAACGCGTAACTCGATCAACATATAATAATCTTATTTTTTTTTCAAAAGAGAATAAACGATATTTTGATAAGTCGTGATCGCGTATTTCGCGTAAGGATATTCGTGAGACGTCGAAGATCAAAAGCGAAAAACCCGCGTCTCCGTCGAGTTTTTCTAGTAATTTTAGAGTTTCGATTCTAGGAAAATACGATTTAGAAAATACGCTTCTGGGGAATCGACTCCAATTTGAAAAAAAAACTTCCGTCGTAGACTGTTTCATTCAGTCTGCGATTTCAGATGTATGAATGGTTCGCAGGCCTCACACGTGTATTCGCTACTTGCATATTTTCGTTTGACTCTCAACTACAGGGATGCAAAACGATCACTTTTCAAAATTACATCGATACGAACAAATTAAATAGATAATGTAACAACTGAGCTTAAAATAAATCTCAACATGAAACCATCTTCCCTTCTAGCGAAATGATTTATTCAGCACCCACATATTTCAATGAAATCTTCATAATAAAAATCATTCATATAAAATTAAAAAAAAATATTATCAAGAATCAGATATTTTTTTTAGAAAGTCACATGCAAATATTCAATTTATTTGAAAAAACTCTATCAGCACTCGAAAATCTCGAGCGAGCAATTGTCAGTTGCTATTTACTCAATCGAGAAATTCGACCAATTTGGTAAACATTGGACTCTAATTAGTGTTTTTCTATACAAATTGACTTGCAATTGTATGAGAGTTTCTAGAATCAAGTTAAAAAATAAATTTGGCAAAACTTAGCATCCCTGTCTGTAACAAGTGTATATTTTTTCAGAGTCGCATGTCAAAACAGAGTCCTTGTCAGGTCAGGGGAGGTCTGAGACGACGTCGACGATTTCCCGTTTCCCATGATGATGACTTAACAGTGGGACAAGTGGATGCTAATTCGGGAACCAATTAGGCGGTGGAATAAATCAGAGCAGCCTGTCAGGCCTGTTCCCGTAATAGGATATTCAAAAGTAGCGCCGAAAGAACAAACAATTCGGAAGCTGTCCCTTAATTTTAAGCACACATTCGCGGACAATGGACAGATGGACACACACATAAGACATCCTGTTACGTAAATGATTGCTTCCTAAACAGAAGTGCCATTACCAGGTTTCGGAGACGCCTCCTTTTCGAGACAGAGACGAATGGTAATTGATTCTCGGTGGAAGTTGCAGACATCCGAGACTGACCGTTGTTGAGGAAATGCTTTTTTTTCGCCATAAGGGTGGTATATTGATGAATTATTCGACGAGTGTTGGAATTTAAAGACCACCCTGTGGCATGCAAAGTGAGGTTTTGTTTTTGCGATCGCATTACTTCACGCTGTATTGCAGACCGTTCGGCTAACCGAGGACATACATTGACATTCCATTAAAAAGTTTCACGTTAAAAAAATGCCAGATTAAACGAATGTTAAGGAAAGCCCCAGAGAGAATAGGAAAAGTACGTGATTTTCCTTAACATGAATATAAAAATGCAGCATTATTAATTGAATATAATAAATTTGCAATATCTATCATAAATAACTATGTAGATATAGATTTATTTAAAATTCGCTTATGTGACCTGGCGTTGATAGAGATTCTCTAAACTTTAAACAGATTGTGAACTGTTATTACGTTACGTATGTGCAACTTTTTCATATTTTCTACGACCTGACTATGGGAAAAGCTCTCTGTGAACTATAAAAGCAAGAAATCATACAAATTGTTTAATAAAATGACTCAGAAATACTCTTAGATGTGCACACAATAACTCTGAAAAGTTTCACTGCGAAAGGAGTAAACACTTAGCGAATCATTACACACATACAATTACTTTCATTCAAATACAAGATCGGTCATTTTCATTTACATAATTCCATTATAAGACGAAGTCCATAACATAAATGACAGCATCGTTACTCATTAAAAAATAACAAAGCCTTTTAAAATCGTGGCCACTTTTCGGTTCGAGGGCATCGATTCGACAAATCCTTTTATTCCACTGACTCGCTGGAACCAATTTCACTATTGACACACATAATCCTCACTTCGTGCAACCGCTAATGGCGCTAAACTGGCAAAGCGCAAAAGCAACAAAGTTGCAAAGTCGAGCGACGATGCGGGCGGTGTGAAGGCCTCGTCCCACCTTCAGGGACTTACAACCTTAAAAAAAGAAGCCTTACACCTCAAAAAAGCTACATATGACCTCTGCACATTCAAACTTTCTAAAATGAGCGAAAACGAATCGCTTTTCCGAGAAAATTCTCGAAGACTCGATCCAGTTTCCTGATAAACTTCGGAAGGTTCGAGTTGAAAAGGCTTCGATTTTCCAGCAGACGGAGGCGACCGCAGACAGTCGTCGGTCGTATAATCCGAGCTCATTGATTCTACGGTCGTTTTACGGCGGCGAAAATAAAACTAAAAATCCGATTTATGGGACAGTAAAAGATCGAGCCCGTTGAGAGAACAATCGAGAGTCAGCTTCGAAACGGTTGTGGGCTACGCGAGGAAAAAGATGCAATACGAAATTCACCTTCGGAATCCGGCTACACTGTGTTTTATGTGTGTGAAATATTTTTGAAAACATGTTATGATTATGTTCGATACGTTTAAATAGTGTTGAGTTGGCGATAATTTTTGAAAACGGTTGAGAAAACTCACGTGAATTTGAAAAAGTCAGTTGAGTAATTTATGTTCAGCAAATGATAATGAATTTATATATTTGTGGAAAAAACCTTCATTACAAGAGTTAAAGTTTCCTAAACTAACGTAAAACATAAGTAAATTTAAGATAATATGAAAAAAATCAGCATAACTTAAGTTAACCAAACTCATGAAGTATCATGCAGATAGTCTATTCTAGAAGTTTCCCGAAAATAAGACCTACAATGAATTCAATGAATGACTTTAACATAAGGTAAATTTCAATATTATAATCTAGTGAAATGAACAGAACATTTTTTAAAACGTCTTCTTTTACTTTATATAAAAGCAAAAAACTATACTCAACCCAAAAATCAAATTTTGAAGTCTTCTTATGAAAAAATAAATATAAGATTGCATTTTATTTTCGGAAAAACACAACAGGCACTTGAAATAAGAAAAGCTATCATTATTTACATCAAACAATTTTTAATGATTAGTTTCAAATGCAAAATCATCGCTACATGAAAATCGCTTCAGGCGGGACTTAAAAGCTTATAAATGCAGTAGATGAACGTAGCTGTAAAATCGCACAGTATGAGTGTAAGTTATATACATACGTGCTTACAGGGATTGAATTAAATTTTGAAACGGTCGTTTTGTAACGTTCGATTCGTTCGTAAGATGCGTTTCGTATGTGGGCGCAGGTCGTGCGAATCGCATTGTAACGAACCTGCGGAATGCAATACCTTGTTTTTCAATTCGAACTTTCATATCGTATAAAAATTTCCTCATTTTCATTCAAAAATCTGAATACAGCCAAGAACGAAAACATCTAATTTGAATCGTCCCAAATTGAGATCGAAGCCTGAAACCTCAACGAGACGTTAACGAATCAGAAAATTTTCACAATAGACTCGAAAAGAAACTAATCACCGACTGATGACTGAGTCTGATCGTTCAAACTGAACATCCGCCCCCTGAGCAGCCCTTTCTTTCTTCGTCCTTTCGAAGATAGCATCGATGCACTCAGTCATCTCCTTGTGTCGAAAAATTCCTTTGGCGGCGGCGAAACTCTTAATTGCTTGGGCGTGTCCCGTTTGCCTCTGACACAATTATTATTGCCGGCGTACGCAATTAAAAATATTTTCGAATCGAAGACGTCTTAAAAAAATCGTTACGCAATTAATTAGCTCCGAATTTCAGCTGAAGAAAAAAGATGAACGGTATGGCGACCTGTCTGCTTATGCGAGCTCGATTACGTCCGATGCCCAAACACAGATTCCGAATCTTTTGTAAAAAAACATCGATTTCTGAACGGTATTTATCGAATGATTCAATCAAAATTAAATAATTTCAATTAAAATTAAAAATAATCGATAATAACATAGTAGACACCAATGCTCAAATTGAAGCGAAAAATCGTCAAAATCGACCGATTTCCTTCGAATTTTCGCGCCAAATTTTCTCACACGGACCACAGATTTATAGCCGATCATATCCAGTGCTTGTCAAACCGGTATCTCGGTTCGGAGACCATAACCAGCGAAAAGCCAGACCGCCGGGCGAGCGGCAAATGATAATGGCAATCGAACGAATTCCCGCGAGCGTGTGACGCGAATCCGTAACGCACGTTCAGTTTTTTTTTTACCATTCGTACTGTGATATATATTTCGTCTTGGAAGACTTGGACTTCCTTCGAGGCCTCCTTTGAGGGTTTTCGGTGGTGAAATTGCCGTCCGAAGATGATTAACGATGGCCAAATGCGGAATCGGTCACAAAAGGCCGTCCGTACCGTTTTTCTCAGGGCAGGAAGAATGACTGTGGTTGGGTTTCCTGTTTTATTTCAGGATTCCTTTCGATTTATTCCGAAGAGTATTTTATGTGTATAATATAGGTGTGGTGAGTGTCAATGCGCGGATACTTTATTGTGGGGTGTGAAAGAAGCCGTTTGACTCGGGAGCAATTTGAGTTTGACGTCAATGGGGAACTGGGGTTGTAAATTGAACGTGTTGTGTATTGAATTTTTTCGATATTTATGTGTGGTTTGAATGTTGAGCAATTGCAGTCACAATGTCAAAGAATTGAAGTCGGTACTGAGCTGATAATTTCTGAAGTGGTTCTGTTGAAGAACATTGAAAGAAGGCCAAAAAAAAGTAACTATAATAGTGTAAGAAACAATAGGGTAATTTGTCATCATATTTTATTTTGAGAAATCTCAACTTCATTAACTCGAAAGGAAGTTTAAGAAGAAATAAATTTGAATATCTGTTGAAAAATAACGAATTTTGATACGCTTAAATAAACTATACCATGTTCAAAATGAATCATATCAACGATTATAAGCTCTGCATCACGATCCGAATTCTTTCACGATATCAATAAAGCATCACCGTCTGAAAAACCTGCACCAGCCAACATAAAAAGCGACAAAACCTGCAGACTTAACGAGCGCCCAAAAAACAGAGAATTCGCTGATGAAAAAATTGACACGCTCCATGAAGAGAAATCCAGGGACGTGTAACTACATACAACCCTTAAATTTTTGTTAAATAAACATTAAGATTTTTTCACATTTTGTAACTGAATACGGTTTTCGTCCAAGCTATATTTCTATATTTTAAAATTTTCGTTTTGATGTGAAATATTTTTTTTCAATTTGACTAATTTGGCCTGCACCTTTTAAGAAAGCGCCAAAAATCACGTCCCCCGAAGATGTCCCGAATGCAATTTATTTTCGCCGGTTATCTCTGCCAAATAACGGCAACGGCAGACCAGGTCGACGACTCGTTTCCTCGACAATGCCAAGTGAGAGAAAAAGGAGCGAAACAAAACCGATCATACCTGCATAAGTTTAATTGCCTCGGCGGTGATGTAATTAAGAGGATCGTGATCGCACGTTACGTGTCCGGATCGTGGGTTGTGATGTGATGTGATGGTACGTGCTCTGGTGCATTGTTTCCTCGAGGTGGTGTGTCTGAAAGTTCACTGATTTGTCAGGTGAGGGATTCAATGATAAGACGGTGTCGATTTGGATTGTTTTGTATATTTTTTTTGTTTGCTTAAACTAATCTTTGCTTATTCTATGTATAATTTGTATCCGGTTAGTTTAAGTTTGACAAAAAAAAATGTTTATATTACACATTAAAAAAATATACAACTTATAAATAATCTATTAAGAATTTTATAAATGAAACATTTCTGATAATGAAAAAAATAGGATAATCTAATGAAGAATGTTAGAATTTTCGATGATTTTTTTAAAAAGAGTTATAATTAGAGAAAATCAGTATAAAATTTTAGACATAGAAGATTTGTAATGAATTCCTTGAAATATTTTTAAGTTTGTAAGCAAATTACAGACAAATAATCATAAACTAATATTACTTCTTTAGATTACAAACAATATAAATGCATATGTAATCAATTTTTCAATCATAGGTTGAACTATTCTCTTCAATCAAGGCTAAGCTATTTATTGTTTAAAGAATTTGACAGCTATCGCCAATGGTAGCCCACAACTGAGAAAATGAGGCATTGTTTTAAACTAAATTATGATTAAATCTGAACAAATTTAACAAGTTTTTTCATAATTGAACTTTGCATCAATTTAAAACATCCATATCTGAATAATAATTACCTAAATTATACATTAATTTATTGAATTAATGGCCAAAGATTAATCTTCATTGCTGTCACTGTCGGAATAACCGGCTAATAGAGATAATCCATTTGCTGAAGGTGTTTTAGTATTGTTATCAATTTTGGTCTCTTGATTTTGTTTTTGTTCGGCAGCGATTGGTGCAGAAGATGACGACGCAGTTGTTGTCTCATTATTATCAGACTTTCTGTTGATTTTGACTAACCCTGATAAGCCTCTTTTCGTTGAAAGACCTCCGATACTTTTACTCCATGATTCACCACTTCTTGAAACAACCTTTGGCAAATTCTTTTGTACACTTTGCAGGCTTGATTTAGAGGAATTTGAAATCATGCCATCATCTTCATTTTCAGTTTTGATTCTTTTTGTAAGTGGTGGTGTTGAATCATCTTCAATTTCTTCAATTATTTCTTCAGATAAAACAATTTTGCTGCCAGAACTTTTATTTTGAAATTTAACTGACCTGCAAAAAACAAATGAATATGATGAATCTTTTTTCTTTTCAAAATATAAGGATAATTCAATTATTTTTAATTTACTAAATAAAATATTTACTTAAGAAATTCTTCATCTTCACGTTCTTCCCTCTTAATTCGATCTTCAACGGTTTCACCAGCATATTGTTGAAGCATTGAATCATAATCAATTGCGGCTTGTCTTCTGTTTAAATCTTTCAGTTCTTCTAATGATTCTAACAGTTCTATTTCATTCCTAGACTGCTCAGTTCTGTTTTCTGAAATAAAAAGTAAATTGTATTGATGAGTTGTTCGCTACATATAAAAATATGTATCTAAATAACTGAAGATTATAATCAAACAGAATTATTTATTATGAAAACTTTGTCTAGAATGTTCAAAGATAAACACATAATAATTGTATTATGTGGAACTAACGAAAATTATATTCAGTTGTTACCTAAAAGTTTCATTGGATTATTTGCCTCTTCTTCCTTTAATTCATCTTCTTCGCGTTTTGCTTGTTCTACAGCAAGTTTCAAAGCCATAAAATTTCTAGTAGCTCCAGCTTCGATTTCATAATCAGTGTTTTTAGGATCTGTTTTGAATGATATTTCTTGGAGACATCTAGTACACTGTAAAAAATCAAATATTATTTGAAGTAAAACAATTTCAACAAAAATAAAACGAACAATGGTACTGAATTGTTAGATTAACTGCACAACACTCAATGAGTTAGATTAGGTAAGCTTTTTCTCTCTTTTTCAGGTTAAATATATTGGATTACATTTTACATTAGATTAGGTTGAGTCGTTTAATGTCATGCACTTAATTTGACTATCCAATGCCCAAGCAATATTTAACGACTGAAAAGGCTAAAGGGTATATGTAACTTTGCAATGATTTTGAGAAAAGCGCATTCAAAGTTGACCACGTACCTACATGTATTAGGAGGTCGACTGATTTGATGGTATATCTCGATACACGTTCCGAATTTGTTTATATAATTTTGCAACCAATTAAATGAGCTTGCATAGAAGCGATTCCTGTGCATAACTCAATTTTGGAAAAAATGTCACTTGTACCCCTTGGCATTTTTGATCGTCATTTAAAATCGCTCAAAATATGTATAAGCATTTTAATTTGATTAAAATATGTGGGAATTACCTTGATGTAAAAGCGATATATCCTAATGCCAAGATAGTCTTCATTTTCCACATCTTCTTTCCGAGCATTAAACTTTTTTCCTTTATAGATGTATTCACCGCAAGTTACACATCGCATATTGAAAGGAGCCATCAATCTGACAGTATATTGTCGATTTTTAGCCAATTTCATGCGAGGGATTTTCGAAGGATCGAAATCCGGAGGATAGTATTTCTGTAAACATATTTAGCACAAAATTGAATTATATTTATTAATAAATGTCCATTATGAAGAGAGATTGATGTTTACTTACGTTTAAAACTTTTCTTTCAGACATTTTTGAAAGGTTTTATTAAACTGTTGTGAATATAAAGACGCGTCACAATTTGACGTTTGAGGTTATGTTGACAGCTCGACGTCACAATGCAGCCAATAGAATAAACTATGCAATATTCGCAGTACGGCCAATCTACAAAACAATGAAATAAAACGATATTGCTCGACCAGGTCATAATATTTTTTAATTTATTTTTATATTTACAACTAGTTTCGCTTCTAAATTACTCATTTTAAGACAATAAACATCTAAAAAGGGAATTAATTTTTTCATTTGAGTTTTATTTATTTCGAAAATTATTAAATTTAAGTTAGTTTTTCAACGCTTATTGAATGTTTTTAAAACTTGCTTTTTCATTGTTTTAAACTTGTTTTTATCTAAATTTTTAGATAATACTATTAGTTTTTCATGAATTGCTTTAAGAGTTATTCTACCAGAAAGAAATCACATGTATTCTTAGTACACTCCTGATTTTTTTTATTGAAAATGTTTTAAATAGCTTAATGAAATTCAAAGCTTTTTCAACATTTTCAAAACTATTCAAAACCATAAATAATAATTATAAAATATGACATCTTTCGTAACACTCAAAATTTAAGCGACCACGAATTAAGAGACATCTGCTAAAACCAACCTAAAGCTACGATAGAAAATAAGTTCTTCGATCAAATAAATTATATTCCCAAAGAAATATCAATCAAATTTTATAAACGAATCGAAAATTAATTTACACATGGATACAATAGACAAATCAATTAAGGTAGATACTTGTCACTCTTAAGTCTTAAGTTTACTCACGATATTATTCTAATTTTCTGTAACCCTCATCTTTATTTGATAAAAGTTTTTTTGGAATTAAAAAACATTTAACCTCCTCTAACATTCGATCTACACATCGAAAGAAATTTTTCGACGTAAGTATGACTGTGTTTGTATTGAAATGGAAAAGATCCACAAATCAAAATCGACAAAATAAAAATGCATCACTGCATTTTTATTTTCAGCAAACAACCATCAGCAATCTCTCTGAAGCTCTCTGAAGCATCCAAGCGTAATTGGATCAGTTTTTCATGACAATATCGGTCCAATGCTTGAAATAACGAAGGAGACTCGCCTTCCCAATTAACGAGCTCCAAACGTTGCTGTTTTATCGCAGATTGCATGACAAAAACCTTCATCATTAACTAACTGGGTCATACGAGACGAATTAAATCCTCTCCGGGGACAGTTGTAAAGTTTAATTGAATTCTGTCTCCGGTTTGAGGTCGTGATTCGTTAAAAAATTGAAGCGAGATTTTAAAAAGACGTGAGTGTGCATTTTTAAAAGGAATTAGTTTTGTAAAAAGTGCTAAGATTTTACGAGAGAATGAATGCACTAGGTGGTCCATAAATAATTTCACTTTTATTTTAATTAACGAGTATATTTTAGAAAATAGTTCGAGACGTGATGTCTGTTAGTTTTTGATCTCATAAATATTCATCGATTTATAAAAGCTTTGCTTTTGAATCTAAGCGAATTTCTGCACGAAGACCTGAAATTTTTAATTGGTTTTGTATCAATCGATAACTTAATATTAAAAAGCGATTAATAATCTTATAATTTATTATAAAATAACCGCATATGATTAGAAAAAATCTTATGGTTATAGAGATTTTCAGATTTTTAGAAAAGTTTTTTCACTTTTTCCGTTTTTGTTTTCGCAAAATATATTTAAAACTTTAAAAGGTCAAGTTATTTATGGCTCACCCAGTACGGTTCATACATGCAAAGATTTTCCGTATACGTGTTTAACGGAGCGGAGAAATTTGAAAGAAGCCTCGGAGACTTCCTACTTTTTTTCTGCAGCTCTGGACCGAGCTTTCGAAAACTTTTATCCAAACTAAACTTTCTACTTGAAAATTTCACTTCATCTCATTATGCGCGAAAGAACGAACGATAATTTTCCCTTAACAAATTTATACGTCGACTTTTTCGTTTAATAACATCGCAGAATTTAACACGCGTCAAAGGGGCACACGATACAATTCAGAAAGTTGCCTCGGACGATTATTACAAAAATTTTTACGACGTGCAATTTCGCCTCAACTTTCCCCCGACAAGTCGAAATTGAGGCGACGGATTTTTTCAGAAGTGAAAAAATTTTTTTCAGGCGAAAAATTACGACTGTGCTGAAACAAAAATATGAATTATTTACGATTCAATAGGAAAAAAGGGGTTGAAGTCCGGAGGTTGTGTTCGTTCGAAATGTATTGCTTCGAGGAGAGGCGAAATTCATCGTGGCTCTCCATTGTCTTGGATTCCAACAAAAGCTTTCATAAATTTCGTTTGGAAAAGTATTTAATTTCGGAACAATGGGACCTTTGTTTCAAACGCTCCCGCTTTTTTCGTCGAATCTTTCGCGTTTAATACACGACAGATTTATTCACAATATAATTAATTCTTCCGCGACACAAAATTCAGAAAGACCATTCGGCTCAATTATAATTATAATTTTAGATCCCCTAATGACTTCCAGCGCTTTGGGCGTGCTCTGGTTCCGAAATGAAAAACTGATTACAGAATCTAATACCTTAATTTCGGAACACTACATAAATATATAAAGCAAAACATTCGAACTCTAATTGTAAGAAAAACTCTGGGATATTAAAAATATAGAAATTTTTGTAATGTATTACAATTTGAAACCGATATTCAACTATTCGAAAAAATCTGAAAAAAATAACTCATATCGACCGAATCTGCATATGAATTCGCGCAGAAAAGCCTCAACTTAATCGCCATAATCTAAATTTTAGAATACGCATTATATTCGAATACAGAAGCACAATAACGTCATGCTAAGCGTCGCAAAAGTCGAAAAGTTAAATTCGGCCTATTAAAGTGATTAAAACTCACCTGATTATATTCGGAATTTGTGAAGAAATGCGGCAGACGCCTTTTGTGCCCGACTCAGAAGCATTACACTTCGCTTTCTTCTTCTTATTTCGTCTTCTTGTGGTCCTCTTCTTCATTTTCTTTGGTCGGTGTGTTCTTTTGGCGAATTAATTTCTCAAAAGCTCGAAACCGAAGCGCTTTCGTTAAAAGTTTTCCAAATCGAACCGTGATCCTTGCTCCTTTCGAACGTTTTGAAATTGCCGCAGGACATCGAATATACTTTTAAAGCAAAAGAGTTTGAAATTTGTATTAAATTTGATTTTAAAATGAAATTCATATTTTTGTTCATGCCTATGTATATGAATATACTTATTGTTAGAAAATCATGATAATATAGGAATATTTGGGGCCAAAATTTGCACTCAGCATAATCATCTTTTATGCATGAAATATCTTTCTTGAAAAATAAATATGAAAACCATTAAATGATAATTTTTTTTTGAGAAACGAAGTGTTTTTTTATCATTTTTGTACTTTAATATGAACTGACCAAATGCATTGCTTTTTAGTATTTCGTATAAATATATTATAATAAGGAAGATAATTTTGAAAAAGACATCACACATTTCTCGTGATTTCATTTCATGAAGACAATCACGTTATTGCTCACATATTACATGGCATCAATATTATATTAGATATATCTATAACCAAAACCCTACACAAAATGAAAAATACGAATTCGACGTGAATCACAACACTTTGGCTTAAAACCGTTCAAAAATAAAAATCGAGGAAAAATTCGTTTCCATTCTCGCTTCCTAAAGCTCGTATCACACTCGTACAAATAATAAATGCATTCTCGCGCCCACAATGCAACTGTGCATTATCATATTTGCGTTGAAATGCAGATTTCGTCCTCGAAGTCTTTCCGAGTCTTATGAATATTTCATCTTCGGCTCCGAACTGTCTCACCTGAAAGTCTGAAAAGTTTCAGCATTATCAGTGTTGCCTTTTAATAATGTCGCGAATCCTATTCCGCGGCTGGAAACTTTGATGCATTTCCAATATTCACCTTGCACTATTACAATAACCTTTTTTCATATGTATAGTAATATAAAAGTATATATTTTTAGGTATTGGATGTTTGTCATCGATAAAATTCTTAATCTAACCTAATCTGACCCATTGAATGTAACACCATTGACACAATCATTCAGTACATTTTTTTTAAATTTTGAAATATTATAATTCAGTTAATTAATCAATTGATAATTTTATATTTTTATACACGATTATGCGAACATATTGCATTGCATGATATTAACACGAAATACATGATAAATTTTGTACATCAATTTAGCAACGTGTTACGATGCAACGATAAAAACAACACGATCGTTAAACGTATTGGTTATGTTTTTTATTGTTGCGTTCGTTTTTTAATCAGTTGTCGAACGTCAATTGTTCCGATCGGTCGATTTATTCGTGTTCATAATTTTATCGAATATTTTATGTGAAAATAACGATTTTTAATTGATTTTGTTTTAATTTCGCGAGTGTTATAGTGAGCAGAGAAAAGGGTGTTTCATCTTTATGGCGTTTAAGGTAGGATTTTGTATAATTTTCAAAACACACACTTGTTTACTGAGAACACTTTTTTATGTTGTTATGAGACTCACTATGATTGCTGAATTAATTTTTACGTAAACCGAAAATCCTAAATCGAAAATCACATCTTTACTTATCCCTCATTTTAGTCAACTTGTTTATTTTTCGATATAGTTTGACAGATAATTATCAGTCTATAGAAAGTGTAATCAATTTTACCAACATAATGACTAATCTTAATAATATTAAGTCTGTATGGTTCTTTGGTATACGATGATAAAACGTATAAGTGATACTTTAGAAAATTTCCCTATGTACATCGACGAAAATTGATTTCCTGAATATAAAACGATCGAAAATAGAATGGGAACACATTCGGGAACATCTTGAGGAAAGTTTCGCGAAGAAATCAAAGTTGCGGCATTCGATTATTGATACGTTCAAAGTTGCCACATAGAGAGCATATCCATCCATCGGTCGAGAAAAAAAAAATTCCCGCCAATAAACGAGATTTTCCCGGGAAAATTGGATACGTGCTCCGGAGCGAAAAGTCGACTCAGACAAACACGCAAAACGAACGTTAGAAATCCATCAAAATCGAATCTAACGCGAAACAATGAAAATTTTTTGAAGTGTCTTATGATGGAATTTGAAATTTTATTGCGAAAGGTATATTTAATACAAAAATAGAACAATGAAATTGCTTACAGTTGAGTCGATGTGAATTGTGAATATTTAATTTCCGATACTGGATGATGTATTCTTCGTACAGGTGAATCTTCTGTACTGATTTTTTTATCACGTACAAATATAAAACATTCACGTATCCACTTGAAATTTTTAATATCGGATATGAGATTTATTTTTAGTTCATACGACAGGAAATGTAAAAAAGATCTTTTGATAGATAAAATAAATCGAATTTACACAGATATAATATTTTTAATCAATCAATATTCTATTACTTAAATCTACGTCTTTAAAAATTGAATAAAAATTAATAGTGTTCAATCAACAAACCATCGAATGTATAAGTACTACATTGAAAGATATCGAAGTATCAATGAACTCCGATTCAGTTTTAATTCAAATTTCACAATTTTATTTACATTTACATATACAATACCTTTTAAAGAACAACTCTAACACTTTTCCGACAAAATTTAAAACACCTTCGCGTAACAATTCTTCCCGGAGCAATTGCGGCCGCACTGGAACAAATAAAAAGCCTTCCCATGGACTGAAAAAAAGCGTTCGTTTTCGAGTGCTTCAGATAAAGTTTAATGTAACGGCACTTTCGAGACCTACACCGTATAATGGAGTAATGATTTAATGGGCAATTTATGTGAAGGGCTCCCATTAGGCTCAGTTACGTGATGGACTAGTCGCAGACCTTTCGCGTATCTTCTTAACGCGCTATACGAGGTGGAGTTGTTATAGGAGATGGGTGTGAGATGTTCGGAGGATGTGAGGATGAATGAGTAATTGAGAGGAATTGGATCGTTTAGAGCTGGGTTGTTTGCGTTGATGGTGATTGGGTCGAGTGAATTTCATAGTGCGATTGTGAGGTTAGGTTCGATGGGAAGTGCATGGGAAATCGAGGGAAATGGTGCAGCGGATGAGTTATATGTTTTTCTATACGAATCGAATATTAAAATTATTGAAACATTTCAATTTATGTAATTTATTTAATCGTTCTATCTGATTAGATTGTTAAAATTTTCATTAGAGATGGACAATACTTATCTTACAATGAAAATTTTTGATTATAGTTGTAGATAATGGAGTTATGAATAAGAATATCGTATGAAATCATCCATTTAGTTTCACGGGTTTTCTTTAATTTTGAGTCTTATTATTATATAAAAATCACATTTATGCTTAATGTTTTCAATTGCATAGTTTGAAAAAATCATTTAAATTTTACCAAAGTAAGATGGACTGAAATGTTTTCATGCAAGACAAACTATTTTCAACACTTAAAATCTGTCTAAATATAAAACTCAATCTTTCACTTGTAGACCAGCAATTTTAATCGTAATAACTATTAAATTTTATAGATTTTTTACTAGATTTTTCAACTCAAGTTTTATAATATGAATTCAAAAGATAGATACACAAAACATTTTAACGAAAATTTCACTAAAAATCAGCAAAGCACTTTTCATTTAAGTATTCCGTTTTCAGACAAAATTCCACATTTTTCCCGGACAGAATTTCAACGCCAACCATCCCAGAAATAAAATTACAATTTCCGAACAATCTCTCCAAATTGAAACACCTTCCGCGTTAATGCATGCGGTTTTTCGTTCCATTATTCCGGCCTCCGCTCGCGATCGATATCCACAATTAAATCGCACACCGAAAATACATCAACATAATACATCCGAATACACACATATGTATGTGTAACAAGACCTTATGATCACATCGGCTATCGTATTAAGAAAACATGTCGTGCTTGTTAGTCGGATACAGCGTCAATACCCCTGGAGGATGTTTCCGTATGTCGGCCGTCATTAGTTCGGTCATACGACCGCGACCCCATTAACCGAAACCCCTGTCTGAGTATCATGTGAAGTAGAATAACCGTAGAATAGACGTAAAATAGACGTAGAATGGCCGTAGAACTGTAATATGTTCAAAGTCGAGGGCCTTTTGATGGAAACGCCTGACGGAGTCGCGGTTAATCATGGCTATGTGGTGGTTGATTGAGGATTAATTTTTGTGGTGGATGTGAATTTTGAAAATGATGACTGGATTTCACAAATGGCATAAGGGACCTTTTTTATCAAATTTGAGTTAAGTAGAGAAAATGGTTCTGTTTCATGGATAGAACCATTTTCTGGACTTGACCCAATATTGATGAAAATGGTCATTTGTGCCCTTTATGAAATTTAGTCGTCAAATGTTCTCTTGATTTTGATATTGGTGAAAGTTTATTTTCATTCGTATCGGAATAATTAATGTTTTGTGTTCGATTTTGTAAGGGCAATTTGATAATATCGATAGATAGAATTACGGTTAATCGAGACAATGTTGTGTTTGATATGAATTTTATAATTGTATCCTCAATTATGCTTACTAGTATAACAGTGGTATAGGCCGATTTTTATTACGTTGAAAAAAATAATGTTTTGTGATTGATTTTATTAGGCACATAGTTGAAAACAATTAAATCACAATTTAATGAATCTTCATTTTTTTTCAAATTTTAAATTTATTATATCTTTACTAACTATCGATTCATTTTTTTCAATTTTTGAATTCACGTTTTGTCGTAGTAAAGGGCACAATTGTTTATTTTTTAGCATTGAAATTAATGAACGTATTGCAGCCATTTTGTATCAATCATTATGTAATGGCGTTGTATTTAATATATTTAAATTTATTTGGTATTGAATTTTAAGTGAAAATGCATTTTGTTATGTATTATATTTTGAATTAAAATTATGATGAATGTTCAGTTTTACAAGTGGTTGCGAAAAGTTTCAAAAACTTTAAAGAGAACTTTCTTTTTCTTCCGATTTCGCTCTTAAGATCTTAGACAGAATAACTTTTTAATCATATTGAAATTGAAACGAATAAAACGAAAAATCCAATTAGTTAAACTAAGATATTGATCTTTCAAATACTTTAAAATGATTTTTTCATTTATAATTTTATAACAATCGTGGTTTGCGTGTACTTAAAAGTTATATTGATTTCAAATTACGACAAACAACGTCAAAAACGATCCAACTAGAAAGTTTAAAAGCCTCAAAGTTTTCAATTAATTCATAATTAGATTCTGCCGGGAAATTCTGTAAAGCCAATGATATTAAATTTCAATTAAGTGAACTTCGTTGCAGTCGAAGCGTTTATTTTTTCATTATTTCAAACCGGACTAGTGCAACGGTTGCAGCTCGTACATTTGTATGAAATTAAATTTTTGTATAACGAATGGAATGTTTGTGTTTTGTACTGAAAATATTCTGCTATACGTAACAGAAGTAAAGTTTTAATGGAATTTTGAACGAGCGGAACGTATCGATGTTCAGTCGAGTGATGTTTGCACGAGATTCCTGAAAAAATTATACAGAGTAAAATGAAAATACATTTTTTGATTTAAATTAAGTTTCTACTATTGAATTTAACGTCTGCACCAGATCAATAGAATCGAAATTTGCCAAATGCACACAAGCATTTGAACATTGTCAATCGATCTCTGCAAACTTTTCAACAGAATCGTCTGCGGAAACCGGAAGATGAAATAACGGTGAACTGGTTTCGGTAAACTGGAAGCTCTCTAACACGTTTCAGTTCCGGTTGCAAAGTTCGCGTTTTGTCGAAACGCTAGTTGGATGTTGAATTTGAGCAGGATGTGGATGTTGTGCACGAGGAGTGCATGGTTTTGTAATTAAGCAACGCTGCTTTGTGTTCGCAATCGGAGGTGTATTTAGGATTTATGGCTGTTTGAATAATTTCGTACAAAACATAATCTCGTCTAGTGTGTAATGAAGATTGGTGCAGTGTTGATATCATAAATTTCATTAAAAGAAAGTGATTAGCTTCACTTTTTGAAAAAAATAAATTTGAATATCAAAGTACATGGTATAGTCATATTTTTTTATGTGTGAAATGTATTTCATGAATATTAAAGATTACTTTGCCTTTTCATATGGAACGATGAAGAAAATTTCAAAAAATGCATCAAACACATTTCATCGTTTTTCTCAAATTTTGTTTGATTTAGTTAATCACGTTGTTCACTGAACGGTTCATTTGATAATTTATAGCTTATAGATGTATTTTAAAACATATTTGTAGATCTTGGTTCGCTTATGTATGGAATGTACGAGTATGCATTGTAGTTGAGGAATTCGAGGAATATGTGAACTATTTTGTAATATTGCAGTTTGTAATTAATTATCTTATGTTCTTTATATTAAAACTGAGGAATGAATTCAAATTAAAAAATATCTTATGATTTTGTAATGCCATTTTTTTCTAACTCGAAATTGCGTAAGAAGCTAAAAATTTAGAAAAATACATAAAAATGCAAATTCAACTAATGGAATTTTTTATCGTAAGACGCGAAATAATAGTCTCGAAGTCAAAATTAAAATTATGCTAAAATTTCACCGAAAGCATAATTTTACGGCCTCTGGGGTGTAACCGGAGTTTCGGTACTAATTTTCGGTCATATTTAATTCCGGTTAATGTTTCGTCGAAATCGGTTACGACATTAATTCCCATGTGCATTCTTCGAGAACAAAGAGGGCGAAAGTCGAACGGATCGATACAATAAATTGCTTTATCTAACCGACACACGTGGGAAAATTTATTATTTCGAGGGTGGAATGTCAAAATTCGATGAATTTTAGTTACATTGATATATGAAATCGAAAATTTACATGAAAAAATGTTATATAAAACAATCGTTTCTTGTGCTATATAAGGAAAATCAATAGATTCACTATCGAGGATGAATGATGCGAAGGAATATTCAATTTATATTTATACAGATACAAACTGAGAGAGCAAGTCAACTAGAAAATTTAATCACGATGTTGTACACAGGCTGAAAACGGAAAAATGAAACCAAGCAACGCAAATGAAAAACGTATTCGTTCCATAGATACAATAGATCGATTTGTGTATTTATAATCGTCGATTTATATACGAATATTTCGATAATCCAACAATTGATAGGAAACTGCGTAACGAATTCAAGCCGTCGCCTCCGAAGTAATCCTCAGCCTCATCGAGCGGCAATAGAAATTAATTCGGCTCTCCTTCGAACTGAAATTTATCCCGAGATCTCATCCAGTGTCAGATCTGGGCCAGGGTTTGGTACAAAGTGTTCTAAAGTGCCTTTGTGTCAGCAAAGCTCCGAATATTCGTCGCACACAAGCGGAACAGATCTCCTTCGTTCGGCGTAGTGCGAATTTCTGGGAATCCTTCGAACGTGACGCGAAATAAAGTGAAATCGTGATTGATTCAAATTAAACGAGAATTTCGATCGAATTCGAACGATACACTCGAAATGTGCGAATCGTGAGCTGTGTGAGAATATCAGATACCGTTCCTAGTTACAGTATACGAGGGTCGTTTATTTATTAAGTTCTATTTAGAAAATATACAGTATAAATATCATTATTTTCAAATAAAATTTCATTTTAAGATAAAATAGCATTTCTTAAACTATTTTTCTATATATTTGTTTTTTTTTAGATATTAATCGAAGTGAAAAATCAGATTTTCTATGCTCTTCTCATGGGAAGTTGACGCTAGTGAAGGCAACCTAGATTAACACTGTTTTTCATGTCAACTAATTCAAATTGGTTTTTGAAACTTATCGAAACTTAACACAAAGCATTCGTTTTATAAAGTATCTATTTTCATTAATTTTCTATCCATTTTTTAATCAAGTAACATTGACAACATTATGTTCAACAATTGGATCACCAACAGCAACTACATATCTACGAGGAGGGCATAGGAAAATAGATTTTCCACTACGACTAATATTCAAATAATTTTCCAAAATTAATGTAAAAAGTAATTTTAGAAATGAATTTCATATAAAAAATAAAATTTGATTTCAAATAAATATAATTTTCTAAATGAAACTAGTTATACAAACATGCCTCGTATGTACGAGTGGTTCAGATTTGATGTTTCGTATATGTGTCGAGTTGAATTTTTGATTGGAAAATATTTGAATTTCCCGTCGATTTTCGATAGTTCGGTTTGTAAAGTATCGTACGGACCGTTCAAGCGGTTTTCTGTACCGTCGGATTTAAGTTAAATTTATGGAAAATCGTTTCATCCACTTGAAGAGAATTTCGTGCCGTGTTGGTTTATGCAGAAAGTTGGCCTCGTCGAGAAGACTGCAACCGTTGAGATAGCGACTTTGCTGAAACTGTCTGCACTTGAGATAGCCACGAAAGGATATGATTTGTTTCCACGTTAGAAAACGTATTCTATCTCAAGTTTTGCTATTACCTAATAGAATGTTTTAGACAGCCGTTTGTGTATGCTGTATTGATTCAGCATATTCGAAATCCAAAAGTGAAAAGAACGGCCCTAAATTCAATTCATTTAACGCCACATATCGTGCGTTGTTAATATTCTTCAAAATTTCTAGTCTGACGACTTAACTTCTTCACTTTAATGTGGATGATATTAACTGAGAAATACATAAATAAATTCAAGCAGCCATACCTGTGATAATCGCAAAAGAGTTAATTTTATAATAACTTAAAATTTATAGATCAAACATTATATTATCTAGCAAGCTCATCTGTTAAATAATGATCGCGCTCTATCAAAGCATTACTCAAACAAAACCAAGACAAAATTATCCAACCCTTCATAGTTTCGTAGATGACAAAGCAAAGCCTAATTTTCACACTTAGCACGAATAATTTTCGAAGCGTATAATTGATAAGCGAATTGCAAGCTTCGACGAGCTTTAACGCCCAATTAGACACAGAAGGCGGAATCGCTTCGAGCATTAAAATATCCTTAACACCGGCACGTAGTTCGTAGATAGAACTCAACATCTGAAATTAAGACGTAGAGCAGGAAAACTATGAATTAACAATGACGTAGTGGCAAAGTGGCGTCGTAAAGCGAGCTCTCGCGCACCTGTACTACTTAGGGTTGAAACCCGAAAACGCACGATTTACAACATATTATTTTGAAAATTTATATTCATGTTATCTTAAAGAATCAATGTATATATTCTTTAATTTTTTATTTATGTTATTCTTTATTTCTGAGGAATTTTTTGTATAGTAAACACTCTTCGCGCAGTCTTCAAGCTGCACACGAAACGTTCAATGTTCGACACAAAAACGTTACCAAAGTAACAGTTATGATTATAAAATGAATCAAAAATATAAAATAAACAAATTCTTATGATTTTTAATATTATATACAGGTACAAATATAATTTTCATGAAATCGTGTTACGCTTAAAAATTGCGTTTTGAACAGCGCTTCAGCCCTAGGTAAAGCTCGCGCCTTTTGCGACGTGCAAGATTTTCAGCTTTGCCGGTTTCAGTGGCTAATTTAAGTTAACTTCAGTGCCAGCCACTTCGGTTTCATCCTATTACCATGATGGTGTTTTCAGGAAATACGTGATGCCATTTTGCCGGTTTCACACCTGTGTGTTTGTGCGATTGAAATTGAAACGTTAGGTAAGCGAGCGTAGCGATTCTATCCCGACTTAAATTAGTTTTTGATGATTTTTTTTCAATGTATAATATTTTCGACTATCAAATATTTATTGGAGCGATTCTAGAATCGAATCAATTATAGATCGAAAAACTTGACCCGATTCGTCCGGGACACGATGCGATCCCGACCCTCATACGAAATGAATGATTTTCGGTAACTTTCCAATTCCAATTCATCTCTCCGATAATGGCACCCCCTTGTCTCCCCCATAAGATCACCACCCCCATGGAGTACATAAAGTTTAGACGCACCCAGGAGCCCTAGCGAAGATCACGTAACGGAACGAGATGAACTCGGAGAGATGTGAAAGAGAGTTTTCATGTATTCTTGATATTGGATTACTACGGTAGACAAAAATAGGGCTTCGCCCCCCGCTCCATAGTCGGGGGTCCCTCGGGTGCCTTTCACGCACTTTATGAACCTTCCTACGTAATTGAAAATGCAAAGGGAAAGCGCTGAAAAATCCACGTGCATGGGACGTTGTCGTTTATCACTCGGTTTATTCACAAAGCGGTTTCTTTTCCGATCCGAGATTGGTTTACTTTGTGTGTTTTTATATTTTTTATTATAAAATTATAATAAAAATATTTATAAAATCGCTAATATATGAAAATTTTAATGAATTATTGTTTTGTAATGAATTGGGAGTAAATAGCGATACTATTATCTAGGTTAATTTAGGTTGTAATCTCTGTCTCATATTGCTTCATATTTGATGGTTCTTCAAAAAATCGTATTTTTGTTTTGAAAAATCTATTATGTCCTAAAATTAATTACATACGTTGCATATTGTTGCATTTGGTGAAAGTTGTTTAATTTAAATTTCTTCATTATTTTTCCATTTCAAATGTATCAACCCTGACAAAAAAAAATATTATCTGCAATATTCATTTTTTTGATTGAATTGAAAGTCTTTCTAAAAATTTCAAGATATTTTTGGAATGCATAAATTTTTATATTCAAATAAAAATTGGTATGTGGAGCACTAATGACTTAATTTTTTCATAATAATTACTTAAATGATTTTTTTATTCGTCTTATAAGACTTATTTTAGTGAACCAGTCTTTGAGAATTCTTTAAAAAAACAGATTCACTAAGGAAGATTTACAAGATGAATAAAATAAAGACGTAAAATCTTTGAAATATGAATATAAATTCCCAGATTTTCACTTAATTTGATTCATTGAAAAATCTAAATTTCATGCATAAATTCAATTTAGAAATTTAATCCTCAGCTCTCGATGATGGTTTTATTATTCCCAATCAACAGAGCGATTATGATTAATCGCGAACCGCGAAAACATCGCAAACAATACGAGCACGTGTTCAAATCCACTCCCCGCAAAATTATGACGGATCCGCGCTCACGGACCGAAAACAATATCTCTCACGCACACTGTACACCATATTTATCAAACGAACACAAAAGCCGATTGATCGATAGCCCTAGGGCTTATACACGCACACATATATACGAATCGAGGTCGGAAAATAGTGTAGTACCGCCGCCCAATTTCCTCTGGAACAACTTAATTGTTTCCCCTTTGTCATGGTGGAGATGATGGCTGTGCCATTGGCAGCTGGACTTTTCGCAGAGGCGCTTTTCCCGCCTTTTTCCCTTCAAATTGAAGGAAAATTCGCGTCACGTATCCACCCTTCAACCATCACTCGAACATAATATCAATTACGACGGAAATTTCCGCAGAATATCGAAGATTTGTAACGCGGCTCGTTTCGGGAGTAGATTTTGCGGTGAGTGTGATTGAGATGTCGAAATTGTTTGGTTCGTTTTGATTAAAGTCATCAAACAAGTGAATGTTTATGTATTTCTAATACAATGGAATATTGTTTTTTTTCGAATTGTTGAAAAAATGAAGATTTTACAAAACGACTCTAGAAAACAATAGATATTATTGACAAATTTAAATCGCAGAATTTGAGTTCTTGGATGTTATTTATTGAAGAACTCAATTTGAGTAATATTTTGTCATTAATATCTGGAAACTTTTAGTGATCGCGAGTATTAATTGAAAACGAACGAACAGTATCTTAAATTTTTGTTAAAAATATTATTATTTAGCAAACGAAACGTTTTTTCACAAATTTTCGATCTTCTTAACACTTGAATGGCCAGGAATGCATTTATGTTTCATGAATATAAATCGATCGGTCACTTCATAGATTTTGATCATTGTTAATTTTTTCAATGTTTTCATTCAAATAAATAAACTTAATGTTATTTTTAACATGCATATGTAAAAACAACATGTTTTTATTCAAAACATTCAAAATAAAAGGTCGCACAACTCATCAAAATGGAAGAAATTGAGCCAAAAACTCAAATTATTATCATCTAAAACCATTCTATATCCACTTCATAATACACCCACAAATACAATATTATATCATTCAACAAACGCAGAGATCCACGTTCGACACGAAAACCCGACTCAATTCGCACAATACAACAATTTCGTCCATTTCCCGAACAAAAGTGATAGACATCCCTTAAGGTCTAAGGGAAATCGCTTCAGACACGTCCATTCTGCGGCTCCCCGTTTATTATTATATGAAGATAATTGCGTTTGCGTCCCGTTTCGATTTTTCCACGGTGGATTTTTTCCCCCCTTTCGGCATTTTTTTCCCCATTTCGGCGATTTTTTTCGGCGCGTTTCGGCGATTTTTTCCGACCCCCTTCGCTCCGATTTTCGCTCCAACTTATCGGACGTCCGCAAATATTTGTTTCTCGTCAATCACTCCCGGTGGCCATTATGCGGTGGCTTCGCTCTTCGAATGGCTAAAGGAAGGAAAAAAAGATAAAGAAAACGTCGAATAAATTCGTTTCGTGCGTGATGGAAAGGAGGTTGGTGTTTTTCGCCGGTGGAACGCGATACGGATGAGATCAATATAATTTTCAATTTCGCGGCGAGGACTAATCCGATTTTCGGTGGAAGTGTTAATGGAAATGATGATCGATTTCATCAGAAATTATTTTTTTCGTTTTTGTATAAGAATTGAAGCGTTTGAGTATGTAGCTTCGCGTTTCAGTGTTCTCTTGATGCTGGGTTTGAGTACTTTCGGATCCTGTTGATTGTCAAATTTTGTTTTTCTAAATTTATAAGATGTCGTTTATATCGAGTATTTGATTCGAAAAAAGTGTCAATTTAACGTTTTAGGAAATGGTTTCTAAAAATTGATCTCCTGTCTTTCTTGCGCTGATTATTCCTCAGTTTCTATCCCTAGAGGCTGTCTTTTCACTTTAAAGTGAATCAATTCACATTAATTGAGAAATTGGGTTGAATCATCTGTAGCAAAATATAAATAAATAGACTACATTTTTGAAAAATTCATACTTTCGAGACTGAAAATGGGATTGTCGCTAGTTTTAATCTTCTTGAAATCTCATTAGTCTATCTATTGTTCATGCAGATTGGTTTTTGTACGCTGTTAGATTTTCCTCTATCACATTGTCTTTGTCTTGTGTTTCTATTGAAACATAGAGTTCGATTTTTTTTTAATTTATTGAAAAAAAAATCAAATAATATATTGAAAAACTTTTATTTTCGTCCCATTTTTTAGATCTTCCAGCATTTTATATTCTTAAAAAATTAAATGTTAATAGAAAATTTCCACGTAGGTGAGCTTTATTATAATTAAAGGAAATTTTTCGCTCCGAACACATATCCGGCGTTAATTAAAACGAAACCTTCGCAACGGAAACTCTGTTTCAGCTCCAGGAGTCAGTATATAAGCGCATAGAGAGTGCACAGATTCTATGAAAATTTTAAAAATGTGCAAAAATAGACGTGGAGCTCAAACGCGTACGTTTACCTGAATAAATTTCCTGGGATCGGATAACGGAGTCAGTGTACAAAAGCTTCGACGTTTATTTGAGTTCCTATGGCTGAAAAGCCATAGAATATCTATTCTTATGACACTTTTATTGAAGGAATATATTAATTTTATTTAAAAGAAGAGATTTGAGAAAAATTTAATAACTGGCTTACGTTTGTGCGAAATATCATTATTGATTCATTCAATTATGAAATATGAGAAATATGAACATTATATTTCCGTTTTGTGTTGATATTTATTCTGTATATTTGTAGGTAGACAAAGTTTGATTTATTAGGATGAGTTCAAAGGAGCAAGAGCGGAAAGCTGTTTCCATCTCTGAATTGATATAACTTTTTAATATATAACATAACAGATTTATCTCAATTTTCATTCATTCAATAATCTTTTTAATAATTCACAATTTCCATCAAAAGCTATAAATCTTTCAATGAAAATGCATCACACAATGATATTTAATTCATCGAAAACCATTCTAGGTATTATGCTATCGATTATTTCACACATTCGAAAAGCACGAAATAAAGGCATTTCAGCGCCATTCCAATTATGGCATAGCGCTATTATTAAGGGCTTTAATCAAATCCCATTTCGTTTGAAGCTGTGATCCAGAATCGAACAAAAGGCTCGAATTAGAGACGACACATGTGTTAATGGTGTTGGATGCCAATTAAGCGGTTTCCGCTATCTGCGCACAGTCATTGAAGTGGATGATGAAAATTCGTGTGAAATACGATTTTTTAATTGGAAATCAATTCAGAATATATTGCATCATGTTTTATATGATTTAGGTGTATGAATATTATTTTATTTCAATTTTTTTTCAAGTGATATATTTTGAGTTTGCCATTTTTTCAATCATCAATTCGTGATTTAGAGTTATTGTTTCGAAAATGGAGAAACCTTTAGACTGGATGGTGAAAAGTTTTGGGTATGGTGAGCCAACTGGGCTACCAGAGGTGGTCGACTTTTCCACGCATCGGTGACACGTGCCAAATGGTACGTGGCCTGTCGATATTCAGTTAGTACTAGTATGAACATATAAACTACATATTATAAATTTGGACATCGAAAATCTCTTAAATATTGAGAGAAAATTTTGAGAAGTATCATCATAATTGATATTTGTATATGCTTGCTTGAAAAATATATATTTTTTAAAACCGAATTCATAAAAATGCGCATCTGATAAAAATTCTTGGAAATTGCTGATATTTTTGATTTGATTCTCTGTGAATGAATCAGATGAATTCAAATCGATCCTGAGTATTCTTCCATTGTAATATTTTTATGATTCAACCATTGTTCATTGCTCAACTATTCACTGTATTATTTTCATAATTCGTATATTTCAGAATATAAAATATAAATAGTCAGACTTAAAACTGAAAAACTGAAAAATCTCTCCCGTGAAACGTCAAAGTGAGAACTCTTGTTGATTGTAAAATGTAATGGGAACGAAAAAGCTGTTAGGTCAATGAAAAATATATAGACATACATGTATTCATTTTTATTTATATAGAAGACAAAATATTTGTAAACAGTCGTTTAAAAAATAAAACAGAGTAGCGCAAAAGTGCGAAAATATATCAGAAGCTCTTTGTATATAATCAAAAGAGTTTATTTGGGTGTATGAAAAACTTTTCGCACAACTCGAGCTCTACAAACTCTCTAACCATAACCAAGAGAAACTACGAAGGAATAAACGACGTCAAACTTTCACAAGAGTGCCTCTTTTTTTTTTGCTAAAAACACCGACCATCGCCAACAGACACCATCGAACACGAGTTCCCATCTTTCGCAAGGGGATTTTAGTAATTCATTATGTTAACGCCTTAAGGAATGCCGTTTAATGTAGGCAATTAGCGACCTATCCGGATTAAAAACGGAACGAATTTACATACGTACCGGTCGTTAATCCCTAACTGGCAATTAGGATTCGGTTTTAGCGCATTGACAAATCTCAGAGCGGTTATTATGAGGGATGATCTAGAGGCGATTAAAGTTAATTTATACTTATTGGATCCTGAATTTAATGTTGTTATATAAAATTTTGTTAGTAGAGTGTATATGAATACATTTTGAGTCTAAATCCTTACTAGGCAAGAGTGGATATTTTCGACTGAAAATTGCCTAATTGGCTGTTTTTTCTCAAATATTCGCTCCATTTGGATTGAAAAAGTTTTTTTTGATACTTCAGAAATGTACGTATAAATCATTAAAGGATAGTTTTTCATATGCTGGACACAATACGGTCAGCCATGCGTTTGAAGCAGTACCGGAAAATTTCCATGCTGGAGAATTCAACGATACAACGTGTTGTTATGAAATATTTCACAGCACATAACAGAATTCTACATTTCAAAAAACATTTTTCAATAGCGTTGTCAGTGAAATAATGAGTATCCGGAAATACGAACCTATTATTGTAGCGACGATGAATATTCTCTTATCGTAGTGAAAATTCAACAAACAGACAGTTCCATGCGAATGTCCTTTGTTAGATTTCTATTCATACGAAACTCACGAATGAAATAAATATTGAAATTGTTGGAAAATATTTTCGATTTCGGACTATAAATTAATATAGAAAGTGAAAACGTTGAAATAAATCCACGTTACAAAAGCAACATCAATCTTCGACGTCTCCAATCTGCGAAAGCGACCACCACATTGCCTCTTCAATTTAATTTTCCCGGAAAAACTATCAATTCGAAAGACGTCGATCGGGACTAAAAGATTACTTTTTCCGGCTTTTTCATCATCGCCACAGGTTTATCATATCTCTCCCATTCGTCGAAATGAAATGGATATAAAACGAGAGGACGCTTTAATGGAATACGATTCGATTTTCCTGCGCAGAAAATATATATTGCTTTGTCGACTCGTCCCAGTTTCTCGTTTGATATTTATATTAAGAACCAGTAAATCGTTTATTGCTTCAGGGAGTTTAAAAGCTCCATATGCAGTGTATTGAATGCATTTATTTCACCTGTGTACATTTGCACAGAAGGTATTATATTTGCATTGTATTGCATTACTCTTGTATGCAACTCGACTGTGAAATCGACGTATGTAAATCGAAAATGTATTCGATTCTTACAAAATTTTCTCTTATATCTTTTTTCTTATTCAAATATTCAGAATTGAAATGGAATATATACCTTTTTTTATATTAAAAACTTGAAATAAGTTAGAGTATCAGTCATATTTTTTTAATTTTATACGCCGACATAATGAAGCATATTGTCAATTTTTTTTTCAAAAATTTTCGTAACACGAGGAAGCAAGAATATTCATGAATAAATTTCCATAGAAATTTTGAAAAGTTGAACGCGCGCACAAAGCACACAATTTTCAAATGATATCGTGCAAGAGTTAACGGATCCATTGTGACGATGATGAGACGGCTGCTGAAAAACGTACATTCATAACATTCTAAAGCAAAAAATGCAATATTCCGAAGCAATAAAAGCGCATTTGGCCGAAAAAAACGAGGTGAAATAAAAGCCTCGAAAAAGAGACGAGTTCTCTCGTGAATGATTGATACTTTCAAGGAGGAGTAAAGTCGCTACGTGTCCGGGATCCTGCTAAGAAATGAAGGATATTATTCCACTGCATAATGAGGAGAATGTTCCTTTTTATGCTGGTCTTCTTCAGGTCCTTTCTTGCTGAAAGATCTACGAGGGAAAAGAATGAACGAGAGTGCGCCTTTTCTGAGGGACACACGCCAACCTTATTAAGCCGGTGTGTTATTCTTCTTTTTTCTGAGAAAAAGTGCCGTGTGAAATTTCCTTTAGTAATCCCACAAAATTAAAACGAAATGCTCAATGTTTCGGATGAAATAAATAAGCTTTTTTTCATATGAAATTTGTGTGTTTTTCTCCGTACTTTATATTCGCTCGTGGGTCTAATAAAGTTTCAAAGGACGGCTCACCTTTTGTCGTCAATTTCAATGTCTTTTGTTGCGAATTTTGTATAGTTATAATTCTCTTCTTTATATAAAAAAAAAATAACAAAAGAGTATTTTTTCAATCATCGGAATTACAAACTCAAAAGACTTTTTTTATATATTAATTATTTGGAAGGCATAAACGTAAACGCGCCGGATTCCATCTTTAAGGAGGCGATAGACCAAGTTTATTAGATCGATAAAAAATAATGAAGCATAAAATATCTTTAGAAAATTCCACCTCACCGACAGTTTCTCGCTCAAGGCACGGTGCTAAGTTAGGCAATAAACAACTAAAATCCCAACCCCATCCCAATTCTAACCCTCGAATAATGGACCCGATTATGGCAAACTACCCTTCTTTTCGGTGTCGTATATCGCGACCATTTGTCGACTAGAATCACTATCGAGTCACAGTTGACAACCCCTGACTGATTTTATCCGATTTATTCCATGAAAAACGCCAACCGAATAAATTACAAACCGCGGCGTTTTAAAAGCGTCGTAATTTTCGGAACGTCAGTCAAAATTTTATCGCGTTTTTGTTTTCGAAATTCAAAAGTGCATCGTTAGTTCTGCGCAGCATACGTCATGCCAAAATTGTTCCAAGATAATTCAATTAATGTCAGGTCTAGTTAGTCTTTGGCTTTCGTCCAGTCTACGATGAAAAAGGAAGATTAAACGTTTTCCATCCGGGTCACGGTGCACAATTGGTACTGTTGAAATAAATAGACATTGAAATATTACCATCGAAATTTCATCAAATCTTCATTTTCATTATTTATATTTATACACATGTTTAATATAGTTTAAATTTCAATTTAAATGCAAATTTGATACCAGAAGTTGCAATAAGTTTTGCATAGCTTTGCTAACGGATAATCTCATATAGCATTCCTTGCAACTGATCTTGTTAAACTAGCTTCATTCGAAACTTCAGAATGTCAACTCGTTTATTTTTCCTCTATAAACACACAACGAAATTCTTTTCATTATGTCACAGAGCATTCAACTTCAATACAACTACCTCGAGATCTCATCATGGTTCACAAAGGAAATGTTGAGCACAAAAATAAAAACGAAGCACACAACTACAGAAACAACGATATTTTTATGTATATTATATATTTGAATACGTTTTCTTTCCTTTTTTCATCTTTTTGAATGGAAATCTCGTTAGCATGCCTTAACGAAGCTTTGGGGGCGTTAAACGGGAGGGTATTGTGATATCAAAGGCTGTAACGACATGTGTTCGGCTACCTTTGAAAAGAGAAAATTTCATATACAAACTTGTAATTTATGATATTGTATAGGGTGAAGTCGAAGTAATTTCATAATAATTGAGTATTTTAGCTATGCGAGCATTGTGATTGAGAATAATGAGGATGTATTCGGATAATTGGCATCATATTTCAGGAAAAAATAAGATTGAAGTATTATATATATATTATATAGCTAAAAATATTATGTATTATTATTGAAAAAAAATAATTTGAATAATATAATAATAGCACTAATTTGGCTGTCTTTGAGTTGATGTTACGTTTAGGTTACAATTTACTCTACGCTGTTGTGAAGATTTCATAAAATAGGCATAGGTAAAATAGGATGTGTCTAACAATAAGTCTTATTTCTTCTAACTAGTCTAACTCATATGTTGATGTTTTCGATAGGTAAATTATTCATGAACAATATTATGAATCGATTATGTTATCAATTATTTAACTCTCAAATTCTGTACAGAAAAAAAAGCTAACACACATATTGCTGAGTAGCTAGATATACGATGAGAGTTCGACCCTGAAAATAAACAAAAACAATTTATATACGTACAAACATATTTCAAATCTCAAACTTCAAGCAATAATATCCCAAAAGCAATCTAAAACTTACAGTTATGCGGTTTTCCCATAACTCAAGTGACACTCGGACCGAGATTTTCCAGAATTTTCCTGAAATATACGCGACGTTGACGTCAATGAGTCGCTGTCCTTCCTCGAATCCTATATAGGGGATACAGATTTAGGCTCTCGTTAACAATTTGCATACAAAATGTGCCCCTTCGAAGCCAAAGGGGTGGCGACATGGAAATGTCTGCGGATGACCGTCGATGTGGGGAAATTCGTTTTTGCCATAGATATTCCATTCGGTCGGATACGAAATCGAATCGAGTTTTTACTGTGAACCATTGTAGTCTTGTTGTGGCGTCTAAAATTTCAATTTTAGCTTCGTACAGGATGCTGAATTTATACGTTCGTGAATTTTTAGGGTTTTGTTGAAAATTTTTATTTTCACTAACAAGGGATAAAAGCACCAATAGTAATAACGTCACCATGTGTTGTACTACCCTATAAAATGTTTCATTGAAAACTTTTTTTTGTATTAGCACGTAAAAAATATACTAAACTTTGATTGGATTTTTTTGTCAATACATTGAAAGCTGAATTTTTCAGTTCACCATTATTTATGTATCTATGAATTTCATCAGAATCAATCAAAATTTCGTCAAAATCTGTGGAAACATTTATGATAGCTCCCCGTCCCTTTGTAAGACAAAGTTAAATTATGTGTATCTGAAGTTTTTGATAGTAATTACTTTCTAATTTTAAATTTATAAAGACAGTTTTCTTAGAAATAATCATTTAAGAGTAAATTAAAAATTCGATTAAAATATTTTTATGATTATTATATATTTTTGATTATATGCAGGTGTATAAGGTGCTATTATAATATTTGATATATGCCCGAAACTTTGGGGAAAGAGCTTCAGAGTTCCATCCCTTAATTCATAGAATCCGTTCACAATTTTTCAACTTAATTAAACTTTCATGGAACTTTTTAATATGATTGAAATCATCGATATTTTTTTAATTTAGCCCAAAAAATAAATCACTGGTGTAATATTGCGTAAAAAAAGAAGGTTATTAACCGAAAATTCGGCATCGTTCCTACACGAAAAGCCGATAAAGAAGTTAATTATAAAGTTTTCATTAGAAAAGTTTCGAGCTTAATGCATTTGAAGTTAATGTAAGAATTTGAACGAAATTTATCACTAGACTTGTAATATTGCGGATAAATTTATAGTGCGGCTGTTACATAAAATTTTTTAAAGTACCATAAAAGTTTTTACTATAGTTAGAGGTCAGACAAATATAAGTTTCCCTTCAGATATTGCCGAAACGACTATGCCGAAGTTAAATTATTCTCCAAGATTGCTTTGTGGCTGGAAAGGGTTAAGTGAAAGGATGTCTAATTTCCGGCACCGAATATTATTTGTTGGGATAGAAAAGGAAACTGAACGCACTTTCGAAGAAGCATCAAATATATTTGGGTTAGCAAACCTTTCTATATGCATAAGCATGATATAAGCGAAAATATTTATATTGATCTGAATTTTTTTGCTAATCTATCGTAGTTTGTTTGATAAAAAAATGAACCAAATGCCTATCGGAAATCTGATTGCGTCATTTCTTTATAAATCACTAGCTTTTTTGTCTTGATGTTGCTAGAAACTCTTTGGATTTCAAGCCGATTTTGATATGTTAAAGTTGTTTTTTTAAGTGAGAATCAAGCTTTGAATTTTTCCAAAACAAAACCTGTTAAACCAAGTTGCATTTATTGCAAATGTAATACAGTACAGTCATTCGAAGCGTTAGTGCACAGGTAGTACGGACAATAACTACCTTCAGATCGGTCCCATAGGACTCGTTCGGGTTCTGTTTCCATCCTGGTTCGTATATAGGGTTAGGATGTCGACAATGGGCTTGAACATATGTTGATATTCTTCCTGGGCATCCGTTTCCGGGTTTCGGGCCCTAATTTGTTGGGTTTTCAACGGACTTTGAGCTTTCCGAGCCGTTGAGCTCGTACAATTGTGCTCTCGTCTCGTTGTGTTCGTCTTGTTGTTTTCAGGTGTTGATATGCTTAAAGTTCGTTTCAGTCCGAGAAATAATTTGAAAATGTCCTCATTTTGAGATTGAAAATGATAATTTTTCTTTTGGATCAATGTAAGCTTATGAAACTCAAAAGAAATTGTATTCAAGGATGAAATGATCTTCATACATTTTCACTTATAGTTCTATTCATCGATTGTTTCAATATGAATCTTATTTCGGTCTGTATGTTATTAAATGTTTGACTTAAACTTTGTAAATGAATGGCAAATGTGCAATGAGAAATGTATGTTCGAAATTCTATGTGAAAGTTTGCGTTTAATATTAAGTTTAGTAAATGTGCTTTAGAAGGTATTTACTCGCGTTTATGGAAAATGTTTCTATGTATGATTTTAGTGAATTTGCTTAGTGATATTCATATTCAAATCACTCAGTAAACATGAAATATATAAGATATGAAAAACATTTTTATTTGTCGCGACAAATTGAAAATATGAATACATTTCACAAACAAAGACAAAATGAAATATCAAATAATTCATCTTGCGTATGACTTGCTTTATATTTTGTATAATATTTTCCTTGACTGATTGGCATCTATGAATTTTAAAGTCTCCTTCGTTATATTTGAATAAAAGCCTACGGGATCGCTCATTGTATAAAGTCGTTTACAAACAAAGATATCGAAACGAAGCCATTTAACCAGAACACCATACATAAATTTATATTCATCGTATTCCGTCCCGGCCCACACTTTTTCCTCGTCCTATTTATTTGTCGTATTTTTCAGAATAGGCCCCTTCTGTTTATATTATGCCGAAGAAACGCAAAATCGAAGGTGGATGCGCCTTTGTTTTCTTCGTATCGAGTGAGAAAATCAACGTGTACTCGGCGATCTTCAAACTTTTCCACTTCGAAAATTTCTAGATATTAAAAATTTAATTAAAAATCACTTTTTTGATGAATTTTCTTATAAAATTAATTATTCAAGTAACGGTATGAAGTTTTTGAGCATGTTGCATCGAGCTTCAGTATCTTCGTGATGTTGGGTTTGTGTCCTGATGAGAATCTCATGTCGTTTTTCTTAAATAATATTGACAATTTGATTGATTTTATTAAATATAATATTTGATTAGAAAAAAAGTGTCAATTTAATGCTTTAAGAATTAGTTTTTTATAGTAAATATCTTGCATTGTCTGTTTAAATTCAATCCAATCATTTTTTTGACTGTTTATATTTTCATTTGGAATTTCTATTATAACAGCTTTTTCTTCACTATTGAATAAATAACCAAAAAAATTAAAAATAATTGAATAAAAATACTTGTATCGATGAAAAAATTATTCATCAATACAAAAATTTTTTTTGATTAACCTTTTCATGAAATTAGTGAGTAGTAACATGTCAGATTGAATAAAAGGGATAGTAACTCTATCAATTGTTTATTTTATCGAATTCAAATGAACACGAAATTCAAATAATCTAATTTCTCTCTTGAAAAAAATTCTAGGTTTTCCTAGAGGCTCTCGACCCACTTGTTCGGAATCGCTGAGCTGTACGTCATGCGGTGTGTGGCTGAATACGATTTACATAGGATTTTCTTTTCCATCCACTATGCCGAAATTGAATTTTAACTAAACAGAACTTTTCGCAGAATTTATATAAGAGATTTGTAAATAGCACAATTTTGTTCGGTGACGTTGAATAATGCGAAAGCGTTGTTTCTCGCACTCCATTGTGAGTTGCGGTTAATAATGGAACACGCTGTACACGTGCCAGGGGCTATTTTATTAAATAAGCTCGAGCTTAGTTTGTTTCGCAACAAATGTAAATCATATTATGATGAAATATTTTATCCTATCTGAAAACTTAGCGTGAGTACAATAATATTAATTATAATCGCTCGATCGGATCTCCATTATTGTCAGTGGCTGGAACATGTTGAAATATTATACATATTTAGAAATTTTCTTCAATGTACAATGGAATATTTCTCAAAATATAAAGGCAAAACTAACAAATTATAAGCACAAACCTCGATCGGTGCCAACTTTACCCTCCTGCGGAAAATTCATCGGAAAAGTGTGGGAAAAGCGACCACCGTGACGTAACGTTCATATAATGATATGTACTCATATTAGAATTCATTTCAAGTATTATGTGGAAATATATGATCTTTAAATGAGATCATTAATACTTAACGAAATATTTGTTTCTATTTAGATATAGAAATTGGATCAATCAATGTGAAAGACCACGTTCTCATCAACATAATATTTTTTCGTATTCATCAATTGTAATAAATATCATCGATTTCACGAAAATAATTAGTTATGGTACAAATGACAACAAAAATTAAAATAGTATTATTATTCAGGCTGGATGGAATGTTTTGGTGGGTATGTTGCTTAACAGTTGATAGTGGCTGTCGTATCGGTTCGTCGCAACAACTTTATCGTTATTGTTGATGTTTAGACTTTAATACTTTTATTGAAGTTGTTCTGTTGAGCAGGTATCGTGCAAACTTTCATAATGGCCTCCCATCCAAAAGTTAGCTAGTTCGTGATACGATGACGAGACAAAACTATATCGCTTCGTGTCGCTAAATAATTCATATATCTATTACAGAGATACTTTATAGCTATAGCTCTTTTCTAAAATAGACTAAATATGATTTCAACATGTTTTATAAGTTATATCTTATTACAATACAATGAAAACGAATCCTTGTAAGATCTTCAAATAGGGTACATTCAATAAATTCTATTCAAAATATTTATTATACTGAATAGCGCATAAATATATATTGTGAGAGCCATTCGCAGCAGCTGTTTTAAAAATACGCTTTTATAGAAAAAGAGAAAACAATGTAAAAGCAATGCTCTTTTCGGCGTTCGAAACCTTTGACAGCTCAAAGGAGAGTCTCTGTGTGTATGAGAGGAAAAATTTCAAATTTTTCATACTGTCCGTTGCACGAAGGAAGCAATGTCGGAAAAATATTATATAAAAATACACATACATTTCATTCTATTGTTAGTACGCAATTTTCGCACCATTTCACCGCGTTTTGCCAACTCATGACATATTCTGTACGTAAATCCATTCACTCAGATTTTTCAGCATTTTTACAGAGTGTAGAACCGACGCAACGCCTCCTTGAGTGGCCAGTTTTGTATTATGCATAAATATTTCATTTTTCAGCGTGAGAATATGAATTTCATGAAAGCGAACATGACGCGAGTACATAATGCGCGCACAAAAGCTTCAGTCTGAACGAATCTTAATCTCATCAGAAGCGTTCTTGTCAGATTTATAATATTTGAAAAAAAAAATTGTACAAAATTTATAATATTTTAATTCAGATATTATAAAATTTCAAACAAAAGAGAACAATTGAAAATTTAAAGCCGCAGAGAGCAAAAGGGCTTCCCACTTTAAGTATCGTCGTAAACCAATAGGGGTATTGTTTTTTGGTCCTGAGTTTATTTCGTCGTTTTTCACGAAAACACACCCCTGTCTTATGCAAACTCTCCATTTACAGCGTTTTCATGTTGTGGAATTTAAAATTGAATTCCTTTGTGAGCGAGGGTGGACATTTTCTTCCGTGCCGCAAGATTTTTAAATCTCTGCTATATTTTCACACCCGTGCATAGTTTATGCCTTTTGGAAAATTTATTTCTATGCCTCTTTTATTTCGACCCGAATATTACATCTGTTTGAAGTTGGAGTTTCAATAGGAAAAGGGAGAGTATTGTACCTAGTACTTGATATAATAATAAATTTTCATATGTGTAATATTATTATTCAAATAATTTTTGAGTAATTTACATTGGTCGAACAATTCGTATTATAATATCAAATTTAAATAAAATAATTAATTAAATATGATTAAATTCAACTTTGAGTGAATTTTAATTTAGTTCTAGATGCAATATTTCCCGTTGTACAGAGAAAACAATATCGAACACAATGTCGGTTCCCCTTTGTTCTGTTAACTTCAAATCCGTATCTGGTTCAATAAAATGCATCGCCTCCTTGCAGTTCTATTTCGAAATACGTTATGCAATTTGTTTTCTAGCAGTTCGATTTTATTCCACTACTTTCGCCCTAGTTGTTTTCACGTATTTCAAATGTATTTTTGCACTTTTCCATTGAAATTTTACGGCCCGTGCGCGAAGCGTGCAACAGAAACACCCGTCGAAGTTGTAGTTACCTGCGCACGAAGAAATGTAACATTGCACTCATAAAATTCTAAAAATACACTCTAGAGCTGAATTTCTGTATTCGATATTGTTATCGAAAAGTAATAACGTCAAAGTTGAGCTCGTTTGTCTGCGTTATGGCGGAATAATTGCGTAGACCCAGACTGTCTCTGGCACATTAGAAGTTTCAGCCACATCATTAGCGAAATACCTGTAAGAAATGAGATATCCTCGAGACTGAAGAGACGAGTGCTGGGTTGGCGAAGTTCAAAGACGACCTTTCAGCTTCAGGGCTGAACACAAAAGGCATTGTCTTTTCGCTTAAGCCCGAGCTACGCACGTAATGGGCATTAAGAGAAATCGCGTCAAAACACTCCTAAGAATCAAATCAAGATGAAACTATTCTTCAAGTTATTTTCGTGTTCTTTGTAATTACCCTGTACAGTAAACCCTCAAAATTAAAACGAATCTATTAAAAAAAATCTAATAAAGTCATCGATCTTTATTACTCAGGAACGATATTCCACTCATAAAAGTTATGATTAAATACCAAAAATTAATGCATTAGACGTTTCATTTTAAGATTGGAAATGTTCTATGATTCGCTTCTATAAAAGTCCGATATAGATAAGATTCGTGTATAAAGATAGCGTTGAATAAATTTCAGTGCAATAAGAGGGTAATGCAATGTGTTACGTAAAGATGGTTGCACAAGATGCAAGGCTCTATTCTATCTGGGTTAACCACATAAAACGTACATTTGCAACAGTTGTATTTAGCTGAAAATTAATTCGAATAATTTTCTCCGAGTTCGGTATGAACATAGAAATCTCTCTCAATAAGCATATGCTACGAGTTAATTCTATAAATAAAATTATGGCAGGAGATCTTCTGGATCAAATTGGGTAAAGGCGTACGAGTGGAGGATCCAAAACATCAAATCGAAATGGGATCAAGAGAGATTTGCTCGAAACGAGGGATTTCCTCGGATGAATGTGTTGGATTTTGAGAGTCCTATTGTATAAGAACAGATGTACACGTCATAATATACAAATGTACAGAATCATTTTTTTATATAATATTAAAGTTGAACATTCTGAATATAGAATACGAAAAAAATTCAATTCATAAGAATCAACCATCCAGACCGTTCCTTCGGACTATAGGAATTTGCGGGTGTAGTAGATTACTAGAAATTCCCTTAGCAACGACTTTAAATACACATGTAGCGAATTTCTCCGGGAATTCGTCGGACTTTTGCGAATAATGTGTGTCGGTTAAGTGGCGGGACGGTCTCCATTGTTGCTAGATTTGTGCTCGTTCTCGATTGTGGGATTAGGCTTCTGGTGTCGTCTGTGAGATTAGCCCAGCCTAGAAATGATGCTGAATTCAATTATAATGTATGTATAATTTTATGTACTCTGTATTATAAAGGAGTATACGTATGCGAGTATTCGTTTTGAGTTAAACGGGCGAATGGATCTCTTTGTCATCGTCGATCGATTCTCATTTTACGGTTGTATGAAAAAATATTATTTGAGAATGTACGAATCGTTGTATTGCTTGTTAGATTTTTTTTCTTGTTCGGTCTATGCTAATATTATCGTTTCGGCCTAGTTGGAAGACATTTTCTTGGAAAACGGTGGTTGAAAACAAGGTAACCTGGAATAAGGCCAATATCTTCGAATGCTTGTAGTACTATCTAAATAATAAAAAGATCGAAAATGTCGAATAGATAAATGTGTATCATTACATAAAAAATATATATACGTGTATTAAGTAATACATCAAAGTAGAATTTTAGGTCAAACTTTTTAGAAGTAATAATATCAAAAATCGCTATTATTAAATCAAGAAACTTTTCATTTACTTGCATATGAGTACGGTACAAACCATTAGAGAATCTATGTTTACTTTCCTCAAAGCTTTTCAAGAGATTTGAAGTAACTTGCTGAAGAGTTCTTGGAACTGTCAGCTGAAGTGCGGAAGCATATTTTGCAGTACATCGCGGAAATTGAACAGAAAATTCTACGCGCTCGTTAATCTCTAACGAATCTTCATTAAAAGTACTTCCGATACGGATCTGTCTAATTTTAACGAAAAACAATATCGAAAATGTGTCCGAATCGTGACGGCTTCGATTGGCTGCATCTTGAACATCGGCGATTTTGCTCTTTTTCCTTCTTTTAATTTACTGACAAAAGTTGGCGATCGTTACATGTTCGACGTCTGGAAAACGGTCTTTTTCCGACTGGCAGTTAACTTTTTCGGACCGTAAAATTCGCCGAGTCTCAGCAACTTTACGACATCTTTATGTAACGCTGCAAGAAAGTAACTTTCTCTAATTATTTAGCCCGACTCGCATTTTAGTGCAACTTGTGAACGTGTAAATGCATCGTAAACGCCGCGCCTTTGGTCTGAATTTCATCGAAAAAAATTCAACGGTTGTATCAAAAATTGAAATATAAAATGAAATTCGATGAATTTTTGCTAAAATATTATATAAATATATCGATATGTGATCGAAAATATGAGATGTTGTACTTTATGTGAATGTCAACGTGGTCAAGCAATAACAGTATTTTCGTACCTATTGATTTAAAATCATGGTCATTTATTATCTTATTATCCAAGAGTCAATTATAGTCATATCACATTCACGTTTACGGGAGCTGATTATATCATTTTTCATTAAATTGTAAATATATCCCGAAATAATTTTAAATCCAAAAGTGAAAACAGATTAATTTGACATTTATCAGCTCATAACGATCCTAAAAATAAATAATAATCATTTTCAGCCCCTAAATCATTGAGTATATAAATCAAAAATCGAGTATAGAGCATATGGCGCAATTTATTAGATGATAAAATTTGGTTTTCCATGAAAAGTCCATATCTACGGTGAATGTTATTATAGAAAAAAACCATCGAGTTGTCAATAGCTACAATTGAAGCACATTTGAAATCTTTTTGGTAGAAATATTTTACCCATACTCCATTATATCTACATAGATATAGATATATTTTTGACATCCTCTAGCCTCCAGATTCTTCCATATTTTATTAAGTCTCAAAGTTTTTCTTAACAAATTCAAAAATGTATATTGAGGCTATTTATAGAAAAATAAACCTCTACCATTCAACTCAACTTATTTTCTTGTATTTACACAAAATTCCAGACAAAACGTTGGCATCGACCAATTTCCTCCACCTCGCACCGAAGCCGAAATAAATCGGGCCGCTTTGAGTCCAAAACGGACGCGTTTTTTTCCGGGATTTTCCCCCGAACCGAGCACAAGTTTTTCCGCATTTCCGGCGGAGATTTTCCGCGATCGGTCGTACCAACGGGAGCAGAACACGTCCGTTCGTGTACGACTTTTCGAAACCCGTACGTGATTTATCGACGCCATGTTGCCCGCTCGGCGACAGCTCGCCAAAGGGCAAACTCGACCGGTCGAATTTATGTTCGACTAGATGAGGGGAGAGTGTTGTAGTTGGGTGATTTTAATATTATTGGAAATTTTAATGTTTTTTTTTTTTTGTTATTCTCGGGGGTTAGACCTAAATGCTTCATATGCACCATCATCGTCACCACCATTCCCGCTCCCACTCCTTAAGGGAATTTTGATGTGGGAGAATTCGGTATTTGATGGTTTTTATAGAGATTTATTTGTGTTGGAAAGTGTAAAACCCACTGTAAAACCAATGTAAAACCCATATTGCTGTGTCTCTAGTCTGTTCCGTTTCGCTCATCAGTGGACAATGGGGTTTACTGTGAGAAAGTTTAGGTTCTTAGTTAAATATTATATTACAAAATAATAAAATTTTGTATTAGAATTGGTATGAGATAGTTCAGTTTCTAATAAAGATGCGGATGAAATGAAAGATAATTTTGATTGATATTATTTTAGTTAAATTTTAAAATTTGATTTTCGCATAAAGATTATGAACATTTTTTAAAATGTTTTTTTTTTTTCTGAATGTGGAGCAAATCATTGTCATGACACTCGATGGTTCGGGACAGTTTAGATAGATTAGGCTAATTTTAAGTTATTTATTTCTTTTTTAATTTGTCGTGACTTTGAAATTAGTTTTATTTATTAAAAAAAATAACGACTTCCCGTGAAAACTATCACAATATTGGATACTTTTCATGAAAAAAAAATCACGTATCAATTTAGATATATACAATTGTCTATTGTAAATTTAGATATTTATATACAATTCATCTAATCCATTTGTTAATCTACTAATCAAGATGTTAAAGTTTTTTTTTCCTACAAATGACTACTGTTATTGCTAGTATGTTGGCAATGTATATGAAAGGCCAAGTCGCAACAGTTTAACAATCTTAAATATTTATATCAGATCATTCATTTTGATTTAAATAATCACTAAAACAAAAGAAAGATTGCTAATATTTTCCTTTATATAGTGAAAACCGATTAAAAATCAATGAAAATTATAAAAAAATCAAATAAAAAAAAATAATAATTATATTATCCCCCAAGCAGAACACTCTCCCCTTACAACTTCAAACAGCCTATCAGACAAGCCATACCCAGATCCGAGCCTATCTTGCACAGATCCCGTGTCCTGTTTTTATTTATTCAGCGATAAATATCATTAGATCTGGCACCTTGTGCCTCCATGAATTTATGAATTTTTCGGCTCGTCGCACATAAATCAAACAGCCGACGGGTCTCGTTGTTCTTAACTTTGGACCCGAACCGGAAACTGGCTTCACACTACGTTTTCCGGAAAATTCGGAGGTTTCACGGTTAATTACGTGCCGCTTTTCGGGGAAAGTCGTCTGTCGAGTTTGTAATACGTATACGAATTTCGTATGGACTTGTTCAGGCTTATGAATCTTAATGACTTTATGTGTTTTTGATAGCTTAAAATTTTCTAGAAAATATTTTTTATCCTAATACGTACATTAATTATTTTCTAGTTACATTTACATGAAGTCTTTTGAAAAATAATTCATTTTTTATTGTACAAATGCTAAAAATTTGCTACTTAAGCCAGGTGAGTTTTATCCTCATAAATTGCGGTTAAGTGTGCAACTTGAAAATAATTGCATGAATTATTGTTGTATAATTCAGAACAGGGAGAAAGAGAAAGGAAAAAGGCATAAAAGAATATTCAGCTTCCATAAAAATTATATATTTATTTACAAAGTTAGTTCATCAACATATTTTTTAAATTAGTAATGCAATTTTTATTATTATCTCGCTTTGATTTATCCGTTCGAGGCTTCGATATGGCCTAAATCAAAATACGATTCTCTATCGAAAAATAAGGAGAAAGTGTCGAACTGCTTCTTCTCGAAGCCTGAAAACATTTGAAATTCATTGCGGCAGAAAAGCTTTCAGAAGCTGAGCAAGAAACCAATCCACCCTCATCCCTAATATAATGGGAATGGTGTGGAAGAGGGATTCGCACGAGCGAAATCAATTTGTCACCATTTATAAAGTTTGCAAT